>OX421897.1:69325076-70773954 GCA_949128065.1 Beris chalybata | reverse complement strand
AAAAAACAAAACTTAAAAATAGGTTATTATTAAACAAGCCTGGAGAAGTGAAAAGATATTCGATATCTGATCAGACCTGAGAAACATGGTGGAATTCATGAAAAAGTATACAACCAGTTTACACCCTCTTAGAGGTCGAATTTCAAAAAATCTTGAAAACACATTCTAAGTATTCATATGAAGAATCCGTAGAATAAAAATGAATTCAATATTTCGAAAGACCTAGTAGATATGACGAAAATCGTGAAAATATATGCATTTTATATTAACTGATATTTTTTTTTGCCCCCCCCCCCCCTTCTGAACGCCAATGAATATTCGAATTTTTTTTTATCAGAATTACTTATCTAGTTAATTTACATATACGTACCGAGTTTCAACTTCTTAGTATAAGCCGTTCTAAAGTTAGAAAAAACACCCCCCACCACCGTACCATACTACCCCTAAAAAAAAAATTATTTTTCCACCATGCCACTACTATAGCTCTATCTAAATACCAAGTTTCAGCTTCCTATCACTATAGATTCTTAAGATATAAGCATCGGAACTTTTTCTTTCTCACCCTTCCCCACCCTCACCCTCTACACCCACACCCCCAAACTACTAAGGTTCTATTAGGGTTCTATTAGGCCTACTTCTGGTAAAAATTTGAAGCATCCATCTTACACTGTTATTGAGATATGAAACGTGTTATTATTGAAAAATTCTTATCCCCTCTACTTACGTACTCCCCCGCCCCTTTCAAAGTTTTACTTTGAGCAATCTTTATTTATCAAGCTTTATATCCAAACCGAATTTTGATTTTCTGGTGCCACTGGTTTGGGAAATATCGTAATGTTAAGTATTTCAACCCCCACCCCCGTACGTCACTACCCCCACCCAAAAATTTTGTTTCAATCTACTCTCCTAGTACAACTACAGATATTTGTTAAGTTTGAATTGCTTGCTATAAACGGTTTAGGAGATATGGATTTTAGAATGTGTCGATCTCGACTTTTTTGCGTTTCGGACGCATTGCTTCCCCCTCCACTCCCACACCCCTTCACCCATATCATAAATTTTTTTTGCAAATGGGTCCACTATCAAAGCTTTATAGAAATTCCAAGTTTCAGCCTCCTAACACAAGCGGTTGCTGAGATCTAGAAACCAAAGTTTTTCGTCTAAAACGCTTCCCCCACCTTCCCCCTCACACCCCACCCCTGAAAATAATGTCAATTCAAAGGGTCTACCCAGTCTATTCCTAAACAAAATTTGAATTTAAAAGCTCCACTGGCTTGAGAGCTACGAGCCTTCGAAGGATTTTGGCGGTCGACGTACGGCGTACGGCGGACAGACGGAGTGAAAATTTGTATTGCTTTTTTCGTGTCTACTAGTCATGAAACGTGGACAAAAAAAATGTTGAGGGCAGCAAATTTTTTTTTTTTAAATCAATAACAATACTGTATTATTACTAATAAAGTAAAATCGTGATGCACCAGCTAAAAGTAAGTGATTACACTATTAAACTTATGTCAATCGGGCGTAAAGTTTGTATTGAAACAAAGGAAAGCTATGAAAAGACACTAAGCTACATTAAGGAGAAAAAGGTACATTTCTACACGCACCAGGCCAGTGATAGTCGGCCCATAAAAGTAGTACTAACGGGGCTTCTGGAAATGCAGGTTAAGGACCTTACCCATGAATTACATCAGTTGGATGTCAACTGCATCGACATCAATGTTAAGTTTAAGTTTTAGTTATTGCCAAAAATTAAAAAAAATATAACATCAAACTCATCAATTAAATCTTGTTAGGTTATGGTCCTAAAAACCCTTCCCGACACGATTTCCGGACGGGCGAGTGGTCCTGGCCGGCGTAGACCCAGAGAGGGGTCGTGGGCGCCACCCAGCTTCAATTTCAGCACCACTTTTCACGGTATTTCCCGGCCGAAACTGGGAATTCCAGGAAACACGATACGCAAAAACAATTAGCAATTGTGAGCTGTCGAAACGAACACCAAGCATACACTAATCATACACCATGCCTTGATATGACTTAAAATTTAATATTGGAAAAGAAAAAATGTAATATTTCTAATCAAATTCAATGCAAAAATAAGGTTAGTAGTTATATCTTATCCTATGGGCCCCGCTGTCGCCTTCCACTCTGCCGTTGATTCTCGCCAACCAATTCTGCCACCGAATTTTCGCCGATGAACTCAATTCTTTGGTTTCCTTTTTTTACTTTAGGTATCCTCGAGCGTTCGTTTGCTAATTTGCAGCGATTTGCATTTACTCGATTCACGTTTAACAATTAATTCAAAACCACTAACTCGTTGTACTTAATTTATTTTTCTTTTTAATTTTTCTTCGCACCGTCTACTCGAGCACCTCCACCTCGTAGTTCTGACTTCTTTTCTTGTTGTACTCTATCAGCCCAAAAAATACTAACGGTCCTTCCGGAACTGAATCCCACACGGTCAAGTTCAAGTTCAATTCTTGTTCTATTTACTAGTTTTTCATGGTGAAAGCTACCATTGAAGCTATTAATGTTAAGGGTTAGTTGTTCTTTCCAGTGTCAGTGGAGTGAAACTCCAATACGAAATCCCCGACTGTTGATTATCGCCGTCCCTAAGGACATGACAAATTTGGAAAGAACCTTCACTGGAGAGGCCAGTTTATCATAAGATTGTGTTGGACTAGGTCCGAAGGAGCTGTTTCGTCATCGGAGGGCATAGACTCGTCAGAAGGTGTATTCTTGCCTACTATCCGAAACACCTTGACAGCTTGTGGAATTGCTGAGGAAATTTCTATATAGCGTTCTATGTTTTCGCACTGCAATACCTTTTTCGTGGGCGTTATACGTTTATTCACTGTGATTCAAGTATTCACTTCATTATATTTTATGTTATGTTATGTTATGTTATATTTCATTTTATATTTTATTTTATATTTTGATTTTCGCGCGGCGTGTTAGCGTCATTATATTTCATTGTTATTCAGTGTGCATAACATCAATATAACATCCCTTATAGGACTGCCCCTGGTCTCCTCTTCCACAGCTCCCCGATTTATTCAAATAGCAAACCAAACCGACATGACGAAGTGAGGACTATTGGCAGCATTCACCCCTTGGAACTGGGATTAAGATCATCGAGTCAAGGCCCTCCAAATTTACCACGAATCCGAGGCTGTTTCTTGTGCTTCTTCAGACCTACCGTACGACCGCAGGTCGTAATACTCCTCCCCCACGTGCTAGAGAATTACCTAATTCTCACTTCTCTAAGTACCTAGCCATATTATTAACGAGAATATAAAACTATCTAAAATTACTTTACTTATCTACCGTAACCAAATTATGTTAAACCTATATTTAAAAAATTAACGGAACGTATGTTATTATCATTGGATAATGATCGACTTCACTAGATCGATTCCCCGCGCTAAGTTGGCTACACCGTACCTAAGGCCTTACACATCTATCCGCTAAATGTAACAACTACAAGGCATACTAACACTAAGGAGATGTCAACAGCAATGAGGGAAAATCCAATAGACAATTAAAATAAAATTCGAAAATACTGAGTACAGTAATTCTAATGGAGAACAGTACCTGACGCGATTATTAAATTCCGTTAGTTCGTTCTTACTCCTAAGCCTACCTACTAGTACCTTACATGAAGTACACAATTACAAGAACCCGATTTACAAAAAAAACATAATTCATAATTAGCTGTTCTCATTAATGTCCCTCCCGTACACAAAGGGTTTCAAGTCTTTTACATGCCAACTACCACCAGGCTTTCCATCTTTTCCCTTCAATTCGTATGTCAATGGTGATATTCTACTTGAGATCTCAAATGGGCCAACGTACTTTGGAGCTAAGGCTGCTGCGAAATACTTGGATGCATCCGACAACACGTGGTTCGTTCTCCACACGAAATCTCCCGGATAAAATTGAACATCTCTCCTGCGTAAGTTATAGCGCCTAGTTGTTGCTTCTGAAGCGCACTTAAACCTTTTGCTTATATCTTCCCTCACCCGATTCAGAACTTCTGCGCGCTTCAAATGATCAGTGTTTATGCCGTCATCATTGGTTTGTGGTTTCTCTATATTTTGACCGTTTGTAGACATATTTCTGCCGAAGTTCACGAAATATGGGGTGCATTTCATTACCTCGTTTGTTGAAGTCCGGAGTGCACATCCTATTTTCGATAAGTTCAAATCCCACTTCCTATGATTCTCTGAGACATAAGCCCGTAGCATGGTCTTGATGGACTGATTTATTCGTTCGGCCGGGTTGGCCTGAGGGTGGTAGAAGGCGGTATATTTAATCGTAGACCCATACGATTCAACCAATCCCCGAAAGTCTTTTGATATGAATTGAGGCCCATTATCGCACACCACCCATTTCGGGACTCCAAACAAGAGGAACACATGATCTTCCAGCGTTCTCGCGACCGTGTTTCCCGTTGCCGATCTGAGCGGAAAGATTGGAGGGCACTTCGAAAAGTAATCTACTACTGTTAAAATATACACGTAACCACGTGAGGAACGAGGAAGCGGGCCTACGAGGTCAATGCAGACCATCTCCCATGGCTGCTTCGCTTCACCGTTCCTTGACACCATGAAACCGGCTGAGGGTCAGCGTTCTGGTTTAATCGCTTGACAGATTTGGCAAGATTTCACATATTTTTGTATATCCGATTTCATTTTCGACCAGTAAAACGATCGTCCTACCCGGTCTGCGGTTCGTTTCACCCCCATATGACCAGCCTTGGGATCATCATGCTGTTCCCTTAATACTCTGGAGCGGTCTCCTTTTGGAATCACCTGTTTCCATGAGCTGTCAGTATCTAACTCACCATACGCCATCGGTTAGTGTTTCCACAACCTGCCCTCTTCAATACGCCACTCTGGAAACTTCAATGCCTCATCAGTCACCGCTTGCAACATCTTGGTGTACCACTTATCCGATTGAACGCTGGTTTGCACTATTGCTATCTCTTCTACGCATGGTACTGACCGCGACAGGGCGTCCGGTGCGAGATGCTCTTTCCCTTTACGATGAATTATGTTAAAATCGTATTGTTGTAGACGTACTGCCCATCTGGCTAACCTCCCCGTTGGATCCTTAAGGTTGTGCAACCAAACCAGAGAGTGATGATCAGTGATTACGTTAAATCGTGTTCCTTCCACGTAGGGTCTTAGTTTTTCGACTGCCCACAAGACGGCTAGACATTCTTTTTCGGTTGTTGAGTGCTTGCGCTCCGAACTAGTCAATGACCGACTTAGGTAACATATCACTTTCTCCCCCGTTGGTTGTGCTTGCGTTAAGACCGCACCTAACCCAAAGTTGGACGCATCAGTTTGTATAGTAAAGACAAGACCACACAAATTTGCGATTTTTCCTCAATAAATCAGTCAAAGGAGCAACTAAACTTGCAAAATCTGGAATAAATCTCCTATACCAAGATACTATGCCCAAGAACTGTCGGACTCCTTTCACATTCTTCGGTGCTTGGAATTACAGTGTACTCTCTACCTTCTCTGGGTCGACATGAAGCCCGTACTTGTCCACCACATACCCCAAATAACGCAGCTCCGATCTGCAAAATTCGCATTTCGACCTTGAGACTCTTAATCCTGCTCCAGTCAGCCTGGGAAACACTTCGCGTTGAATCTCAAGGTGTTTTTCAAACGTCTGCGTCACCACGATAATATCGTCTAGGTAAACGAACATATATGGCTCCATATCCCCTCCTAACACTCTGTCCACCAGTCTCTGCCAAGTTGCTGGAGCATTATGTAGCCCAAACGGCATCCGTAAAAATTCGAATAAACCCCTAGTTGGCACGGTAAAGGCTGTGTATTGTCGGGAAGACTCCGCCATTGGGACTTGCCAATAGGCCGATTTTATGTCTAAGGATGAAAGATATTTAGCATCCCGTAACTTATCGAGCGTTGCGGTCACATACGGTATAGGGTATGCGTCTCTCACCGATACCTTATTAACCTTTCTAAAATCTGCACAAAACCTGTATGTCCCATCTTTTTTTCTAACTAATAGGATTGGTGATGCCCACGGACTTTTAGATGGTTGGACTATCTCTTCTTTTAACATCTCGTCCAGCTCTTTGTTGATATGTTTTTGCGTAGCGGGGGCTACTGGGTAGTATCTCTGCTTTATCGGCTCGGATGCGGTTGTAATGACATGTTCCACAGCCGATGTTCTCCCAAGTCCATCTCCCATCTTAGAAAATTCTTCTTCTAATAACGAATGTAGTCTCTTAACCTCTTCCTTCTCCAATTAAGATTCGGGCTGAAGAAACTATAAGGAAGCAACATTAATCTCCTTTGAGAAATCCCACTGACCCTGACTCAAATCCACCACTATGCCAAAAGACTTCCAGAAGTCTGCCCCCAAAATAATGCTGTGTGGTAGTTTAGAGACCACCAATTATTCCATCCAACGTCGCTTATTCTCCACCTTTAGTGCTAATCACACTTTCCCATCGACATTGCACTTATCCGCATTTGCGAGTTTAATGGAAGCTGAGTTCGAATCAGTCAAACTCACGCCCAAATCCCGTAGACGGTTCCACCCCTCCATTCCCACTATTGTCCGAGACGCCCCCGAGTCCAATAGCCCAATGAAATCCACGTCAAATATAGACACTTTCATGTATGACCTACAATCACCCGCAACTGAGGTAAAAGCGAAATCAACAGGCATTGGGCTTGCGGTCTTAGACACCGTACTCACTCCACCGCTTCCTAGTGAGCACGATCCTCATTTCCCGCACTCGTGTTTCCACAGATACTGCTCGACGTTCCTGCTCTTTCAAAGTTGTTATTATTTTGTCTTCTCGACCCTAAACTACAAATCGGGCAATTATTTCTAAAAACTCCATCCTTGACACACCCAAAACAACGCCTTTCCTCTTTACACTCTCTTGAAATATGACCAGGTAGTTTACAATTCAGACATGTCAGCACGGTATTTGGGTTCATATTATTTTTCCCAACATTTTCGATGACTTCGTTATGATCCAAGCCTTCCTTACAATCGCCTGCATACGACAAATCTGGTTCAAGTAATTGAGATCGTCGAGTTATCGGTGGTACAAAAGCATCTACAGACAGTTTAGTAGTCTCTAACGAACGTCCCAATTGAACTAGTTTGTCAATGGTTTTAATCTGTATTAGTCCTAACTGCATCTGGTAGAATGGGCTAATATTCCGACGTAATATGCGAAGTTTTTCTGCCTCTGAGCACCTAATTGAGAGACGTCTAAATAACCCATCCATTATTGCCGTATATACCCCAATTGATTCCTCCTGACCTTGCGTTCTACGTTTGTTCTCTTCCATTAGTCGATCATCATAATCTGGAGGCAAGAACTCGGCCCTCAGTTCAGCCTCTAGATCGTCCCAGCTCTGGCATTTTGGTTTTATGGCTCTTAACCAAATTAACCCTTTTCCTTCGAAGAGATCCACGGCCGATCTGAATGAAACTCCCTTTGGCATTCCACGTGCTTGTCGCAGCTCCTCTACCCTTTCCAGAAAAGCACACACTGTGTTTTTCTCACCTGAAAATTTAATTCCCCACTTCGAAATTGCTAGTAGCTCTTTTGTAACGCTACTATTCTCTAGTTCCGCGCAATCCGTAGTATTGTCATTTACATTCCCTCACTCTTCCCCTGATGAAACTTGCCCCGATTTATCATATAAAACTGCCAGCAGCAGTACTAGCTTCGATTTCATTGCAGCTTTGGTTGTGACCTCATCTCTTGTTGGGGTTGCTCCTTCCAACCTCCGAATGCACCACTCGATTTTCGCTGAAATTTTTTTATATTCCCCTGAGTTTTCGTCACCCTCAAATTTTTCGATGAGATTTTGCACTTATTGAAATTTTGTGGAAATCGCTTGTAAATATTCCTCAAAAGTGAACGGGTAATCCGTTGACAAGAAGGAAGTTTCACTATCGCGCTCCGTTTGTAAGGCTGTTCGCAGCGATTTACGCATGGTTTCAACCTTGTCTGGTAGGATACCCCTAATAGCTAACTCATACGTGAGCTCTTCCTGGTTCAGCCTATCGACACTAGTTTTCCCCATATCATTAACTAGAAATTACTAACTGCCTCAGAATTAAAGAACGAGCACTGACTTATTAAAAACCGAAACCGACGTATGAATAAAACCAAAATAACTATAATTATTTATATAATCCAATAATATGATAAAAGCATTAAAAATTTGCAATGCCCTGCCTCGATGTTACGTAGTTCCACCCTTTCCGAAAGAAGATGCACTTCACCAACGCACTACCACTAAAATTTTAAAGATTTTCTTATTAAATTCTTTCTTACAATTTATGACAAAAATATGTGTCCTATATTTTTCACGTTGGGCGCCAATGTTAGGTTATGGTCCTAAAAACCCTTCCGGACACGATTTCCGGACGGGCGAGTGGTCCTGGCCGGCGTAGACCCAGAGAGGGGTCGTGGGTGCCACCCAGTTTCAATTTCAGCACCACTCTTCACGGTATTTCCCGGCCGAAACTGAGAATTCCAGGAAACACGATACGCAAAAACAATTAGCAATTGTGAGCTGTCGAAACGAACACCAAGCATACACTAATCATACACCATGTCTTGATATGACTTAAAATTTAATATTGGAAAAGAAAAAATGTAATATTTCTAATCAAATTCAATGCAAAAATAAGTTTAGTGGTTATATCTTATCCTATGGGCCCCGCTGTCGCCTTCCACTCTGCCGTTGATTCTCGCCAACCAATTCTGCCACCGAATTTTCGCCGATCAACTCAATTCTTTGGTTTCCTTCTTTTACTTTAGGTATCCTCGAGCGTTCGTTTGCTAATTTGCAGCGATTTGCATTTACACGATTCACGTTTAACAATTAATTCAAAACCACTAGCTCGTGGTACTTAATTTACTTTTCTTTTTAATTTTTCTTCGCACCGTCTACTCGAGCACCTCCACCTCGTGGTTCTGACTTCTTTTCTTGTTGGACTCTATCAGCCCAAAAAATACTAACGGTCCTTCCGGAACTAAATCCCGCACGGTCAAGTTCAAGTTCAATTCTTGTTCTATGTTTTCGCACTGCAATACCTTTTTCGTGGGCGTTATACGTTTGTTCACTATGGTTCAAGTATTCACTTCATTATATTTTATGTTATGTTATATTTCATTTATATTTTATTTTATATTTTGATTTTCGCGCGGCGTGTTAGCGCCATTATATTTCATTGTTATTTAGTTTGCACTTAATTATTATTATAATTATTACTTATTATAATATAACATCCCTTGTAGGGTTGCCCCTGGTCTCCTCTTCCACAGCTCCCCGATTTATTCAAATAGCAAACCAAACCGACATGACGAGGTGAGGACTATTGGCAGCATCCACCCCTCGGAACTGGGATTAAGATCATTGAGTCAAGGCCCTCCAAATTTACTACGAATCCGAGGCTCTTTCTTGTGCTTCTTCGGACCTAACGTACGACCGCAGGTCGTAATAATCTAACACTATGAGACAAAAGGTGTTTTATAAGTAAACTTAACGCAAAAAAAACAATATTAATTCATATGTTTAACTTTAAATAAATCCCAATCAGGATCAGTAACATTGAAGGAACTGCGTTGGCAAACGCGCAGTCCTGGAAATCTTGATCGAAAAAATTAGTCCATACTTTCCAAAATAAAAAAATATAAAAAAAAAAACAAAAAATAGATAAAAACAAAATTGAGGAGGTCCCAACAAATGACCATCAAAGTACAAAGCGAAGCAGAGGAGGCGAAAAGCAATGTCATCAAACAAAATGAAGGAGATGCTGCCCAATTTGTTTTCAATCGTCCAACAATAATACTTAACAAATTATAATTCATAAATTAAGGTTGTAAGCATTAATTATTAAATATAGTATAAAGCTAAGAAACAGAATAATTTTAATTTATTTAACTCCAAAAAAAATTGTATCCCTTACAATTAGTATTTAAGGAACATTTCCAAAAACTTCCAATCACGGAGGCTAATACAAATACAAAAGTTAAACTGAAAATGCCTCCATCTGCGTAAATCTATCCAAAAGGTGGATGTTACAATAGAAGTAAAAGTAATAGGTGTTGACCAAACAGGAGAATAAGTCCGTAAAAGAACATTAGCGTACAATAAATCACAATCTTACACATAGATAAAAAATTTCCATAAAAATTTGTGCCTTTTATTTTATTAACCAAATACATATATCACGTCTATCTCCTGCAATCAAAATGTGTTAAGAAGACGACAGAAAAAAAATAACTAAAGATCACAAAGAAACCGACCATCGCTGAACCCAAAAACAAGCATAATCGCGTCCGAAGAGAGAGATTCAGCGCTGGATACAACACTATCGCGTTGAAAATCTCAGTTACCGCGTGAAAACCAATAACGTAATTGGATTATTATCGATAAGTGAAAAGCAAAATTGAACAACTACCAACTACAGAAAATAATACCAACTACTGTGTGTTGCGAGGGATGAATCACCGGCTAGACCAAACCGAAGCTAAACAAGGCTGAGCAGGCACGAAATAATAGACAGGACAGCCTTGACGAACTGGACTAATCCGGACCTAGCCTCTGTGGTGCGACCCGTTCCTGCCGTCATAGAAAGCAATGGGTTTTTTTAAAATTTTCCACCGCCTCCGTACTGGAGCTATCCACCAGGCAAAGCGGAGAAAGATAGAAGAAGTCACCGGGGTTGCTAGTAAAATTAGAACAAATGTTTGCTAGTAGTTCATTATCATGATCGGGGAGTCTTTTAGCCCTCTTGTTCCAAAGGATCGAGAGATAGTTCATAATCGGGGGGAACCCAGCTTTTTCGTAGATTGCCAAGTTTAAAAAATATCTATCCTTATCAATAAATAGCATGGACAGGCAATGTCTAAGAATCGTTCTCTCAAAGATCTCTAATTTTCTTGCCATTGTAGTGGAGCAGGAGAACTAAAAAATGTCAAAATAGGTCTAATAAGCTGTTTGTAGATTAGAAGTTTGGTATTCCTGTGTAGTTTACCTTTGTGATGCAAAAGACTCCTAAATTTCAGGAAGATGAGCTTGGCCTTCTGTAACTGGATGGCTACGTGTTCGTTAAATTTGAATAAAGAATTAAAATTTATACCGAGATATATAATCATCCTTTTGACAGGGATGACCCTATCAACCAAAAGAAAGCCAAGCTCTCTACTTTTCCGAACCGCCCCTTTAGGACCCTTACCACTCGCATTTCCGAAGCAGATTAATTCACTTTTTCCAGGATTTAAAGACGAACCCCAGGCAGTGTAAAACTTCTTTATTAGATGAATGTGAGAAGCGACTCTTTCGAGAGCTAGCTCACCAATCCGGACCTAGCCTCTGTGGTGCGACCCGTTCCTGCCGTCATAGAAAGCAATGGGTTTTTTTAAATTTTCCACCGCCTCCGTACTGGAGCTATCCACCAGGCAAAGCGGAGAAAGATAGAAGAAGTCACCGGGGTTGCTAGTAAAAATAGAACAAATGTTTGCTAGTAGTTCATTATCATGATCGGGGAGTCTTTTAGCCCTCTTGTTCCAAAGGATCGAGAGATAATTCATAATCGGGGGGAACCCAGCTTTTTCGTAGATTGCCAAGTTTAAAAAATATCTGTAGCGGAACATTAAATTTATTTTAGTTCGAAATTTAAATCGCGATGATAAAATATCATGCAGCGGCACATTCTAAAATTTTACAATACCAAATAGTTATATAAATCCAAAAATAGAATTCGAAACAATTGAATACCGAATTAATCCGCACCGTTTTTCAATAACGGAAAAACGTCTGAATTTTTACAACAAGCAAACTTGAAATACAATAGAAAATAAGTTAGTTCGTAAGTAGTGGAAATAAAAATTTTTAGTCAGAATTTAGCTGCCAACGACACCAGTCGTTTCTTTTATTTTAATAATTGAACAAGTACTCCCTTGACTAATATATACCCAATAAATGGTGACCCCAAGTGGAAAAGAGTACACGAAGTAAAATAATTAAATTCACGAATAAGTGGTGATTCTCCCTGATTAAAATTAAATTAAATCCCAAAAGTGAGACGCCCAAAATAAAAAGTGCTATATAATAAAAGTTTTTGTTATACAAAAATCACAAATTAATTGTGCGCCAAAGGGAACATGGTAAAATACCAAAACGCCCAATTCTTTGTTTCCAATAAAAAGTTTAAATAATCAAAAATCGCAATTGACACAAAAAAAACGGCAATAATTCGTACAAGCAGCGTACGAAACACCAACAACAAGCAACATACGAAACACTAACAACAAGCAACATACGAAACACCAACAACAAGCAACATACGAAACACTAACAACAAGTAGCATGCAAAGCACCAACAAAACCCTAATGAAGCACACAAAGCAACGACAACGAGCGGCACACAGAAAACAACAACGATAAAATCATCACCAAGTCAACACGGCCAAAAATCAAAATAAAAAAAACAAGTAACATCTATTAAATTAAGTACTTTGTAGAGTAAAATATCAAAATTAAATTTTAAATTCTTTTGAATTATTTCCTTTTGGTTTATCAAATAAAATAAAATATTAATTTATTCAACATCGAATGAAAAAGGGAAACGTAAAATTCCACACTGGATCCAGCAAGGCGTTATGTACAAAGTTAACATAGAAAAGCTCTATAAAATATTTTTTTATGAATATTTTTTATAGAACAAAAGTTACTAAAACTAGTAGTGCGCGTAAAATATTTGAATTGCAAGCAATAGCAATTAAGCTAAATAAATTGGGATAGGGAGTAGTAAAAAACGAACAACATTAAATATGTAGAATAATTCTGATTCAGAATTTTCATAGCACCGAAAATAATTGGAAATTTTACACAGTTCTTACTTTGTCAACACCAAATACAATTTCTTTTCTCTCTTATTTTTTTTATTTTTTATTTTAAAAAAAAAGCTATTTTAAAATATTTTGATAGCTTGGTAAAATATTTCTTTCCATCCATTTTACAATGCTGAACTCAAACGACAGCACGAATGAGAACACAAAGCAAGAAAGAGATTCCAAACTGCATGAGGATGCTAAAGAAATTTATGCTTATGCAGTAAGGCTTCCATCCTTTCGGATAAATTCACCTGCAACATGGTTTATACAGGCAGAAGCTCAATTTGCGATAGGCAGAATCACACAAGATTTAAGCAAATATAACTATACGTTATCAGCACTTCCACAAGAAGTTATCGAAACAGTGATTGACACCATACAAAAGCCTCCAACAGAAGGCAAATATGAGTTTCTAAAAACAACGCTAATAAATCGACACTCTATAAGCGAAGAGCGTAGAATTGAGCAGCTCCTCGGCAATGTTGAAATAGGAGATAGGACACCTTCCGAGTTCTATCGTTCAATGAGAAACATGGCCGGATCAAGCGAAGTAATCAGTGATAAATTAATTCGCAATTTATGGATGCGAAGATTACCACAACCTATTACAATCGCACTGATTTCACAAAACGAGAAACCAATGGAAGAATTAATAACATTGGCAGATCGAATTTGGGATTCCCTACCAAACTCAAAAACTATTTGTAGCATTGAAACTAACCCTACCATATTTTTTTATTAAAACAAGACATAGCAGATCTTAAAAAACAAATAGAACGACTGTCTTTACAAAGAAACCACAATAGAGACAGAGGAAGATCTCGAAGCCATTCTCGAAACAAAAACACAACACACAACAAAGACAGTAGCAAAACACTTTGTTGGTATCATGAAAAGTACGAAAACAAGGCAAAGAAATGTATGAAACCCTGTAATTATAACGCGATAATTACAGAAACATTAACAAACCCAAGTAACCCACCAAAAAACTAGAAATCTCCCCTTTATCAGCGGTAAGTGGGGGAATAAAAATAAAAACTCGCCGCCTATACATAAGAGACCAATATAACAAAATAAACTTCCTAATAGACACGGGAGCAGACGGCTCCGTGGTACCCCACTATCTTTTCGCATCTATGGTTAAATCTAGCGACCACATATTAACAGCAGCTAACGGATCCGGAATTAAAGTTTTCGGAACAAAGCTGTTAAAATTAAATTTAGGTCTCAGGCGAGATTTCGTACATGCTTTCCTGGTAGCATCAGTAAACAAACCCATAATAGGCGCTGATTTTTTAGAAAAATTCGATATCAGCGTAAACATTAAAGAAAAACGATTAATCGATAATACAACAAACTTAACCACAGATATGTCTCATACTACAATACACACCCCAACCCCGCTTAACTACAGCATCGAGAATAGATATGGTATGTTATTACAAAAATAACCATCCATATATCAACCGCCCAATTTTAACTTTCCAATTAAACATTCAATTCAACACCACATAATCACACGAGATTCACTTCCTTCATCTCATCCGAGAAGACTTAACCCACTGCAACATAAGGCAGCAAAATTTGAATTTGAACACATGGTTCAGTTGGGAATTTGCCGACCGTCTGCATCACCAGTAGCTTCACCTTTACATATGGTCCCTAAAAAGGATT
Organism: Beris chalybata; assembly: GCA_949128065.1. NCBI lineage: Eukaryota > Metazoa > Arthropoda > Insecta > Diptera > Stratiomyidae > Beris > Beris chalybata. The sequence goes on along the minus strand of OX421897.1, from coordinate 70,759,358 downwards.
GTAAAGACTGACGACCATGCGGAGATTACCGCCGCCTAAACGCTATAACAATTCCAGACCGATATCCGGTACCCCACATTCAAAACTTTTCAATGAATCTTAATGGTTGTACGATATTTTCCAAAATTGATTTAGTAAGAGCATATCACCAAATACCCGTCGCACCAGAAGACATACATAAAACGGCAATAATAACCCCATTCGGACTTTTCGAATTTACACGCATGCCATTTGGTTTAAGAAATTCTGCACAGACTTTCCAACGATTCATCAACCAAGTAGTAAATGGTTTGGAATTCGTTTTCGTGTACATCGACGACATATTGGTAGCCAGTCGTGATGAAAGAGAACACGAAAATCACCTACAAATTCTTTTCCAAAGATTATCAGAATATGGTCTAAACATTAAACCTTCCAAATGTCTTTTTGGCACATCGGAATTAACTTTCCTCAGCCACACTATTTCCAAGAAAGGAATACTACCTTCAAACGAAAAAGTTCAAGTGATAAAGAATTTGCCAACACCAACCACGATAAAAAAAATACAACAATTTGTTGGAATGGTAAACTATTACAGCAGATTTATTCCAAATCTAGCAGATATATTAACCCCTACTCACAATCACCTAGCAGAACTTTTACGGCAAAAAGGCTCCAAAAAGGAATTCAGTTGGACAGAAGAATGTGAAGCGAGTTTTAGGAAAACTAAAGAGGCTCTCGCGAACGTTACTCTGTTAACACATCCGATGGAAAACACACAATATAGCATTACTACAGATGCATCAAACACAGCCGTCGGAGCAGTTCTGCAACAACTCGACGCAGGGCATTGGCAACCATTAGCCTTTTTCTCAAAGAAAATGTCCCCTAGCGAAATGAAGTACTCCACCTTTGATAGAGAACTCCTCGCTATATATTTGTCAATAAAACACTTCAGGTATTTCGTTGAAGGTCGGAATTTTACTGTCTTCACGGATCATAAGCCATTAGTTAGGGCTATTCCATCCAAAACAGAACGTTCGCCACGACAAACGAGACACCTAGACTATATATCGCAATTTACAACAGACATTAGTCACATCACTGGAAAAGAAAACCATGTAGCCGATGCACTATCACGAATTGATAGCATCGACATAAAAAAAATCTCCTTTAATCTGCAAACTCTATCAGATCAGCAATTAAACGATAATGAATTAAAAGATCTATTAGAGAAACAAAATAAAAATGAAGTAAAATATAAATTGGAATCCATGCACGTCCCTTTAACACAACACAAGCTATGGTGCGAAACCAGCACTGGTAAAAATCGTCCATACGTTCCTATAGAATTACGGCAAGACGTATTTAATTCTATACACAACCTCTCACACCCAGGGATTAGAGCAACAAAAAAAATATTAGCAACAAAGTATTTTTGGCCATCAATGAATGTTAATGCGAATACGTGGACCAAAGCTTGTGTCGGCTGCCAGAAGGCAAAAATTCACAAACATACTCGAACAAAATTCGAGCGTTTCGACGTACCTTCAAAAAGATTCGAACACATTCACATGGATATAGTAGGACCCCTTCCGCCCTCAGCAGGTTACGTATACCTACTAACAATTGTAGATAGATTTACAAGGTGGCCAGAAGCATACGCCATAAAAGACATATCAGCGAAAACGATAGCCGAAACATTTGTACAGCAGTACATTCCGCGATTCGGAATTCCCTTAGAAATAACCATGGATCAAGGTACCCAATTTAAATCAAGGCTTTTCGCCGAATTAACAAAAAGTCTAGGAACTCATCGTATACACACTACCGCATATCATCCTCAAGCCAATGGAATGGTCGAAAGATTTCATCGTCATATGAAAGCATCCATAATGGCGCGAGACAATGCAAAAAAATCTGCCAACAGTCTGGGCGCAACTGTATTATTTTTCCGGCAGAAGTTCAGAACGCGTTCAATTCGGGGATGCGGTGTATGCTACTATGTGACTGAAAACCTAACAAAAAGTTCGGGAAGCGGTTAGAAAAGGGTGTAACATATGAATTAAATAATTGGGTCATATTCCGGGATGCGGTCTAGAGGTTGAAAAAAACAAAACTTAAAAATAGGTGATTATTAAACAAGTCTGGGGAAGTGAAAAGATATTCGATATCTGATCAGACCTGAGAAACATGGTGGAATTCATGAAAAAGTATACAACCAGTTTACACCCTCTTAGGGGTCGAATTTCAAAAAATCTTGAAAACACTTTCTAGGTATTCACATGAAGAATCCGTAGAAAAAAAATGAACTCAATATTTCGAAAGACCTAGTAGATATGACGAAAATCGTGAAAATATATGCATTTTATACTAACCGATATTTTTTTTTGCCCCCTCCCTTCTGAACGCCAATGAATATTCAAATTTTTTTTTATCAGAACTACTTTTCTAATTAATTTACATATACGTACCAAGTTTCAACTTAATAGCATAAGCCGTTCTAAACTTAGGAAAAACACCCCTCATTACCGTACCATACTACCCCTAAAAAAAATTTTATTTTTCCAGCATGCCACTACTATAGCTCTATCTAAATACCAAGTTTCAGCTTCCTATCATTATAGATTCTTAAGATATAAGCATCGAACCTTTTTCTTTCTCACCCTTCCCCACCCTCACCCTCTACACCCACACCCCCAAACTTTTTTTCCCTACTAGGGTTTTATTAGGCCTACTTCTGGTAAAAATTTGAAGCAACCATCTTACACTGTTATTGAGATATGAAACGTGTTATTTTTGAAAAATTCTTATCCCCTCCACTTACGTACTCCCCCGCCCCCTTCAAAGATTTTACTTTGAGCAATCTTTATTTATCAAGCTTTGTATCCAAACCGAATTTTGTTTTTCTGGTGCCACTGGTTTGGAAGATATTGTAATGTTAAGTATTTCAACCCCCACCCCCGTACGCCACTACCCCCACCCAAAAATTTTGTTTCAATCTACTCTCCTAGTATAACTTCAGATATTTGTTAAGTTTTAATTGCTTGCTATTAACGGTTTAGGAGATATGGATTTTAGAATGTGTCGATCTCGACTTTTTTGCGTTTCGGACGCATTGCTTCCCCCTCCACTCCCACACCCCTTCACCCATATCTGTTTTTTTTTTTGCAAATGGGTCCATTATCAAAGTTCTATAGAAATTCTAAGTTTCAGCCTCCTAGCACAAGCGGTTCCTGAGATCTAGAAACCTAAATTTTTCGTCTAAAACGCTTACCCCGCCTTTCCCCTTACACCTCCTCCCCTGAAAATAATGTCAATTCAAGAAGTCCACCAAGTCTATTCTTAGAAAAAATTTTAATTTAATAGCTCCACTGGCTTGAGAGCTACGAGCCTTCAAAGATTTTGGGGCGGTCGACGTACGGCGTACGGCGTACGGGGTACGGCGTACAGACGGAGTGAAAATTTTTATTGCTTTTTTCGTGTCTACTAGTCATGAAACGTGGACAAAAAAATTTTGAGGGCAGCAAATTTTTTTTTTTTAAAAATCGATAACAATACTGTATTATAAATAATACAGTAAAATTGGTACACTGAATTACCATTAGTTTTACTCGGAACTCGAACTGCCATTCGAGAAGACTTAAAATGTTCACCTGCAGATCTCGTATATGGTCAATCTCTCAAAGTGCCAGGAGAATTTTTCATACCAAACCCTAAAACCGGTGATAACAATCCTCAAGAATACGTAACTCAACTAAAACAATCCATGAGCAATATTAAACCTACCGACACACGCATTACCAACCAAAAAAATATATATTTTGCAAGCGATTTGGACAATTGCGAATTTGTTTTTTTGCGAGTTGACAAAGTAAGAACTGGGTTAAATCCACCATACGAAGGCCCCTATAAAGTTATTCGTCGACTCCGAAAACAATTTATTATAGAAATAAACGGTAAATCAATAACAGTCGCCGTAGATCGAGTAAAGCCTGCACATATTTTAAAAAAATAAAATAAATAACGCTTCGCTGGAAAGGGAGTGTGTAGCGGAACATTAAATTTATTTTAGTTCGAAATTTAAATCGCGATGATAAAATATCATGCAGCGGCACATTCTAAAATTTTACAATACCAAATAGTTATATAAATCCAAAAATAGAATTCGAAACAATTGAATACCGAATTAATCCGCACCGTTTTTCAATAACGGAAAAACGTCTGAATTTTTACAACAAGCAAACTTGAAATACAATAGAAAATAAGTTAGTTCGTAAGTAGTGGAAATAAAAATTTTTAGTCAGAATTTAGCTGCCAACGACACCAGTCGTTTCTTTTATTTTAATAATTGAACAAGTACTCCCTTGACTAATATATACCCAATAAATGGTGACCCCAAGTGGAAAAGAGTACACGAAGTAAAATAATTAAATTCACGAATAAGTGGTGATTCTCCCTGATTAAAATTAAATTAAATCCCAAAAGTGAGACGCCCAAAATAAAAAGTGCTATATAATAAAAGTTTTTGTTATACAAAAGTCACAAATTAATTGTGCGCCAAAGGGAACATGGTAAAATACCAAAACGCCCAATTCTTTGTTTCCAATAAAAAGTTTAAATAATCAAAAATCGCAATTGCCACAAAAAAACGGCAATAATTCGTACAAGCAGCGTACGAAACACCAACAACAAGCAACATACGAAACACTAACAACAAGCAACATACGAAACACCAACAACAAGCATCATACGAAACACTAACAACAAGTAGCATGCAAAGCACCAACAAAACCCTAATGAAGCACACAAAGCAACGACAACGAGCGGCACACAGAAAACAACAACGATAAAATCATCACACGGCCAAAAATCAAAATAAAAAAAACAAGTAACATCTATTAAATTAAGTACTTTGTAGAGTAAAATATCAAAATTAAATTTTAAATTCTTTTGAATTATTTCCTTTTGGTTTATCAAATAAAATAAAATATTAATTTATTCAACATCACAATTAAATATAAACACATACATATATTCAAAATAAAACAATAAGAAACAGATAAATATAAAACTAAGGTAAAGAAAGTGTAAAAAAAACAGTGCGGAATAATTTTCTCGAACATCGAATGAAAAAGGGAAACGTAAAATTCCACACTGGATCCAGCAAGGCGTTATGTACAAAGTTAACATGGAAAAGCTCTATAAAATATTTTTTTATGAATATTTTTTATAAAACAAAAGTTACTAAAACTAGTAGTGCGCGTAAAATATTTGAATTGCAAGCAATAGCAATTAAGCTAAATAAATTGGGATAGGGAGTAGTAAAAAACGAACAACATTAAATATGTAGAATAATTCTGATTCAGAATTTTCATAGCACCGAAAATAATTGGAAATTTTACACAGTTCTTACTTTGTCAACACCAAATACAATTTCTTTTCTCTCTTATTTTTTTTATTTTTTATTTTTAAAAAAAAAAAGCTATTTTAAAATATTTTGATAGCTTGGTAAAATATTTCTTTCCATCCATTTTACAATGCTGAACTCAAACGACAGCACGAATGAGAACACAAAGCAAGAAAGAGATTCCAAACTGCATGAGGATGCTAAAGAAATTTATGCTTATGCAGTAAGGCTTCCATCCTTTCGGATAAATTCACCTGCAACATGGTTTATACAGGCAGAAGCTCAATTTGCGATAGGCAGAATCACACAAGATTTAAGCAAATATAACTATACGTTATCAGCACTTCCACAAGAAGTTATCGAAACAGTGATTGACACCATACAAAAGCCTCCAACAGAAGGCAAATATGAGTTTCTAAAAACAACGCTAATAAATCGACACTCTATAAGCGAAGAGCGTAGAATTGAGCAGCTCCTCGGCAATGTTGAAATAGGAGATAGGACACCTTCCGAGTTCTATCGTTCAATGAGAAACATGGCCGGATCAAGCGAAGTAATCAGTGATAAATTAATTCGCAATTTATGGATGCGAAGATTACCACAACCTATTACAATCGCACTGATTTCACAAAACGAGAAACCAATGGAAGAATTAATAACATTGGCAGATCGAATTTGGGATTCCCTACCAAACTCAAAAACTATTTGTAGCATTGAAACTAACCCCACCATATTTTTTTATTAAAACAAGACATAGCAGATCTTAAAAAACAAATAGAACGACTGTCTTTACAAAGAAACCACAATAGAGACAGAGGAAGATCTCGAAGCCATTCTCGAAACAAAAACACAACACACAACAAAGACAGTAGCAAAACACTTTGTTGGTATCATGAAAAGTACGAAAACAAGGCAAAGAAATGTATGAAACCCTGTAATTATAACGCGATAATTACAGAAACATTAACAAACCCAAGTAACCCACCAAAAAACTAGAAATATCCCCTTTATCAGCGGTAAGTGGGGGAATAAAAATAAAAACTCGCCGCCTATACATAAGAGACCAATATAACAAAATAAACTTCCTAATAGACACGGGAGCAGACGTCTCCGTGGTACCCCACTATCTTTTCGCATCTATGGTTAAATCTAGCGACCACATATTAACAGCAGCTAACGGATCCGGAATTAAAGTTTTCGGAACAAAGCTGTTAAAATTAAATTTAGGTCTCAGGCGAGATTTCGTACATGCTTTCCTGGTAGCATCAGTAAACAAACCCATAATAGGCGCTGATTTTTTAGAAAAATTCGATATCAGCGTAAACATTAAAGAAAAACGATTAATCGATAATACAACAAACTTAACCACAGATATGTCTCATACTACAATACACACCCCAACCCCGCTTAACTACAGCATCGAGAATAGATATGGTATGTTATTACAAAAATAACCATCCATATATCAACCGCCCAATTTTAACTTTCCAATTAAACATTCAATTCAACACCACATAATCACACGAGATTCACTTCCTTCATCTCATCCGAGAAGACTTAACCCACTGCAACATAAGGCAGCAAAATTTGAATTTGAACACATGGTTCAGTTGGGAATTTGCCGACCGTCTGCATCACCAGTAGCTTCACCTTTACATATGGTCCCTAAAAAGGATTGTAAAGACTGACGACCATGCGGAGATTACCGCCGCCTAAACGCTATAACAATTCCAGACCGATATCCGGTACCCCACATTCAAAACTTTTCAATGAATCTTAATGGTTGTACGATATTTTCCAAAATTGATTTAGTAAGAGCATATCACCAAATACCCGTCGCACCAGAAGACATACATAAAACGGCAATAATAACCCCATTCGGACTTTTCGAATTTACACGCATGCCATTTGGTTTAAGAAATTCTGCACAGACTTTCCAACGATTCATCAACCAAGTAGTAAATGGTTTGGAATTCGTTTTCGTGTACATCGACGACATATTGGTAGCCAGTCGTGATGAAAGAGAACACGAAAATCACCTACAAATTCTTTTCCAAAGATTATCAGAATATGGTCTAAACATTAAACCTTCCAAATGTCTTTTTGGCACATCGGAATTAACTTTCCTCAGCCACACTATTTCCAAGAAAGGAATACTACCTTCAAACGAAAAAGTTCAAGTGATAAAGAATTTGCCAACACCAACCACGATAAAAAAAATACAACAATTTGTTGGAATGGTAAACTATTACAGCAGATTTATTCCAAATCTAGCAGATATATTAACCCCTACTCACAATCACCTAGCAGAACTTTTACGGCAAAAAGGCTCCAAAAAGGAATTCAGTTGGACAGAAGAATGTGAAGCGAGTTTTAGGAAAACTAAAGAGGCTCTCGCGAACGTTACTCTGTTAACACATCCGATGGAAAACACACAATATAGCATTACTACAGATGCATCAAACACAGCCGTCGGAGCAGTTCTGCAACAACTCGACGCAGGGCATTGGCAACCATTAGCCTTTTTCTCAAAGAAAATGTCCCCTAGCGAAATGAAGTACTCCACCTTTGATAGAGAACTCCTCGCTATATATTTGTCAATAAAACACTTCAGGTATTTCGTTGAAGGTCGGAATTTTACTGTCTTCACGGATCATAAGCCATTAGTTAGGGCTATTCCATCCAAAACAGAACGTTCGCCACGACAAACGAGACACCTAGACTATATATCGCAATTTACAACAGACATTAGTCACATCACTGGAAAAGAAAACCATGTAGCCGATGCACTATCACGAATTGATAGCATCGACATAAAAAAAATCTCCTTTAATCTGCAAACTCTATCAGATCAGCAATTAAACGATAATGAATTAAAAGATCTATTAGAGAAACAAAATAAAAATGAAGTAAAATATAAATTGGAATCCATGCACGTCCCTTTAACACAACACAAGCTATGGTGCGAAACCAGCACTGGTAAAAATCGTCCATACGTTCCTATAGAATTACGGCAAGACGTATTTAATTCTATACACAACCTCTCACACCCAGGGATTAGAGCAACAAAAAAAATATTAGCAACAAAGTATTTTTGGCCATCAATGAATGTTAATGCGAATACGTGGACCAAAGCTTGTGTCGGCTGCCAGAAGGCAAAAATTCACAAACATACTCGAACAAAATTCGAGCGTTTCGACGTACCTTCAAAAAGATTCGAACACATTCACATGGATATAGTAGGACCCCTTCCGCCCTCAGCAGGTTACGTATACCTACTAACAATTGTAGATAGATTTACAAGGTGGCCAGAAGCATACGCCATAAAAGACATATCAGCGAAAACGATAGCCGAAACATTTGTACAGCAGTACATTCCGCGATTCGGAATTCCCTTAGAAATAACCATGGATCAAGGTACCCAATTTAAATCAAGGCTTTTCGCCGAATTAACAAAAACTCTAGGAACTCATCGTATACACACTACCGCATATCATCCTCAAGCCAATGGAATGGTCGAAAGATTTCATCGTCATATGAAAGCATCCATAATGGCGCGAGACAATGCAAAAAAATCTGCCAACAGTCTGGGCGCAACTGTATTATTTTTCCGGCAGAAGTTCAGAACGCGTTCAATTCGGGGATGCGGTGTATGCTACTATGTGACTGAAAACCTAACAAAAAGTTCGGGAAGCGGTTAGAAAAGGGTGTAACATATGAATTAAATAATTGGGTCATATTCCGGGATGCGGTCTAGAGGTTGAAAAAAACAAAACTTAAAAATAGGTGATTATTAAACAAGTCTGGGGAAGTGAAAAGATATTCGATATCTGATCAGACCTGAGAAACATGGTGGAATTCATGAAAAAGTATACAACCAGTTTACACCCTCTTAGGGGTCGAATTTCAAAAAATCTTGAAAACACTTTCTAGGTATTCACATGAAGAATCCGTAGAAAAAAAATGAACTCAATATTTCGAAAGACCTAGTAGATATGACGAAAATCGTGAAAATATATGCATTTTATACTAACCGATATTTTTTTTTGCCCCCTCCCTTCTGAACGCCAATGAATATTCAAATTTTTTTTTATCAGAACTACTTTTCTAATTAATTTACATATACGTACCAAGTTTCAACTTAATAGCATAAGCCGTTCTAAACTTAGGAAAAACACCCCTCATTACCGTACCATACTACCCCTAAAAAAAATTTTATTTTTCCAGCATGCCACTACTATAGCTCTATCTAAATACCAAGTTTCAGCTTCCTATCATTATAGATTCTTAAGATATAAGCATCGAACCTTTTTCTTTCTCACCCTTCCCCACCCTCACCCTCTACACCCACACCCCCAAACTTTTTTTCCCTACTAGGGTTTTATTAGGCCTACTTCTGGTAAAAATTTGAAGCAACCATCTTACACTGTTATTGAGATATGAAACGTGTTATTTTTGAAAAATTCTTATCCCCTCCACTTACGTACTCCCCCGCCCCCTTCAAAGATTTTACTTTGAGCAATCTTTATTTATCAAGCTTTGTATCCAAACCGAATTTTGTTTTTCTGGTGCCACTGGTTTGGAAGATATTGTAATGTTAAGTATTTCAACCCCCACCCCCGTACGCCACTACCCCCACCCAAAAATTTTGTTTCAATCTACTCTCCTAGTATAACTTCAGATATTTGTTAAGTTTTAATTGCTTGCTATTAACGGTTTAGGAGATATGGATTTTAGAATGTGTCGATCTCGACTTTTTTGCGTTTCGGACGCATTGCTTCCCCCTCCACTCCCACACCCCTTCACCCATATCTGTTTTTTTTTTTGCAAATGGGTCCATTATCAAAGTTCTATAGAAATTCTAAGTTTCAGCCTCCTAGCACAAGCGGTTCCTGAGATCTAGAAACCTAAATTTTTCGTCTAAAACGCTTACCCCGCCTTTCCCCTTACACCTCCTCCCCTGAAAATAATGTCAATTCAAGAAGTCCACCAAGTCTATTCTTAGAAAAAATTTTAATTTAATAGCTCCACTGGTTTGAGAGCTACGAGCCTTCAAAGATTTTGGGGCGGTCGACGTACGGCGTACGGGGTACGGCGTACAGACGGAGTGAAAATTTTTATTGCTTTTTTCGTGTCTACTAGTCATGAAACGTGGACAAAAAAATTTTGAGGGCAGCAAATTTTTTTTTTTTAAAAATCGATAACAATACTGTATTATAAATAATACAGTAAAATTGGTACACTGAATTACCATTAGTTTTACTCGGAACTCGAACTGCCATTCGAGAAGACTTAAAATGTTCACCTGCAGATCTCGTATATGGTCAATCTCTCAAAGTGGCAGGAGAATTTTTCATACCAAACCCTAAAAACGGTGATAACAATCCTCAGGAATACGTAACTCAACTAAAACAATCCATGAGCAATATTAAACCTACCGACACACGCATTACCAACCAAAAAAATATATATTTTGCAAGCGATTTGGACAATTGCGAATTTGTTTTTTTGCGAGTTGACAAAGTAAGAACTGGGTTAAATCCACCATACGAAGGCCCCTATAAAGTTATTCGTCGACTCCGAAAACAATTTATTATAGAAATAAACGGTAAATCAATAACAGTCGCCGTAGATCGAGTAAAGCCTGCACATATTTTAAAAAAATAAAATAAATAACGCTTCGCTGGAAAGGGAGTGTGTAGCGGAACATTAAATTTATTTTAGTTCGAAATTTAAATCGCGATGATAAAATATCATGCAGCGGCACATTCTAAAATTTTACAATACCAAATAGTTATATAAATCCAAAAATAGAATTCGAAACAATTGAATACCGAATTAATCCGCACCGTTTTTCAATAACGGAAAAACGTCTGAATTTTTACAACAAGCAAACTTGAAATACAATAGAAAATAGGTTAGTTCGTAAGTAGTGGAAATAAAAATTTTTAGTCAGAATTTAGCTGCCAACGACACCAGTCGTTTCTTTTATTTTAATAATTGAACAAGTACTCCCTTGACTAATATATACCCAATATATCTATCCTTATCAATAAATAGCATGGACAGGCAATGTCTAAGAATCGTTCTCTCAAAGATCTCTAATTTTCTTGCCATTGTAGTGGAGCAGGAGAACTAAAAAATGTCAAAATAGGTCTAATAAGCTGTTTGTAGATTAGAAGTTTGGTATTCCTGTGTAGTTTACCTTTATGATGCAAAAGACTCCTAAATTTCAGGAAGATGAGCTTGGCCTTCTGTAACTGGATGGCTACGTGTTCGTTAAATTTGAATAAAGAATTAAAATTTATACCGAGATATATAATCGTCCTTTTGACAGGGATGACCCTATCAACCAAAAGAAAGCCAAGCTCTCTACTTTTCCGAACCGCCCCCTTAGGACCCTTACCACTCGCATTTCCGAAGCAGATTAATTCACTTTTTCCAGGATTTAAAGACGAACCCCAGGCAGTGTAAAACTTCTTTATTAGATGAATGTGAGAAGCCACTCTTTCGAGAGCTAGCTTAGGGTCTAAGTTCGCAGAGTAAACAACTGTGTCATCTGCGTACAGTAACGCACAGGATTGGATAGGCGATGAGCCCAGCACGTGAGGAAAATCGTGCATACCTTTATTGTATAACTTGGGGCCAAGAATCGACCCTTGAGGGCAAGGGCGCCCATAGAACTTCTTCCAGGGGGGGGGGCAAGCCAAAATTTTTATTAAATAACGCCCCACTCCATTTAGAATCTGAACTTATGGTTGACATTTTTAAATTAAGTTCGTTAACGGGCATAATCGTTCTACTCCTTCAGGTCCAAACAGAGGCCTTAAAACATGCGTTCAAGAATATGATAACTTCGGAACGCTTAAATCGCTCAAATTCCAGTCATGAAGGTGCTTGTACACGAGCAATTTATAAAACAATTAATTGTCCGACGAATATTGCCAAAACTAGTGGAGCGATTAATGGAGCAATACAGGGCAATATCATGCTAGTTGCGGCAATATTTCCACAATGTGGCAAAGTTTTTATATATTGCTGATATTTCTCGCCCTATACTCGTAGTTTCTGTATTTGCGAAAAAATGTTATTCCTTCCACTTCCATGCTTCATCACCTCCTTAAAAAACTTTACTTTATTTGTCAAACTTTATACAAAAACAGAATTTTATTTTTAAAGTGCAATTGGTTAGTGAAATATTGTAATCAAAAGTTGTTAACCCCCCCCCCCCCTCTCTTGAGGTATACTTTTCCAGTAATTCTGCCATATCACCCAGCCCTGATATGATATCGACTTTTTTCTTCACTTTCATGGGCTTGCGTAATAATCGCATAAAACTAGCTTTAAACACGTTTTCACGAATTCCTTAATTTCTATTATAAGTGGTAAGAAGTTGAATTGGTTTTTACTTTCTCGTGCTGTCTTTTTATTTATCTATTAACTCTTTTCAGGATTTTTGAATATAACACCCCCAAGTGGGTGTAAGTAGGTTGCATATGTTTTCACAGATTCTTACATATTGCTTAAATCTGATGATATATTAAATTCCTTTTTAATTCCTTTGGTTTCCTATATAAGTGCCAAAAAGTCAATTTCAGTATTTTTAGATATTCAATCCTAAGGGATGTAAGAGAGTTGTATGTTTTTTAAAGCTTCGACGTATTTCTTAATATTGATGGGATATTTGATCGCTTTTCACTTCCACAGACTTTTTATATAATCGCCTACAAACCCATTTCACAATTTTTCGATATTCAAGGTCCTAGGGTTTGCATATGTTTCCACAATTTTTGCCATCCCTTAGTTCTGATCAGATATGAAATTCGTTATTTCTATTTTAACTAGCTATGTATTTTTATTTTTAAAATAAAATCAATTTTCCAAGAAGAGTCATAATCTCGAAGCAATTGATGATATACTCCGATTTTGATCGCTCCCGAACTTCGACCTGAAAAATAATTAAGTTTCACCCAGACTATTGGCAAATTTTTAAATAGATAACATTACTTTATTGTTAAAATAATAAAGTAAAATATATTTGATATCAGTGGCAGAACCAGGATCTTACTGTTGGGGTGTCAGAATTTTTTTTAATTTGTCTATTTCATTTGATAAAGTTCTGTCTGAATTTAGCTACATAGCTGCCCTTAGCAAAAAAAGGGTCACCTGAAGAAGGGGTCATATTGTTTTCATCTAATTATGGGTTATTCCATCAAGAATCGCCAAAGTTGTGACCTTACCATTTCGGATTCTTTTCAAAATTTTGTACTTGAAGAATAAGTGAAAAAAATAATTGAAATTCAAGGTTTGGTTTCTCATTTTTTAACTAACAAAAACAATAACAATCTTTAAATAAGCCCGACTTTATTATTCAAGGATAAAAAATTACCAGAGATATGAACTTTCAAAGAGGATTCGGACATCGTTTTTGGGAAATTTTTAACATACTATAACTAACAAAAAAAATGAGATAGAAGCCAAAAAATTGAAACCAAATTTTTTTCACGAATTCTTCGAGTACACAAAATTTCAAAAGAATCGGCTATGATAAGGTCACACTTTTGGTGATTCTTGATTAAATTACCCTTTTTCTATAAAATAATTGAGAATCACTATAATGCTCTTTAATTTTTTTGACCATTGACATTCCAATTTGATTTTTTGGTGAAAAACAGTATAACCTTCAAAATATAAAAAAAAACGTATTTGGAAATATTCAAGGATAAATGAAAAAATCGTTATCATTGAAAAAAAATTTAGTTCTTAAAGTACAAAAACGTTAGAAAAAAGTAACGAAAAATCTTGTAAAACATAGGCTTGGTCGTTCGAAATACACTGCGGTCTGCTATGTTGTGCCAGATTCTTCTTCAGTACGCGGTCTTGGTCAATACCGAAAAAGGGCTAATTATCTAATTCTAAAGCTAGATTTGATATTCATTTTAGTATCATTACTAAGAACTAAAGTCGAGGCATGAAAGATGTGTACAATAATGGTAATGGTAAAATAGTTGCAACAAAGTTTGGTATATATAATATTTGATTTTTCTCAACTTTAAGTGATGGTCAAACCCAGGGGGGGGCAAGTGCCCCTTCTTGCCCCTACCTGTGGGCGCCCATGCTTGAGGGACTCCCCTGGCAACGGTAACCAAATCTGATTTCGTCTTATCCAGTTCCACATATAGAGATCTATCCCTAAGAAAACTGAAGATGCACTTAATAATTAATGATGGAGCGTTAATCGATAAAAGTTTAAAAAGAATACCGTCCGGCCAGACCGAATCGAAAGCCTTACTGACGTCAAGGGTGCAGATAACAGTGGCCCCCTGACCCGTGAGGTTATTGGTAATATCGTCGTGAATTTTGAGGAGAGCATGCTCCGTTGAGTGTGCTCGACGGAAACCAAATTGCTCGTTAGCTAGAATATTATTCTCCTCACAGGGAGCATCAATACGAACCGCTATAACCTTTTCCAAAATTTTCCCAATATTGGAGAGCATAGAAATAGGCCTAAAATTGTCAATGGAACAATCAGAACCCGTTTTCCTTATTGGGATTAACTTGGTTATCTTCCATTCATAGAGAAAGACCTAATAGAGAAACAAACCCATAGCCGTTCTCTACTGATTCGTTTTTCATACATTCGATTTGAAAATTCTGGCCTGGAAAGCTCTTTCGTATAAAAAAGCTTTCCTACCCACTAGTTGCAAAAGCTTGAGTTTAGTTGAAAAGGGGAACAATTTTAAATGATGTTAAGTTCATTCATTGTTGTTTCAGTTTAATTCTGGTGAAATTTTTATTTTATAGGATAAAAAGAGGGTTAGAAATATTTGAAGTTAATTTTTTTTAAATGGTCGACATTACGTAGTGCAGTAATCTCATTAGAATTGGAGTAAATGTTTACTGATTTCCGTTTAATAGACTTTTATTCATTTTGTAATTTTTTTCTATTTCTAAATATGAGCCGTTGATTTTAAAAGTGGAATAAGTCACTTTTAAAACAAAAAATTGTTGTGACATTGTAACGATACAACACGAAGGAACTTTCTGAGAATCAAGTAAGTTTTCCCGAAATTTGGCATGAATATTTTTAAACAGCATTTCGATAGTATTAAGCATATCGATTTAAAGGCGAAATGGACTTATTCAATTTTCAAAATAAACGGCTCATACAGTGTTGTATCCGCTGTTTTTGTGCGTAGGTAATGTTCAAATAGCATATTTCACGTTACGTACTCACGAAAATACATATAAGATTAATAAGTTGTCTCACCAGACATGATTAGAAATATTTATATCGGTTTTACTTTATTATTTATAATACAGTATTGTTATTGTTTTTCAAAAAAAAAAAAATTTGCTGCCCTCAAAATTTTTTTGTGTACATTTCATGACTAGTAGACACGAAAAAAGCAATAAAAATTTTCACTCCGTCTGTCCGCCGTACGTCGTACGTCGACCGCCAAAATCCTTTGAAGGCTCGTAGCTCTCAATCCAGTGGAGCTGTTAAATTAAAATTTTTTCTAGGAATAGACTGGGTAGACCCCTTGAATTGACATTATTTTCAGGGGAGGAGGAAGGTGGGGGAAGCGTTTTAGACGAAAAATTTTGGTTTCTAGATCTCAGCAACCGCTTATGTTAGGAGACTGAAACTTGGAATTTCTATTAAGCTTTTATAGTGGACCCATTTGCAAAAAAATTGATGATATGGGTGAAGGGGTGTGGGAGTAGAGGGGAAAGCAATACGTCCGAAACGCAAAAAAGTCGAGGTTGACACATTCTAAAACCCATATCTCCTAAACCGTTAATAGCAAGCAATTAAAACTTAACAAATATATGTAGTTATACTAGGAGAGTAGATTGAAACAAAATTTTTGGGTGGGGGTAGTGGCGTACGGGGGTGGGGGTTGAAATACTTAACATTACGATATTTCCCAAACCAGTGGCACCAGAAAATCAAAATTCGGTTTGGATATAAAGCTTGATAAATAAAGATTGCTCAAAGTAAAATCTTTGAAGGGGGTGGGGGAGTACGTAACTGGAGGGGATACGAATTTTTCAATAATAACACGTTTCATATCTCAATAACAGTGTAAGATGGATGCTTCAAATTTTTACCAGAAATAGGCCTAATAGAACCCTAGTAGGGAAAAAATGTTTGGGGGTGTGGGTGTAGGGGGTGAGGGTGGGGAAGGTTGAGAAAGAAAAAGTTCCGATGCTTATATCTTAAGAATCTATAATGATAGGAAGCTGAAACTTGGTATTTAGATAGAGCTATAGTAGTGGCATGGTGGAAAAATAAAATTTTTTTTAGGGGTAGTATGGTGCGGTGGTGGGGGAGTTTTCCTAACTTTAGAACGGCTTATGCTAGGAAATTGAAAGTCGGTACGTATATGTAAATCAACTAGAAAAGTAATTCTGATAAAAAACATTTCGAATATTCATTGGTGTTCAGAAGGGAGGGGGGCAAAAAAAAATATCAGTTAATATAAAATGCATATATTTTCACGATTTTCGTCATATCTATTAGGTCTTTCGAAATATTGAATTCATTTTTATTCTACTGATTCTTCATATGAATACCTAGAATGTGTTTTGAAGATTTTTTGAAATTCGACCCCTAAGGGGGTGTAAACTGGTTGTATACTTTTTCATGAATTCCACCATGTTTCTCAGGTCTGATCAGATATCGAATATCTTTTCACTTCCCCAGGCTTGTTTAATAATCACCTATTTTTAAGTTGTGTTATTTTCAACTTCTAGACCGCATCCCGGAATATGACCCAATTATTTAATTCATATGTTACACCCTTTTCTAACCGCTTCCCGAACTTTTTGTTAGGTTTTCAGTCACATAGTAACATACACCGCATCCCCGAATTGAACGCGTTCTGAACTTCTGCCTGAAAAATAATAAAGTTGCGCCCAGACTGTTGGCAGATTTTTTTTTTAAATCTGTTCCAATTCCTGCGAGTTTATTTCATGAATGGAATAGTGTGGTAGTATTCGGTGTGAACACGAATGAGATGTAAGCCTTATCCTTAATTTTACTAATATTTACAACTTTCAAACAGAAATTTCATTTCTTAAAACGAGATACTTAATTACGTTAAATTTGAATGAGTTTTCTAAAAAACTCTTTCAAAATTTGGTTATTGACTCTAACATTTTCGTCTGTGTTCATGCCTGCATGAAATCGTACTTATGCTTTAGATGAAATAAGAGAGTACAATAAATTGAGCCCAAAACATTTTTTACACTAATTGAAATAAATAGCAAAATAAATAGCATAACCAAAATTTTAAATAATAGCCACTCTCCCTTAAGCATACTGATTAGTTAAAGTGGTCCGAGTTCACCTGATTCCTAATATGGCATCTGAGATCATGTACTTTCTGTTATAGTTTCTTTCCATAACTAAAAATATAAACTATAATTACTAAAGGAGCGATATATTTCATCAAGAGTATGACACGATTGGATTCGGCCCTATCTTGAATGCGGAATGTTTTTATTGAAACGTTATTTGGAAATTTTTTTTAGCTTATAATGGACAGTATCAGTAACAAAAAGAAGAGAACTGGTATCAAATGTGCAGTTCCTACTTGCAACATTGCAAAAGATGATAACCAGAAACTACATTTTTATAGTACTCAAAATGAAGAGAAACGAAAAAAATGGATTGATCTTTGTTTTTTGAATGAAAATAATCACGCGAAGCGATTTTACATTTGCGAAAATCATTTTACTCATTCATTTCCTGGACAGTACCGGTTATATGCAAATACTCTGCCAACATTAAATCTGCCTTCTTTATATGAAATTAGAAATCCAGAAGACATTCAAGTAGAGGAAGAAAATAGTTATCAAACTACAAATCGACCACAAGTTCGCTGTCGGACCCCAGTTGAAAAACTACGCAGGAGTTCTTGCGACGACGAAATCAAAGCTTCTTGTTCAAATTGCGAAAAATACGCAAAAAATGTAAAATTTTATATTCAGTCTATTAACAAACTTAAAAAAGAACAAGTCGCATTAACGAAACAAAATAAAATTTTCAAAAGAAAAATAACCAACTCAAAAAGAAAGGCATCTAATACATTCAAAGAACATAACTCAAATTATATAGATTCCACTTCCAAGGCTTATAACAAAAATACAAAAACAGTTCTAAAACTATTGACGAGGAAAAAAAAATGCTCCTTATTCCAACGATGAAAGAACAGTTGTATTGAGTATTTTTTTACGTTCTCCAACATGCTACCGATTTATAAGAAATGATTTACAATTAAATCTTCCTTGTAAAACATCCCTTATCAATTGGATCCCTATAAAACATCTCAAACCTGGGCACAATGAAGAATTGTATCCTTTTATTTCGCGAACATTAGAAGAAATGGATTTTAAAGCATTATTCGGTGTTCTTGTCTTCGATGAAGTGTATATTAGACAAGATCTTATATATAATACAAATGCTGACCAAGTAGAAGGATTTTATGATGATGGTAAATAACGCAAAAACCAATTGGCAAAACACGTTTTAGTTTTCATGGTTCGTGGTTTGCTGAAGCCGTGGAAACATGTTCTCGGGTATTTTGCATCCGCCAATATGATAAATGGCAATAGGCTTAAGGAATTGTTGTTTGAAGTAATAGAAAACGCCAAAAATATTGGTATTAATATTGTATGCATAACGTGTGACCAAGGAAGTAATAATAGAGCTCTGTACAAGAGTTTAAGGATTACAGAAGATTCACCATATTTCATCTATAGAGATAAAAAAAAGGTTAGTTTGTATGACATTCCACATATATGGAAAAATTGTAGAACGTCCTTGTTCAAACATAATTTTGTATGGAAGGGCGAAACAAATGAACATCATGTACGAGGAGAAGTAATGGCGATGTGGGACGTTATAGTTCAATTATACGAGTTAGAACTTCATTGCCCAACGAAATCTGCAACAAAATTGACCCCATCTCACATTCACCCGATAGGAGATAAGCAAATGTCTGTTCCTGTGGCTGTACAAACATAGAGTGGATCTACGGCTGCTTCTATTCTTACGCATAATGACTTAGTTCATTTCAAGACCGTTCCAAAAAATGTACCTAAAAGTACTGCTTATCTTATAGGAAAAATGAATAGTCTTTTCGATGTACTAAATAGCAAGACTATACATACAAATAACCCAATGGCAAAACCACTTGCTAAAGGAACGAAACCATATGCTTATATGGTTGAAATGAAGGAATATCTCCGTAATATCCACATTCAGGATGCCGAAAATATTTCTTCATGGAAAAGAGGATTGATTCAAACCATTAACGGTATTTTGTTACTGTTGGAAAATTTAGGTGACCTTAATGTTGAACACCTTTTCCTCAATAGAGTGAATCAAGACGCTGTCGAAAATTTACTTTCCCTGATCCGATCAATGTGTGGTAACCATCCAATTCCTTTGATTAGTGAACTCAACTACATCATGGGTAAAATTGCGTCAGTACGTATTATACGACCTTTTGCTCGATCCAACTGTGAGGTCGATAAGTCGATAAGAAAAAAATTTGCCTCATGTAGACACATCCTCAAACGCAGGTAGTAGCTCTTTTGGCGAAGATAATGCTGAAAGCAGAAAGTCGGACAACACGTTCCCACCTTCCCAAAACTATATTGATGATATTCTTCCAGCAATTTTAAATTCAGAAGACATTGAAATTGAAGTTATTCCACAACCTATTGACATTGCTTCTAGGAGATATTTTTCTGGATTTGTTTTATATAAATTTTTCCATAAGCACAACTGCGAGGCTTGCGAACAAAGATCTACGAAAGATTACATCAACTCATTAAATTCCTCCGAAAAATTATTATATTACTGAAACTATGGGAGAAATGAAGAATGCCAACTCGATGAAGTCGTATATAAAACACCCATTGAAGGACAAGAAACAGATGAAAATGATCTGCATAAATTGTATTTAAGAAATCCTTCAAACTATTTTATGAAAATTTTTGATGTAATATTAAATATTTTCAAACAAACATTCGACAATATTCCTCATATGCGAAATATTAAAGCACACATTTTAAATGAATGCCTTACAGCAACAAAATCCCATTTGTTTTATTTTAACACAACGAGTTACCCAGTGAAAAATTTAACTTGTCAACAACTTCCAGTTTTCTACAATATCCAGGGATTTAAACGACGATTTGACAAATTTTGTATTATTCACGATTGAAGTTATGACAAAAACTCATTTGTGGGAAAATTGGAGCGATTCTGAGGAAGATGACGACAAAATAGAAAATGGAACAACGAATCGACAGCGACATATGAGACAACAAATACAGTTGCTGCTGTTTCCAACTTAAAAAGCCAATTGAATTGTTTCCTTTACACCGTTTTACACCCTCACCCCTTACACACACTCCCTACAATTTTCAGCTAGGTCAAACTCATGTATTAATTGTAAGATCCTATGCTATACAGTTCTTGAGATATGAGATATGATTTTTAGGAGAAAAATAGTTATCCATCGTCTTGCTGAAAAATACTTTCAGTCAAGTCCTATTGTCCATCTTTAAACATAAGACACATTTCCCGTTTCTGGTTCAATTGGTTTGTGAGACATTGCAATGCAAAGTTTTCTACCGCCCACGCCACTGACCGTTATAACAAAATTATTTTCAATCTTTTAGCCTAGTTCCTAGTCTAGCATGTTTCAAGTTTCGACTTTGTGATATTACCCGTTCAGGAGATATGGATTTTAGAATTTTTCGACCTAAGCTTTCAAGCGTTTCGAACACATTGTTTTTGTCAGAACTTCCAAATCATTTCACTTGTATAAAATTTAAGCGAGCAAGTGGATACATTATCATAGATCTATGTAAGTTCCGAATTTCAGGTACCCAGCATAAGTGGTTCCTGAAATATTAAAGCCAAAGTCTTTTTTCTAACATTCCACCCACCCCCTTCACCCCTTCATTAGAAACTTATCAGTTGAAGGGATCCACTTAATCTACCATACCAATAAACTTAAATGCAATAGCTCTAAGGATTTGGGAGATGCAAGCCTTCAATCGACTGCTCGCACTGCCGAAATCCAATCACTCGGTAGCACACAATCAGAAAACTATCAGGATCAAATGGGATGGTTCTCGTTGAACGTGTAAACCGTGCACCACACAAAACGTTTGTACTGCTCCCAGGTCCGCAACCACGAAAAAATTGCAGCCAATAATTGATATTTTTCCTGAAATACACAAATTTTTATATTAAAAAAAAGAAATTTGTCACATTCTGTAAATAATTAATACAATTTTTGACGTTTGATTGGAAAAATAATGGAAAAATGGAAAACCAGCCGATAAAATTAACCGGCCTACTAAATTGCTAACTAGAGGTGAATAATACAATTTTTCAACCAGAGAAATTAATCAGTGATTAAATTTAATACCCCAGATAAGTTATCAGCTAGATAAGGCGAAAATAATCCGAGGTGAATAATACGGCCCTAAAAGTACTAGTACTGACTATGAAAAGTACCCATGTCTTAGTCCTATTAGAAATCTTGTGGACTATACTATATTAGTATTATTGCGAAAGCATTGTATATGGAGATCTCGCTTGGAAAATCCTTCTACTCCTTTTGCGAAAAAAAATTTAAGTAGACAGAAAACAAAAAATACTTTTAAAAATTAAATATGCAGTAATATACGAGCTTAACCCTTAGAGCGCGAACCGTCGATAAATCGACTCCATATTAATGCGTATAAATTGCGGAGCGTCGGAATATCGACTATTGCGCACTTTGATTTGCGAACGTGTTGTAGCGCGCACATTTATAACGTTTATAATAAGTTAATAACATTTATAAATACACAATACCTATTAATAGAGAGTCGATCTACCGACGGTTCGCGCTCTAAGGGTTAAAATTGATAATAAACTTCTAAAAACTAAATATATTAAGATATATTATTATAGTTAAAATTTGGATGCATATGTTAGTATTATTATAATATTTCGTTCGGCTCTCCCATTTCAAAACATAATATGTAAGTACTTTTTTAAAAATGTTCAAGAAGAATTTAAAAAAAAAAATAGTTTTACTCAGCCCTCAAAAATAAATATACATATAGGTACATATTAATAATTCGATATATGGGGGTTCTTCAAGAAAACCTGAGAGAACTAAAATATATCGGGATATCAACATTTATTTATGTCGGCCGACTAATAGGGAATTTTTTTTAAAAAGAACAATTACAGTTATAAAGTGCAATTTTATAATGTTCTTTCGGGTATAAAGTACCTTTTTCAATCCCCGTGCATAAATTTGAAACGTTTATATGTTGGCTATAACGTAGTATCGGTTATAATGTTGTGTGTACTTTTGTGGTTCCCTTAAGGTACGGTACAACCGGGTTGCACTGTACTAGGGTTCGAAATAGGACAGCCACATTGTTGTGGAATAAATAGAGGACTAAAGGAATTGAAAGACATCTCTATTATGCGGGCTGACAAAGGAAACGCCACAGTAATCATGGACACGACGCAATATGAAGCTAAACTCCAGAACATTCTACAAACAGGACCATACACGGAAATAAAAAGAGACCCGACTACTTCGCTCCATCGAAAACTATCACTATTGATTAAAAAGGATCCTAACTTAACGTCAACGTATTCAAAATTGATCCCTTCTGATCGACATACTCCGAAAATGTACGGTTTACCAAAGATCCATAAGCCGGATGCTCCTTTTCGCCCCATTGTTAGTTCCATCGGAGCGCTTACAAAAGGTTTGGCCAAAGCTCTTACAGCTGAGGTACGCCCTTTCGTCGGAAACACACCCAGGACCGTGAAAAATTCTACACATCTAGTTGAAACATTAAGAAATATCGAAATAAATCCGGAGGACATACTAGTAAGCTTAGACGTCGAATCCTTGTTCACCAATATTCCGATCAAGGACACTATGAATCTCATCAAAAAACTCATACCGGATAACAGAGTGGATTTAATCGAATTTTGCTTAACCAACACTTATTTCTCAGCATTAGGCAAACTCCACAAACAGACGGAAGGCGCTGCCATGGGTTCTCCATTATCCCCAGTAGTTGCGGAAATTTTCATGGAAGAATTCGAAAAGAACGCTCTCAACTCAGCATCACTAAAACCGAAACTATACCTTCGATATGTTGACGACACCTTCATTATCTGGCAGCATGGAAAAGAGGAATTAGATAAGTTCCTAGACCACCTCAACTCACAACACAGCAACATCAAATTCACAATGGAGATGGAAAAAGACGGCAAACTACCCTTTTTGGATGTACTAGTCGAAAAAGCTGTACCATCTTTACATTTCGCCGTATACAGAAAACCTACTCACACTAACAGATATCTACATGCGTCTTCCCACCATCATCCCAAGCAGAAGGAAGGAGTACTTAGAACACTTATCCACAGAGCACAATGTATCACCAACGATAACCCACACGCACTTCGCAACGAAATGGAACACCTACAGAAAACCTTTGCAGCCAACGGATACACTAGGAGCACTATCAACAAAGTATGCAAACAGAAACCCAAAGCCATGAAGAACCAGGAAGAAAAAGATACGAACGAGCATACTATGAAAAGATGGGTGACATTACCTTACATAGAGGGTACAACAGATCGAATCGGCAGGGTACTCAGGAAAGCCGACATACGTACGACCTACTCTACGGCAACCACGCTTCGAGGTTTCTTAGGAAACCAAAAGGACAAAATCCCACTGGAAATGGAGGGCATTTACAAAGTTCCCTGCGGGTCTTGCAACAAAGTCTACATCGGAGAAACAGGACGGACCATCAGAACAAGGATTCGAGAACATCAACGCTGCACACAAAAAAACCAGGTCCACTCATCAGCAATTGCGGAACATGCAGCGGTAGAAAACCATTCAATCGATTTCAACAACGTCAAAATATTGGCCAGGACGAAACACTATTTTCAAAGAATTGTAAGAGAAGCAATTGAGATAACCAAACATCCACAAAATTTTAACCGAGACGCTGGATACAACCTCTCTTCACTTTGGCTACCTTGTCTACGTTTTGGAAAAAACAACGTTTACCAAAAATATTCGATCCCAAAAACTAGTTAATTAATTTCAACTTTCATAACTATTTCCCTTCTTATAAACCCCCGCCTCTGTTTAATATTTTTATGACCTCCCTTATCACCGTAAATTTCCCCTTTTGTCTTCTAATTGACCCTTCTATTAGTTAATTTTGTAACCCCCTTTTTTACCTGTTTTTCTAATTGACCCTTCTGTTAGTTAATTTAGTAACCCTTTTTTACCTACTTTCATTTGTATATATAACAGTTGTAGAGATATTGTCGATCAGTTTGATAAAGGACTCAGTCGAGTCCGAAACGTCACACAAAATAAATTTAACAGTATTTACCGGAAAACCTTGTATTTTCAATTCAAAATGTACTGTGAAAACATTCATCAAAAAAAAAAAAAAAATTAAAAATAGAGCATGTTTTTTTTTATCACATAATGGCTTTTGTTCGTTTTTTTTTAATTTGATGTATTTAACCTATTTTTGTTTAATTTTACTTTATTATTTCATAATAAAGTATTGTGATCGACCTGAAATTTCAAAAAAATTTGCTACCCTGAAATTTTGTATTTTCACGTTTTAGGACTAGTAGACCCCGAAAAAGCAATAAAAAAAATAATGTCCGTCTGTACGCCGTACACCGTACGCAAAAATAGTTTGAAGGCGCGTAGCTCCCAAACCCGTTGAGGTATTATCGTGAAACTTTTATGGTGGGTAGGTTGGGTGAACCTCTACGACTGGTATCTTTTAGGGCGGTGCGGGTGTGAGGGGGGAGGAGAGGGGAGGGTTTTAGACGAAAAATTTTGGTTTCTAGATCTCAGCAACCGCTTACGCTAGGAGGCTGAAACTTGAAATTTCCATAGAACTTCGATAGTGGACCCATTTGCAAAAAAAATTGTTGATATGGGTGAAGGGGTGTGGGAGTGGGGGGAAAATAATTTGTCCGAAACGCAAAAATTCCGAGATCGACACATTCTAAAATCCATATCTCCTAAACCGTTGATGGCACGAAATTCAAACTTAACAAATATCTGTACCTATACTAGGAGAAAGGATTGAAAAAAAATTTTGAGTAGGGGTAGTGCCGTACGGGGGTTGGGAGTGAAAAACTTTAGATTACGATATCTCACGAACCAATTGCTCTAGAAAAATGAAATTCGGTTTAAGTAGAAAGGTCAACAAATAAAGATTGCTGAAAGTAAAATTTTTGAAGGGGGAGGTGAAACATGGAAGTGGGGGGGATAAGAAATTTTCAAAAAAAAATCACGTTTCATATCTCAAGAACAGTATAAGACAGATGCTCAAATTTTTTACCAGCCGTAGGCCCAACAGATCCCTAGTTGGGAAAAAAAAATTTGGATGTGGGTGTAGGGGGTGTTTGTGGGGAAGGGTGAAAAGGAAAAGATTCCGATGTTTATATCTTGAGAACCTATAATGATAAAAAGCTGAAACTTGGTATTTAGATAGAGCTATAGTAGTGGCATGCTGGAAAAATATAATTTTTTATAGGGGTAGTATGGTACGGGGGTGGGGGGGGGGGGGGGTTGGTGGTGTTTTTCCTAACTATGGAATGGCTTATGCTAGAAAGTTGAAACTCGGTGTGTATATGTAAATCAACTAGAAATGTAATTTGGATGAAAAAAAATTTCGAATATCCATTGGTGTTTCGAAGTGGGGGCAAAAAAAATTTTCAGTGAAAAAAGAATGCATATATTTTCACGATTTTCGTCATATCTACTAGGTCTTCCAAAATGTTGAATTCACTTTTATTCTACGGATTCTTCATATGAATACCTAGAAAGCGTTTTCAAGATTTTTTGAAAATTTACCCCTACGGGGGTGTAAAGTGATTGTGTACTTTTTCATAGTGAAAAATTTTAGATTATGATATCTCACGAACCAATTGCTCTAGAAAAATGAAATTCAGTTTGAGTAGAAAGGTTAACAAATAAAGATTGCTCAAAGTAAAATTTTTTAAGGGTGTAGTAGAACATGGAAGTAGGGGGGATTAGAAATATTCAAAAAAATCACGTTTCATATCTCAAGAACAGTATAAGATAGGTGCTCAAATTTTTTACCAGACGTTGGCCCAATAGAACCCTAGCGGGGGAAAAAAAATGGGGGATGTGGGTGTAGAGGGTGAGGGTGTGGGAGGGTGAAAAGGAAAAGATTTCGATGCTTATGACTTGAGAACCGAAAATGATAAAAAGCTTAAACTTGGTATTTAGATAGAACTATAGTAGTGGCATGTTGGAAAAATATAATATTTTATATTTTTTATATTTTTATAGGGGTAGTATGGTACGGGGGTGGGGGGTGTTTTTCCTAACCATGAAACGGCTTATGCCAGAAAGTTGAAACTCGGTGTGTATACGTAAATCAACTAGGAAAGTAAATTGGTTTAAAAAAAATTCGAATATCCATTGGCGTTCGGAAGTGGGGCAAAAAAAATGTTCAGTGAAAAAAGAATGCATATATTTTCACGATTTTCGTCATATCTACTAGGTCTTTCCAAATATTGAATTCATTTTTATTCTACGAATTCTTCGTATAAATACCTAGAATGTGTTTTCAAGGTTTTTTGAAATTCGACCCCTAAGGGTAGTGTGGTACAAGTGGGGGTGTTTTTCCTATATATGGAACAGCTTAAGCTACAATGTTGAAACTCGGTGTGTATATGTAAATCAACTAGAAAAGTAATTGTGATAAAAAAAAAATTTGAATATTCATTGGCGTTCAGAAGGGGGGGGGGCAAAAAAAAAATATTTGTAAATATAATAAATATAAAATGCATATATTTTCACGATTTTCGTCATATCTACTAGGTCTTTCCAAATATTGAATTCATTTTTATTCTACGGATTCTTCGTATGAATACCTAGAAAGTGTTTTCAAGGTTTTTTGAAATTCGACCCCTAAGGGTAGTGTGGTACAAGTGGGAGGTGTTTTTCCTATATATAGAACGGCTTAAGCTACAATGTTGAAACTCGGTGTGTATATCTAAATCAACTAGAAAAATAATTTTGAATAAAAAAAACGAATATCTATTGGCGTTCAGAAGGGGGGCAAAAAAAATTATCTGTGAAAATAGAATGCATATTTTCCCACGATTTTCGACATATCTACTACCTCGTCCCAAATAATGAATTTAATTTTATTCTATGTATTCTCCATATGAATACCAAGAAAGTGTTTTTGTGTACTTTTTCATAAACTATTCCATATCTCTCAGATCCAATCAGATTTTCACTTCCATGATCTTGTTCTTTTTGATAGGTTTTCAGTCACATAGTAGCCTACACCGCATTTCAGAATTGAACGCGTTCCTATCTTCTGCCGGAAAAATAATAAAGTTACGCCCAGATTGTTGGCAGATTTTTTATTATTATATTACATAAGATATTATTAATCACGAAATTTTGTTCAAAATGTTCTTCATTAACCTTTTATTACTATAAAAACATTAATTTAATAGTACATTTACAATTTATGTACATTAGCACATTATTTCATAATATTTACGTATGCGCTGGTCATTGGTCTTTCTTATTTGTATATTAGATGTTTAAAATAATAGCCGCTTTTTCCTATACATCTATAATATAAAAGTATAGGTATAGCGGTATAAAAAAAACATATTTTTTTCCCGTTTTTGTTGAACTTGTTCTTTTAAAATAACACGTATATTCACCAGTGTATCACACTACCTATATTAGCTTATTTTTATTATAGTATTATGTAAGATATT
Organism: Beris chalybata; assembly: GCA_949128065.1. Lineage (NCBI taxonomy): Eukaryota > Metazoa > Arthropoda > Insecta > Diptera > Stratiomyidae > Beris > Beris chalybata. Next base: position 70,731,093 of record OX421897.1, on the reverse strand, counting down.
ATAATAGTACAAAAAATATAATAGATATTCATTATTTTTGCTCTTCACTAACCTTTAATTAAAATGAATTCGCACATTCATTTAATAAGGAATTCGCCATTAGTACCTCTATACCTATGTATTTTGTTTGCTCGTCATTGACATTTTTTATTTAACTATTCTTAAGAAAAATCGAGCCTTCATAATTTTGACCACCTGCACCCTGATTGCGAATTGTAACAGTAATTTATCGTTCGATTTGCCTGATTTTATGTTTTTTAATATTGAAACATTAAAGAATTCATAATGTTACTAGTCTCCTAACTTGAAGAATCGTTAATACGTCTAAGGACTTTGTTTAAGAACTTTGGTATAAGAGATACAGAAAGGAATGAAATTAACTTAGTCTTACAAAACATATTTGATCGTGAAAATATGTGACCGTTATCCGCTCCTGAGCTATCGAAGCAACCGAACGGACAAGTGTTTTTGGTCATAGCTGAACAAAATAAAATAGACAATTTTTTTTTTATCTGTGGTTCCATTATTTGCGTTATACATAAACTTTTCTGGTTTGAATTTTTTTTTTAAATATCATATTTTTTCAATCAAAATCTACATAAGTTCTAAGCTTCAACATCCTTTAGTATGCGGTTGGTGATGCTCTCTCCCCTTACCACCATCTTATCCGCAGTTTCTTAAAAGTCACCACTCTAAACTTTCTAGTTACTTAAAACATTGCAATTCAATAGAACAAAAGATACTTGAATTCGAACACGCATGGCGGGAAAATTTGAGGTCTAGTAGCCGTTAAACGAAAATTTAAAATATCAAGGAAGGGGAATCGTACGCATTGAATAAAGCTTTCAAGTTCGAAAACAGTAACCTCCTTACTCTTCCCCAAAGTCGCTTTTGTTCCCCATAAGTAACGGATCAGACAATTGTCTTTCTATTAGTACTTACTCTATGTTCCATTGAAGGGGAAAGAACCCGATATTTAAACAGCTATTCAAAATTGTTAGGAGAAAGTCCACTGCCTTATCAGAGATCTTTTTAAGTACGAAGTTAGAAATGCCGTCCGGACCCGACGATTTTTTCCCTTTTAGGGATTTTAAAATAAACTTGAGATCCTCAAAAGAAATGAAAGGATTTGACCCCACTTCGTACGCGGAGGCGAAATCCGGGGGATAAAAAGAAGGTTCAAAACCTTTGCCGACACGATAAGAATTCTCTTCCAAAAAAGAACTAACTGAACGTTTGACCAGACCAGAAAGTGAGTCGTCTCTAGCAGCGAAGCTATCCCTGTAAAGGGATTCGTAGTGAGCATTTAAGGCTTCCAACTTGTCGACCTGGTCAGTCAAGCAGGTGTTACCAACCTGGACCTTGCCGATATTAGACGAACTCTTACCACTAATAATTTTATTAAGTTCCCGAAATGTCTCGCGCCCAGGTCTTAGGAGTAAAAGTTTTCTTTGGAAAACCCTGTTGAAGTGGCCCTCGACGGCCGAACTAATTTTTTTAGAGATGAGTCTAATGTCCGTTGCAATATCCGCGCATTCTTGACTCCAGGAGCTATTATTGGTCTCGAAACACCTTTTCAGACATTTCTTTCAAAAACGTCTTATTCTGAATAATTCCTTAATATTGTCCGGGAGTTTATCCCTGAATTGGTTCGACACCTTATAAGAGGTGTGCCTGCTAAGGACCGCCTTAATCGTGTAGGTGAACGTGTGGATCAGATCGTTAATTTCCTCACAATTCAGAACTCTATCCCGGGGATGTAAGAGGACCTCGAAAGTGGTATCCATATCTTCCCTAACTTTATTCCAATCAGTCCTGGCATATGAGACGTAAGAACCAGCATTACAAAAGGCCAATCTGGCATTATGGAAAGAAAGGCAAAGCTGCACCGCATAGTGGTCCGAGAAAGGGATAGCCAAAGTCTTACAAGAGATGTTATTATCGCCAAATGGAAACTGATCCACGCAGTTGTGGGACACCAGAAAAATGTCTAAACAGGTCCCGCTGAGTGGGAAAGTGGGACTATTCGGATGGATTAACTCAAGCTTATTGGAGGCGAATTGTTGATCATCCAATTTTTAGTAATCTACCGAAGCTGTTAACCCTAGGGTTAGCCCAGTCTGGGTGTTTCGCGTTCAGGTCCCCACCAACGATCACGTAGTCGAACTAGTTATTGGAACAGAGGTCGTTAAAGATGTCGAGAGAAGTTTCAATGTCGGTTAATTTTTCTGTGCGGGGGTTGAAATAGGTAGAAATTAGAAGTATGCATTTGTCTGCACCGTTTGAAGTGGAGAGAACAATTGATGCCAACGACCAAGGGGTAGGGCCCGCCGGGAGGTTAACTTCTTTAATACGGATGTCCTGTTTTATAAGTAACAACGTGCTGCAATTCTCATCATTTCTGAAGATCTTATAGTTAGGGAAATAGAGCTTACTTTTGTCCTTAAGATGCGTCTCATTGATCATGAGGATATCCGGCTAAGAGGAATCGATAAAGGAGGTAAGGGCTAGCTTTTTACATTTGGAAACTAACGATCTGACATTCAGAATAATAATTTTGACCATTACGGAGCCGAGTTATTACATAAGTTCAAGAAGAACTCTAGATAAGCGACCTGTCTTTCCGAAAGAGATTTTAACGAATTGTATTTAGGGAGAAATGAGTTGATTTTGGAGAAAAACTTCAATGGGGAAATCCCAAATAAAATTTCGGATTGACGGATAAAGTTTGCAGGTTCCACTATCTGACATTTCCAAACCCAAGCGAGTAGCTGAATTGGCCAGTGGCCGTTGCCTTGCTGAGGAGAGGGGACCCCCGCCCGCCACCTGACTGTACGAACGACCATCCACTCTGAAGTTATTCACCGCACGGTTGACGAAAGCTCGTCTTTCCTCCCTGGAGCTTTTAGCACCGGCTTTGAGAGCTTCTCTTCTTGCTTTAGCCTCAGTGAACACTCTGTAGCCACCAAAACTAGCGGGGTGACCCTCCTCTATACAGTTAACGCAATAGGGAGTGGTGTTAGGTGACCCATTAAGGGACACATATTATATCACTAGCAAATAGTCTGTAAGTTATGTCCACATAACACGTTATACTAAATTCATTAGAATTTTCATTTAGATTTAAGTATTAGTTTTAGTTAGGATTAGATTAGGTATAATAGTAAAATTAAAGTTCAAAGGGTTTTTAAAAAAAAAATTCCCTGAAAATGTCAAAAACATCAACTAAGAATTAAACTAGTCTGCAAACATATCAGCAAACATACCAGCAAACATACCAGCATTAGAACGAAGCTGTAAAGATATTTTAATCTAAACTCTGCCTGCTATGAAATTGTAAAAACAAAGTTGTATATAATCACGAAATATATTTGTCTAGTATAAAGTATAAACTAAAACTAAAATTAATCAAATTATTATTAAAATCATGACATGAGAAGACTGATGGATAGATTAGGTATAATAAATAAAAATTAATAGAATTTAAACAAAAATAAAAATCTGCCAACAGGCTAGGCTGTGCGCAACTTTATTATTTTTCCAGCAGAAGTTTGGAACGTGGATGCGGTGTATGTTATTATGTGACTGAAAACCTAACAAAAGGTTCGGGAAGAGGTTAGAATATGGTGTAACATATGAATTATATAATTGGGTCATATTCCGTGATGCGGTCTAGAGGTTGAAAAAACAAAACTTAAAAATAGGTGATTATTAAACAAGCCTGTGGAAGTGAAAAGATATTCGATATCTGACCTGAGAGATATGGTGGAATTCAATGAAAAAGAATACAACCTTTTTACAGCCTCTTAGGGGTCGAATTTCAAAAAATCTTGAAAACACTTTCGAGGTATTCATATGAAGAATCCGTAGAATAAAAATGAGTTCAATATTTGGAAAGACCTAGTAGATATGACGAAAATCGTGAAAATATATGCATTTTTTTTACTGATAATTTTTTTTGCCCCCTTTGCTGAACGCCAATGAATACTCGATTTTTTTTTATCAGAATTACTTTTCTAGTTGATTTACATATGCGTACCGAGTCTTAACTTTCTAGCATAAGCCGTTGTAAAGTTAGGAAAAACACACCCACCATGCTACCCCTAAAAAAAAATATTTTGCCACCATGCCACTATTATAGTTCTATCTAATTACGAAGTTTAAGGTTTATATCATTACAGAACCTGTAATGATATAACCATCGCAACTTTTTCCTTCTCCCCCTTCCCCACCCTCACCCTCTACACCCCCACCTTAAATTTTTTTTTCTACTAGGGTTCTATTGGGCCTACTTCTGGTAAAAATTTGAAGCATCTATCTTACACTGTTATTGAGATATGAAAATTTATATTTTTGAAAAATTCTTATCCCTCCCACTTTCATGATCCCCTGCCTCCTTCAAAGATTTTACTTCGAGCAATCTTCATTTATCAAGCTTTATACCCAAACCGAATTTTGTTTTTCTTGTGCAATTGGTTTGTGAGATATCGTAATCTTAAGTATTTCAACCTCCACCCCCGTACGCCTCCACCCTCACCAAAAAATTTTGTTTCAATCTACTCTCCTAGTATAACTACAGATATTTGTTAAGTTCTAATTGTTTCCGTTAACTGTTTAAAAGATATGGATTTTAGAATGTGTCGATCTCGGCATTTTTGCGTTTCGGACGCATTATTTTCCCCTCCACTCCCACACCCCTTCATCCATATCAGAATTTTTTTTATTTATTTATCAAACAAGATATATACAGATACAACATTAACTCAAATTAAACTAATTTGAAACAATACAATTTGACTTAATTTAACTATTTTAGTATAACTTAATTAGGGGCACTGGTTGGTTAAACGGGATGAGGATGAGCTGATAACATCGAACGAAGTTTCAGTTTGTATGTCGGCTTACTTATTGGAGGTGTGAAGTGTACGTTGAAATTGTTAAACGTTCTACAGCATCTATTTATGGGTTCGTTTTGACCGTAATCCGTATGGTGGGGATATTCCTTAAGAGGTTTTGAATGTCCCGTCAGCCTGACAGTGTCATTAAGTCTAATTTTATTTATAAGGTGATCAACCTTAATATCACCATTCAAGACATCTAAGGTGAAACAGGATGTTCTAGAGCTGAGTGGTAGAAGATTCAACAATTGTAGCCTAACTGTATAGTGTGGAAGGTTAACAAAGTCTCTAGGGTCATACAAGTCCCTCAGAACAAAAAGAAGAAATTGCTTCTGGATTGACTCTATTCTGCTGCTATAAATCTGGAAAAAGGGATCCCAAATGGGACATGCTTATTCCAGGCGAGGGCGAACCAGGAAGCAGAATAATGATTTAGTGACCCATACATTTTTGAACCCTTTAGCCCTTCTTTTAATGAAACGTAGAAGTTTGTTGGCCTTTGAGATTATTCTGTTGTAGTGAGATTTAAAGCATAGTTTATTGTCAAGTAGAATGGTTTAGAAGGTTTTCAATATGCTCCACTCGATCTAAACGATTTCCACTTAGGGTATAGTTATGGTGGTAAGTAGATTCTTTACGTGAGAAGCTTATCACGTGACATTTAGCGACATTAAGCTTTAATTTGTTTTGACTGAACCATCCATTTAGTGCCAAGCGCTTGGATTACAGGAATACAGCATCTGCCGGGGAGCTAATGAAATGATATATTTTCAGATCATCGGCGTATAAAAGATGTGAAACACTTTCCAATCCTTCTAATAGATCTGAAATGAAGATGTTTAACAAAAGAGGTCCTAAGTGACTTTCTTGGGGTCAGGCCCGGCCCTAGACTTTTCGGCGCCCGGTGCAGTATACACTTCGACGCACTAATCAATTTATATAACGAATTTTTCACTAAAAAAAACCAGAAATATATATCAGATTATGTCATTTGCTCGTTTGATTTAAACCAATTAATTTTATAAACAAAATTGAGACGAAGTTCGCTAGCGGCGGAAGGTCGGTGTCAAAATTTTAAAATTGTACCGAAACACACCGAAAAGTTTGCCCAACCGCTCGCCGTCGTAGTTCTGTGTTCGTACGTGTGTTGCGGTACAATTTTAAATGTTTACAGCGAACTTCACCGCCGCTAGCGAAGTTCGTCTCAATTGTCTTTATACTATTACTTCTCTTATATCATTCATCCAAAACATTCATTCCCCTCTAGCAAAAATGTCGTTTTTCCCATTTCCCCACATAATTCACCGAGGCGCATTCGCTCCATATCTATCTTTTTCTATTGTATAGAAATCATGTTCTGAGCTCTTTCAGCACACAATCAAATCAGCACCAAGCGATGCGGCGCCGTGGGAGCGCTCGCTTCAAATGAATCGTACGAACGCAAAATTGAACTAGCTGATGAACGTATGAATGCAAAATTGGAATAGCAGATGATCGCACAAACGAAAAGCTGTACTAGTCGGTATCGAAGAGTGAGAATATCTTTAAGAGAAAAGATTCAATGTTTTGGTTCTTGAACGAGAATTGAAAGAGTGTTTTTAGAAAATGGAAAAATGGAAAAATGGAAAAACCCTGCAAAATCTAGAATATGCATCGGAAAAAGTGTGGCAAATATATTTAAGAAATCCTTTCTATTAATTTCTAAGTATGTTTTAAATTTATAGCAAAATACTTGGAGAGATAATATGAACTAGCGCCTTCCTTAATTTGTCGCCCGGATTCAATGCGCCATTTGCACATATGGTAGGACCGGCCCTGCTTGGGGTACACCAGAAGATACTGATATTTCTTTGTAAATTAAGCCTTGGAACTTAACACATTGAGTTCTATTACTGAGATCTGACTTAGGCCAGTCAAGTAAAGGTCCTGTTATATCGATCTTTTTTAACTTAGAGATAAGAGTATTGTGGTCTACTTGGTCAAAGGCTTTGCTAAAGTCAGTGTATATTGCGTCGATTTGGCGCCCATTTTCCAGTGCGCAGAGTGTATCAGATACAAGAACCATTAGGTTAGTCGTGGTTGAGCACCCTTTTCTAAAACCGTTATGCTATGCTAATTTACTGTTTTGTATGTTTGATTTCAATTATAATAATAACTGGAATCATGATTTTTTTGCTTTGTAAAATAAATGAGAAGACCTCGCCGCTCTGATTTAAATTCAATACTAACTTTATTTCCCTTACAGCTAGCCTATTTATCTACCAAAATATAATTCTTGGTTTCGAATCCCAATTATGATCTATTATTTGGATTTGACCTAACGGTTGGCCTTCAATCGTTTGGTCACGGTCGGTCTTCAATGCTAAGTGCATTTTACAAATTCGATTTGACCTAACGGGTCCAGTTTAACATAAGAATTTAACATTTTTTGTGGCATTTTTAGTTGAACACAGTGCCGTCCATATAAAGAGGCCCACACCACCCACATTCCAGACGAAGGCGTAAAAAAATATAAATGACACGAAAGAAAAGTTTTTTTTTTATTACAAATGATTTCAATTGAAAGTTCCTTTTTAGTACGATAGGGTTCTCGGAGCTCGATTCTATGACAACAGCTGGTTTTAAACAATCGAAGCTTATGTTAGCATTTTTCTCGTCGATATTACTATGTAGTTCTTTATGAATCTACGTACTACTGCGTAAGAACCTTCTGTTGGCGGTTGCAAACCCGGTTTAGTTCCTTTGACTCAAACCAAAAACTTGCTCACTATTGACTCAAACCAAAAACTTACTCACTATTTTCTAAGTCTTTTGGGATGGGTTTCGGTATTTTTCGCGTTTGTTGATTTCAGCTTTGACATGTTTTGTGCAGTTGGGTGACAAAGACTGCAGGCTCAAAATCGTCTGCTGTCAATAAAATATTCGGCTGGAAGTTTCAGTGTTTGACCGAAAATCAATTCTGCTGGCAAACAGTTCAAATCCGCTTTGCAAGCTGCTCTAAGCCCTAGAAGGATTGTCGAGAGTTCCTCCGTCCAATTTTCTTGGTTCTCGCGATATTTCAAAGCGGTCTTCAACTGACGGCGAAAACGTTCGACCATTCCATTCGCTTGCAGGAGGTAAGCCGTTGTGCGAATCCTTTGAGATCCTAGGCATATATTTAACTCACAAAAGAGCTTTGGCTCGAACTGTGTGCCTTGGTCGGTTGTGATTTTAGAGGGCACGCCGAAACGAGATATGTATTCCCGGAAAACATTGTTGCGACAGTGTTCGCTGTAATAGTCCGGATATGCTTCTGGCAAACGAGTGAAACGGTCGACTATAGTTAGGATGTGACTAAAACCGTTCGAAGGCTCCAAGGGACCGACTAGGTTCACATGAATATGCTCGAAACGACTATTCAGTAGCGTCAACTTGCCAAGAGGCGTCCTGGTGTGCCGCGTAACTTTGGAGCGTTGGCAACTAATTTATTTTTTCGCTCAGCGATTGATATCTGTTTTCATTTTTGGCCAGAAATGTTGCTCATTTATTAGCTTTCTTGAGCCGCGGATTCGGGGGTGAATCAAGTTATGCAGTGACTTGAATACTGATGCAAAAGGGGGTATTTGAGCGATCGAAACTTCGCATCAAACCGAAAAGTTTATTATGGGAAAAAACTCGTTTTTCGAGTTTGAATTTCGAATTTTTTGATTTGGATGCCGACTGAAGTTCCTCCGATTCCTGATGGTTTACTGGAGTTTGATAAGGGTTAATTTCTCACTGTCTACTGAACAAAGTGAAATATTTTTTACGCGAGACAGTGAGTAAACCACTACATTGTCGCGACCTTTGATGTGCCATATATCGGTTCTATGTTGGGCGATAAAATCTAAGTGTCGCGTTTGGCTAGGGCTTCTGTCCGCTTTTGTATGTAACGCCGATGTTACATGCTTATGGTCCGTGTAAACGGTGAAGAAACCACCTTCCAAAAAATTGCGAAAAATGTTTAATCGCTAGGTAAATGAATAGAAGTTCGCGATCGAGAGCGAAATACTTGCATTAAGTTTTTCGAGAAAACCCTAAAGTTTCCCAATGATTGTCTTCGCTTAATTGGTCTAGTACCGCTCCAACTGCGATATTTGAGGCGTCTACTGTGAGTCGCAGTTTTGCGTCGTTCAAAGGATCAACGAGAAGCGTTGCTTTAACTACTGTTTCTTTAATTTTAACCACTGTGGTAATAATTTATCATTCCCACGAAACGTTGAGTGAGCCGAAGTGAGTTCGGACTGGCAAAATTATTTACTGCTTGTATGCGAATCTCAAGTAACTCCCCCTAAACCATTCAGAAGCCCCAAGAAAACAGATTGGAAAAATTTACGGAGTAAATGGACAACTGAGCACACAAAGTATGGACACAGTCCAAGACAGAGCAGAACTAGACACTGCGATGGAGGAACTGACCAGTATTCTGCGTGACGCATTCCAGAAAGCTTGTCCAATCAGCAGACCTTATACGAAAAGACAGAATCTAGAAAACTCTTCAACAGAGCTAAATTTAGCGATTCTGCAGAAGACTGGCAGCTCTACAAACAGGGTTTTAAATGCCTCAAGAAGACTATTAGGCAAGCAAAGATGTCGCCCTGGATGAACTTCTGTGAGTCAATAGAATCAACAAACGAATCGGCAAGATTGAGGAAGGTCCTTTCTAAAACTCCACCGATGAATACCGCCATCCAGGATGGCGGAGGGAACTGGTCAGAATCTCCCGAGGAAACTTTTGAACTTCTGATGACCACTCATTTCCCTGACTGTTCACCAGCTAGCAACACTAACTCTGTCAGCTATGATCATAGTCAAGAAGAAGGAAAACAAGACTTGTCCAGCTCAATAATTGATACTGACAAAATAAGCTTGGCAATCGGATCCTTCTCTTCTCTAGTCACACGACTGCGAATGACTTTAGACCGATAAGTCTCACGTCCTTCATCCTCAACCTTTGAAAGGATTGTAGATAACCACCTTCGCAACAAAATTCCGCGCAATCTACTGTCACAGTCACAACATGCCTATACAAAGGGCATATAGCATACAACATAAATTCACCAGAACTGTTATCTCTGTACAAGCTCTATATATACCTTCTAGAATTGTAAGGCCTAGATCTCTTCTATACGTGGATCCACATCGTACTAGGTACGGATCCAATGAACCAATCTCTAGGTGTGTACTTAACTTCAATTCTACCTCGAACATGATCGACTATACTGACAGTAGATCAATCTTTAAGAAGGTAGTAATTGATAGCCTGAAACGGTGTAATTAAATGGCATTATTATTGGTATTGTTATAATTATAAGTATTGTTACTTCTTCTTTTTTTCGTCTGTAGAATATATATGTTCAGTAGATGACATGATATAAATAATAAATAAAGTCTTAAAGTCTGTGGATACAGCCTTACATGAGGTAGTGCTAACAATCGAAAAATCGCTCTCATACGAGGAATATACTCTCGCCGCATTCCTTGATATAGAAGGCGCATTTAATAATGTTCGTCTTCCGACTATTAAAAGCGCACTACTAACGATGGAAGTGGAACCCGAGATTTGCAATTGGCTTGACCAAATGCTACACAACAGGATCATTGCATCCGAACTGGGGCAATGTCTTATTACAAAGTCAGTCTCCACAGGAGTGATATCGCCCTTACTTTGGCTTCTTGTTGTCAACGAAATCCTTGTTGAACTGGAGAACCTCGGAATCAAGGCATGTGCATACGCCGATGACGTGGTCATTCTTGTCTCAGAGAAACATTTACCGACAATTAGAAGTTTGATGGAGGCAGCACTCAACAAACTACAAGAATGGGCTGGCAACTGCGGTTTAGGGGTTGATCCCTCTAAAACTGTACTGGTCTTCTTCACAAAGAAGTACAAAATCCCAGTTTTTGCGTTACCAAAGATGGGAAGCGACGAGCTTCATCTTTCCGACAGCGCTAAATATCTTGGGAGTTGTTCTAGACAAGAAACTCAGTTGGAAACTTTATCTGGAAGAACGCGTTAAAAAATCGTATAATGCATTTTACGCCTGCAAAAACATGTTCGGAAACAGGTGGAGTCTACAACCAAAATTACTACATTGGATGTACACAGCCATAGTAAGACCAATCTTAAGCTATGGCGCGATAGTATGGTAGGAGGCGACTAGAAAGTTCACGTATCTTAGCAAGCTGACAAAAGTACAGCGCTTGACATGCATTGGGGTCACTAGCGCCCTCAGAACCACACCCATGGCAGCATTGGAAACTATCCTCCATCTGCTACCAATGGATATGCACAACAAAAGCATGGCTGCAAAAGACGCTGTTAGACTCAACGAGGTAGGTTACTGGAGAACTAGACCTGCTGGTCACAGTACCATACTCAATGACTTCTTGGAGTGTGATTTGAACAGGGCAACGGAATACATTATGCCAGAATTAGATTTCAATAGGGAATTTTCGACCCACACAGGGTCGACTGGAATGTAGAACGCAACGTAGACAACAGGACCATAATGGTATTTACCGACGGTTCGGAAATCATTTCTGGTACATGCGCGGGGGTATTCTCACAGGAACTCGATATCAATGAGTGCTTCAGGCTACCGGACATGCCAGTGTGTTCAAGCAGAAGTCTTTGCAGTACTTCAAGCATGCAAAATTATTGACAGCTAAGTAGCCATTAAGGCCCTTAGCTCGAACACAACACGATCAAAACTAGTTAGACAATGTCGTGGTTTTCTTAACATCATCGGCACACGGCACAATATTACCCTCTGCTGGGTGCCAGACCACTGTGGAATCCAGGGGAATGAGCAAGCTGATGAACTCGCTCGAGCAGGCTCCAGCCTAAGCTCACTAGTCATGTACCAGCACATTGCTATTCCCATCGGATTCATAAATCGGTCTATCAACTCACTATGTTTGCAGCGGGTAGGCAATAGATAGTCAAACCTAACTACACGCTCAATATCAAGAACTCTTTGGCCTGAATATGATAACGGAAAAAGCAGTATATCCTGATATCCGATGACCTCGGTGATATCGATAAGGGAAAGCTATGTAACATAGCAAACTTTATAGAATCTACTAAATGGTTTTAGGTTCCAGGAGTTCCTCAAACTCAAACGGGGAGCACAATAGATGAACAATAACGTCTCAGCAAAGGAGGATGATAGCATCACCACCCCTTATACCATACCATAGCATACCATGCGAATCTCCGAAGGATTCCTTTGATCGTATGACTTAAAAAATCGATCTCTTCAACTACAAATTACACTTTACGCTGTTGATTTTTAGATCATAGGAGGCAAGTTGCGTAAACAACTTTCGTAGGTGATCTGCATGCTCTGCATGGGATCTGATTGCTACGAGTATGTCGTCAATATAGATGAAAACGAAAGGAAGCTCTCATTGTAGTTGTCAGGGATTTTGAAATTATTTCTTAAATCCTACTGATACCTTCTTCTTTTGGAAACGTAACTAAAACTGATAAAAATATGAAGGTAGTTTGATTTTTTAAGGTACCCCATTTAAAGGCAAAGTACCGCACCCTGTATTACCTACCACATCCAGGATCAATTATGTTGAAACTCACGTACATTTCTTTGATTTCTTCCATATTTCAAATAATAATAAATGGACAATAAAAATACTTCAGTACTACCGACAGGTTTCAAACGAGGTTCACATTATGACACTGATTTTTTAAATATTTAATAAATGCATTTTTCCCTATTACTTCCAAAATATTAATCGTAACTCATACATATGCATGCAGCTTTCGTAGATAATAATAGGGGTCATGAAAAAATTAAATTAAAATTATATTTTTATAATGGGTTTTTCTGAGAAAAACTACATTGATTACTGAATTTTTAGGGTTGAAGTAGCAAAAATCTGTGTTTTCGAGTATAAATCTCAAGATTTGGGGCAGCTACAATTCAGAATGTTACATCAATTAAAAAACGAATTATAACATTTTGCCTTGTGATTATTCGTTTTCAAGATATATGTAACGTTTTGAGTGTGTGAGGGTACCGGTCAAAAACAATTTTCTTAACCACTAATATTGAAAATTGATCCACCCTGTAGAACAATTTCATTCTCCAAATATATTAAGGAACGACCCTTTCCAAAGTGGTGGACGGAGTGCCAAACACCCTGTATACGTCTTTATCCTAATGAAACAGAAAATTAATTTTAGATTAGGGTCAATAAAAGACTTACAATATAATGTATCCTTTTTCTTCTCGCGTTTTTAATCTTTTCGGCATTTTGTGTTCCGAAAATTATTAACAGTTTTTAATTTTTTCCGAGATTTTTACTTTTTGCGAGTTTAAAAATTTTGTTGTTATCCGGTATTTGGGTCGTATCATATCGGTTTTTTTAAGGTATTACTTTCGAGTATCAGTTTTCGGAATTTTTTGCTTCGGTATTATACTAGCAGCCCCCGAAACCCATACAACGTTCGTCATTAGATAGTTTTATACAGTAAAAAGTTGTTATTTAACTTTAGTTATCATATTTTGTATTCTCGGAATATTAGGTTTCACAAGTTTTTTCATCCTATCCAATCCTTATTCGACCATTTCTTATATTTTAGAAACTTATATTAATAGTTTGATTATTGATTATTCTTTTTCAGTTTCGTGTATAGCAACAATGGCAAAGATACAGTTCCAATTCGATTAGGACTCAGTAACTCGGATGACCTTCTGTCGGAGCGCAGTGAGCTATTGGATCGTCTAAATGTACCGAAAAATTGTGAATTAAAAATTCTTCAATCACCTGACTACATATCATCTCAACTGTTGGCGTTTATTCGGGTTTTCAACATGAACCGGAATCAACTGAATCATTGGCTTAGCTCGGAAAGACCTACTGATCTTTTTCACATTGATTGTGCTCTCGAAACTAGTCTCGAATCAAAAACGTGGATATTCTTGCAGACACGCCTCACATTATTGTTGAAAGTTTTTCCGTCCACTTTAGAGGATGACGAAGTCAATTATGCGAATCACACTAAAGGACAAACCAAATTTGGTCATATTAAGGCTATGCTTTTGCAATTTCGAATTCTAGAAAAGAAAATGTTGAGTAATGCTTTGGAATATGCTAAACAACGAATTAAACCATAAATTTGTATTCTATAAAGTACTCTGCACTTCATTTTATACTATGTGCATACATACACATATTATCACTTTAGTTGTTATTTTTCATGAGAATTTTTAAGTTTCCGCTGCCACTATGTTAGAAACATTAAGTTTTTTATGTATGTAAATCGCTGTAATACATTTTTTTAACCGTGATTAGTCTGAGTACCTAACACAATAAAACCTTTTAATACTGATATCGGAAAAGTCAATAAAGAAATTTAAATACAATTTATATACATATAAATATACTAGCCGTGTCCGACGGCTTGCTCCCTGTGCTTGCGGTGTTCCCATTGCTCCCGCTATTCCCAATACCCCGCTTATACCATTGCTCCCGTTCCCGTTGTTCAATTCTGTAAACTAAGATTGGAAACCATCTTAGTGTCAATTGATCCCGTTGCTGAACAAATTGCCAAATGGATGAATCGTATAGGTACGCATACGCGAGAAATAAACAATCATTTATAGAAAAAAATTATCAACTTTCTGAGCTCCTAATCATTAGGGTTTCTGGATAGACTAAGCCCTCTACCTTGGGTTTGGCAGATGTGTCGAATTCGGTCGTTAATGTACTAGAAATTGCGATTTAACCACAATAAAATCGCCTGTTTATGGCATAGTTCGCCTGTTTTTGTACTAGCTAAAATTTCATTTTTGAAGTGTGTTAGTGCGAATATGTGTGGAGTCGGCATTCTGACATTTCTCGACGAAATGTCAATGGAGATAAATCTTGTTCGGCCTACTGAGATCTACAATTTAGCAGCTTAAAGTCACGTTAAGATTTCGTTCGATCTTAGCGAGTATACAGCCGAAGTCGATGCAGTCGGAACTCTTCGTCTTCTCGATGCGATCCGGACTTGTTTCCTAGAGAAGCAGGTTCGGTTTTATCAGGCTTCAACTTCCGAACTATGCGGAAAACTAGTTGAAAATCCACAGAATGAAAGAACGCCGTTTTATCCACGATCACCGTAAGGTAAGTACTAGTCGTTTGTGTTATACATACTCGCAATTATTTATAATTTCATCAACAGCTTTTGCAAAAATGTACGGATATTGGATCGTGATCAACTACCGTGAAGCCTACAATATGTTTGCCTGTAACGTGATTCTCTTCAATCACGAATCTCCGCGACGCGGTGAAAATTTCGTTACACGAAAAATTTCACGATCAGTAGCGAAAATTCAATTGGGTCAGCTACGATCATTCGATCTTGGTATTCTGGACTTGAAACGTGATTGGGGTCATGCCACGGACTACGTCGAAGCAATTTGGCTAATGCTACAGCAGAACAAGTCGGAAGATTTTGTAATTGCTACCGGAGAAAAACATGTAACGAAGAGGTCCGCAGAACGTCCGAAAAACTAGGCCTATGTCTTAAATTTGAACGCAAACCTGGCGGACGGAAAGTCATCCTCCATCTGTCGGAAGAAATCGTCATTTCTTCACCAAAATGGAGAATAACTTTCCTATGATTTTTCGTTGACTTTGTCGTCATTAGGCGACAAGTTATATTCTCATAATGTCAATATAGCTATATTAATATTCAATATAAACATCCGCACGATCGGGTACTTTTCGGACCGCACAAGATGCGATAAGCATTCTGCAGAATTGCAGTTCTTTTCAATTCAATTCAAGATTATAAAAATACAAATCAAGCGATTTCGACTATCAATTGGTTTACCACCAGAACATGGGGTAATAGTTTAAGTCAGTTTAATTCAAACCACGGAGACATCCACTTCGAATAAAAGTTTAAATTATAATCGAAACAAAAAGTGTTTGTTTTAACTCACCTACTTATATTACTGGCGCAGTCGCTCTTCGAACCATATCGTGCAAGATATTTTTAAAAAAATTGTTAAGGAACACGCATAGAGCGATCCTCGATAATCCTGTGCAAAGGATTCTAAATCGAAACAACCAAACAATAATTTAAAAAACGCATCTTCCTAGTGTTTAAGGAGGTGTACGAAAAACGTACGTTCTTGAAAGGGAGCAACTGAGGCCTAATCCCTTTTAAAATTCTGTGTGAGGCCGCACGGAAATCAAGAACAGTGTAATTAAAATATAACCAACAATTTAATCATTAAGTGACTTAGGAAAACAACCAGGGTAAAAAGTTAAATTATTTTTTTAAAAATGTTTGAACAGGCAAATGGAGCAAACGAATTAGTTCCACTAAATTTAACGTTCGAAGAAGTTGTCAAGGAAGCCAGACATTTAAATATATATGATGGTAATAATTCTTCCTACGACCTGAATACGTGGATTCAGGAAGGAACAGACCTTATGGCGCACGTACCTGCAGGACCTCAGCGGGATTACGTTACCCAAATCATCCTTCGAAAGCTAAGAGGAGCCGCGAAAGCCGGTACAGATAGGCTATCAGTTAAAACATGGGGCCACATCCAAACACAGTTAAAGGCAGCATTTGGAGTCAATCAGTCATTTCACAGCATCATTGATGAGATATACGCCGTCAAATTTAACAATATAGAATCTACATACAATAAGCTTTTAAATCTCCTTTATAAAATTAATACCAAATATATTAATGAAAATGATCAATTAATGTACAATGAATTTTCTACTGTTAGAAATGAACGCTTACTTCTACATAAGTTGGGCTATAATTCCGGTGCATAAAACATGTATGTGGGATTCGGAACGCACCCTTCCGCGGCGAACTCATCCCACTTCACCAACAATGACGGCGAGGAATAGGTCCGGGCTTGCTGATGCTCGCTCTCTCGACCTGACCATCGAATACGACGGACGACGATCACGTGGATTCATTTTCAATATTTTATATTTTAATTATTATTTCATTTCAACACTTTATACTTTAATTATTCTTATTATATTTTCATTACATTATCATTCCGCACTCTTTTATTCCACATGTATTTTAAAGTCTAAGGGTGTTAATTCCATGATCGATGCATACAACACATTAATAGAACAAAACTTGATTCATGATGACTTTGAAGTAACAAATCCATTCAAATATTTAAATTTTACAAGGCCTAACTTCAATCAAAAATGTAATACCTATCGCCCAAATAATTTTTATAAAGGATATAATCCAAACTATCAACAAAGAAATCAAAGTAACTTTCAAGAAAATTTACAGCCATATAACAATATGCAACACCAATTTAAACCAAATTTTACAAATTATCAACACAGGAACCAAAATAATTTTCAAGGAAACTTTCCGCCATATAATCATGTACAAAACCAAGTTAAACCGAATTTTATAAATTATCAACAAGAATATATTCCTAGAAATCAAATACAATTCCCTACTGTACAACAGCAAAGCACTCAAAGAAATAATTTTATCCCAAACCCAAATTATCAATACAGACAAAATTACCATAGTAATCAACAAAAACCAAGCTACGGACAACATAATGACCTAAAATTAAATACAGATGTTTCTATGCAAAGTAGACAAACTAACTTAACAGATACTACACTACATAACGAAATTGGACATATTCAGGAGAATTTTTCCTTTACTAGTTTCGACAGAAGACTTCCATACATAATAATTACTATTAAGGATAAACATCTTAGATTTTTAATTAATTCAGGAGCTACTACGAGCATCGTTGACAGTAAAATCTGTGACCCTAAAGAATTGCAAACTTTAGAGAAACCTATCCCAATCTCTACATTAAAAAACACATTTACTATTGATAAAATTATGATTACAGACGCATTTCAAGAATTTAGAACTAATGGCACTCTAAAGTTTTTCGTAATTGATAACTTTCACAAATTATATGATGGACTAATTGGAATAGATATTCTAGAACCATTAAACACTATAATAGACTTAAAGGGTAGGGAACTAACGCTTAATAAA
Organism: Beris chalybata; assembly: GCA_949128065.1. Lineage (NCBI taxonomy): Eukaryota > Metazoa > Arthropoda > Insecta > Diptera > Stratiomyidae > Beris > Beris chalybata. The sequence goes on along the minus strand of OX421897.1, from coordinate 70,713,138 downwards.
AATAAACTAAGATTATATTTATCACAAGATGAAGAATTGGAGACAATGAACTACGAGAAACAAATTTTTTTATATACAAAAAACGTTAGATGAGATAGAACATAGTGACACAAAAGAGAGAATAAAAGAATTGGGATTAGAAAACACTAATGAGATAAAAAACGCGGAAATAAATATGATCGATAATATTACCGGTGATCCTGAGAGTGGGGAAAATAAAAATGTTTTGAATAAAGAAGAAACTACAGAATTAGAAAAGATTATGAAGAAGTTCGAAAGAGTATTTTACAAAAAAGGAGATAACCTATCATTTACACATGAAGTAAAGCATCAAGTTAATACATTAAATGAATTACCAATTTACACTAAAAGCTATAAATTCTCGCAAGCTTTCCAAAGAGAAATTCAAGACCAAATTGAAGATATGCTAAAACAAGGTATTATTAGGCATTCAAATTCACCTTATAACGCACCATTATGGATAGTACCTAAGAAAGATACAAAAGAAGGAAAAAAACAGAACAGAATTGTTATTGATTACAGGAAATTAACCGAACAGACTATATCAGATAGATACCCTATACCAGACATAGACGGTATTTTGAGAAAATTGGGAAACTCTTTTTATTTTACGACGCTTGACTTAACGAAAGGATTTCATCAAGTAGAAATGAATCCCAGAGATAGACATAAGACGGCATTCTCATTCGATAATGGACATTACGAATTTTTGCGTATGCCATTCGGATTGAAGAATGCACCATCGACTTTCCAAAGGTTGATGAATGACGTCCTAAAAGAATACATTGGTAAAATATGCTTCGTATACTTAGACGATATTATCATATTTTCAACCTCACTAGTAGAACATGTTGACTCTATCGAGAAAATATTGAAAACACTAGGGAAGGCAAATCTGAAGGTAGAATATCAAAAATGCGAGTTTTTCAAAAAAGAAACTGAATTTTTGGGACATATCATCACCGATAAACGAATAAAGCCAAACCCTAACAAAATCACTGCAATTGAAAAAATTAAAATCCCTAAAACAGTCAAAGAAATAAAGTCATTCCTTGGACTTGTTGGTTACTACCGTAAATTCATTAAAGACTTCGCACTTATTACCAAACCACTTACGCTTAGACTAAAAATAAACCAGAAAATTGATATAAAAGACGCCGATTATAAAGAGTCCTTTAATAGATTAAAAGACTTAATTTCAACAGCCCCTATACTACAATATCCTAATTTCAATAAAACATTCACATTAACGTCCGATGCATCAAACTTCGCTCTCGGAGCTGTCTTATCACAGGACGGACATCCAATTTGTTATGCATCCAGAACATTGAATACGCATGAAGAAAAGTATAGTACTATTGAAAAAGAACTGTTAGGAATTGTTTGGAGTACATTTCATTTCAGACCATATTTATATGGACGACAATTTAAAATTAAAACCGATCATAAACCTTTAACTTGGCTCGCAAATTTAAAAGAACCAAATTTAAAACTACAACGTTGGAAAACGGAACTCGAACAATATGATTTTACCATAGAATATATTAAAGGAAAAGAAAATTATGTAGCAGACGCATTAAGCAGATTAGAAGTAAATGTCAATGAAATCGAATCAAATTCAAATAATCAGTCAATTATAGCAACAATACATAGTGCAGACGAAGATAACACAAATTTCATAGCAATTTCAGAACGACCACTAAACCTTTTTAACTTCCAAAGAATTATCCAAAAATCGCGAGGGAACAAGATTCAGAAAATAAACTATAAAGGAAGGAAACAATTGCTATGCGAATCACGAATGCCAAACAAAGAGTATATGAAATACTTGATACAGAATCATTTACCTAATAAAGGAAAAATCGGGATTTACATAGAAGACATAGAATTATTTAAAGATTTTCAAGAAGAATATCAGCAATGGAAGAAAAATCCCGGGAATAAGGCACAATGTCTAAAAACCAATACAAAATTGATAAATGCCACAGACTTAGAAATTGAAGAAGAAATTAATAAAATACATAAGAAATCAATACATAACGGGATAGACAAAACATACGAACAGGTTAGGTAGGTAGGTACACGTGGCTGTCCGTGAGAACACGGACACACTTAGACCTAAAAGGTCCGTTGTGGTACCACAGGATCTTCGACTCCGGTCCTACTCGTCGAACCATTTAGAGCTTATAATAAAGCGTTGGATTCTCGCGACCTCCATTGTGGCAAGTTCACCAAGACAGTTGAAGAAGTACGCTCGGAGATGAGCTTTCCTTCTGACGGACAGAGCTGGACAAGTGCAGAGAAGGTGAAGGACTGTCTCCTCCTCCTCCTCGTCCTGGCAGCTTCTACAGAAGTGGTTTGAGAAAAGTCCAAGCCTTTCTGCATGCCGACCTATAAGACAGTGTCCGGTTAGGACACCGACTGTTTTGCTGATGTCCGCCCTTTTGAGCAGAGTCAGCCTTTTAGAACGATTAAGATCCAGCTTTGGCCAGATCTGTCTCGCAGTGTGACATGTTGTACCCTCCGCCCATCTTGAGTTGGTTTTCTCAATTGAGTCCAGTCTCAGTAGCAGTTTACATGTGGAGAGAGGCACACCCAGGTTCTGATATACCGGCGAAGTATGAAGGGTAGTGCCGCGCCGAGCGAGTTCGTCAGCCATACAGTTCCCTGGAATATCCATGTGTCCTGGCACCCAGCACAGAAGAATATTGAACTGTTCGGCCATCTGCTTAAGAGATGATCTACATTCTACGGCGACCTTTGATGTTGTCGAGGTCGATTCCAGGGATTTTATCGCCGCTTGGCTGTCTGTGAAAATGCTAATATCCTTAGTAGATATTACATTACACCTCAGCCAGGACAGGGCCTCCTTGATCGCCATAAGCTCCGCCTGATAGACACTACAGTGGTCCGGAAGGCGGAAAGAGCTGCTAATATTAAGCATTTCAGAGAAAACACCTCCACCTACCCCGTCTTCAGTTTTGGAGCCGTCCGTATATATGTGGGCGGACTCCTTCTTCGTTCGTACCAAGTCCCTTTCCCACTCTAGGCGGGTTGGGATGGCTGTTGAGAAGTTTTTATCGAAGTCATAACTGGGAGGGGTGTAGTCGGTGTTTTCAGGAATGTTGAAGTGACTCAAAATTGTTGAGTGGCCTGCACATATGTCAGTCCACAATGTGGAGGCCTTTAGCCGAATGGCTGCACTGGCTGCCATTTGCTAGCCAAAGATGTCTAAGGGTGGCAGACTGAACAGCATGTCCAGTGCTGCAGAGGGAGTTATTCTCAGAGCTCCGCTGATGCATATGCATGCTGTTCTTTGTACCTTTCCCAGTGTGGTGCGGTTAGCCGCTTTGTCTAAGGCCGTCCACCAGGCAACAACACCGTACATGAGTATCGGTCTGATGACGGACACGTAGAGCCAATGAACTATCCGGGGTTGCATACCCCATTTAATGCCAATGGCCTTTTTGCATGAGTATAGCGCAACTGTTGCTTTCCTTACTCGTTCCTGTATGTTGGGTTTCCAGTGAAGCTTCCTGTCCAAAATAAGACCCAAGTATTTTGCACTATCAGTGAAAACTAGACTGGTACCATTCAGAGAAGGAGGGTCTACGTGAGGAATTTTGTATTTCCTGGTGAAGAGAACTAATTCTGTTTTGCATGGGTTCACGCCCAGTCCGCATTCAGAAGCCCAATTGGAAAGAATAGAGAGAGCGTTCTGCAATATCTCACTCAGTGTGTTTGGGTGCTTCCCCGAGACGGCAATTGTAACATCGTCGGCATAAGCAATCACTTTGCAGCCCGCCCCTTCCACTCTCAATAGTAGTTTGTTGACCACTAAATTCCACAGAAGAGGGGAGAGTACGCCACCTTGTGGTGTACCTCTGCTGACAAACCTTCGAGAGGAGGACTCGCCCAGCTTTGTGTTCACAATCCTGGATGTTAACATCAGATTGATCAGCGCGCCAAGCGAGGACTCCACTTTCAGGGTAGAAAGTGCGTCAGTGATTGCCTCTGGTCTGACGTTGTTGAAAGCCCCCTCGATATCAAGAAAAGCAACCATGGTGTATTCTTTTATGCTGAGAGATTTCTCAATGGAGCGCACGAGCGAGTGTAAGGCCGTTTCGTTTTCGTTTTCGTTTACGAACAGGTTAAAACTATATATTTTTACCCTAATTTAAAACGCATAGTTCAGAAAATAATAAACAATTGAGACCCAGTAAAGATACCATTTAAACTAACCGACACCCCAGAAAAACCACGCGAAATAATACATACGGACATATGGTTTAAAGATAGACAAAACTTTTATTTAACAGTAATTGATAAATTCAGTAAATATGTAACCATTACTAAATTGAAATTCAGAAATTGGAAAGATATATTAGATGGACTTAACACTATGATTAATTCAATTGGAAAACCTGAAAAATTAATTATGGACAATGAAGCCGCTTTTAAGTACGAAACTGTAAAAAACGAACTGGAAAACCGTGATATACAAATTCATTATACTACACCTAACTATCATACAGGAAATTCAGACATAGAACGATTTAACAATACATTGAATGAAAAATTAAGAATTTGGAAGACAATCGAAACAGAGGAAAACAAACTCTCGCACTACGACCCCATACAAAAAATAATACAGAACTATAATGAAACAAAACATTCTGCAACACAAGAAATTCCAGCCGATGTACATTTCGGTATGTATGTATATGCCAACGTAATTCGAAATATCGTATATATCGATGCGAACCATAACAATCGATTACATGCAAAGAGACACCCGCATGCACCGTGTGGCATCACCGAGTGGGACAACCTTGGCCCCGGGATGGTGCGGAAAAAGGAGAAGGGGGAGAGGCGGTGATAGAAGGCGGAGGTCGAGGGAGTGTAGTTCGTTTTTGGGTTTTTTTTCGGAGAGAGGCCGGCGAAGAGTTTGGACGGAAAAAGTTTTCTTGGGTTAATTTTAAGCGTTGTGCGAAAATAAAAGATAAAAAAAAGGTAAAAATGGTGCGTTTGGTCAGAATAATTAAATTTTTTTCAGGTCCTCTTATGAGGAACTAAGCACGTGTAAGACGGTCCCGGATTGCAGTAGGAAGAAACATGGAATCTAATTAAAAAGAAAAAAAAGGAAATGCCAGGCACAAACATAATGGGGTCGTTCTAGGGCTAAACTTTCGAACTCCCCCGCCCTGAGCAGCCGGCAAAAGGTGCCGCAGGCAGCGGAGCCCCGACGCCCCATTCAAAAAAAAAAAAGAACCTCATGGCAGACTCTGTCTGCCCTGTAAACGGAGCCACCAAAAACTTAACGGGTCACATAACGTGGCCTGACGGAACGGTTCCGTTACACTATATTATTTTTTACAATTTCGTCTGCATCGAGGATTAATCTTGACATTATGCCAGCTTTGGCTGAATTTATGTTATCAATTATTTTATCAATTTCTAGTGAAATATCATTAAGGATATTGTTCGCTTCCATATAAAATAGTTCAACTTGAATATCTGAGAGTATGTCTTTTATATTAGTGGAAAATATTTTAATTTGATATGATAAAGATTGAAATGCAAATTTTAAGTTTTCGATTTTTTCTTTAAATTGGGTATTAATGTGAATTTGCCTGTTCGTGAATGTTTTAATTTCGTCTTGGTTCTGTTCTAATGCGTGCAATGCTCCTTGTATTTCTGTTCTGTCCTCGTTGTCCATTAGCCCGAAGAGTAGGTTATATACTCCTCCTACTATATTTAAGGCTCCTCTTTTACGTCTAATGACTCTACTAATTTTATTGTGTCGTAATAGCATCTCAATATTAGTCTGAATTATTTCTATTTTATGTTGTAAATAACTATTAGATCCTAGCCGTATAGGCATTTCTCCTGATGCCATCATAGTATTTCTTAGGTTGTTTAGTATATCTTGATATGGGTATAAATCTATCATATGAATTACTTTGTAGGTATCCTCTATCATTTCTACTTCTTTTTCGTTGATTAATATTAGGTTGATGTCATTTTTTATAGTTTCTATAATGACTGTTGCAGTTGTTAGGCTGGCTATCATCATATAAAATATTATTTTGTTGAGTGATGTATCCATCTGAAACAAGATTATTCTTGTTAGATATTTTGAAATTTCCGTAATTTTTGGTGTTGTTGTTTGTGGTACTTTCTGTCAGTTTGTTTAATAATTTTAAATTTAGGGTCTAGTTTGTTTTTTGATTCTATTTTAACTATTGTGGGGTTTACTTCATCGTCACTTTTATCTTTGTTTAATCTTGAAATGATATTTATTTTATTTCGTTTTAATCTTTCATGTATAATCAAAGGAACGTTATTAATAACAAACAATTTAAAAAATTCTAAAATAAAGAACACATGATGAAAATCTAGACTTACCATTGAACTGTATACTTACATTTGCAAATTGTTCAATTACTATAAGAAACCATACATACAAAAATAAAATTATAAACCATGAGCATGTAAATCACATAAAAGCACCAATTTTTATTAACGTAACAAATACAGAAATTCATTTGGAAGATTTAAAACTTGTAAACATAACTCACCAAAAAGGAAATTGAGCTCATTCATTTTAAAAACAAAATTCATATTTCAATTACAACCATATTAATCATAACATTCGTATCAATTATAACTATAATCTCAGTATATACATACATTAAATATTCAAGAGGAAAAATTGTAAGGAAAACCAAAATTGAAAAACAAGAAAGTACTGAATTCCAAGAAAGAACAGAAGCTAAATTTGAAGAAATAGACTTAAAGCACAATAAAAATAAAATTGAATCACCTAGTGATTCACTAATTATAAGTCAGGAGCCTCATTCTGAGGTGGGAGGAGTTATGTTCTCATAATGTCAATATAGCTATATTAATATTCAATATAAACATCCGCACGCTCGGGTACTTTTCGGACCGCACAAGATGCGGTAAGCATTCTGCAGAATTGCAGTTCTTTTCAATTCAATTCAAGATTATAAAAATACAACTCAAGCGATTTCGACTATCAATTGGTTTACCACCAGAACATGGGGTAATAGTTTAAGTCAGTTTAATTCAAACCACGGAGACATCCACTTCGAATAAAAGTTTAAATTATAATCGAAACAAAAAGTGTTTGTTTTAACTCACCTACTTATATTACTGACATATGTCCCACGAGCGGCTATTGAAGTGACTGAGCAGCTAGCGTAAAAGCACGTGCATAGCTCGTCGGATGGGGTGAGTATGTCACTTCAACTCGTGGACGAATGTTATCTGCTCGTTGTGGGCCGACAAATGGGTTTGGGAGTCCCATTCTTACGGTCGGCGGGCTTGAGAAGGATGCTAGGTTGAGGGGCCAGATGCAAGATAATAAGGTGCGTAGAAGAGGGTGAAAGGACTTAGGTATGAGAAAGAAACATCAGGGGGAAATCATCTGATGGATGACCAAACATTAAGATTGCTAGGCGAGGACAAAATATTGTCAAAGAAAAAAAAATTTATACAGGAATATTCCGTCTAAGGACGGATGCCTTGTGGCCCAGCTGTGCCAATCAGCGGATGGTTATCGTGCGGTTGCGGCCGGACCAAGGCCATGCCACTGCCAATGATTCTGCTCGAAAGGAGATCATTTGGCAGTCTGATAGGGCTTGGTCCGATCGGAACCGCATCCTTACTCCCTATTGATGGGATGTCTTTGAAGGAGCTAAGACCTAGGTTGGACTATCTGCATTAACATTTCTTAATCTTAAGTTCATTTAGGAACACTCAAGATTCTATGCATTGCCAACATAAACTCAACTAAATTCCGATTCATAGTGATCGTTTCACCTTTCTTTCGTATAGAATTTTGAAAGACCGCTACACGACCTCTACTACGAACTGTCTTCAAAATTCAGTAGCTAAATCTCAATTTTGATTGACTGAAAGCCGGTATTGAAACCTTTCAATGATCCAAAGGATACAACTATACTGTTAAGATTCACACCAAAATTGCAACCACCGCGCAATTCTTCCGGATCCCATGACGACCACGCGAGTCGCCAGCCGTCAACATCAAATGTTTACCTTATCGTTTAACGACGATAGAATTTGCTTATTTTGCACTTCATGCACATTTCTTTTGTTACACACGTTAATCCGTGGTATAATTTGCCTTGCTTGCAACTTATGCACATTTTCTTTCAGCTATCAGTTGTTATTGTTTCTTTTTTTATTGTACGTTAGAATACGTTTTTACACAACCGAAAATTCATTCGTTCTTGAAATTTAGTCAAGCCTAGTCGTTCTTAAAAATATTGGAAGAGTTAATTAAAGTTGTCATAAAATATTGGAAGAGTTAATTAAAGTTTTCATAAAATAATTGAAGAGTTACTAAAGTTGTGCTATTTTATTCTACTGTGAGTGATGTTATAAAGGTGCTTCACCCTATCCTGAGTGCTTTTCGTTTGTACAGACTCAATCGCTCTAGAATTTCTGTCACGATTAAGAATCGTTGTGCAGATTCAATCGATCTAGAATTTCTGTCACGATTAAGAATCATTGTGCAGTTTTCAATCGATCCAGAATTTCTGACACGATCAAGAATCGTGCAGATTCAGTCGATCTAGACATTCTGCAACGGTTACTAATCGAGATCCAGTCGATCTTAGAGAGTCTGTAACCGAGTTCTGTAACGATTAAGAATCGTTTGCAGAAAAATCACTGTCCAGGTTCAGCACCTGGGCAATCTATTCAACCCGCTGAGGCAAAGGAGCCTTCGCGATAAACATTGGTGACCCCGACGTGATACGTTCTGATAAAATACTCTGGATTTCGTAAAAAAAATTGAGCGCCTTGCCGAAGAGCAGGAAGTTCAGGCGGTAGAGGTGGATGCAGTAATCTGAAATTACAAGAAGGATCCTCGCGAGGAGTACTTTGTTGAACGACTCAGGCGGCTGGAAGTTGCATGGGCCAACTTTGAGCAGACTGATACCAAGATCAGGGAACTGACAGATGTTCCAATTTCACATAAATACTTTGCCAGCAGTCTATATGAAACGACCAAGCAGAATTTCGAGAATTTCCAGAAGTATTTTTTGGACGAAATAAGCTCCTTTGAGCGTGCATCAGCGAACACAGGAGACTTAGATAAGCCCCAGGTGCCTGGTGGACATACCAACCTCTTCGACATACCAGTCAAACCATGGACCGAAGCCGCCGGCCTTCCAATCCACGATCGGGTATCCAAGATAATTCGGCGAAACAAGGTGTTAGTTGATGCTCTTCACCGACTTATAACCCGGTTGAATTACACCAACCAACCAAAGCCATATTACGAGTTACAGATCAACCTGCTCCAACTGAAGGAATACAATGCGAATATATGCTCACCGACGAACCAAGCCAAGAGGGTTACGATCAAAAGGCCTTCAACGCATTAGAAGACACCATCCAAGACTGTCTAATTCGTTTAAGCACGAATTTGGAGAGTCTGAAGATCTCAATTACTGCAGCATCTGCCAACACTGGAATTAATCTTCCAAGGGTCACCATGCCAAAATTCGACGGGAATTACTTGACATGGCGGCAGTTCCACGATTTGTACACTCAAATGGTTCACAATCAACCTATGTCCGATTGTCAGAAAATGTGGTACCTCAAAACGAGCTTATCTGGAGAAGCCGAAAATCTCATACGGAACTTCACATTATCTGACGATGACTATAACACAGCCTGGAAAACACTCTGCGACAGATATGAGAATCGCAAATTAATTGTTGCCTCCTTTCTCAACAAGCTGATGACCCAATCGTCGAACACAGCTGATAAATCAGCGGCAATATCGATAAAGACCTTGCATGATACTACACAAGAGTGCATCATGGGTCTAAAGAATTTCAAGGTTCCTGTTGAAAACTGGGACCCATTGCTGTTGCACATCCTATTAAGTAAGTTAGACACAACGACTCACACATTATACGGGCAATCTCATTCAAGTCCGAGAGACTTACAAACTATTCAAGGCTTCTTGAGTTTCCTGGAGATTCGGTTTCAGTCATTGGAGGCTCTAGGAAATAAAATGAAGCATCCAGATGGGCAGAAGAAAAACACCACACCCAGGTCCACAACCGCCACATTAGCAACTTCAACCTATCGACTGTGCAAAGGAAGTCATCCGCTGTTCTAATGCACCGAATTTTTGAAGATGACCCCCTCAAATAGACTCAAGACAATCCAAGATAAGAAACTATGTGTCAACTGTTTCCGGGAAGGTCATAAGGCAGTGTATTGCACACTAGGGCCATGCAAACAATGCTCCAAGAAACACAATAGCTTGGTGCACCTAGAAAAGAAGGCAACACCGACGCCGAAGTCGAAGCCAGTAAAGGACGCGACACCACAGTCATCCGAACAAACGGCACAATCAACAAGCCAATCAAGGGAACAATTGACTTCACTAACAACGTTGGATCATGAGAGACAATCAGGTTACGTGCTTTTGAGTACTGCCAAGGTCAGGCTAATAAACAACAACGGAGCCAAGATTGAGTGTAGGGCTGTTTTGGATCCAGGTTCCCAAATCAACATAATAACCGAAAAATCGTTAGGAAGTTGGGATTATCAGCCACACACCACTCGACATGCATAAAAATGGTTGGATGCTCCACGCAGAAGGCGCAGCGCAGAGTAAACGTTCAGCTGCAATCCAGAATAAATGCATACTCGGCAAGACTAGAAGCATACGTTTTGCCACAAATAATTTCTCCACAGCCAGCACACCAACTAGATACATCCAGTTGGCCCATACCACAAAACATTAAACTAGCGGATCCAACTTTCAACAGTGCAGGTCCCATTGACCTTCTGTTAAGGGCCGAACATTTTTACGAACTCTTAATGGTTGGACAAATAAAAATGGGTTAAGGCCTTCCCATTAAACAGAACACCACACTTGGATGGATAGTAGCAGGGAAGTTTGAGGATGGCAAGAGTCGGAACGCGATCTGTGGAATACTTACTGGAAAACCTAGCCTTGAGGACAGCATTGAAAGATTTTGGAGAATTGAAGATGCTGACAGAATTAAGACTGAGTTTAGCAATGCAGAAAGGACGTGCGAAACACACTTTTGCCAGACTACCCAGCGTAATCCAGACGGTCGCTTCGTAGTGAGACTACCCTTCTCAGCGGAACCAAGCTGTTTAGGTGAAACCAAGGACATCGCTCTACGTCGCTTCACATCTTTAGAGAAGAAACTTGCTCGAGACATTGGATTACGGACACAGTACCAAGACTTCATGAGTGAATATGCAAAATTAGGCCACATGGCTCTATGCGGACGACGTAAAAATTTATAGGGAGATCAGTTCTTTGCATTGTGTCTTTGTAATGTGTTACAATCAAATCTTAACGCTCTTGCCCTGTGGTGCTCCAATAACTGTCTTCCACTTGACATCTCTAAATGTCGCAAAATGTCCTTCGTACTTATGAGAACCATGATCTCTTTTGATTATGTTATTAATTCAGAAGTACTCCTTCAAGTCTCCCACATTCGTGACCTGGGTGTTACCTTTGACGCTAAACTTAAGTTTGACCTTCATTTTCACAATCTTATAAGCAATGCATCGAAATTATCAGGGCTAATTCTAAGATCATCATATATGTTCGCTAACATCCAAACTTGTATCAAGCTCTTTGTAACTCTAGTGCGAAGTGGTTTGGAATATTGCTCCGCTATCTGGTCCCCTTACTACAATTGTCACAATACTGCTCTGGAATCTGTTCAACGTAAGTTTACTCGTTCTCTCCTTTACAAATATAGGATCCCTTATTGTCCTTACAGTGAACGTCTTTCCTTACTCCTGATCCCATCCCTCGAACAACGCAGACTGTACATAGATGAGTGTGTTCTCTTTAAAATTTACAATGGTGATGATAATTCTGCCTTATGTTTAAACTTGGTTTTGCGCCAACCAACTCGTTCTTGCAGGTCAGACTCCATATTCGCCCCTCCTTTGGCGCGTACAAACGTATATTTCTTTTCCCCGTTTATTCGGTTACAAAGAAATCATGATGAGCTCAATATTGGTCCTCTGAACACATCCTATTCACTTTTCAAAACAAAATTAAAATTTTTATTTATCACAAACTAATTTCTAATTGTATATTACCTTTCAATCTTTAATTATTATTTTTATTAGTATTACCGTTTTCTCTCCTTCTATGCTGTTGTGTAATTGGATAAGTTTTTATCTGTACAATGGATTTTAATTAAATAAATAACAATAAAAAAAAAAAAAAGGTATCCGTGTACGGAGTGGACGTTAAAGGACTCCTCGATAGTGGGGCGAGCATCAGTTGCCTGGGGGCAAACTCCCTACAACGCCTCTAAGATGCACAAGTGAAGTATCGACCGGTCTGTCAAGAGGTGAAGACCGCTGATGGTGCTGCACAGAATGTTTTGGGCACGGTAGTTACAGATATTACATTTCGTGGTATTACCAAACCAATTACCCTATACATCGTGCGATCCTTTCAGCTAGCTCTTAGCATCATCATAGCGGTCTATACTCCCGATACTGCATCGCAACTGATAGCTCCGGATGCCCACCATTTAACGCCCACAGATGTAAAGAGGTTGGAAATGGTAAAGTCCAAATTTCTATCGTACGAAGTATACGGACTCGGTGTGACCAACGTCGAACAACATAGTATAGACGTTTATGATGCAAGTCCCATCAAACAGCGTCACTATCCTGTGTCTCCTGCGATCCAAAAACTCTTATATGACGAGATCGATCGCATGAGAGCACTTGGTGTCTTAGAGACCAGCTAGAGTGCATGGAGCTCGCCTGTGGTTCTCGTGAGGAAGCCAGGCAAGGTGAGGTTATGTTTGGACTCGCGCAAAGTCAATAGTGTGACGATGAAGGATGCTTATCCATTACCACACATTGATGGTATCTTAAGTCGTTTGCCGCGAGCCAATTTTATTACCAGCCTGGACCTCAAAGACGCGTTTTGGCAGATTCCTCTCGAGAACAAATCCAGGGAGTACACTGCGTTTACTATTCCTGACCGGCCTCTGTACCACTACACGCGCCGCAAAGAATGTGTCGTTTGATGGACAAAGTCATCCTACCCGAGCTGAAGGAGCAGGTGTTCGTATATTTGGACGATCTGCTGTTGATTTCGGAAGATTTCGATACTCATTTGGTTTTATTGGCTGAAGTCGCAGATTGTTTGCGAAAGGCTGGCCTAACAATTAACGTCAACAAGAGCAAGTTTTGTCTGAGAGAGGTGAAATATCTCGGATACATCGTTGGAGAACGAGGCTTGAAAACTGATCCCAACAAAGTTTCAGCCATCGTCGATTACCCTTCGCCTAAGTCCGCACGTCAAGTTCGACGCTTCCTTGGTATGGCAGGCTGGTATCGACGATTCGTTCCCAACTTTGCTGCTACTGTTTCACCAATTTCAGACACTCTAAAGAAGACCAACCAGTTTGCTTGGACTACAGAGGCACAAACTTCCTTCCTGTTAGTGAAAGACTTGTTGACGAAAGCCCGTAATCCAATGTGACGCCAGTAAGTCAGGTGTGGGTAGCGTTCTCTTCCAGGAAAACGGCGACGGATCGGAATCTCCGGTGGCGTATATGTCACAGAAGCTCACTTCCGCTCAACGCAACTACAGCGTAACCGAACTCGAGTGTTATGCAGCTGTGTTGAGCGTGAAAAAATTTCGAGCCTATGTAGAAGTGACTGCGTTCAAAGACATTACGGATCACGCAAGTCTCAAATGGCTCATGTCGCAGAAAGACCTACAAGGACGGTTGGCAAGATGGAGTTTGAAACTTCAGGGTTACGACTTCACAATCGAGCACCGACGAGGGAGCCTGAACGTTGTACCCGATGCTCTCTCTATTGTATACGAAGAGGGATTAAATGCGCTGATCGACGTGGCACCGATGGTGGACATGGATTCTCCAGAATTCTCTGGCAATATATATAAAGAATTAGTGTCCACTGTCGATGCGAACGCCGATCGGCTTCCTGACGCATGCGTGAGGGATGGTTTCGTGTATAAGCGCACAGAGCCTCACAATGGTGACCCGATTGCTGAAGACAGGGCCTGGATGTTATGGATTCCATCGAGTCTTACGTCAGCTGCGATTGCTCAGGCACATGAGGCAGACACCACGATCCATGGTGGTTATGCCAAAACGCTAGAGCGAGTCACGCGATTTTTGTACTGGCCCAGGATGGCTACACAAGTACGCACCTACGTTCTGGCGTGCGACACCTGTAAAGAGACAAAGTCCCCGAACAGACCTCTACGAGTGCCTATGGGAGAACCATTCCAGACTGATCAGCCATTCCAACATTTCTACATCGACGTGCTTGGACCATATCCGCGTACCAAACGGGGTAAAATTCTTATCGTCTTGGATCACTTCACCAAGTTCCCACTTTTACATCCTTTGGGGCAGATCACTGCAAAAGAAATCACCAACTATTTGGAGGGGCAGGTCTCCATACGTTTGGAACACCTGAGACGATCCTCTCCAATAACGGCTCTCAATTTAGGTCGCATGTGTTTAACACCATGCTGAACAAATACGGAGTTAAGCACCTGTACACCCCGAGCTACTCACCGCAGGCGAATTCTTCGGAACGTGTCAATCAGTCCATCCTGGCCGGACTTCGAGCATTCATCACTGACGACCAAACACGATGGGATGAAAGTCTAGGCAAAATTGGATGTGCCCTTCGGAGCTCACTCCACCAAGCCACTGGATTTTCTCCTTATCAGGTTTTGTTTGGAAATCACATGATGTTGCACGGGAAGGACTACGAACTGCTGAAGCATTTGCGGGCGTTGGGAGAGTCAAATGTACAGCTTTGACCTCGCGAGGGAATTCCTATCGTGAGGCAACTGGCGCAGACGAAAATAAGGGTTGCACATGAGGACAGCAGTAGGCGTTATAATCTGCGTGCTGCTCAAACACAATTTTGTGTAGGACATGAGGTATTCCGAAAAAAAATTTCCTTGCCCACAGCCGCGCAGAATTATAACGCCAAGCTGGCAAAGAAGTTCCTTAAGTGCAGGATTCGTCGTGTGCTAGGCAACTCACGATATGAATTGGAGGATTTAGGAGGCAAACGTGTAGGAGTCTAGCACTCGAAAGATCTTAGGTAGTGATCCGAGGGAGTACAATACCTATTGCCCGTGCACGAGACTCCAAAAGACAGCGACTTTCTTTAGTCGGTTCGGTGCTGGGAAACCAACAGCGAGCCGCCTATGTTGTTGAGTTGCTGTTGAAATGGCTACTTTAGGCAGTCTCAGCATCCGTTGCCTGAGTTTTGCCACCGATTCTCGATCTCTGTGTCGCTTAAATCCGTGTCGGATTCACTGTCCGAGCCCAAGGTAATTCTTTTCGATCGATCGACCGTGCTATTGGCGTAGGCAATGTCTTCATCTTCTGATTCCTCGGACTCGACGAGTTCGGGCTCATGAATATGTCGATGGCGTTCAAGTCTGTGTACAAATGTATGGTAGTTTTGTGCGTCTTCACTTGAATTTGTAAACTGGAAGCTCTTTATATCGATCAAGAATTTGAGTGATAACCGATTTGCGAATGTGGGCCCTCAAGATGCCAGGCGTTGGGAAGAATACCTAGGGTCCCTTATAACCCACTTCCTACTCACCGATCCTCCGTCTGCTCCTCTTCGGCCGGATGTCTTGCATTCAGTCACCTCAACCTGGGATTGTGCGCCTCATCCTCGTACTGTTCGCGACTGGCCAAATGTTTCGCTTGTTCGGCATCTTCACGACACCTTTCTTTCCGATGATCGAGGAAATCTTCGATATCCGACTCGTCGTCGGAGCTGTTCCCCAAAGCGTATTCCGGGCGTTTTCCAGAAATGTAGCGATGCACTTGGACTTTTTGCATGGAAATTTCACCTGGCAGATGCGACACGTTTTCGTGATTAGAGGAGAGCTGGGGATTTTTATCGAAAAACTTCACGTACCCTTCTGATTTCGCACAGGTATAGCACCTGCGGTACTTTGTATCCCGCACAGGACGCTGCTTGCTCCACTCAATTTTTTTGCTATTAAAGTTTCTCGGGCGGCCAGAAAATGCAAGAACTTTGAAAGAAATTTTTGTTTTGACAGGTGAAAGAACGCGATCTGTCAAACGAGTCGCGAAGAACGTACCAAAGCGAGGCTCTGGTTCATCTTACGATATCTTACACGTTAGTGAAATAGTCTCATCGGCTACGATATTTTTCCATTGCTGTCAAACAAATGTCGAAAATGACAGCGATATCGGACGCATAAACAAAACGTGCTAGGTAAATTTTTTTTGTAAAACAAAAAATCTTCAAAACTATCTGGGATGGTATCAACGTGCGGCATCAAATACAGATTGTGTGAAGGTTTTGAGTCGCTGCGGTAAGGGGAAAGACAATGTAGGATCCGTGTGAAGCTGTTGCGATCATGATTCAACCTTGCGATGAATTATGATCGCATCAGCTCCACTGCAACCAACTTCGCGGCCAACGAAAAGGAAAAAGTGCGAAAAATTTCGAGAGGAGGCAGATGGTGACAGAGGGACATTTTGTTTTTTTGGGGATTGCGAAAGAAGATGGCCGACGCGAGTTTGCAGAGCGTGAATTGAAGGAAAATAAAATTGCGAAAATAACAAAAGCGTGCGACTCGAGTGATATGAAAACCATTTTAATCGGTAGAAGAATTTCGCGAAAAACGCTTCATATATCATTCGTGTGGATACAAATAAAGTTTACAAAATAGTCAAAAAGTGCTCGCGTTTTGCACAAATTCGGTTTGTTTTTGTTGTTTTACGACCGCAGAACCCCCTACAAAGGAAAGTTCGCAGTCGCCACCTGGCTACACGCTTCAGTACCGATCCCGAGCCTGATTTTTCCTCTGCGGGATTGGCTTTTGATGGCCAAGTGGTGTCGGTTGATTTGAAGGAAAGTTGCGTGCGGTTAATTTTGTGATTTATGTGTCCTGCAGAACCCGTGTGAATTCATTCGGTGCTTTCCAGGCAGCTTGCCCAGTTTCCCGGCACATCGTAAAAATAATTGGTTGGCTTGCGACGCGGTGGCATGCTAGCTGGCTTCCTCGTGCCTCCGATGCCGCCATTATCACAAAACACACCATTAAAGTTGTAGAGTGCAATTGTCATAACCTAAAAGAAAAAAAGTATAAATACAATAGAAATAGAAAAAGAAAAATGTCAGCAACAGCGGTAGCATCGCGGTCTTGGGTCAATTGATTTCTTCGCTTATCAGCTTATTCGAAATTTTGAATTCTAAAAAGAAAAAAACAACAAAAAATGAATTAAATAAGTAAACAAAAAAAATGAATTAAACAATAAATAAACACCCAAATTACAATTTAAAATTAAAATAATGGATTATAACAAAATGCTAACATAAAGTAAAATTGAAACAAAAATTAAACTCATAAAAAAATGACAAACAGACAGGACGAGACGAGGACGAATTAATTAATTTGCCAATTTTAAAAATTCAATAAAATATATAAACTTGTGAAATCGCTGAACACTAAATGGGGTGAGTCCTTTTTTTTCATATTTTCTTCCTTTTTTTTTTGCCTACATATTTTTTTGTGTTATGTTTGTTTTTCAGATTTTTTTTTTGTCAAAATTGAATCTCGTTAAAATGATTAAAGGCTAGTAGAGCCCAGATAAAATGAACCCGAGCGTCTAGCTCCTTAGCCCCGAACCTCAAAAAGGGGCCACGACGCGGAATGTTTTTTAAAGAACAGTCTTGGCTGAGGTAGGGTGGGCAGAGCAGGGCGCCAACAGCACCAGAGCGCCAACAGCACCAGAGCGCCCTGACAAGTTGCGAAGTCGCGCAACTCCACCGCTTCTTGGTCTTTCACGACCTATTGGGAAGATAGCCCCATTTTAAATACCCTGGAGTAAGCCGACACGAAATTTTTGTTGTCTAGGCCTAGGGTTTATGGTCTGAAGTCGGAACAAGAACCACCCCCATACTGCCGTAGCTAGTCCCGGCCGCCAGCAAGCGTGTCGCTTCCGTTCGACTTCAGCCACCAATTCGGACGTAGATGGAATTGGCCCTTCTGTCCCGAACCTTCCGTTTCCTTTCGACAATTTTGACTTGAAAAAGTCTTCTTCTTCCAAGGCCTCAAACACAACACTGTATAAGAACCAACACAAACATCCATTATCATGAGTACGGACAATGACCACTTTTGGTACATATTTAGTAGTCTAAAAACCTGCGAACTTAAAAAATCGCAGGTTTCTTAAATGGAATAGTTTTAGTGTGTATACGTGCAGCAGATGGATTTTCATTGACGTTTCACGGAATCGAGATATGTCTCATGAAATGTTAACTAAATACAGCGTTTATCCACTTTAGTGGAGATCCTTAAAATGAAAATCGAGACAACTGCAAAAAAAATTTCAAATGTACTGGTTTCAAATGAAACACACATATTCCTTACTCAAGATAATGGATGTTTGTGTTAGTTTTTATGAAGTGACTCTAGGTCCAACAATGACTGCGCTGCTGCGATAGCACTTTGAGGCGCTCCTGATTTCACGTCTGTATTAGCGCTTGGTTGCATTTCGGTCGTTCTACGACCAGCAATACTGTACGGGCCGGCTTTCTTGTGTGAACCGGCGTTTTTAAGCACACCTGGGTCCGGCTGCGCCGCAATTGATGAGCATGTCTTGTCGCGTCCTATTTTCAGACGTGGATGACGTTAGTTGTGTTTAAAATAATTCCACTAATATTTGTGTGGGCTCCGGCCCGCTCAGAAGCTGAGTGAGGCGAGCTCCGCTGTCACTAGTTACGAGACTGTACTCGTTTATACTAGGGTTCCTGGATAAACTAAGCTCTCTACCTTGGGTTTGGCAGATGTGTCGAATTCGGTCGTTTATGTA
The DNA here is from genome assembly GCA_949128065.1 of Beris chalybata. Taxonomy (NCBI): domain Eukaryota; kingdom Metazoa; phylum Arthropoda; class Insecta; order Diptera; family Stratiomyidae; genus Beris; species Beris chalybata. The sequence continues at coordinate 70,694,158 of OX421897.1, read as the reverse complement.
CTAGAAATTGCGATTTAACCTCAATAAAATCGCCTGTTTATGTAATAGTTCGCCTATTTTTGTACTAGCTAAAATTTTATTTTTCAAGTATGTTAGTGCGAATATGGTCTGTCAGTCTGACTTGGGTGTTGTGACCGCTTCTACAAGGCTTCTTAGTTGTTGCCACCGTAATAATTGCAAATTACTTAATCGTAAAGGACAAAAAACAAGTGGTGCAGTCTTTGACAGACGAAGAGATCGCGACCATTCAAAAACTAAGCAAAGATCCGCGAATATTCGTTCGGATCGTTTCGAGTATGGCGCCGTCAATTTATGGTCATGAATTTATTAAGCGAGCTGTAGCTCTGGCACTGTTCGGCGGCGAGGCTAAAACCCTGGAGAAAAACACAAGATTCGAGGCAATATAAATTTATTGATTTGTGGTGATCCGGGAACAGCGAAGTCGCAATTTTTGAAATACACCGAGATAATTGCACCGCGTGCAGTTTTACTTCGGGGCCAGTAATGTTGATGTTGGTCTTACAGCCTATGTCCGGAGGAGTCCGCAAACTCGAGAGTGGACCTTGGAAGCGGGTGCTTTAGTACTTGCCGATCAGGGCGTTTGTTTGATGAGTTCGATAAGGTAATTTTATCCGTATGGATTTCCGCTTCCAATACTAACTTTATTAATTTCCGAACAGATGAATAACCAGGATCGAACGTCTATCCACGAAGCCATAGAGCAACAATCGATTTCTATCTCAAAAGCTGGTATTGTGACATCATTACAAGCCAGGTGTACGGTTACGATCCCAGTTTGACTTTCTCGGAGAATGTGAATCTGTCCCAACCGATTTTATCGCGTTTCGATGTTCTTTGTGTCGTTAAGGACGAATTTGATCCGATGTCAGATCAACTTTTGGCGAAATTCGTCGTCCAGTCACATATTTAACATCATCCGTCGAGCGAAGAAGCTATTGAAGAATCGCAGCAACATGGCGCGATGGACATACCACAGGAGCTGCTAAAGAAGTACATTTTCGCTTAGTCTATGCAGCAACCCTAGTTTATACGATCTTCAGCGCGTGACCAAGGAGCACTTAGCACGAGTATGATCGATTTTCGGTTGAAGTTGAGGTTAAGTTAAGGTTGAGCGAAGCGCGACGCTATAGCGCTGGGCCCAAAGGGCTCAAGCACGTGCGCGTTGTAGATGAGTTCGACCGTAAGAATCTACGATATAACCCAGATGCTGACGCCACACCTTAACCAAAGCTTATAAGATGATAAATTTAACTGGATGCCGCAGATTTAAGCTTAGTATTGTGTTCAGCGAAACGAACACGAACAAAAAAGTCACCTTAGAAGTGGAGTGAAATATTCTACACACTTCGCTGCTAGATGTCATTGATAAAAAAGCGCGCGAAATTTGAAAACATTAAAATATTGTCAAGTAATTACTATTCCGGCACATAACACAACAAAATATAACTGACACAAAATTTCCCGAGCACAAACTCTCTGAATTGACAGCGAACTATTGAAAATTTTGAGTTGTCAAATATTTCGCTTGCCAAAAAGCCTCCCGTACCATTAAAAACGAAACAAAATCGCCACGAGCGCCATTTATTAGTGACTACGGCAAATGTCCATTCCGTCCACGAACACAGTACTGCAAAAAGCTCAGTACCGACCTCGATGAAAATTTTCATTCGCAAATTTACTATATATCTCTCCCATCTCCACAATGAAAAAATCGTTGTGTAGAATAATGTGGAGAAGTAAACAGCTGATCTTCTGTTTGACTTTAACAATTGTCAAAGTGACGGTTTTTTGAAAATGTAGTAACATAGACGTTAATATATGGGCCCTTTTTCCACATAAAAATTAAATTGAAATCACAAGACACATTTTAAAATAAAAGCATAACTCAAAATATCCACTTCCGACTTCAAAAATATCCACTTCCGACAAAACACACTCTTTAGTCGGTTTGAAAAAAGAAACTGACAAATAAATTCAAACGAAAGACATTAGATGTCAAAATTTTCATCCCGGCAATGAAAAATTAAATAGCGGCACATTTAATTGGACGGAAAAATATGGGCTCCATGCTTTCTGCGCCGTCTGGTGGTGAATACGTGAACTGTCAGAACGAATGAAAATTTTCATTCGAACTCCGTACCGCAAATAAAAACCCAACGCAAAAATGTGCGATGAAAATTTTCATCCGTTTTTTTTACATGCATTTAGTATGGGAATGAAAATTTTCATCGAGGTCCGTACTAGGCTAAACGAACGAAATATTTCGTCGGTGAAATGTCAACGAAAGTTTCATTTTTTTTATATGAACTTTGACCGTTCGTTTTATTTCGCTCGCAGCACAGTACTAGGCTTAATAGCGAAAAAAAATCGATCAAGTAATTGTACTTGTTGAACTACTAAAGGCACTTAGCAAGCTGCGCTCGCACGTCCGACTTGCTTCGCTGCCAAAATCGACCGTGTTCTTATATTGCGGTCAAGCGGTGGTGATACCCGTAAAATTCGTGTGTATGAGCGTAATTTTTTATGAGAAGGAGAAAGGCTGAAAATGGTTTGTAGAGGAAGTGAGATGCAAGCGATAAAATTGTCAAACGAAAGAGACTGAAGAATACCAGTTTGTAGAGGAAGTGAGATGCAAGTGATTGAATTGTCAAGTTTGTTTACAACCGTGTTGACCGTGCTACAGTGTTTCATGCGTTTCATGCAGTCTTTAAGGCAAAATTTGTCGAATTGTGTTTTAGTTAGTGTCCGTGAAGACTTTAATAAAATAAATTAACTAATATATAATTCAGATCGTGTAAAATTTGTTTGTGATTCATGCGATAAACTATTTAAAAAGAAACATGAAGTGTTCCTTCGATGGTTGCCGAAACCAAAGCAAGTTCCCGCTAAATAAATCGTTATTCAGGCAAGTAGACTGATTCTAATTGACTGTAGTTCTACTGTAGCTAATATTAATGAAGAATACATTTCAATTAAAGTTATGAAATGTACATTTTGATCGAAGTTTCCTTGCACACAAACTTTGTTTACATCTTAGCATTTCTTGGAATATGAAAGCAGTGACGGCGTGTAAAATTTTTCTTCTTTGAAGAAAATGCTTTTCAACTTCATATAATATATAACGCAAATATAATCCGTTATTAATTATTTCTTCAATAAAACGTATTGGTAATGCACTCGGTTTGTTGGGACGTTAATCACTAAACTACATATTTAGTATTTGAGTTTTGGAAATTAACTGACAACCTTTTTAGTTGCCCCTCTGAAAATACAACTTTTATGTGGGCCTGCACTGCTGCTACTAATACAAAAACGAGTAGTTACAAACCCAACCAGATTTCATTACGAAAGGTCAAGTTATCAGCCATTCCATACTCTTCCAAGATTGCGGTAAGGTAACTTCACTCCTGCCTGCACGTTTCATTTGTTAACACTTCCTTCTTCCCAGTTGGTCGCGTTTGCGACAAATCTCGCAGATTTCTCGGAGACATTTCGGCTTGTCTGCGAGATTCTTCGAGCCGGCTTATGGACAAAATACACGGTATCGAGACAAATGCTCCCCGACATCTCGAAGATATGTCTGCGAATGTCTCGATAACAAATTTTTGTTTAGCGTAGCGCCATCTGTTTGATGCTAGCGTGTTGTGATAAAAGCTCGTACTCGTATGAATATTTCGCGGAGATTGCCATCGGCTGGATATGATAAAGGCGGCTATAAAATGAAACGTACAGGCAGGGGTAAACTGCTATGTAATAAATATACAAAACTTATAACGTAGTGAAACATTTCCAATCACTTCACATCGCACCTGTATCGTTTTATTGTAACCGCACTTGAACTGTAACTTTTCGCGTATTTAATTTTTATCGTGTAAGTCGCGGATGACATTTGCTGCGCTCGGAGTGATGCGGCTGTTTTTTGCCTTACAAATAGATCGTGGTGGGAGCACATGTTTATATTGCTATTTCTTGCTATCTAGTGATGTAAAAAAGAGATAAGCAATATGATTCCTAGGCTCAAACCATCGAGATTATGTCTCTTAAGAGACAATCGACCAACTGGGTTATTTCCAGCAGATGTCAGTCTCCGCGAAATATTTTTAACCAACTTGAAGGAGAGTACGAGCTTTTAATGCAACACCCTATCTTCAAACAGATGGCGCCACGCCAAACAGAAATTTTCTATCGAGACATTCGCAGATAGACTTCGGGGAGCATTTGTTTCGATACTGTGTATTTTTCATATAAGGCGTCTTGAAGAATCTCCCCAATTGGTCGCTTGTCTCTTAAGAGACTAATCTCGATGGTTTGAGCCTAGGAATCATATTGCTTATCTTTCTTCATCACTAGATAGAAAGAAATAGCAATATAAACACTTGCTCCCACCACGATCTATTTGTAAGGCAAAAAACAGCCGCATCACTCCGAGCGCAGCAAATGTCATCCGCGACTTACACGATTAAGATTAAATACGCGAAAAGTTACAGTTCAAGTGCGATTACAATAAAACGACACAAGTGCGATGTGAAGTGATGAAATGTGTCACTTCGTTATTAGTTTTGTATATTTATTATATAGCAGTTCGCCCCTGCCTTCACGTTTCATTTTATAACCCCCTTTCTCTTTTCCAGCCGATGGCAATCTACGCGAAATATTCATACGAGTATGAGCTTTTATCACAACACGCTATCATAAAACAGATGGCGCTGCGGTAAACAAAAATTTGCTATCGAGACATTTGCGAGACATGTCTTCGAGATGTCGGGGTGTATTTTTCCCATAAGACGTCTCGCAGAAATCTCGGAGACAAACCGACATGTCTTCGAGAAATCTGCGAGATTCTCGCGGACGCGACCAACTGAGAATTCCCAGTTGGTCGCTTGTCTCTTAAGAGACAAAATCTCGATGGTTTGAGCCTAGGAATCATATTGCTTATCTTTCTTCATCACTAGATAGAAGGAAATAGCAATATAAACATGTGCTCCCACCACGATCTATTTATAATGCAAAAACAGCCGCATCACTCCGAGTTCAGCAAATGTCATCCGCGACTTACACGATAAAAATTATGTACGCGAAAAGTTACATATCAAGTGCGGTTACAATAAAACGATACAAGTGCGATGTTAAGTGATTGGAAATGTGTCACTACATTAGTAGTTTTTTATATTTATTATATTGCAGTAAGGTTACTTCGCCCCTGCCTTCACGTTTTATTTCATAACCCCCTTTCTTATTTCCAGCCGATGGCAATCTCCGCGAAATATTCATACGAGTACGAGCTTTTATCACAACACGCTACCATCAAACAGATGGCGCTATTGCCAAAGCCATTTTTCTATCGAGACATTCGCAGACATGTCTTCGAGATTCGGGGAGCATTTGTCTCGATACCGTGTATTTTTCCCATAAGACGTCTCGAAGAATCTCGCAGACAGGCCGCCACCCAGTTGGTCGCTTGTCTCTTAAGAGACATATACCTCGTTCACGTGGTCAACGACGTATCGCTACGGAGCACTTCGTTGTACCAGGTGAACAAACGAAATTTTGCTATGGAGTGGGTTTTCTACAACGTTGCAAAGCTGCGTAGTTAGTGTATGGATTAGCTAATCCTTCCACGAGAACGCTTGTCGTTGCGCTCCGTAGCACTTTTCTTGTCAAATGTCAAAAAACTAGATTGGATTTTCTCTGCGATTTTACTTGTAGCCCCTTTAATGATTCCATTTCGCTGAATAATAAAAGAAAAAATTATAATTAAGAAATAAAACGACGAATATAACAGTTTTTTCTAATAAAATAAATACCTCTTGTGACAGTTGTCAACAAAAAAAAAGAGTGCTAAACGTCAATTCACTTCATGTGAACACTCATATATCAATCGGATTTCATAATTCGCTACACTACACTACGCTACCACGTGAACGAGGTAATAATCTCGATGGTTTCTGCCTAGGAATCATATTGCTTATCTCTCTTCATCACTAGATAGAAAGAAATAGCAATAGAAACATATGCTCCCACCATGATCTATTTGTAAGGCAAAAATAGCCGCATCACTCCGAGCGCAGCAAATGTCATCCGCGACCTACACGATAAAAATTAAATACGCGAAAAGTTACAGTTCAAGTGCTGTTACAATAAAACGACACAAATGCGGTGTGAAGTGATTGGAAATGTGTCACTACGTTATACGTTTTTGTATTTATTATATTGCAGTAAGGTAACTTCGCCCCTGCCTGCACGTTTCATTTCATAACCCCCTTTCTTATTTCCAGCCGATGGCAATCTCCGCGAAATATTCATACGAGTACGAGCTTTTATCACAAAACGCTATCATCAAACAGATGGCGCTATTGCCAAAGCCATTTTTCAATCGAGACATTCGCAGACATGTCTTCGACATTCGGGGAGCATTTGTCTCGATACCGTGTATTTTTCCCATAAGACGTCTCGAAGAATCTCGCAGACAGGCCGCCATAGTCTTCGAGATATCTGCGAGATTCTCGCAGACGCGACCAACTGGGCATAGTCTTCGAGATATCTGCGAGATTCTCGCAGACGCGACCAACTGGGTTGTCAATGTCATCTGTCAGGTTACAGGCTTGTGATTGTTGGTTACGTTATATCAGGTTGTCAATAAAATTTTCTGAATCTTATATCACTGTCCAGACAGGAACAGTTTTGCTTCGTTGACACTTTTATCGTTAAAAATGCCCATGTACGAAACTGTTTTGCAGGAGAAGCCGCCGGTAGTGCTGGAAATGGGAAGCACTTATACAAAGTAAATTTATTATTATGTGTTTGTTTTTTATTATTACTTTTTTCTTTAGATTGGGGTTTGCGGCAGAACCGTTTCCTCGATTTATTATTCCGTCGGAAGTCTATAAAGTGTTCAGTTCGTTCAAAAAAGTCTATAATTACAATAATGTAAATGAGCTTTATGATCAACTTGTAGAGCTGTTGCAGAGTATTTTTTTTAAGTATTATCTAGAGAAAATCCTGTTGGCTTGCAAAAGTTTTTTAATTTGTACAATTTTTAGACATGGGCTTGTTAGTCCAAAGGATCGTAAAATTGTAATCGTTGAGAGTGCGTTCTGCCGAACTGAAATTCGAGAGGTTCTGGCCAAAGTACTTTTCCGTCACTTCGAAGTGTCATCTTTATTCTTTGTTCCAACTCATCTCGTTGTCCTTGCAACATTGGCAATTGAAACTGGTTTAGTTGTTGACATGGGGTTTGAAGAAACCACTGTAATGCCTATTTACTGTGGAATTCAAATGTTAAAAGCATTTCAAGCGCAACCTTACGGTAGTGCACAAATTCACAACGAAATAAGAAGGCGATTGTTAGTAGCAGGTATCAACCAAGACTACCTTACCGATGAAGTAATCGAAGATATAAAAGGTAGATTAAAAAATTATATACAAACTACTGAGCACACTAATTCTTTTTCTTTCCAGTTCGTGTTTGCTTCGTTACGAATTCCACACGAGCAAAACAGTTTCGAAGCGAAACACCTCCCCTTTCATGTCCGGAAATTGAATATCCAATTGATGGAAAAGAAGTTATTAAGATCCCTGGGGAACTGCGCGAAACTGTTATAGAATTTTTTTTCCCTCACAACAACGACAACTTGGGACTTCCACATATTATCTTAGATTCAATTTTAGCATGCCCGGTTGATATGAGAGCTAAACTGGTTGAAAATATTGTTCTAGTCGGTGGCACTGCAATGGTAATTGGGTTAAAGGCCCGCCTAAAAGCAGAACTACATAACATGCTTCTATCTGATTTGTACAAACACAGATTGTTTTTAAAAAATGTCAAATTACACAAAACACCATCCAAACCCAATTATACTGCTTGGTTGGGCGGTTCTATTTATGGAGGAACAGATTTAGTTTTAACTAAATCGCTAACAAAAGAATGTTATAGTAAATGTCCTAGAGTTCCTGATTGGTCTAATCTGGATGACAATCGTCCTCCTTGTAAAAATTAATCTCTTATTACCAGTTAATATTTTCTTAATTTCTTCTGCAATGTGATAGTTTTAATTTCTTATAACATATATTTCTAAAACAAGGCTGGTAATAAAAACATGACTTACTACAACTAGTATATGTACGTTATAATTATTCAGTGTAAAGTATAGAACTGTGTTCGGCGAAACGATAATGTACGAAAAAGGTAGCTTCGCGAATAGACTGCTCGACTCGCGTGCAACATATCTCAAGGGCATTCTTTAAAAGTCGATTAACATGCATATATGGCCGTATTGTGAATGTCACGTCGCGCGTTACTTCACCGTCGATAAAAAAAACCGTCATCGACGCGACTCATTATCATTTCCATATGTATCTGCTGTAAATTGTTAATTTAATAGTGTTTTCTTTTCTGCAAAAAAATGTGATCCGTTTCTGCCCTGATTTTTTTTCTAGCAGTTCCGACGTGTTATTTCTGCTAGAAAAAAATTGAGGGCAGAAACGGGTCACATTTTTTTGCAGAAAAGAAATCACTATAAGTTCTTGTGAATGCTTTCACATACAATTCTTTCATTTTTGCATCTACGCTATTTTTTTCAGGCGTCACGGACTTAAATCTTTTCACACTTTTAATGGCAGCACCGTTTGTCCCTTACGATCGCATTCAGTAATACCAAAGTAAAATCGTATCGTAAATTTAAATCGTAAATATTTTTGATCGTATCGTATTCAAAAATAAGGCCCGGTCAAGCAATCGAATGGTATGTCAATCCACCTTCCGCTCCACACATGGGAGGAAGCTGGGAGAGACTGATACGTTCGGTCAAAGTTAAGCTCAAAGCGATAATGCCCACACGTAATCCAAACGATGAACTATTAAGGTACATCAGGCCCGTGCGCAAGATTGAATGAAGGGGGGGGGGGGCAGGTTAAGCAAGTTCCCACCATACTGAGTGTGATGACCTAAAAAACAAAAAGGTCTCCACTTCCTAATGGTGGAGGGGGTGGTTTGAGCAGCTAGTGGCATATTGGTAAGACCCGCAGTCAAACTTGCCGTTCTGGATGTTAAACGAGACGATGAGTAAACCCGCATTGATTTAAGTAGCGACCAGGGACCTGGTAATATAAATGGACTACCCATATCAGATTTTCTCATACAATATCCGAGACAACGATTGACCAAAAACATTGCTCTCTCTATTGCGCTCAATTACACGGTGTTGTTGTTGTGCCATCGCCGACTTAAACTCAACCCGCGCACATATGACAGTTCGTCGTGAGAAATGCCTCGATGAGTGACGTCACGGATCGGAACGAGAAAATATACCAGTTCAAGGGAGAGTCTTTTTTGAAACGGACTCGTAACAATATTTTATTTATCCCAAAGCACGATGTTTTAATTCAAAACTTTAGAATTGACAAATTCTCTAGACTCGATACTGAAAAACAAATGCTCAGAATCATAGCAGTAAGCGATTTGTTTCATGTAACAAACATTATTTCTCAAAAACTAAGCAAAAAAATTGCACATTTTTTAAATGGTGGAATGTCGACATTGCTGAAAATTGCGATATATTTTTATTCCTATTTTTTCTATGAAAACTCAATTCCAGATGAGAAAAGAAGTCTAATTCTCATTTTTGAATATGTTTGTAAACTATTTCACTTTGCTGTGCCTAACAAAATCTTGTACTTAAATAGAAAACTTGGACGCTATTCACAGTCGTTTTAAAGTTGGTTTTAAGTTAAAGCTGATTTTAGTGTCTAATTAATAATCTTCCCAAGTAACACAAGACAACTTGTTCTTCCATCGCAGAACTTTAATTGTTGTCATAACGTTGTGCCAACCATCACAATGGATAAAAAAGTCACGATAACCAAAAGGTTAGAACTAAAACTTGCTCCAACGTTGGCACAGAAGGCAAAATAACCAAATATCTATATGGCTTAATTTTCCATTTTTACAGAGTTTTCATGGCGGTTATTTTGATCTAAATGGAAGGAAAGCGCATTTTAACAGAAGAATAGTTGTTACAACCAATCGGCTGTATTTACAACCTTTTCTCTGTAGCGACAGCTGTCAAAAATTACATTGCTTTCGCGATGTCGTGAGTTCAATCACCACTCGACGCATAAATTTTTTTTAAAAAATGTTCAGTTGCAATTGGGTTCAAAATATTCGAAATATTTATATAAATACTGAACAGTGCGGAATATTTAATAGCAATTAGTTCTGTAGCGATACTTTTCGGTTTAAGAAATTGTTTTCTGTTAAACAGAAATAAAGCTGCGATGTTATTAATTACATATTCATCAAGTGTCTTGTTAAGGAACTCGCTGCGCAAATTTCCTGGAGGAAGTTTAGAGAGAAAAGAAACAGTATCTATTCACGGATATATTAACACTACAACTTTATTCAATAACACCAAATTAATAAGTAAAGTAACTTTAATTGAATATACTGCTCGGAGGCCAAATCAAGACTGAACTTAAATATTACTTCGAGTCATAATTACAACTCGGATAAATAAAAGTCGCACGAAAACAGTCAGCAAAAGTCCACACGGATTCAAGTAATATGATATCATATTCTTGAATCATAACAAAAATTTAAAACGCGGCGATATGCGAGTGATTTATCCAACGTATGGAAATATGATCGACTCGAGATTTGTGCAACGTCAGCCAGGCCCGTGCGCAGGAAAGTATGATGGGGGGGGGGGGGGGTGGTTTATCAAGTTCCCCCATACTAAAACTGTGATGACCTAAATCCCGTGTGCACGGGCCTGACGTCAGCATTAGATTAACGACAAAATATGGTAAGCAATAAAATAACGTTTGCAACGTTAGCGCTAAGTTCAGTGCAAAGAAAAGTAAGGTAAGCAAAATAAGTTAAGGAGGTACATAAAAATACATAAATCACCCGGAGTTGATGCAATACCAGCAGAGCTCCTAAAGGGAGGCGGTCCATACCTCGCCAACCTCCTACACAAAATCGTGACAAAAATTTGGATGGAAGAAAAAATACCCGTCGACTGGCGCCAAAGCATTATATGTCCAATCTACAAGAAAGGAGATAAATTGCGATGTGAAAATTACAGAGGCATATCATTGTTGTGTACGTCCTACAAAATACTGACGAAAGTAATTCATAATCGATTAAAGCCTTATACAGAAAGTATTATCGGCGAATACCAAGGTGGTTTCAGAACCGGACGATCTACTATTGACCAGATATTCTCAGTCAAACAAGTGCTAGAAAAATGCTGGGAGTATAACATTGACGTGCACCAGATCTTCGTGGACTTCAAACAGGCATACGATAGTATAGATCGTAATGTACTATATAAAATAATGCTCGACTTTGGAATCCCATCAAAACTCGTCCGATTAACAAAAATGACCATGACTGACACTGAATCCCAAGTAAGGATACAAAACGAGCTAACCCAAAGCTTCCGAACAGAATCCGGCCTGAAGCAGGGAGATGGACTCGCTCCCATGCTCTTCAACCTTGCCCTGGAATATGTCATCAGAAAGGTACCCGTTGATACCAGAAGTACCCTACTAATCAAGTCCACTCAACTAGTGGTGTACGCGGATGACGTAAACATCATGGCCAGATCTGTTCCAGACGCAAAGGAAGTCTTCCACTGTCTAGACTCAGCAGCAAAGGATGTCGGGCTAAGGGTCAATGAGAATAAGACCAAGTTCATGACCCAAACAAGAAGAAACGCGCCAACTAGACAAAATATGACCTTGGGGGACTACAATCTGGAGAATGTGGATCATTTCTCATACTTGGGATCACACCTTGTAAGAGACGGCAACGAACGGGACGAAGTAAATCAACGGATCACACTAGCAAATAAGGCATATTTCTCGGTTCTCCCGATTTTAAAATCGAAAAAAGTGCACAGGCTGAGCAAACTTCGCATATACAAGACCATAATAAGACCTGTGCTACTATATGCAAGTGAAACGTGGACTCTCACCCAAGCGTCTGAAAAATCAATAGACGCTTTTGAACGACGAATTCTTCGAAGAATTTTGGGACCAGTAAGAGAAGGCACTGAATGGCGTATTCGGTACAACAACGAGTTGTATAACATCTATGACGACCCAGCCGCATCGACTCTTATAAAATTCCGTAAGCTGCAATGGGCAGGTCATGTGGAGCGAATGGATGAATTCCCAAGCGCACATTGAAAGGTAGAGCCCATGGCAAGCGACCGGTGGGAAAACCGCGAAAAAGATACGAGGATTCAGTTGACGCAGATTGCAAATCGCTTCTTAGATGCACAAACTGGAGGACGCGGGCGCTGAACCGAGATGACTTCAGACAATGTATCCTGCAGGCCCTGGCCCGATTTGGGCTGTCGCGCCATTGATGATGATGATGAGGTACATAACCTGCCTTCCCCCTTAGGAACAAGATTAATTTGATAAATTGTAATTTAAATGAGGTTAAGATGTATGAATTATTTTTTCCTTAGGATTTTCTGTCCCTTCAGTTGATTGGTGAGGGGTTACTGATTTACTTGATTCGTTGTGCTGACTGATCGTTTCTGACTTTGAACAAGATTTATTTGTTTTTGTTTTTACAATGCAATTTTTTGTTGATAAACATCTTAATCGTACTATATTTTTATAAAACTTATATAATATGTATAATACTATTATAGTAGAGTATACATAAATGATTATTGTATATATAGATGGATAACGTATAAGATTTGGGTGATTTTCAGCTTGTTTAATGTTTTCATTTATTTTGTTTAAATTATGGGAAACCAATTTCAAACCACTAAGATCTATATTTTTTAATGAGATTGGTGATAGTTTCAAGTATTCATGCGAAATGTTTAATTTTTCTCCCAGACAACAGTCGTCTTCAACAATGTTTACTCGGGGTATTAAAGAGATAAATTCAGTTGTGATTACGTAGTTTGGTATAAGTCTAGTAGATCCGATGTACGCTTCGCATGAATTGTTTAATGTAAGGAGGATTGTTCCAATTATGTCCCTATCAATTATTTGTTGAATCTGGTTGCAGAGGATACTCAACATTTTCTTTGTCGATGCTACGATGATCCATTGGTTAAATTTTAATGGGTGAATAATTTCAATATTTCCGTACAAGAGTTTTACATTACAATCTTGAGGGATATTTCCAGGCGATTGGTCAAATAGGATAATTTCGCAGGTATTTGATTGTATCGTTGAATGTATAATATTATTCTTGCATAGGTAGTGTCCTTTAATTAAAATTTTACAGTCGGTAAGATCGTGAATTACTGCGTAATTCTGACGAGTTTTTGACATCGCTAAATGATTTATGCTTGGTTGTATGTAGGCATAAGAGTTACCTTGATTTGTATGAGGGATTGGCAATGGAAGTAAACGATAAAGTGTAAAAGTACTATCTTCAGCTAACGGGAGATTAATGATGTAAATCAGATTTTCGTTTTTGTAATATACTTGTAGGTGTAATGTATTGATAAGTGTGTGAGAATTTTCTAGGTCGCATGGAACTGAGAAGGTTAGTCCTTTAGGTAGTAGGTGAAAATTGTTTTGCTAATTCTGTGATTAGTTGAACAAGTGATAACACTGCAGAGTGGAGTGTGTTTTTCTTGGCGAATAATACCGCGTTAATGATATTATCAAGTTCTTTATTAAGGTCGTTACAAAGATACATAATAAGAGTAATATGCTCGATAATAATTTCCCGTGCTCTTAGGGATCCAGTATCATTTGCTACGGTTTCTGCGTACTTATTGATTTTTCTAATATTGTCGTTTAGGAAATTCTCGTTTATCTTTAGTAGTAAAGTACTCTTTACAACCTGTACTTGATCCTTCATTAGGCTAAATATGTGTTTGTCGTGCTGTGTTACTTGAGTTATAGCTTTTTCGTAATATTCAGCATCAGAATGATCCAATGTTCCGAATATTGTTTTGAAACCAGAATCGATGGCGTTGAACCACCCACGTTTCTGGCGATTATGCCTCAATAGACCTTTTAGTGAATCGAATTTTGCATGTAAATTCAGTATTTCTGTTTCAATAATATTAAGAGTTTGCCTGCAGTAGTATGAATGCGAATCGACTTCATCTTGTTTACGAAGATTAAGTGATTTGGTAAAGCTATTTGTAATAAGGGTTAACTTATCATTATATATAGAGGTATTAAGGAATGTAACTAGTTTCCAAACAGAACTTTGGAATTTGACGTACCCGATGTTTTCGTAATAGATTCCACCTGTGTTTGTCACATTGTCCAGTTTCATTGCCCTCTGGCATTGCCCTCTGGATAAAAGCCGCGCAACTGAATTTTCGATGAGCGAAAATGCCTCGATTTCCCCTCGATGAGTGAAGATTTTGTATGGAGGTCGAGCCATGACGTCACCAATCGAGGCAAAATCGAGGCATTTCTCATGACGAACTGTCATATAGCCTGAGTTTAAGTTGGCGGTGCCAGTTTGTAATTAAGTGCGAGAACGCATTGGAGTAAGAAGGAATGTCTGTAAAGAAATTACGATGTTGGTTTAATGCGATTCTTATGAACAACCAAGTGTTTGTTGTTTTTATATTTTAAGGTAACGGTCTGATTGTTATGTAATTCGATAATTTTGTAATGTCCATTATAATTAGGACATAGCTTTTTTGCTACTCTAGGGTTTGTATTTTGTAGATACACTCTATCTCCTACTTGATATGTTGGAATTGAAGTGTTTGAATCATAATATGATTTGGATTTCTCCTTTGAATTGATTAGATTTTCTCTGGCGATTTGTTGTGATTTGTTTAATTTATATTTCAACTGATCGACGTAATAGTCATTAGAGTCACTGTATAAGAACTAACACAAACGTCCATTATCTTGAGTACGGACAATGTGTGTTTCATTTGAAACCAGTACATTTGAAATTTTTTTGCAGTTGTCCGATTTTTCATTTTTATCTCCACTAAAGTGGATAAACGCTGTATTTAGTTGACATTTCATGATACATATGTATCTCGATTCCGTGAAACGTTAATCAAAATCCATCTGCTACACGTATACACACTAAAACTATGCCATTTAAGAAACCTGCGAACTTTGGAGTTCGCAGGGTTTAAGAGTACTAAAAAGGTACCAAAAGTGGTCATTGTCCGTACTCAAGATAGTGGATGTTTGTGTTAGTTCTTATACAGTGACTCTAATAGTCATAAGTATATTTGAACTCTGGATCTTGTGTGATTGCGCTAGGCGGTATGGGCTTGTACCCTAATAGAAGTTCATAAGGAGAGAACTTTGTGCTTGCATGGATGGCAGTCAGCGTTGTTCCCCTTTCGAAAATTTTAGTAGCAGATCGTCTTAAAAAAGTGTAGTAGATTTCGAATTTCCGTAGTAGATTTGGGAACATTGAATAAAACACGTTCAATATAGATTTAGGATAGTTCACTAGTATAGCTTTATTAAAAAGAAAAGTATTTCATACATAATATAGTCAGTCACACCTCACGCGGATATTGGCACATCTATAATCTTAATAAATTTCTTCAAATATATTTAATTTGCCAATGTGTTTTATTAAAAATATACAAAAAAGAAATGTACTTCATTATAAAACTAGCTACAAAATTAAATAAAAATAAATACATGGTCATAATTTTCATCACGTGGTCAATCAAATATTTCAGTTCATTAACGATCAATTTCAGCGTGTCAATACTTCGTTGGATAGATATTTTTTTGTTTAATAACTGAAGCCAATCGTCGGAGCATTGATTCCAACAATTTGATTAAATAATTCGTTTGTAACTTATTCCATTCTTTCATCAATTCCGACCTTAATTCACTGATATTTGAAATTTTATGTTTTCTCATTTGACGTTCCAACTCATCTCATAACTTTTAGATGGGGTTGATATCTGGTAATTGGGGTAGATTTTCTTAAACCTTGTAGTTGTATTGTACAATAGTCACTTTCGTACATCGAACAACTTGTGTTTGGTATAGTTGTCTTGATAAAATTGGAATTGATCAAAAAACTCACATTCTGCGACTATGAAACTCGACGAGCCTACTTGTCGATTTTCACTCGACTTTGAGTCCAGAGAAAAGCGTGAGTAAAAAGAACTGCGGATTACGAGAGCCGATCGAGTGAGTATTTCCTTGAAGGAAATGTCAAATTCTCTCGACTGCTGGAAATGAAGTGACTTTCCAATTGTTGAGTTTCATAATACCAACTTAAGCTCGAGTCGAGTTGAAATGTGAGTCGAGTTACTCACTCGACTCGAGTTTCGTATTTGCTCTCATCAACAAATGTAACGTTTTCCAAAACTGTTTGTAGTCTAGTAAATCTAGGAATTCTTAACGAAAAAAATAAAAGTCGAAATGTTTTGACGTAGTTAGGTTCCAATAATGGAGTAGAATAGGGAATCACAGTTTTACACCAAAATTTGATATGGCGTGTGCCCGAAATTTTTAGTTTTCTGTTTTGTTGATTTGTAGCCGTATTTTGCATTTCTCGACAGAATTAAATTATCTATCTTTTTTATCAAAACAACTTTTTTTAAAATCATTATTTATTCGGTTATTAAGCGTAAAGTGCAAACAATTAGGAGATTGTCCCACTTTTTTAAACTTTTGGACCATTTTTATTAAAAATAGGTGACATATTTTTATAGTAAAGTTTTAGAGGACTAAATTCCCCATACGTTTTGAATATACCAGTTTTTCGTACGACGAACGGTTCACGAGCGTGAGCACGGTAAACACACAAATATGTAGCGTACGTAAAGGCGTGCACAAATGCTCCGAACAATCAGCTCGACGATCTGACCCAATCAGATGAAATGTCCACCGAAGAAACCGAGGGGCATTTGTGCACGTGTTTACGCTACATATTTGTGTGTTTACCGTACTATCAGGAAAATATAAGCAAAAGTTAACTTTTTTTCTAGAACTTTGTTGGTATTGAAATGCGGAAAATATTTTAACTATCAGTAAACCACTCAAATTAACTTTATATCGAAATTCCGGATCTAAGAAGGAAACAGTGATTAAAAGAAACAAACCTACATCGGAAAACTTTTTAAAAATGCACCATAACGAATTATCAATGGATTAGAAGAGAAATACGTGCTATTATTATTTTTTCTTCAGTTGTTTAGGCATTAACACCGTATTTTACTCGAAGTAGCCAATTCGTTCATTAAGGGGGTACTTGCCTCTACCTGACCAAAAAATTGGGTAATTTACATGATTTTTTTTTTCATTGAAGATGTAAATAGAATGCTGGAATTTTTTCGCAAGATAAAGTATTTAATGGTGGCTAGAGTTAGTATATGGCGAGCGCCGTCATCACTTTCAAAAAAGATGTCCACTTGGCGTAACCTGTACAAGTCGTAAACTTTATCCGAATATAAAAATTCAAAATTTTTTCAGAAATACACATACATATTAATGTAGTTGGAGCTTATACCTATTGCAAAATCAATAAAACCTCAAACAAACGAAGAACCGTGGGCATACGAAGTTTAAGCTACGATTATTCAGGGTTTTTTTTATCTTAAAGGTGTTAAAAAAAAGAAACAATTTTTTTCACTACTTTGTTGGTATAAGCTCCAATGACTTTAGTTTACTTTAAACTAAAAAAAAAATTAAGTAAGTTCAAGCTCTAGAACTTACGCCAGTTCGCAAAACGTAGTTTCGAGAAAAACACGTTTAAAGTTTTCCTTTAGTACTTTTTGCCATTAGAAATCCATAAAGTAGGTACCTAAATGATACTATAACTCACGTTCATATGTAGTTGATTTCGAAAAATTCGTTTGGATACCATATTCTACACATGTTTATCTACGAAAATATAACAAAAAAATTCGATTTAAGCAAGTTGCTATAAAATAAAAGGTAGCAGATTCGAAAGGTATCGTAGCAGATAATTTTCATAGGAAAATAGTAGCAGATCTACTACAATTGTAGTAAGGGAACATCGCTGATGGCAGTGTTGTAGGAGAACATTGCTGTTGGTAGCCAGTCATCCCAGTCGTTTTGGTTCGAATTTATGTAATGCTTGAGGTAATCTTTCAATGTAGAATGAGATCTTTCGAGTGCTCCATTACTTTGTGGGTGAAATGCTGTTGTTTTCATTTGTTTCATGTGGAACAATTTGGAAAAGTCCTTTAGGAGATTTGAGAGGAAGTCAGAGCCTTGGTCTGATAGTATTGATTTTGGAATACCAAAATGGCTTATGAATCTTAAGAGTATCTCAGCAATCGTTTTAGACTCATGATTTGGGGCTGAATACGCTTGGGAATATTTGGTGAGATCGTCTTGCATGGTGATGATGAACCGGTGACCGTTTTCTGTAATAGGTAGTGGACCCACAACATCTGGGCATAGTTTTTCAAAGGGTTGGTTCGCAGTGGAGGTAATCTCCATTGGTGCTTTCATTTTTTTTCGGAGTGTTTTATTTTTTTGACAAGACTCACAGGATTTGGCATATTTCTTTATGTCTCGTTTCATTTTGTCCCATCGATATAAGGTTTTGATTCGATTGTAGGTTCTGTGGAATCCGCTATGTCCGGAATGAGGGTCATCATGATTTTCTTTCAATATTTGAGGTTTGTAGTCCGGAGACGGTGTTGAAATTTTACCATGATGTATTGTCAGGCTTAGTTTAGTTTCTCTGAACATGTACTGGATCATGTGTTTGACCTTAACAAATTTAAATTCGTTTTTGTCTTCAAAATTTGGCAAAGATAAGGTTGTAACATTATCTTTGATCAGTTGGGTTTTTAGATTTTGGATTGTAAGAAACAAGTCTTTGTATAGGGGTTTTTCCCAGTGATTGTTTTTTATAAAACAATGGTATATATATTTTTTTGTTTTAATATTCTCAGATTTCGAGACTGAGTAGATCTCGGATGAATGATTGGAAATTATTTCCTTGTTGGAGGAATTGGAGAGCAATTCTTGACAGAATTGATTGCTTTCATGCAAGTCTAGGCTTGTGATATAGGCGATATTGTTTTTTGATTGAGTTAGGTGAGAATCTTCCTCCTTAAAGTCGTAGATTTCTGGAGTGAGCGAGTTATAGTGGAATTTGATATAATCATCAAATGTGTCGCTTTTGATTGCAGAGGTAGAATTTATTTCGGCTTAAGAAATTCTTGAAAGGCAATCCGCATTGGAATTTACACGGCCCTGTTTGTATACGACTTCATAGTCATATTCTTCTAATGTAAGTCCCCAACGAACCATTTTAGATCCTGGAGTTTTGCAATTGAATAACCAAGTTAGGGGTCTGTGATCTGTAACTATTTTAAATTTCCGACATGGCCTGAAATGATTGACTGCCCAGATTATAGCGAGCATTTCTCGCTCTGTAGTACTGTAGTTTGATTCGGCATGATTTAACGTGCGGGAAGCGAAGGAGATTGCCAAATCTTTACCAATTTCTCCTTGTGATAAGATAGCACCGATCGCAAAATTTCAAGCGTCGGTTGTCAGGATGAATTCGTTGGTGAAATCAGGGTATGATAGGATAGGTTCAGATATTAATTTATCTCTCAAAGTAGTAAAAGCTTCTTCTTGTTCGAAGCTCCAATTGATCTTTTTATCGACGCTAAATCATGTCACTTCAACGTTTTGGTTATAACGGAAACATGGCTTAACGACTCCTTTAAAGATGAAGAAATACTGGATAACAACTGGACCATTTACAGGAGTGATAGGAATTATAGCGCTACTGGTCTAGCATTAGGAGGGGGTGTCCTTATCGCAGTTCACAGATCTTTATCCAGCGAGATTGTAAGCACAAACCCCACACTGCTTTTCGAACATAAGTTTATCAGAATTAAGTTGATCAATAACTATGTTTATATTGGTGTTGTTTATATCCCTCCTAACTCAGAAGACCAGAAATACCATGACATTCTTGATATTTTACATGGTGTCAACAGCTCCTTAAATGAGAATGATAATCTTTTCCTCCTTGGCGACTTTAATCGTCCAAGCATTTCTTTCATCACTAATCATTCAGATGACACTGTCATAGCTGGGAATCTTACGTCTGTTATTGACACCACTATCATAGACACGATGTATTGTAATGATATACATCAGGTAGTGCACTTTCCAAATAGAAACGGGAGATGGCTTGATATGATTTTTACAGACGCATATGATGAAGTGATTGTTAGCCCTGCATCTGACGCTGAGAATCTTTTCTCAAATACCCAACATCACTCTGCCATCATAGTAGACCTACCTTGTGACAATATGAATTTTGTTAACTCTTACAACAATAATGTTGTATTTGACTTCCGTAATGCCGATTTCATTAGTATTAATAATGAATTGTCTTCAATTGACTGGACATTCCTTTTCTCATGTTATAATCTGGACAATGCTGTATCATCGTTTTACGAAGTGATTTTTGGGATTGTCATCAAATATGTGCCTGTAATCAAGCTGAAGGATAAAGTATCAGAACCATGGCTAGATAAAAGTCTCAGATCACTGCGGAACCAGAGAAATAAGTTCTTCAAAAAACTTAAGACAACGCGTACGACTACTCCTGATCTTCAGAAAAAATATGACAAGCTGGCCTCGGGATTCTCTTCAAAATCCCGAGCAGCGTATGAGTCTTATGTAAACAAAATTGGCGAAGATATTATTACTGATCCAAAAAGATTTTTCGATTTTGTGAATACAAAACGTAAAAGTTCAGGTTATCCCGTAACCATGTCCAATGGAATCAAGGAAACATCATGCAGGCGCGATATCTGCGATATGTTTGCCGACCGTTTTCGAGAAGTTTTTAGTCCCCAGTCGGAATCAACCGTCAGCGATCCTGACGATTCGGTCTCTTCACTTGCTGACAATATTGAATTGTCCGCAGAGGATGTGTTTGATGCCCTTGCTAATATCGACGTCAAAAAAGGTCCTGGCCCAGATTTTATTCCTTCCTTATTTCTATCAAAGTGTGCCATTCAACTTTCAACACCTCTACACTTTCTATTCAACAAGTCACTGTCAGTCGGGATTTTCCCTTCGGCCTGGAAATCATCGCATCTCACGCCCATTCACAAGAATGGTGACAAACGAAACGTTGAGAACTACCGAGGTATTGCAATACTATCAGCCATACCGAAATTATTTGAAAAAATTATATGCGATAAACTCACTAATGTCATCAACCCCATTCTTAATGACCAGCAGCACGGTTTCAGAAAAGGGCGCTCAACCACGACTAACCTAATGATTCTTGTATCTGATACACTCTGCTCACTGGAGAATGGTCGCCAAATTGACGCAATATACACTGACTTCAGCAAAGCCTTCGACCAAGTAGATCACAATATTCTCATCTCTAAGTTAAAAAAGATCGGTATAACAGGACCCTTACTTGACTGGCTTAAGTCATATCTTAGTAATAGAACTCAATGTGTTAAGTTCCAAGGCTTCATTTCCAACGAAATATCAGTGTCCTCTGGTGTACCCCAAGGGAGTCATTTGGGACCTCTTTTGTTCAATATCTTCATTTCAGATCTCTCAGAGGTATTAGAAGGTGTTCCGCATCTTTTATACGCCGATGATCTGAAAATATATTATTCCATTAGCTCCCCTGCGGATGCTGTATTCCTGCAATCCAAGCTCTTGGCACTAGATGGATGGTGTAGTCAAAATAAACTAAAGCTTAATGTCGGTAAATGTCACGTGATAAGCTTCACACGTAAAGAATCCACTTATCACCATAACTATACCCTAAGTCGAAATGATTTAAATCGAGTTGAGCATATTGAAGACCTCGGCGTGCTGCTTGATAACAAACTATGCTTTAAATCTCACTACAACAGAATAATCTCAAAGGCCAACAAACTTCTAGGTTTTATTAAAAGAAGGGCTAAAGAGTTCAAAAATGTTTGGGTCACTAAATCATTATTCTGTTCCCTTGTTCGCCCTCTCCTGGAATATGCATGTCCTATTTGGGATCCCTTTTTCCAGATATATAGCAGCAGAATAGAGTCAATCCAGAAGCAATTTCTTCTTTTTGTTCTAAGGGACTTGTATGACCCTAGAGACTTTGATAACCTTCCACACTACACAGTTAGACTACAATTGTTAAATCTTCTACCGCTTAGCTCTAGAAGAACTATGCTAACATCCTGCTTCACCTTAGATGTTTTGAATGGTGATGTTAAGGTTGATCACCTTACAAACAAAATTCGACTTAATGACACTGTCAGGCTGACGAGACATTCAAAACCTCTTAAGGAATATCCCCATCGTACTGATTACGGTCAAAATGAACCCATCAATAGATGCTGTAGAACATTTAACAATCTCTGCGTACACTTCACGCCTCCAATAAGCAAGACAACATACAAACAGAAACTTCGTTCGATTTTATCAGCGCCTCCTCCCCAAGTTTAACCCATCAACCAGTGCCTCTAATTAATTTATACTATTCTAACTAAATTAAGTTAAATTAATTTAAATTAAGTTAAAGTATATTGTATTAATTTTAAATTAATTTATGTTATTATTGAATCTGTATTTAGGTATATCTTGTTTGATAAATAAATAAATAAATAAAGAATATCATATTTTTCTTTAGAAGGGATGTAAGTGGTTTAGGCAATTTGCTAAAGTTTTCTATGAACCGTCGGTAGTATCCAACTAGTCCGAGGAATCCTTTTATTTCCTTAACAGATTTGGGTCGTGGGAAGTCTTTTATGACTTGGATTTTCTCTGGGCTAGGCTTCACTCCTGAACCAGATATGACGTGACCTAGGTATGTGACCTCCTTACGTAGGAACTCACACTTGTCTGGTTGTAATTTCAAATTATTAGCTTCCAATCTTTTAAATATTTTAGTTAATTTTTCTTCGTGATTTTTGAGTGATGATGCATAAACTACGACATCGTCGAGATAGACAAAACAGGCTAAACCTTGTAATCCGGTGAGGACGGCATTCATTAACCTCTGAAACGTCGCAGGTGCATTTTTAAGGCCAAAAGGCATTCTATTATATTCAAAATGACCGCTCGGTGTGGAAAAGGCGGTTTTGGCTTTGTCTTCTTCATTCATATCTATTTGGTGGAACCCGGACGCAAGATCAAGGGTTGTAAAGTAGGAGCTGTGACCTAGTTGGTCAAGGATTTCAGTGACATTTGGTAATGGATAGGAATCTCCTACAGTGACGTTATTAAGTCGTCTGTAGTCGATGACGATCCTCCATTTTCTCTTTCCAGAAACGTCAATCTTCTTCGGTACGACCCAAAGGGGTGCTGACCATGGGGAAGCAGATGGTTTTATAACCTTTTGACGCAACATATCGGAGACCTGTTTGTTGACTTCATCCTTGTGACACTCAGGGTAACGATAAGTCTTACAAGATATCGGTTGGGCGTTTTCAGTATTTATATTATGTTTGATTGTTGGGGTAGAGGTGAGTGTGTCAACTTCTAGAAAGAACAACTGGTTGAATTCGCAACAGATTTTTAGAATACTGCATTTCTGCTCTTCGTTTAAATGGTTGTTGAGTGCCGCCAGAATGTCGTTTCCGGTGCTCACAGGTGTTTTCGATGTTTAGCAAAATATCGAATGCATTTGTGGGCACTGGAACGAACGACTGGAAACCGGCTTGGCTGGCTGGGAAGAGTACCGCTAGCTGGTAGATGCCGGCTGCACAGAAAAATACGGGCTGGATGCGGTGCGGTTGTTGAAAAGATCGCAAGTTACGAGTCGGCGTTGGTTGTACAAGTGGAGTTCGCGGAAAACAAATAAAAAAGAGTGTCGATCGTATATCGGTTCGAGTTTTGCCAATTTTGTGGCCCGTTTCGATAAAAACAAGGCTGAAATGGCCATAACGCTGTAATCCGTCTGCAATACGCCGTTCGTACGAAGCTAGCCGCTTGGAGGTGTCGTGTGTGGTTCGCGGGGGGTAGAAATTTTCCCTAATTGCGCCTGCGATAAACTTCCCGATCGCATTTTGGGTGAATACCATACAATGCAATACGCAATAGATTCGGATTTTGGTTTTCTTGACGCGACTTACAATCAACGCAGGTGTTAGTTGGGTTCTTTTTTGTTCGATTCGATTCGCCAGTGATTTGGATCGGGGCTATCTCTTGGGGTTTCCCGACGGCGCTCGGATTTGAGAGGAACGGCGCGACGCCGCCATGTTTTGAGTTGCGTTTCAATGGTCCGCGAGTGTAAATTCGATTGTTCGTTTTGTTGATAGGGTGCTTTGCGGCGCGGAAATATTTTCTAGTAGGGAAAAAAGGAATTCCGCCGAACGTTCGAAAGAGTCGAAGTGCGCCGCTGTTCACGGACAAAAAAGGAAAGGAAAGACAGAAAAATTCAAATTCCTTTTCACACACCCTCTGCTGGTGACAAAAGAAATCTGGTTCAAAATTTTCTTTTGACCGCGTCAAAACCTTACTTGATTTCCCCGCATCATTTCCCAGTGAAATCCCCGCGCGCGTTTACTTTTCCAAAAATCGCGTCGAACGGGGAAAAGAATACACGGAGTACATTTGGAAAATAGATTTCCACGATTATTTTCCATAAATTTTTTTGCATCCTTAGACTATGTCTGAATACTTATACAATAGACTTCCATAGCTATGGCTGTGACGAGAAAGTTGTAAGAAATGGATTGGTGGAAGCAGGAGGTGCTTGAGAGTGAGTGGTGCAACTACGATGGTAATTGTTGTGACGATTTTTCAAATCTTTTCGGCTTTCGTGAATCGTTAAAAATCATCGACGTGCCTCGCTGAATTTATCGTGGAAAATTAAAGTCTTGAACGAGTGAAGCAAGATGACGGATTATATGAAGAAAGAATTAGAAATCTAAACTAAGCAAATTATACACAAAATAAACGAATTTTACCGCGAATTAGAAATCTAAACTAAGCAAATTATACACAAAATAAACGAATTTTACCATGAATTTGAAAACAAAAGAATTAAAAATTTAAATAAAAATAAAAAAATTGATTAAAACTATTGACAAACGACAGGACAGACGGGATGGAATAATATCAAATGAAATAGCAATAAAATTTTTAAAAGAGAAAATAAAATAATAAACCCAAAACAAAAGATGCTGAGAAAAAAAAAAATTTGGGGTGAGTGTTTCTATTTTTTAAAAATTTTTTCATATTTTCTTATATAATATGTCTTAGATTTTTTTTAGCTTCGTTTAGCTTTGATTTTATGTATTGTTGGTTGTTTCCCTTAAGTATGGGGTTTTTTTTTGATATCTCGGTACAAATCCTTTTTGTTTTGTAAGGATGTCTAGAGGCTAGAAAGAGCCAGTAAAGTGAACCCGAGCGTTTAGCTCCTTCGCCCCGAACCTCAATAAGGGGCCACGACGAAAAATGTTTGAAGGACAGTCGTGGCTAAGGTAGGGTGGGCAGAACAGGGCGCTAATAACACCAGAGCGCCCTGACAAATCGCGAAGCCGCGCCAATCCAACCGCTTCTTGGTCTTTCACGACCGCTTGGGAAAATAATCCCAATTTTTACAATTCCCTTGGATAAGTCGGAGCTGACAAATTTTGTTGTACAGGCCAAGGGTTTATGGTCTGAGTCGGAGCAAGTACCCCCCACACTGCCGTAGCTAGTTCCGGCCGCCAGCAAGAGCGTCGCACCAGCAAAGACTCAGCCACCAATTCGGACTTAGGTGGAGTTGGCCCTTCTGTCCCGAACCTTCCTTTTCCTTTCGACTATTTTGACTTTTTCAAGTCGAAATATCCAAGGCCTTAAACACAAAAAATGGCGCCCAACGTGGGGCTAGCCTAAGCTACGCTTCGAGCACAAAGCGTAGACCATCAACACACGCGAGTACAGAAAAACTCCGTGCAAAAATTTGGTGGGCAAAAGGACTTAATTTCGTCGTTCTGCGACATCATTTTTTCGCCTGAACGGCAAGTGTTCAAGCTTTTCGAATTTCAACAACAAAACATCTTGAAAATTTTGTATGTGGTCAATGTGGAACGATCCTATTGACGAACCGTTTTGGCAACCTTCAGGCGCCAACTCGGTTCCATAGGAAAGGGAAACATTGACTGCATGCCGGATTGATGGATGTAAGTTGTGACATACTTAATTTTCCTGAGTTATTCCACTTTTATTTTGCTAGTACCCTTTTGAGTGCTGGGCATGCCCTCTCTTCGCGGGCGTGTCGTCAGACAATTGGGACAAATACTAGTAAAATATTGGTGAGTTTGATGATAGGAAATTTCGTCGAAAATTTGTTAAGTACCTTATTTCCTTATCCTTCCTTTTAGAGTACCTTCTAACGTAGATAATTTTTTTTTTATAAAAATAACGTAGTTTTTTTATAGCTTAAATTTTTTTGATAAGTCTTCGGACGGAATTTTTAACCTAGAGTTTTTTTTGCGCTTTATTTTGATTTTCTTTTGATTGCTATTTTTCCCCATTTTTTTTTCTTATTGCAAATTTTATCGCGATCCAGATTTTCCCAGTGAGTCGGGAAAGAACAAGATCGGCTTCGCGATTTGTTCTGCATATTGAGGGGAGGGGAAAAGTTGCGAAACGTGAGGGTTCATTTGTTTTTCTCTCGTTGCTAATTCATACAAAAACGCATATAATCATTCGTTCATTTTGTTCATTATTTTTTTTTAAGTCAAAACGCATATATATACTTGGAATTTGAAGTAAATTACGTATTTACATATATATATTCAAGTATTCATTCGTTTTCATGAAGAGCACAATCGTCGAGTATTCGTTCACCAGTTACTCTTATAACCATTCATTCATTGTTAATAATACACATCTACTGTCATTACTTCGTTCAAGGATTCACTCAGGAATTCATACTACGTCACATATAAATACATAAATTTAATCTAATCTAATCATTCATTCATAACCTATTCGTATAGTAGTTCATTCCCATAGTCATGTAGCCACGCATTCACTCAGTCGTTTTTTAAAAAAAAAAAAAAGAAAAAAAAAAAAAAAATTAAATTCATTCATTTCAATTAATATTCATCCGCTTGTACTAAATTTCAGACACAGTTAATCACATTAAGCCATATTATCCGATTCGTTCATTATTATACGCACAGTTCATTCAGTCAATCGTTCACTCACTTGTCTGAGAGAGGTGAAATATCTCGGATACATCGTTGGAAAAGGAGGCTTGAAAACTGATCCCAACAAAGTTTCAGCCATCGTCGATTACCCTTCGCCTAAGTCCGCACGTCAAGTACGACGCTTCCTTGGTATGGCAGGCTGGTATCGACGATTCGTTCCCAACTTTGCTGCTACTGTTTCACCAACTTCAGACACTCTAAAGAAGTCCAACCAGTTTGCTTGGACTACAGAGGCACAAACTTCCTTCCTATTAGTGAAAGACTTGTTGACGAAAGCCCCATTACTAAACAATCCTGATTTTAAGAGGTCTTTCGTAATTCAATGCGACGCCAGTAAATCAGGGGTGGGTAGCGTTCTCTTCCAAGAAAACGACGACGGATCGGAATCTCCAGTGGCGTATATGTCACAGAAGCTCACTTCCGCTCAACGCAACTACAGCGTAACCGAACTCGAGTGTTATGCAGCTGTGTTGAGCGTGAAAAAATTTCGAGCCTACGTAGAAGGGACTGCATTTAAAATCATTACGGATCACGCAAGTCTCAAATGGCTCATGTCGCAGAAAGACCTACAAGGACGGTTGGCAAGATGGAGTTTAAAACTCTAAGGTTACGACTTCACAATCGAGCACCGACGAGGGAGCCTGAACGTTGTACCCGACGCTCTCTCTCGTGTATACGAAGAGGGATTAAATGCGCTGATCGACGTGGCACCGATAGTGGACATGGATTCTCCAGAATTTTCTGGCAAAGAATATAAAGAGTTAGTGTCCACTGTCGATGCGAACGCCGATCGGCTTCCTGACGTATGCGTGAGGGATGGTTTCGTGTACAAGCGCACAGAGCCTCACAATGGTGACCTGACTGCTGAAGACAGGGCCTGGAAATTATGGATTCCATCGAGTCTTACGTCAGCTGCGATTGCTCAGGCGCACGAGGCAGACACCACGGTCCATGGTGGTTATGCCAAAACGCTAGAGCGAGTCAGGCGATTTTTGTACTGGCCCGGAATGGCTACACAAATACGCACCTACGTTCTGGCGTGCGACACTTGTAAAGAGACAAAGTCCCCGAACAGACCTCTACGAGCGCCTATGGGAGAATCTTTCCAGACTGATCAGCCATTCCAACACCTTTACATCGACGTACTTGGACCATATCCGCGTACCAAACGGGGTAAGATCGCTATCTTGATCGTCTTGGATCATTTCACTAAATTTCTCCTGTTACATCCATTGGGGCGGATCACTGCTGAAGAGATCACCAACTATTTGGAGGGGCAGGTCTTTCATACGTTTGGAACACCCGAGACGATCCTCTCCGATAACGGCTCTCAATTTAGGTCGAATGTGTTTAACACCATGCTGAACAAATACGGAGTTAAACACCTGTACACCCCGAGCTACTCACCGCAAGCGAATGCTTCAGAGCGTGTCAATCAGTCCATCCTGGCCGGAATTCGAGCATTCATCACTGATGACCAGACACGATGGGATGAGAGTCTAAGCAAAATTGGATGTGCTCTTCGTAGGTCACTCCACCAAGCCACTGGAATTTCTCCTTATCAGGTTTTGTTTGGGAATCACATGATGTTGCACGGGAAGGACTACGAGCTGCTGAAGCATTTGCGAGCGTTGGGAGAGTCAAATGTACAGCTTCGACCTCGCGAGGGAATTCCTATCGTGAGGCAACTGACGCAGACGAAAATAAGGGTCGCACATGAGGACAGTAGCAGGCGTTATAATCTGCGTGCTGCTAAAACACAATTTTGTTAAGGTCAAGAAGTATTCCGAAGAAATTTTTCCTTGTCCACAGCCGCGCAGAACTGTTACGCCAAGCTGGCGAAGAAGTTCCTCAAGTGCAGGATTCGTCGTGTGCTAGGCAACTCACGATACGAATTGGAGGATCTAGGAGGCAAACGTCTGGGAACTTACCACTCCAAGGATCTGGGGCAGTGATCCGAAGTGGTTCAACACCGATTGCCCGGCACTCAGTCGTGCGCACGAGACTCTTTTACGCGGCCACTTTTCGTAGTCGTTTTGGCGATGAAAATCATCGGCGAATCGCCTATGTTGTTGAGTGCCGCCAGAATGTCGTTTCCGGTGCTCACAGGTGTTTTCGATGTTTAGCAAAATATCGAATGCATTTGTGGGCACTGAAACGAACGACTGGAAACCGGCTTGGCTGGCTGGGAAGAGTACCGCTAGCTGGTAGATGCCGGCTGCACAGAAAAATACGGGCTGGAAGCGGTGCGGTTGTTGAAGAGATCGCAAGTTACGAGTCGGCGTTGGTTGTACAAGTGGAGTTCGCGGAAAACAAATGAAAAAGAGTGTCGATTCTATATCGGTTCGAGTTTTGCCAATTTTGTGGCCCGTTTCGATAAAAACAAGGCTGAAATGGCCATAACGCTGTAATCCGTCTGCGATACGCCGTTCGTACGAAGCTAGCCGCTTGGAGGTGTCGTGTGTGGTTCGCGGGGGGTAGAAATTTTCCCTAATTGCGCCTGCGATAAACTTCCCGATCGCATTTTGGGTGAATACCATACAATGCAATACGCAATAGATTCGGATTTTGGTTTTCTTGACGCGACTTACAATCAACGCAGGTGTTAGTTGGGTTCTTTTTTGTTCGATTCGATTCGCCAGTGATTTGGATCGGGGCTATCTCTTGGGGTTTCCCGACGGCGCTCGGATTTGAGAGGAACGGCGCGACGCCGCCATGTTTTGAGTTGCGTTTCAATGGTCCGCGAGTGTAAATTCGATTGTTCGTTTTGTTGATAGGGTGCTTTGCGGCGCGGAAATATTTTCTAGTAGGGTAAAAAGGAATTCCGCCGAACGTTCGAAAGAGTCGAAGTGCGCCGCTGTTCACGGACAAAAAAGGAAAGGAAAGACAGAAAAATTCAAATTCCTTTTCACACACCCTCTGCTGGTGACAAAAGAAATCTGGTTCAAAATTTTCTTTTGACCGCGTCAAAACCTTACTTGATTTCCCCGCATCATTTCCCAGTGAAATCCCCGCGCGCGTTTACTTTTCTAAAAATCGCGTCGAACGGGGAAAAGAATACACGGAGTACATTTGGAAAATAGATTTCCACGATTATTTTCCATAAATTTTTTTGCATCCTTAGACTATGTCTGAAAACTTATACAATAGACTTCCATAGCTATGGCTGCGACGAGAAAGTTGTAAGAAATGGATTGGTGGAAGCAGGAGGTGCTTGAGAGTGAGTGGTGCGACTACGATGGTAATTGTTGTGACGATTTTTCAAATCTTTTCGGCTTTCGTGAATCGTTAAAAATCATCGACGTGCCTCGCTGAATTTATCGTGGAAAATTAAAGTCTTGAACGAGTGAAGCAAGATGACGGATTATATGAAGAAAGAATTAGAAATCTAAACTAAGCAAATTATACACAAAATAAACGAATTTTACCGCGAATTAGAAATCTAAACTAAGCAAATTATACACAAAATAAACGAGTTTTACCGCGAATTAGAAATCTAAACTAAGCAAATTATACACAAAATAAACGAATTTTACCATGAATTTTAAAACAAAAGAATTAAAAATTTAAATAAAAATAAAAAAATTAATTAAAAATATTGACAAACGACAGGACAGACGGGACGGAATAATATCAAATGAAATAGCAATAAAATTTTTAAAAGAGAAAATAAAATAATAAACCCAAAACAAAAGATGCTGAGAAAAAAAAAATTGGGGTGAGTGTTTCTATTTTTTTTAAATTTTTTCATATTTTCTTATATAATATGTCTTAAATTTTTTCTAGCTTCATTTAGCTTTGATTTTATGTATTGATGGTTGTTTCCCTTAAGTATGGGGGTTTTTTTTTTGATGTCTCGGTACAAATCCTTTTTGTCTTGTAAGGATGTCTAGAGGCTAGAAAGAGCCAGTAAAGTGAACCCGAGCGTTTAGCTCCTTCGCCCCGAACCTCAATAAGGGGCCACGACGAAAAATGTTTGAAGGTCAGTCGTGGCTGAAGTAGGGTGGGCAGAACAGGGCGCTAATAACACCAGAGCGCCCTGACAAATCGCGAAGCCGCGCCAATCCAACCGCTTCTTGGTCTTTCACGACCGCTTGGGAAAATAATCCCAATTTTTACAATTCCCTTGGATAAGTCGGAGCTGACAAATTTTGTTGTACAGGCCAAGGGTTTATGGTCTGAGTCGGAGCAAGTACCCCCACACTGCCGTAGCTAGTCCCGGCCGCCAGCAAGAGCGTCGCACCAGCAAAGACTCAGCCACCAATTCGGACTTAGGTGGAATTGGCCCTTCTGTCCCGAACCTTCCTTTTCCTTTCGACTATTTTGACTTTTTCAAGTCGAAATAGTCCTTCCAAGGCCTTAAACACAACATGGTCTTGTCTAATATGTGATTTTAACAGATTAATTCTATTTACTTTGAAATCTGGATTTGTTTTAAACAGATATGCTTCTTCAGGTATAGGAAGTAGGGTCGCCTTAGCTGAAGTTAGAAGTATATTGTTGTCGCGCGTATTTATAACAGTGGCGAATGCCCTGTTATTAGAATGCACTTTGGTAATGGCTTTGCTTAGAAACACGCCATCATGTAATTCGATTTCGGGAATAATACCCTCGTTAATTTCAGAGTTAAGAATCTCGATTTCAATCACTTTCTGATCGAGCTTGAAGAACACATTTTTCGGCGTTGGTTTTGAAATGAAATGGAATTGTTACAAGATTTGGTTTAATTTGCAAGGATAATTGTTTTGATTGGTAGTTAAGAGTTGCTTAAAAATATTCGAGGAAATCGTTGCCCAGGATACCGTCATACGGTATGTTAGAGGCTGCCGAGATTAAATGTAGCTTATGTTTTATTTCGACGCCATTAACGAGGAGATTTGGGAAACAATAACCGATTGTTTGAAGAGGGATCTTGTTTTCATTAATGCTTCGAAGGTTGAAAATTTCGTCGCAATAGTTGTTGTGTTTGAGGCCTTGGAAAAACTATTTTGACTTGAGAAAGTCAAAATAGTCGAAGGATGGGTAAAGGTTCGGGACAGAATGGGCCAATTCCTCCTACGTCTGAACTGGTGGCTGAAGTAGAACGGAAGCGACACGCTTGCTGGCGGCCGGGACTAGCTACGGTAGTGTGGGGTGGTTCTTGTTCTACCTCAGACCATAAACCCTAGACCTATACAACAAAAATTTCGTGTCGGCTTACTCCAGGGTATTTAAAATTGGAATATCTTCCCAATAGGTCGTGAAAGACCAAGAAGCGGTGGAGTTGCGCGACTTCACGATTTGTCAGGGCGCTTAGGTGTAAGTAGCGCCCTGTTCTGCCAACCCTACCTCAGCCACGACTGTCCTCAAAACATTTTAGCGTCGTGGCCCCTTATTGAGGTTCGGGGCGAAGGAGCTAAACGCTCGGGATCATTTCAAAAATGGCCTTTAGCCTTGCATTATTAAAAAAATTTTGGGCGCGAATTATGCCTGAAAACCAACAACAAATCAACAAACCGCTGAAAAAACATCAAAAGAAAAAAATAGCGATATAAAGAATATATAAAAGGATAAACTCACCCCATTTATTTTTTTGCCGCGTTCATTTTTTTTTTTTATTAAATTAATATTTTTATTTATTTCTATCCGTCCTGTCTGTTCTGTCCGTTTGTCATAATTTTTATAAACTTATTTTATTTTAGATTTTAAAAATTCATTTTATCTCTTTTAATTTCCCATTCGTATTAATCTTTTTTTTTTGAAGTTTTAAATTTTAATTCATTTAAGCTTTTGTTTTTATTGGTTTTTATATATAATTTTATTTAGTTTCTTAATTCATTCATTTGTTTATTTAATTCGAATTTTGTTTTTTTTTTCGTTTTATTTTTTTTTAAAAAAAAATTCATTTATTTTTGTTTTTGGTTTATTAGTTATTGGTATTTATCTTATGTATTCATGCTATTTTTAATTTTTATTTTAATAATCAATTTTTCATATGATTCGTTTTAAGGTTTTCAATTTTTCATTTCCGATTCGTTCCGTTCAAAATAAAAAAAACGCGAAGCTCGATTTAACTTATGTTTACTGCAATCTCCTTAAATGCATGCATATTTTTAATTCACATGTTTATAATTGAGTTTACTGATTCCTCAAAATACGAGGGCGACGAAGATGGTGTCGATTCTCTAGTTACACGAGGTGCTAAAGCGCCATTCGGAGGTGCGAATCGTTGTGGCAAATCTCGTAAACTGTCAACCTTTTTCGTATGTGATGTTAATAAATTACTACTTTGGGGAGTTCTCAAGGTGGTGCAGATATCGCCTTTGTTCCGACGGAGCACTCTTAACTGCTGTCGGAATTCGAGATTTTCGACATGCCGACTCCGCAGAACGATTCACACTTTTCTCGACGCGACGGCCGAATCGCGTCCGCTACGAACTATCACTTGTGATCGCGGCTGTTGGAACCGTGAACCCGTGAAAACTACCGAAATTCGCTAAAACCACACGCAACCGTGAAACGAAAAGAAGTCCATAACAACGCGGAATGCTATGCACGAAACCTACCCATGAACACCTGCGATACTTAGTCAGAAACCATCAACAAAAAAAAATTTTCGCTCGCGAACCAAAAATCAACCGCGCGCCGCTTTTGATCTTTAAAAATCTTTTGTCACGTTCACTTGCACTTTTCGCCATTAAATTATAATCAAGTATTGAATATGCGATTTTCTCCGATTATTTTTTTTTTATCGCCTAACTGTTAAAACTATAGACAGTTTTCAAACAGAAATTTTCCGCGCTACCTTTGTATCGCAAGGCAATTTAATTGATCCGTGATCAGGACACCAACGACATTTCCGCGGTACCGTCGATTTTCTTTTTCGAAACAATTCAATCGGTTGAAAAACAACAAAAATGCACGAAACGCGCGAGCCCTTGAACTTGAAAGCGACGTGTCACCCCGGCTTGTACGAAACCAAAAAATGGTCACAAAATGACGCGCCAGCAGTTTTCCGCGAAGAAAACCAATTCCGAATTCGATTCAATTCGTTTCACTCTGTTAGCAATAAAATGTTTTTCGCGAACGTACACATCGTCGAATTCCTCGTCGATATTTTTGCACGATTCAGTCCAAATTTTCAAATAAAAAACTCTTCGTAGTCCGTATGACGCTGGCTACTCGCATCGACCGCGTAACGGTCCAAAAAAAACTCCTCAATTCTTGTGTGCTGGGTTGGTACAGTTGTCGGTTGCTGCTGCTGTAGTTGTGCTCGATTCACAACCTTTTCGTTGCACACAGAACACAACCACAGCGTCATGCAAAATTACTGCGTCGTGAAATTGACGTGCAACTCAACAACATAGGCGGTTCGCCGCTGATTTCCAGCGCCGAACCGACTAAAGAAAGTTGCCGTGTTCAGGAGTCTCGATCGCACGACTGAGTTAGCTGGGCAACAGGTGTTGTACCCCTCGGATCACTGCCCCAGATCCTTGGAGTGGTAAATCCCCAGACGTTTGCCTCCTAGATCCTCCAATTCGTATAGTGAGTTGCCTAGCACATGGCGAATCCTGTACTTGAGGAACTTCTTCGCCAGCTTGGCGTTATAATTCCGCGCGGCTGTGGACAAGGAAAAATTTCTTCGGAATACTTCTTGACCTACACAAAATTGTGTTTTAGCAGCACGCAAATTATAACGCCTGCTACTGTCCTCATGTGCGACCCTTATTTTCGTCTGTGCCAGTTGCCTCACGATAGGAATTCCCTCGCGAGGTCGAAGCTGTACATTTGACTCTCCCAACGCTCGCAAATGCTTCAGCAGCTCGTAGTCCTTCCCGTGCAACATCATGTGATTCCCAAACAAAACCTGATAAGGAGAAATTCCAGTGGCTTGGTGGAGTGACCTACGAAGAGCACATCCAATTTTGCTTAGACTCTCATCCCATCGTGTTTGGTCATCAGTGATGAATGCTCGAATTCCGGCCAGGATGGACTGATTGACACGCTCCGAAGCATTCGCTTGCGGTGAGTAGCTCGGGGTGTACAGGTGTTTAACTCCGTATTTGTTCAGCATGGTGTTAAACACATTCGACCTAAATTGAGAGCCGTTATCGGAGAGGATCGTCTCGGGTGTTCCAAACGTATGGAAAACCTGCCCCTCCAAATAGTTGGTGATCTCTTCAGCAGTGATCCGCCCCAAAGGATGTAACAGTGGACATTTAGTGAAATGATCCAAGACGATCAAGATAGCGATCTTACCCCGTTTGGTACGCGGATATGGTCCAAGTACGTCGATGTAAAGGTGTTGGAATGGCTGATCAGTCTGGAAAGGTTCTCCCATTGGCGCTCGTAGAGGTCTGTTCGGGGACTTTGTCTTTGTACAAGTGTCGCACGCCAGAACGTAGGTGCGTACTGGTGTAGCCATTCTGGGCCATTACAAAAATCGCCTGACTCGCTCTAGCGTTTTGGCATAACCACCATGGACCGTGGTGTCTGCCTCGTGCGCCTGAGCAATCGCAGCTGACGTAAGACTCGATGGAATCCATAATTTCCAGGCCCTGTCTTCAGCAATCGGGTCACCATTGTGAGGCTCTGTGCGCTTATACACGAAACCATCCCTCACGCATACGTCAGGAAGCCGATCGGCGTTCGCATCGACAGTGGACACTAATTCTTTATATTCTTTGCCAGAGAATTCTGGAGAATCCATGTCCACCATCGGTGTCACGTCGATCAGCGCATTTAATCCCTCTTCGTATACACGAGAGAGAGCGTCGGGTACAACGTTCAGGCTCTCTCGTCGGTGCTCGATTGTGAAGTCGTAACCTTAGAGTTTTAAACTCCATCTTGCCAACCGTCCTTGTAGGTCTTTCTGCGACATGAGCCATTTGAGACTTGCGTGATCCGTAATGATTTTGAACGCAGTCCCTTCTACGTAGGCTCGAAATTTTTTCACGCTCAACACAGCTGCATAACACTCGAGTTCGGTTACGCTGTAGTTGCGTTGAGCGGAAGTGAGCTTCTGTGACATATACGCCACTGGAGATTCCGATCCGTCGTCGTTTTCTTGGAAGAGAACGCTACCCACCCCTGATTTACTGGCGTCGCATTGAATTACGAAAGCCCTCTTAAAATCTGGATTGATTAATAAGGGGGCTTTCGTCAACAAGTCTTTCACTAACAGGAAGGAAGTTTGTGCCTCTGTAGTCCAAGCAAACTGGTTGGACTTCTTTAGAGTGTCTGAAATTGGTGAAACAGTAGCAGCAAAGTTGGGAACGAATCGTCGATACCAGCCTGCCATACCAAGGAAGCGTCGTACTTGACGTGCGGACTTAGGCGAAGGGTAATCGACGATGGCTGAAACTTTGTATGGATCAGTTTTCAAGCCTCCTTCTCCAACGATGTATCCGAGATATTTTCATGTGAATCGAAATCTTCAGAAATTAACAGCAGATCGTCCAAATATACTCGGGTAGGATGGCTTTGTCCATCAAACGACACATCCTTTGCGGCGCGTTGCATAACCCAAAAGGCATGCGAGTGTAGTGGTATAGAGGCCGGCCAGGAATGGTAAACGCAGTGTACTCCCTGGATTTGTTCTCGAGAGGAATCTGCCAAAAGGCGTCTTTGAGGTCCAGGCTAGTAGTAAAATTGGCTCGCGGCAAACGACTTAAGATACCATCAATGTGTGGTAATGGATATGCATCCTTCTTTGTCACACTATTGACTTTGCGCGAGTCCAACCATAGCCTGACCTTGCCTGGCTTCCTCATGAGAACCACAGGCGAGCTCCATGCACTCTGGCTGGTCTCTATAACGCCAAGTGCTCTCATGCGATCGATCTCGTCATACAAGAGTTTTTGGATCGCAGGAGACACAGGATAATGTCGCTGTTTGATGGGACTTGCATCACCAACGTCTATACTGTGTTGTTCAACGTTGGTCACACCGAGTCCGTATACTTCGTATGATGGAAGTTTGGACTTTACCATTTCCAACCTCTTTACATCTGTGGGCGTTAAATGGTGGGCATCCGGAGCTATCAGTTGCGATACAGTATCGGGAGTATCGACCGCGCTGATGATGCTGGGAGCTAGCTGGAAGGTTCGCCAGAAATCTACCCCTAGGTACAATTCCTGCGATAGGCTCGGCACAATGTAGAGTGTAATTGGCTTGGTATTACCGCGAAATGTAATATCGGTATCTACCGTGCCCAATATCTTCTGTGCAGCACCATCAGCGGTCTTCACCTCTTGGCAGACCGGTCGTTACTTCACCTGTGCATCTTGGAGGCGTTGTAAGGAGTTTGCCCCCAGGCAACTGATTCTCGCCCCACTATCGAGTAGTCCTTCAACGTCCACTCCGTACAGGGATACCACGGCGTACGGACGTATGTCCAACGGATTGGTTATAATGGTGGAAATTATCGCTTTCTTCTTGGCCCTCACCATCCTCCAGAATGTGCGCATGCGCAAGACTGATATTTTTC
Source organism: Beris chalybata (assembly GCA_949128065.1). Taxonomy (NCBI): domain Eukaryota; kingdom Metazoa; phylum Arthropoda; class Insecta; order Diptera; family Stratiomyidae; genus Beris; species Beris chalybata. The sequence goes on along the minus strand of OX421897.1, from coordinate 70,656,559 downwards.
GACTTGCTTCGTTTGCTAACTCGGATATTTCGTTCGCACGAGCGCTTGAAACAGTGTCAAAAATTCGTCTTCGCGCCTCCGCATACTCCTTCAAACGCTGATGGTACGGTTTATGAGGATGGGGAGAGTTTCGTCTTGAATCACTTCGCTCTGTTATTGTTACAGGCTGTAAACAATCCGGTACCTTATCCACGTCTGTTCCCTTCTGCAGAATCGTGGTAGGTTGTCTTAAACTCGTTGAAAAAATAGGTGGGGATGATTTTACTCTACTAGGGTCTACAAAATTGGGTGAAAATATTTGGGTAGGTAAGTTGAAATTTGGAAGGGACTCTAAAGGGGTATTAAAATGTGATAAAATTTTTTTATTTGGGGTAACTAAATCAAAAGGGGATTGGGGAAAGGTTCTCTCACTACACGGATCGTTTACTACGGTCGGGCCTGATGGTTTGATGTTATTGGGCGTTGTGGTCCCGATAACTCCTCGTCCCTCGTCCCGTTTTTTTAACATGCAACGAGTGCATTTCGGCTTGATGATATCGGCCTTCCCGCACCCGTAACAGAATATAGATCTTGGAATCACTTCGCAATCCCTGTAACCGTGTCCTTCTTTCCTACAATTCCAGCAGGTAAGAGGAGCTGAAATTGTGGCCAAATCTGTATACACCTCGTCCTCCGCTTCAACAACCAACGGCTGATCCAGCTCGTGGATTCGAGACTGCTGCCAGGTCACTGAGCGGGTGGCTCTTCTCACCTCCTCGAATCGGGTCACTAAGAAACGAAGCTCGGCCAGGGTTCTCGTTTCATGGAAACAGATTTGTTGTTGAGTATGACCCAGCAAATTTTCTCGAAGCAGGTCCACGAACTCTGGCTCCGGCATATGGGTGCGCAGCAGCGTACGCAAGACAGTCAGATCTTGCTCGAATGACAAGAAAGTTTCGTTTGGAGCTTGACGCCTTGCAAGCATTTGCTTGCGCACCTCCCAATCTGAGCTGTGCTCTCCCCAAGCTTGCAGAAATGTCGCTTTCAGTGATTCCCAAGATGACTCGTCATTGGACCGTCTCCACAGCCAATACCACTGGTTAGGCTTACCATCTAACAACAGATGGAAATTCTGGGCCAACAGGTCCATGCGACCGCCCAGATCTCCCCTAGCTAAAGCCTCGGCCCTGAAGACCAACTCTTCCGCTCGCAAAGAATGGCTATCTCCGCTAAACCACAATCGCCAATGACGAATTGGGCTGCCATGATTACGTTGTCTATAATTTGGGCCATTGCCATTGCGGTCGCCCATCTGAGCGGTCGCATGGACCTGTCGGCCCCGAACTCGCATGTGCCCGTCCAGTGCATCGCGACGGTTTGGTGGTGGTGGAAAATTATAATCAGTGCCCACATTAGGTCTTGGTGGTAATTGTTCACGTGGAACGGATTGATATAAAGGTGGTGGTGGAATACCTGTGTTGAGGTTGACCCTTGATGGTTGCTGTGCCAATTCCTCTCGCAACAACGATCTAATAAGGTATATCAAACGGTCCACTCCTGGCTCGCTTGCAAGCCCCATATGCATTGCGTTCAAGTCTGTGGGCGTCTGCGTGTCGTGAATATCAGCCCACCTCACTCTACTATCTCCCAGCACATCCGAAGGCTTGGCGGTCAGTACCTGCGTACTTCGTTCTTGTACGACTGAACCATCTGGAGCGTAGAGAGCTCGTCCGCCCCCTGTCTCGAGAGTAAGATCCAAATTTAACCTCGGAGGCGAAACTACTTCGTTTTGAGACTCCTGGCCCCTGAGTTGCGTCTGGCTTCTTGCGCCGACTCGAGCGGACGCGCCCTCTACGCCCTGCGTAGACCAATAATCTTGAGAGCCCAGATGTCCACGGCAGTTGGGACATTATGATTGTCCACGATCCACCTTTCCAGGCATCCTCTGTGAAATTGGTGGCCACATTTAGTCCGCACTTCATTTGCCGCGTATATGCTCTCCCTACAGGTAGTGGAAATTCCATTTGCGCCCGTCGGCGAGTGCAACAAGGACATGATTTATGGTCGAGTGAGAAAGAGAAGATACCGTTAAAGTAATCAAGCGCTACGCAAGAAAGCGAATGAGCGATAACCTGAATGACTGCGTGCGTGCAGTAAGAAGGAGCGAATAAAAAACGACTGATTGCTGAGCGATGGAAAAAAATAGATCGAATAGCTGAATGCAGTATAAGCATAGAAAATTAAATGAATGTTTGAACGAATGCCTATTTGATTGTGTGATTGTTACCAAATTGCTGAATAGATGGCTATTGTACGAATTCTGGGATGATCGACAGTATGAATGAATAACTTTGATCGCAAAATTAAATGATCAAGTGACGAATAATTGCGCAAATGTGAATGCACCAATGTATGATAAAATTGCAGCGTGTAAATTCGAACGAATGTATGATTGGTCGTATATACAAAAAAAAATGAATGACTGATTTTACGGTGTAACCTGAGTTCAACTAATACTCGAATGTACGATAGAAAGAATTTTTTGAGTGTATGCATCTTGACTGGAGAAAAAAAAAATCGAATGCGTGATTATTATCGAATCTATGTCTGAGTAACGGTATGTACGAAAACGATAGACTGAATAAACAATTGTGTTTTGAATTGTCGCATGAACGTTGAAACGACGGTATGACTGTATATCTGAGTAGATGATTGTATGGATATAATTGATTGTGCGAATGTACGAACCAGTGTATGTTGGATTTCAAAAAAAAAACCGAGAACAAAAAATATTGAACGACTGATTTTACGTGTGAAAAAAAAATTAAATTCACCCAATTGACTGTTGATACGAATATACGAGTGATTGCAAAAAAAAAATTATTGTTGAATGATGAAATGAATATTCAATGTGTAATGACGTGAATACTCGAATGTATGGACGAATGAATCTTAGATTGAATGAACAACTTTATTGTGTGAATGTCACCAACGAATCAAAGAAATGAAAGATATGTATATGTGTATAACTCCGAAAAAAAATGAACCCTCACGTTGTCGCAACCTTTCCCCTCCCCTCATATGCAGATCAAATCGCGAAGCCGATCTTGATCTTCCTCGCTCCATCGGGAAAATCCGGAACGCGATAAAATTGCAAAAGAAAAAAAAAATTGGAACAATTTAGCAAACAAAATCAAAAATCAGCAATAAAAAAATCTACGTTATCATTTGGTCAAAAGACATATAAAAAAAAATTTTTAAAAGTACAACAAAAGCTACGTTATTTCAAAAAAAATTTAAACTACGTTAAAAGGTACTTTAAAAGGAAGGATAAGGAAATAAGGTACTTAACAAATTTTCGACAATACCTTCTATCACCAAACTCACCAATTTTTTGCAAGTATGGTTTCCAACTGTCTGACGACACGCCCGCTAAGTCAGGGCATGCCCAGCTCTCAGTTGGGTACTCACGAACCAAAAGTGGAATGGTTCAAAAAAATAAAGTCTGACCCAACTTACATCGAATCAGTCTTGCATACAGACAATGTTTCCCTTTCCTATGGAACCGAGTTGGCGCCTAAAGGTTGCCAAAACGGTTCGTCAATAGGATCGTTCCACATTGCCTCCATCCAAGATCAATAAGATGGTTTGCTGTTAAAACTCAGAAAAGCTTGTACACTTAGGCTTTTTGTAGTCGAAGGATGGGTAAAGGTTCGGGACAGAATGGGCCAATTCCTCCTACGTCTGAACTGGTGGCTGAAGTAGAACGGAAGCGACACGCTTGCTGGCGGCCGGGACTAGCTACGGCAGTGTGGGGTGGTTCTTGTTCTACCTCAGACCATAAACCTTAGACCTATACAACAAAAATTTCGTGTCGGCTTACTCCAGGGTATTTAAAATTGGAATATCTTCCCAATAGGTCGTGAAAGACCAAGAAGCGGTGGAGTTGCGCGACTTCACGATTTGTCAGGGCGCTTAGGTGTAAGTAGCGCCCTGTTCTGCCCACCCTACCTCAGCCACGACTGTCCTCAAAACATTTTAGCGTCGTGGCCCCTTATTGAGGTTCGGGGCGAAGGAGCTAAACGCTCGGGATCATTTCAAAAATGGCCTTTAGCCTTGCATTATTAAAAAAATTTTGGGCGCGAATGATGCCTGAAAACAAACAACAAATCAACAAACCGCTGAAAAAACATCAAAAGAAAAAAATAGCGATATAAAGAATATATAAAAGGATAAACTCACCCCATTTATTTTTTTGCCGTGTTCATTTTTTTTTTTTATTAAATTAATATTTTTATTTATTTCTATCCGTCCTGTCTGTTCTGTCCGTTTGTCATAATTTTTATAAACTTATTTTATTTTAGATTTTAAAAATTCATTTTATCTCTTTTTTTTTCAAGTTTTAAATTTTAATTCATTTAAGCTTTTGTTTTTATTGGTTTTTATATATAATTTTATTTAGTTTCTTAATTCATTCATTTGTTTATTTAATTCGTATATTGTTTTTTTTTTCGTTTTATTTTTTTTTAAAAAAAAAATTCATTTATTTTTGTTTTTGGTTTATTAGTTATTGGTATTTATCTTATGTATTCATGCCATTTTTAATTTTTATTTTAATAATCAATTTTTCATATGATTCGTTTTAAGGTTTTCAATTTTTCATTTCCGATTCGTTCCGTTCAAAATAAAAAAAACGCGAAGCTCGATTTAACTTATGTTTACTGCAATCTCCATAAATGCATGCATATTTTTAATTCACATCTTTTGTCACGTTCACTTGCACTTTTCGCCATTAAATTATAATCAAGTATTGAATATGCGATTTTCTCCGACTATTTTTTTTTTATCGCCTAACTGTTAAAACTATAGACAGTTTTCAAACAGAAATTTTCCGCGCTACCTTTGTATCGCGAGGCAATTTAATTAATCCGTGATCAGGACACCAACGACATTTCCGCGGTACCGTCGATTTTCTTTTTCGAAACAATTCAATCGGTTGAAAAACAACAAAAATGCACGAAACGCGCGAGCCCTTGAACTTGAAAGCGACGTGTCACCCCGGCTTGTACGAAACCAAAAAATGGTCACAAAATGACGCGCCAGCAGTTTTCCGCGAAGAAAACCAATTCCGAATTCGATTCAATTCGTTTCACTCTGTTAGCAATAAAATGTTTTTCGCGAACGTACACATCGTCGAATTCCTCGTCGATATTTTTGCACGATTCAGTCCAAATTTTCAAATAAAAAACTCTTCGTAGTCCGTATGACGCTGGCTACTCGCATCGACCGCGTAACGGTCCAAAAAAAACTCCTCAATTCTTGTGTGCTGGGTTGGTACAGTTGTCGGTTGCTGCTGCTGTAGTTATGCTCGATTCACAACCTTTTCGTTGCACACAGAACACAACCACAGCGTCATGCAAAATTACTGCGTCGTGAAATTGACGTGCAACTCAACAACATAGGCGGTTCGCCGCTGATTTCCAGCGCCGAACCGACTAAAGAAAGTTGCCGTGTTCAGGAGTCTCGATCGCACGACTGAGTTAGCTGGGCAACAGGTGTTGTACCCCTCGGATCACTGCCCCAGATCCTTGGAGTGGTAAATCCCCAGACGTTTGCCTCCTAGATCCTCCAATTCGTATAGTGAGTTGCCTAGCACATGGCGAATCCTGTACTTGAGGAACTTCTTCGCCAGCTTGGCGTTATAATTCCGCGCGGCTGTGGACAAGGAAAAATTTCTTCGGAATACTTCTTGACCTACACAAAATTGTGTTTTAGCAGCACGCAAATTATAACGCCTGCTACTGTCCTCATGTGCGACCCTTATTTTCGTCTGTGCCAGTTGCCTCACGATAGGAATTCCCTCGCGAGGTCGAAGCTGTACATTTGACTCTCCCAACGCTCGCAAATGCTTCAGCAGCTCGTAGTCCTTCCCGTGCAACATCATGTGATTCCCAAACAAAACCTGATAAGGAGAAATTCCAGTGGCTTGGTGGAGTGACCTACGAAGAGCACATCCAATTTTGCTTAGACTCTCATCCCATCGTGTTTGGTCATCAGTGATGAATGCTCGAATTCCGGCCAGGATGGACTGATTGACACGCTCCGAAGCATTCGCTTGCGGTGAGTAGCTCGGGGTGTACAGGTGTTTAACTCCGTATTTGTTCAGCATGGTGTTAAACACATTCGACCTAAATTGAGAGCCGTTATCGGAGAGGATCGTCTCGGGTGTTCCAAACGTATGGAAAACCTGCCCCTCCAAATAGTTGGTGATCTCTTCAGCAGTGATCCGCCCCAAAGGATGTAACAGTGGACATTTAGTGAAATGATCCAAGACGATCAAGATAGCGATCTTACCCCGTTTGGTACGCGGATATGGTCCAAGTACGTCGATGTAAAGGTGTTGGAATGGCTGATCAGTCTGGAAAGGTTCTCCCATTGGCGCTCGTAGAGGTCTGTTCGGGGACTTTGTCTCTGTACAAGTGTCGCACGCCAGAACGTAGGTGCGTACTGGTGTAGCCATTCTGGGCCATTACAAAAATCGCCTGACTCGCTCTAGCGTTTTGGCATAACCACCATGGACCGTGGTGTCTGCCTCGTGCGCCTGAGCAATCGCAGCTGACGTAAGACTCGATGGAATCCATAATTTCCAGGCCCTGTCTTCAGCAATCGGGTCACCATTGTGAGGCTCTGTGCGCTTATACACGAAACCATCCCTCACGCATACGTCAGGAAGCCGATCGGCGTTCGCATCGACAGTGGACACTAATTCTTTATATTCTTTGCCAGAGAATTCTGGAGAATCCATGTCCACCATCGGTGTCACGTCGATCAGCGCATTTAATCCCTCTTCGTATACACGAGAGAGAGCGTCGGGTACAACGTTCAGGCTCTCTCGTCGGTGCTCGATTGTGAAGTCGTAACCTTAGAGTTTTAAACTCCATCTTGCCAACCGTCCTTGTAGGTCTTTCTGCGACATGAGCCATTTGAGACTTGCGTGATCCGTAATGATTTTGAACGCAGTCCCTTCTACGTAGGCTCGAAATTTTTTCACGCTCAACACAGCTGCATAACACTCGAGTTCGGTTACGCTGTAGTTGCGTTGAGCGGAAGTGAGCTTCTGTGACATATACGCCACTGGAGATTCCGATCCGTCGTCGTTTTCTTGGAAGAGAACGCTACCCACCCCTGATTTACTGGCGTCGCATTGAATTACGAAAGCCCTCTTAAAATCTGGATTGATTAATAAGGGGGCTTTCGTCAACAAGTCTTTCACTAACAGGAAGGAAGTTTGTGCCTCTGTAGTCCAAGCAAACTGGTTGGACTTCTTTAGAGTGTCTGAAATTGGTGAAACAGTAGCAGCAAAGTTGGGAACGAATCGTCGATACCAGCCTGCCATACCAAGGAAGCGTCGTACTTGACGTGCGGACTTAGGCGAAGGGTAATCGACGATGGCTGAAACTTTGTATGGATCAGTTTTCAAGCCTCCTTCTCCAACGATGTATCCGAGATATTTTCATGTGAATCGAAATCTTCAGAAATTAACAGCAGATCGTCCAAATATACTCGGGTAGGATGGCTTTGTCCATCAAACGACACATCCTTTGCGGCGCGTTGCATAACCCAAAAGGCATGCGAGTGTAGTGGTATAGAGGCCGGCCAGGAATGGTAAACGCAGTGTACTCCCTGGATTTGTTCTCGAGAGGAATCTGCCAAAAGGCGTCTTTGAGGTCCAGGCTAGTAATAAAATTGGCTCGCGGCAAACGACTTAAGATACCATCAATGTGTGGTAATGGATATGCATCCTTCTTTGTCACACTATTGGCTTTGCGCGAGTCCAACCATAGCCTGACCTTGCCTGGCTTCCTCATGAGAACCACAGGCGAGCTCCATGCACTCTGGCTGGTCTCTATAACGCCAAGTGCTCTCATGCGATCGATCTCGTCATACAAGAGTTTTTGGATCGCAGGAGACACAGGATAATGTCGCTGTTTGATGGGACTTGCATCACCAACGTCTATACTGTGTTGTTCAACGTTGGTCACACCGAGTCCGTATACTTCGTATGATGGAAGTTTGGACTTTACCATTTCCAACCTCTTTACATCTGTGGGCGTTAAATGGTGGGCATCCGGAGCTATCAGTTGCGATACAGTATCGGGAGTATCGACCGCGCTGATGATGCTGGGAGCTAGCTGGAAGGTTCGCCAGAAATCTACCCCTAGGTACAATTCCTGCGATAGGCTCGGCACAATGTAGAGTGTAATTGGCTTGGTATTACCGCGAAATGTAATATCGGTATCTACCGTGCCCAATATCTTCTGTGCAGCACCATCAGCGGTTTTCACCTCTTGGCAGACCGGTCGTTACTTCACCTGTGCATCTTGGAGGCGTTGTAAGGAGTTTGCCCCCAGGCAACTGATTCTCGCCCCACTATCGAGTAGTCCTTCAACGTCCACTCCGTACAGGGATACCACGGCGTACGGACGTATGTCCAACGGATTGGTTATAATGGTGGAAATTATCGCTTTCTTCTTGGCCCTCACCATCCTCCAGAATGTGCGCATGCGCAAGACTGATATTTTTCGACTTGCTTCGTTTGCTAACTCGGATATTTCGTTCGCACGAGCGCTTGAAACAGTGTCAAAAATTCGTCTTCGCGCCTCCGCATACTCCTTCAAACGCTGATGGTACGGTTTATGAGGATGGGGAGAGTTTCGTCTTGAATCACTTCGCTCTGTTATTGTTACAGGCTGTAAACAATCCGGTACCTTATCCACGTCTGTTCCCTTCTGCAGAATCGTGGTAGGTTGTCTTAAACTCGTTGAAAAAATAGGTGGGGATGATTTTACTCTACTAGGGTCTACAAAATTGGGTGAAAATATTTGGGTAGGTAAGTTGAAATTTGGAAGGGACTCTAAAGGGGTATTAAAATGTGATAAAATTTTTTTATTTGGGGTAACTAAATCAAAAGGGGATTGGGGAAAGGTTCTCTCACTACACGGATCGTTTACTACGGTCGGGCCTGATGGTTTGATGTTATTGGGCGTTGTGGTCCCGATAACTCCTCGTCCCTCGTCCCGTTTTTTTAACATGCAACGAGTGCATTTCGGCTTGATGATATCGGCCTTCCCGCACCCGTAACAGAATATAGATCTTGGAATCACTTCGCAATCCCTGTAACCGTGTCCTTCTTTCCTACAATTCCAGCAGGTAAGAGGAGCTGAAATTGTGGCCAAATCTGTATACACCTCGTCCTCCGCTTCAACAACCAACGGCTGATCCAGCTCGTGGATTCGAGACTGCTGCCAGGTCACTGAGCGGGTGGCTCTTCTCACCTCCTCGAATCGGGTCACTAAGAAACGAAGCTCGGCCAGGGTTCTCGTTTCATGGAAACAGATTTGTTGTTGAGTATGACCCAGCAAATTTTCTCGAAGCAGGTCCACGAACTCTGGCTCCGGCATATGGGTGCGCAGCAGGGTACGCAAGACAGTCAGATCTTGCTCGAATGACAAGAAAGTTTCGTTTGGAGCTTGACGCCTTGCAAGCATTTGCTTGCGCACCTCCCAATCTGAGCTGTGCTCTCCCCAAGCTTGCAGAAATGTCGCTTTCAGTGATTCCCAAGATGACTCGTCATTGGACCGTCTCCACAGCCAATACCACTGGTTAGGCTTACCATCTAACAACAGATGGAAATTCTGGGCCAACAGGTCCATGCGACCGCCCAGATCTCCCCTAGCTAAAGCCTCGGCCCTGAAGACCAACTCTTCCGCTCGCAAAGAATGGCTATCTCCGCTAAACCACAATCGCCAATGACGAATTGGGCTGCCATGATTACGTTGTCTATAATTTGGGCCATTGCCATTGCGGTCGCCCATCTGAGCGGCCCCGAACTCGCATGTGCCCGTCCAGTGCATCGCGACGGTTTGGTGGTGGTGGAAAATTATAATCAGTGCCCACATTAGGTCTTGGTGGTAATTGTTCACGTGGAACGGATTGATATAAAGGTGGTGGTGGAATACCTGTGTTGAGGTTGACCCTTGATGGTTGCTGTGCCAATTCCTCTCGCAACAACGATCTAATAAGGTATATCAAACGGTCCACTCCTGGCTCGCTTGCAAGCCCCATATGCATTGCGTTCAAGTCTGTGGGCGTCTGCGTGTCGTGAATATCAGCCCACCTCACTCTACTATCTCCCAGCACATCCGAAGGCTTGGCGGTCAGTACCTGCGTACTTCGTTCTTGTACGACTGAACCATCTGGAGCGTAGAGAGCTCGTCCGCCCCCTGTCTCGAGAGTAAGATCCAAATTTAACCTCGGAGGCGAAACTACTTCGTTTTGAGACTCCTGGCCCCTGAGTTGCGTCTGGCTTCTTGCGCCGACTCGAGCGGACGCGCCCTCTACGCCCTGCGTAGACTAATAATCTTGAGAGCCCAGATGTCCACGGCAGTTGGGACATTATGATTGTCCACGATCCACCTTTCCAGGCATCCTCTGTGAAATTGGTGGCCACATTTAGTCCGCACTTCATTTGCCGCGTATATGCTCTCCCTACAGGTAGTGGAAATTCCATTTGCGCCCGTCGGCGAGTGCAACAAGGACATGATTTATGGTCGAGTGAGAAAGAGAAGATACCGTTAAAGTAATCAAGCGCTACGCAAGAAAGCGAATGAGCGATAACCTGAATGACTGCGTGCGTGCAGTAAGAAGGAGCGAATAAAAAACGACTGATTGCTGAGCGATGGAAAAAAATAGATCGAATAGCTGAATGCAGTATAAGCATAGAAAATTAAATGAATGTTTGAACGAATGCCTATTTGATTGTGTGATTGTTACCAAATTGCTGAATAGATGGCTATTGTACGAATTCTGGGATGATCGACAGTATGAATGAATAACTTTGATCGCAAAATTAAATGATCAAGTGACGAATAATTGCGCAAATGTGAATGCACCAATGTATGATAAAATTGCAGCGTGTAAATTCGAACGAATGTATGATTGGTCGTATATACAAAAAAAAATGAATGACTGATTTTACGGTGTAACCTGAGTTCAACTAATACTCGAATGTACGATAGAAAGAATTTTTTGAGTGTATGCATCTTGACTGGAGAAAAAAAAAATCGAATGCGTGATTATTATCGAATCTATGTCTGAGTAACGGTATGTACGAAAACGATAGACTGAATAAACAATTGTGTTTTGAATTGTCGCATGAACGTTGAAACGACGGTATGACTGTATATCTGAGTAGATGATTGTATGGATATAATTGATTGTGCGAATGTACGAACCAGTGTATGTTGGATTTCAAAAAAAAAAACCGAGAACAAAAAATATTGAACGACTGATTTTACGTGTGAAAAAAAAATTAAATTCACCCAATTGACTGTTGATACGAATATACGAGTGATTGCAAAAAAAAAATTATTGTTGAATGATGAAATGAATATTCAATGTGTAATGACGTGAATACTCGAATGTATGGACGAATGAATCTTAGATTGAATGAACAACTTTATTGTGTGAATGTCACCAACGAATCAAAGAAATGAAAGATATGTATATGTGTATAACTCCGAAAAAAAATGAACCCTCACGTTGTCGCAACCTTTCCCCTCCCCTCATATGCAGATCAAATCGCGAAGCCGATCTTGATCTTCCTCGCTCCATCGGGAAAATCCGGAACGCGATAAAATTGCAAAAGAAAAAAAAAATTGGAACAATTTAGCAAACAAAATCAAAAATCAGCAATAAAAAAATCTACGTTATCATTTGGTCAAAAGACATATAAAAAAAAATTTTTAAAAGTACAACAAAAGCTACGTTATTTCAAAAAAAATTTAAACTACGTTAAAAGGTACTTTAAAAGGAAGGATAAGGAAATAAGGTACTTAACAAATTTTCGACAATACCTTCTATCACCAAACTCACCAATTTTTTGCAAGTATGGTTTCCAACTGTCTGACGACACGCCCGCTAAGTCAGGGCATGCCCAGCTCTCAGTTGGGTACTCACGAACCAAAAGTGGAATGGTTCAAAAAAATAAAGTCTGACCCAACTTACATCGAATCAGTCTTGCATACAGACAATGTTTCCCTTTCCTATGGAACCGAGTTGGCGCCTAAAGGTTGCCAAAACGGTTCGTCAATAGGATCGTTCCACATTGCCTCCATCCAAGATCAATAAGATGGTTTGCTGTTAAAACTCAGAAAAGCTTGTACACTTAGGCTTTTTGTAGTCGAAGGATGGGTAAAGGTTCGGGACAGAATGGGCCAATTCCTCCTACGTCTGAACTGGTGGCTGAAGTAGAACGGAAGCGACACGCTTGCTGGCGGCCGGGACTAGCTACGGCAGTGTGGGGTGGTTCTTGTTCTACCTCAGACCATAAACCTTAGACCTATACAACAAAAATTTCGTGTCGGCTTACTCCAGGGTATTTAAAATTGGAATATCTTCCCAATAGGTCGTGAAAGACCAAGAAGCGGTGGAGTTGCGCGACTTCACGATTTGTCAGGGCGCTTAGGTGTAAGTAGCGCCCTGTTCTGCCCACCCTACCTCAGCCACGACTGTCCTCAAAACATTTTAGCGTCGTGGCCCCTTATTGAGGTTCGGGGCGAAGGAGCTAAACGCTCGGGATCATTTCAAAAATGGGCTTTAGCCTTGCATTATTAAAAAAATTTTGGGCGCGAATGATGCCTGAAAACAAACAACAAACAACAAATCAACAAACCGCTGAAAAAACATCAAAAGAAAAAATAGCGATATAAAGAATATATAAAAGGATAAACTCACCCCATTTATTTTTTTTGCCGCGTTCATTTTTTTTTTTTATTAAATTAATATTTTTATTTATTTCTATCCGTCCTGTCTGTTCTGTCCGTTTGTCATAATTTTTATAAACTTATTTTATTTTAGATTTTAAAAATTCATTTTATCTCTTTTAATTTCCCATTCGTATTAATCTTTTTTTTTGAAGTTTTACATTTTAATTCATTTAAGCTTTTGTTTTTATTGGTTTTTATATATAATTTTATTTAGTTTCTTAATTCATTCATTTGTTTATTTAATTCGAATTTTGTTTTTTTTTTCGTTTTATTTTTTTTTAAAAAAAAATTCATTTATTTTTGTTTTTGGTTTATTAGTTATTGGTATTTATCTTATGTATTCATGCTATTTTTAATTTTTATTTTAATAATCAATTTTTCATATGATTCGTTTTAAGGTTTTCAATTTTTCATTTCCGATTCGTTCCGTTCAAAATAAAAAAAACGCGAAGCTCGATTTAACTTATGTTTACTGCAATCTCCTTAAATGCATGCATATTTTTAATTCACATGTTTATAATTGAGTTTACTGATTCCTCAAAATACGAGGGCGACGAAGATGGTGTCGATTCTCTAGTTACACGAGGTGCTAAAGCGCCATTCGGAGGTGCGAATCGTTGTGGCAAATCTCGTAAACTGTCAACCTTTTTCGTATGTGATGTTAATAAATTACTACTTTGGGGAGTTCTCAAGGTGGTGCAGATATCGCCTTTGTTCCGACGGAGCACTCTTAACTGCTGTCGGAATTCGAGATTTTCGACATGCCGACTCCGCAGAACGATTCACACTTTTCTCGACGCGACGGCCGAATCGCGTCCGCTACGAACTATCACTTGTGATCGCGGCTGTTGGAACCGTGAACCCGTGAAAACTACCGAAATTCGCTAAAACCACACGCAACCGTGAAACGAAAAGAAGTCCATAACAACGCGGAATGCTATGCACGAAACCTACCCATGAACACCTGCGATACTTAGTCAGAAACCATCAACAAAAAAAAATTTTCGCTCGCGAACCAAAAATCAACCGCGCGCCGCTTTTGATCTTTAAAAATCTTTTGTCACGTTCACTTGCACTTTTCGCCATTAAATTATAATCAAGTATTGAATATGCGATTTTCTCCGATTATTTTTTTTTTATCGCCTAACTGTTAAAACTATAGACAGTTTTCAAACAGAAATTTTCCGCGCTACCTTTGTATCGCAAGGCAATTTAATTGATCCGTGATCAGGACACCAACGACATTTCCGCGGTACCGTCGATTTTCTTTTTCGAAACAATTCAATCGGTTGAAAAACAACAAAAATGCACGAAACGCGCGAGCCCTTGAACTTGAAAGCGACGTGTCACCCCGGCTTGTACGAAACCAAAAAATGGTCACAAAATGACGCGCCAGCAGTTTTCCGCGAAGAAAACCAATTCCGAATTCGATTCAATTCGTTTCACTCTGTTAGCAATAAAATGTTTTTCGCGAACGTACACATCGTCGAATTCCTCGTCGATATTTTTGCACGATTCAGTCCAAATTTTCAAATAAAAAACTCTTCGTAGTCCGTATGACGCTGGCTACTCGTATCGACCGCGTAACGGTCCAAAAAAAACTCCTCAATTCTTGTGTGCTGGGTTGGTACAGTTGTCGGTTGCTGCTGCTGTAGTTGTGCTCGATTCACAACCTTTTCGTTGCACACAGAACACAACCGCAGCGTCATGCAAAATTACTGCGTCGTGAAATTGACGTGCAACTCAACAACATAGGCGGTTCGCCGCTGATTTCCAGCGCCGAACCGACTAAAGAAAGTTGCCGTGTTCAGGAGTCTCGATCGCACGACTGAGTTAGCTGGGCAACAGGTGTTGTACCCCTCGGATCACTGCCCCAGATCCTTGGAGTGGTAAATCCCCAGACGTTTGCCTCCTAGATCCTCCAATTCGTATAGTGAGTTGCCTAGCACATGGCGAATCCTGTACTTGAGGAACTTCTTCGCCAGCTTGGCGTTATAATTCCGCGCGGCTGTGGACAAGGAAAAATTTCTTCGGAATACTTCTTGACCTACACAAAATTGTGTTTTAGCAGCACGCAAATTATAACGCCTGCTACTGTCCTCATGTGCGACCCTTATTTTCGTCTGTGCCAGTTGCCTCACGATAGGAATTCCCTCGCGAGGTCGAAGCTGTACATTTGACTCTCCCAACGCTCGCAAATGCTTCAGCAGCTCGTAGTCCTTCCCGTGCAACATCATGTGATTCCCAAACAAAACCTGATAAGGAGAAATTCCAGTGGCTTGGTGGAGTGACCTACGAAGAGCACATCCAATTTTGCTTAGACTCTCATCCCATCGTGTTTGGTCATCAGTGATGAATGCTCGAATTCCGGCCAGGATGGACTGATTGACACGCTCCGAAGCATTCGCTTGCGGTGAGTAGCTCGGGGTGTACAGGTGTTTAACTCCGTATTTGTTCAGCATGGTGTTAAACACATTCGACCTAAATTGAGAGCCGTTATCGGAGAGGATCGTCTCGGGTGTTCCAAACGTATGGAAAACCTGCCCCTCCAAATAGTTGGTGATCTCTTCAGCAGTGATCCGCCCCAAAGGATGTAACAGTGGACATTTAGTGAAATGATCCAAGACGATCAAGATAGCGATCTTACCCCGTTTGGTACGCGGATATGGTCCAAGTACGTCGATGTAAAGGTGTTGGAATGGCTGATCAGTCTGGAAAGGTTCTCCCATTGGCGCTCGTAGAGGTCTGTTCGGGGACTTTGTCTCTGTACAAGTGTCGCACGCCAGAACGTAGGTGCGTACTGGTGTAGCCATTCTGGGCCATTACAAAAATCGCCTGACTCGCTCTAGCGTTTTGGCATAACCACCATGGACCGTGGTGTCTGCCTCGTGCGCCTGAGCAATCGCAGCTGACGTAAGACTCGATGGAATCCATAATTTCCAGGCCCTGTCTTCAGCAATCGGGTCACCATTGTGAGGCTCTGTGCGCTTATACACGAAACCATCCCTCACGCATACGTCAGGAAGCCGATCGGCGTTCGCATCGACAGTGGACACTAATTCTTTATATTCTTTGCCAGAGAATTCTGGAGAATCCATGTCCACCATCGGTGTCACGTCGATCAGCGCATTTAATCCCTCTTCGTATACACGAGAGAGAGCGTCGGGTACAACGTTCAGGCTCTCTCGTCGGTGCTCGATTGTGAAGTCGTAACCTTAGAGTTTTAAACTCCATCTTGCCAACCGTCCTTGTAGGTCTTTCTGCGACATGAGCCATTTGAGACTTGCGTGATCCGTAATGATTTTGAACGCAGTCCCTTCTACGTAGGCTCGAATTTTTTTCACGCTCAACACAGCTGCATAACACTCGAGTTCGGTTACGCTGTAGTTGCGTTGAGCGGAAGTGAGCTTCTGTGACATATACGCCACTGGAGATTCCGATCCGTCGTCGTTTTCTTGGAAGAGAACGCTACCCACCCCTGATTTACTGGCGTCGCATTGAATTACGAAAGCCCTCTTAAAATCTGGATTGATTAATAAGGGGGCTTTCGTCAACAAGTCTTTCACTAACAGGAAGGAAGTTTGTGCCTCTGTAGTCCAAGCAAACTGGTTGGACTTCTTTAGAGTGTCTGAAATTGGTGAAACAGTAGCAGCAAAGTTGGGAACGAATCGTCGATACCAGCCTGCCATACCAAGGAAGCGTCGTACTTGACGTGCGGACTTAGGCGAAGGGTAATCGACGATGGCTGAAACTTTGTATGGATCAGTTTTCAAGCCTCCTTCTCCAACGATGTATCCGAGATATTTCACCTCTCTCAGACAAAACTTACTCTTGTTGACGTTAATAGTCAAGCCAGCCTTTCGCAAACATTTTGCGACTTCAGCCAATAAAACCAGATGTGAATCGAAATCTTCAGAAATTAACAGCAGATCGTCCAAATATACGAATACCTGCTCTTTCAGCTCGGGTAGGATGGCTTTGTCCATCAAACGACACATCCTTTGCGGCGCGTTGCATAACCCAAAAGGCATGCGAGTGTAGTGGTATAGAGGCCGGCCAGGAATGGTTAACGCAGTGTACTCCCTGGATTTGTTCTCGAGAGGAATCTGCCAAAAGGCGTCTTTGAGGTCCAGGCTAGTAATAAAATTGGCTCGCGGCAAACGACTTAAGATACCATCAATGTGTGGTAATGGATATGCATCCTTCTTTATCACACTATTGACTTTGCGCGAGTCCAACCATAGCCTGACCTTGCCTGGCTTCCTCATGAGAACCACAGGCGAGCTCCATGCACTCTGGCTGGTCTCTATAACGCCAAGTGCTCTCATGCGATCGATCTCGTCATACAAGAGTTTTTGGATCGCAGGAGACACAGGATAATGTCGCTGTTTGATGGGACTTGCATCACCAACGTCTATACTGTGTTGTTCGACGTTGGTCACACCGAGTCCGTATACTTCGTATGATGGAAGTTTGGACTTTACCATTTCCAACCTCTTTACATCTGTGGGCGTTAAATGGTGGGCATCCGGAGCTATCAGTTGCGATACAGTATCGGGAGTATCGACCGCGCGGATGATGCTGGGAGCTAGCTGGAAGGTTCGCCAGAAATCTACCCCTAGGTACAATTCCTGCGATAGGCTCGGCACAATGTAGAGTGTAATTGGCTTGGTATTACCGCGAAATGTAATATCGGTATCTACCGTGCCCAATATCTTCTGTGCAGCACCATCAGCGGTCTTCACCTCTTGGCAGACCGGTCGTTACTTCACCTGTGCATCTTGGAGGCGTTGTAAGGAGTTTGCCCCCAGGCAACTGATTCTCGCCCCACTATCGAGTAGTCCTTCAACGTCCACTCCGTACAGGGATACCACGGCGTACGGACGTATGTCCAACGGATTGGTTATAATGGTGGAAATTATCGCTTTCTTCTTGGCCCTCACCATCCTCCAGAATGTGCGCATGCGCAAGACTGATATTTTTCGACTTGCTTCGTTTGCTAACTCGGATATTTCGTTCGCACGAGCGCTTGAAACAGTGTCAAAAATTCGTCTTCGCGCCTCCGCATACTCCTTCAAACGCTGATGGTACGGTTTATGAGGATGGGGAGAGTTTCGTCTTGAATCACTTCGCTCTGTTATTGTTACAGGCTGTAAACAATCCGGTACCTTATCCACGTCTGTTCCCTTCTGCAGAATCGTGGTAGGTTGTCTTAAACTCGTTGAAAAAATAGGTGGGGATGATTTTACTCTACTAGGGTCTACAAAATTGGGTGAAAATATTTGGGTAGGTAAGTTGAAATTTGGAAGGGACTCTAAAGGGGTATTAAAATGTGATAAAATTTTTTTATTTGGGGTAACTAAATCAAAAGGGGATTGGGGAAAGGTTCTCTCACTACACGGATCGTTTACTACGGTCGGGCCTGATGGTTTGATGTTATTGGGCGTTGTGGTCCCGATAACTCCTCGTCCCTCGTCCCGTTTTTTTAACATGCAACGAGTGCATTTCGGCTTGATGATATCGGCCTTCCCGCACCCGTAACAGAATATAGATCTTGGAATCACTTCGCAATCCCTGTAACCGTGTCCTTCTTTCCTACAATTCCAGCAGGTAAGAGGAGCTGAAATTGTGGCCAAATCTGTATACACCTCGTCCTCCGCTTCAACAACCAACGGCTGATCCAGCTCGTGGATTCGAGACTGCTGCCAGGTCACTGAGCGGGTGGCTCTTCTCACCTCCTCGAATCGGGTCACTAAGAAACGAAGCTCGGCCAGGGTTCTCGTTTCATGGAAACAGATTTGTTGTTGAGTATGACCCAGCAAATTTTCTCGAAGCAGGTCCACGAACTCTGGCTCCGGCATATGGGTGCGCAGCAGGGTACGCAAGACAGTCAGATCTTGCTCGAATGACAAGAAAGTTTCGTTTGGAGCTTGACGCCTTGCAAGCATTTGCTTGCGCACCTCCCAATCTGAGCTGTGCTCTCCCCAAGCTTGCAGAAATGTCGCTTTCAGTGATTCCCAAGATGACTCGTCATTGGACCGTCTCCACAGCCAATACCACTGGTTAGGCTTACCATCTAACAACAGATGGAAATTCTGGGCCAACAGGTCCATGCGACCGCCCAGATCTCCCCTAGCTAAAGCCTCGGCCCTGAAGACCAACTCTTCCGCTCGCAAAGAATGGCTATCTCCGCTAAACCACAATCGCCAATGACGAATTGGGCTGCCATGATTACGTTGTCTATAATTTGGGCCATTGCCATTGCGGTCGCCCATCTGAGCGGCCCCGAACTCGCATGTGCCCGTCCAGTGCATCGCGACGGTTTGGTGGTGGTGGAAAATTATAATCAGTGCCCACATTAGGTCTTGGTGGTAATTGTTCACGTGGAACGGATTGATATAAAGGTGGTGGTGGAATACCTGTGTTGAGGTTGACCCTTGATGGTTGCTGTGCCAATTCCTCTCGCAACAACGATCTAATAAGGTATATCAAACGGTCCACTCCTGGCTCGCTTGCAAGCCCCATATGCATTGCGTTCAAGTCTGTGGGCGTCTGCGTGTCGTGAATATCAGCCCACCTCACTCTACTATCTCCCAGCACATCCGAAGGCTTGGCGGTCAGTACCTGCGTACTTCGTTCTTGTACGACTGAACCATCTGGAGCGTAGAGAGCTCGTCCGCCCCCTGTCTCGAGAGTAAGATCCAAATTTAACCTCGGAGGCGAAACTACTTCGTTTTGAGACTCCTGGCCCCTGAGTTGCGTCTGGCTTCTTGCGCCGACTCGAGCGGACGCGCCCTCTACGCCCTGCGTAGACCAATAATCTTGAGAGCCCAGATGTCCACGGCAGTTGGGACATTATGATTGTCCACGATCCACCTTTCCAGGCATCCTCTGTGAAATTGGTGGCCACATTTAGTCCGCACTTCATTTGCCGCGTATATGCTCTCCCTACAGGTAGTGGAAATTCCATTTGCGCCCGTCGGCGAGTGCAACAAGGACATGATTTATGGTCGAGTGAGAAAGAGAAGATACCGTTAAAGTAATCAAGCGCTACGCAAGAAAGCGAATGAGCGATAACCTGAATGACTGCGTGCGTGCAGTAAGAAGGAGCGAATAAAAAACGACTGATTGCTGAGCGATGGAAAAAAATAGATCGAATAGCTGAATGCAGTATAAGCATAGAAAATTAAATGAATGTTTGAACGAATGCCTATTTGATTGTGTGATTGTTACCAAATTGCTGAATAGATGGCTATTGTACGAATTCTGGGATGATCGACAGTATGAATGAATAACTTTGATCGCAAAATTAAATGATCAAGTGACGAATAATTGCGCAAATGTGAATGCACCAATGTATGATAAAATTGCAGCGTGTAAATTCGAACGAATGTATGATTGGTCGTATATACAAAAAAAAAATGAATGACTGATTTTACGGTGTAACCTGAGTTCAACTAATACTCGAATGTACGATAGAAAGAATTTTTTGAGTGTATGCATCTTGACTGGAGAAAAAAAAAATCGAATGCGTGATTATTATCGAATCTATGTCTGAGTAACGGTATGTACGAAAACGATAGACTGAATAAACAATTGTGTTTTGAATTGTCGCATGAACGTTGAAACGACGGTATGACTGTATATCTGAGTAGATGATTGTATGGATATAATTGATTGTGCGAATGTACGAACCAGTGTATGTTGGATTTCAAAAAAAAAAACCGAGAACAAAAAATATTGAACGACTGATTTTACGTGTGAAAAAAAAATTAAATTCACCCAATTGACTGTTGATACGAATATACGAGTGATTGCAAAAAAAAAATTATTGTTGAATGATGAAATGAATATTCAATGTGTAATGACGTGAATACTCGAATGTATGGACGAATGAATCTTAGATTAAATGAACAACTTTATTGTGTGAATGTCACCAACGAATCAAAGAAATGAAAGATATGTATATGTGTATAACTCCGAAAAAAAATGAACCCTCACGTTGTCGCAACCTTTCCCCTCCCCTCATATGCAGATCAAATCGCGAAGCCGATCTTGATCTTCCTCGCTCCATCGGGAAAATCCGGAACGCGATAAAATTGCAAAAGAAAAAAAAAATTGGAAAAATTTAGCAAACAAAATCAAAAATCAGCAATAAAAAAATCTACGTTATCATTTGGTCAAAAGACATATAAAAAAAAATTTTTAAAAGTACAACAAAAGCTACGTTATTTCAAAAAAAATTTAAACTACGTTAAAAGGTACTTTAAAAGGAAGGATAAGGAAATAAGGTACTTAACAAATTTTCGACAATACCTTCTATCACCAAACTCACCAATTTTTTGCAAGTATGGTTTCCAACTGTCTGACGACACGCCCGCTAAGTCAGGGCATGCCCAGCTCTCAGTTGGGTACTCACGAACCAAAAGTGGAATGGTTCAAAAAAATAAAGTCTGACCCAACTTACATCGAATCAGTCTTGCATACAGACAATGTTTCCCTTTCCTATGGAACCGAGTTGGCGCCTAAAGGTTGCCAAAACGGTTCGTCAATAGGATCGTTCCACATTGCCTCCATCCAAGATCAATAAGATGGTTTGCTGTTAAAACTCAGAAAAGCTTGTACACTTAGGCTTTTTGTAGTCGAAGGATGGGTAAAGATTCGGGACAGAATGGGCCAATTCCTCCTACGTCTGAACTGGTGGCTGAAGTAGAACGGAAGCGACACGCTTGCTGGCGGCCGGGACTAGCTACGGCAGTGTGGGGTGGTTCTTGTTCTACCTCAGACCATAAACCTTAGACCTATACAACAAAAATTTCGTGTCGGCTTACTCCAGGGTATTTAAAATTGGAATATCTTCCCAATAGGTCGTGAAAGACCAAGAAGCGGTGGAGTTGCGCGACTTCACGATTTGTCAGGGCGCTTAGGTGTAAGTAGCGCCCTGTTCTGCCCACCCTACCTCAGCCACGACTGTCCTCAAAACATTTTAGCGTCGTGGCCCCTTATTGAGGTTCGGGGCGAAGGAGCTAAACGCTCGGGATCATTTCAAAAATGGGCTTTAGCCTTGCATTATTAAAAAAATTTTGGGCGCGAATGATGCCTGAAAACAAACAACAAACAACAAATCAACAAACCGCTGAAAAAACATCAAAAGAAAAAATAGCGATATAAAGAATATATAAAAGGATAAACTCACCCCATTTATTTTTTTTGCCGCGTTCATTTTTTTTTTTTATTAAATTAATATTTTTATTTATTTCTATCCGTCCTGTCTGTTCTGTCCGTTTGTCATAATTTTTATAAACTTATTTTATTTTAGATTTTAAAAATTCATTTTATCTCTTTTAATTTCCCATTCGTATTAATCTTTTTTTTTGAAGTTTTACATTTTAATTCATTTAAGCTTTTGTTTTTATTGGTTTTTATATATAATTTTATTTAGTTTCTTAATTCATTCATTTGTTTATTTAATTCGAATTTTGTTTTTTTTTTCGTTTTATTTTTTTTTAAAAAAAAATTCATTTATTTTTGTTTTTGGTTTATTAGTTATTGGTATTTATCTTATGTATTCATGCTATTTTTAATTTTTATTTTAATAATCAATTTTTCATATGATTCGTTTTAAGGTTTTCAATTTTTCATTTCCGATTCGTTCCGTTCAAAATAAAAAAAACGCGAAGCTCGATTTAACTTATGTTTACTGCAATCTCCTTAAATGCATGCATATTTTTAATTCACATGTTTATAATTGAGTTTACTGATTCCTCAAAATACGAGGGCGACGAAGATGGTGTCGATTCTCTAGTTACACGAGGTGCTAAAGCGCCATTCGGAGGTGCGAATCGTTGTGGCAAATCTCGTAAACTGTCAACCTTTTTCGTATGTGATGTTAATAAATTACTACTTTGGGGAGTTCTCAAGGTGGTGCAGATATCGCCTTTGTTCCGACGGAGCACTCTTAACTGCTGTCGGAATTCGAGATTTTCGACATGCCGACTCCGCAGAACGATTCACACTTTTCTCGACGCGACGGCCGAATCGCGTCCGCTACGAACTATCACTTGTGATCGCGGCTGTTGGAACCGTGAACCCGTGAAAACTACCGAAATTCGCTAAAACCACACGCAACCGTGAAACGAAAAGAAGTCCATAACAACGCGGAATGCTATGCACGAAACCTACCCATGAACACCTGCGATACTTAGTCAGAAACCATCAACAAAAAAAAATTTTCGCTCGCGAACCAAAAATCAACCGCGCGCCGCTTTTGATCTTTAAAAATCTTTTGTCACGTTCACTTGCACTTTTCGCCATTAAATTATAATCAAGTATTGAATATGCGATTTTCTCCGATTATTTTTTTTTTATCGCCTAACTGTTAAAACTATAGACAGTTTTCAAACAGAAATTTTCCGCGCTACCTTTGTATCGCAAGGCAATTTAATTGATCCGTGATCAGGACACCAACGACATTTCCGCGGTACCGTCGATTTTCTTTTTCGAAACAATTCAATCGGTTGAAAAACAACAAAAATGCACGAAACGCGCGAGCCCTTGAACTTGAAAGCGACGTGTCACCCCGGCTTGTACGAAACCAAAAAATGGTCACAAAATGACGCGCCAGCAGTTTTCCGCGAAGAAAACCAATTCCGAATTCGATTCAATTCGTTTCACTCTGTTAGCAATAAAATGTTTTTCGCGAACGTACACATCGTCGAATTCCTCGTCGATATTTTTGCACGATTCAGTCCAAATTTTCAAATAAAAAACTCTTCGTAGTCCATATTAGTGCTGCGACATCGACCTCAAAACATCGATGTTTTATAACATCGATGTTTGAAATAAACGACATCGATGTCGATAAAACATCGGTGATAAACATCGATGTTTCTAAACATCGATGTTTTTAGAATTTTAGGTGAGACATTAGAGAAGAAGCAAAAAAAATGTTTTTAGCTAAGAGATTGGTGTGAGGAAAAATAACCTTGATGTTCCTCAAACATTGATGTTTTATCACAGTAGGTAAAAAACACGATTGTTAAAACAAAATAATCTTATTAATTAAAAACAATCTTATTACATATTTCATTATTATTTTATATTTCATTTCATTATTATATTTCTAAAAATAGGAACAGGATTCTTAAAAGAAAATAATTTCATTTCTGCTACTAACAACAAATTCTGCTTTTCAAATTTAATTTAGGTTATGTTAACAAAACAAAAAAATCTGCCAACAATCTGAGCGTAACTTTATTAATTTTCCGGCAGAAGTTCGGAACGCGTTCAATTCTGAGATGCGGTGTAGGTTACTATGTGACTGAAAACCTAACAAAAAGTTCGGGACCGGGTTAGAATAACATATGCATTACATAATTGGGTCATATTCCATTACATAATTGGGTAATTTGCGGCCTAGGGGCTGCAGAAGGAAAACACTTACAAATAGGTGATTATTAAACAAGCCCGTGGAAGTGAAAATCCGATAAGATCTGAGAGATATGGTAAAGTTCATGAAAAAGTATACAACCTCTTTACACCTCCTTAGTGGTCGAATTTCAAAAAATCTTGAAAATACATTCTAGATATTCATATGAAGAATCCGTAGAATGAAAATGAGTTCGATATTTGGGAAGACCTAGTAGATATGACGAAAATCGTGAAAATATATGCATTCTATTTCCACTGATAATTTTTCTTACCCTCCTTCAAAATACCCTTTCTAGTTGATTTAGATATACACGCCGAGTTTCAAATTTCTTGCATCAGCCGTTCTATAGTTAGGAAAATCACCCCCAGCCCCGTACCGTACTACCCCTAGAAAAAAGGTATATTTTTTCAACATGCTACAACATAGCTCTATCTAAAAACCAAGTTTCAGCTTTATATCATTATAGGTTATTAAGATATAAGCATCGGAACCTTTTCCTTTTCACCCTTCTCCACCCTCGCTCTCACCCTCTACAGCCACATTCCCAATTTTTTTCTCTGCTAGGTTTCTATTGGGCCTACTTCTGGTAAAAATTTAAGCATCTATCTTATACGGCGAACGGCGCAGCGGACGGCGCGGCGTACAGACGGAGATTATTTTTTTGCATTTTTGGGGTCTACGAGTCCTAAAACGTGAAAAAACAGAATTTCAGGGTTGCAATTTTTTTTTTAAATTTCGAGTCGATCACAATACATTATTAGTATTATTATTATTATTAGAAAAAAGGAATACAACTCTAATAATCCAAACTCCAAAATGTTGAGTTTACTGTCTGTAAAAACAGTAATTTTTGAAACTTCTCCCCTGAGAGAGAGCTTCTTCTGCTGGAAGCAATGTTCGATGGAGCAGGGAACACTCTTTCAGAGGGTACTGAAGTAGCCATAATAGACAAGTATTTCATGGCAGCCTTCATGAGTGCCGAATTTTGAGGAACGCGTCCCTGTTGCCATCCCTCCAGCGAGTAGTTTCGTTTCCTTTGGTCCCATCGATGTTTTACCTCCTTTTTTTACCTTTTCGTAACAAAGTTTGATGCTTTTATAAAACCTCGGAACAATTTTTGCTAAGAGATTGGTGTGAGGAGCAAAAAAAAACCTCGATGAGCCTGAAACATCGATGTCGATGTTTTTATAAAACATCGATGTTTGAAAAACATCGAAGTAAAAACATAGATCTTAAAAGTACCCGGTGTTTTTGCAAGATATCGATGTTTAAGAAACATCGATGTCGATGTCGCAGCACTAGTCCGTATGACGCTGGCTACTCGCATCGACCGCGTAACGGTCCAAAAAAAACTCCTCAATTCTTGTTTGCTGGGTTGGTACAGTTGTTGGTTGCTGCTGCTGTAGTTATGCTCGATTCACAACCTTTTCGTTGCACACAGAACACAACCACAGCGTCATGCAAAATTACTGCGTCGTGAAATTGACGTGCAACTCAACATAGTAAAAGGTTTTAGGTTGAAGGGATGATGATTTTATGATTGAGACATTTGCTTCACTGTCTATAAGCAGTGTTAGCGATTTTCTTTTTGATTGAGCGCAAGGAAGGGTAACGTAAATCGTATTTTCGTTACTTAAAACTAATCCATGTCTAATACAGCGAAATAGTTTAGTTCCCGAGGAATTGCTGCTTGTGTTTCGGGAACGTTTGCGTTTCCCTGATTATCATTTTGTGGGTTTGGTTTAAATTTATTTTGTTTTTTCGAATTTGCAAATTCTCTTTTCCTACATTCAGAGATATCGTGACCGAGGTTTTTGCAATAGTTACAAAATTTAGTACCCGAAGACGTATAAATTGACTTTGAGTCTATGACGCTATGTTTGGGAGGATCTGGTTTAGGGATGCCTTGAATGTTGTTTTTCTTAAAGCAGTTTGCGGCAATATGCCCTTGCATTTTGCAGTGGCTACAATACCTGCGGTTGCCGGATTGGTCCTTCAATAAAAGAAGTACCTTTTCTTCTTCTACTGCAGTGTTAAATGCTTCGTTTAGAGAGTTTATGTCCCTAGCTCTTAGCATTTGGCTTATTTCAGGTTTAACATTGAGAATAAAGGTGTGAAGTGCAAGATTATTCTGATACGGCATGGTTTCCTTGTCGTGTTGAGGCTAACACGCGTTTTAAGGCAGTTTCAATACGACACATGTACTGGGGAATAGTTTCATTGAGTGATTGCTTGCAGCCAAGAAGTTCCATGAGTAGATGCCCATGATGTTTCTTGTCTGAATACATCGATTTGAGGTAGTCCTTTAACGAATTCCATGTTTCGAATACATGGTTAGAACAAGCGGACTCGGCTTTGCCCGTCAATTGAGATTTAACATAAGCGAGAAGGATACCGGTTTGATCAACTGATGCCAGTTTAAAGGCTTCGTCGCAATTGTTAAGAAATTGCGTGATTCTTTCACGGTCCCCGTCGAACGATTTAACAAATTTAAAAAGGGTATTGATATTAATAGATGTGAAGCCAATGAAATCTTCACTTTCAGCGGTTGAAGTGCGAGTGCGTTGACCCTCATTGGTTTTAACGTCGCCGGTCGTGCCAGCTTCAGGTTTACTCATTTCGATTCACTTGAAAATATAACCTTGTTTTTTTCACAATTGGTTTGAAATTAATTTGAACACTTCACTTTTTTTTTTTTTTAAATATATGTATATATAGGTAAATATAGGTATAAATATAATAATGAATAATGAAATGAAAAGGTACGGCTTACAGGATTATCCTTGTTGCCGCCATATAAAACCCCTTGAGTGTTGAGTTGATTTGGTACATGTTGATTTAATATGAATTGATGAATGTTGAGTAAATTCGATTTGATGTGCGTTGATTGAGTCGAGTTGATTTGGTAGATGTTGAGTTGATTTGTTTTGATGAATGTTGAGTAAATTTGATTTGATGTGCGTTGATTGAGTCGAGTTGATTTGGTAGACGTTGAGTTAAGTTGATTTGATGGATGTTGAGTAATTTCGATTTGATGTGCGTTGATTGAGTCGAGTTGATTTGGTAGATGTTGAGTTGATTTACTTTGATGAATGTTGAGTAAATTCGATTTGATGTGCGTTGATTGAGTCGAG
Source organism: Beris chalybata (assembly GCA_949128065.1). Lineage (NCBI taxonomy): Eukaryota > Metazoa > Arthropoda > Insecta > Diptera > Stratiomyidae > Beris > Beris chalybata. The sequence continues at coordinate 70,629,188 of OX421897.1, read as the reverse complement.
TTGATTTGGTAGACGTTGAGTTAAGTTGATGGATGTTGAGTAAATTCGATTTGATGTGCGTTGATTGAGTGTTATTAATTTCCTGTGAACTCCTTTGTCTTTGCGCATCCCACTTCTGACACCAATTGTTAAGGGACTCGCTGCGCAAATTTCCTGGAGGAAGTTTAGAGAGAATAGAAACACAGTATCTATTCACGGATATATCAACACTACAACTTTATTCAATAACACCAAATTAATAAGTAAAGTAACTTTAACTTAATATACTGCTCGGAGGCCAAATCAAGACTGAACTTAAATATTACTTCGAGTCATAATTACAACTCGGATAAATAAAAGTCGCACGAAAACAGTCAGCAAAAGTCCACGATCGGATTCAAGTAATATGATATCATATTGCTTGAATCATAACAAAAATTTAAAACGCGGCGATATGCGAGTGATTTATCCAACGTATGGAAATATGATCGACTCGAGATTTGTGCAACGTCAGCATTAGATTAACGACAAAATATGGTAAGCAATAAAATAACGTTTGCAACGTTAGCGCTAAGTTAAGTGCAAAGTGCAAATGTGCGGAAAATCAGCAAAAAACAGAAAAACAAGCAGAAAAATCACCGAGTTTTTTGTTCTAGTCCACAAATATGCACGAATTGCGTACCCCTGTTCAGTGACTCTACCACCTACTCAGGAAAATTAGCAGAGTGAAAATCCGACCAAAGATCACGCTGTACGCCATCCTAAAGTGCGGAAAATCAGTAAAAAACAGAAAAAGGTTATGAGACTACCGAGAGACCCTCGAACTTTGTTGTCGACAACAAGACACATGTCGACTACGTACTCCAATGGGAACCATGGCCTGAAAAATTGTTGTTCTATGCTAATTTTCGGTACATCGGCCTTAAATTTAACAATCATACATTAAAAAATCTGCCAACAGTCTGGGCGCAACTGTATTATTCTTCCGGCAGAAGTTCAGAACGCGTTCAATTCGGGGATGCGGTGTATGTAATATGTTACTATGTCACTGAAAACCTAACAAAAAGTTCGGGAAGCGGTTAGAAAAGGGTGTAACATATGAATTAAATAATTGGGTCATATTCCGGGATGCGGTCTAGAGGTTGAAAAAAACAAAACTTAAAAATAGGTGATTATTAAACAAACCTGGGGAAGTGAAAAGATATTCGATATCTGATCAGACCTGAGAAACATATTAGAATTCATAGAAAAGTATACAACCAGTTTACACCCTCTTAGGGGTCGAATTTCAAAAAATCTTGAAAACACATTCTAGGTATTCACATGAAGAATCCGTAGAATAAAAATGAATTCAATATTTCGAAAGACCTAGTAGATATGACGAAAATCGTGAAAATATATGCATTTTATATTAACCGATATTATTTTTTGCCCCCCCCCCCCTTCTGAACGCCAATGAATATTCGAATTTTTTTATCAGAATTACTTTTCTAGTTAATTTACATATACGTACTGAGTTTCAACTTCCTAGCATAAGCCGTTCTGAAGTTAGGGAAAACACCGCCCACCACCGTACCATACTACCCCTAAAAAAAAATTTATTTTTCCACCATGCCACTACTATAGCTTTATCTAAATACCAAGTTTCAGCTTCCTATCATTATAGATTCTTAAGATATAAGCATCGGAACTTTTTCTTTCTCACCCTTCCCCACCCTCACCCTCTACACCCACACCACCAAACTTTTTTTCCCTACTAGGGTTTTATTAGGCCTACTTCTGGTAAAAATTGGAAGCATCCATCTTACACTGTTATTGAGATATGAATCGGGTTATTTTTGAAAAATTCTAATCCCTCCCACTTCCGTGCTCCTCCACCCCCTTCAAATATTTTACTTTGAGCAATCTTTATTTATTAATTTTACTTTATTATTTTAATAATAAAGTATTGTTATCGACTTTTAAAAAAAAAAAAATTTGCTACCCTGAAAATTTTTTTTTATACGTTTCATGACTAATAAACGCCAAAAAAGCAATACAAATTTTCAGTCCGTCTGTGCTCCGTACGCCGTACGCCGTACACCGTACACCGTACGCCGCACGCAAAGTCGTTTGAGGAATTATAGTTCCCAAACCCTATGAGCTATTAAATTGATTTTTTTTTCTGAATACACATGGTAGACCTCTTAAAGTGAGAATTTTTTCAGGGGGGGGGGGTGCGAGGGGGAAGGTGGGGGAAGCGTTTTAGACGAAAAATTTTGGTTTCTAGATCTCAGCAACCGCTTACTTGAAATTTGGCATGAATATTCTTAATATATGCCTCTATCGTATGAACCAATAAAAACTGGAAATTTCATTTTCAACTTTTTAAAAAAATTCGGGAAAGTTAAAAAATTAGTGGGAAAATCGACCTCAATTTTTTAATCAGCCCATTTTTTTTTTTCACTTTTACTGGTTTATACGATAGTGGCATTTATACTGATCAAAAGTTATCCATAATTTTTTTTTTCCAGTGACCAGGTGGGTAGATATCATGGCGGCCAGGCCTTTTCTCCCTATTGAGGGATTATATAGAAAAAAAGGTCCTTGCTCATCGCATAAACAGCCGTGCTCAATTGAAGGACATTATTTTAGAAAACTGGAAGAAAATTACATCCAATTCAACTCGAAAATTAGCACTTTCAATGCAGGATCGTCTACGAGCAGTAGTAGCAGCTAAAGGACATCATACTCGCTATTAAAAAAGTAAATACCGTGAATTTCTTAAGTGTATGTGCAATTTTTTGATGTGCATATACTGACTTGTGAAGTACAAATGACAATATTTCTAAGAAAATTAAGTAAACACAAATGTTTGATTCTTGCATTTAAAAGACCTAACTAGAAATAATAAAAAACCCAAAACGAAATGAACTTATCTTTTTTCATTCAAAACAAAAACTGACTCTATTCCCGATTATAGCTGCTGTATGTGCAATTTTTTGATATAGTGTATTTCCGGTTCTATGTGACTAAAATTCTACAAACCCTCTTTGGGTTTCAAAAACACATAAACTCCCAAGTCAATCATTGCAAATAATATTGTTAAATTTGAGGTTTTACAAGGAGCAGTATATAACAAATATATTGAAGAATAGAAAAATATTTTGTTCAATGTGAACAAGTGGACTTACCCGAATTAGTGTCTGTCAATATACCTATAGTTAGGATGTGGGGAGTACTATGCGGACGAATACGGAGTAACGACTATACAACTGAAGCCGAAGAACCAAAGTAAACTAAAAATTAGCTGAAAAATCGAGTACCGCTGTCTCGTGCCTATTCCTTGTTTTTTTTTTAATTTGTTTAACTGAAGGTGCGATGAACGAATATTTTTAAACGTTATACATTGTGCTTCCATTGAGAATTTCATGGTCCGAAAGTACTTCAAGTAGTTTAAAAGGAAGATGCATAAGACGGGGTTAGTTGCAGGAGTCTACGACGGGAAGGATGCATGAAATTCATGCATGTCGCTATACGTTCAAAATCAAAATAAATTTTTTGCAAATTTGAAAATCGCGCCTTTTTTTAACGTCAATCTGTCCATTGAATTCGTTTGCTGATTGGTCGATTTAAGAAAACAGCGACTGGGCAATGCTGCTTTCCAGTAGTATACGAGATACTGTTCGAGAGTCATCTCGAACAATCTCGAGAATAGCAATTTTCTGTTTCGTTCGACTCGATCATTCGAATGCTCACTCGAATCTCGAGCGAACTCAAGAATTGGGCACCAGACCTGTTCTTTTTGCCTACACTTTTTTCCTAGGCAGGAATCATATTGCTTATCATTCTTCACCACTAGATAGAAAGAAATAGCAATAAGAACATGTGCTCCCACCACGATATATTTGTAATGCAAGAAACAGCCGCATCACGCCAAGCGCTGCAAATGTCATCCGCGACTTACACGATTAAAATTATATACGCGAAAAGTTTTTCTATGGAATATAATTAATTTTTGATTTTTGAAGTGTCACATAAGCATCAGCTGATCCTGTTTCGAAACTGTTATAATAGCAATGCTATGCTGTGACAACATAGACGTAGACCAAGGACCTGGTAATATAAATTGACTACCCATGTGAAATTTTCCCATACAATTTCCGAGACAACGATGGGCCAAAAAACATTTCCCTCTCTTTCCCGCTCAATTACACGGTGTTGTTGTTGTGCGGATTTTGAATTTTCGAAAAGTTTCGAAACTTCAAAGTGACAAGAGAAAATTCATAGTGGAGAACTGTCACAACAAATCAACGGACCGATGGTAAATATTTTTCTTCTCGTGCTATTAAATTAAAATTTAACTAAACTTTAATTTAGAAGACGCAGTCAAGCGACAGGACCGGAGATGACCGCCGGCTGAATGTACTTCTGAAGACTTTCATTAAATGGTGTGACACAAATGAATCGCAGGAAAATAAGTTAGTCAAAACGAAATTGTGTTTATGACCGCCGGCTGAATGATCTTCTGAAGACTTTCATTAAATGGTGTGACACAAATGAATCGCAGGAAAATAAGTTAGTCAAAACGAAATTGTGTTTAAAAACGTTTGTTTATTGAATCCTTTCGTATCAGGCAAATATTGTACGACTGATTGTTGGCGCAACTGGCACAATGCGAGTTTGCCGTGACCAAATCGGACTTTGCCACCAAAATGATATCCGGAAGAATTGAGTCAAGCATCGAGAATGAACTTAAAATCTTGCAAGGCACCTGGTTTCGATGGTATCTCATCAAAGATACTCAAATGCATTGCATAACATACAACCCCTTTCATATATATTCACAATGGCATCTTTCCGGATATTTTAAAATACGCGGTAATTATACCGCCTCATAAGGATGGTGATTCTTCTGACCCAAGGAATTACCGTCCTATCTCTCTGTTACCTCTTTTTGCAAGAATATTTGAAAAATGTATTAAGTTCAGATTAATGAATTACCTTGATGAGCACAAGATCCTATCACGAAACCAATATGGCTTTAGAAGAAATGTAAGTACGGACAATGCATTGTATGATGTAACCTCGTTCATAAACTCCGCTATTGAAAAGGGCGAGAAAACTATTGCTGTTTTCCTCGACCTGAAAAAGGTGTTCGATAAGGTGAATCACGAAATTCTACTGGAAAAACTTTTTAAGCTGGGAATAAAAGACAAAGCCTTGTCTATTTTCCACTCGTATTTGAGCCAGAGAACCCAAGCAGTGAAAGTAGGCAAGGTGGTAAGCGGGTAAGCCCACCCGTACCTATTTGTTGTGGGATTCCACAGGGAACAGTCTTGGGACCCCTACTTTTCCTTGTTTATGTCAACCAGTTATGTGGCCTTGAGCGAAATTTATTTAAAGGGCATTTAGTTGCATTCGCTGATGACACTGTTCTGATGTTCAAAGATAACCTTCGATCAGCCCTGGAAAAAGCGAAGCAGGGGCTACCTATAGTTTATGAATGGATTACGAAGCATAAATTAGCTTTAAATTTTTGTTTGTTACTTAGTTCATTTGTCTGTGAACTGTTTAGTAAGTAAGACATCATATCTTGATTATTAATTACAACACCATGCATAGAAATGACACTGAAATATCCGATGCTTAATATGCAAATTAACGTCACAGTTGATGAAACTGATGCGGACCGAAGAAGACGAAAGCACTGGCCACTTCGGAATTCAACGAAGTCGACAGCCACGAAAATGGTCGCTGCTGACGAAAAGATTGAACCAAGTGAATGGAAAGACGCCAAAGATACTCCAGATCCAAAAAAGACTCCCGTCGAAGATTCGGCAAAACGTGTCCCGGTAGATAGCGAAATCCAGCCGTTGCTTATAGTGGAAATTGAAAATCTGAAACTCAAAAATTACACGCAAACTGAAGAAGTTAGGGCTCTAACGCAGGAAGTGATCAAAACAATTCGCGATATAATCACCACCAATCCGTTGTATAGGTAGAATCAGTTTTGTGTTCTATGTAGAATTTTTGTAACAATATTCTTTTTTTCAGACAGAGAAAGTCTGCAGCAGATGCTCCATCAGAATCAAAGAGTGGTCGACAATCCCATTTATTATGCGATTTAAGAGCATCGCTGTCAGCAGCCGATCTAGAAGAACTTCAAGGTATCATGGAAGATATAAATGTAATTTACACACATCCGAAATTATGATTAACCAATAACGGTTCGAAATTCCACGATAGATTCCAAAGCGTTTGATGCTTGCGTTGTCTCTGCTCAAAAAGGAACTGGAGATTTCGAAATCGCAGCACAAAATTGGCCGAGAAGACGAGGAGAAGGTGAAACAGCAACATCGAAAATATATTTTACAAGAGCAGCTTAAAGTGATCAAAAAAGAGCTGGGCATTGAAAAGGACGATAAAGACGCAATCGGTGAGAAACGACTTAAAGACAAAATAGTTCCGGCTGCTATCATGACTGTAATCGATGAGGAGCTCAACAAATTAAACTTTTTGGAGAGCCACAGTTCGGAGTTCAAGTAAGTTCCTGTAATAGGTGATCGAGTTAATGTTATATTTGGGGTTGTTTTTTAATTAAAGTGTTACTCGGAACTATTTGGACTGGCTGACATCATTGCCATGGGGTGTTATGAGTAAAGAAAATCTCAGCATCGACGAAGCTGTTACGATATTAGAAAAAGACCATTATGGCATGGATAATGTCTAATTTTAGAATTTATCGCTGTTAGTCAATTGAAGGGAACAACACAGGAAAAAATTCTTTGCTTCCATGGTACACCGGGAGTCGGTAAAACTAGTATAGCAAGATCGATTGCGCGTGCCTTAACTCGAGAATATTTTCGGTTCAGTGTGGGCGGTATGACGGATGTGGCGGAAATTAAGGGACATCGACGTACCTATGTCGGAGCCATGCCGGGCAAACTGATTCAGTGTTTGAAGAAAACGAAAACTGAAAATTCGCTTGTTTTAATCAACGAAGTTGACAAAATCGGAAAGTATGAGCGAAATTAAAGATCAAATTAAATTCGTTGTTACAAATAATATTTGCTATTCTAGAGGATACCAAGGTGACCCCAGTTCGGCGCTGTTAGAGCTTTTACACCCAGAACAAAATGCCAATTTCCTTGATCATTACCTGTACGTCGCTGTTTATCTTTCACATGTTTTGTTTATCTGCACGGCCAATGTAATTGATGGAGCCGTTGAGAGATCGAATGGAAATGATTGAAATGTCAGGTAATATATTCTATTAGTTTCTTTAGTTTACTTAAGTTCAGTTTACCGATTTCTTTTGAAGGCTACGTGGCTGAAGAGAAAATTACCGCAAGCAATGAACGATTGTGGCTTAGAAGATAAACACATCACGATTAAGGACGAATCGTTAACCATGCTAATTAAGAATTACTGCCGTGAGTCTGGTGTAAGCAATTTACAGAAACATATGGAAAAGGTTTGTCGTCGAAATAGTTCTGATCTTTTGATCGACACTAACCAAACTCCATTTAGGCGATGTTATGAAAGAGTCGGCACAAATTGCATTGACAGTGGCTCGTAATTTCATCAAAAATGTTGCAAATGAAAATACTTTTCTGCAAGCAAGGTAAGAGATTTTAATTGCGCAAATTTTTTAACGATAAACCACAGAACTTTGATTGTTTATAGTCATATTCATCTACACGTCCCGGAAGGTGCGACACCAAAAGATGGATTGATAATTCTGGCATTGATCCTGGAAGGACGCCGTTCGCAAGCTCGACACAAATCTCGAGGAAGCGATCACATTGTCAACGACCAGCGACCAAACTTTGCAAATCATTTACTGAAGTCGAAAATGCCGCCGATTTAGCGATTTTCGGGCTGCCGGATAGCAAAAAATGATCGCTGATGTTACTCCAGGTCTAAAAGTAAGTAATTATTTTAATATTGGGAAAAAAATGGCTGTTGCCTTTCGCCGTCGCCTAGCTTTTCCGTTTTAAAGAAAATTCGTTTTTTCGTTTAAATTAACTATAATCACGTTGTTCGCTTCTTTACGTCTTGCTTACTGGGATGGCGGTAGAAGAAAGGAACGAATTCAAATATATATCCGCTACACCGATTCCATTCATTCCACCCGATTCCGTGCGTTGGGTGCGTTCGTTATTTCAAATTTTGAACCGGTTTATTTATTTATTTTTTTTTTTAAATTTAATTTTAATTTTAATCTAATTGCCCGTGGTAACACTCTCCCCTCTCGGTATGTTGCTACTTAAATCAACGCGAGTTTGCTCATCGTCTCGTTTAACATCCAGAACCGCAAGTTTAACTGCGGGTCTTACCAACATGCCACCAGCTGTTTGAACCGTCGCTTGGTGGACTTGTCCGGATCGACCTGAAACTACTTCGATGATGATTCCTTTTTTCCAGGTATTTCGCGGTTCTCTATCGTCTACTATTAACACAACGTCCCCTTTCTTTATAGGTCTCGCTAGGTTGAACCACTTTGTTCTTCGCGTGATATCAGGAAGGTATTCTCTAGTCCAGCGTTTCCAAAAATTATTTGCTAGCTGTTGATAGATCTTCCAATTTTTTCTAAGGAAAAGTGGGTCTTCGTCGAATTTTCCTGGTGGCTTAAGTCCATTAGAGGATCCTAACAAAAAATGATTCGGCGTTAGTGCTTCGTCGTTTGAAGTTTCGATGGGAATGTATGTTAGCGGTCGAGAATTTACGATATTCTCGGCCTCCATTAGCATACACCTTAATAGTTCATCGTTTGGATTACGTGTGGGCATTATCGCTTTGAGCGTAACTTTGACCGAACGTATCAGTCTCTCCCAGCTTCCCCCATGTGTGGAGCGGAAGGTGGGTTGAAATGCCATTCAATTGCTTGACCAGGAAAGGTTGTCTCTTGCAATTGATTGACGTCAATTTTGCTAAGGCTCGTCCGAAGCTCTTCATTAGCTCCGCGGAAATTAGTTCCATTGTCGCTATACAACGATGTAGGGATACCCCTTCTGGCAGCAAAGTTCCTTATCATCATAATACAGGAGTCGGTTGTTAGGCTATGAGCAATTTCAATGTGAATTGCTCTAATAGTAAGACAAGTAAATAATACCCCCATCTTTTTTCTATTCGCCTTCCAACCGATACGGTCATGGGTCCGAAATAGTCGATCCCGACGAAGGAGAAGGGACGCGTGAAAGAACTAAGGCGTGCATTTGGAAGGTTAGCCATTTGTGAAGGTTCGGGCCTGGCCCTTTGAATCTTACACTTTTGACACATTCTGGTTATCTTTTTCAGACTGGTGCGAAGATTCGGGATATCATACTTTTGACGTAGCTCGTTAACTACCGTCTCTTGATTTTGATGGTGATATAGTTTGTGAAAGTGATGTATTATCAGATCCGTGATAGGATTATTCTTGGGCAATATTATTGGACGTTTGGTATCGTGGGAGACACCTATCGCGCCATCGATACGACCTTGCACTCTTAAAACTTCGTGTTCGTCGAGGTACGGTGAGCGCGTGTATATGCCACTTGATTTTGGGATGAACTTAAGTTTTCCCGTTTGATCCAACTTATTTTTCTGAAGAATACATATTTCTTCGAGATATGCTTCGCGTTGTGCTATTTGGTATAGTTTGTTTTGAGCGCAGCCGTATTCACCAGGAGTTAATGGACCGAGTTCTCGTGAATTGGAATGTCTGGTGTTGCGAATAAATCGAAAGACAAAGGCTGTACTTTGAAGCAATCGTAGCCAGTTCGAAAACCTCTTCGGCTTGATGACGCTTTCTGGAAGTGCTTGTGCGTGGATAAATAAAGCTCTTAACTCTTCGCTTGTGTTAATTTGCTCAATCTTATCAGCGGGCCAGTTTATTTCTTGCTCTAGAAGAAAGGCTGGACCCGTAAACCATCGGCTTTGAGAGTTTATTTTATTATTATTGGGAGTCCACTTAGTTGCATCGTCAGCCACATTTTGCTTTGAAGGTACCCACCTCCAGTCGCTAACGTTCGTGGTGTCTTGAATTTCACCCACACGATGGGCTACGTATTGTTGGTAGTTGCACATATCGGAGTGTATCCAACTGAGAACAGTACGCGAATCTGACCACATTATACGTTTATCAATTTTTACAGAATGCCCTTCAGATATGTTGCAGGCGAGTCGAGAACCTAGTACGGCAGCTTGCAATTCTAGACGGGGAATCGATATGGGTTTTTGTGGTGCGATTTTCGATTTTGCAGCTACGAAAGAGCACTCGATTCCTGAATCGTACTCTATTCTAAAATAGGCAACTGCTGAATAGGCATTTTCGCTTGCGTCGGCAAATATATGTAATTGAATTGAACCTCGCGGTGTAGATTTTACAGAGAAGTAACATCTTGAAATTTTTAATTGCTCCATTATCGGAATCGTTTTTAAGAAGGTCTTCCATTTGTCGTTAAGATCAGTAGTGAGCCTTTCGTCCCACCCTATCTTTGACTGCCATATTTTTTTTAGAAGAATTTTTCCGCAGATCACGAATGGAGAAAGTAACCCCAGGGGGTCAAATATCGACATCAGAGCTCTTAAAACTTCCCTTTTTGTAGGAGTTCGCTCACCTGACATTACCTCACTGCTAAGCTTTACAAATGCGAGTGGAAACTGTAAACAATCGGTCGACGTGCACCACTGCATACCTAAGACTTTTTCTGGGCCCGGTTCTTCTTTAGCGCTAATACATTTCGAGTCTTGCATTACTGTTTCATTCATGGCTTGAATAACTTCGTGGGAATTAGAGACCCAATTGCGAATTTCGAATCCGCCTCGTTGATGAACGTATCTGATGTCCTTTACAAGCGCGACCGCTTCTTGGACACTATCGACGCTAACAAGCATATCGTCCACATAGTGGTTTGATATAATAGCTTTTGCAGCTTTTGGGAATGATTCTAAATTTTGTTGCGCATTCAAGTTTTTTACGTACTGCGCCGAACTAGGTGAACATGCGGCTCCAAACGTCATAATCTGCATGACATAGATATCCGGCTCAGTTTGTCCGTGATCGTCCCTCCAAAGGAACCTCTGGGAGTTTTGATCGGCTTCTCTGATAAGGACTTGGTGAAACATTTCACGTATGTCGCCGGTAACAGCAACAAGTCCTTCACGGAATTTATAGATGACATGTAGTAGCGGTGCCAATTGATCCGGCCCTTTTATTAGAACAGAGTTTAATGATACTCCGTTGACCTTGGCAGCCGCGTCCCACACGATTCTAAATTTACCCGGTTTGTTGGGGTTTTTCACTGTGAAGATTGGGAGGTACCATGTGCGAGGGTGTGACTTTTTTAGCTCAGATTCTGATAATTTACGTGCGTATCCCTTCTGAAGATAGTTGTGAATAGTATTTCTGATACTGTCACCTAGCTCAGGATTATTTGATATTTGCCTTTCGAGGCAGATAAGACGTCGATACGCCATCGAAAAACTCTCAGGTAGAGTCGAGTTGTCATACTTCCAAAGAAGTCCGGTCTCAAACCGGTTCCCTATGCGATTGGTAGTTGCTTCCATAATTTCTCTTGCACGTTTATCTTCCTTAGATTCGGGAAGAGAGTCAGGGATTTTTATACCAATATTTTCTATTGAGAAATATTGTCTAACTAGCTGACTTAAATTATCGTCAGATTCACAGCCACATATGTGGAAACTATGGTGTTGGTTATATGTCTGGTTCGAAGTAAGATTCTCATCACAATGCCCATGCAATACCCATCCCAGTCTTGTCCGGGTGGCTACGGGCTGTCCAGTTTTTCCCTCCCTAACTTGTAGAGGGATACTCAGCCTACCATTATCGATTCCTATAAGTAATCGAGGTATGACTTGACTGTACGACTCAACCGGGATGCCTTTGAGGTGAGTATATTTCTCTTTAAGAGCTGCTACGGGTAGAGATTGGATTGGTAAGCCAAGTTTGTGAACAGTACGTACATCGGACAATTTGAACCTTTTGGCATTATAGACTGTACCAGAAATCGTTAAAGATATTCTTTGTGAGTTTGGTTCGGATCGAACGGTGTCCGCAGTCCATTTCAAACATAAATTTTCTGGCGTCCCATTAAGACCGAGGTCTTCGATCAGATCTTCATCGATAAGACTCAGTGAAGAGCCTTCATCTAGAAAGGCAAAGGTGCTAATACAAATATTATTCCCGTACAGAACCACTGGTATAACTCGAAAAAATACTGTTCGAGGCGTATGCTGGTGGGTATTACAACTCGATAGCGGAATAGAGATTGTCGTATTCTCGTTTTGTACCTGAGATGTATTGGCATCTTTGCTATCATTATGCAAGATAGGATGATGTCCAAATACACAACCGTTTTTCCCGCATACCGAATTTTTCCTGCACCTTACTCGACCGTGTTGCTTTAAGCATGTACGACAGATGTTATGCTGCTTGATTATACGCCACTTGTCAGAATAATCGGAACTTGCAAACTTTTCGCACTTTTCGATTGTGTGATTTTTACTTTCACATGAAGGACAAACTTTAACACTCGCCTTTGCTGCAGGATCTACACTCACTTCACTTGCGGTGGTACCCTGGGTATGTGCGTGCACGTAGTTGCGATTCTTACTGTTGACTTTATCACATATGTTCTCTGTCGATGGAAGAGTCACCTCACTGGCCGCTTGGGCTATTTGAAATAGCCAGTTACCAAACGTAAACAAAGAAGTTACTGGAATGGTTTGTTTATGGAAGGACCAAGAGAGTTTGGTTTGTGATGGCAATTTGTCAACTAGTTCGTGTAGAAGATATGGGTTGTTTGAATAAGCAACTAGGCCTGTCGCATGGATAGTGGAGCAAAGATTTTGGACCGCTAGCGCGAAATTAATTATGCTCTCCAATCGTTCTATTTTCGGAGGAGGCATGTCCCGGACTGTTTTTAAAAGATTATGTATGATCACCTCCGGCCTTCCATACAATAATTTCAATGTTTCCATTACATTGGGAGCATTATCTGGCAGTAGAAGCTGACTTCGCACGGCTTCTAAGGCTTTACCTTTTAAGCTCTTCTGCAAGCGAATTAAATTCTCATATGATGAGAATCCGCAAGCTTGTGTTGCACTTTCGTAGGCACTGATAAAAAGGGGCCACTCATGCGGATTTCCGCCAAAGCTTGGCAGATCCTTCGGGATGGATTGCCTAGCAGCTAACAGGCTTGTCGTTAAGACCCGGTGCTGGTTTTCTTGATTCGCGAAACTGATTGGGGGCGTATTATCTCGTGGTAAGACACACGCACTGTACACGGGTGCTGGATCGACGTAGACATGAGCAACACTTACTGCGGGCGGGATATTATTATTTATACTACAAAAACTGTAACCCGGGTTGCGAGTAGAGGGAGGCGCGTTACCGTACACATGATTGGATATTTTAATTTTATTTGAATTCGCGACACAGCCGGTTGGAATGCTTGGATTTATAGTAAAATTTTGAGTACCTGAATAATGTAGCGGGTACATACCTGTTTGGGACATGGAAGGTCCGAGACTGTTAGTAAATCCGATGGATGGAATTGGCCCTTGAACCGCTGATACTGTTTTCGTATTTACATACGAACTATTTGATTTCTCGTTGTAGCTTGATGCTGGATTCAGAGCGGCTGACCATACTTCGGCACTAGCGTTTCTAGGAACTGTGGCTTTATATCTGTCTTCGTTGTAATTTTCATCTTCGTCATCCGTCATCCGTTATCGCGTTCAAGATGTTATACCGTTTAGTCAGGTAGTCCTGCTTGATTTTTTCTTCTTCCTCTAACTTCTGCAGTGCAAGGAGTCTTCGTCTGTGCGAGGATCCCTTCGAGCTGGCTGTAGACCTTGCGTCGTCGTTGTTGTTGAAGGGCAAGTCTTGACACTTGCCACACTGAAATTGTTTTTCCGATATCGAGGCGCTTACGTTTGCACACGTGAAGTGGCACCACTCGTCGCAGTCGTCACACTGGACCATATCATCGGTGTCTGGTTTAGCACAGAGTTGGCAGCTACTTGGAGCGCTGCTTGATGATGTAGCAACTGTGTTGCTTTTAGTTGTTGGAGTTCGTAGCATCTTCTGCGACTTCCTTGTTTCGGCCATTTTAGGTTATGACCAGTGATTAAAGCCTTGTTGCCTTTCGCCATCGCCTAGCTTTTCCGTTTTAAAGAAAATTCGTTTTTTCGTTTAAATTAACTTTAATCACGTTGTTCGCTTCTTTACGTCTTGCTTAGTGGGATGGCGGTAGAAGAAAGGAACGAATTCAAATATGTATCCGCTACACCGATTCCATTCATTCCACCCGATTCCGTGCGTTGGGTGCGTTCGTTATTTCAAATTTTGAACCGGTTTATTTATTTATTTTTTTTTTTTTAAATTTAAGTTTAATTTTAATTTTAATCTAATTGCCCGTGGTAACAGTGGCAATGCATTAGTTAGACACTACGGTTGTGTGTGGATTCGCAGCTAAATTCAATTTAGTGCACTAATTTAAAAAGTTTTTAGCTTAGGAAACCTTCAAACGTTTATACTAAATTCGCTCGTTCCCAATCTCATTCCCAACCTTTTCTAAATGGCAACTTATTTCAGAAGAAATAAGCTGCTTATTTTGCAATTCTTTTAAGATAATATTTAAGGATTTGATTCTTGACTCGCTGCGATTTATTAATCGAATACAATTTTTTTTAATTTCATTTTTTGCTTTTAATGCAGCTTGATATTTTTTTCTTAAAATTAAATTTTTCTTTTGTTTTCTCTTTAATACTGGGGCAATTTCGGATATAGAGGAACAAGGGTATTTTAGAATTTGACCCTCTGGAGATTTTGAAACAACTAATTCCTCAAAGCTAACTACTTCGTCGTTTATCCTGTCCATATCGACATAATCGCTTAGAATTGCAAGTGGTTGTTCTTCTACCTTCGTATTATATATAATATGAAACAAAATTTTGTATATATAAATAATGTGAAAATATATGAAAGAAAATAAAAAAAGGAAACAGTGAAATCTTTTTTTTTTTAATTAAAAGCAACAACTTAAGTACTTACTTCCGATAGATATTCGACCTCCATCGGAATTGCGTACTTGCGAAGGCTTGTTTTAAATGCTGAGTGCGTTATGTCCTTCTCGTCGAAATGAAGGCTACACAGCATTGGCGTTGCCTGTTCCGATATAACTGCAGGTTCTATTCGAAGGACCTCGCACCAGCTATAAAAAGAAGGTGACGTGGTCTGAGGAAATCTGAAAATTTCATGTTCATTATTACAGTAGGATATATTTGAAAGACATTTTTATTAAGGGGGTCATCCCGTGTGCAGACTCTTTTTTTACGTCATTGCTCAGGTATACGCCAACTTAGCCACCCATTTTCAAAAAACCTTGTTTTCAGTAGACACGATTGCAGGTGTTCTGCTTATCTCAAATAAAAAAAATCAAACTGCATTTTAATCTGTGAAGTTTGAACTAGTCTTGGAAGTAGGATTATCAAAAAATATTGAGCAGTTAATTTTTAGCAGCTTGTTGAACTTTTTATCGTTAATTTTGGTGTGTTTTTACGACTTTTTCAGGTCGCCAAAAAAAACGGCTTGATGAATCACAATTATCCTAGTTTAGAGACTGTATATATTAGTACTGAAAAAGCTTACCAAATTTCAAAGAAATCCATTGGATAGATTTCGAGATATCGTGTCTACCGATTTCAAAACTACCGGTTTGAGAAAAACGCGACTAAACTTTTCATTATATTCGAAGCAACAAAGGAGCTTGGAGAATATGGCCTGTAAGTTCCGAACGGCTTCGAATACCGGAATATTACTCCGCCCACATACTCTACACTATATTTGGATGTAATTTATGCAAAAACAAAAAAATCGGCTTTTGGAAACCGTCACACGGGATGACTGCCTTAAGTGTCTCTCAGACAGGGACCTGGTTTTTGACGCCGGTAGTCAAAATTACATTTTTCGTAAAAAACGCTACCAAAAATAGAAATTTGAATTTTAAAAAAAAATCCTTCGTTCAAGCACAACCCATATTCACATAGGTTCTAACAGGAAAATTTCGGGTTTTTGATTTTTGATCAAAATGTTGAGTCGCCGCGACGATAACAACTTTACAAGACACTGTATGAGTGCTCTATTTACCAACGATCGTGTAGATAGAGCACATATACAGCTGCGACAATATTTCGTGACCAAAAGTGGAAATTTGAGGGCAGTGTTCCGTATTTGAAATTCATGCGCTACCTGGAACAATTATTACGGTTTTTCCCAGTGGAAAAACTGTTAGAACCCCTCACAACGACGGGGCGAACGGATCCTTGCCGGCCGAACCCAGAGAAGGGTCGTGGGCGCCAGTGGTTCCTGATTTTAAGGAACCCGTTCTCACAAAGTTTCCCCGACCGAACCACTAGTTCGAGGAAATATCAAATTTAGTCACTACCACCCGACACGGAGAAGAAGCTGGAACACGTCACAAACAGCAAAAGAAAGAAACGTACTTCGATTTTCGAGTATAATTAAAATGACGAGAGTTAATTTAAAAATTTAAAGTATGCAAATATATAATATAAATTTACTAGTCTCTAAAATGCGCTAAACTACCTCAACCCTATACCTTCTAACCTAGGGCGCCGCTGGTGCGTTGTCCCGCGATGCTTGTTCTCAGGCACTCCTCCGGACAGCTTCTTCGACGACAGCTGTATTCTTCAATCAATCTTACCACCTCACTTCGCTTCGGTAACTCGCTAATTCGATTTCCTTACACCACTTCCTTTACTTTCTCGTTCGCTTCACGCGTTCCGTCCTACAACCTTCCAGCTCCACACCCAGAGCCCGTTTCACTGCCAATTACCTTCCGCGAAATCTCGCCAAGCTTCAATATCCCCGTTTCCTCGCGAATAATTCCGTTTTTAGTTTGCACCAGGTCAACTATCGTTTTTCGTATTCACTTTGCACAAGGTCAACAAGCAGGCCCGTGCGCACGGGGGGGGGGGGGGGGGGGGGGGGGTTCACCCCCTCTCCCCCCCCCCCCCATTGGCCTATTTTCATAGGGAAGTGAGGACTTTTTTTTTTTAGGTCATCACATTTATGGTGATTTCTTTTCTCAAAAAAAATGTGACCCGTTTCTGCCCTCAATTTTTGTTCTAGCAGTTCCGCTGTTCTATTCTCAATTTTTTTTTACCTGCTAGAAAAAGGGGTTTGAGTCCGTGGTTAAAATTGACCTGAAAAGTTGCATTTGTTGCCCCGAAAATTTCGGCGGTGCAACTCCTTTAACCTCAAATGTGCGTAAGAAACGATGAAAATAAGAAAAAAATATCCTACGACACAGCGGCAAACGATTTAAAAGCGTAAATTAAACTGTCCAACGGGTCATACGGTAATTAGAAATCATACGGAGTGTAGTGATAATTTATTTCAATTTTGATAATAGCTTTTTGACCTGAAAGCGTTCTATTGTAAATTGACCTGTCGGACGGAACTGTCAAAAAAGAGGGCAGAACTGCAATAATTTTGCATATTTACAGGTCACATTTTTTTTTGAGAAAAGAAATCACCATTAGTATGGGGAACTTGATAAACCCCACCCCCCCTCATACTTTCCTGCGCACGGGCCTGTCAACGAGCGTTTTTTTCGTATTCACTTTCCCTTTCTCTCAGGTGCAGATTAATTGCAAAGCCCACCTTTAATAAATACTTCTTTTAGCTTTTAATACTTCATCATGGATCCAAACCATCGGGTTGCCTTATCGACTCCACTTTCGCGATCGCGCAGTGCTCGTCCATGTTGACTGTTTACATCGTCGGGTGACGTTTCTTGTTGTTATGTTTACGTTGTGCGGTGTTGTGCTGTGTTTATTGTTTAGATACTTGTCTCCTGTGTTCCCTGTGTTTTGTTCGTGCTTGTTTAATTGTTATCGTGCTCGGTGGTAGTTCGTTTGTTTTAGTTTATTTCCAATCATGCTCAGGTAATTCCATCTTCCTTCATTCTTAGGTGTGTACTGGAAGCAGGACGGATTCAGTAGTTACGCAGGACGGAGTAACCCTCGGTGACGTAAGTAAGTCACTGAATCCATGTTGACTGCGTAATCGAATCGTAATCTCTCGTGAGTACCGCTTCCGTTAAATTTTAATAAATCCAAAATTACTTTTGACTCCTAACCTAAATCCTAAACCTACCAATGTTAATTCGATTTTGTTTTGATTGTAATTCCTGTTTTCCTACATATAATTAAACCTAATTCTAACTTACCCTGGTGTTACATTCGTACTCCTAGTTCCTTCAACTTCCCGCCTCTTCTCCGTGTATTTTCTTCCAAAATTAACTCATTTAACAAAATTCATGACTAATGATTGCGTGCGAATGTCTTTTTAGGTGCCCGGAGCGATTGTGCGACGTACATGGACGTCACATTGGGTGCATTCAGGACACCACGAAGGTAATAATTATTTCATTTATCCACTCAAATTTAAACTAACTCTATTCCTTTCATTCATTTCAGGGCACCTGTAACACAATTGTACCGTCAATTGTGTGAATCTTCAATTGAATTTGGTGAAAACAAACAAGCACGAAAGGAAGTTGCAAAATTAAATTCCTTGTGTCGCGCGGCAAGTTTTGAGGTGATTCATAGCCGCCTTGGGCAATATGACGTAGCATTAGCTTATTTAGCGAGCATTCGAATTCCACAGGTTTCACCCTTTCTGGAAGTTCGAGAGGAACAAAATTGACGCGCTGGTGTTGGTGTGTGAGTTTCTCGCTTGAGGACAGTTTGGATTGTAACGGTCGCCGGTGGGACAGCGTTCCGCACGATCCGCGAGAGTTTTTCGGTAATCGTTAGAGGAGTCGGGGACTAGAAGAGGATCGTTCAAGTGGTTTTATTGCGCGGACTTTCGAATGGACGAGAACTAAAACGCACCTAGTCTCGTCGCCAGGTGTACTCGAATGATAATCAATTCTTTCGCGTCGGGAACGAGCTAAAATAAATCGAAATCAGCGGGAGTACGGCGTCCGGTTGCTGGTCGAGGAACGAGAGTTTTGTTTTTGAAGAGTAGCGAGCGAGTGAGAAACACTCGTACGGAACATTTTTCGTCTGCCGGGTGAAAAATTCTGTGCGAAATTAAATTTGCGGCGGCTGCGACAATTTCGACAACCGAAAACGGTCGATGGTGCGAAAAAGCCGGGAGAGCGTGAAATAAAAAGATAGCCCTCGGTCCGGTATTCGTTTTTTGCCATCGAAAATAAGTTTTTTGGTTTGAGGTTAAAATTGTCCACATGGACGGGTGGTAATCGTCGTGAAACGATGGAATACGGCACCTTCTCGGAACAAATTGGAAAAAATGCTTAAGCGGTTTGAATGCAGTGAATCGGGTCGAGTGTGGCGAGTTTCTCGGGCGGTTGATAAGTGAAAACGTTAAATAATGGTCGAATGATTGCAGTTCTGCTAGAAAAAAATTGAGGGCAGAAACGGGTCACATTTTTTTGCAGAAAAGAGATCACTATAAGAGGGAAAATAGAGTCGAATACTTAAATAATTAAATTGGAAAAAAAAAATAATAAGAAGGAATTTAAAAGAATGAAACAATAAATGACCTCGGAAAATTATCGTCGGTCGCGTGTGGCGAAGTAAGATACGAACGGTTTGCCCGAATTTGAGGATTATCGACTGAGTGGCTCTTCGTGCATGACGCGGCGGTTGTACCGTGTGTTCCCGCCAAGATTTTGCTTTTTGAAATCGAATTGGTGACCAACCAATCTGCCCGCATTTCCCTTTTGATTGATTCGAATTATCCCCGTTTATGTACCTACGTGCTTGAGAATTTTTGGGTTTTTTTTTGGTACAAATTGCAATAATCGGCGATTTTTTTCGATTTCGGGTCTTAACTCGTGTTTTGGGGTTAACTTTGGATGTGTTCGGACTCGATTTTCGCACAGTGCGGTGGTTGGGCATTGATCTGAAATAGTTCAACGTAGTGAATGAATGCCAAGAAGAATAAGAAGATGAAACGAGTGACGAAGGAAAATTGAGCTAATGAGCAAATGATTTTTACAAACATTGAAACTCGCCTGAATTGGAAACTTAAATAATTGAATTAAACGAAAATAAAATCTAACAAAATTTTAAATTATGAATTTTATGGAAAGAAAAAAAGTATAATAAATACACGAATTTGAAATAATAAAAAAAAATGACTAGACATGACTAGGACGGGACAGAATTAAAAAAAAATTGAATAAAAATACTAGAATGAGCTTAAAATAAATAAAAATTAGTGACGCAGAATTAAATATGGGATAAGTTTTTTTATTTTAATTTTTTTTTGTCTATTTGCTTTGTTTATTTTTTCGGCAGCATAGTTTTTTTATTATTTTTT
Organism: Beris chalybata; assembly: GCA_949128065.1. Taxonomy (NCBI): domain Eukaryota; kingdom Metazoa; phylum Arthropoda; class Insecta; order Diptera; family Stratiomyidae; genus Beris; species Beris chalybata. The sequence goes on along the minus strand of OX421897.1, from coordinate 70,608,838 downwards.
TTTTGTGCATTTTCGGGGCGTTTCCTTATCGTAATGTTTAGAGGCTAAGAAAGCCGTATTCCTTTAGCCCTGAACCTCAATAAGGGGCCACGACGCGAACTGTTTTAAAGGACAGTCGTGGCTGAGGTAGGGTGGGCAGAACAGGGGGCTAATAACACCAGAGCGCCCTGACAAATCGCGAAGCCGCGCCAATCCAACCGCTTCTTGGTCTTTCACGACCTGTTGGGAAAAAAATCCCAATTTTTTTTTTTATTCCCTTGGATAAGTCGGCGCTAATAATTTTTTGTTGTACAGGCCAAGGGTTTATGGTCTGAGTTTTAGCAAGTACCCCCCACACTGCCGTAGCTAGTCCCGGCCGCAGCAAGAGCGTCGCACCAGCGAAAAATCAACCACCAATTCGGACTTAGGTGGAATTGGCCCTTCTGTCCCGAACCTTCCTTTTCCTTTCGACTATTTTGACTTTTTCAAGTCGAAATAGTCCTTCCAAGGCCTCAAACACAACAAATGGCGCCCAACGTGGGGCTAGCCTCAGCTATGCTACGTGCACAAAGCGTAGCCCATCAACACGCGAGAGCTCTGGAAAATTCCGTGCAAAAAGTTGGTGGGCAAAAAGGTCTTAAATTTCGTCGTTCTGCCACAGTATTTTCGCCTGAACGGCTACAAAAGCCTAAGTGTACAAGCTTTTCTGTGTTTGAACAGCAAACCATCTGGTCGATCTTGGATGGAGGCAATGTGGAACGATCCTATTGACGAACCGTTTTGGCAACCTTTAGGCGCCAACTCGGTTCCATAGGAAAGGGAAACATTGTCTGTATGCAGGATTGATTTGATGCAAGTTGGGTCAGACTGTATTTTCTTGAACCATTCCACTTTTGGTTCGTGAGTACCTAACTGAGAGCTGGGCATGCCTATGGTCACTCCATGTACACAAGACACTCGCTAACATGGTCTGGCCGTTGATTACATTCGGCGTTTTTGCAATTCGAAATCGAATTCGAAATTAGCAGCCGATAAGTATGTGCGTGTGCAAATATGTGAACCTAGTATGTGGACATGAACAGCTGTTATATGACAGTTTATTTACAAATTGTCAATGGCAGTTTGTTTATTTATTTACGAACTCCTAGTGAGCCTGCATTCCCACTTTGGTCACGATAATTTCAAAAGTAAGCGGCAAAGGGACGCAGTGAGGAAAAGGAAAATTGGAACGTAAGATCTAGCAGTTTCTTTCTTATCAAAAACTTTTTAAACTGTACTTTCAACCACCAGGAAAAAACCATGTTTACATTTCAATACCGACTGGTGCCGGAAAGTCACTATGCTTCCAATTACCCGGTGTACTTCAAGAAAACCAAGTAACACTCGTCATCTCGCTGCTCCTCGCTTTAATCAAGGATCAAATCGATCACTTGGCCAAACTGAAGATTGCTGCGAATTCGATCAATTCAAAAATCGGTAAGCGTGAACGAGATCGAATTCTGAACGATTTAAAAAGTATTCGACCGACTATAAAGTTTCTACACATTACACCGGAACAAGCCAACACGGAATCGTGTAAAGCCTTGATATGTTTACTTGTAAAGCAAAAGAAATTGTCGTATATAGTTGTGGAGGAAGCGCATTGTGTGAGTCAGTGGGGTCACGACTTTTGTCCTGATTTCTTAAAGCTCGGTACTTTGCGTACACTTTATCCGGAAATTCCATATATCGCTCTAACTGCAACCGCTTCCAAGCAAGTATTGGACTATATACACGACCAATTAAAGCTGGTTTGAACCCCCAAACCCCCCCCCCCCCCCGTGCGCACGGGCCTGATCACAGTTCAAGACACCGTCCTTTCGAGAAAACCTCTTCTACGATGTTGTTTTTAAGAATACTTTATGCATTTACAGTTGTACATTCAGGGTTGCTTGGGCCAAATCGATCCGAGTCTGAAAGGTAGCGACAAACCGTGCGGCATTGTGTACTGTCGGAAAAGGCAAAGTGTCGAAAGTTTGGCTTACGGCTTGACCAAATTAGGAATACCGGCTGTTGCCTATCATGCAGGTCTGAGTACATCAGATCGGACACAAGTTCAGGAAGATTGGATGTCCGGGAAGAGCCCGGTTATTTGTGCTACAGTCAGTTTTGGAATAGGTGTCGATAAAGCGCCGGTACGGTTTGTCGTTCATTGGAATGTTCCTCAAATATGGCTAACTATTATCAGGTGCGATTTGAATTTGAATTTTTGTCATTATTCACTTTAATTGTTGTCTGTTGCAGGAGTCGGAAAGAGCTGAACGCGATAGATTGTTTTCATACTGTCAAATATATTATTGTCGTGACGATGTAAAGTTTAAAAGTTGATGCTGATATTAACAAGAACAGCAAGCAAACACGCATTGAACAAGCGAAGTTAGCACAAAAGAACTTTGATACGGTCATTGATTATTGCGAGGGTTTTCGATGTCGCCATAAACTCTTTTCCGACTTCTTTGGTGATCCGCCTCCGCTCTGCCGGGATAGATGCGATATTTGTAAAACTCCAAAAATCGTTTCGAAAGCTATCGATATGTTCCACAAGTTATCTATGAAGGGAGTCTATAAGTGCGACATAGCTATGGACGACTGTTCCGATTTATATGAAGGTAAGCTTTCTTTGGTAAACTATTTCCTTTGCTAATGAAAAACGAAAAACAAATGAAGGAGCACCTATGTTGGAATAATAATTAAATACTATTCAATTACGATTTTTTCTAACAAAATATAATTTTTTAACGTAAGTTTTTATCTTCAACTAATGCGTACTACATTTTATTTTTATTAGGCGGAAGAGCTGCAGTCCGAAAGAGTGAATTGGAAGACTATAACGAGGACGACGATAATAGCCAAGAAGAAGATCAAGCAAGATTAAAGAAATAATCAAAATTTTTCATACAGAAACAGTTTGCGTTGCGTAAATCAATTCACGCAGAAAAGGAGTTAGAAATGCAACCCTCAGCTCATATATCCAAAGCGAAATGTGCATTGTCTACCACTGCCATTGTTGTAATATAATTTAGTAAAGCTGGAAAAATTTGCATTTTATTGTTTTACTTGAAAGTAGCAGCAGACGATAATAAAAAAAAATTTAAAATAAAATATAATTTTAATATAATAAAAGTACAATTTAACGTCTACAAGAGGGCTAAATTGATGGTGAAGACGTACTGGAACACGACGGGAACCAACCATTACTTGGATTTAAAAACTGGAAGACGCGGTCGTTCGATCGACATACAAATATAGAACAATCTTTTAAGTCAGGCCGATGTTTGAGCTGTGCAATATGGGATCGGAGACAAGAGCGAAAGCTCTTCAATTTTGTCTTGAAGTACATCCTCTGGATCTTATTCGTTGTGATTTGATTCGTACACTGAGATTATGCCATATGAAATCCTGACATTTAGGAAATGTACCAAATTTAAGGTTGAGGACCGGTCCATGAGTGGATCTGTTTTATTGAAGTATTAATGGTAATATTAGACTTTATGAGCCCGAACCTGAAAATATGAAAAAGTATTTTTCATTTATTATTTCGGTATTTAGAAACATATTGCGCTATGTTTCAACTCTGGGAAACCCTGAAATAAAAAGTTATAGCGTTTTGAATTTTCCATTTTTCCTTACCTTTTTGCAGTACAAAATTGCCTCCAAACTGTCATTGCGGTACAAGATTTGCCTTCAAAGTGACATTTCCCTGAGACCAGTGCTGCCATATTCAAACTTTTGTGGAATGAGTTCCACATCAAATTTCCATTTGAAAAGTTCAAATTTACGTACCTTTTCGTGCGAGTTCGAACGTGACTGTCAAAGCCTACGGACGTCTTTTGAAAAAAAAAGCTACAAAAATTAAAAGTGACTGCGTGTTTTTAAGAAATCTGATTCGGCTACAAGCCTTATCGAATTATTCTTAATCTGAAAAGTGAACGAGGATGAAAGTCCTTTCATACATGCCAATCCTGGAGTGGATTCAGAAGTAAACCGGATCGTCAACCAACAAAAATTTCCGCAACTTATACATAACCTTACTTACCATACAACAATGGCGCAAAATGGCAGCGTGGGCTCCCTATTGTCTGAGTCAAAAAAAAACGAAATTAACTCCATGTACGGGTACGTCGAGAGCGACGGCGAAGCCCCAATCTTCCACGAGGCCCCGAGCCCACATCACATACCGGACATAACTCAACCAGTCGCCATTCCACCAGACGCAGGGGAAATTCCTGCGGCAAACTGGGGCGCCATCGTTTCTAAACTAGCTGATCTAGAAAGGTCCAACGCTGACCTCGTGAGGTCCAACGATGACCTCGTGGCCCGCTTGACTTCACTCGACGCGGCCCATTCTCAACTGTTACTTAAATACAACAATCTGCAAGCGCAGAAACTTCAGACACATTCCAGCAACTCGTCAAAAAGGAAGAGAACCAAAGCGAACTTCGAAGCAGAACAGTCCAAAACGATGGAAAACTCAACGGATGTAGATCTTACTGATTCTGACTGTGATATGTTAGGAGGCACTCCCCAGGCAATTGGCCAGGCACGTGAGTCTAAATCTAATAACTTAAATAATTTTCCAGATAAGTCTTCTTTGACTACTAATGCTACAAATTTCTTGCTAAAAGACTTCTATTGTCCCCGCAAATCTGTTCAGGAGGGCCATGCCCAGGCAAAAAAGACCCAGCTTAGTAAAACTGCACTAGAAAAATCAATTCAGAGTGCATTGAATTCCAACCAAGATTCTAGTGGTGTAAATCTAGAAGTCAACTCTAACCAGGCGGCCAAAAATATTAACCAAAAGCAGGTCCCACTGGCGGGGTGCCAGATTGATCCGCCCCTTAAAGAAAAGTGGAGCCCCATCATTAGGCTATCAAATACTTCGGCCAAAAAAGTCATTGAGTTGATGGGAAAATGGCCATCAACTAGATTCCGAATTCTTTCAGCTATCCGGGGGAACATCTCGTTTAAAGTCAACTCCCTGTCCACCCACACAGAAATTATGACTGCATTACAGGTACAGAGAGACTCAGGGATAGTTGGACACTCATACACGCCCTCCTCTCTTAGAAAACCATCGGTAGTCCTCAGGGGTGTAAGCGGGGAGTTTTCCCCTAGTGAGATCTCAGAATATTTGAAGACCCATCTCCCGACGCTGGGCGAATTCGCTGTTACTCAACTCTCGACGCCATGGTCTAGGGCAAATTAACGCACACTTGACCTATTCAGAATAACCGTTTCTTCATCTGAAGACCTTAAGAGCCTGATCAAAGTAAGACATATATTGCATCAAAAAACCACGTGGGAGCGTCCCAAACGCAATGATGTAACCCAGTGCTACAATTGCCAGAGGTATGGCCACGTGTCAGCTAACTGTGGCTACGACCCTCGTTGTGTAGCGTGCCTTGGAGACCATGCGTCTAGGGGTTGCCCTAGGAAAACCTCTGAGGACCGCGAAAAACTTCCTCCTCCCCAGTGTGTGTCGTGTGGCGCTACCGACCACCCAGCAAACTTCTACAATTGCCCGACGAGGGTTAATTACCGCGAACGTGTCCTTCAGAATAAAAGAAGACAATTCAGACCTCAAACATTAGATCAGAATCTAATCTCAGGGGAAAGACCAAGAGCCAGCAAAACGGTGAAAGGAATGTCCTACGCTGATGCCGCAAGAAACTTTCCAAATGAACGGGCAACGCCGCAAGTAACCCCACCAGTTATGCCTTCTGAACTCAATTGGCTGGACCAACAAGCAGCTGAGTATCTGGGAAACCACCACTCACCGATACGGGAAATCGGTGACCGGATTAAAACCTTCAGACAGAAATTCCACCTAATAAAGGAGGGCGACAGGCCCCAAGCACTAATAACTTTCATGTTCTCAACACTGCACAGAAACAACAATGGCTAGATTGAATTGTCTTAATCAAAACGTCAATTCAATAATTAATATTGATAAACAACTCTCCCTGGAAAGACAACTCCACCACCTTAAGGTGGATATCGCTTTCATCTCAGAGACTCGCCTCAATTCTTCCCATAAGAGAAGATTTGATAAATACAATATTTTCCGAAACGATGAAGGCAGAGGGACAGCCTTGATACTTAGATCAAATTTCAGAGCTGAGCAAATCAGCTTCTCAAACCCAACATGCTCTTGCACTTTAGCCTCAATGCTTTTTAACAAAAATGGAGTGACATTCCGTCTTCTTCTGGGGGCAATTTACTGCCCATCAGGCTCAGGCCACTCCATGACAAGTGCTCTAGAAGTAATATTTAGAATATCCCAATCCTTCGACGCAATAATACTAGGCGGCGATTTCAACGCTAGGCACAGCTTCTGGGGAGACTCAACCCGAAATCTTAACGGCAGCTGTTTCCTCAATTGGTTCCTTTCGGATGCCTACACAGACCTGGATATAGTCAATGCTGCCACTCCGACTTTCCCAAGAGGCGCATCCTTTCTAGACCTATTTCTTGTCTCTAAAAACCTAATAAACTCAAACCCTAGATTTACTCACTGCTGTACGGTGGCGGGATTATCAGACCACTTTGGCCTTTTCATGTTCATTTCACCGCTAGACTTAATCCCTCTCCCTGCCTACCCTAGGAAGTTTCGTTCGTTCGCTGAAATTAACTGGGAAGATTTTTCGGACGCCCTTGAAGACTCTCTGATTGAATCTATTCCTGAAGACAGAAATTTGTCCGTTCAGGAAATCAATAATTTCATTACGGAAATTTCGGAAGCAATATTGGATTGCATCAACCGTTTCGCCCCCGCCAGGCTAATTAAAACCTCTAAGGAAAGTTTCCTATCAAAGCTCACCATTGACTATATGAAAGCTAGGCAGCATCTCTTGCAAAAACTCAAACGTACTTTTAATGCTACCCTAAACAGAAATAACAGGCAGTATATTGAAATTAAAGCTAGAATCTCAAGGCTCACCAAAATCATTTCCGACAGAACCAGAATTGATCTTAATACCTCCCTCAGAACGAGACTGAAAGCCCTTAGACCTGGCCCAAGGGTTTATGCAGAAATAAACAGACTCTCAGGCAGAAAGGCATCCACCTTTAACATAGACTTTGACAGCTGCAAGTATGGCAGCCAAACTTTATCTTCGGCTTCAGACAAACTAGAAGCCTGCTCCTCCTACTACTCCGGGCTGTTTAGAGAACGTTCCTCTGTAAACCCGGCTCTTCAACAAAAAGCAAAGGAAGCCAGAGCATCCTTCACGGATGGCCACAGGGGCTCTCTCTTGAGCATATTTTCTGCAACAAACCTGGCTAGAAACCCAGCTCAGTCAAATTTCCAAGAATTCTTCACCAACCCGGAGGAGGTTGAGGCAAACATGGCCTTAATAAACGGCAAGACTTCGGCAGGTCTTGATGGCATCCCCAACAAGGTACTCAAAAAATGTCGAACCGTATTAGCCGAACCGTTAGCAATAATTTTCAACAACTGCATCAATTTGGGGTACTTTCCTGCAGATTGGAAGAGAGCGCTCCTCATCCCAATCCCTAAGGGAGCCAACCTCCAAATTGAAACTTTTAGGCCAATATCACTTCTTCCAAATATAGGAAAAGTTTTTGAAAAAATTATCCTAACCAGATTTAAAACCTTTTCGGCTCCCCTGATCCCCGAAAATCAGTTCGGTTTCGAAAATCAAAAGTCCTCCGAACAAGCAATAATGATCCTGCACAAATTTATAAACGATAATCTCAGCGAAAGGAGATGCTCCTTAGCATGTGCGCTGGATTTGGAGAAAGCCTTCGATTCGGTGTGGGTAGATGGCCTTATCCTCAAGCTGATAGAAGCTAATTGCCCAACTCCATTGTGCAGAATCCTAGTAGACTTCCTCTCTAACAGAGTCTTTTTAATAAAAATTGCGGGCCAATCCTCAGATGAACTTCCTTCGCTATCTGGTGTCCCCCAAGGCTCCATACTAGGGCCGGCCCTTTTCAACTTTTTCCTCTGGGACATCCCGATAAACCTCCCAGCCAACCAACCCACTCAGGGTCCGTTCGAAGACCAATTGGGTCTTATGTACGCCGACGATATTATCCTAGTGACAAGCGATGAACTCCCGTCTAGGGCCCAGACATCCATCCAAACATTAGTCAATTCCGTTGTCAACTTCTTAACAGACTGGGCACTCAATGTCAACACGTCCAAGTCAGAGGTAATTTGCTTCAGAAACGCGAGTGGCAAAGGCCACCGTCAGGCGGTTCCGGAGAGCAGGCTGGTAAAAATCAACGTCTACGGGGCCACACTGCCTTTAAAAGATAAGATTAAATATCTTGGTATCAACCTACACCATAGACTTAAATTTAACCCCCACGCCAGAACTGTCCTCAATAAAGCCAAGGCGGCCGCAGGAGCAGTCGGGAAATTACTCTCCTCTAAGGCAATCAGCATAAACTGTAAAACGTTAATGTACAAAACGCTGATAAGACCTATTATCACGTATTGTTTTCCAGCATGGATAAATATCTCACCAACGGTGGCCGAAGAGATCAACATTTTTGAAAGGAAAATTCTTAGAAAATGCCTCTCTAAATACAGAAGGCCAAACAAAAAACACTTTAGGAACGCTATACTCTACAGAGAGTCGGAGATTACACCAATCCTACACTACATGCTAATTAGTAGCAAAAAAAGAATTGCCCGTTGGATTGACCACCCCCAACTCATCGTCAGATCCCTGTTTCCCGAACCGCCTTGGCCAGGGGACCAATATTATCTGGCTCCCTTGAAGACCCTGGAGGAATACATTCCCCCATCCAATACGGACGACTGGTCTCCCACCCCGGACTTCTACTCATCTTCATTATCCTCTGGATACAGAGGTTAACATTGAGAATATAGCAAATAAAACTAAATTTATAGAATTCGTTAGCATTGTCGTTAGGGCATGGCCTTCCAAAATAGAAAACACTAAAATGACAAGGTAACCAAAATCAAAGAAGGCTTTTCTCGAGACTTGAGAAACATATGCCAAAAAAAAAAAAAAAATAAAAAAATAAAAAAAACTGCTACAGCCCATAGGGCTTATAAATACATTGCGTAAAGTAAAATATGTACGATACGAATGTCCACCTAGAGAGTGCCTCCTCTGATTGTCTGTAAATATAAAATATATTTTTACGCATATGTACAAATGAAAAGAATAACGTAAACAAATGATGTAAATTTAATCCACTCTATAGTGGCTATCTTAAAACATAAAAATTTCCAAAAAAAAAAAAATCCTGCAAAAGCAACTTCTGTAAATAATTATGTAAATTTGGACGAATGTCAATAAATTAGGTTAAGAATCAATATGATAACCCTGTAAATAAAACCGCAACGCTGTAAATAATTATGTATGTAAAAATGTATCGATATTTCAATAACGTATCAATACTTCAATAAAATAGGTTAAGGAACAATATGATAACCCTTCAAAAATCATCGTCTCAGTAAATTCATTGTAAAGACGAATAGAAAATAGCAAAAAGAACTGAATTCATCGTAATAATAATAGTAATAACTTTAAGTTCTACTTGTGTAAAACAACTAGCGTATGTGGGCTAGGCCCTAATTTAGTTTAATTTAGTTTAAGTGATAAAAAAAAAAAAAAAAAAAAAAAAAAAAAAAAAAAAAAAATTATTAGGTTAAGAAAAATGCTAAATGCCAAACGAGCGATTGGCAAAACTACAAATGTCTAACTCATTACTCAGTCTCGGCCGAGGTCGAAAAAAAAAAACTATTCATAGCAGCTTGGACATTAGATCGCAGTCAAGCTTATTTTGTTTTCTTCATATCATCTGTCAAATTTCATGTCACCATTATAGTCTCAATAAAATTTTCTGAATCTGAATCTGAATCTGTACCTTTTCGTGCTATTTTTGTGTCACCTGGACTTCACTTATGACATTTCACGGCACCAGTGCTGCCATATCAAAGTTTTTGTGGGATGTTTTGCACATCAACATTACCGAATCCAAAAATTAAAGGGGACAAATGCTCCGAAATAACTGCGAGGCTAAAGGGATTAAAACTCCCTTCTCGCGTTCATGTTTGGCTAACGCGCGCTTCGCTCCAACTTCTTTTTGCACGCGCACCAGTGTTGCCATATCTAAATTTGCGCGCGCAAACGACGAATTTTGCGCAATTTATTTTGCTTCCAGAAATGTATTTTCGTCTGCAACATTTTTGATGAAATTACGAGCCACTGTTAATGCAATTTGTGCCGAATCTTTCATAACATCGCCTAAATGACCGGTTATATGCAGGGAACCGTCTCCACGGTCACTTTTTTTTGTCGCGATCAGTTTCCGTTTTGCTGTTTCTATGAAAAGAGTTTAACCGCCCATTGCAGTCCATGCTAAGCCCATTACAACACCAGGCGGTGTTTCTTGATAAATTCGATCTTGCGTGAATATCGCTTTGCCTAGGAATGAATTGTTCGGTTATTTCAAGGTGTTCGGCTTCTTTTTTCACAATTTTGAATGCTGTTTTTCGAATTATCTGAAATTGGAGTTTGGTTAGTGTCGGTCAAAAGATCAGAACTATTTCGACGACAAACCTTTTCGATGTTTCTGTAAATTCCTTACACCAGACTCACGGCAGTAATTCTTAATTAGCATGGTTAACGATTCGTCCTTAAGCGTGATGTGTTTATCTTCCAAGCCACAATCGTTCATTACTTGCGGTATTAGATATTGCTTGGCAATTGCAATTTTCTCTTCAGCCACGTAGCCTTAAAAAAAAATCGGTAAATTTGACTTAAGTAAACTAAAGAAACTAATAGAATATATTACCTGACATTTCAATCATTTCCATTCGATCTCTCAACGGCTCCGGTATACCATCAATTACATTGGCCGTGCAGATAAACAAAACATGTGAAAGATCAACAGCGACGTCCAGGTAATGATCAAGAAAATTGGCATTTTGTTCTGGGTGTAAAAGCTCTAACAGTGCCGAACTGGGGTCACCTCGAAATCCTCCAGAATAGCATATATTATTTGTTACAACGAATTTAATTTAGTCTTTAATTTCGCTTGTACTTTCCGATTTTGTCAACTTCGTCGATTAAAACAAGCGGATTTTCAGTTTTTGTTTTCTTCAAACACTGAATCAGTTTGCCCGGCATGGCTCCGACATAGGTACGTCGATGTCCCTTAATTTCCGCCACATCCGTCATACCGCCCACACTGAACCGAAAATATTCTCGATTTAAGGCACGCGCAATCGATCTTGCTATACTAGTTTTACCGACTCCCGGTGGACCATGAAAGCAAAGAATTTTTTTCTGTGTTGTTCCCTTCAATTGACTAACAGCGATAAATTCTAAAATTCGTTTCTTAATGTCTTCCATGCAATAATGGTCTTTTTCTAATATCGTAACAGCTTCGTCGATGCTGAGATTTTCTTTGCTTATAACACCCCACGGCAGTGATGTCAGCCAGTCCAAATAGTTCCGAGTAGCACTTTAATTAAAAAACAACCCCAAATATAACCTTAACTCGATCACCAATTACAGGAACTCACTTGAACTCCGAACTGCTGACAGCGATGCTCCTAAGTCGCATAATAAATGGGATTGGCGACCACTCTTTGATTCTGATGGAGCATCTGCTGCAGACTTTCTCTGTCCGAAAAAAAGAATATTGTTACAAAAATTCTACAAAGAACGCAAAACTGATTCTAGCTATACAACGGATTCATGGTGATTATATCGCGAATTGTTTTGATCACTTCCTGCGTTAGACGTACCAGTTTACTTGTCAATTTGACATTGTAAAGTGTCAATTCTCCATTTCGAAAGCAAGAAGAAGAAGAAGTTCGAAAGTTTTCTTTCAATGTGTATGTGAACTTTTTATTAGATTTCTTTTTAAGATTTCTAATATTCATTTGAAATATTGTACTTAAAATAAATTTTTTTCGTAGCTTTCCAGTGCCTATGAATCTATTAAAAGCATTGGTTTTTTATTATAGTGTTTCTGAAAAAACGTCGGCGTTTTTTCGAATTTAACGTTTTGGCATGCCCTGACATAGCGGGCGTGTCGTCAGACAGTTGGGAACCATACTTGCGAAAAATTGGTGAGTTTGGTGATAGGAGGTAACGTCGAAAATTTGTTAAGTACCTTATTTCCTTATCCTTCCTTTTAGAGTACCTTTTAACGTAGTTTAAATTTTTTTTTTAAATAACGTAGTTTTTTGTTGTACTTTAAAAATTTTTTTTGACAAGTCTTTTGACCAAATGATAACGTAGATTTTTTTATTACTGAATTTTTGATTTTTGATTTTGTTTGCAAAATTTTCCCATATTTTTTTCTTTTGCAATTTTATCGCGTTCTGGATTTTCCCGATGAAGCGAGGAAGATCAAGATCGGCTACGCGATTTGTTCTGCATATGAGGGGAGGGGAAAGGTTGCGACGACGTGAGGGTTCATATTGTTTGTTTTTTAACTCTAATAATACATATATATACCCAAATATTCATTGGTCATTTTTTTCATTCATTCGTGTTATATACACAACATACCTACATACGTTCATGCACACATTCATTCATCGAATCGCGCGGCGTTTTTTTTTTGTTTTTTTTGCACCGCAAACAATCATTCGATACATAATTTTTTTTTGTATTCAACCAATCGTGCATTCATTTAAACAGTCACACAATCGTTTATGCTTACTCTTAAAAATTCATTCACTTATTCATTCGTATTTTGAAATACATACATTCGTGGGAAACATTCACACAATTAGTCAGTTATTCATCCATTCATTTGTAGGTTGGTGTACACTACATTTACTCGGTCGGTCGTTCAAACGTTCAATTTTTTTTGTTCATTAACACACATGCACATTCACTCAATTTTGGATTCTATAACAATCACTCGTTTGATTTGATTTTTTTTGAAATTGGATTGATAACTCAAACATTCATTCAACGCTAATATTCGTACAACCACTCATTCTAATTTTTTTTTTCAGTCAAATTTGGATATTCGTTCAAACATTTTTTTAATAATTCCAACATCTCTTGCGCAGTACATACATTCAGTCTCACACGCACACATATTCGTTCACTCATTCACTTGATCACTTGTCATTCATACGTCCATAGCACCCACTCTATCTAATATGCCTTTAACACACTCACCAACGAGGGAGTCTGATGGGATCTGCACACCGTGTCGTGAGACCATCGATCCTGAGCAGGGTAGGACTACCAAGTGTGGTCACCAGTTCCATAAAGACTGTTTGGAGCGATGGATTGTGGACAACCACAATTGTCCAAACTGTCGTGGTCATCTGGGACCGGAGGATTACTGGCCCACTCGGAGTGTGGAGGGGGTGAACACTAGATCCGGCGTGAGAACCCGAAGGCAAACTCAAGCGGATGAAGTGAGGTCTCAAAACGTTGTAGCTTCTCCTTCTAGGCTAAATTTAGATACTGCACTCGAGACAGCCGGTGGACATGCCCTCTACACTTCGGATGGGACAATGATCCAAGAGCGAGGCACTCAAGTGCTGAGTAGTAGGGCTTCGGATGTATTGGGAACCGATCAGAGAAACAAAACTAGGTGGTCGGAAATCCATGACGTCCAAACACCCGTTGATACTCTTGCAGCTTCCGGTGGGGTGCTTAGCAGTTTAGGGGTGGACGATCTTGTAGAGATGATTCGATCAGTTCTGCGAGAAGAACTGGAGAATAGGTCAACCACCACCTGTATATAATCCAGTTCCTCCTCAACGACTTACGTCGAGACCAAACATAGAAAGTGCTTACCAATTCCTACCACCATTGTATCCGCTAGATAGACCGCAACAACGTGAGCAAATTCGGGACCGGCCGATCAATGTGAGCGCTTAAATGCCCATTCGCGATAGCAACGGCTCGAACTTTGTTCACAATAATGCTGGCGGCCTTATTCGCCATTGGCGATTACGATTTACCGGTGATATTCAGTCGCTGCGAGCCGAAGAGCTGATTTTCCGAGCAGAATCATTGGCGTTGACGGATTTGGGCGGGCGCATGGATCTGTTCGTCGCGAGTTTCCACCTGTTGCTTGATGGCAGGCCGAATCAATGGTATTGGCTATGGAAGCGGTCCAACCCAAATTCGACCTGGGAGTCTCTCAAAACAACATTCCTACAATACTGGGGCGACCGAAGTAAGGACTTCGAGGTAAAAAAGCAGATGATTTCAAGACGTCAGGCTGCTAATGAACCCTACTTAGTATACGAGCAGGAAATGACCAGGCTTCGTACACAGTTGCGCACTTCTATATCGGACTCGGAATTCTTTGAGCTGGTCAGTGGAAATCTGCTAGGTAGCACCCAACAACTCACCTGCTTTCACGAAATCAGAGATTTGGCCCATCTTCGCTCATTAGTGTCGCGCTTCGAGGAAGTTAAGAAAGCGAATCGGATAGCAACCGGGCAACAGCCTCGCGCGGACGAGCTGAAATCGCCATTGGTTGCCAACACTGAAGTAGTCGAAGACACCGAAGACGTGGCTGGCTTATCCACTCAAATAATATGTTAGAATTGCCGAAAGGAGGGTCACGGTTATCGAGACTGCGAAGATACCAATAAGAAAATCTTTTGCTATGGTTGCGGAAAGGCCGACGTGATCAAGCCAAAATGTACTCGGTGTTCCTCATAAAACCGACCGAAGGACGAAAGGTTTCCGGGGCCTTCTCGCCCAGTGACGGACAATCCGCAAGCCCGACCAGTTTAAATGGTTCGACGCAGACTGTCAGCTATTCCCAATCCCAATTTCATTTAGATACTCCCAACAAAAACATTTTACCCTTTGTTTCTACTACCCCCTTAAAAACCCCTCCCAATTTTACAACATTTTCATCTGCACCCCTTTCCGACACTAACACCCATCCTTTTAGCGTTAAATCATCCTATCCTATTCTCCCGACCCAAAATACATCACATGTCACGATTTTGACGAGAGGAAGCACTAATATAGAGCCGGCTGTTTCCCGGCCTGAAGATAACCTGATCGCAGAAGAACATCCAAGACGACATTCCCACCGCCCTCTCAAGCCATACCATCTGCGGCTGAAGGAATATATGGAGGCTCGAGAGCGAATTTTCTCACCTACTCCAGTCGCAAGTGTTGATCAAGTATCAGCACTAACGAGTGTATCCGGTCGCAGAAAATCAATCGCGCGCCTTCGTATATTCTGGAGGATGGTGCGTGAAAAAAAGAGAGCGATCTTATCGACTATCATCACCGAGCCGTTTGATGTACGTCCGTACGCAAAGGTATCCTTGTACGGAGTCGACGTTAAAGGACTCCTCGATAGTGGGGCGAGCATCAGTTGCCTGGGGGCAAACGCTCTGCGACGTCTCCATGATGCACAGGTGAGTTATCGACCGGTCTGTCATGTGGTGAAGACCGCTGATGGTGCAACGCAAAAGGTATTGGGCACAGTAACTACCGATATTACTTTTCGCGGTATTACCAAACCCATTACACTATACATCGTGCCGAGCCTGTCGCAGAAATTGTACCTGGGGGTAGATTTCTGGCGATCATTCCAACTAGCTCCTAGCATTATCAGCGCGGTCGATACTCCCGATACTGCATCGCATCTGATAGCTCCGGATGCCCACCATTTAGCGCCCACAGATGTAAAGAAGTTGGAAATGGTAAAGTCCAAATTTCCATCATACGAAGTATACGGACTTGGTGTGACCAACGTCGAGCAACATAGTATAGACGTTGATGATGCAAGTCCCATCAAGCAGCGACATTATCCTGTGTCTCCTGCGATCCAAAAACTCTTGTATGACGAGATCGATCGCATGAGAGCACTTGGCGTTATAGAGACCAGCCAGAGTGCATGGAGCTCGCCTGTGGTTCTCGTGAGGAAGCCAGGCAAGGTCAGGCTATGTTTGGACTCGCGCAAAGTCAATAGTGTGACGAAGAAGGATGCATATCCATTACCACACATTGATGGTATCCTAAGTCGTTTGCCGCGAGCCAATTTTATTACCAGCCTGGACCTCAAAGACGCCTTTTGGCAGATTCCTCTCGAGAACAAATCCAGGGAGTATACAGCGTTTACCATTCCTGGCCGGCCTCTATATCACTACACTCGCATGCCTTTCGGGCTATGCAACGCGCCGCAAAGGATGTGTCGTCTGATGGACAAAGTCATCCTACCCGAGCTGAAGGAGCAGGTATTCGTATATTTGGACGATCTGCTGTTAATTTCTGAAGATTTCGATTCACATCTGGTTTTATTGGCTGAAGTCGCAGAATGTTTGCGAAAGGCTGGCTTGACTATTAACGTCAACAAGAGTAAGTTTTGTCTGAGAGAGGTGAAATATCTCGGATACATCGCTGGAGAACGAGGCTTGAAAACTGATCCCAATAAAGTTTCAGCCATCGTCGATTACCCTTCGCCTAAGTCCGCACGTCAAGTACGACGCTTCCTTGGTATGGCAGGCTGGTATCGACGATTCGTTCCCAACTTTGCTGCTACTGTTTCACCAATTTCAGACACTCTAAAGAAGTCCAACCAGTTTGCTTGGACTACAGAGGCACAAACTTCCTTCCTGTTAGTGAAAGACTTGTTGACGAAAGCCCCATTACTAATCAATCCTGATTTTAAGAGGCCTTTCGTAATTCAATGCGACGCCAGTAAATCAGGGGTGGGTAGCGTTCTCTTCCAAGAAAACGAGGACGGATCGGAATCTCCAGTGGCATATATGTCACAGAAGCTCACTTCCGCTCAACGCAACTACAGCGTAACCGAACTCGAATGTTATGCAGCTGTGTTGAGCGTGAAAAAATTTTGAGCCTATGTAGAAGGGACTGCGTTCAAAGTCATTACGGATCACGCAAGTCTCAAATGGTTCATGTCGCAGAAAGACCTACAAGGACGGTTGGAAAGATGGAGTTTAAAACTCCAAGGTTACGACTTCACAATCGAGCATCGACGAGGGAGCCTGAACGTTGTACCCGACGCTCACTCTCGTGTATACGAAGAATGATCAAATGCACTGATCGACGTGGCACCGATGGTGGACATGGATTCTCCAGAATTCTCTGGCAAAGAATATAAAGAATTAGTGTCCACTGTCGATGCGAACGCCGATCGGCTTCCTGACGTATGCGTGAGAGATGGTTTCGTATACAAGCGCACAGAGCCTCACAACGGTGACCCGATTGCTGAAGACAGGGCCTGGAAGTTATGGATTCCATCGAGTCTTACGTCAGCTGCGATTGCTCAGGCGCACGAGGCAGACACCACGGTCCATGGTGATTATGCCAAAACGCTAGAGCGAGTCAGGCGATTTTTGTACTGGCCCGGAATGGTTACAAAAGTACGCAACTATGTTCTGGCGTGCGACACTTGTAAAGAGACAAAGTCCCCGAACAGACCTCTACGAGCGCCTATAGGAGAACCGTTCCAGACTGATCAGCCATTCCAACAGCTTTACATCGACGTGCTTGGACCATATCCGCGTACCAAACGGGGTAAGATCGCTATCTTGATCGTCTTGGATCATTTCACTAAATTTCCCCTGTTACATCCTTTGGGGCGGATCACTGCTGAAGAGATCACCAACTACTTGGAGGGGCAGGTCTTCCATACGTTTGGAACACCCGAGACGATCCTCTCCGATAACGGCTCTCAATTTAGGTCGATTGTGTTTAATACCATGCTGAACAAATACGGAGTTAAGCACTGGATTTTCTCCTTATCAGGTTCTGTTTGGAAATCATATGATGCTGCACGGGAAGGACTACGAACTTCTGAAGCATTTGCGAGCGTTGGGAGAGTCAAATGTACAGCTTCGACCTCGCGAGGGAATTCCTATCGTGAGGCAACTGGCGCAGACGAAAATAAGGGTCGCACATGAGGACAGTAGCAGGCGTTATAATCTGCGTGCTGCTAAAACACAATTTTGTGTAGGTCAAGAAGTATTCAGAAGAAATTTTTCCTTGTCCACAGCCGCGCAGAATTATAACGCCAAGCTGGCGAAGAAGTTCCTCAAGTGCAGGATTCGTCGTGTGCTAGGCAGCTCACGATACGAATTGGAGGATCTAGGAGGCAAGCGTGTGGGAGTCTACCACTCCAAGGATCTTAGGCAGTGATCCGAGGGGTACAACACCTATTGCCCGGCACTCAGTCGTGCGCACGAGACTCGGTAACGCGGCAACTTTCTGTAGTTGTTTCGGCGATGAAAATCAGCAGCGAACCGCCTATGTTGTTGAGTCGCCGCGACGATAACAACTTTACAAGACACTGTATGAGTGCTCTATTTACCAACGATCGTGTAGATAGAGCACATATACAGCTGCGACAATATTTCGTGACCAAAAGTGGAAATTTGAGGGCAGTGTTCCGTATTTGAAATTCATGCGCTACCTGGAACAATTGTACCGTCAATTTTGTGAATCTTCAATTGAATTTGGTGAAAACAAACAAGCACGAAAGGAAGTTGCAAAATTAAATTCCTTGTGTCGCGCGGCAAGTTTTGAGGTGATTCATAGCCGCCTTGGGCAATATGACGTAGCATTAGCTTATTTAGCGAGCATTCGAATTCCACAGGTTTCACCCTTTCTGGAAGTTCGAGAGGAACAAAATTGACGCGCTGGTGTTGGTGTGTGAGTTTCTCGCTTGAGGACAGTTTGGACCGTAACGGTCGCCGGTGGGACAGCGTTCCGCACGATCCGCGAGAGTTTTTCGGTAATCGTTAGAGGAGTCGGGGACTAGAAGAGGATCGTTCAAGTGGTTTTATTGCGCGGACTTTCGAATGGACGAGAACTAAAACGCACTTAGTCTCGTCGCCAGGTGTACTCGAATGTTAATCAATTCTTTCGCGTCGGGAACGAGCTAAAATAAATCGAAATCAGCGGGAGTACGGCGTCCGGTTGCTGGTCGAGGAACGAGAGTTTTGTTTTTGAAGAGTAGCGAGCGAGTGAGAAACACGCGTACGGAACATTTTTCGTCTGCCGGGTGAAAAATTCTGTGCGAAATTAAATTCGCGGCGGTTGCGACAATTTCGACAACCGAAAACGGTCAATGGTGCGAAAAAGCCGGGAGAGCGTGAAATAAAAAGATAGCCCTCCGTCCGGTATTCGTTTTTTGCCAAAATTGTCCACATGTAATCGTCGTGAAACGATGGAATACGGCACCTTCTCGGAACAAATTGGAAAAAATGCTTAAGCGGTTTGAATGCAGTGAATCGGGTGGAGCGTGGCGAGTTTCTCGGGCGGTTGATAAGTGAAAACCGTTAAATAATGGTCGAATGATTGTATGATTAAGAGGGAAAATAGAGTCGAATACTTAAATAATTAAATTAGGAAAAAAAAATAATAAGAAGGAATTTAAAAGAATGAAACAATAAATGACCTCGGAAAATTATCGTCGGTCGCGTGTGGCGAAGTAAGATACGAACGGTTTGCCCGAATTTGAGGATTATCGACTGAGTGGCTCTTCGTGCATGACGCGGCGGTTGTACCGTGTGTTCCCGCCAAGATTTTGCTTTTTGAAATCGAATTGGTGACCAACCAATCTGCACGCATTTCCCTTTTGATTGATTCGAATTACCGCCGTTTATGTACCTACGTGCTTGAGAATTTTTGGGTTGTTTTTTTTGGTAAAAATTGCAATAATCGGCAATTTTTTTCGATTTCGGGTTTTAACTCGTGTTTTGGGGTTAACTTTGGATGTGTTCGGACTCGATTTTCGCACAGTGCGGTGGTTGGGCATTGATCTGAAATAGTTCAACGTAGTGAATGAATGCCAAGAAGAATAAGAAGATGAAACGAGTGACGAATGAAAATTGAGCTTAAGCAGATTAAAGCAAATGATATTTACAAACATAGAAACTCGCCTGAATTAGAAACTTAAATAATTGAATTAAACGAAAATAAAATCTAACAAAATTTTAAATTATGAATTTTATGGAAAGAAAAAAAGTATAATAAATACACGAATTTGAAATAATAAAAAAAAAATGACTAGAAATGACTAGGACGGGACAGAATTAAAAAAAAAAAAAATTGAATAAAAATACAAAAATGAGCTTAAAATAAATAAAAATTAGTGACGCAGAATTAAAAAGGGGGTAAGTTTTTTTATTTTAATTTTTTTTGTCTATTTGTTTTGTTTATTTTTTTCGGCAGCATAGTTTTTTTATTATTTTTTTTGTGCATTTTTGGGGCGTTTCCTTATCGTAATGTTTAGAGGCTAAGTAAGCCGTATTAAAATGAGCCCGAGCTCCTTTAGCCCTGAACCTCAATAAGGGGCCACGATGCGAAATGTTTTAAAGGACAGTCGTGGCTGAGGTAGGGTGGGCAGAACAGGGCGCTAATAACACCAGAGTGACCTGACAAATCGCGAAGCCGCCCAATCCAACAGCTTCTTGGTCTTTCACGACCTGTTGGGAAAATAATCCCCATTTTTTGTTGTATTCCCTTGGATAAGTCGGCGCTAATAATTTTTTGTTGTACTGGCCAAGGGTTTATGGTCTGAGTCTTAGCAAGTACCCCCCCCCCCCACGCTGCCGTAGCTAGTCCCGGCCGCCAGCAAGAGCGTCGCACCAGCGAAAACTCAGCCACCAATTCGGACTTAGGTGGAATTGGCCCTTCTGTCCCGAACCTTCCTTTTCCTTTCGACTATTTTGACTTTTTCAAGTCGAAATAGTCCTTTCAAGGCTTCGAACACAACAACAATTACTCGATTTACGATAAGTGCACTTTATTTTGACATGGTAAACTTTACGAGACTCAATGCCGGATTTGTCGATATTTTCCTTTCAAATTTCCACTGAATGTTGTTTAACTATACATAGTTCTTTTATATACAATAAATTAAAATTGTATTATATTTTTTGGCCTTCTAGACCCGCATAAGCCATTAAATCACTTTTTAAAATTTAAAAAATACCGCTATGGTAACATAACTGAAAAACTTAATATATTTTGAACTGTTGTTGCAATGCAGCTGCGCATTGCTCAAGCAGTTCTCTAAACTTCACTTCCACTTATTCACGGACATTGTTCAATAGTTTATTATTTAACTTTTCGCTAAATCGCTCGAAACACTTTCATATATGACAGTAAGTCAGAATGCAAATTCTCGGAAACAAATGGTTTCTCAGAGTTTATTCTGGCAGTACTTTGTGTGTAAACAAATTTGCCGCGAAAACTATGTAGCACGGTTTAACCGTTTTCAATTCTTAATAGATTTGAATAATTACAATAACATAACATACAACATCTCTCAATACCCTTTTTGGGAATTCGTATATGTATTTTACAGAAACTATCTTACAAAAAAACAATACTTGTACAAAATTTTTTTATTTAAATTTATCAATAGCAACTTATTTATTTAATATAGCAAGACAGAATTCTACCATCTGCCAATTTCAATTATAAAATATAACATTGTTTTATTTAATATTACAAATATTTTTAACGGTTTTCATTTTCGGAAAGCAACGGTCAAATCACAGCTGATACCAAAATTTCACCTTCCATGTTCGAAAACAGTACACTCCATCTTCTTCTAATTCCCACGATCTGAATGCTTTTATCTCTGTTCCGCTCAATAAGGGAAATTAATTTCCCAAATTGCGTCCCTCAGCTTTCGAAGTTCCATAAACGAGCTAAAATCAAGTAAAAAATGGTATTTCTGAATGAAACTACAATAAAAATTACTATCAGAAACTACAGAATTTACAATTTTAGAACGAAATCTTGCTTATATATGTATATTAAAAAAAAGTTCAAAAAGTGTAAAAGCACGTACAATTTTTTCGAAACTTCAAATCCAAAAACTTGTCCCACGTGAGATAGAAAAACAGGTAGTCCATTCTATTACCAAGTCCCTGACGTAGACGAAGCAAGGAATTGAGAAACGACCTCAGTATAAACAGTAAAGGGCCGTACAGAATGAACGCATCACAGTTGGATTGGAATAACAAAATATCGCAACGAGATGCAATGAAATGCTGTTAACCGCAAGTAAACGCTGCATGAACACAATAACCAGATTGAATTCGCAGTTGTATCTGTGTCCATAATCAAAAATTGACATGGACGCGAAAATGGGTGAATTATTTTTAATCCTCATTAAATTTCTTTCCATTTAATTATTTTCTTCTTTAAATAATACAGTGCGTTTTAGGTTATGATAATAGGTGCGTTTTTTTCAACTGGATCAGATCAAATTGAATAACACTGACGACATACCGTGAATCCTTTTCCCTCAATTTAGCTGCAATCTCATCCCAGATTCCTTTGGGCTGTTTCACACCTTGAGTATTCTAAATAAATAATGAGGCAGTCGAATTTTCTGAAAAGCGTAAGAGGAGGCAATAGAAGTAAGAAGCCAAATAGCCTTTCAGTAACGTCCTGTTACTGATCGCTACTCTGTGATGCACTAATTTGTTGTTGGATGAAACTGTGGAATATTTAAAAATTAGTAAAGAAGAGAAGTTAGTATGTCTCATGGACAAAAAAACTGTTCGACACGTCGATCTTTTCAGAATAATATCTTTGAAACTAAATGAGTTAGGATATATAAAGACTCCGCAACAATGCCAAGTAAAGTTCAAGGCACTCAGACTTAAATATACTGCAGAGAAGAAAAAAATGCAGAAAAGTGGTGATGCCGGCTGCAAGTTCCGATTTATGGAACAGATGGCAGAACTACTAGACACCAGACCGAACAATACCGTGGCATCGCAATATGGGCTTGATACAAGCGAAAATATGTCTTGCAGTGGTAAGAACACTTACAATTTCATTATAAACTGTTACCTATTTTCAGCTTCAGGATTTGTTTTTATACCAGTGCGTTGCATGACTGGGGTACACCTCACCACAAAGTGAAATTTTACAGTCTACGAGTATTAGGCCGTAAAATCCTAATACTCGAAATGGATGACCCATTATTCGTTACTTTAAGTTTCTACTAATATTATTTTTTTATATTAGAAACCAACGACGGCTCCGATTTATTGCAGGACATCGAACTTGTTGATTATGGTGAGGACCGCGATCTTAATAATAATTTTGGGCTGGTCGAACCAGATACACAGAACGCTCAAAGAAATTGTTATAGTAAGTTAAATCCTTAACACCTGAATCTGAAAATGCTATAACAACGCCTATTTTTTCAGATAAGGGTAAAAATTCAACTGGAGGGAGAACTAAATACGAGACTGTTTTGGCTGCTTTTGGCGATAGCATGAAGAAAGTGCAAAATGAACTCCAGAATTCTTTTTTCCGAAAACAGGAAGACTTGTTCGAGAGGCAAACATCTATGAAGCTTGAGCTTCAAGAAAGAGAAGATGCTCGCCAGGAAAATTATTTGACTGCTCTCAAACTAATTTTCTGTCCAAATATATCGACAAGCGTTGCATTTCCTCAGCCGGGTTGTTCCTTCGATCTTCAACCCAGAAGAAGAATACGACGAAGAGATCGAGAGAATATAATTCCATCACGCGATGAGTTCGATTCGGACGATTTTGTAGAATTCGATCCATAGTTTTTAGTTAATATTTTTAATGTAATTTAACAGAATTTACCATGTGTTCGATCCGGACGATTTTGAAGAATTCAATCCGTAGTTTTTAGTTAATATTTTTAATGTGATTTAACAGAATGTGCTATTTCGTTTAATTTTTTATTATTTAAATAATATATACCTCGTTCACGTGGTGAACAACGTATCACAATATTTCATTAAAAATGATATACATCTCTCAATGGAACAGTTTTATTAAAATAATTTTTTGATGTATTTCGAAATTCAATTCCTTCCATACTTTCACGATTTGTTGAGTTCCTTAGTGGTAGATCAAACGAAATGGGTGATGGGAATGGGTTATTCCTTACAATCCTATCTTTGGATTCGCAAATGTTGTGTAGAATACAACACGTCATTAAAATTTTCGGCGCGTTCTTGTAAAAAAAATCACATCTTTTTGCCTTTTGCCTTGCATTTTCAATTTTTACTCGTCCCGTATTCATGTATGCGTTGAACGAAATTTTTTCCTTAGCAGTGGTTGAAGAATAATTTTTCATAACCCATGAACTAAGAGGGTATGCTGGGTCTCCAACAAGGAAGTAGGGAATCTGCTTGCCATCCACCAACTTTGTTCCCTAAAATAAACATATTTTTATTGTGGGCAGGGATAAATGATGTTGGGATTAAGAAGTTCATTTTTGATGCCTGTCTGAAAACCTACACTGTGTTTTCAGACAAGCAATAAAAAATGTAGGTACTATAGAAAACCCCACGTTGAAACGAACTACGTATAACAAATTTAAAACTTACTTTTGGTAAAAGGTTGCCAATATTTTTGTAAAGTCCCGAATTTTTGAAGACACGCGCATCATGACAGCTGCCTGGATATTTGCAGCTAATGTCCCTAAAACTAAGTTTACAACGCTTTAGTTAAACATTCAGTTCAGAATGAATATGTAAACATTAATCGGGAGTCACACACAGCTTGGACATTGAAAGATGCCCAGTACTTCCTATTGACGAAATTTCGATATCCGTTCTTGGGAGCAATAATTGGAATATCCATCAATCCATCCATCAATACACCCTATTATTTGTAGAATATGGCATATTATTTTAAATTTTTCACTTATTTTCTGCGCCTCTTCTTCGTCCGGCATAAATCGTAAATAAATAATTTTGTTTGTTTGTTTACCGCTTTCGAAAATTCGTGTAAACATTTGTGAACAGTTGATTTCCCTACGCCGAATAAAGTTGCAACAACTCTATATTCGCAATAGCTAGCTGATTTATAAAGCGCGATTGCCACTTTTTTCTCTAGAGATAAGTTTTGGCCATTATTTGCTGCTGCTAAATGAGATTTGGTAGACAGTAGGCTTGCTACAGTGACCGGGAACGAATAGGTCTTCATCCGTTGCGAACTAGTTCGTTCACTTAGTTTACTAGTTCGTTCTCTTTTAAGGAGCGGTATGTAATGACTATAAATATACGATATGTCACCTATTTTTAATATAAAAAAAACTGAGGCGCTTATTATTGAAATGCAAAATACGGCTACAAATCGACCAACAAAAAAATTCAGAATTTCGGTCCTTTCTTAAAACTATCTCCTTTTTTCAATTTATAATCTTTAATTCTTTATTTGTTATCATTTTTATTACCATTATTTATCATTTTAGTTCGCGGTTTTTATCATTTTTTATCAGTTCTTATCATCTTTTATCATTTTTTATCATATTTTATCATTTTCTATGATTTTTATCATATTGTATATTGTGTGCTTGCACCTATTACATTGATAGGTTCATCAATTAAAGCACCCTTGCAGGACATTTGCAAATTATTGAAAGTAATATTCCGAAATGTGTGGTTTGGTATTGAAAGAGTTTAATATCACATACGGGACTATAACATAATTAAACTCAGTCGAGTTCAGCAAAGCGCAGCATTAGGCATCACAGGGTATGCTCTAAACGTGCTACTCTACCTCCTACCAATCGACCTTTATATAAGAAATACCGCATCATCATTTTCTATCATTTATAATTATTTTTTACAATTTTTTATCATTTATCATTTTTTATCATTTGTTATCATTTTTAATTTTTTTTATTATTTTCTACCATTTTTTATCATTTTTTTATCGTTTTTTATCATATTTTATTATTTTTATCATTTTTATTATTTTTTATCATTTTATATCATTTTATATCATTTTATATCATTCTTTATCATATTTTATAACTTTTACAATTTTTTTATAATTTTTTATAATTTTTTAACATTTTTATAATTTTTATCATTTACTATCATTTTTTATAGTTTCTTAATCATTTGTTATCACTTTTTATAATATGTTATCATTTTTTAAATTTTTTTATCAATTTTTAGAACTTTTTATCATGTTTTATCATTTTTACCATATTTTATCACTTTTTCATTTTTTCATAATTTTTATCATTTCTTATCATTTTTCATCATTTTTATCATTTTTTGAGTCCTGGGAATATCCCTGTGATATTCCAAGACTGTATTTTGTTGTTTCGAAAAAACCTGAAAATTGGTTCCGGCGCTCGTAAGAACGCCTCAGGTGGAACCGTAGAAAATGGTATAGGCGCCTCAATATTGAGACGCAAATTACCATTGGGAATAATTCCTGAAAATAAAATGATTAATTTTACCTAAGTTTTAATAAATGAAAAGAAGACGGCTGCGTTTAAAAATACTTTACTAATACTTTAAAAGTGCTCCGACAGAGTTTCCTCGTAATGATATAAAAATACTGGCCCTTAATTCTAACATTGAGAATCTTATATACTAAATTACTGCTAACTATATTAATCGTAATTGGGCCAGTCGTTCAACCCATAACAAAGTCCGAGAAGTCGAGAATTTGCCGATTTGAACAATCGGCAGTTTTAGCGACCCACAAATGGTGCAATACACTGAAGGTGCTATGCACTCATTTTTCGGTCGCGATAATTTTATAACGCTTGCAATTTGATCGCGTACATCAAGAAAAATGTAATGTAATAAAAAAGAAAAACAAAGCGTATCAACTCGACCATTCCCAGTGCCTTTGGCACGCGACATGTGATGACTCAGCGTAAAAGGGGGAGTCCCAGCCGTGTCGTCACAATGTCGAACCGTAATTCGATATGTTTACGGTCGAGTTGTTAAGCCTTGTTATTGTAGTACTTTAGGAATTTAAATGAATGAAAAATAATTTTGATGTGTCAGGGGAAGAACGATTGATCCAACTTAACATTAATTATCGAGAGGGAATGCAAAACGTCGGAAGGAATTATTTGGCTGGGCACAACACATTTCTTATCAGTTTTAAAAATTTTTTCAAATTTTTTTATCATTTTCTATCTATTATCTTTTGTCTTTTGTCTTTAATCTGCAATCTTCAATCTAAATTTTTCAAATCCTCCATTCTCCAACCTCTATCCACCGTTCTCCATCATCCATCCTCCATCCTCCATTCTTCATCCACCATCATCCATCCACATCCTCCATCCTCCACCATCCATCCTCCAACATCCATCCTACCACCTTAATCATCCATCATCCATCCTCAATCCTCAATCCTCCATCGTCCATCTACCATCCTCCATCCGTCATCCTCCATGATTATTTATCCATCCACCATTCTCCACCGTCCAGCTATAGTTCCTTACAGTTCGCGAACTATGAGGAACTCCTCTATTCGTCAATCCTTAATTCTCAATTCTTAATCCTTAATTCTCAATTCTCAATCCTCAATCCTCAATCCTCAATCCTCAATCCTCAACCCTCAATCCTCAATCCTCAATCCTCAATCCTCAATCCCCAATCCTCAATCCACAATCCTTAATCTTTAATCCTTAATCCTCAATCCTCAATCCTCCATGCTCCATCAAGCGTCCTCAATCATCCATTCTCCATTCTCAGTATTCCATTCTCCACTATCCATCCACATCCTCAATCCCTTTCTATATGCCTCTGTACATCATCCTCCATCCACTATCCACCAGCCTCCAGCCTCCAGCTTCCAGTATAGTTCCTCATAGTTCGCAAGCTAAAACGAACTGAAAGGAACTATATTTGCTCATATAGTTCTTTAAGTTCGTTGCAGTTCGAAGGAACTATATAGTTCCTCTTTTAGTTCGTTTTAGTTCGAAGGAACTATATAGTTCCTTTTAGTTCGCGAACTATGAGGAACTATATAGTTCCTCATAGTTCTTTTAGTTCGTTTTAGTTCGAAGGAACTATATAGTTCAATTTAGTTCGTTTTAGTTCCTCATAGTTCGCGAACTAAAACGAACTAAAAGGAACTATATAGTTCCTTCGAAATAAAACGTGTTGAGTCGTCGTTGCGAACCGTCTGGGATGTTGTGTCGCCGCTGTTAGAACGTTAAAAGGTCCATGTGGAGCTGTTGCGATTACAATTCAACTTTGCGATGAATTGTGATCGCATCAGCTCGACTGCGACCAACTTCAGGGGGAGGAGATCGCTTTTCGTTGGTGTGCGTGCGGTTGGGATTTTTTTGGCGGAAAAAGCGCGTCGGTCTGGTTTTTGAGGCGAACCATTGGGTAAAAATTTATGACAGCCGGAATTTTTGGTTGTAAATATTCGCGATCGCGGCTTCTAAATCTTCGTCAAGTGTTCCTTTAAATAATTTACGAAAAAACGTGCCTCATGGTGTCCGAATGATTTTGTGACGATCGTAGCAGTTGATTTCCAGTGATTTGACGGTCGAAAAGCATGTTGAAACTTGTTCGGTGCAAACAAAATGGCTCCAAGCCTGGAAGAAATGCGCGCCTCGTCGTTCGGTCTTTCAAAGGCGGAATTTTAGGTCGAGTTTCTTGACTCGACGATTGTGTTGAGTTCGAATAAATCCGATTATGCAACGAATTCGTGTAGGATAATAGTGTTATCATAGCACGTGGGTATTTTGTTAGAAAAGCCGCGGAATTTTCGATTGGCAAAAACCTTGCTCCCAGCTCCAGGTCATGCGCTTCGTTTGAAAAAATAGTAGTAATAGAGTAATAATAATAATACTAAAAAAAAAAAAAAAAAAAAAAAAAAAAAAAAAAAAAAAAAAAAAAAAAAAAAAAAAAATCAAAATAGAATAAAACATGACAAGACGGAACAGACAGGATGGATATTGTGGAGCTATTCTTAAATTATTAAATTATTAGCTTCACTAAACTGTTTTAATAAAACATATTAAGTTTTTATATATTAGATTATTATTTATTATCTTAATTTAGTAATATTAAAATACTAAAAAAGTTTATTTTATACAACTTGATTCTATTGATTATATTTTCCAACTGACTTTTCAATGTTTATTTTTTTAAAATTACATTTTTGTGTATACTTTGTTTGTGATTAATTGTTAAGTGTTTTTTATGTTAAGTGTAGATGTATATATGAAATTGTGTGTGTGTGTTGTGTATTTTATAACTACGCCACATTACTCCCCCTCCAGTGATGAGGTCACGAAAAAAAATTTTATTTGTGGCTGTAGATCGAAATTAACTGTTTTTACAATTTTATTATTCAATTTAGTTTCAATTAATAATTTGTCATTGTTGGAAAGAGTTATGTTTGAGTTATCATTCAAAAAATTTTGTGAATCTATCTGTGAAACGAAAACGTTGCGTTCAACGAAAGCTGCCTTGATGCGATCAATCGCAACCTCCTGACCTTTTCCTCGCATTTCAATGATAAATGTTGAGGGTTTCCTCTTTAAAACAATATAAGGACCGCTATAAGGTGGTGTTAAAGGTGGGGAAACCGCATCGTTACGAAGAAATACATGAGAACACGTTTCAAGATCTTTTTGAACGAAATTGATCCTACTGGAATTATGATTCGAAGTGTTTACCGGCTTAAAATCATTAAAAATAGATTTGAGATTTTTGACGTAATCGGTTTGAGGAATCTCTTTAGTAGATTTGTCAAAAAATTCTCCCGGTAACCTTAAGGTGGTACCGTAAACTAACTCAGAAGGAGTTGCGTTTAAATCTTCCTTAATGGTCGAACGATGACCTAAAAGTATTGCCGGTAAACAGTCTACCCAGTCGTTTGCATTGCTGCACTTGAGTGCAGATTTAATGGTTCTATGCAAACGTTCAATCATTCCGTTACTTTGTGGATGGTAGGAAGTCGTTCGATAGTGTTTAATGCCTAAGATCTTGGTCAACTCTTTAAATAAGATAGATTCAAATTGTCTACCGCGATCAGTCGTAATGTTACGGGGAATTCCAAATCGAGAAATCCAACCAGACATTAGTGCTTTGGCAACTGTTTCAGCGGTAATGTCGTTGATGGGAATTATTTCCGGCCATCTTGTGAATCGATCAATGCAGGTTAGGCAGTAATTAAAACCTCGAGATGTTGGAAGAGGCCCAACAAGATCGATATTTATGTGTGCAAAACGTTCATCTGGAACTAAAAAGGTAGCCAAAGGTCGTCTATTATGTCGACTAATTTTAGCTTTCTGGCATTTAATACACTGCTTTGCCAATAATTTGCAATCTTTGTTAACACCAGGCCATACAAATCTATCGGTAATTAATTTTGTTGTAGATTTGATACTTGGGTGATTGAGGTTGTGCAAAAGGTTAAAATAAACTTTCCTGAGCTTTAATGGAATATACTTTAATGGAATATATTGTTGAATGAAACATCACAATAAATTTTGAATTTAGTTCCTGGTATATTTAGAAGTTGTAAATTCAAACTTAATTTGCTGTCATTTAATAGAAGTTTCAATTCGTTGTCCAAATTTTGTTCGTGTGAATATCGGAAACTTCAGGATTTTGAATTCGCGAAAGCATATCAGCGATAAAATTATCTTTACCGGAAATGTAGCGAATGTCGGTTGAAAATTGGCCGATGAAATCAATGTGTGTAAGTTGACGAGGCGAGCATTGTTCTAGTTTTTTGTTGAACATAGAAATGAGTGGCTTATGATCGGTAAATATTGTAAATTCGCGTCCTTCTACTTGGTTGCGGAAGTGTTTAATTGCTTGAAAAATTCCAAGTAATTCTCGATCATAAGTGCTATATTTCTTTTGCGTCTCAGTCATGCGTTTGGAAAAAAATCCGAGTGGCTCTTGGACATCATCAATTACTTGATGTAATGTAGCGCCAACTCGGAAATTAGATGCATCAACGAAAATATTAAGTTTAGCAGAGGGGCATGGATGTGTAAGTACCCTTAAAGTTGCTGCTTTAATTTCGGATTTGCAATCTTGAAATGCTTTAATTGCATCTTCATTCCAAGTAATTGGAGATTTATCGTTTTTAATGTTGCCAATAATTAACTTTTGTAAAATTCCTTGGTTTACACAGGCATTTGGTATACAACGTCGATAATAATTCATTGATGCGATAAATTGTCTCAAATCCTTGGCGGTTTGAGGTAAATCAATGTTCATGATTGCATCGACTTTTGTAGAAATTGGTCGTATGCCGGTTTCGTTGATTGTGATCCGAGGAAATTTATTTCGCTTTTTCCGAATTCACATTTGGATACGTTTATTCTAAGTCCGTATTCACGAAAACGTTCAAAAACAATTTGTAAATGTTGAATGTGTTCGGCATGAGTCTTAGAAGAAATTTGAACATCATCCAAATATTTGAAAACAAAAGGTAAACCGATCAAAACTTGGTCAATGAAACGTTGAAATGTTTGACCAGCATTACGTAAACCAAAAGGCATTCGTACGAATTCAAATAATCCAAAAGGTGTTACAATAGCTGTCTTTGGAATATCTGATTCATGTACGGGAATTTGGTGATAAGCTCGGGTAAGGTCTATTTTAGAAAAAATCTTACAACCGTGAAGATTTATAGAGAAATCTTGAATATTTGGAATATTATATCGATCGGGGACAGTGACTGAATTTTAGCGTCTATAGTCACCACAAGGTCGATCTGTTCCGTTCTCCTTGCTTGCCATGTGTAATGCGCTTGACCAGAGTGATTTTGATGGTCTGCAAATGCCAATTTCCATCATGTGTTCGAATTGTCTCTTTACAGATTCGTACTTATGAGGTGGTAAACGGCGGGCTTTTGCGAAAACTGGAGGACCTGTCGTATCAACATAATGATAAACGCCTGTTAAATTTTTATTATTTTTATTATTATAGTTTGTTGGCAAAGTTAAATCGTGAAATTTCTGTAATAATTTTTCATAATCATTATTGAAGAATATTGAGTTATCTGAAGCCAAAGTAGTAATATTAATTTCGTCAGAAGTTATTGATTCATCTGAACCGGTTGTTTTGATATTGGTAGTTGAATCTATTAATTTACGTCGTTTGAGGTCGACTATTAGGTTAAAATGTTCCAAAAAATCAGCTCCAATTATAGGTCTGGTAACGCCAGCGATCGTGAAAAGGAATTGAAAATCACGACGTAGACCTAGGGAAACTGATAACGTTTTTTGCCCATAAGTTTTAATTTGCGAACCATTAGCTGCGTATAGAATATTCAAAGGGGAAATAGTAAGTGATTTGTCCTTTGAATTATATGGTATAACTGATAAATCAGATCCTGTGTCGATTAAAAATCGAAGGTTGGATGATTTATCTGTAATAAATAATCTACGGCTATTAATTATGGCTGCAGTTTCTGCCGCAGAAGAAACTGGCAGAATTAGTTTTTTGGATTTGGTTTAAAAGTGGCGAAAAATTTGCAAGGTTCGATACATTTCAGAGCTTTGTCTTGAAAAGTGAAATGGTACCAGCATTGATCAGATTCAGGAGGTGGATTGTTATTGGAATTTCTTACTTGTGAATTATTGCGGGAAAGGCTGCTAGGACGAGAGCGAGATTGTTGTAATTGTTCGACTTGTGTTGTTAAAGTCGATATTGTGTCTTGATTAGCACTAATGTGCTCACATAGTAATGTACATGTGGCAGTAAGTGCAGACAATTGATCCTTAAGCAGAGAAAATTCCTCGACAGAAACACTATTTAAGAGTGGTCTCGAAACGTTGTTACGATCTGTATTACTCGATATATTAACATGATCATTGTTTTCTTCAATGTCCATGTTGTTTTGTTCAATTCCGTTAATTGGAAATTGAGATTAAAGGAAAAAGTAGGTGCGCGACGAAAAATTTCAAAATTTTATCAGACAATTCAATTTAAAAATTGTCGTAGCACTTTCTTGAAAACACGACGGTAGGTTTTCGTTGAAAGGAAAAAAAATTTACTGAACACAGCACTTTCGAAAAATGATTCACTAAACTTATTGAACACAGCACTTTCGAAAAATGATTCACTTAAAATCGCCCGGACAGAAAAATGTGTGCGACCGGAAAATAATAATTTGCTTTTAAATACTCAAATTTTGAATATAAATGTTTATGTTTGAAAGTGTTGATGTGTTTTGGAAAAAATGTGAAAAAGTGTTAATTTGTTACAATTTTCTTTTAAAATTTTTGTTAAAAAAACCTGATCCTCTTGAATTGATTTTTGTTATTATTGTTCGTTGGTTTGTAAAATTTCTATTTACGTAATTTTAATGTATGTTGTTGAATTGATTGTTTCTACTGCCGTTAGTAAATCTTGTATCTTGATGTTAAAATAACTTTATTCTTCAAAGAATGTAGGTTTTGCTTTACTGCTCCGTCGTTTTTTGCTGGAATTCTTATTGTAACTGTTGTTGTTCTAATTTTTCAATCTTCTGCTGCACCGTTTGCTGTTGCTGAGCCAGATTTTTGTTGCGTTATACGAGTGTGTTGCTGCTGGCGTCGTGTTACTGCTCGTTAGGGTCACCAATTGTGGATCTTATCTTAAATTATTAGCTTCACTAAACTGTTTTAATAAAACATATTAAGTTTTTATATATTAGATTATTATTTATTATCTTAATTTAGTAATATTAAAATACTAAAAAAGTTTATTTTATACAACTTGATTCTATTGATTATATTTTCCAACTGACTTTTCAATGTTTTTTTTTTTAAAATTACATTTTTGTGTATACTTTGTTTGTGATTAATTGTTAAGTGTTTTTTATGTTAAGTGTAAATGTATATATGAAATTGTGTGTGTGTGTTGTGTATTGTATAACTACGCCACAATATAAATAAAAAAAATTATATATCATAAAAAAGTTGCTTTTACATCAAACTCATAGATGCTGAATTCCTAAAATGAGGTGAGTCTATTTTTTTTTTTTTTGTTTTTTTTCTCGCACATATTTCCTTTCACAGCATTTTAAGTCTTTTGGTTGTCAACAGGATTTTTTTTGGTGTTTTGGTTTTTTTTTATGTTTAGTCATTGAAATGCCGATGGGCTAAAATTTCACGTTAAAGTGAACCCGAGCGTTTAGCTCCTTTTGCTCCGAACCTCAAAAAGGGGCCATGACGAAAAATGTTTGAAGGACAGTCGTGGCTGAGGTAGAGTGGGCAGAACAGGGCGCTAATGACACCAGAGCAAATCGCGGAGCCGCGCCCTCCAACTGCTTCTTGGTCTTTCACGACCTCTTGGGAAAATAATCCCAAATTTTTTGCGATTCCCTTGGATAAGTCGGCGCTGACAATTTTTGTTGTACAGGCCAATGGTTTATGGTCTGAGTTGGAGCAAGTACCCCCCCCCCACACTGCCGTAGCTAGTCCCGGCCGCCAGCAAGAGCTTTGCACCAGCAAAGACTCAGCCACCAATTCAAACGTAGGTGGAATTGGCCCTTCTGTCCCGAACCAAGGCCTTAAACACAACAAATGGCACCCAACGTGGGGCCAGCCTAAGCTACGCTTCGAGCACAAAGCGTAGCCCATCAACACGCGCGAGTACAGAAAAATTCCATGTAAAAATTTCGTGGGCAAAAAGGACTTAATTTCGTCGTTCCGCGACATCATTTTTCGCCTGAACGGCCACAGTTCAAGTGTTCAAGCTTTTCGAATTTCAACAGCAAACCATCCTGAAAGTTTTGTATGTGGTCAACGTGGACCGATCCTATTGACGAACCGTTTTGGCAACCTTCAGGCGCCAACTTGGTTCCATAGGAAAGGGAAACATTGTCTGCATGCCGGATTGATGGATGTAAGTTGTGACAAAACTTAATTTTCCTGATTCATTCCACTTTTGTTTTACAAGTACCCTTTTGAGTGCTGGGCATGCCCTGTCTTGGCGGGCGTGTCGTCAGACAATCGGGACTAATACTTGTGAAATATTGGTGAGTTCGATGATAGGAAATTTCGTCGAAAATTTGTTAAGTACCTTATATCCTTATCCTTCCTTTTAGAGTACCTTTTAACGTAGTTTAAATTTTTTTGAAATAACGTAGTTTTGTTGTACTTTAAAAATATTTTTTGATAAGTCTTTTGACCAAACAATAACGTAGATTTTTTTTTATTGCTGATTTTTGATTTTGTTTGCTAAATTTTATCGCGTTCCGGATATTCCCGATGGAGCGAGGAAGATCAAGATCGGCTTCGCGATTTGATCTGCATATGAGGGGAGGGGCAAGGTTGCGACGACGTGAGAGTTCATTTTTTTAGTTGATTTCAAATACCGCAGACATATATATCTTAATATTGTGCAATTTTTTTTTGCGCATTTATTCGAACATTTCTACAATCGTATTCTTATATTCAGAACGCATTCTATCGTTCACCAATTTCTTTTATAACTCTTCGAACATTCACACAATCGGTTGTGATTACACTTAAAATTCATTCAATCATTCATTCGTATTTGTAATACTTACATTCGTTGGCGACATTCATACAATTCGTTATCCAGTCAATCAAAGACTCATTCATCCATACATTCTAGTATTCATGCATTTCATTTCATACTACTTGCTCAGTTCGTCAGACAATCAATCGTTTTCGTACATCATAGGTAATCATAGCTCAATCGTGCAAACATCCAAATTTTTGTCAATTCCACATACCTACTTATATTTACATTCATTAGTCAACATTCACACGTTCACTTACTCGTCATTCGTATCAGCAGTAAATTGCTGTAATTCATCCTTACACACAGTAAAGTCAGTGATATACCTATATATTTTTTTTTATCAATCGTACTTCATTCAAACATTCACACAATCCTTCATTCATTTTAGCAATACACAGCGTCACGGTTCACTAACAACTACGCACTCAGTTAAATAGGTCCTTTTGGCAATCACTCAATCAATCACGTTAAGTCACTCTACCAGAGACCACTGCATACTGCAATTTCGCACTCGCACGAATATACAACCCTCAAACATTCATTCAACATTCGTACAGCAGTCGTTTGTTTTTCTTCGATCATTTTTTTTTACTCAGTAAGTATCCATACATTCAAACTTTGATCGTTTATTCAATCACCCGTTCACTCATCTGCATTCACCAGCTATGCCACTGCCACGGTCGCCGTTGGGGCGAAATGAAGAAATGTGTACGATGTGCCAACATATCGTGGGGGGCGAAGACGAAGCGCGGACGAAATGTGGGCACACTTTTCACTTGCATTGTGTGGAAGAGTGGGTGCTGCGCCACAAAACGTGTCCCAATTGTCGCCAAGCACTCGAACCGCAGGACTATTGGACAGTTAGGGGCGTGGAAGGCGCCACAGCCAGAACCGGAGCCATGACACGCAGCAGAGCTAAGTCAGCGGCCGGCGAACTTTCACCAAGGCGGTTAAATCTAGATTTTCCGCTGGAAACGGTCGGCGGTGGGGTCTTTTATGCCCCTGACGGTTCAATTGGTCAAGAGCAGGGGGTGAACCAGCTCGCGAATCCAATCCTACAGACACCAGAAAGGGTAGTAGGCGAACGACCACGTTGGTCCGATATACACGACGCAGGTATCCCGGCTACGGCGAATCCAGCGCCAGGGCGTACACGTTCACCAGTGGTACGAACTGAACTGCGAGTGGAACAACTAATAGAGTTGATGAGAAGGGTTTTTCGGGAAGAGCAGGTGTCTCAGAGACCGGTGGGGGCCCATTATTCGGCAGCAGAGGGAGACTCGCGTGCTGGGAGGGCAGATCAGCGGACCGGAGCGGCCGCGTCGGTCAGCGATCGTGTTAGCCACGGCCCTAACCATCGAACAAGAAATTCCTACAGCCCATTAAGGCATTGGCGTCTGCGTTTTAACGGGGATAGCCAACTCCTACGCGCAGAGGAGCTGATTTTTCAGGCCGAGACTCTCGCGATGAGCGACTTGCGCGGCAATTTAGATCTGCTGACGCAGGGCTTCCAACTGCTGCTGGTTAGTAGGCCCAACAAGTGGTATTGGTTGTGGCGTCAGTCCAATAACAACTCGTCTTGGGAGACCCTGAAGGTAGCATTCTTGCAGGTCTGGGGAGAGCGCAGCACGGATTGCGAGTTACGGAAGCAGATGCTTGGTAGACGACAAGCGCCACACGAGCCCTTCATATCCTTCGAACAAGACATGACGGAGCTTCGTTCACTGCTGAGCGCTCCCATGATTGAGTCCGAATTTGTGGCTCTGGTGCGCGGAAATCTGGTGGGCAGCACACAGCAACAATTGTGTTTCTACTCAGTACTTACTATGGACGAACTACGTCGACTGGTAGTGCAAGTGGAAGACACGCGAAAAGCCACCCGACCATCCCCTTGGAACCAGGCCAGAGTCCACGAAATACAGGAGCCAGTCGTGGAAGAACATCCGGATACGACTTCTTCCGTCGACTTGGCCGGACTATCGAAACCCCGGGTTCTGCTGGAATTGCAAGAAGGAAGGACATGGGTATCGTGAGTGCGCGGAACCTGCGAAGGGCATCTTCTGCTTTGGATGTGGGTGGGCTGACGTTCTAAAGGCCAACTGCATCCATTGCAAGGCGGGAAACGGCCGAATGGACGGAAGGACAGCGGGTCCCTCCCGTCCGAACACTGCATCCCGACAGCAGTAGGAAAATTTGTTCACCACCCCAATTCCACGTCCCAATTTCAACTAGACTTCCCAAATAAAACAACTTTAGCCAATTTTTCAACCCCTACAAATAGCCCTCCAAATTTTAATACCCTACCTACAACATTTTCAGAACCCAATTCCCATCCTCTTAACGTAAAATCATCGAAACCCATTTCATCGACGACCAACACTCCGCACGTCAAAATTTTAACAAGACCAAGCGATGAGACGGAGCCCGCTGTTTCCCGGCTTGGAGATGAATTTATCGCAGATCAAAATCCAAGACGACATTCCCACCCTCCTCTCAAGCCATACCATCTTCGGATAAAGGAGTATATGGAGGCGCGGGAGTGAATTTTCGGACCTACTCCAGTCGCAAGTGTTGATCAGGTATCAGCACTAACGAGTGGATCCGCTCGCAGGATATCAATCGCGCGCCTTCGTATATTCTGGAGGAAGGTGCGTGAAAAAAAGAAAGCGATTCTCTCTACCATCATTACCAATCCGTTGGACATACGTCCGTACGCCATGGTATCCTTGTACGGAGTGGACGTGAAAGGACTCCTCGATAGTGGGGCGAGCATCAGTTGCTTGGGGACTAACGCTCTACAATGTCTCCATGACGCACAGCTGAGTTATCGACCGGTCTGTCAGGAGGTGAAGACCGCTGATGGTGCAGCACAAAAGGTATTGGGCACAGTAACCACCGATATTACTTTTCGCGGTATTACCAAACCCATTACACTATACATCGTGCCGAGCCTGTCGCAGAAATTGTACCTGGGTTGGAAATGGTAAAGTCCAAATTTCCATCATACGAAGTATACGGACTCGGTGTGACCAACGTCGAACAACACAGTATAGACGTTGGTGATGCAAGTCCCATCAAACAGCGACATTATCCTGTGTCTCCTGCGATCCAAAAACTCTTGTATGACGAGATCGATCGCATGAGAGCACTTGGCGTTATAGAGACCATCCAGAGTGCATGGAGCTCGCCTGTGGTTCTCGTGAGGAAGCCAGGCAAGGTCAGGCTACGTTTGAACTCGCGCAAAGTCAATAGTGTGACGAAGAAGGATTCATATCCATTACCACACATTGATGGTATCTTAAGTCGTTTGCCGCGAGCCAATTTTATTACTAGCCTGGACCTCAAAGACGCCTTTTAGCAGATTCCTCTCAAGAACAAATCCAGGGAGTATACAGCTTTTACCATTCCTGGCCGGCCTCTGTACCACTACACTCGCATGCCTTTTGGGTTATGCAACGCGCCGCAAAGGATGTGTCGTTTGATGGACAAAGTCATCCTACCCGAGCTGAAGGAGCAGGTCTTCGTATATTTGGACGACCTGCTGTTAATTTCTGAAGATTTCGATTCGCATCTGGTTTTATTGGCTGAAGTCGCAGAATGTTTGCGAAAGGCTGGCTTGACTATTAACGTCAACAAGAGCAAGTTTTGTCTGAGAGAGGTGAAATATCTCGGATACATTGTTGGAGAAGGAGGCTTGAAAACTGATCCCAACAAAGTTTCAGCCATCGTAGATTACCCTTCGCCTAAGTCCGCACGTCAAATACGACGCTTCCTTGGTATGGCAGGCTGGTATCGACGATTCGTTCCCAACTTTGCTGCTACTGTTTCACCAATTTCAGACACTCTAAAGAAGTCCAACCAGTTTGCTTGGACTACAGAGGCACAATCTTCCTTCCTGTTAGTGACGAAAGCCACCTTATTAATCAATCCTGATTTTGAGAGGTCTTTCGTAATTCAATGCGACGCCAGTAAGTCAGGTGTGGGTAGCGTTCTCTTCCAGGAAAAAGACGACGGATCGGAATCTCCGGTGGCGTATATGTCACAGAAGCTCACTTCCGCTCAACGCAACTACAGCGTAACCGAACGCGAGTGTTATGCAGCTGTGTTGAGCGTGAAAAAATTTCGAGCCTATGTAGAAGGAACTGCGTTCAAAGTCATTACGGATCACGCAAGTCTAAATGGCTCATGTCGCAGAAAGACCTACAAGGACGGTTGGCAAAAGAGAGTTTAAAACTCCAAGGTTACGACTTCACAATAGAGCACCGAAGAGGGATTAAACGCGCTGATCGACGTGGCACCGATGGTGAATATGGACTCTCCAGAATTCTCTGGCAAAGAATATAAAGAGTTAGTGTCCATTGTCGATGCGAACGCCGATCGGCTTCCTGACGTATGCGTGAGGGATGGTTTCGTGTATAAGCGCACAGAGCCTCACAATGGTGACCCGATTGCTGAAGACAGGGCCTGGAAATTATGGATTCCATCAAGGCTTACGTCAGCTGCGATCGCTCAGGCGCACGAGGCAGACACCACGGTCCATGGTGGTTATGCCAAAACGCTAGAGCGAGTCAGACGATTTTTGTACTGGCCCGGAATGGCTACACAAGTACGCAACTACGTTCTGGCGTGCGACACTTGTAAAGAAACAAAGTCCCCGAACAGACCTATACGAGCGCCAATGGGAGAACCTTTCCAGACTGATCAGCCATTCCAACATCTGTACATCGACGTACTTGGACCATATCCACGCACCAAACGGGGTAAGATCGCTATCTTGATCGTCTTGGATCATTTCACGAAATTTCCCCTGTTACATCCTTTGGGGCGGATCACTGCTGAAGAGATCACCAACTTTTTGGAGGGGCAGGTCTTCCATACGTTTGGAACACCCGAGACGATCCTCTCCGATAACGGCTCTCAATTTAGGTCGAATGTGTTACCTCCATGCTGAACAAATACGGAGTTAAACACCTGTACACCCCGAGCTACTCACCGCAAGCGAATGCTTCGGAACGTGTCAATCAGTCCCTCCTGGCCGGAATTCGAGCATTCATCACTAATGACCAAACACGATGGGATGAAAGTCTAAGCAAAATTTTACGTGCTCTTCGTAGCTCACTCCACCAAGCCACTAGATTTTCTCCTTATCAGGTTTTGTTTGGAAATCACATGATGTTGCACGGGAAGGACTACGAACTGCTGAAGCATTTGCGGGCGTTGGGAGAGTCAAATGTACAGCTTTGACCTCGCGAGGGAATTCCTATCGTGAGGCAACTGACGCAGACGAAAATAAGGGTGAGGACAGTAGCAGGCGTTATAATCTGCGTGCTGTTAAAACACAATTTTGTGTAGGTCAAGAAGTATTCCGAAGAAATTTTTCCTTGTCCACAGCCGCGCAGAATTATAACTCCAAGCTGGCGAAGAAGTTCCTCAAGTGCCGGATTCGGCGTGTGCTAGGCAACTCACGATACGAATTGGAGGATCTAGGAGGCAAACGTCTGGGAACTTACCACTCCAAGGATCTGCGGCAGTGATCCGAGGGAGTACAACACCTACTGCCCGGCACTCAGTCGTGCACACGAGACTCTAGAACACGACGACCTTTTTTTAGTTTGTTCGGCGCTGGGAAACCAACGGCGAACCGACTAATGGTGTTGGGTCTCCGTTGCGAACCGTGTGGGATGTTGTGTTGCCGCTGTCAGAACGTTAAAAGGTCCATGTGGAGCTGTTGCGAT
This sequence comes from Beris chalybata, assembly GCA_949128065.1. Taxonomy (NCBI): domain Eukaryota; kingdom Metazoa; phylum Arthropoda; class Insecta; order Diptera; family Stratiomyidae; genus Beris; species Beris chalybata. The sequence continues at coordinate 70,567,868 of OX421897.1, read as the reverse complement.
TACAATTCAACTTTGCGATGAATTATGATCGCATCAGCTCGACTGCGACCAACTTCAGGGGGAAGAGATCGCTTTTCGTTGGTGTGCGTGCGGTTGGGATTTTTTTGGCGGAAAAAGCGCGTCGGTCTGGTTTTTGAGGCGAACCATTGGGTAAAAATTTATGACAGCCGGAATTTTTGGTTGTAAATATTCGCGATCGCGGCTTCTAAATCTTCGTCAAGTGTTCCTTTAAATAATTTACGAAAAAACGTGCCTCATGGTGTCCGAATGATTTTGTGACGATCGTAGCAGTTGATTTCCAGTGATTTGACGGTCGAAAAGCATGTTGAAAATTGTTCGGTGCAAACAAAATGGCTCCAAGCCTGGAAGAAATGCGCGCCTCGTCGTTCGGTCTTTCAAAGGCGGAATTTTAGGTCGAGTTTCTTGACTCGACGATTGTGTTGAGTTCGAATAAATCCGATTATGCAACGAATTCGTGTAGGATAATAGTGTTATCATAGCACGTGGGTATTTTGTTAGAAAAGCCGCGGAATTTTCGATTGGCAAAAACCTTGCTCCCAGCTCCAGGTCATGCGCTTCGTTTGAAAAAATATGCTTGTGACGCTAAGCTAAATAGTTAACTTTCTTAATTGGGAAACTACACGGAAACCGACCAAAAGCTGTTCAGAACTAATTAAAATCATACAAACTATAAAATAATACTGAGAAAAAAATAGATAATGAAAACAAAAGAAACCAACTTTAAAATCAAGTTAGGTTAAAAAAAAAAAAAAAAAATTATAAAAAAGTTGCTTTTACATGAAACTCATAGATGCTGAATTCCTAAAATGAGGTGAGTCTATTGTTTTTTTTGTTTGTTTTTTTTCTCGCACACATTTCCTTTCACAGCATTTTAAGTCTTTTGGTTGTCGACAGGATTTTTTTTGGTGTTTTGGTTTTTTTTTTATGTTTAGTCATTGAAATGCCGATGGGCTAAAATTTCGCGTTAAAGTGAACCCGAGCGTTTAGCTCCTTTTGCCCCGAACCTCAAAAAGGGGCCATGACGAAAAATGTTTGAAGGACAGTCGTGGCTGAGGTAGGGTGGGCAGAACAGGGCGCTAATGACACCAGAGCGCCCTGACAAATCGCGGAGCCGCGCCCTTCAACAGCTTCTTGGTCTTTCACGACCTCTTGGGAAAATAATCCCGACTTTTTTACGATTCCCTTGGATAAGTCGGCGCTGACAATTTTTGTTGTACAGGCCAAGGGTTTATGGTCTGAGTCGGAGCACGTACCCCCCCCCCCCCACACTGCCGTAGCTAGTCCCGGCCGCCAGCAAGAGCGTCGCACCAGCAAAGACTCAGCCACCAATTCAGACGTCTTGGACCTTCTGTCCCAAACCTTCCTTTTCCTTTCGACTATTTTGACTTTTTCAAGTCGAAATAGTCCTTCCAAGGACTTAAACACAACAAACGAACTAAAACGAACTAAAAGAACTATATGAGAAAATATAGTTCCTTTTAGTTGGTTTTAGTTCGCGAACTATGAGGAACTATACTGGAAGCTGGAGGCTGGAGGATGGTGGATTGTGGATGGAGGGTGAAGGATGGAGGCTGATGTACAGAGGCATATAGGACTGTGGATGAAAAATAAGAGATGGATATTGGAGAATGGAGAATGGAATACTGAGAATGGAGAATAGATGATTGAGGACGATTGATGGAGCATGGAGGATTGAGGATTAGGGATTGAGGATTGAGGACTGGGAATAAAGGATTGAGGATTGAGGATTGACGAATAGAGGAGTTCCTCATAGTTCGCGAACTGTGAGGAACTATAGCTGGACGGTGGAGAATGGTGGATGGATAATAATGGATGGAGAATGGTAGATGGAGGATGGAGGATTGAGGATTGACTATAGACGATGATGGTGGGAGGATGAAAGATGGTTGATGGAGGATGGAGGATGTGGATGGATGATGGAGGATGCAGGATGCAGGATGTAGGATGGAGGAACGATGATGGAGGATGGATGATGGAGGATGGTGGATGGAGGTTGGAAAATGGAGGATTGAGGATTTGGAAAATTTAGATTGAAGATTAAAGACAAAAGAAAAAAAAATAGAAAATGCTAAGAAATTAGAAAAAATTTTAAAAAAATTAGAAAAAATGCTAAAAAATGATGAAAAGTGATAAAAATGATAAGAAATGATTAAAAGTTTTAAAAAATGATAACAAATGATTAAGAAATGATAAAAAAAATGATAAAAATGATAAAAAAAATAATAAGAAGGGATGCAAAATGATAAAATATAATAAAAAATGTAAAAAAAATTATTAAAGTATGATAAAACATGATAACAAATGATAAAAAGTTATAAAAAAAAATTATAAAAAATAATAAAGAATGATAAAAAAATGATACAATATAACAAGAAATGATGTAAGATTAAATATTTAAGATTGAAGATTAAAGATTAAAGATTAAAGATTAAAGATTAGAGATTAAATATTAAAGATAATAGATTAAAGATTAAAGATATAAAAATTAAAGATTAAATATTATTGAATAAAGATAATAAATTGAAAATAGGAGATAGAAGAAAAATTTAGGAAAGGCCCGAAATTTTGAATTTTCTGTTTTATCGATTTGTAGCCGTATTTCGCATTTCTGGTGAAGAATGTTAGGAACCATATTTTGATGGCAAAGTTGTACAGGACTAAATTCCCTAAAAGTTTCGTACTGCGGTTGGGACAATAAAAGTTTGTTATAATTAATTTACATATATATATATATATATAAATTTATTAATTTGTTAAGAAAAAAAAAGAAAAAAAAAGAAAAAAAAAATTTTTTTTTAATTTTTTTTTTAATTTGTTTTTTTAAAAGAAACGAACTAGGAGCGTGACACACCGCGAACTAGTTCGTTCATTTCACTTCTGGGAACGCTCTTCTGAACTAGTTCGTTCGCGAACTACACAAGCCTAGTAGACAGATCTTCTTCAACAACCAAACAAACGAAAAGGAATGTCTCCTTAGTCATCCGGAAGTTTTCTAACCATTAGGTCTGTTTCTCTTGCATACTTAGTGTACACTTTTTGCCCAAAATCTGTTCTTTTTGTCAGTGTGACGTCAGAGATGGCAGTTCTGTTTGCCGGTGAAATTTACACAGAGTACACCTTTCTGCCCTAGCTCGAGAGCAGGTGCAGTTTCAGGGTACTTTACACTCTGTCAAATTGACGAGAACCATAACCTCCGATTGGGAGCCAGTTGTGCGGGTAAATTTTTAGATGTGTTTAAATAGTGTTTTTAGACTTCTTATAAGTGAAATTTAGTTAAATATTTGTGATGTTGTGATATTTGTGATATAGCTGACATGAATTCTCATACGGCGACTGTGGTGCGAGATTGACATCTGTCATTTTTAGCAACCGGACAGTGCGTTGTACACTAAAGCGTTCTGTTTGCGTGGTCTATACCCTGCATTTTTTGTGACAGGTGACAGTTCAATTCAGTGTAAATTACAAGAAAATGTGAAAATACCCCTGACAAAAGAAACAAACCTATTGGTTCTCGGTAAAATGCTGGAACATTTTTTCCCAAGATTTTTGAACCACTTTAGGTTTTAAATATAATTTCCCGGTAAAAATAGAGGGCACCACCTCACTTCGAAAATTGAAATTTTTATTTTTCTTTCAATTTAGGGCCAATTTGAAGGCATTTCCATTTGTTTCCAGTCCCCGCACTACCTAAAATAAAAAGATATGGCACTTTAAAAATTTGCAATTTACTTACCATTTTCTGTCACTTTTACTTCAAAATGACAATGTGAAGGGCACCAGCATTGCCAGACTCAAATTTTTGTGGTATTTAATGACTTTTCGGATTGCACCAGCATTGCCATATTCAAACTTTTGCGCTCTTTGTTCCACATCAGAATGGCGCGAATAGTTTGAAAACATTTACAGAAATTATTGTTTTTGGGTGACAAATGCTTGGAAATAACTTTATTTGCAGGTAAAAGAGTTGTCATCCGTTCCAACCTGAAAATGGAGAAATACAGTATGTTTATTTGTACCTTTGTTGTTGTTGTTTTTGCGCGCGCAAAAATAACAACAACAAAGGTACAAATAAACATACTGTATTTCTCCATTTTCAGGTTGGAACGGATGACAACTCTTTTACCTGCAAATAAAGTTATTTCCAAGCATTTGTCACCCAAAAACAATAATTTCTGTAAATGTTTTCAAACTATTCGCGCCATTTTAATTTTTGCTTCAGGAATTCTGATGTGGAACCAAGAGCACAAAAGTTTGAATATGACAATGCTGGTGCAATCCGAAAAGTCATTAAATACCACAAAAATTTGAATCTGGCAATGCTGGTGCCCTTCACATTGTCATTTTGAAGTAAAAGTGACAGAAAATGGTGAGTAAATTGCAAATTTTTAAAGTGCCATATCTTTTTATTTTAGGTAGTCCGGGGACTGGAAACAAATGGAAATGCCTTCAAATTGGCCCTAAATTGAAAGAAAAATAAAAATTTCAATTTTCGAAGTGAGGTGGTGCCCTTTAGTTTTTCCAATTCTATTTATAGCCTAGTACTGTGCTCCAAGAGAAACGAAACGAACTGTCAAAGTTCATACAAAAACAAAGAAATTTTCGTTGACATTTCACCGACGAAATATTTCGTTCGTTTTGCAGTACTGTGTTCGTGGACGGAATGGACATTTGCCGTAGTCACTGGCAGATGTAGGTCGTGGCGATTTCGTTTCGTTTTAAATGCTACGGGAGGCTTTTTGGCCATCGAAATATTTGACAGCTCAAAATTTTCAATAGTTCGCTGTCAATTCAGTGAGTTTGTGCTCGGGAAATTTTGTGTGAGCAATATTTTGTTGTGTTATGTGCCGGAATAGTAATTACTTGACAATATTTTAATATTTTCAAATTTCGCGCGTTTTTTTATCAATGACATCTAGTAGCGAACGGTGTAGAATATTTCACTCCACATCGAAGGTGACTTTTTCGTTCGTGTTCGTTTCGCTGAACACAGTACTAAGCTTGAGAAATAAAACGACATATATATTTTTTTTAAATAAAGTTAATACCATTTGTGACAGCTGTCAAATAATAATCAAGATTGCCAAACGTCAATTCACTTCACGTGAACACTCATATATCAACTGGATTTCATAATACACTACACTACACTACGCTACCATGTGAACGGGGTATTATACCTCATTCACGTGGTGAACGACGTTTCGCTACGGAGCACTGGTTGTACCAGGTGAACACACGAAATTTTGCTACGGAGTGTTTTTTCTACAACGTTGCATAACCGCGTACTGTAGTGTAGTGGATTAGCTAATTCTCCCACGAGAACACTTGTCGTTGCGCTCCGTAGCACTTTTCTTGTCAAATGCCAAAAAACTAGATTGGATTTTCTCTTCGACTTTAATTGTAGCTCCCTTAATGATTCCATATCGCGGAATAATAAAAGAAAAAAATATATTGAAGAAATAAAACGACGAATGTAACATTTTTTTCGAATAAAATAAATACCTCTTGTGACAGTTGCCAACAAAAAATAAGAATGCGGAAAGTCAATTCACTTTACGTGAACACTCACACGTTATATCAACCGGATTTCATAATACGCTACACTACACTACGCTACCACGTGAACGAGGTCTTATACATTGCTCCAAATTTCAATTCAAGTTCAATTTCACTTTAAAGAAGGTTTTGACAAAGAATCTGCCATTAACACCTATGAACTTACCATGAGACGCCATTTTAACTTCACCTCAATCTGAGGGTAATAAACTGTTCTTCATCCTCCACTAGCACTACCACCTCAACAATATTGTTATCACTAATTTTTAATTTTTTAATAAATTTTAATGGTTCAACTCAAAGAGAATGAGATAGAGTGGAAGCGGACCGTATTCGAAAAGCAGCGTAATCTGTTTTCTCAGTCGACTTCTATACTCTAAAAACATTAATTGTAAATGCAATAAAGTCACATACTCTTTGTAATAAACGCCAAATTGTTTATTCGGTGAACGTTCCTACCAAGTTCGTCGAGCCAATTTTTTCGTAATGTTTTGAGTTATAGCGATAATTTTTTTTAAATGCTTTCTATTAGGCTTGTGTACTTTGGAAAATTCGGAAGAGCGTTCCCATAAGTTACATGAACGAACTAATTCGTTTGTAGGAAGTAGTTCGTCATCACATTTGCTTCCTCGCGATCTAGAAAGTAGAAGAAGGTTAAAAGGGTAAAAGAAGGAACTTCTATGTTTGCAAGAGAAGTGAGGACCTTTTTTTAGATCATCACTTTCAGTGCGAGCCCAATTGTTTAAGGTCTACCACATTTCCATACACCCCTTATCAACAATTCTTTCTCGCGAACTGCGAACTAGAAGAACGATTACTTCGCGAGTGCTCAGGAACTAGTTCGTTTGCGATCACTAAGGTGAATTGAAATTCGCAAGCCTATTTTCTATGCATTCATTCTGTTAAATACATTGCATTAGTATAACATCAATTTTGCATAGCTTCAAATACATTGCATTTGTATAACATCAATTTTGCATAGCTTAAAAACTGGAATTTTCAATTACCGTAGTTATTCGAGTTGCAATTTGTATGCATTGTTCTTTTGCTTGGAACCCTTTTTTTTTGCTCTCTCGCTTCTCGACCGGCAACCAAGTAATACTTCATAATTCTTTCGTTCTTTTGGAAATAAATTAAATTACATACATCATATTGCTAAATCATTGCATTTTTACTTTCTTATCGCTCGTATCGCTTTCTTTGAAACTTCGACAAAAGGGCTTGTTGAAGTCAACATTTTGGTGCCGAAACCCGGGAACTTTAGATCTTGTGCATAAAATAAAATAAATAATAAAATCATATTGTGAGTGCATCAGCGGCAATTTGACTCATACTATAAGTGCATCATCGGCAATTCGCCACTCATTGTGTTGTGCGTGTTCTTGGACTTTGGACTCATTGTGATATACGCATTGTGATATACGCAAGCGAACTGAACTTAAGTTCTTAAATCGTGTTGGGTGCTACGTGCTGAATTTTTGGATATAAAATCACATTAGTTAAGGTACTGTACAACTTATTTAAATATGAACATTTCATTGCGATCAGTGTATCGAGGTCAAGTGACCAAACTATGCAACTCCGCAGAAGAATATTTGTTGCTACCGGAGTCTCAATCAATCGAGGCAAATGCCAACAATTTTGATTCGGTTGAGGAAGAGCTCTCCGTATTTCTTGAGCGAATAAAGAATGCAAGCGGAAATTTATCCAAGGCAAATATTGAATTGCTTTCATCCATTAAGGCGGATGAAATGACCCGAGAATGTGAAGGCATAGCGGATTATGATGACAAGGCCAATGCGACCATTGCTCGTCTCAATCAGCGCATAATTCGCATAAATCGAATGCAAAATCGCTCTGTATCGCGTACCAGTCCCGGCGAAGTTCGCGTTGAAGCCAATAAGGCCGTAAAATTGCCAAAACTCACCTTAAAAAAAATTCTCGGGTGATTTTGAAGATTGGTTGCCCTTTTGGGAGCAATTCCGCGTAGCGGTACATGAAAATTCGTCTCTAAATGGCACGGATAAATACATTTATTTACAATCAGTGCTAATTGGTAAGGCTGCCAAGACCATCGAAGGATTTACTCCCAGTGCAACATGCTATGACAGCGCAATCAGTCTACTAAGGGAAGAATTTGGTGACAACGATAAGATTGTCGACAAAGTGATGCAAATTTTAATGGGTCTCAAGCCCGTACAATTGCGTAACGACGTGGCTAACTTGCGGCATCTTTACAACACCATTGTTTCCTCGACTAGAACTCTTGCTGCCCTTGGTATACCTACCACACACTATTCTATAATGTTAAAATCAGTGCTGCTAAGAACAATGCCGGCAGATTTACGAGTTGATTTTCATCGCAACCTCGACAAGTTTTCATCTGATTCTAAAGACACGCCAGACGATAGTTCGGTTGCTGATAGTGAAAGCTCCATTGGTTTCCGCGGCGACAAGCAAATTGAAGCATTAATCAAGTTCTTGAAATTAGAAGTAGAATCACTCGAAAAATCGGTAACAGGCAACTCAAAACAATTCCGTAGTGAGAATAGTGTTAAGAATCAATCGCGAACAAACCATTCTAAATTTACAACGGCTTTCACTGCCACACAATCGGTTCAAAATTGTCAGTTTTGCAAGCAAGATATGCATTCTGCATTTAAGTGCGAACAATTCGTGTCGAAATCTCCCACCGAGCGCTTCCAACTCGTGAAAACGCTAAATTTATGCATTAATTGTTTAAAACCAGGCCATTCGGTACGCTCATGCAAATCCAGTCAGTGCAAACAATGTTCGAAACCCCATCATACTTTATTACATCAAACAAGAAGCGTGCCAAATACAGGCAGTAGCTTTCAATCGTTTGAAAGCACTAGCATCAACAATCGGCAGCCCCAAGTCGAAGGCCATGAGTCCTTACCGGGCTGCTCCCAATCAAATTCGTCGGCATTCGTTGCACTTGGCCAATCATACGCCAATCTAAATCCCGGAAACGTCATGTTAGCCACAGTCTTAATTGATGTAAAGGGGTCAAATGGCAATTTCACTACATGCAGAGCACTTCTAGACTCGGGTTCTCAATTTAACTTCGTCACTCACCGCCTTGTTCAACAATTAAAACTAAAATTACAACCAAATAATGCTGAAATAATTGGAATAGGAATATCCAACACCAGCTCCAAAGCCATCACAGAATTGGTTGTAAAATCCAGGGTAAGCAATTTCACTACAACGCTAGACGCCATTGTACTCAAAAATATCGCTGGATTGCTACCTGCTCATCAGATCGACATTTCAAATCTTACCGTTCCGCCAAACATTAAATTGGCAGATCCGTATTTCAATATGCCCCAAAAGATTGACATACTTATTGGTGCCTCCTTATTTTTCGACCTTCTATCGATTGGACAGATTAAACTTTCGCCAAGATCATCAGCTGTCCTTCAAAAAACAGTACTTGGTTGGATCGTGTCTGGAAACACACAAATAAATGTCACTTCGCTCGCTGCTACATCAGACACATCCGAAAATGCAAGGCAAGTTGATGATCTTAATAAATTAGTGCAAAAATTCTGGGAAATGGAAGAACCTGCACATGGAACATCACCCATGAATGACGAGGATAGTGCTTGTGAAAATCACTTCACAGCAACATTCCGCAGATCCACCGCTGGCAGGTTTGTAGTACGCCTACCGTTTCGCCAACCACCAACTACGCTCGGCGACTCATATCATATAGCCCTCAAGAGGTTCTACAATCTGGAAAGGAAATTAGCCAAATCTCCGGATTTGCATCGCAATTATTCAAATTTTATGAAAGAATTCTTAGAACTAGGCCACATGGAAATTATTGACATCTCGCAAGTACAATCTCCTGCATACTTTCTGCCACATCATCCTGTTTTCAAGCACGATAGCTCGTCTACAAAATTAAGAGTCGTATTCGATGGGTCTTGCAAAACGAGTAAAGGAAATTCTTTGAATAACATTCTCATGGTAGGACCAACCATACAGGACGACCTGTTCTCAATAGTCATACGTTTCCGGTTGTTTCAATATGCTCTAATGGCTGATATTGTCAAGATGTATCGCCAGGTACAGGTTGCTCCGGAGGACCGCAATCTACAATGCATTTTGTGGCGCGACAATCCGAATGATCCACTACAAACACTTCGCTCAACAACAGTGACGTACGGAACAGCTTCAGCAGCCTATCTTGCAATTAGAAGTATGAATCAGCTAGCCATGGAACACACCAATAACTTTCCACTTGGGTCTCATCATGTACTAAAGAGCTTCTATGTAGACAATCTAATGTGCGGATCGAACTCCGTTTTCGAGCTTATTGCCATCAAAAATGAAGTCACCAATCTCCTCGCGCTCGCATCATTTCCACTCAGAAAATGGTGTTCTAACTCTGCAGAAGTTCTGACTGGCATAGACTCTGATGATAGAGAAAGTCTCATGCAAATAAATGATGACAACGTTGTTAAGGCGCTTGGGCTTTTATGGAATCCACATGGTGACGAATTCATTTTTAATACAATAGGGTTACATACAGCACAGCACTCGCGCATAACAAAGCGAACGATTTTGTCACAACTTGCCAGTTTGTTCGATCCTCTTGGATTCATGAATCCAGTAACAACCAGTGGGAAAATATTTCTCCAGAATCTTTGGTCGCTTCAATTACACTGGGATGAATCTCTTCCTGTTCACCTTCACAATCAGTGGCGCAAATTTCAAACACAGTTGCAGCATCTCGACAAATTACGGGTACCTCGTCTCGCTACCCAACCCAATTCGGAGGTTGAAATTCATGGATTCTGTGACGCCAGCTTAAAGGCTTACGGTGCCTGCCTCTATTTGCGCAGCTACAATAAAAATAAAACTATCACGGTCAGGCTTCTGTGCGCAAAGTCCAGAGTTGCGCCTATTCGAACACAAACGCTCGCACGTCTTGAATTATGTGCCGCACTATTGTTATCAGAGCTCCTTAACAAAGTCAAATCTGCACTTAACATTGACATCAGTGCCGTATATTGCTGGACCGACTCCACTATCGCTCTCTCTTGGATCACATCATTGGCCAACCAATGGTCTGTTTTCGTTTCGAATCGTATATCTCAAATACAGAACTTGACTGACACATCATCATGGAGACACGTACCAAGCAACCTCAATCCTGCTGACTTAACATCGCGAGGTTGTCTTCCGAATCAATTAGCTGCCAGCGACCTTTGGCTAACCGGTCCTCCATTTTTGAGTTTGGAATCAGCCTTTTGGCCCCATCTTAAGATTTCACCCAATCCGGACGTGCCTGAAAGGAAAGAACAGACCTTCTCATTTATCTGCTCCAGTAATAAGGGAGTAGCCGATATCACTCTAGGCTGCAAATTCGCCAACAATTATTTTCGGCTAATTTTGGTCATCAGCTATGCTCGTCGATTCATCAGCTGCAAAAATGGTACAAAACCCAACAACTTCCAAATATCAGCAGAGGAATTCGAGGCAGCTTTAAAATCAATAGTTAGAAATCTCCAGCGAACTTACTTCGAGCAGGAATATATGAACTTAACTCACAACAAGGTTATATCAGCACGTAGTCGCCTATTGCGTCTAAACCCCTTCTTGGATTCAGAGAACATTATTCGTGTCGGCGGACGTCTTCAGCATTCCAATTTATCTTATGATGCCAAACATCAAATCCTGCTTCCTCAACGACATCCCTTTACCGAAGCTTTGATTCGACATTATCACGCCATCAACTTACATGGTGGATGTCAGACCGTCTTAAATGCAATTCGACAAAGGTTTTGGTTAATTGATGGCTCTCGAACGGTTCGCAGGGTTTTAAGGCACTGCATCATCTGCTTTCGGTCTCACCCAGTATTAGCAACGCAAATTATGGGTGATCAGCATGCAGATCGTCTTCGTCCTGCACCACCATTCTCTACATCTGGAGTGGATTATTGCGGCCCAGTATATTTAACTCAGCGCATACGCGGGCGGCCACCATCAAAAGGATATATCGCTGTATTTATTTGCTTCGTGACTAAAGCAGTTCACTTGGAACTTGTTAATGACCTCTCGACGGAATCATTCATAGCATCTCTTCGAAGATTTATCGCACGCCGTGGCAGCTGTTGCAAAATATTTTCGGACAATGGAACAAACTTTGTTGGTGCAAGAAACCAGCTAGAGCAAGTCCAAAAAACTTTGCTTTCATCTTGTCTCAATGAGGAAATTCAAAAATTTGCTCTCTCGCAGGGCATCACCTGGAGTTTTATACCGCCTCGCTCGCCCAACTTCGGCGGATTGTGGGAGGCTGCTGTAAAAATCGCTAAGCGCCATTTATTCAAAATTTTGGCGAGTATGTCTAATTTCTCCTTTACTTACGAAGAAATGGCTACCTTGTTATGCCAAATAGAAGCAGTGATGAACTCCCGACCAATTTCGCCGATGTCCAATGACCCTAACGATATCACAGCTTTGACACCCGGTCACTTTTTGACTGGAGGTCCCTTGACTGCGCTACCACAGGCCAACACCACCTCGAACCTAAATAGGCTCTCACATTTCCATCGCATTCAACATATGCAACAAACATTTTGGGAGAGATGGCGCAAGGATTATATTCATAACATGCAAACGCGAAACAAATGGCAGCGCCCACAAGCTAATATCAAAATCGGCGACTTAGTCCTTCTGAAGGATGACAACGCCCCACCATTACACTGGACTATGGGAAGAATCACCGCTTTACATGAAGGAAAAGACAGCAAAGTACGCGTTGTATCCATCAAAGTAAAAAATGGAGTTATTCAAAGAGCAATCTCCAAAATCGCTATTTTGCCAATTGATAGCGCACCCTAAAGAAATTCAAGTAACTTAGTCAGGTCTAAGGATGTTTATTTCAATAGCTTCAGTAGTATTCTTTCCTTTCTAAATTCTGTATAATATTATATTTCGATTTTATTGCATTAAAATTAAAATTGCAGTTTTGTTATTTTCGAAAGACTGCCGCCTTTCAAGGGGGGCGGTATGTTAAATACATTGCATTAGTATAACATCAATTTTGCATAGCTTCAAATACATTGCATTTGTATAACATCAATTTTGCATAGCTTAAAAACTGGAATTTTCAATTACCGTAGTTATTCGAGTTGCAATTTGTATGCATTGTTCTTTTGCTTGGAACCCTTTTTTTTTGCTCTCTCGCTTCTCGACCGGCAACCAAGTAATACTTCATAATTCTTTCGTTCTTTTGGAAATAAATTAAATTACATACATCATATTGCTAAATCATTGCATTTTTACTTTCTTATCGCTCGTATCGCTTTCTTTGAAACTTCGACAAAAAGGCTTGTTGAAGTCAACACATTCCCTAAAGTAATATAATAATATTTATGATATAATATAATCTGATTTATTTTCGCTTATATTAATATCACATAACTTCTCAATCTCAATCTTGCGATCACTAAGGTGAATTGAAATTCGCAATCCAATTTTCTATGCATTCATTCCCTAAAGTAATATAATAATATATATGATATAATATAATCTGATTTATTTTCGCTTAAATTAATATCACATAACTTCTCAATCTATTCAGGATCAGAATCTCATATCAAAAAAGTCTCAATTAATTCAAAATTCATACAAAATTGAGACTTTCGGCCTACTTTGTGACTCAGTCCTGAATATGGGGCTATATCTATATAAAATTTAGCGCGGACTCGAACCAAATCTAAATTTTCCCAGTTCATCGCTTGTCTCTTACGAGACATAATCTCGATGGTTTGAGCTTAGGAATCATATTGCTTATTTTTCTTCATCACTAGATAGAAAGAAATAACAATAAAAACATGTGCTCCCACCACGATCTATTTGTAATGCAAAAAACAGCCACATCACTCACCTAGTTGGTCGCGTCTGCGAGAATCTCGCAGATATCTCGAAGACTATGGCGGCCTGTCTGCAAGATTCTTCGTATGAATATTTGGCGGAGATTGCCATCGGCTGGAAATAAGAAAGGGGGTTATGAAATGAAACGTGCAGGCAGGGGCGAAGTTACCTTACTGCAATATAATAAATATAAAAAACTAGTAAAGTAGTGACACATTTCCAATCACTTCACATCGCACTTGAGTCGTTTTACTGAAACCGCACTTGAACTGTAACTTTTCGCGTATTTAATTTTTATCGTGTAAGTCGCGGATGACATTTGCTGCGCTCGGAATGATGCGGCTGTTTTTTGCATTAGAAATAGATCGTGGTGGGAGCACATGTTTATATTGCTATTTCTTTCTATCTAGTGATGAAGAAAGATAAGCAATATGATTCCTAGGCTCAAACCATCGAGATTATGTCTCTAAGAGACAAGCGACCAACTGGGCAGAGTGCTGCAAATGTCATCCGCGACTTAAACGATGAAAAATAAAAACGCGAAAAGTTACATTTCAAGTTTCCTTCTCAAGTGCGGTTACAATAAAACGACACAAGTGTGATGTGATTGGAAATCATAGAATGTGTCACTACGTTATTAGTTTTTTATATTTATTACATTGCTGTAAGGTAACTTCGCCCCTGCCTGCACGTTTTATCTTATGTCTCGTAAGAGACAAGCGACCAACTGGATAGTAGGTCTTTTCTTCCTGCCTGCACTTTCTTACACTAGATCTCGAGCGAGTGCAGAAAACTGTGAAGTTAAGAAAATGCAGCAAAAAAAAAAAAGACTTAATGTAAGCACCGTATGCGTAGGTGTACGTACGAGAGTTTTGTTGATGTAGTCGTGCTCGTGGGCTTCAAAATGAAATATTTTCAATACGGGGATGCCATCTCTATTATAGGCCGCGGTCCGAGTTACGCTCACGGTGCTTATATTACCAACAATGCTTACAGTTGGTCCGAATTGTATGCACGCTTATGACGCATATAATTCGGACCGATTAATCTGGTAGTTTTTTCCCCACCAGGTGGAGATTACCAACTTTACCATTTGTCAATTGACAAATATACCATGTGCTCTGGTGGTAATTTTCGGAACTATATATGGCAGACAGAAAGGGACAGTTGCATGTTATTTTCAGAAAAAATTGAGATTGAGCTCAAATAAGAGGGTCCTACTACAAAATATTACTTCAAGTGAACTTAAATTATTGTTATAATTGAATAAGAAGGACATATGTATCATAACATATCAAAAACAAAATTTTTTTTTAAGAAATCTATTTAAAGTACTAAAATAAAAGAAAAAAGTATTGAAAAACCGGTCTACGTTCTTTTCAAATAATTTAATAATTATTTCATATTAAACATTTGAGAAGTTGTTTCGAAGTTTATACCTCCCATTCATATGGAAAAATTGTTCATTTTCTGACTTCGTTGTGCGGGATTGAGCCCATGATTTTCGAAATGTAGAACCGGAAATGAGCACCTTATTATCAACCAAACCGATCGCCATCAATCTTTATCATGTCTTTCATAGTGAAATTAAGAGAGAATCGAAAATTCACCGAGCTCCGAATCGTAAAAATACACACGAAACGCCATATAACAGTCAGCTGACGAAAATGTGTCTATCATATCTGGTAGTTTTTTTTCCCACCAGGTGGAGATTTCCAACTTTACCATTCGTCAATTGGTAAACGACCTAACCTAGCAAACCCAGGCTCAGGGGTTACTCATACTAAGCCAACATTTTTCTTATACTATGCGTGCGTCATCATGATCATGCATATATTCATGTGAAAAAGATCTAGAATTTCGTACATGTATTCTTATATACAAAAAGTATATAACTGAAATTTTTCATATTATCTAGTAAATTTCAGTGAACGACTCATGAAGAGTGCTCTGTACTTCGGGAGTAACCGATTCATGACATTTGTGTTTGCTGGGAAATATGAATTCGTTGATGAATGAGAACGTTTATAAAATGCTTTCTTTTTCACTGCTGCATAGACGATGGTAAAACCGCTACATTCGTGCTCAATGCGAGTCCAAGTTTGTCCACACTCCGTCACCGACGCAAATGTATGCGATTCTCAACTTCCCAGTCGGATATTTGGGAAGCTAGGAATTAGTATTCTATTCTTTCAGCAATGACAATTTCCAAAAAAGTAGGTGGTTACCGGGTAATGTCATAATAATACAAATAATAAGGAACAGTGGCCGTTGCAAAGACTAGTCATTACATTTTACAATACTTTGACATTACTCGGTAACGACTAGAATTTGTGGCACGTGCGCTATTGTTTTTTGCAGAATTGTGAAATACTTGAATAATTTGAATCGAATTGAAACTATCGGAGTGAAAACAAGTGTTTGGTGATAATTTAAGACCTTTTAATCATCAAAAATAATAAATTTATAATAGGTGAGCAATATTTTATTTTTTTTGTTCAAAATGCCGATGGAAGAAATCTCCAAGCGACATTTGAGGCGGCTAATTCGAAATGAAAAACAAAAACTTGTCGCAAGATTGGACCAAGAATTTTGCAGTGAGGAGGTTCTTGCTGATAGTGGGACAATACTTCAGGTTTCAGAGGTTCCAGAGATTCCAGAATGTTCAGAGGTTGCAGAGCCAAAAAAAATATTTTCTAACGAAGAAAATATTATTCCTAAGACTGGTCTAAGAGATAGACTGAGAGAATATTTCCCAACAAGGGAAAATTTTGACGCTATTTTGAAGATAATGGCTTCGGAAAATTTAAATGTACCGATTACTACAAAAGGCATTTCAAAGCAAAAAAACAAAAAAATTGTTTTAATATCGGTGCCGGACGGCGAATATTACCCGTTTGGGATTTCAAATCAACTTCAACAAATATCAGATTTGGTATGCAAAAATGATGAAATTGTATTTGATATTGGAATCGATGGACTGCCGTTATTTAAAAGCTCTTGGTAGAATTATCAATATAAATAATGTGAAAATAATTCTTACTGGTGCATATTTAGGCGAAAAAACCCAACAACGTTAATATTTACCTTCACGACTTCGTCGCAGAAATTAAAACATTATTGGACTATAGAATAGAGCTTTCAGGAAAAGTAATTAACTTCAGGATACGAGCATTTATCTGTAATGCACCAGCTCGAGCTTTTATAGCAGGCACAGTGGGCCACAATTCTTTTCATGGCTGCAGTAAGTGCACTCAAATTGACAAAAAAATAAATAATGTGGTCAGTTACAGTACTGATATTAGTTGTTTACGCACAGATAGTAGCTTTGCTGAAAGAGAACATCGCGATCACCATAATTCATACTTTCAAAATCGAACAAATTTATTAGAAACCGTAGGAATTGGTATGGTCTCACAGTTACCATTGGATCCTATGCATCTTTTGGATCTAGGGATTACTCGAAAAATGCTGCTGTCATAACTTAAGCATCTACAAAATTAAAATCTGCTCAGAAACAGACTATCAACCGGATTAGTGTCACTTGCTTCCTGTGTTCCAAAAGAATTTGCTAGAAAATCAAAAAGCTTAGATGAAGTTCCAAGATGGAAAGCAACTGAATTTAGGCAGTTCACATTATACACCGGAATACTTGTTTTGAAGGATACTGTAGATGACGATTACCACTACCACTTTTTACTTCTTCATTGTGCATGTCGACTAATGCCCTGCTGAAGAAGTTACTTAAATAATATTGAAACAGTTTGTGTTACGTACAATGTGCATAGCTTGCTTCATTTAACCCAATGTATTTGTTGTGCCCAGCACAAATTCCATGTTTGGATTTACTCTAGGCAATCATTAATTTAAGCTAGACCAGTCGTTCCGCCCCTGACGTATCAAAATTATTTTCATTCATTAAATTCCTTAATAACAACAACCTACCAGCTTGACCATAAAAAGATCAGATTACAATTCTCGGCCGAGGTACTACATTATGACACAGCTCAGGGAATCCCAACTGCTGAGTCATAACATGTCGCCTGCCACAGGTACTGGGAATGGCCGAGCTGATGCTTTGTTTGTTTTGTTTTTCTTTAGTAATATGTATACACATTTTTCTTTCCGCGATCAAATTGCGTATAATACAAATTTATCGCGACCCACAAATAAGCGCATTGCACTTTCAGTGAAATGCACCATTTGTGGGTCGCTTAAACTGCCGATTGTTTGAATCGACAAATTCTCGACTTCTCGGACTTTGCCATGGGTTGAACGACTGGCCCAATTACAGTTAACATAATTAGCAATAATTTAGTATATAAGTTTTTTCGATGTTAGTATTAAGTCTCAGTATTTTTGTAGCCACCAAGGGGAACCTCCAATTATAAAAAAACGTGTTTTTAAGCGCAGCAGTTTTTCACTCTATTCGCAATCATTTTATTCTAGGTAAAATTAATAACTCTTTTATTTTTCATGAATTATTTTCAAAGGTTATTTGCGTCTCAATATTGAGGCGCCTATACCTTTTCGTTCCACTGAGGCATTCTAACGAACGCCGGAACAACTTTTCAGGTTCTACGATTTTTCAAATTATACAGTCTGAGATATCCTGGGGATATCAAGGACTCAACATATTACAGAAATTGGTTTTATCAATGATTTCACTGCCTATAAATTTGAAAGTTTCATGCAAGAAATAAAGCAAAAAATCAGAAAACCTTCTAAAATTCTACAACAGATAAACAATTGACCGTATTGCGAATGTCGCAGTCACGTCACTTCGATGCCGATTCAACCTGTCACGTCGATTGAAAAAAGCGATTGCGTAACTCCATCTAGGGCTGCTGCATAGACTAAGCCTCTAAGAGTAGGGTTGCTGGATAAATTAAACCCTCTACCTTGGGTTTAGTAGGGTTGCTGGATAAACTAAACTCTACCTTGGGTTTGGCAGATGTGTCGAATTCGGTCGTTTATGTACTAGAAATTGCTATTTAACCTCAATAAAATCGTCTGTTTATGTAATAGTTCGCCTGTTTTTGTACTAGCTAAAATTTTATTTTTGAAGTGTGTTAGCGCGAATATGTGTAGAGTCGGCATTCTGATATTTCTCCGATCGAACAATGTCAACGATGAAGATTGGAACAAGGCTGGTGGCTGACCAAAGGATGTGTATATGAACGATGAGGAACAGACAATACGATAACGAACGAGAAGAGTCGTGGGCGCAACAAGAACTGGCAAGTAAGTGCTGCATAGTTTCCAGTTGATGCCTTCCCATCATATTGTTTTCTAAAATTCATTTCTAGCGCGTAGTTCATTCCGTTCTTCAAAACAATGCTGTGAATATTTACGAAAATTATTTCGAAGATACGGAGCTGATTGATCCACTGCTGATTATTCAGCGCATGTTTGAGAAGTATATCGGGATCAAATAACACCAGTGTGATGTGTGACCCATAACGCATGTCTTGGTCCCCAACTGGATAAAAGTGCCGATAAAAGTCAACGTATTATCACCGACGGTGAATATTTTTCTTTCTCGTGTTATTAAAAATTTAACTAAACTTTAATTTAGAAGACGTAATCAAGCGACGGGACCGGAGATGCCGCAGGCTGAACGTACTTCTGAAGACTTTCATAAAATGGTGGGACACAAATGAATCGCAGGAAAATAAGTTTTTCAGAACGAAATTGTGTTAAAAAAGAGTTCTGTTTATTCATCATTTCGTTTCAGTCAAATAATGTTCGACCGATTGTTGGGAGATGGAATCAGAACGACAGCAGAAAAGATCATTGGATTAAAATCTCAGCAGAAACATAATGACTGGTTCGATGATGAGTGTAGTGACGCAATAACGAAAAAGAATGAAGCTCACAAGGCGTACATTGAAAGACCGACGAGAGCCAAAAAAGAAGGATACGACGAGCTTAGGCGATTATCAAACAAAATCTGCAGACGAAAGAAACGAAAACACAACAATGACATAATTATAAACCTAAATACTGACATGAAGTCACATAATCTACGATCCGCATATACTGCCGTCAAACAAATAAGACAAGGCTATAAGCCACGAACAAACCTCTGTAAAGACAAGGAAGGAAATATCCTTAGTGACGCAGAACAAATTAAACAAAGATGGGTTGAATACTTTAAAAAGCTGCTGAACCCTAACAGAGTGACGACCACCGACCCAATTATAACATCAAGTGCACCATCGGATGAGCAGACATCAACTACGGTACCCACTATCGGAGAAGTGGAAGCAGCCCTGCGCGACCAAAAAATACATAAATCACCCGGAGTTGATGCAATACCAGCAGAGCTCCTAAAGGGAGGCGGTCCATACCTCGCCAACCTCCTACACAAAATCGTGACAAAAATTTGGATGGAAGAAAAAATACCCGTCGACTGGCGCCAAAGCATTATATGTCCAATCTACAAGAAAGGAGATAAATTGCGATGTGAAAATTACAGAGGCATATCATTGTTGTGTACGTCCTACAAAATACTGACGAAAGTAATTCATAATCGATTAAAGCCTTATACAGAAAGTATTATCGGCGAATACCAAGGTGGTTTCAGAACCGGACGATCTACTATTGACCAGATATTCTCAGTCAAACAAGTGCTAGAAAAATGCTGGGAGTATAACATTGACGTGCACCAGATCTTCGTGGACTTCAAACAGGCATACGATAGTATAGATCGTAATGTACTATATAAAATAATGCTCGACTTTGGAATCCCATCAAAACTCGTCCGATTAACAAAAATGACCATGACTGACACTGAATCCCAAGTAAGGATACAAAACGAGCTAACCCAAAGCTTCCGAACAGAATCCGGCCTGAAGCAGGGAGATGGACTCGCTCCCATGCTCTTCAACCTTGCCCTGGAATATGTCATCAGAAAGGTACCCGTTGATACCAGAAGTACCCTACTAATCAAGTCCACTCAACTAGTGGTGTACGCGGATGACGTAAACATCATGGCCAGATCTGTTCCAGACGCAAAGGAAGTCTTCCACTGTCTAGACTCAGCAGCAAAGGATGTCGGGCTAAGGGTCAATGAGAATAAGACCAAGTTCATGACCCAAACAAGAAGAAACGCGCCAACTAGACAAAATATGACCTTGGGGGACTACAATCTGGAGAATGTGGATCATTTCTCATACTTGGGATCACACCTTGTAAGAGACGGCAACGAACGGGACGAAGTAAATCAACGGATCACACTAGCAAATAAGGCATATTTCTCGGTTCTCCCGATTTTAAAATCGAAAAAAGTGCACAGGCTGAGCAAACTTCGCATATACAAGACCATAATAAGACCTGTGCTACTATATGCAAGTGAAACGTGGACTCTCACCCAAGCGTCTGAAAAATCAATAGACGCTTTTGAACGACGAATTCTTCGAAGAATTTTGGGACCAGTAAGAGAAGGCACTGAATGGCGTATTCGGTACAACAACGAGTTGTATAACATCTATGACGACCCAGCCGCATCGACTCTTATAAAATTCCGTAAGCTGCAATGGGCAGGTCATGTGGAGCGAATGGATGACGGAAGAATTCCCAAGCGCACATTG
Source organism: Beris chalybata (assembly GCA_949128065.1). Lineage (NCBI taxonomy): Eukaryota > Metazoa > Arthropoda > Insecta > Diptera > Stratiomyidae > Beris > Beris chalybata. The sequence continues at coordinate 70,546,764 of OX421897.1, read as the reverse complement.
AAAGGTAGAGCCCATGGCAAGCGACCGGTGGGAAAACCGCGAAAAAGATACGAGGATTCAGTTGACGCAGATTGCAAATCGCTTCTTAGATGCACAAACTGGAGGACGCGGGCGCTGAACCGAGATGACTTCAGACAATGTATCCTGCAGGCCCTGGCCCGATTTGGGCTGTCGCGCCATTGATGATGATTGTTGGCGCAACAGGCACAATGCGAGTTTGCCGTGACCAAATCGGACTTTGCCACTTGCCGTGACTAAATCGGACATTGCCACCAAAATGATGAAGCCGGAACAATTGTGTCAAGCATAGCCAAGCGCGAGATTGAAGCGAGCAAAGAGGATTTTACTCACTCACGACGGCGCTACAGTCCAAATCGGACCTTGGCCTGAATTTTATACTGGCAAAGAAAATCCGTAAGAATCGAATGGAATACGATGTACTGGCCAAAGTAATTAATTCGCAGCCTGATCGGAAGAAAACCACCAAACAATTGGACGTTTTAAAGAAGGATCTGAACGAAATCGAGGACAAAAGGCACAGTTGCAGCCCAAACTGGACTCGAGAAAAAAAGACTTAACGGTGTTGATGCGATCGATTAAGGAGCTACAAAGTAATTTGGATGATAGTTTGGACGATGAAGACTCAACCGATGAAGACTCAACCGATGAAAAAATTACGCTCGACAAAGACGAGAAGGAGTACGATCTAATTCTTATTTTATATTAATTTAAAACGATGTGGTAAGATGGTTATTGTATTTGACTAGCTAATAAATTGTATTGCCGCGAAAGATGTCTTTGAAATATACTTTTTCCCGGACAAGAAATAATAAATAATAATAATAATAATAATCAATGGCGCAACAGCCCAAATCGGGCCTAGGCCTTGAAGTAATGCTAGAGTTACTTCATTGCGAGACCAACGGAACACGGACAAGAAAGCAGCTCGTTATTATCGAATGCGTGAATTTTTTCCGTCAGATGAGCAGTGTAAACGCCAGAAAACTACCCTTCCATTCAAATTGTATGCATCGTGAGTGCAATTCGGCATGAATAAGCGAGACCATTTCACGATCTTAAAGCGCATATGAGTGTGAAACTAATCGTCTCGTAGATAACAAAATAGATTTATGTACATATTTATATAAGAAAGAGGATGTGGATCATCACACATATGTATGCATGTATGTGACTATGTTCCCTATGAACTCCTAAACCGCTGAACCGATTTTGATAAAATTTTCAGGGAACGTGTAGAATAGTCCTGTGAAGTTTGGTACCAATGTTATGCCTTGTGAAAGTCAGACCAAACCACCACCAAGTAGACTTCTAAAATGTATTCACAAAGAAGACATTGATTTAGTCGTCTAAGACAAATCATGGAATAAATGTTACCATATGGTATAGTCACTAGGTACTAAATACTTTTCATTTCATGCAATAAGTTCGGTGTTTTATTCCGATAAGCTTTGAAGATATCGTTTAGTATTTTTAAGTACTGTATTGGGGGTTTCTGAATCTTTAAATTCTAGAAACTCGAAGATCTTAGGAAAAAGGCAGGGTTTAATAAATAAATAAAAAAAATTAACATAATTTTACAACAGTTTATTCTTGTCGACTTCTTGCGATCCCGACTAGTTCAGTCTCTTAAATTAATTTCAATACGATTCATATCTGTAATGAACTTGGGATAGAGAAAGTAGATGAAGGGGAACAATATGTAGGGTGAAAGGTAGAATGATAAGGGTACACAGAAGGGGGGTATACAGTGGAGGGGGGGGGGGGTTTGAAGAGTTAAATTTTGGAGGGGTAGGGGGTAGAGTGGAGGGTGGGGTAGGGGAGATAGAGAAAGTAGATGAGGGGGAATACTTTGTAGGGTGAGGAGTAGAATGATAAGGGTACACATAGGGGGGAGTATACAGTGGGGGGTGAAGGGTTGAATTTTGGAGAATGGGGTGTAAGAAGAAAAGTAAGCTTGTGTGAGAGGGGTGAGGGAAATTAGTACCACGCAGGTGTTCTGTTTGTCTCTTTTTACTGTCGCTTTTTTTCGAATCACTGTTTCCTGACGCTTTTTCGTTTCATCTTCTTGTTTCATCGAGTTTCAAATCACAACGTGGCCAAAGAAGTTTTCACTTCAAAAAGAGAAATAAACACGCAGCGAGAAACGTTAACATTTTTCATTTTTCACTTTTCCTTTTTCATTTTTCGTTTTTCATTTTTCATTTTTCACTTTTCATTTTTCACTATTTGTTTTTCATTTTTCATTTTTTACTTTTCCTTTTTCATTTTCGTGAAAAGTTAAATTTAGGAGGGGTTGGGGTTAGTGAGGAGTGGGGGTGAGGGATAGAGAAAGTATGTGAGGGGGAACAATATGTAGGGTGAGGGGAAACAATATGTAGGGTGAGGGGTAGAATGATAGGGGTGCTCATAGGGGGGGGCGGGGTATAAGTGGGGGTGAAGGGTTGAATTTTGAAGAATGGGGAGTAAGAAGAAAAGTAAGGGGTGTGAGAGTGGTGAGGAAAATTAGTACCACGCAGGTGTTTTGTTTGTCTCTTTTTACTGCCGTTTTTTTTTCGATTCACTGTTTCCTGACGCTTTTTCGTTTCATCTCTCTGTTTCATCGAGTTTCAAATAACAACGTGGCTAAACAAGTTTTCACTTCAAAAAATGAAATTTAAATTGAATTAAATAGAGAAGTTAAAAGTTTAAATTGAATAAAATAGAAAAGTTAAGTTAGTTACAAAATAAAGTTAATTCTTAATTCATCCAAAATTGAAATGTCTATCCACTTGGATTTTAAAATCAACACTGAAGTAGCACCAATAACGTCCACGGGAAGAGAATTCCAGCTACTCTGTTCGGTAGAAAGTTTTGAAAAGGGTTCGTGCTCGTGCTAACTATACATTTGTTAAGTTTGTCGACATGTCCTCTAAGATGAGAATTCTGGTTGCGCGTGAATATATTCTGTAGATCTGGGCAGTTGAAACGACCGTTTAGAATTTTTAAGGTCTCTATAAGGTCACCTCTTACTCGTCGTTGCTCCAAAGTTGGAAGTCGTAAGCGTGCTAGCCTGTCTGCATAGCATAGATTTTTCAGTTCATGCGGAAGCTTCGTTGCACGACGCTGTACTTTCTCCAGTAAGTCAACCTCCTTACGAATGTAGGGGCTCCAGATTTGGAATCCGAACTCGAGAAGAGGCCTTACGTAGGTTTTGTAGATCTTAATGAAAACCTCACAAGTGATATTAGTGAATGTTTTTCGTATCAAGTATATTAGCGAATTGGCTTTTTTCGAAATATTGATAACATGCTGCTCCCACTTTAGTTCTGATGTCACTGTGATTCCAAGGTCGCAAGTTTTGTTTTTAGATATTAATGCTGTACTGTTAAGGCTGTACGTTATACGGGGATTATTTGGTCCGACATGCAATACTGAACACATTGCTTTGTTAAGCGATATACACCATTTTTCTGACCATTCGTATATTTTGTCCAAGTCACCCTGAAGAGTTAAGTTTCCATGCAGCGGGTTTCCAAAAAGTTTTGTATCATCAGCGAACAAACATGAGCTCGATGCTAGGATGTTAGGTATTTCAGCGGTATAAATCATAAAAAAGGGGCCCTAAAACTGATCCTTGAGGCACACCACTAAGTACTTCATACGAACTCAAACATGAATCGCCGACTCGAACTTGATAATGCCAATCTGTGATAAATTCCTTGATCAAATCCAAAAGGTGTCCACGGATGCCATAGTGGTCAAGCTTAAATAGGAGTCTGTATGATCCATTTCGCACATTCATTGCACGGAACAAATGAAACGAAGATTAGTGATTTCCGAAGATCAGCTCCATTTCGATTCAAAATCTTATTGGCTTCGGCGTGCACGATATACATGCATTTTTTATCAACGGCACGAGCTTCGCGAAAAATTTTTCGCTGGAACATCCGCGTGGAAACTCGTGCCGCTCTCTATGTACTCCGTAGTGCGCACAGAAAGCAACCGCGATGCCACACAGACCAGCGCAACTTTCGTCACCAAAGCGAAAATAATCAAGGTCTAGGGCACGTTGATTTGGTTTATGTACCTAATTAGGTACATAACCAAAACCACCGTGCCGTAAAAAAAATCTTTGGTCAGCTGCACGGCGACTCAACAACATAGGCGATTCGCCGGTGGTTTCCAGTTAGCCGACTAAAGAAAGTCGCCGTGCGGTAGAGTCTCGTGCGCTCGATTGAGTGCCGGGCAAAAGATGTTGTATCCCTCGGAACGCTGCCTAAGATCCTTGGAATGGTAAGTCCCTAGACGTTTGCCGCCTAAATCCTCCAATTCGTACTGTGAGTTGCCTAGCACACGACGAATCCTGCACTTGAGGAACTTCTTTGCCAGCTTGGCGTTATAGTTCTGCGCGGCTGTGGACAAGGAAAAATTTCTTCGGAATACTTCTTGACCTACGCAAAACTGTGTTTTAGCAGCACGCAGATTATAACGCCTGCTACTGTCCTCATGTGCGACCCTTATTTTCGTCTGCGCAAGTTGCCTCATGATAGGAATTCTCTCGCGAGGTCGAAGCTGTACATTTGACTCTCCCAATGCTCGCATATGCTTCAGCAGTTCGTAGTCCTTCCCGTGCAACATCATGTGATTTCCAAACAAAACCTGATACGGAGAAAATCCAGTGGCTTGGTGGAGTGAGCTCCGAAGGGCATATCCAATTTTGCGTTTGTTCCAAACGCATGGAAGACCTGCCCCTCCAAAAAGTTGGTGATCTCTTCAGCAGTGATCCGCCCCAAAGGATGTAAAAGGGGAAATTTTGTGAAATGATCCAAGACGATCATGATAGCGATCTTACCCCGTTTGGTACGCAGATATGGTCCAAGTACGTCGATGTAAAGGTGTTGGAATGGCTGATCAGTCTGGAACGGTTCTCCCATAGGCGCTCGTAGAGGTCTGTTCGGGGACTTTGTTTCTTTACAAGTGTCGCACGCCAGAACGTAGTTGCGTACTTGTGTAGCCATTCCGGGCCAGTACAAAAATCGTCTGACTCGCTCTAGCGTTTTGGCATAACCACCATGGACCGTGGTGTCTGCCTCGTGCGCCTGAGCGATCGCAGTTGACGTAAGACTCGATGGAACCCATAACTTCCAGGCCCTGTCTTCAGCAATCAGGTCATCGTTGTGAGGCTCTTTGCGCTTGTACACGAAACCATCCCTCACGCATACGTCAGGAAGCCGATCGGTGTTCACATCGACAGTGGACACTAACTCTTTATATTCCTTGCCAGAGAATTCTGGAGAATCCATATCCACCATCGGTGCCTCTTTGAACGCAGTCCCTTCTACATAGGGTCGACATTTTTTTACGCTCAACACAGCTGCATAACACTCGCGTTCGGTTACGCTGTAGTTGCGTTGAGCGGAAGTGAGCTTCTGTGACATATACGCCACTGGAGATTCCGATCCGCCGTCGAATTCCTGAAAGAGAACGCTACCCACACCTGACTAACTGGCGTCACATTGGATTACGAAAGGCCTCTTAAAATCAGGATTGATTAATAAGGGGGCTTTCATCAACAAGTCTTTCACTAACAGGAAGGAAGTTTGTGCCTCTGTAGTCCAAGAAAACTGGTTGGACTTCTTTAGAGTGTTTGAAATTGGTGAAACAGTAGCAGCAAAGTTGGGAACGAATCGTCGATACCAGCCTGCCATGCCAAGGAAGCGTCGAACTTAACGTGCGGACTTAGGCGAAGGGTAATCGACGATGGCTGAAACTTTGTTGGGATCAGTTTTCAAGCCTCGTTCTCCAGCGATGTATCCGAGATATTTCACCTCTCTCAGACAAAATTTGCTCTTGTTGACGTTAATTGTTAGGCCAGCCTTTCGCAAACAATCTGCGATCTCAGCCAACTAAATCAAATGAGTATCGAAATCTTCCGAAATCACCGGCAGATCGTCCAAATATACGAACACCTGCTCCTTCAGCTCGGGTGGGATGACTTTGTCCATCAAACGACACATCCTTTGCGGCGCGTTGCATAACCCAAAAGGCATGCGATTGTAGTGGTACAGAGGCCGGCCAGGAATAGAAAACGCAGTTTACTCCCTGGATTTGTTCTCGAGAGGAATCTGCCAAAAGGCGTCTTTGAGGTCCAGGCTGGTAATAAAATTGGCTCGCGGCAAACGACTTAAAATACCATCAATGTGTGGTAATGGATATGCGTCCTTCTTCGTCACACTATTGACTATGCGCGAGTCCAAACATAACCTGACCTTGCCTGGCTTCCTCACAAGAACCACAAGCGAGCTCCATGCACTCTGGCTGGTTTCTATAACGCCTAGTGCTCTCATGCGATCGATCTCGTCATACAAGAGTTTTTGGATCGCAGGAGACACAGGATAGTGACGCTGCTTGATGGGACTTGCATCACCAACGTCTATACTATGTTGCTCGACGTTGGTCACACCGAGTCCGTATACTTTGTATGATGGAAATTTGGAGTTTACCATTTCCAACCTCTTTACATCTGTGGGCGTTAAATGGTGGGCGTCCGGAGCTATCAGTTGTGATGCAGTATCGGGAGTATCGACCGCGCTGATGATGCTAGGACCTAGCTGAAAGGATCGCCAGAAATCTACCCCCAGGTACAATTTCTGCGACAGGCTCGGCACGATGTATAGCGTAATAGGCTTGGTAACACCGCAAAAAGTGATATCGGTGGTTACTGTGCCCAATACCTTTTGCGCTGCCCCATCAGTGGTCTTCACCTCTTGACAGACCGGTCGATAACTCACCTGTGCATCATGGAGACGTTGTAGAGCGTTTGCCCCCAGGCAGCTGATGCTCGCCCCACTATCTAGGAGTCCTTCAACGTCCACTCCGTACAAGGATACCACGGCGTACGGACGTATGTCCAACGGATTGGTAATAATGGTGGATATAATCACTTTCTGCTTGGCTCTCACCATCCTCCAGAATACGCGCATGCTCAAGGCTGATTTTTTTCGACTTGTTTCGCTTGCTAACTCGGATAATTCGTTCGCACGAGCGCTTGAAACAGTGCCAAAAATTCGCCTTCGCGCCTCCACATACTCCTTCCAACGTTGATGGTACGGTTTATGCGGATGGGGAGCACTTCGTCTTGAATCAGTTGGTTCTTCTAATGCAACAGGCTGTAAACGATTCGGTACCTCATCCATGTCTGTTCTCTTCTGCAGAATCGTTGTAGGTGGTATTAAACGCTCTGAAATATTTGGTGGGGGTGATTTTACTCTACTAGGGTGTACTAAATTGGGTGAAAATGTTTGGGTAGGTAAGTTGAAATTTGGAGGGGACGCTGAAGGGGTATTAAAATGTGATAAAATGTTTTTATTTGGGATAACTAAATCAGATGGGAAAGGGTTCTCTCACTACTCGAGTCGTTTACAGCGGTCGGGCTGGCTGATTTGATGTTGACGGGCGATGGGCTCCCGCTAACCTCTCGTCCCTCGTCCCGTTTTTTGTCATGCATCGAGTGCATTTTGGCTTAATTACATCAGCCTTCCCGCACCCGTAGCAAAAGATTATTCTTGGTGTTACCTCGCAATCCCTATAAACATGCCCTTCCTGTCTGCAATTCCAGCAGGAGAGAGGAGTTGACACTGCAGCCAAATCCACGCTCACGTCGTTCTCCGCTTCGACAACCAACGGCTGATCCAGCTCGTGGACTCGAGACTGTTGCCAAGCTGTCGAGCGAGTAGCCCTCCTGACTTCTTCGAACCTGGTCACCAGCGATTGAAGTTCGGACAAATTTCGCGTTTCGTGAAAACAAATTTGCTGCTGAGTGTGTCCCAAAAGATTACCGCGAATTAAGTCAACAAATTCTGGTTCCGGCATATGCGTTCGTAGCAGGGTGCGCAAAACCGTCAAATCCTGCTCAAAGGATAGATACGATTCGTTGGGAGCTTGCCGCCTCGCCAACATCTGCTTTCGTACCTCCCAATCGGAGCTACGTTCGCCCCAAGCCAGCAGGAACGTCGCTTTCAATGATTCCCAAGCGGTCTCCACGTGCGACCTCCTCCACAGCCAATACGATTGGTTTGGTCTTCCGTCTAACAGTAGATGGAAGTTCTGGGCTAACAGATCCATGCGTCCGCCCAGATCCCCCCTAGCTAAAGCTTCGGCCCTAAAAACTAGCTCTTCTGCTCGCAATGCTTGGCTGTCACCATTAAATCTTAAACGCCTATGGCGAATGGGACTTCCCAGATTGCGGATTCTCATATTTGGGCCGTTGCCATTGCGATCGCCCATCTGAGCTGGCGCATGGGTCGGTCGGCAACGAACTTGCACGGATTCATTCCAGACATTACGACTTGCCGGTGGTGGTGGAGGTGGTAAACATGCGTTGGGCGGTTGTTGTTGTGACTGCAGTGTCAATTCCCCCCTCAATAATGTGCGTATCAATCGCCTTAGGTCGTCTACTCCCAGTTCAGTGCGTACCAAAGGTGGATTCGAGCGCGCTGGCGCCGGATTTATTGCAGCCGGAATACCTGCGTCATGTACGTCGGACCAACATGGCCGTTCACCTTTTATCCTTTCTGGTGATTGCAGAATTGGATTCGCGAGCTGATCCACCCCCTGCTCTTGACCAATTGAACCGTCAGGGGCGCAAAAGACACCACCGCCGACTGTTTTCAGCGGAAAATCTAAATTTAACAGCCTTGGTGAAAGTCCGCCGGCCGCTTACTTAGTTCTGCTGCGTGTCACGACTCCGGTTCTAGCTGTGGCGCCCTCCACGCCCCTAACCGACCAATAGTCCTGCGATTCAAGTGCTTGACGACAATCGGGACACGTTTTGTGGCGCAATACCCACTCTTCCACACTATGCAAATGAAAGGTGTGCCCACATTTCGCTCGCGCTTCGTCTTCGCCTCCCACGATATGTTGGCACATCGTACATAACTCTTCATTACGTCTCAACGGCGACCGTGGCAGTGGCATGACTAAAGTGAATGACCTGGAGAATGTAGTATTGAGTGAGTCGAATAATGTGATTGAAGGCGATTGACTGAGTGTGTGATCGAATGAAAACCAAACGATAGGGTTGACTGATAAAAAAAACTATTTATCGAACGAATGGTAAATTTCCTGTGTACTTCGGCGAATTTGACCAACAACAAAATGAATGAATGAGTGAATGTAAGTAAAAAAAATTACGAATCGAATGACTGAATGCGGTTATTGTTAAGAAATCGCTGTATGCATGCGCTATTGTACGTATATGATGATCGACCAGGTGAATGACTGAATGAATGAATGAAAAAACTTGAGTGACGAATGAACAAATTTATGATTGGTTAAAAAAAATGTATCGAACGACGAATGAATGAATGTATGCATAAAAGAAACGAATGAACGATGAAATGAATTTTCGTGTTTGTATGTTTGTATGTGTAGCTATGTGTTAATGAATTCAAAAAAAAAATGAACCTCACGTCTTCGCAACCTTTCCCCTCCCCTCATATGCAGAACAAATCGCGAGGCCGATCCTGCTCTTTCCCGACTCATTGGGAAAATCCAGAACGCGATAAAATTTGGAAAAAAAAAAAAATTGTGGAAAAATAGTAACACAAAATAAATCAGAAACAAAAATCAGCAAAAAAAATAAGTTAAAATTGTCATCAAAAGACTTTTTAGAAATTTGAAATACAAAAAGAAACTCTACGTTATTTCTACAAAAAAATTAATCTACGTTTTAAAGGTACTCTAAAAGGAAGGATAAGGAATTAAGGTACTTAACAAATTTCGACGAAATTTCCTATCATCAAACTCACCAATATTTTACAAGTATTTGTCCCAATAGTCTGACGACACGCCCGCCAAGACAGGGCATGCCCAGCACTCAAAAGGGTACTTGCAAAATAAAAGTGGAATAAATCAGGAAAAATTAAGTATGTCACAACTTACATCCATCAATCCGGCATGCAGACAATGTTTCCCTTTCCTATGGAACCGAGTTGGCGCCTGAAGGTTGCCAAAACGGTTCGTCAATAGGATCGTTCCACATTGACCACATACAAAATTTCCAGGATGTTTTGCTGCTGAAAATTCGAAAAGCTTGAACACTTGGACTGTTGCCGTTCAGGCGAAAAATGATGTCGCAGAACGACGAAATTAAGTCCTTTTGCCCACCAAATTTTTACACGGAATTTTTCTGTACTCGCGCGTGTTGATGGGCTTCGCTTTGTGCTCGAAGCGTAGCTTAGGCTAGCCCCACGTTGGGAGCCATTTGTTATGTTTGAGGCCTTGGAAGGACTATTTCGACTTGAAAAAGTCAAAATAGTCGAAAGGAAAAGGAAGGTTCGGGACAGAAGGGCCAATTCCACCTACGTCCGAATTAGTGGCTGAGTTTTCGCTGGTGCGATGCTCTTGCTGGCGGCCGGAAATCAGCTACGGCAGTGTGGGGGGGTACTTGCTTCAACTCAGACCATTGAACCCTTGGCCTGTACAACAAAAGAATTATCAGCGCCGACTTATCCAAGGGAATTATAAAAATTGGGATTATTTCCCCAACAGATCGTGAAAGACCAAGAAGCGGTTGAATTGGCGCGGCTTCGCAATTTGTCAGGGCGCTTAGGTGTAAGTAGCGCCCTGTTCTGCCCACCCTACCTCAGCCATATCTGTCCTAAAACAAATTCTGATATGGCCCCTTGTCGAGGTTCGGGGCGAAGGAGCTAAACGCTCGGGTTCATTTTTGTGGGGGCTCTTCTAGCCGCTCAACATTTAATCAAAAAAGGGAAACCAACCAAAACGAAATCCACCAGAAAAAAAAAACTGAAAAACATCACAAAATCAATGTAGAGAAAATAAACACAATTATAAAAGAAATGACTCACCCCATTTATGAAATTTTACTGCTTCATTCCATTTTTGTTATTTTTTTAGGTAGTATTTATTAATTGAATTTTTTTAGTTTAATTTATTACGTCCTTGTCTGTTCTGTCTTCGTCTGTCAATTTAATTTGACTTAATTAAATTTTTTTTTTTTTCTTTTTCTGTTATTGTTTTGATTTTAAGAATTCCTTTTATTTATTTTAAATTTTTTTTTTTTTTCTTCTTTTTTTTATATTAGTTTAATTCGGTTTTAATTCAATTCTCCTTTTGTTTGTTCTTTTATTTTGGTTCTGTTAGTTTTCAAAGTTTCTCTTCCTTTAAAAATTCATTCTGCGTTCATTTGTTTTTTTTTTTTTTTTTTAACTGTGATACACTCGTTTAACATTCCCTAATCTGCTAATAGAATCTAACGACTTCCGCACCGACGACTCAGACGTTTTGGCGGATTTGCCCTCCAAATGGAGTTTTTTCCCAGACGATACTTTGAGTTGAGACATTTTTTTAGTTGGCCATAATTTCTGCAGACACACACGAAGACAAAATTCCAAATATGTTCGTATTGGAAATCAAACCAAATTTTTCCCGACGTAGGGGAGTTTCCGAACGGACGAAAATCGATCACATCGGTTGAAACTGTGTTAACTTGGCGGTATATCGCTTACTCGCTTCCCGGCACTTGCCAAGCAAAAAAAAAAAATAAGAAAATTTGTATTTTGCGATTTAATTTAAAAAAAAATCATTTTTCTGATGCTCCGGATGCAGATACGAGACCTCGGACTGTTCGAAGCGTCGGTAATCCTCTTATCCAACGGTTCACTGGTCGGCAGTTAGAAAAATAAACCAAATAGAAGAAGTAATTCCACCATTAGTGGTCGTGACGGTCACACAAAAGATTTCAACAAATTTCCATTTAGCACTCAATTGGCGCCAATAGCGAAAGAATTAGCAAATTGCACAACATTCACAGCCGAAATTCAAAATTTAAACCGCGCGACTGCCTCAGATTTACTCAAGCATCGATTTCGCTCCCTTTTATGCTTCACTTTCTCGATCTTTAGCGAAATTTCTTTTAAAACACTTTTCTTTTCTCAATATTATACGGCCGTATGTTCCGATAACGCACAAAAACCTTTTTTGTTTTTATCATTCGCTCTGATAACACTCACGCAGTTCTCGCAGTTGTCACGACGCTCAAATTATCGCGATTTTTTAGTGATTCCCATTTACGGGTTAATAGACCGAACGACTTTATTTTTTTCCACACCGCGATTTTCCACCACATTGAGTGGTTTGGTGTGGTTCTACAAGGAAGTGGGTAATGTGTTTTCAGTTTCCCTTTTATTCGCCGACACCACAATGTCGTCGATTTATTACACAAACACGTACACTATCGTAAAAGCACGATCAAGCGAGAAAACCCGCGAACTTGTCAAAGTTGCTAGATGCAAAAAAAAAACACAGCGCTAAGAAAACTTGATTTTATTATATATGCATATAAGTCACTATCGCACTGTTTCGTGTATATCAACGGCTCACTATACTTTTACGAGCATTTTATGTCGCGATAGGGAAACAGCACCACCTGATCGTTCCGTTCTTCAAAGTAGACTCCCGATCGCTATCATTTACTCTCCCACCAGTCGCCAAGCCGAAATAATCAACCAAAAAAAACTCCCAATCCGTAGCCCTGCTCGCACCAATACAACCGCCCCGACACGATCCGCGTTCATGACCAAAAATGGTAATTAATCGCAAGGTCGTGGCTGCAGCTGATTGGTGCCGTCGTATTGTCTTTTGTTGGCATCACAGCCGCTCTCTATGTAATCAGTAGTGCGCACAGAAAGCAACCACGATGCCACACAGACCAGCGCAACTTTCGTCGCCAAAGCGAAAATAATCAAGGTCTAGGTCACGTTGATTTGGTTTATGTACCTAATTAGGTACATAACCAAAACCACCGTGCCGCAAAAAAAATCTTTGGTCAGCTGCACGGCGACTCAACACCATCTCCATCGGTGACATTGTCATTTCGATCGGAGAACTGTCAGAATGCCGACTCTACACATATTCGCACTAACACACTTCAAAAATGAAATTTTAGCTAGTACAAAAACAGGTGAACTATTATATAAACAGACGGTTTTATTGAGGTTAAATCGCAATTTCTAGTACACAAACGACCGAATTCGACACATCTGCCAAACCCAAGGTAGAGAGTTGTCTATCCAGCTAGGGTTCCTGGATAAACTAAGCTCTCTACCTTAGGCCAAAGACTACGTCGAAGCAATGTGGCTAATGCTACAGCAGGACAAGCCGGAAGATTTTGTAATTGCTACCGGAGAAACACATAGTGTTCGGAAATTCGTTGAGGCTGCTTTTAAGTTTATTGGTCGAACTATTGAATGGCGCGGCGAAGGAGTGAATGAAGTCGGTATCGAAGTGAACGGTACGGAAGAAATTGTTCGCGTTAAGGTCATTACGAAATATTTTCGTCCAACCGAAGTTGATTTGTTGCAAGGCGATGCAACTAAAGCGAAAACCGAATTGCAATGGGTTCCGAAAATACTTCGAAGAACTTGTTTGAGATATGATGGAATCCGATATCGAACTGATGCGAAAGGATCCGATGGCCTGAAAATAATCTGCAGTCTATAGTTTAGTACTAAATTCAAATTTTGTATCGAGTATCATGCACAAACGAAACTGCTTATGTTGTATTTCGTCTTCCTAATATTTTACTACAATTTTTTTTTTTTATTATTAGTGAGTTGATTACATAGTTGTGCTTTGGCGCACAATTTTACTTCTCCGGTTTTTTTAAAAGTTATATTTTATTCATGCACCAAATATCTGCAAATTATTGCCATTTATGTATATGTACATATTATAGTAGTGGGTTATTTTCATTTTGTAATTGTAGTTTTAATGTTAGAAAGTGATAATCATCATTAATTATAACATTTTTAAGAATACCATAAGAGAAAATTTCTAAAATTTTGATTCATAATATTTAGAAAAGGGCCGTCTGTCGATATTTTTAGTCGTACTCCAATCATAAAATCACATATGTAAATAATTAAAATAAAATCACATCTGTAATAAACTGCGTAAGCTGCTTTTTATTTTATAAACATAACATAACATAGAACATTTAATTATAACATTTTTAAGAATACCATAAGAGAAAATTTCTAAGGATTTTGATTTTGACTGATAATATTAAAAAAAGGCCGTCTGTCGATACGAATATTTTTAGTCGTACGACAGATTCATTTTTCTTTTTATTATCAATTCAAACTACAAAATCCTGGAGATTTTTTTTCATGATATACTTGAAAATATTATAATTTGCGATCACAACTAATTTTTCAATAACTAAAGATTTCACAATAGGTGGAAAAACGAACAATCATATCAAAAAATGCATTCGGTTGTATGCAAAGTGTGCAGCGTCTTTGACTCGAAAGCTATCACAATTTTTTTATGGGATCATGTAGTCTACGCTCGGAAATTAACCGAGAATAGAACCATGTAACTTTGTCTGAAGAGGCCGTAGCTGCTGTACTTGCCGCAACCTACTTTTCCCGAACAAGAAAGCAGCTCATAATTATCGAATGCGTGAATTTTTTCCGTCAGATGATTTGTGATGTCTTATTTATCGAATAGCCGCGATTTCAGAAAATTTGTGCGATTATCCGTGGCGCGTTGTGAATGAGACTAAAGCCGCTGTCCGAATTATTCTCACGATGCTCACATTTCTGACAGTGCTTTTACCCGGTCCGAATTATCGGTACGCTTACGACGCTCATAATTCGGACCACTCGTGTGCATACAGTGTACTGCACAGTACCTATCCTCGAAACCGTTGAGCAGTGTAAACGCCAGAAAATTACCCTTCCATTCAAATTGTATGCATCGTGAGTGCAATTCGGCATGAATAAGCGAGACCATTTCACGATCTTAAAGCGCATATGAGTGTTAACCTAATCGTCTCGAAGACAACAAAATAGATTAATATATATAAAAAAGATGATGTGGATCATCACACATATGTATGTATGTGCCTATGTTCCCTATGAACTCCTAAACCGCTGAACCGATTTTGATAAAATTTTCAGGGTACGTGTAGAATAGTTCTGTGTCCTGTGTTTGGTACCAGTCTTATGCCTTGTGAAAGCCAGACCAAACCACCACCAAGTAGACTTCTAAAATAAATTCACAAAGAAGACATTGGCCGCTATTCACAGTCGTCATAAAGTTGACTTTAAGCTAAAGCTGACTTTAGTGTCATATTAATAATACGACACTAAAGTCAGCTTTAACTCAAAGCCAACTTTATGACGACTGTGAATAGCGGACATTGATTTAGTCGTCTAAGAAAAATCATGGAATAAATGTTTATGATGATTAGCCTTATCCTCTGAACTTATCGTTTATCACATATGGAATAGTCACTAGGTACTACTTTTGATTTCATGCAATAAGTTCGGTGTTTTAGTCCGATAAGCTTTGAAGATATCGTTTAGTATTTTTAAGAACTGTATTGGGGGTTTCTGAATCTTTAAATTCTAGAAACTCGAAGATCTTAGGGAAAAGGCAGGGTTTAATAAATAAATAAAAACAATTAACATAATTTTACAACAGTTTTTTTTTTGTCGACTTCTTGCGATCTCGACTAGTTCAGTCTCTTAAAATAATTTCAATACGATTCATATCTGTAATAAACTGCGTACAAATAACCTCGGCTACATCCGTTTGGACGACACTGCATTATTTGCAGTGGCATACTTATCGGATGCATAAATCACTTCCGATATTCCGGATTGTATGATCAATTTCGCACAATCATTGCACGGAACAAGTGAAACGAAGATTCGTGATTTCCGAAGATCAGCTCCATTTCGATTCAAAATCGCAAAGATGTACTTCTTTAGCAGCTTCTGTGGTATGTCCATGGCGCCATGTTGCTGCGATTCTTCAATAACTTCTTCGCTCGACGGATGATGTTTAATATGTGACGAATTTCGCCAAAAGTTGATCTGACATCGGATCAAATTCGTCCTTAACGACACAAAGAACATCGAAACGCGATAAAACCGGTTCGGACAGATTTACATTCTCCGAGAAAGTCATACTGGGATCGTAACATTCACCTATCGGATTAGCGGCAGCAATAACCGTACACCTGGCTTGCAGTGATGTCACAATACCAGCTTTTGAGATTGAAATCGATTGTTGCTCCATGGTTTTGTGGATAGACGTTCGATCCTGATTATTCATCTGTTGGAATTGATAAAGTTAGTATTCGAAGCGGAAATCCATACGGATAAAATTACCTTATCGAACTCATCAAACAAACGCCCTGATCGGCAAGTACTGAAGCACCCGCTTCCAAGGTCCACTCTCGAGTTTGCGGATTCCTCCGGACATAGGCTGTAAGACCAACATCAACATCACTGGCACCTTGCCCCGTAGTAAAACTGCTTGCGGCACAATTTTCTCGGTGTGTTTCAAAAATTGCGACTTGGCTGTTCCCGGATCACCACAAATCAATAAATTTATATCGCCTCGAGTCTTGTGTTTTTCCCCAGGATTTTTACCCTCGCCGCCGAACAGTGCCAGAGCTACAGCTCGCTTAATAAATTCAGACCATAAATTGACGGCGCCATACTTGAAACGATCCGAACGAATATTCGCGGATCTTTGCTTAGTTTTTGAATGGTTGCAATCTCTTCGTCTGTCAAAGACTGCACCACTTGTTTGCTGTCCTTTACGATTAAGTAGTTTGCAATTATTACGGTGGCAAAAATTGGGAAGCCTTGTTCGGTGTTCAGCGAGCCGCGATAATTGTTCGTGTAGATACCGGTAACTTCGACATCGTCGCCCGACTTGCACATGTCGCAGAGATCGGCCAGAAGGACACAATCTTTACAGCGCGGTATACAACCGGCTGGGGTACGTCCCGGCGACTCTTGTAGCGTGACTTTTTGATAGTTACGATATATCGTTGGCTCGATATTAATCTGTAGTAACTTGTGCGTTAAACAAAATACAATTGACTGGAAGAAATCTAGCTTACATTGAAAGGTCCCAAGCTTTGGCACCCAGGACACGATCCTGGCTTCACTTCAGAATTTTGAGACTGAACAAATGGACCCAAAACATAGTCACACTTGACGCAATCGTACTTAACAGCAGACAATTTCGCCAGCACCCACTGATATAAAGAAGTGGATACCTCATCGGCTCATTTCCCTATACGATTTGACAGGTTGAAATAGCCGATGAAATCGTACCCTCTCGCTCCTTCTTTGAAATCTCGAATTTTGACGAATTTCGAAAAAACTGGGGCAACAAGGGGAAGTTCTGACAATTTGAATTGTCAGTCTGACAATCCGAATTGTCAGTCTGACAATCCGAATTGTCAGTCTGAGAATCCGAATTGTCAGTTCTAAAACTGTTCAACTGTTGTCGGCCGCCTTCTCATTGCTTATTTTTTTTGCGATTTATACGTAGTAAATGCCGGTGATTCGCGTTGCGTTGTATGTCGAAACGGATAGGCAATTGAAACGAGCTTCGATCACAAACCCCAAGACGATGAGGAGAGCGAACGAATATACAAAGCGGGCGGCAAAGTTACTTTTGGCCGCGTTAATGCCGCGCGATTGGAGATCACGTCTATAAAATGGTAAGTTGATATTTTTCGGAGAGTAATTGGCATGTCGGTGATTTTTTTTTTTTATAGAATCAAGATTTGCCCGACGAAAGACAAATGATCTCAGCTCTGCCGGATGTTAAGAAGCTAATAATCTCACCAAACAATGAGTTTATGATTCTAGCATGCGACGGCATCTGGAACTTCATGTCCAGTGACGAAGTGGTTGAATTCATTAAGAAAAGAATCGACAAAGGATGCGAAAAACTATCACGAATTTGAGAACAGGTAAAAGAAAAAAGGAAAACATTGGAAAAAATGTCCAAAAATCTAATCACCACCTCATTCTCTAGCTCTTCAACAATTGCCTAGCACCGAATACAATGGGCGACGGAACCGGCTGTGATAACATGACGACAGTCAGAAACCAGCAATTCTCGATCTACCGACGAAAATTTTCATGGAATCGGAAGCAGTTCCGATTGCCCCATCAAAAAACGTGCCGCATCACCAGCTCGTGTTGTCACCGACGACGGAATAGCAGCTGCAGCACCCGATAACGAATCATCGTCGACGAATCAGTCGACCAGTAAACGTATGAAAATCGACGATGATGTTAAACCGGTAAGCGCTCAGGATGACGACGATGTCACAATGTCTTCGACGTCAGTCTGACTTGGGTGTTGTGACCGCGACGACTGGGGTGCTGGTACTGAGATATATACATGGAGACCTCGGTTTGCTATCTCACATAGCTGACGTTTTTGAAATGTCATTATTTCGAAAAAGTTGTCCATGATAAGCCGAGCTTCTGCATTATTTAACAAAATTCTGATGAATTTAAACCTTCATTAGATTTAAAATTGGTAATGCAGATAAAATAATTTTTGATCGAAACATTTCTTTTAGTTTCTTTCAGAAATTCAATTAATTTTAAGTTTGAAGTAACTTCGAAAGTTGTCCAGGGCACAAATTTGAAAATCCGATTTCGAAACCGGAAATGCAAAGAAGGAAAGAGTTAGTAGCATGGTTGCGCATATATATTGTTGTGTTTGAGGCCTTGGAAAAACTATTTTGACTTGAGAAAGTCAAAATAGTCGAAGGATTGGTAAAGGTTCGGGACAGAAGGGCCAATTACACCTAAGTCCGAATTGGTGGTTGAGTCTTTGCTGGTGCGACACTCTTGCTGGCGGCCGGGACTAGCTACGGCAGTGTGGGGGGGTACTTGCTCCGACTCAGACCATAAACCCTTGGCCTGTACAACAAAAATTGTCAGCGCCGACTTATCCAAGGGAATTGAAAAAAAATTGGGATTATTTTCGCAAAAGGTCGTGAAAGACCAAGAAGCGGTTGGATTGGCGCGGCTTTGCGATTTGTCAGGGCGCTCTGGTGTTGTTGGCGCCCTGTTCTGCCCACCCTACCTCAGCCACGACTGTCCTGTAAACATTTTGTGTCGTGGCCCCTTATTGAGGTTCGGGGCTTAGGAGCTAACCACTCGGGCTCATCTTTATTTATAAATGGCCTTAGCCGTTAAACATCGCTAAAAAAAAAACAAAATCTGGAAAACATGTACCGAAAGGACACACAAAAAAAAAATACAATGAGGAAAGAGAGCGAAGAAAAAAAAATCAAAATTACTCACCCCATAAATCCATTGTCTGGTTTCTGCCGCAGATCGTGGTTTAGTTAATTAATTCCTATTGTATATTTTTTTTATTCCTAGCACATTATGTATATTTTGCTTTTCCCTAGTGTGTAATTTATATTCCTATTGTATATTTTTTTATTCCCAGCTCATTATGTATATTTTGCTTTTCACTAGTGTATAATTCATATTCCTATTGTATATTTTTTTATTTCTAGCACATTATGTATATTTTGTTTTTTTCCTAGTGTATAATTTGTATTCCTATTGTATATATATATTTTTTTTTTTTTATTCCTAGCACATTATGTATATTTTGCTTTTCCCTAGTGTATAATTCATATTCCTATTGTATATTTTTTTATTCCTAGCACATTATGTATATTTTGTTTTTTTCCTAGTGTATAATTTGTATTCCTATTGTATATTTTTTTTATTCCTAGCACATTCGATTTTAAATTTTAATTTTTCTTCTTCAAAAAAACTTTTGATTCGCCATTTTAATTTTTCATCTTTTTTCCTTCACTTTAATTTCTCAATTTTTCACAATTTCTGCACTCTCGATTTTAAATTTTAATTTTTCTTCTTCAAAAAACTTTTGATTCCTTTTTTCCTTCACTTTAATTTCTCAATTTTTCACAATTTCTGCACTCTCGATTTTAAATTTTAATTTTTCTTCTTCAAAAAAACTTTTGACTCGCCATTTTAATTTTTCATCTTTTTTCCTTCACTTTAATTTCTCAATTTTTCACAATTTCTACACTCTCGATTTTAAATTTTAATTTTTCTTCTTCAAAAAAACTTTTGATTCGCCATTTTAATTTTTCATCTTTTTTCCTTCACTTTAATTTCTCAATTTTTCACAATTTCTGCACTCTCGATTTTAAATTTTAGTTTTTCTTCTTCAAAAAAAACTTTTGATTCGCCATTTTAATTTTTCATCTTTTATCCTTCACTTTAATTTCTCAATTTTTCACAATTTCTGCACTCTCGATTTTAAATTTTAATTTTTCTTCTTCAAAAAAACTTTTTGGCCTGAGAGTTAATCCACTTTCGGGGCACTGCTACACGGCTGCGATCCTGTTCACACTTTGCACCACTGCCTAGGAAAATTCTCGGAAAAACACCACAGAGCCTTCAGCACTCTTCACTTTCTTCTGTTATTTTGGGAAATTTCGAACGACTTCTTGCAAGCGAACAAACGGAGCGAGCCACGCCAATTCCGATATTCGAATTTCGTAGAAAACCGTAGAAAACGTTTCGTTTGTGGTCCACACAAACGAAACGTGCGAACCAAAAAGCAACTCTACTACGAAAAAAACTTAACACCTTTCATACGGACTGATAGCGAACGCCTCCCCATCTTTTCCCCCTAAACCTCCTCTTCGACTCACCGCCGCTTCCCATCTCTTCGTCTCGTCCCCTCTCTCCAGCCCAGCCCACGATCCACAACAACATCCAATACCAAATTTGGTAATTCTCTTCGGACCTTTTGCTGTTGTTTTGTTTTTATGCTCGATCGGTGCCGAGTCGTTCAGGTCGTTTGTCGTTGAGAGTACCACAGTTGCACTCCATGTACATAGTTATGCACATAGAAGCAACTACGGCACCAGACAAACCGGTATTGTCTACAGGGGAGACGAATTAAAGCATCTAGCTGGATGGATGTCGTTTAGTTTTTTTATGTTTCGGCGGATCTTTGGTTGTGGCTATTTAGGAAACAGTGGCGGACACAATCACGATCCAACGAAAAAATTGAATCCTGATTGTGCTCGCCACCGTCCATCGAAATTTGTTGTTGCTTTTGCAGACAACCCAACACCATTAGTCGGTTCGCCGTTGGTTTCCCAGCGCCGAACAGACTAAAAAAGGTTGTCACTCTCATGAGTCTCGTGCGCACGACTGAGTGCCGGGCAAGTTACGCCCCCCCTCGGATCACTGCCTCAGATCCTTAGAGTGGTAAATCCCCAGACGTTTGCCTCCTAAGTCCTCCAATTCATATCGTGAGTTGCCTAGCACACGACGAATTCTGCACTTGAGGAACTTCTTTGCCAGCTTGGCGTTATAATTCTGCGCGGCTGTGGACAAGGAAAAATTTCTTCGGAATACTTCTTGACCTACACAAAATTGTGTTTTAACAGCACGCAGATTATAACGCCTGCTACTGTCCTCATGTGCGACCCTTATTTTCGTCTGCGCCAGTTGCCTCACGATAGGAATTCCATCGCGAGGTCGAAGCTGTACATTTGACTCTCCCAACGCTCGCAAATGCTTCAGCAGTTCGTAGTCCTTCCCGTGCATCATGTGATTCCCAAACAAAACCTGATAAGGAGAAAATCCAGTGGCTTGGTGGAGTGAGCTACGAAGAGCACACCCAAATTTGCTTAGACTCTCATCCCATCGTGTTTGGTCATCAGTGATGAATGCTCGAATTCCTGCCAGGATGGACTGATTGACACGCTCCGAAGCATTCGCTTGCGGTGAGTAGCTCGGGGTGTACAGGTGTTTAACTCCGTATTCGTTCAGCATGGTGTTAAACACATTCGACCTAAATTGAGAGCCGTTATTGGAGAGGATCGTCTCGGGTGTTCTAAACGTATGGAAGACCTGCCCCTCCAAAAAGTTGGTGATCTCTTCAGCAGTGATCCGCCCCAATGGATGTAACAGGGGAAATTTGGTAAAATGATCCAAGACGATCAAGATAGCGATCTTACCCCGTTTGGTACGCGGATATAGTCCAAGTACGTCGATGTACAGATGTTGGAATGGCTGATCAGTCTGGAAAGGTTCTCCCATTGGCGCTCGTAGAGGTCTGTTCGGGGACTTTGTTTCTTTACAAGTGTCGCACGCCAGAACGTAGGTGCGTACTTGTGTAGCCATTCCGGGCCAGTACAAAAATCGCCTGACTCGCTCTAGCGTTTTGGCATAACCACCATGGACCGTGGTGTCTGCCTCGTGCGCCTGAGCGATCGCAGCTGACGTAAGACTCGATAGAATCCATAATTTCCAGGCCCTGTCTTCAGCAATCGGGTCACCGTTGTGAGGCTCTGTGCGCTTATACACGAAACCATCCCTCACGCATACGTCAGGAAGCCGATCGGCGTTCGCGTCGACAGTGGACAATAATTCTTTATATTCTTTGCCAGAGAATTCTGGAGAATCCATGTCCACCATTGGTGCCACGTCGATCAGCGCATTTAATCCCTCTTCGTATACACGAGAGAGAGCGTCGGGTACAACGTTCAGGCTCCCTCGTCGGTGCTCGATTGTGAAGTCGTAACCTTGGAGTTTTAAACTCCATCTTGCCAACCGTCCTTGTAGGTCTTTCTGCGACATGAGCCATTTGAGACTTGCGTGATCCGTAATGATTTTGAACGCAGTCCCTTCTACGTAGGCTCGAAATTTTTTCACGCTCAACACAGCTGCATAACACTCGAGTTCGTTTACGCTGTAGTTGCGTTGAGCGGAAGTGAGCTTCTGTGACATATACGCCACCGGAGATTCCGATCCGTCGTCGTTTTCTTGGAAGAGAACGCTACCCACCCCTGATTTACTGGCGTCGCATTGAATTACGAAAGGCCTCTTAAAATCAGGATTGATTAATAAGGGGGCTTTCGTCAACAAGTCTTTCACTAACAGGAAGGAAGTTTGTGCCTCTGTAGTCCAAGCAAACTGGTTGGACTTCTTTAGAGTGTCTGAAATTGGTGAAACAGTAGCAGCAAAGTTGGGAACGAATCGTCGATACCAGCCTGCCATACCAAGGAAGCGTCTTACTTGACGTGCGGACTTAGGCGAAGGGTAATCGACGATGGCTGAAACTTTGTTGGGATCAGTTTTCAAGCCTCCTTCTCCAACAATGTATCCGAGATATTTCACCTCTCTCAGACAAAACTTACTCTTGTTGACGTTAATAGTCAAGCCAGCCTTTCGCAAACATTCTGCGACTTCAGCCAATAAAACCAGATGTGAATCGAAATCTTCCGAAATTAACAGCAGATCGTCCAAATATACGAATACCTGCTCCTTCAGCTCGGGTAGGATGACTTTGTCCATCAAACGATACATCCTTTGCGGCGCATTGCATAACCCAAAAGGCATGCGAGTGTAGTGTACAGAGGCTGGCCAGGAATGGTAAAAGCTGTATACTCCCTGGTTTTGTTCTCGAGAGGAATCTGCCAAAAGGCGTCTTTGAGGTCCAGGCTAGTAATAAAATTGGCTCGCGGCAAACGTCTTAAGATACCATCAATATGTGGTAATGGATAGGCATCCTTCTTCGTCACACTATTGACTTTGCGCGAGTCCAAACATAGCCTGACCTTGCCTGGCTTCCTCACGAGAACCACAGGCAAGCTCCATGCACTCTGGCTGGTCTCTATAACGCCAAGTGCTCTCATGCGATCGATCTCGTCATATAAGAGTTTTTGGATCGCAGGAGACACAGGATAATGTCGGTGTTTGATGGGACTTGCATCACCAACGTCTATACTGTGTTGTTCGACGTTGGTCACACCGAGTCCGTATACTTCGTATGATGGAAATTGGGACTTTACCATTTCCAACTTCTTTACATCTGTGGGCGTTAAATGGTGGGCATCCGGAGCTATCAGTTGCGATTCAGTATCGGGAGTATCGACCGCGCTGATGATGCTAGGAGCTAGTTGGAATGATCGCCAGAAATCTACCCCCAGGTACAATTTCTGCGACAGGCTCGGCACGATGTATAGTGTAATGGGTTTGGTAATACCACGAAAGGTAATATCGGTAGTTACTGTGCCCAATACCTTTTGCACTGCATCATCAGTGGTCTTCACCTCTTGACAGACCGGTCGATAATTCACCTGTGCATCATGGAGACGTTGTAGAGCGTTAGCCCCCAGGCAACTGATGCTCGCCCCACTATCGAGGAGTCCTTCAACGTCCACTCCGTACAAGGATACCACGGCGTATGGACGTATATCAAACGGATTCGTAATGATGGTTGACAGAATCGCTTTCTTTTTTTCGCGCACCATCTTCCAGAACATACGAAGACGCAAGATTGATTTTCTGCGACCGGATCCACTCGATAGTGCTGATACTTGATCAACACTTGCGACTAGAGTAGGTGAAAAAATTCGCTCTCGAGCCTTCATATATTCTTTTAGCCGAAGATGGTATGGCTTGAGAGGATGGCGGGAATGTCGTCTTGAATTTTCATTTATTATAGGGTCTTCTTCAGATCTGGAAACAGCCGGCTCTGTAGTAGCGTTTTCTCTCGCCAATATCGTGACACGCGGTATGTTTGTGGTTGGAAAATTAGGGGAGGATGATTTTACGCTAAAAGGAGGGGAGTTTGGTTCAGAAAGGGAGGGGAGGGGTTATTAAGGGGGTATTAACAAGGGGTAAAATGTTTTTATTGGAAGTAACAAAATGAAAAAGGGATTGGGAATCGCTGACATCCTGTTTCGAACCTTCTAAGATGTTCGGGCCGGTGGATTGTCCGTGACTGGGCGAGAAGGCCCCGGTAACCTTTCGTCCTTCGGTCCGTTTTTTAAATTACACCGAGTACACTTCGGCTTGATCACGTCGGCCTTCCCGCAACCGTAACAGAAGATGTTTCTTGGCGTCTCTTTGCAGTCTCGATAACCATGACCCTCTTTACGGCAATTCCAACATTTAAGAGAAGTGGATAAGCCGGCCACATCTACATTGTCTTCGACTTCTTCGGTAGCAACCAACGGCGGGTCCAGCTCGTGAACCCGAGGCTGTTGCCAGAATGCTACACGATTCGTCTTTTTAACTTCTTCGTAGCGAGACACTAGAGCGCGAAGATGTGCGAGGTCTCGTATCTCATGGAAGCAGATTAGCTGCTGGATACTGCCTAAGAGATTTCCGTTGACTAGCTCAAAGAATTCTGCGTCTGTCATTGGGACTCGCAATTGCGTTCGAAACCTGGTCATCTCTTGCTCGAATACCAAATACGGTTCACCAGGAGCTTGCCGTCTGGCTATCATCTTTTTCCGCACCTCGAAGTCGGTGCTACGGTCGCCCCAGTATTGCAGGAAGGTGGTTTTAAGCGAGTACCAAGTCGAATCAGGGTTGGTTCTCCTCCATAGCCAGTACCACTGGTTTGGCAGGCCATCCAACAGCATATGGAAGTTCGCGACCAACAAATCCATGCGCCCGCCCAAATCAGACAACGCCAATGATTCCGCTCGGAAAATTAGCTCTTCGGCGCGTAGTGACTGGCCATCACCGTTAAATCGTACTCGCCAATGGCGAATAAGGCCGCCAGCGTTATGGTGAATATAATTCGAGCCGTTGTTATCGCGAATGGGCATTTGGGCGTTCGCATGGGTCTGTCGGTCCCAAACTTGCTCACGTTGTGGTTGTCGAATAGGCGGATACAGTGGTGGCGGAAATTGGTACGCAGTCGATACGCTCGGTCTAGATAAGAATTGTGGCGGTTGTGCGGGAGGAATAACAGGCGGTGGTTGAGAAGTGTTCGACACAATTGGCCCTTGCTCTCATTCTTCTCGTATAACCGAACGAATCACTTGAATCAGGTCACTCAGTCCTAAACTGCTAAGACCCCCCCCCCCCGGAAGCTGCTGGTTCATCGACGGGTGTCTGAACGTCATGGATCTCCGCCCACCTAACTCTGTGCTGCTGATCGGTTTCCAGAACATCCGATAGCCTACTACCTACCACTTGTGTGCCTCGTTCCTGGATGACTGTCCCATCCGGAGTGTAAGGAGTGCGTCCACCCGCAGTCTCTAGTGCAGAATCCAAATTTAACCTACCAGGAGAAACTACATCACTTAGAGACCTTGTGACATCCTCGCGAGTCTGTCTTCTGGTTCTCACGCCGGATAAAGCGGTCGCACCCTCCACACCCCGAGTGGGCCAATAATCCCCCGGACTCAAATGACCACGACAGTTCGGACAGTTGTGATTGTCCACTATCCACCGCTCCAAACAGTCTCTGTGGAACTGGTGACCACACTTGGGGGTCATTCCCTCGTCCGGATCTACCTTGCTGATGCACGGCGTACAGATCACCTCCGCCTCCCTAGTAGGTGAATGTTCTAAGGGCATATTGAAGAATGACTACGATGGATGTCGAGCGGATGACGAATGACCAGATGGGTGAACGAGTGCGTGAATATTCTAGTATGTGACTGAATGAATGACTGTGTGTGTTGTATTGAGTGAATCGTATAGAGTGATTAAATGTGCTTGATTGAGTGATTGAATGAAATTTGCGTTGTACGAAAAAAAAACTAGTACCAAATTTAAAGCAAACGTCAACGAACGATTGAAGCTATCGAGTGAATGAACAATCGAACGAGTGCTTGAATATATAGTTAAATGATTGAACGTATGATCAAGTGAGCGAACCAAAAAAAATTGAATTGAAAATATAATCTGTTGAATGAATGAAGAATTAAATGTGTGCATAAGTTATGAATGAAAGTATGACCAAGAAAAAAAATTAATGAATGGCGAAATGAATAATTGATGTGCACTGACGAGAAAGAGTAAACGAGTGTACGAATGAATGAATTTTGATTGTAAAAACATATGACTGAATGAATGTATGAAATGATGTATGATAGAATGAATCATGAATATAATGAATAGCGGTTGTGTATATGTTCGATATACCAGAACAAAAGGAATCAATGATCGATATTATGAATGAGTTATTAATGTTTGTCTGAATTAAAAAAAAATGAACCTTCGCGTCGTCGCAACCTTTGCCCTCCCCTCAATATGCAGAACAAATCGCGAAGCCGATCCTGATCTTTCTCGCTCCATTGAGAAAATTCGGAACGCGATGAAATGTCAACCATAAAAAATTGGGGAAAAATTTTGCAAACAAAAGAAATCAAAATAAAAACAGCAAAAAAAAATTTTAAGTTAAAAATTTTACGTCAAAAGACTTAAAATTAAATTAATAAAATTAATAAAAAAAACTCTACGTTATTTCAAAAAAAAATTCTACGTTACAAGGGAACTCTAAAAGGAAGGATAAGGAAATAAGGTACTTAACAAATTTTCGACGATACCTTCTATCACCAAACTCACCAATTTTTCGCAAGTATGCTTCCCAACTGTCTGACAACACGCCCGCTAAGTCAGGGCATGCCCAGCTCTCTTTTGGGTACTCACGAACCAAAAGTGGAATGGTTCAAAAAAATAAAGTCTGACCCAACTTACATCGAATCAGTCTTGCATACAGACAATGTTTCCCTTTCCTATGGAACCGAGTTGGCGCCTAAAGGTTGCCAAAACGGTTCGTCAATAAGATCGTTCCACATTGCCTCCATCTAAGATCAATACGATGGTTTGCTGTTAAAACTCAGAAAAGCTTGTACACTTAGGCTTTTGTAGCCGTTCAGGCGAAAATACTGTCGCAGAACGACGAAATTTAAGACCTTTTTGCCCATCAACTTTTTGCACGGAATTTTTCAGAGCTCGCGCGTGTTGCTGGGCTACGCTTTGTGCACGTAGCGTAGCTGAGGCTAGCCCCACGTTGGGCGCCATTTGTTGTGTTTGAGGCCTTGGATAAACTATTTTGACGTGAGAAAGTCAAAATAGTCGAAGGATGGGTAAAGGTTCGAGACAGAAGGGCCAATTCCACCTAAGTCCGAATTGGTGGCTGAGTCTTTCCTGGTGCGACGCTCTTGCTGGCGGCCGGGACTAGCTACGGCAGTGTGGGGGGGTACTTGCTCCGACTCAGACCATAAACCCTTGGCCTGTACAACAAAAATTGTCAGCGCCGACTTATCCAAGCGAATTGAAAAAAAAATTGGGATTATTTTCCCAAAAGGTCGTGAAAGACCAAGAAGCGGTTGGATTGGCGCGGCTTTGCGATTTGTCAGGGCGCTCTGCTGTTGTTGGCACCCTGTTCTGCCCACCCTACCTCAGCCACGACTGTCCTGTAAACATTTTGTGTCGTGGCCCCTTATTGAGGTTCGGGGCTTAGGAGCTAAACACTCGGGCTCATCTTTATTTATAAATGGCCTTAGCCGTTAAACATCGTTAAAAAAAAAAACAATATCTGGAAAACATGTACCGAAAGGACACACAAAAAAAAATACAATGAGGAAAGAGAGCGAAGAAAAAAAAATCAAAATTACTCACCCCATAAATCCATTGTCTGGTTTCTGCCGCAGATCGTGGTTTAGTTAATTAATTCCTATTGTATATTTTTTTTATTCCTAGCACATTATGTATATTTTGCTTTTCCCTAGTGTGTAATTTATATTCCTATTGTATATTTTTTATTCCTAGCACATTATGTATATTTTGCTTTTCACTAGTGTATAATTCATATTCCTATTGTATATTTTTTTATTTCTAGCACATTATGTATATTTTGTTTTTTTCCTAGTGTATAATTTGTATTCCTATTGTATATATTTTTTTTTTATTCCTAGCACATTATGTATATTTTGCTTTTCCCTAGTGTATAATTCATATTCCTATTGTATATTTTTTATTCCTAGCACATTATGTATATTTTGTTTTTTTCCTAGTGTATAATTTGTATTCCTATTGTATATTTTTTTTATTCCTAGCACATTCGATTTTAAATTTTAATTTTTCTTCTTCAAAAAAAACTTTTGATTCGCCATTTTAATTTTTCATCTTTTTTCCTTCACTTTAATTTCTCAATTTTTCACAATTTCTGCACTCTCGACTTTAAATTTTAATTTTTCTTCTTCAAAAAACTTTTGATTCGCCATTTTAATTTTTCATCTTTTTTCCTTCACTTTAATTTCTCAATTTTTCACAATTTCTACACTCTCGATTTTAAATTTTAATTTTTCTTCTTCAAAAAAACTTTTGATTCGCCATTTTAATTTTTCATCTTTTTTCCTTCACTTTAATTTCTCAATTTTTCACAATTTCTGCACTCTCGATTTTAATTTTTAATTTTTTCTTCTTCAAAAAAAACTTTTGATTCGCCATTTTAATTTTTCATTTTTTTTTCCTTCACTTTAATTTCTCAATTTTTCACAATTTCTGCACTCTCAATTTTAAATTTTAATTTTTCTTCTTCAAAAAAACTTTTTGGCCTGAGAGTTAATCCACTTTCGGGGCACTGCTACACGGCTGCGATCCTGTTCACACTTTGCACCACTGCCTAGGAAAATTCTCGGAAAAACACCACAGAGCCTTCAGCACTCTTCACTTTCTTCTGTTATTTTGGGAAATTTCGAACGACTTCTTGCAAGCGAACAAACGGAGCGAGCCACGCCAATTCCGATATTCGAATTTCGTAGAAAACCGAAGCCGTGGACCACAAACGAAACGTGCGAACCAAAAAGCAACTCTACTACGAAAAAAACTTAACACCTTTCATACGGACTGATAGCGAACGCCTCCCCATCTTTTCCCCCTAAGCCTCCTCTTCGACTCACCGCCGCTTCCCATCTCTTCGTCTCGTCCCCTCTCTCCAGCCCAGCCCACGATCCACAACAACATCCAATACCAAATTTGGTAATTCTCTTCGGACCTTTTGCTGTTGTTTTGTTTTTATGCTCGATCGGTGCCGAGTCGTTCAGGTCGTTTGTCGTTGAGAGTACCACAGTTGCACTCCATGTACATAGTTATGCACATAGAAGCAGCTACGGCACCAGACAAACCGGTATTGTCTATAGGGAAGACGAATTAAAGCATCTAACTGGATGGATATCGTTTAATTTTTTTATGTTTCGGCGGATCTTTGGTTGTGGCTATTTAGGAAACAGTGGCGGACACAATCACGATCCAACGAAAAAATTGAATCCTGATTGTGCCCGCCACCGTCCATCGAAATTTGTTGTTGCTTTTGCAGACAACTCAACAATATAAAGCGAGAAGAAAAACAATGACAATGTCAATGAAAGAATTACAGACAACATGAAAAAAAAAATTCGAACTTTTAGGTGTAATTTCCAATTGGCGCAAATAATTTGAATTTGATAAATACTTTTTTGGATAAACAATGGAAGGTATTGAAAGAAAATGAGTTTATAAAATTGCAACTAAGCTGTGTAAATTTTACAGGCAATATTCTCTAAGGCAGCACGAATATAATACCATTTACCTATCGTTGTGGCGCTAAATTCAAAAATGACGTATGACATGCTAAACCGTTATAAATTTCCCCGAAACTGTTATTTCCCAAGAAATCTGTTAATAAAGGCCGCGGTCCGAATTACTCTTACGGTGCTTACATTACGAACAGTGCTTACAGTCGGTCCGAATTGTATGCGCATATAATTCGGACCGATCGTATGCACACAAATGTCAGCTGGGGTGTGTTCAAGATACCAGCTATAGCTGCTTCGAAAGCATAGCATAGCAAGGCTGTAGCAGCTGTCAAATTCAGCCATAGCAGGAAATAGCTTCTACGGTTTTTGAACAGCCAGAAGCAGCTTGTATAGCTTACAACAGCTGTTCGACACATTCATACGCAAGTAGCGTTCCATATGACATATATATTAATAAAAAAAAGTGAAAATGAGCACTACCAGTAGTGTCCTTAAATTTTTAATTTTTTCTATTGTTAATAAAACATTATTTTTCATTTTAAACATTCAAAATGTTGTTGAGACGAAACTGACAGCTGCACACACATACGCATATTGCAATAGCCGCTTTCTAGCTACAGTCCGGAGTACGAGCAAGAAAAAGCAGCTATGGAAGTAGCTTTTCAAAAATCTTGAACAGATCTAGTGTCAAATAGCAAGCACGAGAAAGCAGCTTTTTGGTTGCATTGAACACACAAAAGCATAAAAAAGTAGCTAATAGCAGCTATAGCAGAAATCTTGAACATACCCCTGGTTATTTGAAATGTCCGTTGTATCAGTTATTTGAAAATGAATTTTGAAAAAGTGTTTTAGTAGAAACAGTAATGGAAATGTGTGACAGTGATAGCGATCTGTAGATGATTTCTGGCTCCTCATCTTCATATTCATGTTTTTAATTTTTTAACCGTCAGGTGACAGATTGCAAAGTCGTACACACAGTGCATATGCTCAAAACCGTGAGTAGTGTAAGCGACAGAAAATTTCCCCTCCATGTAAATTGTATGCGTTGTGAGCGTAATTCGGACCGAGTGTAAGCGCGCTAAAAGCGCAGAAAGCGTAATTCGGACCGCGGCCAAAGAAATTGAGTTGAACTGTGATTTCAGTTGTGGATTTCGTGTTTTTGATTGAAAATGGCTAAGTTTCCTAAGTCTAAGTCCATGGACATTATGTCCGCTATAAATAGACATTATGTCCGTTTGAAACGGACACAATGTCCATGGACATTATGTCCGTGGATCTTATGTCACTACACGTAAAATTGCGAAGGCGGCCGACAACAGTTGTACACTGAGAGAAAAGAGCAATTTTATTATAAAATGTTTGCAATTTTAATAGAACATTTTTGAGACTTTTTTAATATTAAATATTAATTGATCATTTTAAACCAAAAGTTCTTAGTTCTAACATAAATTATTTATTTACAAATAGTTTTAGATTTTTGTTTTTAAGTAACCAATTTTGTTTAAAAAGGTCTAAAAATTTTGAGACACAAGTGCTTACCTTGTCATTTCAAAAGGTGATCTGGATTAATCTGACATTATAAACATTTTATTTTAAAATGGTTAAAATTTAAAGATTCGAACGAAAATTCGAGCATCTTGATTTAAAATGTTCGATGGCACAAAATAGTTGTAGTGAAATGCTAATATTTTATAAGTATAATATTTTGGAAATTTAAAACAAAAGACTGCGAGCGGGACCACTTCATTCTTTGCGCATCAGTTATACGCGCAGCTTCTATTTGATTAAGTGACTGTTTTTCTTTCGCAATAATGGAAAATGAGTTAAATTTACGTGAAGTGTTTGAGTTTGTTGAACATCAAGAATTAATAGTGATTAAGAGCAACGAATGTTCAGATGAGTTATTGTTTATGGACCTAATGAAATCCTGGAATTTAAATCAAGAAACAATTAATTATTTACGCGATTGCCAGGTGAACGCAGAAGTGTTAAAAAAAATTGAAATACGTGATATTGACGTGTTGTTCGAAGATATCCGACGATTCGGGCAAAATTTTTTATTTAAATCTGGCTTAAAAACATGGCGTCTTAGTTTGGTAAGTTTTGTTTTTTATTTTTGTATAGTGTGTGATAGTGATTATTTTTTGATTCTATCCTTCAGGGAATTCCATTGATTGATCTTGTACAAGCAGACACTTTGGCTATGAATACCAGAATAGAGGAATGGATTAAAAATACCTTAACTAGTGATGTGGCACGAAAACGCCAACGCTTTCCTCTGATTCCAAAGACAGTGGTATTTATTTTAATATAAATTTGCGCCAATTATTGGAGGAGAGCGTTAAGGGACAATTGATCCTTGAATACTTTGAAAAGAACGACTGCTTAAATAGTCACGCCCAAACTGATTTGTTGCACTGTGTTGTTGACTATATTTAGCTAAAAGTGAAAAAATCTCCAACGCCGTCATATTTTATAGCAGTCGCTAAAAATATAGAATAAGTTTTTCCATCCGAAAAAGGGGTAAGAATATGTTCAATTAAGATAAAGTTCAAACCATTAAACCTCATCGCTATTTACTAAGGAAACATACTACATACCTAGACAGTGTAAAAAAAATAACAGTGGTAAACTGTATGATCGCTACTACAATTTAAAGTTTCAAAAAAAATTATCTGAAAAAGTTTAGAAACTGTTAGCACTACATCAATTGAAAGTGTTCATAAAGAGCTTAAAAGTCTATAGCTTTATTATTTTCGTTTACTTCTGAATGAAAATATTGTGTTTTTAATTGTAGTTAATATTATTTATTTTTAAAAGATACTGCAACGAAGAAAGTTTGGCTTTCAAATAATTGTGAACCGTGGAGTAAAGCCTGCGAATTGTGGAGAGAAACTGCTGAAGATCGATTGGATAGTTTTAAGCAGTCTCAGAGCTCTAACATTTCCGATTTTATAAAAGATTGGCCACGATACAATTGGTATGTTTAAAAAATATTTTAGTACAGACGTACATAAAAATTACTTTTGATCTCTCTAATTGTATAACATTTTTAGATAGATATATGTATGTACCCCGGAAAGGAAAACTTATTACTTACGCAGTACGAATCATTTTTAACAGCAATAGAGTCAACACTTCAAAAAATTAAGGACAAACACAACATACAACTCTATGAGCTATATAAAAGCGAAACAATTGGGAAAGGTACTAAATAATAGTTGCTCGAAACATTTTTAATTTAATGCTTATGTCTTTTTACTTTTTAGATTCTAAGGATTGTTTTGCTGCTCTGTGTATTGCTACACAGCATTCTTCAACCTCTCAGAGTAAGTAGGACATACAAGCCAACGATCGCCGACTCACAGAACGATTTTGTACTTCATGTACAAACAATGAACGATCTAGTACCCAGCACAAATCGCTTGAAAGAAGAATGTCGCAAAAAGAATGAATGATTGCAGCAAAAGGATAATAGTCGTAGGTCCTTCTTTAGATAAATTTGAATATTTTTGTGTTTTTTGTGATGGTATCAAATATAATCCACCATCATTCCTCAAATGTTTAGATATAACAATAAAATTGATTTTCGTCTTTTGAAACAATATTTTTTTGGAATCAAGTCAGATAATAATTCTAAAGTCTAATTTAAACTATTCAGCCAAGAAATATTAGTAATTAAGTTTTTATAATGATAAATTGCTGCTTATGTAATTTAGTTTTTTAGATTTTTGAAGACTGGACATGGAGTACCAGCAATTTTTAAATTCAAATATAAACATTGTAATCAAACTTTCCAAAATATTTATAGATTTAAGTCACATTTACTGAATTGCATTGCATTTAAGAATTGTGAATTGTGTTTTAATTTCGCCAGAATAATAACATTCAAGAAAATTGCCCTGTGTTTTGTACTCCGACGCGGCATTTTATTGGTCAGTCGATTGACGTTATAGGCTGTTTGAAGCAAAATCATTCCGTGCTGTGTCTGAAGCCCGTGTTGGTTTTCGTTATGGTGACGTAGTGGGACCATATATGTATTAGTATCTATATTGCTAGCAGTCATATTTTCTCATAGAAAATGAATAAGCACGAGTTGATTTGGAAATTCAGAATCAGCTGTTCGTCTTGTTCTTGTTCTGTCTGAAAAATGTGAAGAATCGGTGGCGCCAAAATTTGAATGCAAATATTTAATTACAAAAAATCATATATGTTCAGTATCTATATTGCTAGCAGTCATATTTTATCGTACAAAATCAATAAGCACAGGTTGAAATGGAAATTCAACAGCTTAGTCTGATTTTTGTCTCAAAAATGTAAAGAGCCAAGAGAGGGCAGTACAAAATTGTTATTACAAATCAAGTTTTTATGAAATTTTAACATCGTAAATATAAGTATTTAATTAGAAAAATTATGTTTTATAAGAAATTGTACAGTTCATGATTTCAAAAACATTATAATATTAAATTAAAATCCAGTAACGTTTAAACTACCACTATATTGAATTGGAAAATTCAGAATCAGCTGTTAACGACGAGACTTACTCTGACAAGTGCGGCTGGCAATATAGATACTAATACATATATGAGTGGGACTCCGTTTTACCACAATAACTGCTGTCCGTGGTTAAAGTTGCTGTTGATGTTTAGGCCTGGACCTTGTGGTAGCCGGTGTGATCGTTGTTGGTGCCTAAAATAGGGATAACTTGTCGTCCTGAGACGTAAAAGGGATCATTTCATGACACTGAGTTAACATGTGAGTGTTACCTGGGTTACTGATGAGTCACTTCGGAGGTTGATGGGGTTGAATTTGCTGGTGCTAATACCGTACATGGATGAGATGTTATGTTTGCTGTCGTGCCGTAGGGAACATGCAGCTCTGAACCACCGGTTGCACTATGAAGGGCCCGGATTGACACCTCCAGGCATTTCACGAACATGCTGTTTTCCTCCAGTTTCAATTGGAACTGCATCGCCGCAGCCCAACCACGGATAAGCTCGATCACCCGTATAAATTCCCCACGCGTGAGACACGATCACGTATCTGCAATGAGTCTTTACCACCGGCGGTACACGAGGGTCGCGTCACAATCACCACTTACGAAAGGATTTAGCGCGTGAATTGTTCTTGAATGCCTTAACAGGCGTTTTACGGTTGCCGAATTCTCTTCCCCATACCACGTAAACAATTGGACGATCTTCGACATCGAGTCTACTGTACGTGCCTAGGTGTCTTTTCAAAGAAACTGGCTTTTCGCGACTACGAAACACGCGTATGAGTCACTACGGAATGTTATAAAGACAAAACTTTTCTTGCATTTGCGGCACTAGCATGTCGAAATAATCGTTGTCAATATCGTCGAAATCTTCGCAGGGCGTCGAGTCCGACGACGGCGTGATTTGAACAAACTTATCTTCGTTTTACCGGGAACGAAAGGGAGTTCTATCGCTTGACAGATTGGTTTTAATTTTTTTTTCTCTTATCTTGATTAAAATATTTGGACATTTACCTGTAACGTTTGCTGCAAATTGCAAAGCGCATTTGATAATTACTCACGACCTATGACTGTCATTTTTAATTCGATATCAACCCCGGTGAACGATTTCAAAGGGATCAAATGGTGACAGCGACGCCCACGATGAGGGCTTCACCTCTGATTTTCAGGTTGCTGTTCAAGTGGTATTACTTGACAGCGCCACTTATCTACTTTTGTCAGAGATTAAAACCTCTTATGGGGGGCTTGTTGTCCTACCGGGTGTACACACGAAAGGAACAGGGACGAAAAGGAGTAAGCCTACCTTTACTTTTACCGTGCCACAGCGTCGGCACGCGTTGGCTATTGGCATGCGGTGGCTAGCGGTACGCAAAAACAACCGTAATCCCGGTATTGGCTAGCATTCATGCGGCAGGAAGAAAAAACATCACAGAAATACTGAACTGACCTTTTTCCTCACGTTCTGCGTTTGTCTCGCCGGTTTAGTATAGCTGTATCAATTTATGCGTTCTCGACTTATTAACACCGCGTGCGCGCACTTGAAAAAAAAACTATTGGATATCAGGTCCGAGGAGGACGTCTTCTCCGGCGGCTGGCTATCGGTTGACTGGGGCGAGAGATCGTTCTCGCTGCTGGATGTTATTTTTTTCTGCCGCCGCCGATAGATCTGGCGCTGCGCGCGTTAAGTATTTTTATCACGAATCGGTGGCGTAGTATTGCCACAGCGGCTCGTTACAAATCCCCACATGATCCTGTGCGAGGCCTGTCCGACGCACAGGAGGCTGAGAAAGGAGACGCCCCTACCGGTTCTCCCACGCTGCTGTCAGGGTATTCCCTCGCTGCAGACGTAAAAAAAAGGTTGATCCGTCGATCCAGATTTTTAATTTTTTAATTTTTTTTTTTTTTTTTTTGTGGTTGGAATACTTAGTCCATCTTTTTATTGCTTTTAAATTTTTTTTTTTTTTTTTTTTTTTTAAATGTGTGGACATATTCCTGCACCCATCTTTTCTAATCATTCATGCTTAATTCTAATAACAATGAGTTTACAGTATAAGATGAAGACAAAAAAAATCTGCCAGGATGGCGAAAAAAAAATTAAACAGAAATAAGGAGATAGTTTAAATTACTATATTCGAATTACTTCAAGCACTTCATCTCTCTTCTTCTATGATTTAGTATGTAAGACCTCGACTTAGTGCTTTTAACCGACTACACTTCCAACAGCCTGAGTGAAACGATATCTACCACATTCCAATATCTTAATGATACTCGTTTACCAAAATCCATTACTGTATCACGTGTATGTATATTAAAAAAAAATTCATAATTCAATGTGTGTGGTTTGGATATTTACAAACATACTAAATCAGAGAAAATACATGACCAATACGACGAAGGAAAATGCTCAATGTTAGCCTCATATGTAGCGTCTGCAGGAAACATGTAGCATTCTCCCTCTCTCTTGCGCGCGTTATTACATGCGCTAAGGCGTGTGCGAGACCGCTAGTGTATATACACAACAAAACACACAGCGACCCCGCAAACGACATTAAATTACTGGATTATTGTTTCTAATGTTGCTACTCAATATGTAGTCTCAAAATTTGGTAACAGGTAAAATTATGTTGTATTTGTTTTTTTTTTTTTTTTTGTAGGCTATAGTAAGGTGATTGCGTTTGCTTTCTTTAGTGAGGCCTAGAACAATCCCTTATCATGATAACTTCTTGTTCGTCTAATTGCCTATGACTTGGCTAGGAAATCTGTTAGAGAATTCACTGCTTTAGATCCTTAGCGTGATACGTCCCTACAGATTTTCCCTGCAAGTTTTCGACTTCGTACATGGAGTTCCCGATCTTTCTTACTATGCGACCTTTGACAAACTACGGTGCTAGTTTCGCATTAAATCCTTTAGTAGCGTCACTTAACGCGAAATTCCTGCGAAATATTTCCTGGCCAGGTAAGAAATTGACTACCCTTGCTTTTAAATTGTATTTCGATCCGTACTTGCGGTGAGTGTCCACCAACTTGGTTTTCATTTCAGCGCGTATTGCTTGCATATGGTCTGTTCTAGCCACACATTCTATGTCGCCTGCCAGCAAGTTTTGGAGGTTTCTTAAGAGCGGATAAGCTGATCCATGACAGATCATATTTTCTCCAAAGTTCAGGTAATATGGAGAATAGCCAGTCGCTCCGTGCAGATACACAAATATCCTCTCACTTGAATTGGCTGATAATATTATTAAATATTAGAAGAAACTGCTTCAAACTGTTGCATACCAAAGACAAGCCTAAATATTAATCTATTAGAATTACAGTCAAATATTGAAAGTAGGTTATTATTTAATAATAATCGTAACGAGCTGTTGAAACTTCTATGTTTAGCTGCAAAGGAAGCTTGTCCAAACTGTAAACAAGCTGATAAATTTTTTTGGCTACTTTTAAAAATAGTATGCAAAGATCATTAGGAAACAATGAGCAGCCGAGCCATTTTGTTAATGCTAGTGATAATCTGAATGATGTTGATAGATCTTCTATATCTTGTGAAGACGATTCTGACCTGGAGTCTTTTCCTACTGTGTCACATTTTAAGCAGCATATCTCGAATCGAAGTGATCTTGATCAAAGCAAAGTAGGAACAAGTAAAAAATTTTAACCAAGATAAACAAAGAATACAAAAGGAAAAGTTAGAAGGTGGTAAGTTAGTATATTCAGGTAAACTTTCTTGCGGTGGTATAGATATGAAAATACATGATTCAGGAAGCTTGTTAACTTCTAACCAAGATAATTTTGTTGCGACCATAAAATTTGACAGCCAAGAAAGTTTAGATTTTACTAAACCTTTCAAAGATGTTAAGAGAAAATTTTCAGAAAAGCTTGTTATAACTTAAGTTTTAAAATATGAAGTATAAGATAAAAGAAATGAAATTTATTCTGATTTTAAGAAGTTTTTACTAAATGGGACCCCAGAAGATCTTTTACAATTTCCCATTGCAGTAGAAAAATGTAAAGAATCGAATGACACTGCAATATTAACTTATATAACCAGACATAAGTACCTCTCAACGGAATTTAAAAATATTACCCCGGACTTGTTAAGTAAAGTATAGGCTTTGCGTGATAGAAACAATAACTTCCCCAAATTTGGTAATTCTGCTCAGTCCAGTATTAAGAGTTTAGAATTAGATCAAATCTGTAAAGAAGGAATAAATAATCATAGGAACACCTTACTTGATAAACATTTTAGGTATATTTATGTGTGTTTATGTTATGATAGATCATTTATCTGATTTGCGTGATAAATCGATACTTTATCAGTAGTGAAGATATGGTGTTGTTTGCAGATCTAGTTGATATGATGGGGGGGGGGGGGGGGACCCATCTTTTCTGGACCTTGTAGGTGATGCATGGAATGCTTTATTTAAAAAAATAAAAGACATGCAGAATGAAACACTAGAAGAACTTGCTTCCTCACAAAGTCTTACACATTTAACTTAACATTTTATCTTTGTAAGAGCTTAAAGGAGGTAATTTTAGAGATTAGTGGTAAGACAGATAACTCTATTAATGATCTGCTGCAAAAAGATGAACAAGGAGAATTCAGCTTGATAAAAAATATAAGTTGGCTCTCAACCTCTCTTCTAAATCTCTCTTTTGAGCAGCAATACCGCTTTGTATGTTTTTTTTTTTTTTAACTAAGGGAACATTTTAAACCAGCTTATTATTCGAACAAAAGGAATTTTGAGTATAAATTCAAATTATTAGAAAATTCTGAAGAGAAAACATTATGGAAATCTATCAAGAGCTGGTTTGTTAGCAGTGATAAGTTGTTAGACATACCTGAGGAGCGCTTAGTATGGCTTTATATTCTTGACAATGCCACTTCCAACCTACTGTCGAAGGATGAATTAAAGTTATTTGAACCTTTTGTAATAGGATACCCAAATTTCATAAGTGAAACGAAAGGTGATCATTATTAATCGTTCAGAATAGTAACGCACAATGTTGCAAGGTTTATTAGACAAACAGGACACTCGGACCTCACTGATGAATCAGTGTTTACTGGGTTTGGCTCGGTGGTCGGGCCATCGCTCCAGTGGCCACTTCCGTTTATTTCATTTTCCAGGCGGCGTATCTCGCGTTTTGCCTGGGCCGGTTAGATTTTGGCTGGCCCCCTTTCCTGTTTTTTGCACTGCAGTTCGGACAATCGCAAACGGTTTTCCCTTTTTCGCCACAATAGTAGCAGAAAAGCATGCGCATTAACTCGGGACATTCACGAAAACTATGACCTTTCGCGTCGCAATTCCAACATACCCAATTGGACACGTCTATTGCCTTTATCTTGGGATCAGTTTCAACCTCAGAAGAGGCTTCCGGGGATTGGAGGTGTGCTCTGCGCAGCGAACATTCTAAGTTTGCAATGCGGCGTTCGTACGCTTCGGCTTGTTGACGTGCGTAATCCCATCCTGCCATCATATCAGCCTGCGCACTTGCCACCTGCTCTTGCACGTATTGTAAAGTGCTTGTGATATGGTTCCACTGTAAAAACTTCGGCTGTGGATCATTGGTACTCACTAATGTGACCGAATGGGCCTTTTGGAAAGGGGATTTTGTTTCACTTGCCTGGTTGAGAGTGGAAGGAGATTTGGGTGTGTTCAACTTACGAGGACAGTTAACTTCCCTGCTATTTATAGTTAGTGGGACAGAATTCAGTTCAGTAGCTGTGCGATATATCTTTATCGCATGAGTTTGATATCTCGATAATTTTTTGTTTAACTGGCCAGACTCGCTCCATTTTTGACCTCGCTGATAATTTTTCCAATGCGACTCGTCCGTCGACTTCGGGCCTTCTGCTGTGGTATTCGAGGTTTTCGCTAGTCCGGCCTCTACCATGACCTCAGTGTCTGATGGCGACCTGGTTGTCATGGTGAGTGCGTAACTGAGGCTCACACTCGAAACTTGGCGAATCAACTATTTCCTCTTGACTGATGATAATGTTTCTCGTTGTCTTGTACAGCTCAATCGTTCTTTTATCTGTAAATATAGTTAACTTGGCAGCTGTGTATTAATTACTGAACATAAGGTGTATGGTTAACATTTACAATTTTTACAACACAACCGCAAAATTTATATTCAATAATCAGGGACCATTCCGAACGTTAAAGGGTAAGTTTTACTCCGAGATTTCAACGGTATCATATAAAAAGAAGAAGATAGTATGTCTATATTTGGGGCAAGGTACTATTAAGAATTAATTTTTAACATTAAGGATACTCAGTAAATACGACCAGCTATTAATTGCGAACTCGTTATGATTAACTGATTCGTCAATCATGCCGATTCGTACGTCCTAGCAGGGTAAACGACTAGAAAAATTTTGCTTCGAATCGCCAATACCAATTAGAATGAATTTTCGTAGCAAACGAAAGACAAAAAAAAATAATAATGTTTGCCTAGACTTCACAAAATGTTCGTCAAAAACGAAGTAAAATAGAATGTTTGCCGAAACTTCGCGAAATGTTCGCCAAAACGAAGTAAGGAAAAATGTTTTCCGCAACTTCGCGAAATATTCATCAAAAGGAAGGAAGTAAAAAAAAACTAAAAGGTTGGCCGAAACTTCGCGAAATGTTCGCTAAAACGAAGTAAGGAAAAATGTTTGCCGAAACTTCGCGAAATGTTCGTCACTAATGTAGTAAGGGAATGTGTGTGTCGAAACCTCGCAAACGGTTTGTCAAAACAAAGTGAAGGCAGATGTTTTACAAAACCTCACGAAAGGTTCGCACTCAAAAATTAACTGAAATAGGAAATTAACCGAAATCTCGCGAGGTGTTCGCCAAAACGAAATAGAGTAAAATATTTGCAAAAGCTTCGCGCAATGTTCGTCACTAATGTAATAAGGGAATGTGTGTGTCAAAACCTCGCAAACGGTTTGTCAAAACAAAGTGAAGGCAGATGTTTTACAAAACCTCACGAAAGGTTCGCACTCAAAAATTAACTGAAATAGGAAATTAACCGAAATCTCGCGAGATGTTCGCCAAAACGAAATAGAGTAAAATGTTTGCAAAAACTTCGCGAGCTGTTCGTCAAAAAAATGAAATAAAACGCTAATTTAGTTTTGTCGAAACTTCGACCTACCAAATTGGAAAGGTTGATATTCTAGCTATATATATATATATATATATATATATATATATATATATATATATATATATATATAATTAACAAAAGAACCAAACAACCAGGTTTTGAAATTAGTTGTTAAGTAATTTGTTATATCTAAGCTAGGTCTTATCTAAGTCTTAAGATTATGTGGTCTTAGGATGAATCTTAAACTATTGATATCTACGACTAATCTTAAAACTAGTGTTTCGCTAATCTAATGTGTCCTAACCTAGTTCATAAAGAGTCTAAAACTAAGTCTTAGGGCTACGTAATGATTTAACAATAGTTTATGCGTAAATTGGAAATTCAGAATTGAGTTTTAAAGTAGTTTTGGGGAGGATGAAAATTGGGAGTTTATTAACAATAACGACTAACACATGGGGCATCATGCTCCATCTTGACTTGTCGGCCTCTGGGGTATGTTCTCCACCGCAAGGCATGATACATCTCTTGAGAGGATATGAAGCACAGATGTAGCTATAGTCTGTCTAAAATCGACCAGCACCGTGCTATAGTCTGTCTAAAATCGACCAGCGCTGTGCAACTTGTATCCCAAGAAATGTAACTTAGCACGCACCGCCGGTAAAGACATCTCCCAGAAGCGGAGAAGCTCCATTGGATGGTGAAACAGAGGGAACGAACGCTGGACGGCTATTTTCCGGCACGTTCAGGGTGAGGTCTTGACCTGTATTTTTGGGGTGATCATTTAATCACCCACCACCTGTCTATTAATGAAAGCCTATCACCTCAGGACAGGCGCGTCAGGGGACCAGGACACCACCTCCTCCATTTCACCTTCTTGGCGCTCTAACACCGCGGATTGTAATGGGGACGGCTTCCACCGCATGACGCTTTAAGTCAAGCCTTCTCTGTCCACTACAATCTTGCATCAGGCGCTCAAGACATCTCGTCCCTGATGTTCGGGAAAGAATTTGTAAAATTTTAATACTTTGGGAAAAGTCGAAATATTTGTGCCTCCTTGCCGTATAAGCGAAAAAATGGGACAATCTGAAAAGAAAAGTGAGGACTTGTAATTATTGTGTAAGTGTATGAAAACACTTAGAGGAATGCGGTCACATCAGACTGATATGACAAACGCAAGAGTGGCCTACAATAAGTTTTGACCGGCGTGAAGTCCGTATAGGAGTGCCGTATTGCTAAAAAAAAAAGTTCGTTCTAACAATCAGAACTTATGCACACGTTGGGCGCCATATCTGTAACGATTTGGTCCGCAGAACGTTCAGTTGGCAATCGTCATTGCCGAAATTTTGAACGTAAGCCTTGCGGACAGAAAGTCATCCTCCATCTATCGGGAGAAATCGTCATTTCTTCAACCAAGACGAAGGATAACTTTCTATATTTGTTTCGTTGACTATGCGTCATTGGACACATTAGTCCCACGGATGGCCAATGAAACGACGAAGCATCTAGCATAAGAGCACGTGCTAGCTCGTCGGACGGGGTGGGTTTGTCGTTTCTATCCGTGGACCGATTAATTATGCTCGTTGTGGGCCGACAAATGGGTTTGAGGAGTCCCATTCTTACGGTCGGCGGGCTGGACAAGGATTGTAGGTTGAGGGGGCCAGATGCACGAAAAAAAAGTGGCGGAAAAGTAGGTGAAAGGAGGTAGGTATTTAGGGAGGAACATCAGGGGGAGATCATCCGACGGACGATCAAACACTATGATCACCATGTATATTTAATAAATTGACAACAAAAAAAACAGATAGGAATACTCCGGGTTGAAGCGGATACCTTATGGAAAATATTGCAGTTGGGTTGAAGTGGAATGTCTCAGTAGATACGCAGTATCCTTCTTGCATAACGATATGTCGTCTGCCGAGTAAATTCCTTTCTTAATATTCCATATGTAGTTGCACGGCGATATCGAACTATATCAATGTCTACCTCTACAAGTGCGATGCATTTTACGTGATGCGTTGGAATTTACATTGTTTGGACCACCTACGACATGCTTTTGATAGCGAAACGGTCACGCCCATGTCTTTGATAGATCAGACGGGAAAGGTTGTAGCACATCGTGCGACACTATACGCTTATGTGCTAGCTCTTCAATATAAACCAACCAAGGCTCTTTTTCCGGGGATATATCTTGGATGCGACAATTGAACATGTTGTTTTGCGAACCTCGCAATTTCACAAGGCATTTAACTCCAACCTGCA
The DNA here is from genome assembly GCA_949128065.1 of Beris chalybata. Classification (NCBI taxonomy): domain Eukaryota; kingdom Metazoa; phylum Arthropoda; class Insecta; order Diptera; family Stratiomyidae; genus Beris; species Beris chalybata. Next base: position 70,502,731 of record OX421897.1, on the reverse strand, counting down.
AATTATTTCCGCCAGTGTACCTATTTTTGAAGCGTTATATAAATATCCGGATCCAAAGCTTTAGCAACTTTATACGGAAAAGGAGTTATGCCTTCTTTTAGCAATTGTCGTACGCACGACACATATTTTTCGGGTAACAATGAGTCCAGCATTTTCGTGACTTTGGTAGTTTCGTACTGCGTTCCGTCCGATAAATGCATGTACTGATGTAAATTATCAGCAAATTGCGGAAAGTGCGGATTGTGAAAATGACGTAGAATGTGATTGTCGAGAATACAATGCGTTTCTTCAGGCCGATGTAAATTAAATTTACGTCCGTCTTTAAGCGTTAGGCACTTGGCATATTTCCCGCTATACTGAGTATCGGATGCAACAAATTCCATGGAGGTACCATGCAACATTTGTTCAACAGCATATCTAACATCGGGCAATTTGAAAACATGTTCGTAAAGAACTTCATAGCAGAGTGATTGGCAAAAGCGGCATTTTCTATGTAATCATTTGTGAAAACCGAATCGAAATGTTTCTCCGGCGTAAAGAATACACGGAAACATTTAGTAAAATGTTTTTCCTCAATCATACAAGAACCAGTATTATAGGCTTCGAATAAAATTATGTTTCGCTGATACAAATATGCAACTGCTCGCAGTTCAACCAGAGAACCAAATGTTTTGGCTTAGACAAATCGTCCAAATATTCGTCGATATCATTCCCCCCTGTCTCCTGACAAGATTTTATTTCTCTTACGCATGCCATCGACGCATCTCTTCCGCATCTCCAAATGAGGAAGTTGCGTGTCGTACAGTTGTTCAGATATTGTTCGGACTAGACAGGAAGAAACCTTGACGGTGCACTCCCTGTAAACTTCTTTATTAAATTGTTTACATTTCTTTAATTTCCATATAATAGTTCATGCTACTATTTTGGTTCAGTTCAGACTAAATTTCCTGCAATGTATGTTTCAGAATTTTGATGAATTAATAGAGTAACTACATTAATTAAATTATGTATTTCAACTAGTATTTTATTTAAATTACAGATAATGAACTTTATGTGTTTTATAATGTATACATTCTTGGATGATGCTTGTACTTTATTTCATGTTTGCAACGGTCTTTTCTCAATTTGTAAACAAAACGATATATAATAGAGCAGCTGTTGCTTTCAAAGATGTCGTAAATTGCTGATTTGATGCTCATAAAGTTGTACTCCGACGCGGGTTGCCGCGGCATTTTATTGGTCAGTCGATTGACGTTATAGGCTGATTGAAGCAAAATCATTCCGTGCTGTGTCTGAAGCCCGTGTTGGTTTTCGTTATGGTGACGTAGTGGGACTCCGTTTTACCACAATAACTGCTGTCCGTGGTTAAAGTTGTTGTTGATGTTTAGGCCTGGACCTTGTGGTAGCCGGTGTGATCGTTGTTGGTGCCTAAAATAGGGATAACTTGTCGTCCTGAGACGTAAAAGGGATCATTTCATGACACTGAGTTAACATGTGAGTGTTACCTGGGTTACTGATGAGTCACTTTGGAGGTTGATGGGGTTGAATTTGCTGGTGCTAATACCGTACATGGATGAGATGTTATGTTTGCTGTCATGCCGTAGGGAACATGCAGCTCTGAACCACCGGTTGCACTATGAAGGGCCCGGATTGACACCTCCAGGCATTTCACGAACATGCTGTTTTCCTCCAGTTTCAATTGGAACTGCATCGCCGCAGCCCAACCACGGATAAGCTCGATCACCCGTATAAATTCCCCACGCGTGAGACACGATCACGTATCTGCAATGAGTCTTTACCACCGGCGGTACACGAGGGTCGCGTCACAATCACCACTTACGAAAGGATTTAGCGCGTGAATTGTTCTTGAATGCCTTAACAGGCGTTTTACGGTTGCCGAATTCTCTTCCCCATACCACGTAAACAATTGGACGATCTTCGACATCGAGTCTACTGTCTTTTCAAAGAAACTGGCTTTTCGCGACTACGAAACACGCGTATGAGTCACTACGGAATGTTATAAAGACAAAACTTTTCTTGCATTTGCGGCACTAGCATGTCGAAATAATCGTTGTCAATATCGTCGAAATCTTCGCAGGGCGTCGAGTCCGACGACGGCGTGATTTGAACAAACTTATCTTCGTTTTACCGGGAACGAAAGGGAGTACTATCGCCTGATAGATTGGTTTTAATTTTTTTTTCTCTTATCTTGATTAAAATATTTGGACATTTACCTGTAACGTTTGCTGCAAATTGCAAAGCGCACTTGATAATTACTCACGACCTATGACTGTCATTTTTAATTCGATATCAACCCCGGCGAACGATTTCAAAGGGATCAAATGGTGACTGCGACGCCCACGATGAGGGCTTCACCTCTGATTTTCAGGAGTCTGTCCAATGTTCAGCTATAGCTGCTTCGATAGCAGCTATAGCTGCTTTTTCCTGTCCAATGCAACAAAAAGCTGCTTTCTCGTGCTTGCTATTTGACAGTTATTCTGTCCAATACATTCAAATAACTGCTATCATAGCTGCTTTTCACTGCTTCGAGTACAGACTGTAAGCAAGAAAGCAGCTATGCATTGCATTAGTATGTGTATGACAGTTCACTTGCCGTGCCGATAAAAGTCAACGTATTATGACCGACGGTGAATATTTTTCTTTATCGTGTTATTTCAAATCGAACTAAACTTTATTATGTTATCGTATTTTGTGATAGGAATAAAGTAAATTTGTGCCACGGATAATGCGCGTTGTGAAAGATACATAAGTGGTCCGTGTTCTACGATTACGATTACGCGCGGAAGTTGATCTCATCGAGGAACGTTTAAATGCCAAAGATTGGGATCACGCTACCTATTTCGGTGCTCTACTCTGTCAAGCGGACGGTATTCAATTTAGTAGGGCCGCTCTATCGGCCAAGTGTTCCGTTCAAATTAAACTCGAACTGAACGTGAAGCGGGGAAAGCAGCTGAATTTAGCGGCAAAGAAGCGACGAATGTCCAAACAGAAATCAATGGACAGTATTGATTTGCAGTAGAGGTGGAAAAATATCGATAGTCGTCTCAATCGATATGAGGCGATATTTTCCCACAATTTATCGATAGTTATCGATATTCAGGTTCAGAAGTTTTCATTTTAACTAGCCCAGAAACTTTCATGGATACAACGTTATAGCTATCATGACAACCAGAATCAGATCGGCTGATGTCGATGTAGTGTATTGGCATTGACGAATATGGCAAAACCCATGTATAAATTGCAGTACTTAATGAAAAACTAATTTTTTTTACAAATTTAGAAGAATGATTTATTTTTATACTCTAGATGAAATCATATAGAGTATTATAAGTTTAATCCAGCCCGAAAAGTTTGTAACGCATATAACCGAGCCTCGGTGTTTATTTGGGGCCAAAACCGCCAAATCCGCTTGCTGTCCGTCCGTCCGTCTGCACGATAACTTAAGAACGCGTTGACCTAGGAAGTAGAAATTTTGTCAAAACTTGTAAAATAGAAAAAGTAAGGCTAAGTTCGTTAATGAGCGATATCCCTCCCCTCCCACTCCCATACAAGAGACCTTACAACACGTTTTCACAATTATTGCTCGAATGCTTCAAGTTAGGAACTTGAAATTTTGCATACTTAAAGTTTACAATGTTTGAAGGGAAAGTTCTGAATATGATGCAAACTGAATGAGTTCTTTGTGTAGCAGTCAAGAAAAGTCCTTAAGAAATGTTTGCAAGTTACATAATGCATTATAACTCCAGTACGAGTTGAAGCAGGGATTCAAAATTTTACAGGAATTATTTTTATATCAAAAGCAAGACTGAGTTCATTAGTTGGCGCCTTCGGGTAGCTGTCATACAAAAGTCCATAAAACAAGTGTTCACCATTATTGAACGATAATTTTAAAACGCTTTACGTAACGACTTTGAAATTATCTATACGTTTATTTTATAAAAATCGCAGCTAAAACTATTAATATGAATAATATCCCATAAGTTGTTCATGTAGTTGCCATACAAAAATTCTGTAAAATGTCCTAACTTAATGTATGGAACTCACTATAACTCAAGAAATCGAGTAGCCACTATACAATAGTTTGTATCTGTAAGTAAAAGGTCATGTAATAATTCCTTTGATATATTTTCAACTAAAATATAAATCGGAGTTCAGTATTTCATCTAGAGTATCATACGATTGGCTTGGAGCCGATCGTGACTGCGTTATGTTTTACATATTAAATTATTTTTGAAAATTACTGATTTTTCCGTTGAAATACAATTTAACTTTATTATTTATAATACAGTGCTGCTATCGATTTTTAGAAAAAAAAATTTGCTGCCCTCAAAATTTTTTTTTCACGTATCATGACTAGTAGACACGAAAAAAGCAATAACAATTTTCAGTACGCCGCGCCGTACGTCGACCGCCCCACGCTCAATTATTTGAAGGCTCGTAGCTCTTAAACCAGTGGAGCTATTAAATTCAATTTTGTTTTTAATAGAAATGGTAGACCTCTTGGGCAGGGGAGCATAGAAGTGGAGGGGATGAGAATTTTTTCAAAAATAACACGTTTCATATCACAATAACAGTGTAAGATAGATGCTTCAAATGTCTTACCACAAGTAGGCCCAATAGAACCCTAGTAGGGAAAAATTGGAGGTGTGGGCGTAGAGGGTGAAGGTGGGAAGGAAAAAGTTCCGATGTTTATATCTTCAGAACCTATAATGGTAGAAAGCTGAAACTTGGTACTTAGATAGAGCTATGGTAGTGGCATGGTGGAAAAATAATTTTTTTAGGGGTAGTATGGTACGGGGTGTTTTTCCTAACTTTAGAACGGCTTATGCTAGAAAGTTGAAACTCGGTACAAAAAAAAATGATCTGTGAAAATAAAATGCATGTATTTTCACGATTTTCGTCATATTTATTAGGTCTTTCCAAATATTGAATTCAAATTTATTCTACGGATTCTTCATATGAATACCTAGAAAATGTTTTCAAGATTTTTTTGAAATTTGACTCCTAAGGGAGTGTAAAGTGGTTGTATACATTTTCATGAATTCCGCAATTTCTCTCAGGTCTGATCAGATATCGAATATCTTTTCACTTCCACGGGCTTTTTTAACAATCACCTATTTTAAGTTTTTTTTCTTTTTCAACTTCTAGACCGTATTCCGAAATATGACCCAATTATATAATTGATATGTTACAACCTATTCTAACCACTTCCCGGACTTTTTGTTCGGTTTTCAGTCATATAGTAGCATACACCGTGTATTCTGGGTGGCTTAGTGGCTAGAGCACTTGCCTTCGGTGCACCTGGTACCAGGTTCGAATCTGCTTGGCGACAAGTTATTTTCGAAAATAGGATTGGGTGCCGGACTACCAGTTCACTCAGCTGTAAATGAGTACCTGAGTTAAAATCGGGGTAATAATCTAGTGTTCCTTTGGTCTCGCAATGAAGTAACTCTAGCATTACTTCAAGGCCTAGGCCCGATTTGGGCTGTTGCGCCATTGATTATTATTATTATTAGTAACATACACCTCATCTCCGAATTGAACGGGTTCCAAACTTCTGCCGGAAAAATAATAAAGTTGCGCCCAGACAGTTGTCAGATTTTTATTTTTGTGTGTCATTCTGGACTAGACTGAGCCCTTTATCAAACAGTTTGATAAAGGACTCAGTCGAGTTCGAAACGTCGCAAAATAAAAATTGAATAGTACATATTTCAACCAATGTAGTGTATTGGCATTGACAAATATGAAAAAATTCATGTACGAATTGCAGTAGATACTTAAAGAGAGGAGATAAAAGAGACAAAATTGAGATGAAGTTGGTTTCGCTTGCAATATCGAAATTTATCGATATAGGTGGCCGCAATCGATAAAATATCATTTATGGAAAAATATCGATATATCGATAGTGCTATCGATATTTTTCCACCTCTAATTTGCAGAGCAGTGATGCAACTACGCTTGAAATTGACGTGTAATTATCGCCACTACATGTTTACATAACTAACTTGTTCGAACCTCAAGCGGTCAATAGTCAAACATGCTTGAGGCTCGAACACAACATTACAATGTCACTTTTTCTAGCGATTACTGTGTCGGCACCTGTCCGAATTTTGATAACGCCGAACGTAATCGCTCGGATAAGGGGTAGACAAAAAAGCTCGCACCTACTATAAAGGTCACGACAACCGACGGCCTCGTCTCCTTTTTCTTCCCAAAATTGCTGTCTGATTGACGCAACACAGTCGTTTTTGACTAACTTGAAACCAATTAAGAAGAATTGCTGCCGGTTGGGTGCGATAATAGTCGATTTGACTAAAACAAGATTAAACAAGGTAAATATACAAAAAAAGGGTATACACAAACTAATCCTACTTCAGAGCATCCTGCTTGAATTGTCGTTTCTGCATTCAACAGGGTATTTTAAAGACAGGATCCAAAGATAATAAAAAATAGGTTTTATCAACTTGATCCGAAAGGAAAGATAGGAAAAATTAAAATTCAATAAAGTAAATTTGCATAAAAACAAAATTCCGGCAACTTTTTTTTCTTCTCCGCCGAAAAACAATAAGACCTACAAGGTAAGTCGGAATAACACGAGAAGACAGTAGATCATAAGAGATCTAACATTGGTCCGTCGAGCCGGATCTGCAAAAGCGAATTTTTTAGTTAATTTTCCTATTTTTCTAAGAAGAAAGTTGAAAGGCACATTGCAAAAAAGAAATTGCAATCCAAGAAAAATTGCACCATTTTCCTTTGTTGACCGAAAAAATTACTAACACAAACGATATACGCATCGTATTACAGTGTAGTAACAACCGGTCCAACAACAATTCTGTGTTGGCTCACTAGCACTTCACAAAAGCTGCAGTCGCGGCAACAACAACTCCGTGTTGGCTCACAAACACTACAAAAGGCAAATTCACGGTCAAGTTCAAGGGCTTGATCAAATTTCTCGTTTCTGTGGTCACCAACACACTAACAAATTGCATCCAAAGAATGCCATTTCAAAACCGAATCCACATAAATTTATGTTACGAAAACATATCACCCGAACTTTCATAGAAAATCACAATTAAATCACGCGTAACCGATGCAATTTGAAAAGAAAAAAAATATATACATATAACCAATTACCCGTAAAAATCACTTCAAAGCACGATTTGAAGCACACCAACCCACGGACATTTCTTGCCGAGAACATTGATTATTTCGGCAATATTAGATCAAAACGCTTTTAATCTCAAGCGTTAATTAACCCAATATCCCCGGAATAATCGCAGTAGAAATTCCGATCACGAGAAAAACCAATTTCTTAAAATTCGAGTAAAAAAAACTCTCGAGAATCAAAAATCGAAATTTTAACCGGAGGCGTCACTTCGTTCAAAAGAAGTACTTGTTACTGAACAATCAGCCGATCGTGGTTGCTTTCGACGACGTCAGTTCGTCTCACTCCAGCCCATAGCTCACGCAATATTCGATATTCACAAGAATAATCACAACCAAAATCAGTCCGAGCGAAATCACAATACCACCATGGAAAAGGCCATGAAGGAGCAGGACGCCATGTTCAAAATGATAAAACAGTCGATCTCAAATTTTAAAAAGACTGGTGAAACAAGGCGAACTGCTGGCTACATATCTGGTCGTCTCGAGGATATCGAGCAAACATGGTCGCGTTGCAAGTCAAAACACGAAACCATTATAATCGACATAAGCGAGAGCGAACCAAAGGATGCAACTTACATGGAACTCTATGCAATAGCCGAAGAGGCTGTATTCCAATACATAGGCGAGCTGAGAGATTACTCTTTAAAATTCAAAAGTACAGTCCCCATCGAAAATCAAACTCCAAACCCCAAGACCCAAACCATGATAAATCTCCCAAGGTTCGACATTCCTAAATTCGACGGAGATTATGCAAAATGGCGCCCGTTTCATGATTTATTTAAATCTCTGATTCACGATAACGACCAAATCCCTCCAGTGCAAAAATTATTTTATCTCAAAGGCAGCATTTCAGGTGATGCAAATAAAATTCTCACCCAATTCGACATTACGGAAAACAATTACCAGGCTGCCTGGGATATGTTGGTAAAACGATTCGGAAACAAACGAGTTCAAGTGAATGCACTTATCTCTAAACTAATGGACACTCCCGAAGTTCGTTCCGAATCTGACCGTGGGTTGAAAAATCTCATCGACACAGTCACTGAAACTCTACACGAGTTGCTCACAGTAGGAGTAAAAACCGCAGATTGGGATCCGATAGTGTTGCACATTCTAACTAAGAAACTCCCGTATCAGACGCACAGTCTTTGGGAGCAACAAGTGTCTACTTTAGAAGACTTACCCACATACAAAGAATTTCAATTCATTATAGAAGCTCGCCACAGAACCTTAGAAGTTCTGGCAGAAGCCCGTCCAAAACCCAATTCTGTTAGCAAATCAAAAAGTTTTGCAAGTTCCCCAAACCCAAAACCATCAGCATGTCCATGCTGTCAATCCGAGCATCCCTTATTTAAATGCAAAAAATTCCAAGGTATGGACTTACCCTCGAAATGGAAGTTCATAAGGTCTCGAACCCTTTGTTCAAATTGTTTAGGCGCGCATTTGGCTAACACTTGCACTAATACGCGTCGGTGTTTTAAATGCAACGGCAGACACAATACAATTTTGCATGACGAAAATAAAACGCCGCATCAACCAAGTGGTGCGCCGAAGATGGATTCGAACAAGACGATAAGCACCAACGAAGAAGAAGCCAATTCTACGAAAACTAGTTGCAACTTTCATCAACTAAATCAGCAAGCCCTTTTAGCCACAGCCATCGTAGACATACAAACCGCAGATGGGAGTATGATTCCTCTTCGAGCCTTAATCGATTCTGGTTCAGAAAGCTGTTTTATTTCGCAAGCGGCGTTTCAATTAACGCGAATGAAGGCTCGTCCCACATCATTAAACATCACCGGTCTCAATTCAACGAATGTGAGCACCGCTAATAAAATTTTAGACATAAAAATGTCTACAAAATTCGGCAAAAAGAAGGAGTTGCGAACGCAAGCATACGTAATAAAAAATATTACTAAGGTCTGCTCCGCGTTTTCAATATCAGCAAACGAATGGCCGCACCTGAAAGGAATCACCCTGGCAGATCTGAAGTTCATGGAGCCAGGGTCGATTGATTTGCTTCTCGGAGTGAAGGTGTATGCCCAAATTTTGCGTCCAGGGTTTAGACAAGGCCCACAGGGAGTTCCTGTAGCACAAAACACATCATTGGGATGGATATTGTTCGGCCAAGTGCCAACCTGCCCACATGAAAAATCCAACCAATTTACGGGTTGCATAACTGCGTCTACTAAATTTCTAAACGAAGAATTAAGAAAATTCTGGGAAATCGAAGACATAGCATCACCTCGTCAACTTACTTCCGATGAGAAGTTGTGCGAAAGTCAATACGACCTATCACACAAGCGGCTTTCAGATGGTCATACCAAGTGAGTATACCATTCAAGCCAGATCCTCCATTACTAGGGAAATCAAAATACATGGCAAAGAAAAGAGTGCTATGTCTAGAACGCAGATTAGCAAAAAACTCTGAAGTGAAAGAACTTTATTCACAATGTATTAACGAATACATAGAACTCAACCATATGAGACCTGCTCAAGATGTGGTAGAATTTACCACCGAGATAGCAAACACAAATCATTATTACCTGCCGCATCACGCAGTCATCAAGGAAAGTACAACAACTAAGTTGCGCGTCGTATTCGACGCTTCCGCAAAAACCACGAACGGCAAGAGTTTAAACGAGCAAATGCTCACCGGTCCGATCTTACAACCAAAACTATTCGCAATCTTGATGAAATGGAGGTTTCATCGATACGCGATGACCGCCGACATTGAGAAAATGTATCGTATGGTTAAAATCGACCAGAAAAGTCAACAATATCAACGAATATTATGGCGAAATCATACAGATGAACCCATCAAAGAATTTTGTATTACCACGGTAACCTTCGGAACAGCAGCAGCTCCGTACATGGCTATCAAGACTTTACAACAACTGGCAACGGATGAACAACTAAGATTCCCACTAGGTGCTAAGACAGCATTGCGGAATTTCTACGTTGACGACATGTTATCAGGTAGCGACGACATCACAGAAGCAATGAAGTTGCAAGCAGAAATTATAGATCTCCTCAAAGAAGGGGGATTCCATTTAAGAAAATGGACGAGTAACGAGCCTAAGTTACTAGAAAATATTCCAATAGAAGATCGTGAGTTAAGTATTCCAGTGCGTTTCGGAGAAAAGGACTATATAAAGGCCTTAGGAATCTTGTGGAATCCTGAGCACGATCATTTTACATTGTCAATGAGCACATCGGATAAGACAGTGAAATGGACTAAAAGATCCATTCTATCTCAAATTGCTAAGCTTTTCGACCCCCTAGGTTGGGTCGCTCCGGCCATCATTCGCGCCAAAATCATGATACAGAAATTATGGATATCTGGTTGCAATTGGGACGATCCTCCGCCTCACGACCTCCTGTCAGAGTGGGTGTCCTACGATGCAGAAATTCACCATCTGTTAAACATCAAAATTCCTAGATGGATGAAGACAAGTGCCAATAGCAACAGCGATATTCAGCTCCACGGTTTTTGCGACGCTTCGATGCTAGCGTACGCAGCCGTGGTATATCTAAGAATCACAGACAAAGAAAACAATGTCCACATCACATTAGTGAGTGCCAAAACTAAGGTAGCTCCCATCAAACCAGTTACGCTGCCACGACTAGAGTTGTGTGCTGCAGATCTTCTGACGAACCTAACAAAAACAGTGAGAGAAGACCTCGATCTAAAGGACGTCAAAGGATATTCATGGTCCGATTCAAGGATCACATTAGCATGGATCACAGGGCATCCAGCAAAATGGGCAACCTTCGTAGCCAACAGGATAGCAACCATTCAAAACAACGCGCAAAACAATCAGTGGAAATACGTAACTTCTAACGACAATCCGGCTGATGTTGCATCCAGAGGTATAGCACCCAGCGAACTACAACAGCATTACAAATGGTGGAATGGGCCACAGTGGCTCAAGGAATCAGAAGAATGCTGGCCAAGATCGGAAGGCGACTCCATCCCAACGACAACGCTGGAAGTAAAGATTGCCAAAGCATTACACACGATTGCGACCGATCTAAGTATAATGACAAGATTTTCAAACCTACTTACATTAATCCGAGTGACGGCGTATTGCTTTAGATTTTATCGCAATATCGACGTAAGGAAAGAACAAATAAAATACACGGGAAGTTTGAGCAGAGAGGAATACCAAGCCGCAAAATTGGTTCTTATTAGACTAACGCAAAGAGATGAATTTGCAAAGGAACTAAAATTATTGAAAGACAACAAACAAGTACCTGTCACCAGCCATATAAGCAGTCTCAACCCATTCATCGATGATCAAGGTGTCATCCGAGTTGGAGGAAGGCTGCATCAATCAATGCTGTCATACAATAGAAAGCATCCCATACTGCTACCCAAAAAGCACGACTATACCAATTTAGTAATCAATCACTACCATCAACGAACACTACACGGAGGTACAACTCTGATGATTAGCGCCATACGAAGCGAATATTGGATAGTAAACATCCGACACATAGTCCAACACACAGTCCGAAAATGTGTTAAATGCCATCGATTTCGAGCTAAGGCAGCTGTGCAGCAAATGGGTGATTTACCGGAAACTAGAGTTCGCATGGCAAGGCCCTTTCAAAACTGCGGTATCGATTTCGCTGGGCCTCTAGTCCTCAAGGAATCAAACCTCCGAAAGGCACGTCATATGAAGGGATACTTCTGCATTTTTGTATGTTTCTCAACAAAGGCCATACACATCGAAGCAGTATCAGGTTTATCGTCTGAAGCATTTGTAGCAGCATTCCGACGATTCGTCGGACGACGTGGCATGTGCACAAATATTTATACCGACTGCGGCACCAATTTCGTCGGAGCAAACCGAATATTTAAGGAACAATTGGCCAAAGCGGTAAAGGAAAATGCTGCCAGAACAACATCCGAAGAAGGAATCAACTGGCACTTCAACCCTCCTGCAGCTCCTCATTTTGGAGGCTTGTAAGAAGCCGGAGTCAAATCGATAAAACACCATCTAAGGCGAACAATTGGTGATGCGGCGTTGACGTTCGAAGAATTGACGACCGTATTAGTGCAGATTGAAGCGTGTCTAAACTCAAGACCAATCTGCTCCCTTAGCTCGGATCCTGAAAACCTGTGTCTAACCCCTGGGCATTTCTTGATAGGGACCCCATTAATAACGGTTCCAGAACCAATTTCTCCTATCATTCCAGATTGCCCCATCAGAAGATGGAAATATGGCCAAAGGTTGCACCAAACGTTTTGGCGCCAATGGTCCCGAGAGTACCTCCATGAACTGCAACAAAGACAAAAATGGAGGATCTCCACCAACAACGTTGACGTAAACGATGTTGTGATCGTTCTAGAGGACAACATGCCGCCGTCAAAGTAGCACTTAGGACGAATCCTCGAAGTGGTCACCCTGGAATCACAGTCGAAGATTATGCAGCGTCCGCTTGCAAAAATCTGCATCTTGCCAAGACATTAAAAAAAAAAAAAAAAAAAAAAATTTTTTGTTCTGTTCGTCCGTTTCAACAGGTAAACATACCCTGTATTCAATACTCTCCTTCTCTTTTCAGATGACAAGCTACGAAATCGATTGGCTCGAACTCATAACAGACGATGATTTGGAAAACTTTGGGTCTGGCCAAACATACACGGAAGAGGAGTTGCTGAACGAAGTAGAACTTCCATGGCAGCTAACCCCAGAGCGAACAGTTCAACCAGAACTGCCATTGCCGATAACCCCGGGTCGCAATATCGAGGTGTCAACGGAGCAACCTGCTACCGTCGAAACGGTTGAGCAATCGCCGTATTTATATCCTTTATCGCCAATACCGTCCTCCAGCGAGCTACCAACAACGCCAGGACGAAATTTGTCACCAAAGGTGTCCAGAGAAGACACGGATCAGCTGCTACGAGCAATACAGCGCTTCCCGGCACCAGCGAAGCCGAAACTATACAGTCTAGTCACCATGCAGGGAGACACGTTCGACGTATCCTTCGACGAGATGGCGTCCATTTCGTGGAAGGACCTTAAAAAGAAGAAAAGAAGGCAGTACACCCTGTTCCTGACCGGAGGAGGAAAGGTTCGGGTAAAATTTCATAAAGGACGAACAATGTGGTTTAATTTAAAGAAATAATTAACAATTACACAATAAAAATAACAAAAAAAAACATACATAAAAAATAATACAATTGAAGTAACAATGAATTAAAAATTAAATAAATAGAAAATTGATATATAGAAATAAAATACATGTACATACAATAGTATAATAGTATAGTCTAAATATGAATAAGATTACGATAGTCCAAATTAAGGTAATTCATTACTACGATGTAACTCATTTATTTTAAAATAATGCAGTAGAGTCAATCATTTTATTTACGAGTCATTTCCTTTGGCGCGGGAGAATGTTCGAACCTCAAGCGGTCAATAGTCAAACATGCTTGAGGCTCGAACACAACATTACAATGTCACTTTTTCTAGCGATTACTGTGTCGGCACCTGTCCGAATTTTGATAACGCCGAACGTAATCGCTCGGATAAGGGGTAGACAAAAAAGCTCGCACCTACTATAAAGGTCACGACAACCGACGGCCTCGTCTCCTTTTTCTTCCCAAAATTGCTGTCTGATTGACGCAACACAGTCGTTTTTGACTAACTTGAAACCAATTAAGAAGAATTGCTGCCGGTTGGGTGCGATAATAGTCGATTTGACTAAAACAAGATTAAACAAGGTAAATATACAAAAAAAGGGTATACACAAACTAATCCTACTTCAGAGCATCCTGCTTGAATTGTCGTTTCTGCATTCAACAGGGTATTTTAAAGACAGGATCCAAAGATAATAAAAAATAGGTTTTATCAACTTGATCCGAAAGGAAAGATAGGAAAAATTAAAATTCAATAAAGTAAATTTGCATAAAAACAAAATTCCGGCAACTTTTTTTTCTTCTCCGCCGAAAAACAATAAGACCTACAAGGTAAGTCGGAATAACACGAGAAGACAGTAGATCATAAGAGATCTAACAAACTGCATAATCCGACCAGCGGATCCGATTTCAATATTCCGGCTGAACTTCTGCGAAAAGTCGCGTTCGAACACGAAGAATTGGCGAAATGCAAAATCAGCCCAAAATCAGCCAAGTACATTCTTTTGCAGCAAATTCAAAATCTACCGGGATTCGGCGAGGAGGTATTCAGTGGCGTTACAACTAACGAGAGTTCGGTTCGATGTGATCTTTCGTTAGGACCACAGGCATTAGTTGTCTGTACCGGCAAGGATCGAATGAGGTAACTAATACACATTACGGTTTTTTTTTTGCTTATTCTAATCCTACATCAGAAAACCAATCGGGACCTACCCTATTCCAGTGAAAAACTTCAATGAAATTGAAACGTACAAAAAAATCTTCAAACTAATGGAGCCCGGCGAAACCGTCAAGAAGACACTGCAACGTCTGGGCAGCAAAACTCCAAAGCTCTCGTCTATCGAACGATGGCGTCGTAAAAAGGCGGGAAATGTCGATGAGAATGCCGAACTCGTGACGAAATTCATCGAACTGACAAACAATGTCCTGGCGGAAATTAGCAACATGGACATCTATCAGTAAGCATACCAACAGATTCAGTTGTAGAAAAAACGGAGATCTTGAAAGGCAGACACGAGTACAAAGAAAATCCGTAAGAATCGAATAGAATACGATGTAGTGACCAAAGTAATTATGTAATTCGCAGCCTGATCGGAAGAAAACCACCAAACAATTGTACGTTTTACAGAAGGATCTGCACGAAATCGAGGACAAAAAGGAACAGTTACAGCGCAAATTGGACACGAGAAAAAATTATTTTCTTGTGTTGATGCGATCGAAAGGAGTTACAGAGTAATTTGGAAGATAGTTCGGACGATGAAGAAGCAACCGATGAAAAAATTGCGCTCGACAAAGACGAGAAGGAGTACGATTTAATTATATATTATAATAATTTAAAACGATGAGGTAGGAAGATGATAATTGTATTTTACCAGCAAATAAGTTGTATTGCCGCGAAAGATGTCTTTGAAATCTTTTCCCTGACATGAAAGCAGCTCATAATTATAGAATGAACGTGATTTAAAAAAGTTTGTGCGATTATCTTTACACTCCACCATCGAGTCGAAAGGTTTCTTCGGCCTATTCGGGAGCAAACAGAAGAAGCCGGACAACATTCACGGAAGTGTTAACGGTAGCAAGACAACGCTAATGGAACTATTCTATGAGCGCTGTGGATCGGTGAGTGTCGCGCAACATTGTTCTCGCAAGTTTTTAATAGTTTCTGCTAACGGCGACGGTCGACAGTACCAGCCAGACTGTACCTCGAGCGGTCTAGTACTGCTGCGGCTATTTCGTGTCCTTTTAACTTTGTTGCGTTTTATCTATCAGCAGTATCCTACCTAGAACAGATGAAAGTGGGAAAAAACTAGTAAATGCCCTTTGGCTCTGACAACCGATGCTGCTGTTTCCCAGCGTTTCATTTATCTATTGGGCCCAAGAATTCAGATTCATTCTCCAGCCTCCACTACACATAGAGGAGTAATGTTGGGCTAATTTTTGCAATGGAATATTGCGAATTTAATTCAACTTCGATGGGTTTTTAAATAACAATTTAACTCACCTTCTGGAGAAGGCGTACTTGTGCTCATTGGATTACATATTTGTTAAAAAGAAAACAAATCTTACTTTAAAGTTACTCGTAATTTAATTAAAAACTTATCGGTAAACACAAATAAACTTAATCATAAAAACAAAATATTCTTCAGATCCTAAATACCACTACGTTGCACCACAAATAGCACACTCAAACCGTTCGGTCAAAATCATTTTGGATCCATAAACTCTCACCATTTCGCTTTGCACCACATTTAAAATGTTTCGATATGCAGAGTACCAAGCACAACAGCCTTTTTCGTTTATAATTCTAAAAGTATGAAAATTTAAAACATTCTTAAATTGCAGTAGAATTCGACACATTTACCTGTACAGCAATCGTAGCGGCACATATAAGTCCTAATCTTATCAGCGGGATTGTCCAGTTTTGAAATTTGGATTCCAATTCCTCGCAACTCTGTCGGTGGAATATTCAATAGCTTTGCTACGGACAAAATGGTATTAGTGATTATTAAGATCACAAGTAAAATCAGAAAGTGTTGTTGATTTCGTTACGTTATCACAGACCCCATGACCCAGGTATTTCGAAGATTCGACTGGAGCATCCTTAGATCTCACCATATACTTGAGAGTGTTGAGTCGCCGCTGGCTGGTAGCACCAATCTCGTTAACATTTCTGTGGATCCACTCGATCCTCGAAATGTCATTCGAGTATCGTGTGGATCCACAGAAAGTGCCGACAACCCTGCCACCAGAAAAACGTAGAGAGGAGACCGAAAAAATGGCAGACGTGAAAGTGTAGCACAGATCGCGGTTCCCAAAATTTTTTTTTAAAAAATTCTTAACTCGGGCAAGATTATTCACCTTAGTGCTTTTCTCTTGTTAAAATCTTGACCGGGAAGCGCGCGTCGAGTTGGAGGATGAGTTTTGCGATTTAGGTTTGAATTTGAAAAAGAAAAAGTTGGCGAAACAAAACGAGAAAAGTTCAAGAAAATGGTTGACTGGTGGTGAAGTGTGCGTTGGGGGTGTATAGCACACAAACGAGAATTTGATTCGTGTGGGAAAGAGATGAAGGAGAGTTTGGAAAGAATGACCCGGTTCTGTTTTGGCGTTTATGTGATTCTCGCGATTGAAGAAAAATTTTCACACGAAATTTGCATCGAATAATTCAAAGTAAAACAATTGAATAGAAAGTTCGCGGTGTCCTGAACGTCTGGAGCGTGTAAACTAGCGTAAAAACAGTGAATTTAAACGCGGTGAATAGTATTCCGGGTGACAGTTCAAGCGAAAAATAATTTTTTTTTTTGACGCATCATTTGACGGGTGTTAGCATTTTACCCGCCTCCCGTGGAATTGGTATTTTACCAAGCATTTCGAGAATTACATCGATTGTCGTTTAATCGAGCCGCACGACGAATTTTACAAGAAAAAGTAATGAAGGAAATTTAAAGAAAGAACGAAATATGAAAATTTAAAGAAAGAACGAAAGAGGAAAATTAAAGAGGGCATGAATTAGGAAATTTACAGAAAGGACGAATTGGTATATTTAAAGAAGGCATGAATTAGTATATTTAAAGAAGGCATGAATTAGTATATTTAAAGAGGGCATGAATTAGGAAATTTACAGAAGGGACGAATTAGTATATTTAAAGAAGGCATGAATTAGTATATTTAAAGAAGGCATGAATTAGGAAATTTAAAGAAGGCATGAATTAGGAAATTTACAGAAGGGACGAAATAGTAAATTCAAAGAAGGCATGAATTAGGAAAGTTAAAGAAGGAATGAATTAGGAAATTTAGGGATGAAACGAAACGAAAAAAAAATGAGACAACACAGATAAATGGAAGAGTTCCTGTAATGGAGTAAGTACATAAATTTTTATACTTTTTTTGCTTTATTTCCTGATATATATTTTATTATACATGCATTTTTTTTTGGCTCGATTTTTTTTTGTTTTAAAGAGATAAAAATGCTGGTAGGCTAAAGGCCATTTTTTAAATGAACCCGAGCGTTTAGCTCCCTGGCCCCGAACCTCAATAAGGGGCCACGACGCGAAATGTTTTAGAGGACAGTCGTGGCTGAGGTAGGGTGGGCAGAGCAGGGCGCCAACAACACCAGAGCGCCCTGACAAATCGCGGAGCCGCGCCAATCCAACCGCTTCTTGGTCTTTCACGACCAATTGGGAAAATAATCCCAATTTTTTTCATTTCCTTGGATAAGTCGGCGCTGATAATAATTTTGTTGTACAGGCCAAGGGTTTATGGTCTGAGTTAAAGCAAGTACCCCCCCCCCCCCACACTGCCGTAGCTAGTCCCGGCCGCCAGCAAGAGCGTCGCACCAGCTAAAACTCAGCCACCAATTCGGACTTAGGTGGAATTGGCCCTTCTGTCCCGAACCTTCCTTTTCCTTTCAATTATTTTGACTTTTTTAAGTCAAAATAATTCTTCCAAGGCCTCGAACACAACAAGAGTAATACATTTTCCGCGTCGTTTTATATCCATTATACGTGTATTCACTTCGGTGCAGAGTTGCCGCAAGAATTTTTCTAGTTCGTCGAATTCGCTGAATCTGATTCCGTAGTTGACTTCTGCGGATACCGACTTTCTAATCTGAATTGAAAATAATCACAACTAAAAATACAAACTATTTCAATCTACCGATCGCAGTACCTGTCCATAAGCCAATGGCCGATTATCGATTATTCTACAAAACTGATATAGGGTTTCGCCGAATTTTTAGCCAATTTCTGCTTGAAGTTTAGCGAGCGAAATCTTCTGAAGATCGCGACATGTTTCCAAATCGATTTGTTCTAAGGTATGCCACGTGCTGTATCCGACGCCTGGGTGTGGAAAACTTTAAGAATACCAAATATAATTTTGAATAGATTTTAAATTACCTGGAAGATCTTTAATCGGAATATTTGACATGTATTCTTCGACATTTTCAAGATTAAAGCCTCAGTTATAATGGTTCCGATCCGATCCGGCAACGTCGGAGGGGAAAAATTTCTAGGCACAATGATTCCGTTTCGACATGCATCAAAGTGACACTATCGAGGTGTAATTTTGATTTTTAGTGTGGTGAAGGAGGTGGTGAAATTCAATAATTCACCCCGCGGCGTCGGAACGTATAGAAGTTGAAAGTTGGTCAACTTTACCCCTCCGTTTTGTGTCTCGGCTAATTACCGGAATGTTTGTGACTGGGCTTTCCGAAATTCCCTTTAGATGTGTGTCGGATGGAGAAACTCAACACTCTCCGTTTTCCGGATCGGATCGGATCGGATCCATTGTAACTGAGGCTTAAGGAAGAATTGTCCATCGAGTTTGGTCTTCTTTGTGGCCATTCTCGCTTGTAGTCTAGTAGAAGTATTAAAAAAGAAAACAGTTTGAAGAAGACTTTTTCATTAATATCCTTCGGACTTATATGTTGGGTACACGGTGAAATCTTATCACTTGTAATACGTAGTTCATATCTCCGATAGCGGGGTAAGTGTTCCTTGTTCGATCATGCCATGCAGGTCATGATATCTTGAATGTTTCTATACGTATAAGACTGTGTCGGCAACGGTAAGACTCTCAATACATTTGCTAACATCAGCGCCTTATGAAACTCGCTGCAGCACGAGGTTAAACTTAGCGGCAAACAATTTTAATCTAAATTGGTTTTTCTCCCACGAAGATGCGGTCAAAGAAAGACGGACAGGTTGTCAGCGATGAGTAAACGACTGGATGTTCAGGAGTTTCTAGCCCCAGCATCCAGCCGCGACGGTTCAACGCCGGTACACAGCATCACCGCACACCACCGGCATTTTTTTTTTTAATTTGATCGCGTCCGGGCACGTTCTTTAAACTACATATGTAAAATTAAATTTCGCGGCCGGCACTAAATGACATAAATGTCACGTCACTTACACATGTATGTGTGCATCAGCTGTTTTAAGCTATTGAAGCTGCTTTTTGGTGTCCAATACGCGCCAGTCATATATTTATTAGTATCTATATTGCCAGCCGCACATGGCAGAGTAAAGCCTCAGTTACAATGGTTCCGATCCGATCCGATCCGGCAAATGGAGAGTGTTGAGTTTCCCCATCCGACACACATTTAAAGGGAAATTCGGAAAGCCTAGTCACAATCATTCCGGTACTTAGCCGAGACACATAACGGATAGGTAAAGTTGACCAACTTTCAACTTCTATCTGTTCCGACGCTAAGAGGTGAATTATTGAATTTCACCACCTGCTTCGCCACACTAAAAATCAAAATTACACCTCGATAGTGTCATTTTGATGCATGTCGGAACGGAATCATTGTGACTGGAATTTTTTCCCATCCGACGTTGCCGGATCGGATCGAAACCATTGTAACTGAGGCTTAAGTCTCGTCGTTAACAGCTGATTCTGATGTTTCCAATTCAATACAGTGGTAGTTTAAACGTTACTGGATTTTAATTTAATATTATAATGTTTTTGAAATCATGAACTGTACAATTTCTCATAAAACATAATTTTCCTAATCAAATACTTATATTTACGATGAATTTGTTACTAAACCTATTTTTTTATTATAATACTTAACCTAGACTAACTAAAATTAACAATTTTTGGGATTATCCAGTTTTTGGGACTCCCATCTGACAGAATTAAAGTAACTCACCTTCTTGGCAACGGATGGGAAACCTAGAAATGTGCAACTTAATGTGCACATATCTACATACTTACATTTAGTTAAGTAATAGAAATAGTATTTGGCTTTAAATTCTAGCCTTTTTTCTATAGACCTCCAAAGGGTTTAACAAATGGTTTGTGATACTTAGACTAATTTTTACAGTATTTGGCTTTGACTACTAGCCATTCGCCCATAGACCTCCAAAGGATTTAACAAATGAATTGTGATAGTCTCAAATTTACATAGTGACTAGTGATACGTTATACTTATTTACATTTTAATTACAGGCTGATTCGAGAGAAAGCATCACCTTGTTGTTGAATAAAACCATATCGCTATAAGGATAACGGCTTGGGTTGATTATATTTTCATTTATATTTACCTTAACAATGTTAAACCAGTCCATTTTTGAGATAAGTTTGTACTTAATAAAAATTTTAAAAACTATTTACATTTGTGTACATATTTACAAGCGGACATTGGAGTTTAAGTTTTATTCCGCACTTAATATTAATTATATATTTATATTTTCTTATTCTTTTTTAGCCTCCGTCGATTTGATCAGACGATTGAATTGACATATTCACATTTATTTATTCACAGTATTGTTAATAAAAGTCTTATAACTATATGGATACCGGCTAGGTCAAATAATTTTTTCATTACCTTCCTTTCATTCACTTTAACAATGTTAATTCCGTCCATTCCTGAGATAAGTTTGTACTTTAAAGCTAAGCGAAATAACGCACTTACGATTTGTTTATCTACAAAACAATAATCTAAAAACATTATCCATTGATATATTTCAAAGAGCGGAATTATCACTACAACGGAAGCAATAGCTCACTGAGAGCGATCAGCATAAAATCGAATTACACTCAAAATCAAAATCTTAAGATAATTATAAATAAAAATCCGTGGAATTGCCGGTGGAGCTTGGAGCTATCGAATAAGCGTCCCGAACAGTATCGAGTTTTTCAATACGATAAATTCATCAGTCGGATTAATGTAAACGGATTGGAATGCGTTTCGTATCCTTCGTTTCCATCGCTCGAGGATAAGCCAACGCTGCTAACTATACGATGGAAACTAGCTGGTGAGAATCCCCCTGATCCGGTTGGTACGAAAAAGCGGAATCAACGCAATCAGGCGGTTATTGTGGTGTTAATACATTTCGCTGGGGTTAGTTTCCTGACATTGATTTTGTACCTATGGATTAAGTGTCAGGATGTTTTTCATTTGTCCTTTTACACGTCCTTGCCAAGATCGGATTGGTCGCCAGAACGATGCGATATAATTCGTGAAGTGCCGGCATCGAATGCTTCGGACTATGAAATTCCCTTGTCACGCTGGGATGGCCGTAGAAGTCCTGATGATATTGAAATAAACTAAACTATTTATATCTATAAACTAAACTATTTACATTTATGTACATAATTCACTGTATACATCTTAGTGACATAATTACAAAGCAGACATTGAATCTACAGTCGATTTGGCCGGTTTTAACATATATGTATTAGTATCTATATTGCCAGCCGCACTTGTCAGAGTAAGTCTCGTCGTTAACAGCTGATTCTGAATTTTCCACGGACAGCAGTTATTGTGGTAAAACGGAGTCCCACTCATATATGTATTAGTATCTATATTGCCAGCCGCACTTGTCAGAGTAAGTCTCGTCGTTAACAGCTGATTCTGAATTTTCCAATTCAATATAGTGGTAGTTTAAACGTTACTGGATTTTAATTTAATATTATAATGTTTTTGAAATCATGAACTGTACAATTTCTTATAAAACATAATTTTTCTAATTAAATACTTATATTTACGATGTTCAAATTTCATAAAAACTTGATTTGTAATAACAATTTTGTACTGCCCTCTCTTGGCTCTTTACATTTTTGAGACAAAAATCAGACTAAGCTGTTGAATTTCCATTTCAACCTGTGCTTATTGATTTTGTACGATAAAATATGACTGCTAGCAATATAGATACTGAACATATATGATTTTTTGTAATTAAATATTTGCATTCAAATTTTGGCGCCACCGATTCTTCACATTTTTCAGACAGAACAAGAACAAGACGAACAGCTGATTCTGAGTTTCCAAATCAACTCGTGCTTATTCATTTTCAATGAGAAAATATGACTGCTAGCAATATAGATACTAATCCATATATGGATTTTAAAAAGAAATAAGAACTGACAGTGACAATTAGAATTGTCAGAACTTGAAAAGTTCTTAATTTTCTTTGAGTTGTTACCCGTTTTTTCGAAATTCGTCACAAATTCGAAGTTCCAAAGAAGGAGCGAGAGGGTACGATTTCATCGGCTAGTTCAACCTGTCAAATCGTATAGGGAAATGAGCCGATGAGGTATCCATATGTATATATCAGTGGTGCATACTTAGGCGGACATTCCCATATAAATGTAATGGGTTCTATGGCTAAAATAACGCCTGGCATATAGAAAGAGACATTACATTACGCACTCCTTACTGATTAAAGGTCCGACTGGGTTGAATTGAAAACTCATTCGAATATGCAGTTTCCACGAACGCATACACTCACATTACTTCATACAACCACTTGAAAGTAAAACTCATTCGTAATGTTAACACTTTATTTCAAGGAATTATTTGGCATGTGCCTGTGTTTTCCGCATTTGTGTTAAAATATTGGATAGCTCTTCACGCTTTCGTTTTGCACGGATATGTGTTCCAAGGCGGCGTTTAAGGAATTTTAGTGCTCGCTTATCCTTGGATACCTTCAACAATTCCATGCAACGCTTCTCGTACGGAGCGTGGCCAACCACTTCACGGACCAAATCCCTCATGAACTTCGTGTGCTTCGTTTGAATCTGAAAGGAAATTTATGGTCGGTAATAGTTTCAACACTAAAAATCCTAGGATATGCATAATGTTCAGTGCCACTTGTAACCACGAAACGCCTTAGGACCTAATTTGCGTCGTCAGTTCGAAAAAATATCTATTGACGTAACAAAAAAGGACTATATTAGCGGTTGTCTGTGAATGGTTTGTACTTTCATCACACAAGATATTTTTAACAAGGCGAAACAACCGGCCAGCTGACACAAGTTATTAAAAGTACTTACTCCCTTCATCCGCGATGCTCTCAAACCCTTCACTTTTTTGTCACCGGTGTATTTAACATTTTTAAGCTTGGACGTCTTATGCCCTTTGTTTAGACCAACACTAACTTCGTACCTCACGGCCATTTTACTGAAAAAGATAAAATTAAAATTGTATAATTGTAATCGGATAGACAATAGAAATATATCGCAAACTAACTTTGCAACTTTAACATACGAAAAGCCTCTAGATGACATTCATATTTTAAGATTGTTATTAGCAACCAAAAACTACGTACCTCGAAGTAAATGACAACCGGAAAAGGAAAGATGAGAAGAATTGCTACCTATTTCTATACCGTAACAGGCCCGCCAATATACCCCAATCGCTAATTTGGAAATATTTCAGTAATAGATGGCGCTTACTGATTTGTACCCAACAGGCACATCATACCCGTAGAAAAGTAATCGAAATTCTACTCCTTTTCTACAGCCATATAGCTCATGTGTAAGAAAGGGATTGCGAACGAAAACCATCTCCGAAGAAGTGTTATACCTAATGCCTAATGCTACTAACTATACTCCTTTAGGGAGTATCATACTCCTTTTTGGGGCCAAATACTCCTTAGATACTCCATAAGTTAATATACTTCTTTTTGCGAACTTGAAAGAAATAAAGAATTTGTTCTTAAACTCTTATCTGGCAATCTTTTGTCTTGAACTAAGCTGTGTCTTTAAACGCTCTTGTTGTGATATCAAGTGGATTTCCATAAATATACAATGAAGTCAAACGATACACATTGCCAACTACATAAACATCTAATTCGAACACTTATATAATTCGGCATGGACTGAACAGTTCGTAATATTTGAACAGTTCTCATGGGTTGAATTATTGAATTTTCCTGAATGGATATCTGTTAAGACTTCACAAGTCATGGCTGCTAAAACATCTTTTGATTTGGATGCCAATAGCTCAAAAGTATTCAAACAGTTCGGTTTCATAAAAAGATTTTGTACGGATGAGAAAATGTTAGAATGAAATGCAAACCAAATATTAGTAGAAAGCCGTTGGGTTGAAATTTTTAAACATACGGAACATCGACAAGTGCCGTTTTAAGAATTTTCTTACATCATCTAGTTTATCCTGTGTTTTCCTGGTGCGTCATCTCCAGTTGAGCGTGTTTTCGCGAAAGCCAAAAAGATTTGGACTCTAGAGAAGTCTTTCTCCAACCTTCAATAAGTCACTACTGCTCGTGAAAAATAATGTGGAATATGATTGCTATGTTGAAGCAAATTGCATCACAAGAGAAATATGGCTTTAAAAAAACAAAACCATTCACTGGAACTAGCCCTCTATAGCCCGTCTATTGATTCATTTTCTGAAGACTAATAACGTGTATTTCCAAATACTTATGTCATCATTTGAAATAAACGGTTTTCTAATGAAAAAATTAAGTTTTTGAGATACTCCTTTTATATGCTCCTGTTTCTACTATTATACTCCTAAAAACTCCTTTTTCGAGAGGTAAAAATTCCAATATACTCCATTTTATCGAAAATGAGTTGGTAGCATTACCTATACCCTAGATACACTGCTTGTATACAAATCATGTTATTGAAATCATGATATGCGATACAAGGGGTGTGTTCAAGATTTCTGCTATAGCTGCTTTTAGCTGCTATTAGCTGCTTTTTTGTGTTCAATGCAACCAAAAGCTGCTTTCTCGTGCTTGCTATTTGACACTAGATCTGTTCAAGATTTTTAAAAAGCTGCTTCCATAGCTGCTTTTTCTTGCTCGCACTCCCGAGTGTAGCTAGAAAGCGGCTATTGCAATATTTATATGTGTGTGTAGCTGTCACTTTCGTCGAAACGTTATTTTCAGTCTTTAAAAATGGAAGAAACTCTATCATTAGCATTAGAAATTAACGAAAAATTTAAGGAAACATCAGAAGCAGTTAATGCGGTAAGTATTCAAAGTCATTCAAACAAATGTCTTATATGCCACGCCAAGTTGCGTATGTGCTTGTCGAGCAGCTGTTATTAGCTATACAAGCTGCTTTTGGCTGTTCAAGACCCGAAGAAGCTATTTCATGCTATGGCTGAAATTGACAGCTGCTACAGTCTTGCTATGCTATGCTTTGGAAGCAGCTATAGCAGAAATCTTGAACAGAGCCAAGGTACCCATGATACACAGCCCGTACATGTTATACTTTGACATTTAGCAAAGACAAAATTTCAAGTACCTATCAAGTACCACACAAAAAAGTTAAAAAACTCTCAAAAAAATTTAATTTTGGAAGAATATCAAAATCCGCAACTGTCATTCATTCAAATTTCAGTTGATTTCAGTAATAGATGGCGCTGATGGCAGTTAAAAGTAGGCTATATTAAGGTTCCTGCATACGCACTCACACTACTCACCTTAGGTTTGGCCGATGCATGCTCAGGTCGAAACCAGTAAATTTAAATTTTTTTGATTTTATTGGGGGAATATCACATATCAATTCGAAATAGTCTAATTTTCGGTACAAAATAGAAAAATTCCATAAAAGAAATAGATAATGTACGTAAATTTACAAAAGAAAACCTTAATTCGGGCACACATACTATGCGCACACATACTATGCACCTATACACCGAAATTTCGTGCAGCCAAACTTAAAAGTTTGGCTGCACGAAAACGACCTTTTTTCAGGTTATGTAGTGGTCTTCTAGTCCAATTTTGTGCTATCGGCCGAACTCCTACTAGAAGGGTGTGTGAGTATACAGTGACTCTAGGCTATATCAGCTCGAATTATCGAATTTGTAAAGCCTAGTACTGTGTTCAGCGAAACGAACTTGAACGAAAAAGTCACCTTCGAAGCGGACTGAAATATTCTACACCGTTCGCTACTAGATGTCATTGATAAAAACACGCGCGAAATTTGAAAATATTAAAAAAATGTCAAGTAATTACTATTCCGGCACATAACACAACAAAATATTGCTCACACAAAATTTCCCGAGCACAAATTCACTGAATTGACAGCGAACTATTGAAAATTTTGAGTTGTCAATAATTTCGCTTGTCAAAAAGCCTCCGGTACCATTAAAAACGAAATGAAATCGCCACGAGCGCCATCTATTAGTGACTACGGCAAATGTCCATTCCGTCCCCGAACACAGTACTGCAAAACGAACGAAATATTTCGTCGGTGAAATGTCAACGGAAATTCCATTTTTTTTATATGAACTTTGACAGTTCATTTCGTTTCGCTCGGAGCACAGTACTAGGCTTAAGCCAGAAAATACAGGAAAGGCTCGTTTACGTACTATATGCGCTTTATTGGGTGATACACTGGTGATATTGACGATATCATGATTTGTATACAAGCAGTGAATGTAGGGTATTATTCGATAAGCGCAAATATGAGTGATTCGTACTAAAACCAAAGCATTACACTATTTCAATCTTAAGCGTTCACTACTAGGCAAACCGAAATTCCACTCTAAAAAAAAGTCATTTTCGGTTTTAAATCGACATGCTTAAGGGTTTGCGTTTTAATATGTTTTAAAATGTGCATGCCCACTTTCGGGATAATTTACTGGTATTTGTTAAAAGTGTGATGAAACAGTGGCATCAATAGATTTTCAGAAAATTGCTTTTTGGTGTATAAAACATCGTTACAATGTCACAAAATTTTTTTTTTAAAAAGTGACTTATTCTACTTTCAAAATCAACGGCTCATATTATGTAAATACCGAAAAAATTTCAATGTGCATGTTTTTCGGTAGTTGCTATGGCAAAGCAAGAGCTAAGAAGACTGGGGAAACCGGTTAGACGGGTTCTGCTCTCTTGATAAATTTGGTTTTTTCTGTGTGGAATACGTGTAAAATTACTTCTAAAATTTTATGTGTACATATGCGGTATTACATCCGTCTGTGTTTCTGTCGTTTCGCACCGTTCGCACTTAGACGCAAGTTGCGCCGCAGGGGCATGTTGAGTGTAAATTGCTTTAAACACAGCAAAGAACACTTCGAACGAGAACCGGTTTGCAATGGCTAGAGTCACTTCATACGAACTAACACAAACATCCATTATCTTGAGTACGGAATATGTGTGTTTCATTGGAAACCAGTAAATTTGAAATTGTTTTTGCAGTTGTCTCGATTTTTCATTTTAAGGATCTCCACTAAAGTGGATAAACGCTGCATTTAGTTGACATTTCATGAGACATATCTCGATTCTGTGAAACGTCAATCAAAATCCATCTGCTACACGTATACACACTAAAACTATGCCATTTAAGAAACCTGCGATTTTTTAAGTTCGCAGGTTTTTAGACTACTAAATATGTATCAAAAGTGGTCATTGTCCGTACTCATGATAATGGATGTTTGTGTTAGTTCTTATACAGAGACTCTAGCAATGGCCTGATGGGGATAGCTGCTCACCTCTCAAGGGTGAGTGTTAACGCACCACAAAAAATCTGCCAACAATCTGGGCGCTACTTTATTATTTTTTCCGGCAGAAGTTAGGAACGCGTTTAATTCTGAGATGCGGTGTAGGTTACTGTGTGACTGAAAACCTATCAAAAAATCTGCCAACAGTCTGGGTGCAACTTAATTATTTTTCCGGCAGAAGTTTGGAACGCGTTCAATTCGGGGATGCGGTGTATGTTATCATGTGACTGAAAACCTAACAAAAGTTCTGGAAGCGGTTAGAATAGAGTGTATCATATGAATTATATAATTGGGTCATATTCCGGGGTGCGGTCTAAAGGTTGAAAAAGACAAAACATAAAAATAGGTGATTATTAAACAAGCCCGTGTAAGTGAAAAGATATTCGATCTATGATCAAACCTAAGAGATATGGTGGAACTCATGAAAAGTATACAGCCACTTTACAGCCTCTTAGGGGTCGAATTTCAAAAAATCTTGAAAACACTTTCTAGGTATTCATATGAAGAATTCGTAGAATAAAAATGAATTCTATATTTGGAAAGACCTAGTAGATATGTCAGACTCCGCCATAGCCGGTCGCAAGCCCAGGTTGAGATAAGGAGGAGCGAGTGAACACATCCTGAATGGCCAGGAACACCAGTGCGTCTCAGGAAGTAGGTCTAAAAACCGGTGTAGTTGGACTCGCGGCATAGCTGTGAGAACTCCAGCACACCATAACCGAAAGTTGTTCACACGTCTATGTACTATAGACCTGGTCCTCCAGGTTGGGGGTTGGGCGATGGGTTAACAACCCATCCCCGGAAAAAAACCTATTGTTCCGAAAGCAGGACTACAGCCTCGGAAAAGATTGGATCAATGGCAACGACTCTGGCAACGCATTAAGGACTACTCTTTTGGATCTTGGAACGTTCGCTCCCTTTACAGAACAGGTGCACTGCGAGAGCTTCTTCAAGAAGTTTCAGGACACAACATCAACATTCTGGCGGTCCAAGAAACGAGATGGCTTGGCAGTGAGGTTAATGACTTGCGGACACACACAATACTAACCAGTGGAAAAGCTTCGGGAAGCAGGGAATTTGGAGTAGCTTTCGTGGTAGATACTAAATTTAAAAACTTAATCACCGACTTCAAACCCGTAAACGAAAGATTGTGTGCGATCCGCATAAAAACAAAATTTTTTGATGTATGGCTGATAAACTGTCACGCTCCAACAGAGGAAAAGGATGACGCAGTGAAGGACATTTTTACAACACCCTAGAACAAACATTTGACTCTTTACCATCTAACGACATAAAGATACTTCTAGGAGACTTCAATGCTAAAGTTGGACAAGAGGAGACACATAGAGGAACCACAGGAAGACACAGTCTCCATAACACCACCAATGACAATGGACAACGTCTAATCGACTTCGCTACCAGCAAAAACTTAGTTGTAAGCTCAACATGTTTCCCCCATCGCAACATTCATAAAAGAACGTGGTCATCTCCGGATGGTCGCACTTTCAATCAAATTGACCACGTTCTGATCGAGAGAAGGGCTGCGACCAGCATTCTAGACGTAAGATCTTTTCGCGGAGCAAACTGCGACTCCGACCACTATCTCGTAAAAGTGAAATATCGATGTCGAGTGGCATTATGCGGGTACTCCAAAAAGGGCAGGACACCCAAATTTGACATCGATAAACTAAAGGACGAGACTGTCGCGTCAGCCTATAAGTCAGCGCTACAAAATCACTTTGAAGCATCACGAACTGACGAAGTGACAACCATCGATCAAGAGTGGACACAGTTGAGAGATGGAATCAGAACCCAAATAAACGCAATAACGAAAAAGAATGAAGCTTACAAGGCGTACATTGAAAGACCGACGAGAGCCAAAAAGGAAGGATACGACGAGCTTAGGCGATTATCAAACAAAATCTGCAGACGAAAGAAACGAAAACACAACAATGACATAATTATAAACCTAAATACTGACATGAAGTCACATAATCTACGATCCGCATATACTGCCGTCAAACAAATAAGACAAGGCTATAAGCCACGAACAAACCTCTGTAAAGACAAGGAAGGAAATATCCTTAGTGACGCAGAACAAATTAAACAAAGATGGGTTGAATACTTTAAAAAGCTGCTGAACCCTAACAGAGTGACGACCACCGACCCAATTATAACATCAAGTGCACCATCGGACGAGCAGACATCAACTACGGTACCCACTATCGGAGAAGTGGAAGCAGCCCTGCGCGACCAAAAAATACATAAATCACCCGGAGTTGATGCAATACCAGCAGAGCTCCTGAAGGGAGGCGGATACCTCGCCAATCTCCTACACAAAATCGTGACAAAAATTTGGATTGAAGAAAAAATACCCGATGACTGGCGCCAGAGCATTATATGTCCAATCTACAAGAAAGGAGATAAACTGCGATGTGAAAATTACAGAGGCATATCATTGTTGTGAACGTCCTACAAAATACTGACGAAAGTAATTCATAATCGATTAAAGCCTTATACAGAAAGTATTATCAGCGAATACCAAGGTGGTTTCAGAACCGGACGATCTACTTTTGACCAGATATTCTCAGTCAAACAAGTGCTAGAAAAATGCTGGGAGTATAACATTGACGTGCACCAGATCTTCGTGGACTTCAAACAGGCATACGACAGTATAGATCGTAATGTACTATATAAAATATTGCTCGACTTTGGAATCCCATCAAAACTCGTCCGATTAACAAAAATGACCATGACTGACACTGAATCCCAAGTAAGGATACAAAACGAGCTAACCCAAAGCTTCCGAACAGAATCCGGCCTGAAGCAGGGAGATGGACTCGCTCCCATGCTCTTCAACCTTACCCTGGAATATGTCATCAGAAAGATACCCGTTGATACCAGAAGTACCCTACTAATCAAGTCCACTCAACTAGTGGTGTACGCGGATGACGTAAACATCATGGCCAGATCTGTTCCAGACGCAAAGGAAATCTTTCACTGTCTAGACTCAGCAGCAAAGGAGGTCGGGCTAAGGGTCAATGAGAGTAAGACCAAGTTCATGACCCAAACAAGAAGAAACGCGCCAACTAGACAAAATATGACCTTGGGGGACTACAACCTGGAGAATGTGGATCATTTCTCATACTTGAGATCACACCTTGTAAGAGACGGCAACGAACGGGACGAAGTAAATCAACGGATCACACTAGCAAATAAGGCATATTTCACGGTTCTCCCGATCTTAAAATCGAAAAAAGTGCACAGGCTGAGCAAACTTCGCATATACAAGACCATAATAAGACCTGTGCAACTATATGCAAGTGAAACGTGGACTCTCACCCAAGCGTCTGAAAAATCAAGAGACGCTTTTGAACGACGAATTCTTCAAAGAATTTTCGGACCAGTAAGAGAAGGCACTGAATGGCGTATTCGGTACAACAACAAGTTGTATAACATCTATGACGACCCAGCCGCATCGACTTTTAAAAAATTCCGTAAGCTGCAATGGGCAGGTCATGTGGAGCGAATGGAGGACGGAAGAATTCCCAAGCGCACATTGAAAGGTAGAGCCCATGGCAAGCGACCGGTGGGAAAACCGCGAAAAAGATACCAGGATTCAGTTGACGCAGATTGCAAATCGCTTCTTAGATGCACAAACTGGAGGACGCGGGCGCTGAACCGAGATGACTTCAGACAATGTATCCTGCAGGCCCTGGCCCGATTTGGGCTGTCACGCCATTGATGATGATGAGTAGATATGACCAAAATCGTGAAAATATATGCATTTTATATATACTAATAATTTTTTTTGCCCCCCCCCCCTCTTCTGAACACCAATGAATATTCGATTTTTTTTTATCAGAATTACTTTTCTAGTTGATTTACATATACGTACCGAGTTTCAACTTCCTAGCATAAGCCGTTCTAAAGTTAAGAAAAACACCTCCCACCCCCGTAGCATACTACCCCAAAAAAAAAAAAATATTTTTTCAACATGCCACTACTATAGGTCCATCTAATTTCCAAGTTTCAGCTCTCTATCATTATAAATTCTTTAGATATAAGCATCGGAACTTTTTCTTTCTCACCCTTCTCCACCCTCACCCTCTACACCCACACCCCCAATTTTTTTTCCCTACTAGAGTTCTATTAGGTCTACTTCTGGTATAAATTTGAAGCATCTACCTTACACTGTTATTGAGACATGTAACGTGTTGTTTTTGAAAAATTCTAATCCCCTCAGCTTCCGTGCTCCTCCACCTCCTTCAAAAATTTTACTTCGTGCAATCTTTATTTATCAAGCTTTATACTCAAACCGAATTTTGTTTTTCTGGTCCAATTGGTTTGTGAGATATCGTAATCTAAAGTTGTTGTGTTTAAGGCCTTGGAAAAACTATTTTGACTTGAGAAAGTCAAAATAGTCGAAGGATGGGTAAAGGTTCGGGACAGAAGGGCCAATTCCACCTACGTCCGAATTGATGGCTGAGTCTTTGCTGGTGCGACGCTCTTGCTGGCGGCCGGGACTAGCTATGGCAGTGTGGGGGGGGGGGGGTACTTGCTCCGACTCATACCATAAACCCTTGGCCTGTACAACAAAAATTGTCAGCGCCGACTTATCCAAGGGAATTGTAAATAAAATTGGGATTATTTTCCCAAGAGGTCGTGAAAGACCAAGAAGCGGTTGGATTGGCGCGGCTTCGCGATTTGTCAGGGCGTTCTGGTGTTGTTGGCGTTCTGTTCTGCCCACCCTACCTCAGCCATATCTGTCCTGAAACAAATTTCGATATGGCCCCTTGTTGAGGCTTGGGGCGAAGGAGCTAAACGCTTGGGTTCATTTTTGTGGGGGCTCTTCTAGCCGCTCAACATTTTATCAAAAAAAGGAAACCAACCAAAACAAAATTCATCAGAAAAAAAACTGAAAAACATCACAAAATCAATGTAGAGAAAATAAACACAATTATAAAACAAAGATGACTCACCCCATTTATGAAATTTTACTGCTTCATTTATTTAATTTCTTCCTTTTTTTGTTATTTTTTTAGGTAGTACTTATTAATTGAATTTTTTTAGTTTAATATATTACGTCCTTGACTGTCCTGTCTTCGTCTGTCAATTTAATTTGACTTAATTAAATTTGTTTTTCTTTTTTTGTTATTTTTTGATTTTAAGAATTCATTTTATTTATTTTATATTTTTTTTTTTATATATAAATTTAATTCGGTTTTAATTCAATTCTTCTTTTATTTGTTCATTTGTTTTGGTTCTTTTAGTTTTCAAAGTTTCTCTTCCTTTAAAAATTCATTCTGCGTTCATTTGTTTTATTTTTTTTTTTTTTTTTTATAAACTTTTTTTTTTCATTTTTAAAAAAAAATACCACTCCGTTCGCATAACAAACTCAACTTTAGGTGAAGAGGAATAAAAAAAAACAGATCCTATTCGACACTGAGATTGGCAGCCATTTTGTACGGAAAATTTAAAATTCCGTCCGACAAAATTCACTTTAAGTTTACAAATGTTATTTTTATGACCAAAGGGGTGGATCGACGGTAATCGGTGTAAAGTTTCACTACTTTTCTTTCGCTGAACTGGCAAATTGAGGACGCCTCCAAAATTCCAAATCACTAAATTCCGATATGCTTGCTAAAGTTCGATTTCTCGCCACGAAATCGACTGCAAATCACGCCGAACGGCTTCCAGTAATGTTTTTTCAGTGGCGACAGGTGGTTGTGCGAGTTGCGTACGTTCGCCTATTCAATTCGTCACGTGTAACAAAATCATACCGCGATGCATGCATGATAGCAGTTGACGCTTTTTGGTTCGATTACAATACCGTACACTCATCGAAAGTCACGTTAGACTAGAATCCTTGTGCGACACAACTCTCACTGTATTTTATACATTCTCGAGGAATTCTTTGGGCGGGAATTCAGCACGAAACACGTTAACCACTTCCTGCGATCACCACGATGTATCCGCTTCAGGTCTCACTCACTAATTCCCCAGCAATCACTCACTAAATCCACCCGGATCGGAAGAATTACAGGGAGATTGCGGTTTCGCCAATGCGATTTCAAAATTCCACGCACAGGGTACAACCGAAGCAGCAGCATATGGAATCAGTCAAAAAACTTTCCTCTTAGATTGGTATCGGCCTATTGGCAGACAAAGGATTTTCTTTCTTTAAAATCAATTCTCCGGACAATATCCACAAAAACCCAGCAATAAAAACTCCGCGTGCACTTTTTCTTCCTTTTTGACAGCCCGCCGTGAAGTTCGTCGCAGTCGAGCTAATGCGATCACAATTCATCGCAAAGTTCAATTGTAATCGTAACAGCTCCACATGGACTTTTTAAAATTCTTCTTGTTCTTTCCGCAGCGACTCGCGACGACCCAACACCATTAGTCGGTTCGCCGTTGGTTTCCCAGCGCCGAACAGACTAAAAAAGGTTGTCGCTTCAGAGTCTCGTGCGCACGACTGAGTGCCGGGCAATAGGTGTTGCGCCCCCCTTCAGCTGTGTCGCGCTCATGTCAAAATCAATAACATGATAAAAACGGTTAACAAGACGTGAAATGGATGTGATTGGTTCATGTTGCCCATAGTTAGTCCGATGATATGAGATGTTTAGCAGCGTATAGTCTCTCAAAGTACGACCCGGAATACGAAAAGAAATTTCTTGTAACAATATCGGGGCATCAATTGCGCCAGTGATAATGTTAAACGCGAAGACAGTACCGAGAACCTTCCTTCTGTTATCAAGCGAATCAAGACACAGAAGATTAAGACGTTCAGAATAGGGAGGAAGATTTTGAGAGTCAAGCCAGGGTAATCCCTTAAGTGCGAACCTCAAAAACCTTTTCTGTACAGATTCAATTCTGCTCTTATGGACTTCATAATATGGAGACCATACCTGGCATGCATATTCCAGAATTGAACGAAGAAAAGCACAATATAACGCCTTTGTGACGTAAGGATCGTTGAAATCCTTACACCATCTTCGAACAAAGCCCCAGATGGAGTTCGATTTATTCACAATATAATTAATATGATCGTCAAAAGTAAAAGATGAGTTAAAGTAAAAGCCCAGATCAAGTACCTTGTCTGACTTATGTAATGAGTTTCCTTCAACTGTATAATTATAATTAAATGAGCTTTTCTTACGTGAAAAGGAAATAGTTGTACATTTATTAACATTCAGTGGCATGTCATTCAAAGTACACCAATCAGATAAATGCTTAAGGTCCTCTTGCAAAAGATAACAGTCATCCATATACGTAATATTGCGGAAAAGTTTCGCATCGTCAGCGTAAAGAAGAATTCTAGAGTTCAAAATCCTTGAACTCAAGTCATTAATAAATAATATGAATAATATCGGACCTAAGTGGCTTCCTTGTGGAACTCCCGATGTGTTTAAAATTTCCGAGGATAATACCCCACGAAATAAAACTTTTTGTAGACGATTGCACAAATAAGATGATAGCCAATTAATAAACATATTTGGAAAACCCAAATACTTTAGTTTGCATATCAAAATGTTGTGATTGATTTTATCGAACGCCTTACTAAAGCCGGTATAAATACAATCAACTTGATGACCCGCTTCGATGACCGGAATGGAGAAATTTGACCATTCCATCAAATTTGTCGTTGTGGATCTGCCTTTCGTAAATCCATGTTGGCAAGGTTTAATGATCGATTTGATGTGAAATTTTAAAGTCTCACAGACAATCGATTCAAACAGTTTAGAAATACAGGATAGGTTGGCAATAGGTCGATAATGCTGTATATCTGTCCTCTTGCCCTTCTTCCAAAGTGGTCTAATCGTGGAGAATTTCCAAATGTTGGGAAAAACACCGGAAGTAAGGGAGGTATTAAAAAGGTAGCGCAAAGGTGTCATAAGTGAAGCACAACAACGTTTTAGTACGATAGCCGGCACACCATCTGGACCAACCCCAAAATTATCATTAATGTCCGAGATGAACCTTAAGATAGTGGCCTCATCAACATTTAGGTCTTTCATTTCTAATGAGGTCTGCGGAAACTTAGTCATGTAATGGTAATCACTGTAGCTAATATTACAGTTTGAAGATGTAAAAGCGGTACGAAAATGATCGGCAAAGAAATTACTTATAGTTAAGGGGTCATCGCTGACAACATCGTCAAGAGATAAACATGTTGGGTATCCATCGGTACGTTTCTTAGCGTTTATAAAATTCCAGAATTCTTTAGGATTGTCTTTAATGGATGATTTCATCAAGTCCATATATGAAGTATATGCGACTCTAGACTGACTAACAAACAACTCACGCAAGTCAGTGTAGGCAGCATAATCCGCTTCGCACCCTGAGAGACAGTACGATTTCCATGCTTTATTTTTTAAGTTTTTCAGATGGGACACACCTTCATCAAACCAAGGAAATCGTTTAGTTTTCTTTTTACATGTAATAGGAACGCAGCGAGCGAAACAGTTAAATAATAATGAATAAAAATTGTTGGTAGCTCTCTCAATATCTTTCTCATTAAGCACTTGAGACCAATCACATCCAGAAATATCAATACTTGGCACAGAAAAATCAGCTTTTTTGAAATTATAATGGTACGAGACCTGAGATAAGTCAACTACTGGGAGCTCGAAATTAAATATTAAATGAAGCGCCGGATGATGATTTGATGCGGGTAGCAAAGGTGCGCTACAGTCTTTGACAGTTATGCAGTTTGAGTTTGATGTAAAGATTAAATCCAGGAACCTGCCAAAAGTGTTTTCTATGCTATTAGTCTGACATAGACCGGTTGAGAGCATATTATCGATGAATTGCTGATCTTGTCGAGTACATGAGTTGAAGGACGGCATCAGGCTGGATATATCATCTGATTGGGACCAACTTATTAAAGGAAGGTTAAAATCCCTCACAATAATAAGTTCGTCACAGGATCGCATTACATTACATATGAATTCAGATGCTCTGGAGACAGCGTCATATATGTCTGAGTTTGCAGAAGGAGGTATATATATAGTGACAATGTAGATCTTTCTCTCTCTTATAGTCAGGACAACACATATAAGTTCAGTATTATTGGTGCCCGGAACATCAAAAACTTCAGCTGAGAACATGCGGTTAACAGCGCATAGTACACCTCCACCAACTGGTGCATCTTGGAGACTTGCATGTCGGTCACAACGAAAAACTTGGTAGCTAGAATCGAAGAGTTCGGCGTCTTTAAAATTACTACAAAGCCAGGTTTCGGTAATGCAAATTACGTCAAAGCATGATGCAGCTGCACATCATATGATTTCCAAACAGAACCTGATAAGGAGAAAATCCAGTGGCTTGGTGGAGTGAGCTCCGAAGGGCACATCCAATTTTGCTTAGACTCTCATCCCATCGTGTTTGGTCATCAGTGATGAATGCTC
This sequence comes from Beris chalybata, assembly GCA_949128065.1. Lineage (NCBI taxonomy): Eukaryota > Metazoa > Arthropoda > Insecta > Diptera > Stratiomyidae > Beris > Beris chalybata. The sequence goes on along the minus strand of OX421897.1, from coordinate 70,465,281 downwards.
GAATTCCGGCCAGGATGGACTGATTGACACGTTCCGAAGCATTCGCTTGCGGTGAGTAGCTCGGGGTGTACAGGTGTTTAACTCCGTATTTGGTCAGCATGGAGTTAAACACATTCGACCTAAATTGAGAGCCGTTATCGGAGAGGATCGTCTCAGGTGTTCCAAACGTATGGAAGACCTGCCCCTCTAAGTAGTTAGTGATCTCTTCAGCAGTGATCCGCCCCAAAGGATGTAAGAGTGGAAACTTGGTGAAGTTGTGGGTTTATTAACAACAATAACTCTAAACACGCATTACTCGAATTCATTTACTTTTTAATTCATGTACTTATACTTCATTTACTAATTCATATATTTTAATTTATATAAAGTTATAAAATTACGTTCCGTTACCACAATGATCGCGTGACCAACTTTGCCGGCAGCTCAAACTAAAAGAGGTAGAAAAATCATAGGCCTGATATTTCGTTCAGTTCGTTCTTTCGTTGTACTATAGGTCTTTAGTCTTTTACGGAAGCGCGCGTTAATTTAAATATTGATTAGGTCGCGAACTTCATGTAGTCACTACATTACTCCCCTCCGGGAAAATGAATAATTTTATAGTAATTTAGTATATACTCTTAGACTCCAGATTGTTAATATTATATGCCGGTTTTAGTCGATCAACTGATATTGTTTGATTTTACCATTTATTTCTAGAAGGAATTGTTTTCTAAAACGCCTTACGATTTTAAATGGGCCTTCATATGGTGCTTCGAGCCCTTTTTTAATTTTATCTACTCGCACAAATACATATTCACACTTATCTAATTCGTTCGGGATGTAGGTATGAGGGTTTAGTGGGGTTCGTGGTTCTTTAAACTTGACATTCCGCATTTGATTACGTAATTTCTGAACTAAGTCTTGCGGGTTAGTATTCTCGTTTGCTGTCTTTGGCAGGAAAAGTTCACCTGGGACTTTTAGTGCTTGACCGTATACTAGTTCGGCTGGTGACGCGCCCAGGTCTTCTTTAATTGAAGTGCGCATCCCCAGGAGTACCAGAGCAATCTCTTCACTCCAGTTGCCGCAGTTTCCTCGTGCTTTGAGTGATGCTTTTAACTGGCGATGGATTCTTTCTATCATGCCGTTACTTTGGGGGTGGTAACTAGTTGTCCTGATTCTGTGTGAGCCTAACAGGGAAGTCAACTCGGCAAATAACTTGCTTTCAAACTGTACGCCTTGGTCAGTGGTTATCTGTAAGGGGCATCCAAATCTGGAAACGTACTCGCTTACAAATGTTTTAGCAACATCTGTTGCTGTGCTGGTTTTCATCGGGTACGCCTCGGGCCACCTAGTGAATCTGTCGATCATAGTGAGTATATAGCTATGTCCGTTTGACGGGGGTAGGGGTCCTACTATATCCATATGGATATGGTCGAATCTACCAGTCGGAACGTCGAATTTTCCTACAGGAGATTTGGTACGACTAAAGACTTTACATTTCTGGCAGCTAATGCAGCTTTTTGCCCAAAAACCAACATCTATGTTAATCCCTGGCCAAAAATACCTAGATGAGCATAATTTTCTGCTGGCGCGCGTTTCGGGGTGCGATATGTTATGCAGTTTGTCGAAGATGCCCTTCCTCATATCCTTTGGTATAAATGGGCGATTCTTGTCATTAGAACTTTCACACCATACTCGGAGTTCTGAATTTGGTACAGGTATAAGGGTAAGTTTCCATTTTGATTTACTATTCGCTGCAAGCAACTCTTCTAGTTCTGCGTCGTTTTTCTGAAGTTGTACTAGTTGCTGAATATTAACTCCAGTAAGTTCTATGTTTGAGACTTCGCTGCTGCTTGGGCGTGACAAATAATCTGCAACCACATTACCTTTTCCGGATATGTGCTTGATGTCACTTGTGAATTGGCTTATATACTCTAGGTGTCGCGTTTGCCTTGGGCTGTGGTCTGTTTTAGACGTTAACGCAGAAATTAAAGGCTTATGGTCAGTAAAAATAACTACATCGCGGCCTTCAATAAAATGCCTAAAGTGTTTTATCGAGAGATAAATGGCCAGTAATTCCCTGTCAAATGTAGAATACCGCGTTTCGGCCGGTTGTAATTTTTTGGAAAAAAATGCCAGTGGAGTCCAGCTGCGTTTACTACTGTCGAACTGTTGCAATACTGCTCCTACTGCCACGTTCGAGCTGTCCGAAGTAATATTGAACCGCGTGTTATCAATAGGGTGCGCAAGGAGTGTTGCTGAAACTAACGCATTTTTAGCCTTTTCGAATGCTGAATTGCATTGATCTGGCCAGGTAAACTGCTTGGAGTTCTTTTTACATTTAGACAGTGTTGCTAAATGTGAGTAAATTGGGGCCAGCATTTCTGCTAAACGTGGTATGAAACGGTTATAAAAGTTAATCATACCTAGAAATTGCTGGGTCTTTTTAATCGAATTGGGTGGTTGCAGGGACGCGATTGTTTCGACTCGATCCTTCAGGGGAATGATACCATCTTCACTGATTGTATGTGCTAAGAACGTAAGTCTTTTGGCACCAAATTTACATTTAGAAATTTTAATTTTTATGTCATAGGTGCTAAGACGTTCGAATAATAATTTTAAATGTTTTTTATGTTCAGTTTCCGTGGCACTTGCTACCAAAATATCGTCAATGTATGCGTATACGAAATCTAGCCCTCTTAAGGTTTCGTTGATAAACCGTTGAAATGTTTGTGCCGCATTTCTTAACCCGAACGGCATCCGTAGAAACTCGAACAGACCAAAAGGGGTGGTGATGGCTGTTTTCTGAATATCTTGCGTTGCAACTGGAATGTGATGGAAAGCTCTAACCAAATCCACCTTGGAGAAGATTGTACATCCGCTGAGGTGCATGGCAAAATCCTGGATATGTGGGATTGGGTACCTATCGGGTATTGTACAAGAATTCAGACGGCGGTAATCTCCGCAGGGCCTCCAGTCACTACTATCTTTTTTCTTTTCCAGGTGTAAGGGTGAAGCAACTGGGGAAGAAGATGGCTGGCATATGCCAAGGTTGACCATATGCTCAAACTCATTTTTGGCTGCGTTGAATTTGGCTTTCTCGAGCCGGCGTGGTTTTGAGAATGGGAGATGTCCTTTTGTTTGGATATGGTGGACAACGTTATGTTTGATTGGTAAATGGTAGTTGGGTGCCGATGTTAAAATGGGAAACTCTTCGATGATACTATCGTACTCATTGTCCATGTGGTATAATTTTGGAGTTGGTGTATTGTCAGTTGTCGAAACTGCACTTATTACTAAGGAGGTCAGGCTGTCTACCAACCGTTTGTTTGGAATGTCTACTAGTAAGTTGAATTTTGCTAAAAAGTCTGCTCCTATTATGGGTCTACTAACGGTTGCCACGACAAAGGCGTGTGTGAAACTTCTTCGCAAACCGAGGTCGGTTTTTAAAAGTTGTAACCCATAGGTACGAATGAGTGAACCGTTGGCAGCAGAAAGGTAGTAATCGTGATCCTTTTTGTTTCTCGGGAATTTTGTAAGTGGTACGACGGATACGTCTGCTCCTGTATCGATTAAAAAGTTTAGTTTGGTGTTTTTGCATTTTATGAATAAACGGCGTGACTGAAAGGTACTGCTAGTCGCCGCATAGCTAGCAGTGGATATTAGTTTTTCGATTGATGTTCCGCGGCTTTGAAATTGCATGGTTTATTGCATTTTCTCGCTCGCTCACCAAAACGGTAATGAAAGTAGCACATAGGGTACTGTTCCACCTCTTTACTACTGCGGAAGCCAGAATTGTCTCTCCTATGGTAAGAAGGACTTCGTGAACGCGAAAAGCTTCCTCGATTTCGTGTCCTCGACCTACGTTCGTGATCTTGTGCCGAAACTACTGAAATTTGATTGAGTTTCTCTTCGATTTCACTTAATTTTTTTGCCACTTGATCAATTGGGGAGTTTTTTATTACAGAAATGCTAGGTGGTTGACCAATATCGTGCACCCTGTCCGTGATCACCAATAACTTGTTGATATCATTTTCATTGGTTGCACTTACTATAGCTCTCGTTTGGGGTGGTAAACCATTTAGCCACATTAGTTTCAATAAATCTTTTGTTCTTGCTTGAGAAGTTCCCGCAATAGTTTCTAATTGTCTATAATACTGGGACGGAGTATTATCACCGATCGCGACTCCATCTAATAGTTTCGCAAGGCGTTTACTTTCGCTTTCCGTATGACGCGTAATTATTGTGTTTTTAATCAAATTATACTTATTTTCAGATGGCGGGCTGTTTATAATATCAGTGATCGACATTAAAACCTCTTCTGGCAAAGCAGTCAAAACATGGTGGTATTTAAGATCATCGCTTTTAATTATATTGATCGCAAAAGTAGACTCTATTAGAGCAAACCATGTTGCTGGACTACTGTGACAGAAAGTAGGTGTCTTGTAGTGACTGTGGGTTTTTAGATTCCTCATTTTTAGACATCGCGATCTGCGGTGTCTTTATTATTTACTCGCGGCGAAATTATTATTATTTCTAAACTTTACTATCAAATTCTCTGATTTTTCTTTCACGCGAATAACACAAGAATTAAGTAACTATACCTCTTTTACAGCCTGGTCGTGTACTCGTCGTTGGTCACACGGTATTTGCGATTTACATGCGATTTGCGCTTGTTTAAGTACTAACGAGACAAATTAAATTATTCAAATATTTACCAAAATACATTTCAAAATACAAAAGAAAAAAAAAATTGATAATAGCGTTATTTGAAGTTCTTACTGCTCTGCTGTCCTGTTTTCTTGATTCCAGTATTTGTATTGTTGGTATTCCTTATATGAAATTGATGTTAAATGATGATTAACTATGATACCGGTTGGGGATGATTCTGAAGCTAGTTGACGATTATTTCACGAGATTCTGCGTTTTGATTGCTGCTATGATGTGTTCTTAACGGGGATGCTGGTTCCGTTGGCCGTAGCTCTAAGTCAGGAACGTGTAATCTCCGTTGCTTTTCACGTGATTTGCTTTGCGGAAATCTTTTTGTTTGTTGGTCACGTTTCGGGATCAATTCGCACTCGTTCGGGGTCACCATATGTGGGTTTATTAACAACAATAACTCTAAACACGCATTACTCGAATTCATTTACTTTTTAATTCATGTACTTATACTTCATTTACTAATTCATATATTTTAATTTATATAAAGTTATAAAACTACGTTCCGTTACCACAATGATCGCGTGACCAACTTTGCCGGCAGCTCAAACTAAAAGAGGTAGAAAAATCATAGGCCTGATATTTCGTTCAGTTCGTTCTTTCGTTGTACTATAGGTCTTTAGTCTTTTACGGAAGCGCGCGTTAATTTAAATATTGATTAGGTCGCGAACTTCATGTAGTCACTACAAAGTGATCCAAGACGATAAGAACGGGGATCTTACCCCGTTGGGTACGCGGATATGGTCCAAGTACGTCGATATAAAGATGTTGGAATGGCTGATCAGTCTGGAAAGGTTCTCCCATTGGCGCTCGTAGAGGTCTGTTCGGGGACTTTGTTTCTTTACAAGTGTCGCACGCCAGAACGTAGGTGCGTACTTGTGTAGCCATTCCGGGCCAGTACGAAAATCGCCTGACTCGCTCTAGCGTTTTGGCATAACCACCATGGACCGTGGTGTCTGCCTCGTACACCTGAGCAATCGCAGCTGACGTAAGACTCGATGGAATCCATAACTTCCAGGCCCTGTCTTCAGCAATCGGGTCACCATTGTGAGGCTCTGTGCGCTTATACACGAAACCATCCCTCACGCATACGTCAGGAAGCCGATCGGCGTTCGCGTCGACAGTGGATACTAACTCTTTATATTCTTTGCCCGAGAATTCTGGAGAGTCCATGTCCACCATCGGTGCCACGTCGAATAGCGCATTTAATCCCTCTTCGTATACACGAGAGAGAGCGTCGGGTACAACGTTCAGGCTCCCTCGTCGGTGCTCGATTGTGAAGTCGTAACCCTGAAGCTTCACACTCCATCTTGCCAACCGTCCTTGTAGGTCTTTCTGCGACATGAGCAATTTGAGACTAGCGTGATCCGTAATGACTTTGAACGCAGTCCCTTCTACATAGGCTCGAAATTTTTTCACGCTACCAACACCTGACTTACTGGCACCGCATTGAATTACGAAAGGCCTCTTAAAATCAGGATTGATTAATAAGGGGGCTTTCGTCAACAAGTCTTTCACTAACAGGAAGGAAGTTTGTGCCTCTGTAGTCCAAGCAAACTGGTTGGACTTCTTTAGAGTGTCTGAAATTGGTGAAACAGTAGCAGCAAAGTTGGGAACGAATCGTCGATACCAGCCTGCCATGCCAAGGAAGCGTCGAACTTGACGTGCGGACTTAGGCGAAGGGTAATCGAAGATGGCTGAAACTTTGTTGGGATCAGTTTTCAAGCCTCCTTCTCCAACTATGTATCCGAGATATTTCACCTCTCTCAGACAAAACTTGCTCTTGTTGACGTTAATTGTTAGGCCAGCCTTTCGCAAACAATCTGCGACTTCAGCCAATAAAACCAAATGCAAATCGAAATCTTCAGAAATTAACAGCAGATCGTCCAAATATACGAATACCTGCTCCTTCAGCTCGGGTAGGATGACTTTGTCCATCAAACGACACATCCTTTGCGGCGCGTTGCATAACCCAAAAGGCATGCGAGTGCAGTGGTATAAAGGCCGGCAAGGAATGGTAAACGCTGTATACTCCCTGGATTTGTTCTCGAGAGGAATCTGCCAAAAGGCGTCTTTGAGGTCTAGGCTGGTAATAAAATTGGCTCACGGCAAACGACTTAAGATACCATCAATGTGTGGTAATGGATATGCATTCTTCTTCGTCACACTACTAACTTTGCGCGAGTCCAAACACAACCTGACCTTGCCTGGCTTCCTCACGAGAACCACAGGCGAGCTCCATGGACTCTACGCCAAGTGCTCTCATGCAATCGATCTCGTCATATAAGAGTTTTTGGATCGCAGGAGACACAGGATAGTGGCGCTGCTTGATGGGACTTGCATCACCAACGTCTATACTATGTTGCTCGACGTTGGTCACACCGAGTCCATATACTTCGTATGATGGAAATTTGGACTTTACCATTTCCAACCTCCTTACATCTGTGAGCGTTAAGTGGTGGGCATCCGGAGCTATCAGCTGCAATGCAATATCGGGAGTATCGACCGCGCTGATGATGCTAGGAGCTAGTTGGAATGATCGTCAGAAATCTACCCCCAGGTACAATTTCTGCGACAGGCTCGGCACGATGTATAGTGTAATGGGTTTGGTAATACCACGAAAAGTAATATCGGTAGTTACTGTGCCCAATACCTTTTGCGCTGCACCATCAGCGGTCTTCACCTCTTGACAGACCGGTCGATAACTCACCTGTGCATCATGGAGACGTTGTAGTACGTTTGCCCGCAGGCAGCTGACGCTCGCCCCACTATCGAGGAGTCCTTCAACGTCCACCCCGTACAAGGATACCGCGGCGTATGGACGTATATCAAACGGATTCGTAATGATGGTTGACAGAATCGCTTTCTTTTTTTCGCACACCATCCTCCAGAACATACGAAGACGCAAGATTGACTTTCTGCTACCGGATTCACTCGTTAGTGCTGATACTTGATCAACACTTGCGACTGGAGTAGGTGAAAAAATTCTCTCTCGAACCTTCATATATTCTCTTAGCCTTCCCGCAACCATAGCAGAAGATGGTTCTTGGCGTCTCTTCGCAGTCTCGGTAACTATGGCCTTCCCTTCGGCAGCTCCAACATATAAGCGGAGTGGATATGCCAGCTACGTCGGCGGTTTCTTCGACGTCTTCGGTAGCAACCAACGGCGGTTCCAGCTCATGAACCCGAGGCTGTTGCCAGGCTGCTACACGATTAGCCTTCCTGACCTCTTCGTATCTCGACACCAAAGCACGAAGATGAGCCAGATCTCGGATCTCATGAAAGCAGATTAGCTGTTGGACACTGCCCAAGAGATTGCCGCTGACCAGCTCAAAAAATTCTGAATCCGGAATCGGGGTGCGTAATTGGGTCCAAAATCTGGTCATCTCCTGTTCGAATACCAGGTACGGTTCATTAGGTGCTTGCCGTCTGGTAATCATTTTTTTTCGAACTTCGAAATCGGTGCTACTGTCGCCCCAGTATTGCAGGAAGGTGGTTTTAAGCGCATACCACGTCGAATCTGGGTTGGTTCGTCGCCATAACCAATACCACTGGTTTGGCAGGCCATCTAACAGCAAATGAAAGTTCGCGACCAACAAATCCATGCGCCCGCCCAAATCAGACAACGCCAATGACTCCGCTCGGAAAATAAGTTCCTTGGCGCGCAACGACTGGCCATCTCCATTAAATCGTAGTCGCCAATGGCGAATCGAACTGCCAGCGTTGTGAGGTAAGAAATTCGGGCCGTTGTTGTTAATACCGCCCATTTGAGTGTTCGTATAGATCGGTTGGTCCCGAACTTGTTCACGTTGTTGTTGTCGGACTGGCGGATATAACGGTGGCGGGAATTGGTACGCATTCGATGCGTTTTGCCTAGCTACAAATTGCGACGGTGGTGGTAGGGGATGATATACAGGTGGTGGTTGAGGAGTGTTTGGCATAGTGGGCCCTTGATCTCGTTCTTCTCGGATGACCGAACGAATTATGTTGATCAAATCATTCACCCCCAAATTAGACAACGCCCCCCCCCCCCCCGGAAACTGCTGGTGTTGCTTCGGGTGTTTGCGCATCGTGTATTTCCGCCCACCTAACCCTGTTCTGCTGATCGTTTCCCAGAACATCTGATCGCCTATTGGTCAGCACTTGCGTGCCTCGCTCCTGGATGATTGTCCCATCCGGAGTGTAGAGAGTGCGTCCACCCGCAGTCTCTAGTTCAGAATCCAAATTTAACCTACCAGGAGAAACTACATCGCTCAGAGACCTTGCGCCATCCTCGCGAGTCCGGCTTCTGGTTCTCACGCCGGATATAGCGGTCGCACCCTCCACACTCCGAGTGGGCCAATAATCTTCCGGACCTAGATGACCACGGCAGTTCGGACAGTTGTGGTTGTCCACAATCCATCGTTCCAAACAGTGTCTGTGGAACTGGTGACCACACTTGGTGTTCGTACTCTGGTCCGGATCTACCTTACTCAGGCACGGTGTACAGACCACACCTCCCTCCCTAGTAGGTGAATGTTCTAAGGGCATGTTGAAGAATAAATACGAATGGATGTCGAGTGGATGACGAATGACCAGATGAGTGAATGAGTGCGTGAATATTCGAGTATGTGACCGAATGAATGAACTGTGTGTGTTGTATTGAGTGAATCGGATAGAATGATTAAATGTGCTTGATTGAATGATTGAATGATAAACTATTGTAGGAATGCGTGAATAATTGATGTGCGCATATGAGACTGAATTTAAAACGAATGATCGATTGGGAGAAAAAAACGAATGTGTGAATCGATGAATGAATGCAAAAAAAAAAATCGAATTACCTGAGTGTACGATAGATTGTATGACAATTTGTATGCGGTAAAAAAAATGGAATGAACGAGTGCTCGCAATTAACGACTGTAGTGCGAATTTTTGAATGAGTGTTTGAACAAAAAAAATTTTTCTCAACACGACGAACGAATGAATGTATGAAAAAAAACGAATGAACGAATTTGTGTTTGTATGATTGTATGTAAAAGTATATAATCGCGTTATTTGATTCAAAAAAAAATGAACCCTCACGTGCTCGCAACCTTTACCCCTCCCGTCATATGCAGATCAAATCGCGAAGCCGATCTTGATCTTTCTCGCTCCATCGGGAAAATCCGGAACGCGATAAAATTGCAAAGAAAAAAAAATTGGGAAAAAATTAACAACACAAAATAAATCAAAAATCAGCAAAATAAAACTACGTTAAAATCTGTCATAAACTCAGAAAAGCTGGAACACTTGGACTGTTGCCGTTCAGGCGAAAAAAATGCTGCCGCAGAACGATGAAATTAAGTCCTTTTGCCCACCAACTTTTGCACGAAATTTTTCCAGAGCTCGCGCGTGTTGGTGGGCTACGCTTTGTGCTCGAAGCGTAGCTTAGGCTAGCCCCACGTTGGGCGCCATTTGCTGTGTTTGAGGCCTTGGAAAAACTATTTGGACTTGCGAAAGTCAAAATAGTCGAAGGATGGGTAAGGGTTCGGGACAGAAGGGCCAATTCCACCTACGTCCGAATTGGTGGCTAAGTCTTTGCTGGTGCGACGCTCTTGCTGGTGGCCGGGACTAGCTACGGCAGTGTGGGGGGGGGTACTTGCTCTGACTCAGACCATAAACCCTTATCCTGTACAACAAAAATTGTCAGCGCCGACTTATCCAAGGGAATTGTAAAAAAAACTGGGATTATTTTCCCAAGAGGTCGTGAAAGACCAAGAAGCGGTTGGATTGGCGCGGCTTCGCGATTTGTCAGGACGCTCTGGTGTTGTTGGCGTTCTGTTCTGCCCACCCTACCTCAGCCATATCTGTCCTGAAACAAATTTCGATATGGCCCCTTGTTGAGGTTTGGGGCGAAGGAGCTAAACGCTCGGGTTCATTTTTGTGGAGGCTCTTCTAGCCGCTCAACATTTTATCAAAACAAGGAAACCAACCAAAACAAAATCCATCAGGAAAAAAAACTGAAAAACATCACAAAATCAATGTAGAGAAAATAAACACAATATTAAAAAAGAAAGATGACTCACCCCATTTATGAAATTTTACTGCTTCATTTATTTAATTTCTTCCTTTTTTTGTTATTTTTTTAGGTAGTACTTATTAATTGAATTTTTTTAGTTTAATATATTACGTCCTTGACTGTCCTGTCTTCGTCTGTCAATTTAATTTGACTTAATTAAATTTGTTGTTCTTTTTTTGTTATTTTTTGATTTTAAGAATTCATTTTATTTATTTCATAATTTTTTTTTTTTATATTCATTTAATTCGGTTTTAATTCAATTCTTCTTTTATTTGTTCATTTGTTTTGGTTCTTTTAGTTTTCAAAGTTTCTCTTCCTTTAAAAATTCATTCTGCGTTCATTTTTTTTTTTTTTTTTTTTTTTTTTTTTTTTTTTTTTTTTTTTATAAGGTATGGTAAGGTCTCTTTTATCAGAATGACCGAACGCTGTGGTTAAGGGTCAATGTGATAAGGTTTGCTTAACTTTATGAATTCATGGGAATCAAAGTGATTAAATGTTCTTTGTTCTCATGACTTAGTTCTATATTTGTCTTATTTGGTAATGTACTTGGATCGTATGACTGAATTAGCGAATATGTTATCTGTATTAGTGTTAGTGTGTGAGTTATTATGTAGAGGCTTGGGCTGATACATAACACCTCCCTTCTTAGAAAAAGAACTGTCCTCAGTTCGGACGTTACTAATTTTAATTTTAGTCTGACGATTTTTCGCTTTAAAATACAGGATTACAATGATTATTATAATTATTATTATTACTATTGAAGTAATACCTATTCCTGTATGCAAATGTTTAGTGAATTGAATTTCTTTTAATTCTTTAATGTTTTTAATTTGTAATTCTTGTAATTCGTCTATTGTTTTAATTAATTTAATTCTTGGAATGATTATTGGTACTGAATATTGTCCAACATATAATTTCTTTGTATTCTCAAATTCTACGTTATTTATTTTTATTATGCAATTTTCAAATTTAATCAAATAATTTCCTTTTATTTTCCATTTTCTTTCATCACAAGTACTTTTGATTTTAACATCTAATTGATTTATTAATACCATTCCTGGTATGATTTCTTTAACACTTGGTATTGTTTTCATTGCTTTACATGTTTCATTAATATCTATACAGTTTGATCTCAATATCAAATCTTCTACATATTTCTCATTTCGTATTTCATATACTGTATTATCGATTTTTATTATATTTTGATTTGTTGCTATTAATTGGTATCCTTTAGTGTTTCCTAATGGATATGTTCTATAAACTGTGTAATTTTTTTGTTTTAATGGTATTTTGAATGCAAATATTAAGTTTTTATTATTTGATAACAAGTATGATTCAATTAATTCCATTGATTGAATGTTGATATTATTTTCTTTTATTTCTTTATATGATAACATATTTCTACTCATTAAATTGTATTTTGATGCTAAAATATTATCTTGAATTTTTTCTACATGATCCTTTAATAATTGAATATTTAAGTTTATTTTCAAATATGTTATATCTTCTCCTAATACTTTATTTTCTTTGTTTAGTTCTTTTACTTGTTTTATAATATGATTTATTTTATCTTGAAATCCCATATTTAATTCAATTTGTTTATTCATATTAAAAATTACTTTGTTAGTACCTGTTCGTAACTCTTCTAATTTATCATTTATTAATTCCCTATCTGAGTCTGCCATTATTCCAAATATTGTATTATAAATCTCTCCCACTGGATTTAATAATCCTCTTTTCTTTCTAATATTTTCACTAATTTGTAATGTTTTTATTTGAGCTTTTAATTCAAAAATTTCATGGTTCAATCCTGTTTTCTGATCCTTTGTTATTTCTTCTTTTTCTATTAATCTTTCGAATTCTTTTATTACTGCCATTATTTGGTCTATATCTACTTGATGTAATATTATTTTAAATTTGTCTGCTAACTTGATTTCTTTGATCGGTATTTCTATATAACCTCCTTCATTATTTATTGGTTCCACTGTCAGTGTTGCTCCTATTATCGTTACTGTTAACATCATCATTAGTGTTATCGTTGTGTTGTCCATTGCCTGTAATTTTTATTGTCTTTTTACTACGTTTTATTAATTCTTTTGAGTGTTTATTTGGGTCGTATTTAATTTTCTTAAATCTTGTTTCTAATTTATATCTCCCTGCTTTCTTGTTTCTGTAATATACTTCGTCCCTTTTTTCGTCAATGTCTATTCTTTGTTTATTTAATTTTTCCATTGTCTGTTCTTTCTTTATTTTTAACTTTTCATATATCTTTTTGTTGTCCGTTTTCCCTTGTTCTATTTCAAAAGGTATTTCTTCTGTTGTTGAGTGTCTAATTCTATTATAAACTCCACATGATTCTGTTATTAATTCTGTTAATGATAACTTTTTAGTTAGTCTTAATATTCTTAACTTTTCTAATAATGTACTGTGTAACCTTTCTATATCTGAATTACCTCTATGCGTATTAGGTTTTGTTAAATGTATCTCGATATTCTCTTCTTTAAAGTATTCTTTCAATATTATCATATCAAACTCTTGGTCCATAATTAATTTCTTTGGTTTTCCTACTAAAGAAAAAATTTGTCTGAAACTTTTCCTAATGTCTATCGCATTACTTGATTCTAACATTGCTATTGTTGCAAATTTTGAGAATTTATCTATCATCGTTAGTACTTTCGTTGTTTTATTTATAAAAAATATGTCTGCATGACATAACTCTCTGATATTTTCTGGTGTTTCTGTAATTCTTAATTTTTCTTTCGTCGGTTTCCTATCAATTTTACTCTCATTGCATATTTCACATAAATTTATATACCTGTGTATAAAATTTTTTAATCTTGGATAGTAATATTCTTTCTTTATAACCATATAATTCTCTAAGATCCCTGAATGTTGTGATTTTTCATTATGTTGTTCTTTTATAATATTTTCTAACTCTGTTTCATTCTTTGGTTCCTTCAATAGTTGACTTACCATATACGTTGGAATTTGTCTTAAATCGAATAACTCTATATATAATTCTTGAAATTTCACATATTCCCTGTTACTTATTTCTGAATATATTCCCGTTGTTTTGCTACTCATAAACTTTTTTAACCTCAACTTTAAATCTTCATTATTAAATTCATTTGGTTTTATCCATAATCTTCTATTTAAATTGTCTTAACTTCCTCTCTTTCTGATAATATGATTTGTTGTTTGTATTTGTTAATACATTCATCTTTTAATGGTATCAGATGTGAACAATCTTCTTCTGCTGTGTGTCTAGTTGATACTAAATCCTCACTTTCTGCTAGGTTACATTCTTCTTCATTAATCATTCTGCTCAAATAATCTACTGGTATGTTTGTTGTTCCTTTTATGTATTTAACATTAATTTTATATTCTCCTAAACTTAAAATCCATCTCTGTATTCGTTGATTAATATCTCTCCCTTTATACTTCTTATATAACCACTCTATTGGTCTGTGATCTGTATATAAATTAAATTCTCTCCCATACACATACGGTCTAAAATATTTTACTGCGTATACTATCGCCAATAACTCCTTTTCTGTCGTACTGTATTTTCTCTCATGTTCATTTAATGTTCTTGAAATATAAGCTACCGGATGTTGGTTTTGCGATAAGACTGCCCCTAACGCATAATCACTTGCATCTGTAGTTATATTAAATTGTTCATTAAAATCTGGATGTTTTAAAACTGGTTCTGTTACTAGAATTTCTTTTAATTTATTAAATGCTTCGTTATATTTCTCGTCTTTTAGATCTATCTTAGTTTCTTTCTTTAAATATCTCGTCATTGGATATGCTATCTTACTATAATCTTTTATAAATTTTCTATAATATCCTGTCATCCCTATAAATGATTTAATTTCTTTCTTACTCTGCGGTATTTTTGCTTTTGATATCTTTTCTATTTTTTCTTTGTTTGGTAATATTCCCTCTGGTGTAATTACATGACCTAAAAATGCTGTCTCTTTCTTTAGGAATTCGCACTTGTCTAACTGTAGTTTTAATTTATGTTTTTGTAATATTCTTAAAATTGTTCTGATGTTTAATAAGTGTTCCTCTAATGAACTTCCGAATATGAGTATATCATCCATATATACTACACATATTTTATTTATTACATTTGCTAAAATATCATTCATGATTCTCTGAAATGTTGAAGGTGCGTTTTTCAGTCCGAAGGGCATTCTGATATATTCATAATGTCCTTGATTCGTACTAAAAGCCGTTTTCTCTATATCCCTTTTACTCATTTTAACTTGGTGAAACCCTTTAGCTAAGTCTAAAGTGGTAAAATACACTGATCGTCCTAACTTCTCTAATATTGTCTCTATATTAGGTATTGGATATTTGAAATCTATTGTCACTGAATTTAACTTTCTATAATCTATTACCATTCTATACTTGGTTTTATTACTTCCATCTAGCTTTTTGTTCACTATTATCACCGGTGCGTTGTATGGTGATTTACTAGCTCTGATTATACCATCTGCTAATAATTGATTAATCTGTTTTTTGATTTCTTCCTCATGTATTTGAGGGTTTCTATACATTCTACTGTAAACTGGTTCTTCAGTTGTTGTCTTTATTTCATGTTCCATATCTAATTCTGCTTGGAGTTTATCTCCTTCTTTATAAAATGAATCTCTAAATTCCTTCATCATAATTCTTAATTTTCTGTTCTCTTCATCATTCAAATGATCTGTTCTAATTATCGGGTCTGTTGGTTCTAATGCATGAACTTCATCATACCTAATTTCTAACGTATTTATTTCATTATCATCTTCATATCCCATAAACTTGATGCGTTTATTATTTATTATAATCTCTTTATTATTGAAATCTATATATGCTCCTAGTGTATCTAAGATATCCGTTCCTATAATAGCACTCTGTAAGCGATTTCCAAAATCTACAATTTTCCACATAATATTCTTTTCGATCCCAAATTCTATTGGTGATGCTGTTTCTACCTCATATTTTATTAAACTAAAACCCGTCATGGTTTTTATTTCTGTTTCTGCTTTTCTCCATTTTAATGTTTTTACTATTTCCTTACTAATCAGTGTTATAGTTGACCCCGTATCTACTAAAGCCTTAACTTTCGTTCCCCAAATTGTCACTTCTATAATTGGTAATCTGAATTTTGCTAAATTTGATTTATTCTCGAGGCTCTTACTCGAAAACTTACATTATTATTTTCTGGTTGCACTATCTGTCCTCTATTCACGATATTATCCACTTCCATTGGTTGTATTCTATTCTGATTATTATTTAATCTATAATTGTTTGAATTATTTTGTCTAAATGGATTCTGTCTAAAATTGTTAGTATTCCTGAGATTGTTACTGGAATTTCTATAATTGTTTTGAACTTGATTTTTATTAACTTGATTGTAGTTATTGTTATTCATATGATTGTATTTAGGTTTATTATTGATATTTTGCCTAACATTTACATTGTTATTTGAAGTTTTTCTAGCATTATCTTTTAAGTAACCATTTCTACCTGAACTTGCAATATTCTGCATTGCTAATCTTAAAATTGAGAAATTCTTTATTTCTATCCATAAGGATGTATTGTCATCGACTTTACTTTTAAATACGTCTAACATTAATTTCTCGTTGTCTTCTCTACTTCGTCCTGTTGCATCTGTTTCCCCCAGATCCACTTTTGCATTTAATTTATTTAGGATGTTCTGTAGTTGTTCGTACACTTCCTGGATGTTATATCCCTTAACTCCATAAGCGTCATAAACTAACTTGTCGTAATTTGCTATTACTCCAAAATTCTGTTTTAATACTTCTTTTATGGCTTCCCATGTCGGAATTGTTGTGAATTTTAACATAACATTTAACGCTGATCCCTTAAATTTAGTAAGCAATATTGTGCTTATTATAACCAATTGATTCGGTGTTCCTAACGCTAAAGTACTCTCTACCGAAGAACAAAATGATGCTAGGCTGTAGTCATGGTCTCCAGAGAATACGGGAACTGCCTTAAATAACGTCAATAGTACTGATGTCGTCACTCTCTCTTCTGGTTGATGAGCCATTATTGAATATAAGATATTTACCAATCGAAAAATAGTTGAATTGTGTTGAGTTGATATTCGTTCGCCTCCAATTCTTGAAGTAAGTGTTGTAGTTGCTGATTAATAGCCTGTCCTTCACCTTCACTATTTTGTATTAGATTGTTTCCACGTTTTTCGCTTATTTGTAGCGTAACTGATTTTTAGTTAAATGGATCACGATTTATATTAATATGATTTTAAAACTTTCACGATTCGATCACTTTCGGATTGCTACAATATTATACTTTTGCAATCCTACCGACTGCGCCAATTTTGTGTTTCGTATCGAGCGATTGTAAAAAAACAAAATTCATTTATTTAATTGTGAGTTTTAATGAAAGTAAATCTTTATTTAATTAATATTATTCGTTGTAAGTTCGTAAACATTCTATTTGACAATTTATGCTTAGCTTAGTACTGGTGACGGCTAATCGAACATAATGCCTGTTTAGATGATATCTTAATAATGACTGCCACTTGAGTATCAAGTGCTGTTATTTATACTACTCTTTTATCCGAATGACCGAACGCTGTGGTTAAGGGTCAATGTGATAAGGTTTGTCTCTTTTATCAGAATGACCGAACGCTGTGGTTAAGGGTCAATGTGATAAGGTTTGCTTAACTTTATGAATTCATGGGAATCAAAGTGATTAAATGTTCTTTGTTCTCATGACTTAGTTCTATATTTGTCTTATTTGGTAATGTACTTGGATCGTATGACTGAATTAGCGAATATGTTATCTGTATTAGTGTTAGTGTGTGAGTTATTATGTAGAGGCTTGGGCTGATACATAACACGTACGTTAGCCTATTCAATTCGTCACGTGTAACAAAATCATACCGCGATGCATGCATGATAGCAGTAGACACTTTTTGGATCGATTACAATACCGTACACTCATCGAAAGTCACGTTAGACTAGAATCCTTGTGCGACACAACTCTCACTGTATTTTATACATTCTCGAGGAATTCTTTGGGCGGGAATTCAGCACGAAACACGTTAACAACTTCCTGCGATCACCACGATGTATCCGCTTCAGGTCTCACTCACTAATTCCCCAGCAATCACTCACTAAATCCACCCGGATCGGAAGAATTACAGGGAGATTGCGGTTTCGCCAATGCGATTTCAAAATTCCACGCACAGGGTACAACCGAAGCAGCATATGGAATCAGTCAAAAAACTTTCCTCTTAGATTGGTATCGGCATATTCGCAGACGAAGGATTTTCTTTCTTTAAAATCAATTCTCCGGACAATATCCACAAAAACCCAGCAAAAAAAACTCCGCGTGCACTTTTTCTTCCTTTTTGACAGCCCGCCGTGAAGTTTGTCGCAGTCGAGCTAATGCGATCACAATTCATCGCAAAGTTCAATTGTAATCGCAACATCCACATGGACTTTTTAAAATTCTTCTTGTTCTTTCCGCAGCGACTCGCGGCGACCCAACAAAGTTTTTCACCCCCCCACCTCCGTACGCCACTACTTCCACCCAAAAATTTAACTACAGATATTTGTTAAGTTTTAATTGGTTGCCATTAACGGCTTAGGAGATATGGATTTTAGAATGTGTCGATCTCGACTTTTTTGCGTTTCGGACGCATTATTTTCCCTCCACTCCCACACCCCTTCACCCATATCAGTAATTTTTTTGCAAATGGGTCGACTATCAAAGCTCTATAGAAATTCCAAATATCTAACATAAGCGGTTGCTTAGATCTAGAAACCAAAATTTTTGGTCTTAAACGCTTTCCCCACCTTCCCCCTGACACCTCCTCCCCTGAAAATAATGTCAATTCAAGGGGTCTTACAAGTCTATTCTTAGAAGAATTTAATAGCTCCACTGGCTTGAGAGCTACGAGCCTTCAAAGGATTTTGGGGCGGTCGACGTACAGCGTACGGCGGACAGACGGAGTGAAAATTGGTATTGCTTTTTTCGTGTCTACTAGTCATGAAACGTGGACAAGAAATCTAAATACCAAGTTTCAGCTTTTTATCATTATAGGTTCTTAAGATATAACCATCGGAACCTTTTCCTTTCCACCCTCCCCCACCCACACCCTCTACACCCATATCCCGAAAATTTTTTTTCTCTCCTAGGGTTCTATTGGGCCTTCGTCTGGTAAAAAATTTGTGCATCTATTTTATACTGTTCTTGAGATATGAAACGTGATTTTTTTGAATATTTCTTATCCCCCCACTTCCATGTTCCACCACCCCCTAAAAAGAAATTTACTTTGAGCAATCTTTATTTGTTGACTCTTCTACTCAAACCGAACATCATTTTTCTAGAGCAATTGGTTCGTGAGATATCGTAATCTAAAGTTTTTCACCCCCACCCCCGTACGCCACTACCCCCACTCAAAATTTTTTTTTCAATACTTTGTCCTAGTGTAGGTACAGATATTTGTTAAGTTCGAATTTCGTGCCAAGAACGGTTTAGGAGATATGGATTTTAGAATGTGTCAATCTCGGCATTTTCGCTTTTCGGACGAATTATTTTCCCCCCACTCCCACACCCCTTCACCCATTTCAATATTTTTTTTTGCAAATGGGTCCACTATCGAAGTTCTATGGAAATTCCAAGTTTCAGCCTTCTAGCGTAAGCGGTTGCTGAGATCTAGAAACCAAAATTTTTCGTCTAAAACCCTCCCCACTCCTCTCCCTTCTTACCCACACCCCTCTAAAAGATACCAGTCGTAGAGGTTTACCCAACCTACCCACCATAAAAATTTCATGATAATACCTCAACGGGTTTGGGAGCTACGCGCCTTCAAACTATTTTTGCGTACGGCGTACGGCGTACAGACGGATATTTCATTTTATTATTGCTTTTTTGGGGTCTACCAGTATTATTAAGTAATAATAAAGTAAAATTGTTTGCTGGTATCATGTAAACCGGCCTGAACTTTGAAATTGACACAGAATGAATAGAAATCCTTCGCAAATAAAATTGATAAATTTTACAAGTTTCCAAAACGATTTCAATTGAAATTATGAATAGTTTGATTTTTTTCATACGAGGGTCTACTATCTATACACTCAAAATATTTACATTTTTATATTAAATAAAGAACGCGTTCCCAAACCCAAACGATTCCCAAATGAATATATGCCGCGTTTTCATGGCGGATTGAATCCGGATTCAATACTCTAAGATCTCATGTAAACGCTGGTCGGATCGAAATGAGATCGACTCGATCCAAACCAACTTCTCGGCTTGTATCGTACCCTAGATACACTGCTTGTATACAAATCATGATATCGTCAATATCACCAGTGTATCACCCAATAAAGCGCATATAGTACCTACGTCAAAGAGCTGATATTAACGTAGTATCCAAAGTCTTTCCAGGTTTACAAATTCGATAATTCGAGCTGATATAGCCTAGGGTTCCTGGATAAACTAAGCTCTCTACCTTGGGTTTGGCAGATGTGTCGCATTCGGTCGTTTATGTACTAGAAATTGCGATTTAACCTCAATAAAATCGCCTGTTTATGTTATAGTTCGCCTGTTTTTGTACTAACTAAAATTTTATTTTTGAAGTGAGTTAGTGCGAATATGTGTAGAGTCGGCATTCTGACATTTCTCGACGAAATTTCAATGGAGATAACTCTTGTTCGGCCTACTGAGATCTATAATTTAGCAGCCCAAAGTCACGTTAAAACTTCGTTTGATCTTAGCGAGTATACAGCCGAAGTCGATGCAGTCGGAACTCTTCGTCTTCTCGATGCGATCCGGACTTGTGGCCTAGAGAAGCAGGTTCGGTTTTATCAGGCTGCAACTTCCGAACTATATATGGAAAAGTTGAAAGTTGAGACTCCACAGAATGAAACTCTTGAAACTCCACAGAATGAAGGAACGCCGTTTTATCCACGATCACCGTGTGGTAAGTCGTTTGTACATACTCGCAATTGTTTATAATTTCATCAACAGCTTGTGCAAAAATGTAAGGATATTGGATCGTGATCAACTACCGTGAAGCCTACAATATGTTTGCCTGTAACGGGATCCCCTTCAATCACGAATCTCCGCGACGCGGTGAAAATTTCGCTACACGATCGGTAGCGAAAATTGAATTGGGTCAGCTACAATCATTCGAACTTGATAATCTGGACTCGAAACGTGATTGGGGTCATGCCAAAGACTACGTCGAAGCAATTTCGCAAATGCTACAGCAGGACAAGCCGGAAGATTTTGTAATTGCTACCGGAGAAACACATAGTGTTCGGAAATTCGTTGAGGCTGCTTTTAAGTTTATTGGTCGAACTATTGAATGGCGCGGCGAAGGAGTGAATGAAGTCGGTATCGAAGTGAACGGTACGGAAGAAATTGTTCGCGTTAAGGTCATTACGAAATATTTTCGTCCAACCGAAGTTGATTTGTTGCAAGGCGATGCAACTAAAGCGAAAACCGAATTGCAATGGGTTCCGAAAATACTTCAAAGAACTTGTTCGGGATATGATGGAATCCGATATCGAACTGATGCGAAAGGATCCGATGGCCTGAAAATAATCTGCAGTCTATAGTTTAGTACTAAATCCAAATTTTGTATCGAGTATCATGCACAAACGAAACTGCTTAAGTTGTATTTCGTCTTCCTAATATTTTACTACAATTTTTTTTTATTATTATTAGTGAGTTGATTACATAGTTGTGCTTTGGCGCACAATTTTACTTCTCCGGTATTTTTAAAAGTTATATTTTATTTATGCACCAAATATCTGCAAATTATTGCCATTTATGTATATGTACATATTATAGTAGTGGGTTATTTTCATTTTGTAATTGTACTTTTAATGTTAGAAAGTGATAATCATCATTAATTATAACATTTTTAAGAATACCATAAGAGAAAATTTCTAAGATTTTGATTCATAATATTTAAAAAAATCTGCCAACAATCTGGGCGTAACTTTATTATTTTTCCGGCAGAAGATAGGAACGCGTTCAATTCTGAAATGCGGTGTAGGCTACTATGTGACTGGAAGCCTATCAAAGAGAACAAGATCATGGAAGTGAAAATCTGATTGGATCTGAGAGATATGGAATAGTTTATGAAAAAGTACACAATCACTTTACACCCTCTTAGGGGTCAATTTTCAGAAAATCTTGAAAACACTTTCTTGGTATTCATATGGAGAATACATAGAATAAAATTAAATTCATTATTTGGGACGAGGTAGTAGATATGTCGAAAATCGGGGGAAATATGAATTCTTTTTTCACAGATAATTTTTTTTGCCCCCCTTCTGAACGCCAATAGATACTCGTTTTTTTAATCAAAATTATGTTTTTAGTTGATTTAGATATACACACCGAGTTTCAACATTGTAGCTTAAGCCGTTCTATATATAGGAAAAACACCTCCCACTTGTACCACACTACCCTTAGGGGTCAAATTTCAAAAAACCTTGAAAACGCTTTCTAGGTATTCATACGAAGAATCCGTAGAATAAAAATGAATTCAATATTTGGAAAGACCTAGTAGATATGACGAAAATCGTGAAAATATATGCATTTTATATTTATTTTATTTACAAATATTTTTTTTTGCCCCCCCTTCTGAACGCCAATGAATATTCAAATTTTTTTTTATCACAATTACTTTTTTAGTTGATTTACATATACACACCGAGTTTCCACATTGTAGCTTAAGCCGTTCCATATATAGGAAAAACACCCCCACTTGTACCACACTACCCTTAGGGGTCGAATTTCAAAAAACCTTGAAAACACATTGTAGGTATTTATACGAAGCATCCGTAGAATAAAAATGAATTCAATATTTGGAAAGACCTAGTAGATCTGAAGAAAATCGTGAAAACATATGCATTTTATACATATTATATTTACAAATAATTTTTTTTGCCCCCCTTTCTAAACGCCAATGAATATTCAAATTTTTTTTTATCACAATTACTTTTCTAGTTGATTTACATATACACACCGAGTTTCAACTTTCTAGCATGAACCGTTTAATAGTTAGGAAAAACACCCCCTACCCCCGTAGCATACTACCCCTAAAAAAAAATATATTTTTCCAACATTCCGCTACTATAGCTCTATCTAAATACCAAGTCTAAGGCTTATATCATTACAGGTTCTCAAGATATAAGCATCAGAACTTTTTCCTTTTCACCCTCCCCCACCCTCCCCCTCTACACCCTCAACCTCAAAACTTTTTTCCCTACTAGGGTTTAATTAGCGCTACTTCTGGTAAAAATTCTAAGCATCTATCTTAAACTGTTCTTGAGATATGAAATGTTTTTGATTTGAAAAATTCTCATCCTCTCCACTTCTATGCTCCACCTCCCACTTAAAAAATTTAACTTTGATCAATCTTTATTTGTCGACTTTTATACCCAAACCAAATTTTATTTTTCTAGATCAATTGGTTCATGAGATATCGTAATCTTAAGTTTTTCACCCCCCACCCCCATACCCAACTTCCACCACCTAAAATTTTTCTTCATTCTGTTCTCCTAGTATAACTACAAATATTTCTTAAGTTTGAATAGTGTGCCATTAACGGTTTAGGAGATATGGATTTTAGAATGTGTCTATCTCGCCTTTTTTGGGTTTCGGACGCATTACATTTCCCCCCACTCCCACACCCCTTGATCAATATTGACAATTTTTCTGCAAATGGGTCTACTATCAGAGCTCTATAGAAATTCCAAGTTTCAGCTTCCTAACATTAGGGGTTACTGAAATCTGGAAACCAAAATTTTCGGTCTAAAACACTTCCCCCTCCTTCCCTAATAAAGTAAAAGGACCGTCTGTCGATATTTTTAGTCGTACTCCAATCATAAAATCACATATGTAAATAATTAAAATAAAATCACATCTGTAATAAACTGCGTAAACTGCTTTTTATTTTATAAACATAACATAACATAGAACATTTAATTATAACATTTTTAAGAATACCATAAGAGAAAATTTCTAAGGATTTTGATTTTGACTGATAATATTAAAAAAAGGCCGTCTGTCGATACGAATATTTTTAGTCGTACGACGGATTCATTTTTCTTTTTATTATCAATTCAAACTACAAGATCCTGGAAATTTTTTTTCATGATATACTTGAAAATATTATAATTTGCGATCATAACTATTCTTCACTCGTGATTACTTTGTCACTCGTGATTACTTTGTCACGTCTGCTTTAAATAAAAATTATATGAGACTATTAGATTAATAGATACCCTTAATAAAGTATAATTCGCTTAATAAAGTATAATACAATTAAATCTGATTTTTTCTTATGCCTTTCTTAAATCTTCTTTTGTCTTTTGTCTCCTAATTGAAAAGATATAATATTTGGGTTTAGTTTTTAGGTACTGCTCGAAACTAATTTTGAAAAATTTGGATTTGGATTATGCTTGGACAATTTTCATTATGTGTTTTAATAATTTTCCTATATTTGGATGAATTTGAAATCTACTCAGGTAAAAAGCTAATCACTCAATATAAAATTTTTTAATTTTTTCACAACACCAATCGCAATGGCTCGAACAAGTGTAAAAAATCACGTTTTAAGTTTCATCTCGAAAATATATGAGTAATACGTGCCTCAAGAACTTCAAAGAAACCAAAATTGTATATGTGTAAGATTCCGTAAACACGACATAGGGTCTATATGTATAGTATAATTCTGTGGATGGGTGGTTGGTGTACTATCGAAGATGCCATCTATGCTTAAATTCAGAAATTGAAGTTTTTCTTGAAAAGTAAATTTTTGTAACGATAAACGATACGAAGCTTGTGACATCAGAAGATGATCAATGTTATGAGAAAAAGAAAAAAGTCCTTCAGTAAGGTCGAAAATGATGATTTTTAACATTTTATCACTAATTCATAGTAGCTTTTATGTCATACTTAGTAAAGGACTTTCTGAACCGTTTTCTCTTTCTATAACATAATATTGAGCATTAGAAAACAGATATTTTTGTCCACGATACCAGCTTCGTATTGTTAACCATTATCAAAATACAGTCGAAACCGATTGAATATGAAAAACTCCACTTTCTCATTACGACCATTAGATGGTATTTCCAATGGTAGATAACCTATATACGAGTATTTAAAATTACAATCATCCGCAGATTAATATTATTTGGCCGTTTTGTCAATACATCGGGACTCATTTTTCGGAATCTCAAATTTTTTTTTTTTTTTCTAATCAGGGTGAAACTTAAAACATATATTTTTTACACTAATTAGGACCATAATAAGAAGTACTATAGGTACTGCGAAAAAAATCTCTTGACAAAAAATTTTTGAATACAAATAATAGTCACTAAACAGCTCTAAAATTATCTTTCACCAGAACTACTTGTATAAAATATTATAAAATTTCAAATTGCATGATAATGCAAGCTTTCGACTTTTGTTCATTCAATTTAAATTTTCTCCTTTCCAAAAGTTAACTCTTACAAAATAAATTAGTAGCTTCATCAAAAACGCTTTTCTAGATTTCAAAATCTACTTGTAGTCCAGTAATCAGAGACAAAATTTCAGTATACATCGGAAAAAAAAGAACACGAAATGTTTTGACGTAGCTAGGTTCCAATGATGGAGTAGAATAGGAAATCACAGTTTTAGACCAAAATTTAATATGGCGTGTGCCTGAAATATTGAATTTTCTGTTTTGTCGATTTGTAGCCGTATTTTGCATTTCTCGCTAAAAATGGTAGAAACCAAATTTATAGAAAATTAAATTCTCTATCTCTTTTATCCAAACAACTTTTTTGTAAAATCGTTATTTATTGCGTTATTGAGCGTAAAGTGGAAGTCGACCATTTCTATTAAAAATAGATGACATATTTACATGGCAAAGTTGTAGAGAACTAAATTCCCTACAAGTTTTGTAGACACCAGTTTTTCGTACAACGAACGGATCACGAGCCGGAGCACGGTAAACACACAGGCATAGTCCAGTAATCAGAGACAAAATATCAGTAAATAACGGAAATAAATGGAAGGCGAAATGTTTTGACGTGGTTAGGTTCCAATTATGGAGTAAAATAGGGAATCACAGTTTTACACCAAAATTTGATATGGCGTGTGCCCGATATTTTGAATTTTCTGTTTTGTCGATTTGTAGCCGTATTTTGCATGTCTCGCTAAGAATGGTTAGAATAAAATTTACAGAGAATTAAATTCTCTATCTTTTTTATCTGGACAAATTTTTTGTAAAATCATTATTTATTGCTAATAATAAGCGTTAAGTGTAAAAATTTGGAGATTGTCCCAGTTTTTTAAACTTTTCGACTATATTTATTAAAAATAGGTGACATTTTTATATTGCAAAGTTGTAGAGGACTAAATTCCCTACAAGTTTTGTAAACACCAGTTTTTCGTAAAACGAACGGATCACGAGCGGGAGCACGGTAAACACACTTGCATGGCAAAATATGTAGCGTAAATACGTGCAAAAATGCCCCGAACAATCAACTCGACGATCTGATCCAGTGAGATGAAATATGTGCACTGAAGAAAACGAGGGGCATTTGTGCACGTATTTACGATACATATTTCGCCATGCCAGTGTGTTTACCGTGCTCCGGCTCGTGATTCGTTCGTTGTACGAAAAACTAGATTACAAAAAATTTGTAGGGAATTTAGTTGTCTTCAACTTTGCCACGTAAATATGTCATCTATTTTTAATAGAAATGGTCGAAAAGTTTAAAAAACTGGGACAATCTCCTAATTGTTTGCACTTTACGCTTAATAACGCAATAAATAACGATTTTAAAAAAAAAGTTGTTTGGATAAAGGAGATAGAGAATTTAATTCTCTATAAGTTTAGTTCTTACCATTTTTAGCGAGATGTGCAAAACACGGCTACAAATCGACAAAACAGAAAATTCAATATTTCGGGCACACGCCATATCAAATTTTGGTCTAAAACTGTGATTCCCTATTCTACCTCATCATTGGAACCTAACTACGTCAAAACTTTACTGGACTATTGCCAAAATTATGCGATTTAATCAGGCATGTGATACTGCTTATGAAGTTATAATAATTGAAAATAGTTATAAAGAATTTTCGACTTTTTAAAATTTTCAAATTACTGCACCAATTTTCAATACAGTAGCTACTGAACTTCAATGGCCCCCCCCTTGGAAGAGTGATATGACCGCCACTGGTTCCAATATAAAATACCTTCGCTCAGAGGTCATACAGGACATATCGAAGTATTTCATAATAACATGCAACGATTTACTCAGAGGGTCATACCATGGAAAATCTTGCAACAGAAGATTTGCTCAGAGGTCAACGACTTGTCAGATCTCAGCCGGAACAGTTTACTCAGAGGTCATTGCAAGACATGTTAAACTGGCCAATTCATTAAAAATTCAACAATATCAATCGAAAATTATAAGTTACTTACGCTATCATGGTCCTGTTTTAAAGAATCATCATTAGTATCCAGATTTGGTATCACTTTAATTAGCTCTCTTGCTGCTTTGGTAATTACCTTCGAATGTTCTCTTTTAAGTTTGTACCGGTCATTCGGAAGAATACCTACAATTTCAAAAACTCCTTCATAATGTACATCAAGCTTAGACTTTCGTATTTGGCTATTTTTGTATACGACTTTGGTTCCGATTTTCAACCGCGTTAACTTTGCTTTATTCCTGTCAAATCTGCTCTTCTGAAGTTTGCTGCTGGCAAGAATTCGTTCGTTTGCCAAATTACGAATGTGATATAAGTCTTCATACACCGGTTCGATATTTAAATCGGCTAAAAGTGCTCCAAGTTGTGGTATCCTTCCATCTATTCCTGTTAATATTTTTAAAGGCGACAGTCTCGTGGTTTTGTTTTGTGTGGTATTTAAGGCTAGTTGAATTTTACTTAAATAAGTGGTCTATTCAAGATGTTTATCGATGTTAGTTCTTAACAGATTTGCTACTACATCGACATACTTTTCTGCTTGTCCATTTGCCCTACTTGTTCCTGGTGCTATGATGTGGTGATCTATTCTGTGAGTTACGCATAAATTTTTAAACGCGTTTCCAGTAAAGTTTGCCCCTTGATCACTAACAAAAAGTGTTATAAAGTCCGTTAAAGCACTAATTGTTTCTAAGATTTGAATGGTTTTCAGTGGTTTCAAAATACAAAATTTTGTGAACGCGTCTACTATAACTAGGACGTACTTCCGTTCTGTACTTTCTTTTCTGTTAAATGGTCCCATACAGTCTACGTGTATTGTATGAAAAGGTTTTGGTTTTTTTTTTGATAGGGTGTAATTCACTTTGTTTTTTGCCAGAAGGTCTTTTAGCTACTAGGCAAATTATGCAGTGTTCAACAAATTTTCTTATATTACGTGACATTGAGGGCATCCAAAAATGTTCTCTTAATTTTTCCAGCGATTTTTCCCAACCTACATGGCAGTGATCTTCGTGAACACGTCTCATCAGTGATAGGCGACACTGCTTGGGAATAAACAGTTTTAGTTTGCCTTGTACATTTTTGAATAGTAATCCGTTTTTGTAAACATAATCGTGTTGTTTATTGTTACCCACTTCGGCATCCTGATGAATACATTTAATAATGTCAATAGTTTCTAGGTCACGCTGTTGTTCTATTCTAAGCCAATTATCTGTAAGACATGTAACGCGATAAATATTTTCATGGGGATTTCTACTGAAGTAGTCTACATGTTGCACACATTTTCCTTTTCGATATTCAATATCGAAATCAAAGTCCTGTAGGTACATCCACCATCTCGCTACTCGTGGCAATAACTCTCTTTTGTTTAGTTGATTTTAGCGCGTTGCAATCAGTAATTATTTTGAAGTGGATTCCTAGCAGATACGTTCGGAAATGTTTTACTGCATTTACTACTGCTAGTGTCTCTAACTCGTAACTGTGGTAATTTTTTTCCTCTGGTCGTGTAGCTTTACTATAGTATGCGACTACTTTTGCACCACTGTCGTGCTTTTGAAACAGAATTGCTCCGTATCCTATTGAACTAGCATCGGTATGTAGTTCGGTTGGAAGATTGGGTTAAAAAATTGATAGCAATGGTCTACATGTTAGTAGTTCGATAATATATTGTCGTGCATTTTCGCATTCCGCACTCCGATTCCATTGTACTTCGTTTTTGGTAAGTTTTGCAATACAGGCCGTTTTCGCAGCAAATTGTGGAATGAATTTCCTGAAATAATTTGACAACCCCAGAAACTGACGGACTTGTTTGACAGAAGTTGGTGCTGATGACTTCACTAGAGCATCAATTTTGGTGGTTCCTGGTTTTATTCCTTCAGTCGATATCTCGCGTCCTAAATATTCTATCTTTTTTTGCAAGAAACGACACTTATCTATATTGATAGAGAAACCTGATGTTGTTAGAGACTTCAAAACCGTATCCAATCTTTGGAGCCCTTCCTCTATACTCGAAGATGGAATTAAAACATCGTCTAAATAAACTAATGCAATATTATCTTTGAGCGACCCCAGCGCTTTATTTATGGCTTGTTGAAAAACTGCTGGTGCGTTAGCTAATCCAAATGGCATTTTAAGAAACTCGAAATGTCCATCTGGAGTTATAAATGCTGTTTTTTCAATAGAATTTTCACTAACAGGGATTTGATAGAATCCAGAAGTCATATCCAGGGAAGTAAAGTATCGTTTGTTGGCCAGTCTGTCTAACTGATCGTCAATTCTTGGAAGAGGAAATCGATCTTTAATAGTTATTCGGTTAAGGGCTCGATAATCAACACAAAGCCGATGTTGTCCATTTTTTTTTGTGTACCAAAATCATAGGACTCGCAAAAGGTGACTGACTATCACGAATAATGTTGTTAGACTTAAGATCATTTATAATTTTCGATGTTATTTCTCTTTCGGAAGCTGATAGTCGGTATGGGCGATAGTTAATGATTTCATCTTTCGATAGACGAATATTTAATTTTCCTGTGGATACGTTACTGACAATGTAACCTGTAGTAATAAACGATTTATATTTTCCTAAAATATCCATTAATTTTTTATTGTCTGTTTTTGAAATTTCCGCCACTGTCGGTATTTCAATTTGTCTTACAGCGACAAAACTTTCCGATTTCAAAACTTGACGACAAATTTTTGCTCCATTCTTATCGACAATAATTTGTAAGGTAGGGTCATTCAAAATATCCCGCCCTACAATGATCTCACAATTCATATATTTTAAGTCAATAACTCGTGGGGTGAACTCTAATGCAATTTCTTCGAATTGTACTACAAGTTCAATCTTACCGTTTGCAAAGACTGAATCTCCACCAATACCCTGAAGAACTGTGAAACATGGTATAATTGGTTTTGAAAACGATGCAGCTATATCGTTTCGAATCAACGAACAATCAGCTCCGGAATCGAGCAAGCAATGCACCAATTTGCCTTGAATAACTGCTACAGTTGTGCTGCTAGGGGGTGCACTCTGGCAATAATTTATTTGTTTGCGCTCCGACCTTTGCTTAGCCCAACAATTCTGTTCAACGTGTCCTAATTTTCCACAAAATTTACAAAATTTTTCATCGGACTTACTCTCAGGTATAAGTTTAATCTTTTTTGATGCGGCGCTGCTTAGTCCTGAGTTTTCTTTTCTCATTATATGGCTGCTGCTACCTGCTTTGCATTGGTTGCGTATATGTCCTACATCACCACATTAAAAACATTTTTTTTCGGATCGCGTGCTAAGTCGCTTTGGTGATGAGAACGGGTTATTGTGTTGGTGCTTATCGTTTTCCTGTTCACGTTCAAAATCAAGTTTTTCGTGGAAATTTCTTGAATATGTTCGCTTAGCGTCATGACGCCGGCGTGGCGCGTCTCTTATCGAAGAAAAATTTTCGAACAGGGATTGTATTGAAGAGGGCATTGCAAAGGTGAGGGAATTTCTTAAGCTTCTATCCGAAACGCATCCAATAACAATTTTAATTATAAGATCATCCGATAGTTTAAAAGGCAACCTATTGATTTGTGCTAGCTTTTCAATAAGAAAATCTTGGTAGGAAACCGATTCGTTACTCTCGACATTGACAACTTGTCGAAGCAACACAACAATATCATTTTCACTTGAAAATGTTATTTTTAATCGGTGCTGTAAGTTTTCCCAAGCGTGCAATTGATAGCCATATTTCTGGTACCATACCTGAGCCCTACCTAATAACGAAGAGCCTACTTTCGATAAAATTTCAAAATCCGACAATTTAAGGTTTTTCTTGTACTTATCTACGTTATCACACCATTCTGTCACGGACATCATAGAATGCTCTGGGTCGAACGGTAAGAAATTCGCCAGGTCAACACGATGATCCTTTTCGGTTTCCTTAAATGCGTTGAATATCCTTATGATGTTTTGCAGGTCAGTTAAGGGTGGGGTACCACTGGCTCGATCTTGTGACATTTTTGATTGGAGGCAGGCACACGGTTGCTTTAGAGTATTTAAAATTGTTAATTGGTCAATAACTTCCACAGTTTTTCTCGCAAATATTCAAAATTACACAAAATGGTCACTATCAGTCACAGTTTCTCTCACAAATATTCCAAATTATACAAAATAGTCACTATTAGTCACAGTTTATTTTTGCTATCCGTGTTAGACCGTTGCGTCGATCCTTGTTGCCAAGTTTCCGCTATCATATATTCATGATTCATTCTATCATACATTATTTTATACATTCGTTCAGTCATTTGTTTTTACAATCAAAATTCATTCATTCGTACACTCGTTTACTCTTTCTCGTCAGTACACTTCAGTTATTCATTTCGCCATTCAACAATTTTTTTTCTTGATCATACGGTCATTCATAACTTATACACAGATGTAATTCTTCATTCATTCTACAGATCATATTTTCATATCAATTTTTAAGTATCCATACATTCAAACTTTGATCGTTCATTCAATCACCCGTTCACTCACCTGCATTCACCAGCTATGCCACTGCCACGATCGCCGTTGAGGCGTAGTGAAGAGATATGCACGATGTGCCAAGAAATCGTGTGGGGGGGGGGAACGCGGCGATAACAAAATGTGGGCACATCTTTCACTTAAATTGTGCGGAAGAGTGGGTGTTGCGCCACAAAACTTGTCCCAATTGTCGACAAGCACTTGAACCGCAGGACTATTGGTCGGTTAGGGGCATGGAGGGCGCCACCACTAGAACCGGAGCCGTGACACGCAGTAAAACCAAGTCGGCGGTCGGCGGAATTTCACCAAGGCGGTTAAATTTAGATTTTCCGCTGGAAACAGTCGGCGGTGGTGTCTTTTACGCCCCTGACGGTTCGATTGATCAAGAGCAAGGGGTGGACCAGCTCGCGATTCCAATCCCGCAATCGTCAGAAAGGGTAATAGGCGAACGGCCACGTTGGTCTGATGTAAATGACGCAGGTATTCCGGCTGCGGTACATCCGGCGCCAGCGCGCTCGAATCCACCCGTAGTACGCACTGAATTAGGAGTAGGCGATCTAGTGCAATTGATACGCACGATATTGAGGGAGGAGTTGACACTGCAGCCACAACAACAACCGCCCAACGCAGGTTTGCAACCTCCACCACCACCAGCAAGTCGTGATGCCTGGAATGAATCCGTGCAAGTTCGGGGCCGACCGACCCATGCGCCCGCTCAGATTGGCGAGCGCAATGACAACGGTCCAAATATAAGTACTCGCAAGCTTGGAAGTCCCATTCGCCATTGGCGTTTGAGATTTAATGGCGACAGCCAAGCATTGCGAGCAGAAGAGTTAATTTTTAGGGCCGAAGCGTTAGCTAGGGGGAATCTGGGCGGACGCATGGATCTGTTGGCCCAGAACTTCCATCTACTGTTAGACGGAAGACCAAACCAATGGTATTGGTTGTGGAGGAGGTCGAACGTGGAGACCTCTTGGGAATTATTGAAGGCGACGTTCCTGCAGGCTTTGGGCGAACGTAGCTCCAATTGGGAGGTACGAAAGCAGATGTTGGCGAGGCGGCAAGCTCCCAACGAATCGTATCTATCCTTTGATCAGGATTTGACGGTTTTGCGCACCCTGCTACGAACCCATATGCCGGAACCAGAATTTGTCGACTTAATTCGCGGAAATCTTTTGGGACATACTCACCAGCAAATTTTTTTTCACGGAACGCGAAATCTGTCCGAACTTCGATCGCTGGTGACCAGGTTCGAAGAAGTCCGAAGAGCTACTCGCTCAACAGCTTGGCGATAGTCTCGAGTCCACGAGCTGGATCAGCCGTTGGTTGTTGAAGCGGAAGAAGAAGTCGAGAACGCAGGTTTGGCTGCAGTGTCAGCTCGTCTCTCCTGCTGGAATTGCAGACAGGAAGGGCATGGTTATAGGGACTGCGAAGTGACAGCAAGAACGATCTTTTGCTACGGGTGCGGGAAGGCTGATGTAGTTAAGCCAAAATGCACTCGCTGCATGACAAAAAACGGGTCGAGGGACGAGAGGTTAGCGGAACCGCATCGCCCGTCAACGTCAAATCATTAAGCCCGACCGCAGTAAACGATTCGAGTAGAGAGAGAACCTTTTCTCAATCCCCATTTGACTTAGATATCCCAAATAAAAACATTTTAACACTTTTGAATACCCCTTTAGAGTCCTCTCCCAATTTCAACATACCTTCCCAAACATTTTCACCCAATTTAGTACACCCTAGTAGAGTAAAATCACCCCCACCAAATAGTTCAAAGCGTTTAATACAACCTACCACGATTCTGCAGAAGAGAACAGATGTGGATGAGGTACCGAATCGTTTACAGCCTGTCGCAGTAACGGAACCAAGTGGTTCAAGACGAAGTGCTCCCCATCCTCATAAACCATACCATCAAAGGTTGAAGGAGTATGCGGAGGCGCGAAGGCGAATTTTTGACACTGTTTCAAGCGCTCGTGCGAACGAATTATCCGAGTTAGCAAGCGAAACAAGTCGAAAAAATCAGCCTTGCGCATGCGCGTATTCTGGAGGATGGTGAGGGCCAAGCAGAAAGCGATTATATTCACCATTATTACCAATCCGTTGGACATACTTCCGTACGCCGTGGTATCCTTGTACGGAGTGGACGTTGAAGGACTCCTAGATAGTTGTACCTGGGGTAGATTTCTGGCGATCCTTTCAGCTAGCTCCTAGCATCATCAGCGCGGTCGATACTCCCGATACGGCATCACAATTGATAGCTCCGGACGCCCACCATTTAACGCCCACAGATGTAAGGAGGTTGGAAATGGTAAAGTCCAAATGTCCATCATACGAAGTATACGGACTCGGTGTGACCAACATCGAACAACGCAATATAGACGTCGGTGATGCAAGTCCCATCAAACAGCGTCACTATCCTGTGTCTCCTGCGATCCAAAAACTCTTATATGACGAGATCGATCGCATGAGAGCACTAGGCGTTATAGAGACCAGCCAGAGTGCATGGAGCTCGCATGTGGTTCTCATGAGGAAGCCAGGCAAGGTCAGGCTATGTTTGGACTCACGCAAATTCAATAGTGTGACGAAGAAAGATGCCTATCCATTACCACACATTGATGGTATCTTAAGTCGTTTGCCGCAAGCCAATTTTATTACCAGCCTAGACCTCAAAGACGCCTTTTGGCAGATTCCTCTCGAGAACAAATCCAGGGAGTACACTGCGTTAACTATTCCTGGCCAGCTTCTATATCACTTCACTCGCATGCCTTTTGGGTTATGCAACGCGCCGCAAAGGATGTGTCGTTTGATCCACCAATACCCTGAAGAACTGTGAAACATGGTATAATTGGTTTTGAAAACGATGCAGCTATATCGTTTCGAATCAACGAACAATCAGCTCCGGAATCGAGCAAGCAATGCACCAATTTGCCTTGAATAACTGCTACAGTTGTGCTGCTAGGGGGTGCACTCTGGCAATAATTTATTTGTTTGCGCTCCGACCTTTGCTTAGCCCAACAATTCTGTTCAACGTGTCCTAATTTTCCACAAAATTTACAAAATTTTTCATCGGACTTACTCTCAGGTATAAGTTTAATCTTTTTTGATGCGGCGCTGCTTAGTCCTGAGTTTTCTTTTCTCATTATATGGCTGCTGCTACCTGCTTTGCATTGGTTGCGTATATGTCCTACATCACCACATTAAAAACATTTTTTTTCGGATCGCGTGCTAAGTCGCTTTGGTGATGAGAACGGGTTATTGTGTTGGTGCTTATCGTTTTCCTGTTCACGTTCAAAATCAAGTTTTTCGTGGAAATTTCTTGAATATGTTCGCTTAGCGTCATGACGCCGGCGTGGCGCGTCTCTTATCGAAGAAAAATTTTCGAACAGGGATTGTATTGAAGAGGGCATTGCAAAGGTGAGGGAATTTCTTAAGCTTCTATCCGAAACGCATCCAATAACAATTTTAATTATAAGATCATCCGATAGTTTAAAAGGCAACCTATTGATTTGTGCTAGCTTTTCAATAAGAAAATCTTGGTAGGAAACCGATTCGTTACTCTCGACATTGACAACTTGTCGAAGCAACACAACAATATCATTTTCACTTGAAAATGTTATTTTTAATCGGTGCTGTAAGTTTTCCCAAGCGTGCAATTGATAGCCATATTTCTGGTACCATACCTGAGCCCTACCTAATAACGAAGAGCCTACTTTCGATAAAATTTCAAAATCCGACAATTTAAGGTTTTTCTTGTACTTATCTACGTTATCACACCATTCTGTCACGGACATCATAGAATGCTCTGGGTCGAACGGTACGAAATTCGCCAGGTCAACACGATGATCCTTTTCGGTTTCCTTAAATGCGTTGAATATCCTTATGATGTTTTGCAGGTCAGTTAAGGGTGGGGTACCACTGGCTCGATCTTGTGACATTTTTGATTGGAGGCAGGCACACGGTTGCTTTAGAGTATTTAAAATTGTTAATTGGTCAATAACTTCCACAGTTTTTCTCGCAAATATTCAAAATTACACAAAATGGTCACTATCAGTCACAGTTTCTCTCACAAATATTCCAAATTATACAAAATAGTCACTATTAGTCACAGTTTATTTTTGCTATCCGTGTTAGACCGTTGCGTCGATCCTTGTTGCCAAGTTTCCGCTATCATATATTCATGATTCATTCTATCATACATTATTTTATACATTCGTTCAGTCATTTGTTTTTACAATCAAAATTCATTCATTCGTACACTCGTTTACTCTTTCTCGTCAGTACACTTCAGTTATTCATTTCGCCATTCAACAATTTTTTTTCTTGATCATACGGTCATTCATAACTTATACACAGATGTAATTCTTCATTCATTCTACAGATCATATTTTCATATCAATTTTTAAGTATCCATACATTCAAACTTTGATCGTTCATTCAATCACCCGTTCACTCACCTGCATTCACCAGCTATGCCACTGCCACGATCGCCGTTGAGGCGTAGTGAAGAGATATGCACGATGTGCCAAGAAATCGTGTGGGGGGGGGGGGAACGCGGCGATAACAAAATGTGGGCACATCTTTCACTTAAATTGTGCGGAAGAGTGGGTGTTGCGCCACAAAACTTGTCCCAATTGTCGACAAGCACTTGAACCGCAGGACTATTGGTCGGTTAGGGGCATGGAGGGCGCCACCACTAGAACCGGAGCCGTGACACGCAGTAAAACCAAGTCGGCGGTCGGCGGAATTTCACCAAGGCGGTTAAATTTAGATTTTCCGCTGGAAACAGTCGGCGGTGGTGTCTTTTACGCCCCTGACGGTTCGATTGATCAAGAGCAAGGGGTGGACCAGCTCGCGATTCCAATCCCGCAATCGTCAGAAAGGGTAATAGGCGAACGGCCACGTTGGTCTGATGTAAATGACGCAGGTATTCCGGCTGCGGTACATCCGGCGCCAGCGCGCTCGAATCCACCCGTAGTACGCACTGAATTAGGAGTAGGCGATCTAGTGCAATTGATACGCACGATATTGAGGGAGGAGTTGACACTGCAGCCACAACAACAACCGCCCAACGCAGGTTTGCAACCTCCACCACCACCAGCAAGTCGTGATGCCTGGAATGAATCCGTGCAAGTTCGGGGCCGACCGACCCATGCGCCCGCTCAGATTGGCGAGCGCAATGACAACGGTCCAAATATAAGTACTCGCAAGCTTGGAAGTCCCATTCGCCATTGGCGTTTGAGATTTAATGGCGACAGCCAAGCATTGCGAGCAGAAGAGTTAATTTTTAGGGCCGAAGCGTTAGCTAGGGGGAATCTGGGCGGACGCATGGATCTGTTGGCCCAGAACTTCCATCTACTGTTAGACGGAAGACCAAACCAATGGTATTGGTTGTGGAGGAGGTCGAACGTGGAGACCTCTTGGGAATTATTGAAGGCGACGTTCCTGCAGGCTTTGGGCGAACGTAGCTCCAATTGGGAGGTACGAAAGCAGATGTTGGCGAGGCGGCAAGCTCCCAACGAATCGTATCTATCCTTTGATCAGGATTTGACGGTTTTGCGCACCCTGCTACGAACCCATATGCCGGAACCAGAATTTGTCGACTTAATTCGCGGAAATCTTTTGGGACATACTCACCAGCAAATTTTTTTTCACGGAACGCGAAATCTGTCCGAACTTCGATCGCTGGTGACCAGGTTCGAAGAAGTCCGAAGAGCTACTCGCTCAACAGCTTGGCGATAGTCTCGAGTCCACGAGCTGGATCAGCCGTTGGTTGTTGAAGCGGAAGAAGAAGTCGAGAACGCAGGTTTGGCTGCAGTGTCAGCTCGTCTCTCCTGCTGGAATTGCAGACAGGAAGGGCATGGTTATAGGGACTGCGAAGTGACAGCAAGAACGATCTTTTGCTACGGGTGCGGGAAGGCTGATGTAGTTAAGCCAAAATGCACTCGCTGCATGACAAAAAACGGGTCGAGGGACGAGAGGTTAGCGGAACCGCATCGCCCGTCAACGTCAAATCATTAAGCCCGACCGCAGTAAACGATTCGAGTAGAGAGAGAACCTTTTCTCAATCCCCATTTGACTTAGATATCCCAAATAAAAACATTTTAACACTTTTGAATACCCCTTTAGAGTCCTCTCCCAATTTCAACATACCTTCCCAAACATTTTCACCCAATTTAGTACACCCTAGTAGAGTAAAATCACCCCCACCAAATAGTTCAAAGCGTTTAATACAACCTACCACGATTCTGCAGAAGAGAACAGATGTGGATGAGGTACCGAATCGTTTACAGCCTGTCGCAGTAACGGAACCAAGTGGTTCAAGACGAAGTGCTCCCCATCCTCATAAACCATACCATCAAAGGTTGAAGGAGTATGCGGAGGCGCGAAGGCGAATTTTTGACACTGTTTCAAGCGCTCGTGCGAACGAATTATCCGAGTTAGCAAGCGAAACAAGTCGAAAAAATCAGCCTTGCGCATGCGCGTATTCTGGAGGATGGTGAGGGCCAAGCAGAAAGCGATTATATTCACCATTATTACCAATCCGTTGGACATACTTCCGTACGCCGTGGTATCCTTGTACGGAGTGGACGTTGAAGGACTCCTAGATAGTTGTACCTGGGGTAGATTTCTGGCGATCCTTTCAGCTAGCTCCTAGCATCATCAGCGCGGTCGATACTCCCGATACGGCATCACAATTGATAGCTCCGGACGCCCACCATTTAACGCCCACAGATGTAAGGAGGTTGGAAATGGTAAAGTCCAAATGTCCATCATACGAAGTATACGGACTCGGTGTGACCAACATCGAACAACGCAATATAGACGTCGGTGATGCAAGTCCCATCAAACAGCGTCACTATCCTGTGTCTCCTGCGATCCAAAAACTCTTATATGACGAGATCGATCGCATGAGAGCACTAGGCGTTATAGAGACCAGCCAGAGTGCATGGAGCTCGCATGTGGTTCTCATGAGGAAGCCAGGCAAGGTCAGGCTATGTTTGGACTCACGCAAATTCAATAGTGTGACGAAGAAAGATGCCTATCCATTACCACACATTGATGGTATCTTAAGTCGTTTGCCGCAAGCCAATTTTATTACCAGCCTAGACCTCAAAGACGCCTTTTGGCAGATTCCTCTCGAGAACAAATCCAGGGAGTACACTGCGTTAACTATTCCTGGCCAGCTTCTATATCACTTCACTCGCATGCCTTTTGGGTTATGCAACGCGCCGCAAAGGATGTGTCGTTTGATGGACAAAGTCATCCTACCCGAGCTGAAGGAGCAGGTATACGTATATTTGGACAATCTGCTGTTAATTTCGGAAGATTTCGATTCACATCTGATATTATTGACAGAAAGGCTGGCTTGACTATTAACGGCAACAAGAGCAAGTTTTGTCTGAGAGAGGTGAAATATCTCGGATACATAGTTGGAGAAGGAGGCTTGAAAACTGATCCCAACAAAGTTTCAGTCATCGTCGATTACCCTCCGCCTAAGTCCACACGTCAAGTTCGACGCTTCCTAGGCATGGCAGGCTGGTATCGACGATTCGTTCCCAACTTTGCTGCTACTGTTTCACCAATTTCAGACACTCTAAAGAAGTCCAACCAGTTTGCTTGGACAGGGACCAATAAGAGAAGGCACTGAATGGCGTATTCGGTACAACAACGAGTTGTATAACATCTATGACGACCCAGCCGCATCGACTCTTATAAAATTCCGTAAGCTGCAATGGGCAGGTCATGTGGAGCGAATGGAGGACGGAAGAATTCCCAAGCGCACATTGAAAGGTAGAGCCCATGGCAAGCGACCGGTGGGAAAACCGCGAAAAAGATACGAGGATTCAGTTGACGCAGATTGAAATCGCTTCTTAGATGCACAAACTGGAGGACGCGGGCGCTGAACCGAGATGACTTCAGACAATGTATCCTGCAGGCCCTGGCCCGATTTGGGCTGTCGCGCCATTGATGATGAGTTTGCTTGGACTACAGAGGCACAAACTTCGTTCCTGTTAGTGAAAGACTTGTTGACGAAAGCCCCCTTACTAATCAACCCAGATTTTAAGAGGTCTTTCGTAATTCAATGCGATGCCAGTAAGTCAGGTGTGGGTAGCGTTCTCTTCCTAGAAAACGACGACCGGTGGCGTATATGTCACAGAAGCTTACTTCCGCTCAACGCAACTACAGCGTAACCGAACTCGAGTGTTATGCAGCTGTGTTGAGCGTGAAAAAATTTCGAGCCTATGTAGAAAGGACTGCGTTCAAAGTCATTACGGATCACGCAAGTCTCAAATGGCTCATGTCGCAGAAAGACCTACAAGGACGGTTGGCAAGATGGAGTTTGAAACTTCAGGGTTACGACTTCACAATCGAGCACCGACGGGGGAGCCTGAACGTTGTACCCGACACTCTCTCTCGTGTATACGAAGAGGGATATAATGCGCTGATCGACGTGGCACCGCTGGTGGACATGGACTCTCCAGAATTCTCTGGCAATGAATATAAAGAGTTAGTGTCCACTGTCAATGCGAACGCCGATCGGCTTCCTGACTTATGCGTGAGGGATGGTTTCGTGTACAAGCGCACAGAGCCTCACAACGGTGACCCAATCGCTGAAGACAGGGCCTGGAAATTATGGATTCCATCAACTCTTACGTCAGCTGCGATCGCTCAGGCGCACGAGGCAGACTCCACGGTCCATGGTGGTTATGCCAAAACGCTAGAGCGAGTCAGGCGATTTTCGTACTGGCCCGGAATGGCTACACAAGTACGCACCTACGTTCTGGCGTGCGACACTTGTAAAGAAACAAAGTCCCCGAACAGACCTCTACGAGCGCCTATGGGAGAACCGTTCCAGACTGATCAGCCATTCCAACACCTTTACATCGACGTACTTGGACCATATCCGCGTACCAAACGGGGTAAGATCGCTATCTTGATCGTCTTGTATCATTTCACGAAATTTCCCCTGTTACATCCTTTGGGCGGATCACTGCTGAAGAGATCACCAACTACTTGGAGGGGCAGGTCTTCCATACGTTTGGAACACCCGAGACGATCCTCTCCGATAACGGCTCTCAATTTAGGTCGTTTAATTCCATGCTGACCAAACACGGTGTTAAACACCTGTACACCCCGAGCTACTCAACGCAAGGGAATGCTTCGGAGCGTGTCAATCAGTCCATCCTGGCCGGA
This sequence comes from Beris chalybata, assembly GCA_949128065.1. Taxonomy (NCBI): domain Eukaryota; kingdom Metazoa; phylum Arthropoda; class Insecta; order Diptera; family Stratiomyidae; genus Beris; species Beris chalybata. The sequence goes on along the minus strand of OX421897.1, from coordinate 70,424,353 downwards.
GTTCGAGCATTCATCACTGATGACCAAACACGATGGGATGAGAGTCTAAGCAAAATTGGATGTGCTCTTCGGAGCTCACTCCACCAAGCCACTGGATTTTCTCCTTATCAGGTTTTGTTTGGGAATCATGTGATGTTGCACGGGAAGGACTACGAACTGCTGAAGCATTTGCGAGCGTTGGGAGAGTCAAATGTACAGCTTCGACCTCGTGAGGGAATTCCTATCGTGAGGCAACTGGCGCAGACGAAAATAAGGGTCGCACATGAGGACAGCAGCAGGCGTTATAATCTGCGTGCTGCTCAAACACAATTTTGTGTAGGACAAGAGGTATTCCGAAGAAATTTTTCCTTGTCCACAGCCGCGCAGATTTATAACGCCAAGCTGGCTAAGAAGTTCCTCAAGTGCAGAATTCGTCGTGTGCTAGGCAACTCACGGTACGAGTAGGAGGATCTAGGAGGCAAACGTCTCGGGACTTACCACTCAAAGGATCTGCGGCAGTGATCCGAGGGGAGTCAACACCTATTGCCTGGCACTCAGTCGTGCGCACGAGACTCTGAAGCGACAACCTTTTTTAGTCTGTTCGGCGATGGGAAACCAACGACGAACCGACTAATGGTGTTGGGTCGTCGCGAGTCGCTGGCAACACAATTTCGTTCGGCACATCTGCAGTGAGATTTTCAAACACTTGGTCTGTTCTTTTTGTCGGTTTTAGTGTACACCGAGTACATTTTTTTCACTAGCTCTCGAGCTAGTGCAGAAAAGTGTAAAAGGGAGTGGCGGGGAAGGAACAAGAACACTATTTGAGGTTGAGTTTGTGTAATTGATTTGACGTCAAAGGCTGTTTAGAAAATCGAGTGCAAAGAAGTGCATAAATTTCGTGCAAGAAGAACAGACTAACTGTCACCGAACGCAGCCCTAAACACCTGCACCAATCTAGCCACATAAAATTGCACAGAAAGTTTGACAGCGTTTCGGAACGAGGCCGGAAGGAAGCAAGAAAAAACGCGGTTTTGTGAGAACAAGGGCGACTTGAGTTTCTCGGTTTTTTGGTACGTGTTGATTCGAAAACGACGAAAACGAATTTCCTCTGCTTATCGGTTTGTTTCACTTATTGTGTGACACCGACATTACTACCGGACATTTTTTTTGGATTCATGGCCATTTTTAGATTTAAGAAACAAAATATAGAAGGTAGCTCACTAAAAGTTTATTAACACTACACTTGAAAGATATCGCCTATTGGCACTTGACCCTTGTTCTTTTATCAAACAAAGCCTATCTAGAAAAATATCTCATTTTTTGGTCATTGAACAGTGCTCCTAATTCGTGAAAATTCTAAAATACATAAAGAATCGAAGCACTGGCACAGCGCATGCGCCTGGCCTCTAAAGTCCCATTTCATTCATATAATAATAATAATAATAATAATCAATGGCGCAACAGCCCAAATCGGGCCTAGGCCTTGAAGTAATGCTAGAGTTACTTCATTGCGAGACCAACGGAACACTAGGAGGTGAAGTGGTCAACTACACGCTCGTCCGTGATTATTACACCGATTTTAACTCAGGTACTCATTTACAGCTGAGTGAACTGGTAGTCCGGCACCCAGTCCCATTTTCGAAAATTACTTGTCGCCAAGCAGATTCGAACCTGGAACCAGGTGCACCGAAGGCAAGTGCTCTAGCCACTAAGCCACCCAGACTACTATTTCATTCATATGGCGGTGCAAATTTTTTATCTGCGCCAGATACATGCACTCAGCGGAATGCAACGCATGCCGTCGCGCATAACAACGTGTAGAATGTTCACCGTGCCGTGCGTGTGTTTGTCGAACCATGGCGCGGATAAAATTGTTGCACCAAAGAGTAAGACAGTGGATTCGCACTTGTATGATCAAACTAGTTGGAAGAGGGTGATATGAGAATACGTATGTAGGTAGGTAGGTACACGTGGCTGTCCGTGAGACCACAGGATCTTCGACTCCGGTCCTACTCGTCGAACCATTTACAGCTTATAATAAAGCGTTGGATTCTCGCGACCTCCATTGTGGCAAGTTCACCGAGACAGTTGAAGAAGTACGCTCCGAGATGAGCTTTCCTTCTGAAGGAAAGAGCTGGACAAGTGCAGAGAAGGTGAAGTACTGTCTCCTCCTCCTCCTCGTCCTGGCAGCTTCTACAGAAGTCGTTTGAGAAAAGTCCAAGCCTTTCTGCATGCCGACCTATAAGACAGTGTCCGGTTAGGACACCGACTGTTTTGCTGATGTCCGCCCTTTTGAGCAGAGTCAGCCTTTTAGAACGATTAAGATCCAGCTTTGGCCAGATCTGTCTCGCAGTGTGACATGTTGTACCCTCCGCCCATCTTGAGTTGGTTTTCTCAATTGAGTCCAGTCTCAGTAGTAGTTTACATGTGGAGAGAGGCACACCCAGGTTCTGATATACCGGCGAAGTATGAAGGGTAGTGCCGCGCCGAGCGAGTTCGTCAGCCATACAGTTCCCTGGAATATCCATGTGTCCTGGCACCCAGCACAGAAGAATATTGAACTGTTCGGCCATCTCCTTAAGAGATGATCTACATTCTACGGCGACCTTTGATGTTGTCGAGGTCGATTCCAGGGATTTTATCGCCGCTTGGCTGTCTGTGAAAATGCTAATATCCTTAGTAGATATTACATTACACCTCAGCCAGGACAGGGCCTCCTTGATCGCCATAAGCTCCGCCTGATAGACACTACAGTGGTCCGGAAGGCGGAAAGAGCTGCTAATATTAAGCATTTCAGAGAAAACACCTCCACCTACCCCGTCTTCAGTTTTGGAGCCGTCCGTATATATGTGGGCGGACTCCTTCTTCGTTCGTACCAAGTCCCTTTCCCACTCTAGGCGGGTTGGGATGGCTGTTGAAAAGTTTTTATCGAAGTCATAACTGGGAGGGGTGTTGTCGGTGTTTTCAGGAATGTTGAAGTGACTCAAAATTGTTGAGTGGCCTGCATATATGTCAGTCCACAATGTGGAGGCCTTTAGCCGAATGGCTGCACTGGCTGCCATTTGCTTGCCAAAGATGTCTAAGGGTGGCAGACTGAACAGCATGTCCAGTGCTGCAGAGGGAGTTGTTCTCAGAGCTCCGCTGATGCATATGCATGCTGTTCTTTGTACCTTTCCCAGTGTGGTGCGGTTAGCCGCTTTGTCTAAGGCCGTCCACCAGGCAACAACACCGTACATGAGTATCGGTCTGATGACGGACACGTAGAGCCAATGAACTATCCGGGGTTGCATACCCCATTTAATGCCAATGGCCTTTTTGCATGAGTAGAGCGCAACTGTTGCTTTCCTTACTCGTTCCTGAATGTTGGGTTTCCAGTGAAGCTTCCTGTCCAAAATAAGACCCAAGTATTTTGCACTATCGGTGAAAACTAGACTGGTACCATTCAGAGAAGGAGGGTCTACGTGAGGAATTTTGTATTTCCTGGTGAAGAGGACTAATTCTGTTTTGCATGGGTTCACGCCCAGTCCGCATTCAGAAGCCCAATTGGAAAGAATAGAGAGAGCATTCTGCAATATCTCACTCAGTGTGTTTGGGTGCTTCCCCGAGACGGCAATTGTAACATCGTCGGCATAAGCAATCACTTTGCAGCCCGCCCCTTCCACTCTCAATAGTAGTTTGTTGACCACTAAATTCCACAGAAGAGGGGAGAGTACGCCACCTTGTGGTGTACCTCTGCTGACAAACCTTCGAGAGGAGGACTCGCCCAGCTTTGTGTTCACAATCCTGGATGTTAACATCAGATTGATCAGCGCGCCAAGCGAGGACTCCACTTTCAAGGTAGAAAGTGCGTCAGTGATTGTCTCTGGTCTGACGTTGTTGAAAGCCCCCTCGATATCAAGAAAAGCAACCATGGTGTATTCTTTAATGCTGAGAGATTTCTCAATGGAGCGCACGAGCGAGTGTAAGGCCGTTTCGATAGACCTCCCCTTCCAGTACGCGTGTTGTGATGCTGATAGCAATCGCTTGTCCAGATTATCGCGGATGTATACATCCATTAGTCTTTCCAATGTTTTTAGAAGAAAGGATGATAGACTGATAGGTCGGAGATCCTTAGGACATACATGAGAGCTTTTTCCCGCTTTAGGTATGAAAACCACCCTAACTTCCATCCATGTTGTAGGGATGCAGGTTAGATCCAGACAGCCTTTCAGTATAACCTTCAGCCAAGGCAGAATTATATCTGAGGTCTGCTGTATTTCAGCGGGAATAATTCCATCCGGTCCCGCAGACTTGAATGGTTTGAAGCCCTCTATCGCCCAGAGGAGCTTGGTCTCTGTTATAAGAGCATCCGAGTTGAACGGTGCATGGTTTCTTGTAATGCCTACCCGCTCCGGTTCAACGTGCGAGCTACCAGGGAAGTGGGTGTCTAGAAGAAGATCAGTGGTTTCCCTGCTTGAGGTAGTCCAAGATCCGTCCGGTCTCTTCAGGTAGCATGGTGTGGTTGGATTTTTGGAGAGAATTTTACGGAGCCTCGATGCCTCGGAGGAACCTTCTATCTCACTACAGAAGACTCTCCAGGAATTACGTTGCGCCTTTCTCAGTTCGTATTTGTATTTGCGAAGTGATCCTTTGTAGGAGTCCCAGTCGCAAACGTCTTTGGTGCTCTTGGCTTTGTTGAACCATTGCCTACAGCATTTCCTAAGAGCCCCGAGTTCTGCGTTCCACCATGGCGGCTTATGTCTCCCTCTTGGCCTGCTCTCAGGACAAGAGTTCGACATTGCCTCGTTTAGGGCGCGCGTTAAGGTGGTAACCAGACCGTCGAGATCAGTTGAGCTACTCGGTTCGAGTGGCGGTGTGTGTGGGAGTAAGCCGCTAAGAGTTTCCCTGTATTTGACCCAGTCGGTCCTCCTGTAGTTTCTAAAGGCCGATGGGATAGGTTTGTAATCTTTCAGATTAAATTGGAGGTAGCAATGATCCGAGAAGGAGTTTTCTTCAGAGACCTTCCAGTTGCTAACCATATGTGAAATGTTATCGGAAACCAGCGTGATGTCAAGAACTTCTTGTCTATTCCTGGTTATAAAGGTGGGCTCTTGCCCTGTGTTACATAGAAGGAGGTTAGTGCTTAAAAAGTCAAAAAGCGATTCCCCTCTGTCGTTTGTGTCGGTGCTACCCCAGACTGTATGATGCGCATTTGCATCACATCCCAGGATGACACCGGTATTGAGCTTACTAGCTTCAGCGATAAGATCGCTCATGATACTCGGTGGTAGCGGGCCCTGATGGTCGTGGGCCAGATAGGCCGAGATCAGCCAGTGAATCTTATTGTTCAGTTCAAGGCTTACTGCGACGATATCAGAGTCACTGAAGCTGTGTAGCAGAAATATATTTAAACTGTTTTTCGCAAGAATGCATGCTCTTGGCTTGCCGTAATTCCTTGCATAGAACAGAGTATAGTTTGGGGTCTTGAGGCCAGTAACCACGTCATTCACAATCCATGGTTCCTGGATCAAGACAAGGTCTTCTCCATCCCTACCTAGACGGAGAAGAAGGGAGGCTGATGCCGTTTTCGAGTGATGGAGGTTAATCTGCAGTATTCTCAGCATTAACCTCGATCACAGTCCGGTTCGCATCTGCCGAGTCTTCCGGGTCAGATGCCAGCAGATCTTCCTCACTGCACTCGGGAGGACCCGTCGAACATTCTTCCGTTCCAGCCTCCGAGCCGAGATCACTTTCGTCCGTTAAGGACGGGTGATCCCGATACGCCTGTGCTGAATTGGAGTCGTTTGGTGTCGGGTCCAGATCCATCGCCAATACGGATTCGGCGAGTTTTGAGTCGTCACTGCAGTCGACATGAGAGGCGGAATTGGTTTCCCTTTCCGAGGCTTCGATATTCGTCGCACTCGTTCTGGGGTTCCCAGCATCCGCTTTGTATACCCTGAGTGTGATTTGGCCGAAACTGAACCTCACCACACCCTTCAGGCTAGCTAGGAGGGCCAGGGACTCCTTGTTTATCACGATTATCGCGACCCTCTCGTCCCCTTCTGGCTCCCCCATCTTAGCGATCTTCCAATTGTGCGTTGGAAGATCTGGATTGCAGACCTTTAAAAGCTCCAGGACAGTCGCCGCATCAGAAGGTAAGCTTGGTATCCTGGCTCTTGTTCGGGGTCGGCTTGGGATGTCCTCCCTTGCCACAACCTCCAACTTAGCTCCAGGCCAAACCTCACCCAGACCAGCAATTGCTTCTTTGTAGAGATCCACCGATCTCTGATCGGAGCAGGCCACTAGTTTGACGTGGCCCTGATGCCATCCGCCGTCAAGGCAGAGGGGAAGAGGACCAGGATGTTCCTTCAGAACTTTGAGGAAACCATCCGCCAGCACGGACTGCAGACGCTTCCATTTTTCCAGAGTGATCCTTCCGTCATCGTCACTTCTGTCGATGACGGCCATCACGAGGTGTTCCGTAAGGATTTCGTTGAAGGGCCTTAAAGGTGCCGCGGTGCTTGTATTAACCGTCTTGGCCCTTTTTGCCGCCTCGGGGGACTCGTCCAGCGATCTTTGTCTCTTGGACGTTTGATTCTTACCGGATGGTGCCACACCCTCGGTGGTTAGCTTTAGAGCCCAGACGAAGGAGGCCCGTTGTTTGTCCGTCCGCTGTTCCTCAGGTATGCTACTGAGGCGCTTCAGGACTCCCAAGGCCGTTTTCTTCTCTTTACAGAGATGTTTAGACGGAGCGATGTGGCGCGTGGAGCATCCACTTGGACCAGGTTTGGGGGCCGAAGTCTTCGTGGATGTTGAGCCGCATGGACCAGGTTTGGTTGCCGGAGTCTTCGCGGGTGGTGTTGAGTCGCTTGGACCAGGTTTGGTTGCCGGAGTCCTTGCGGGTGAGTTGCTCAGACCAGGTTCTGTGACCACAGTCCTCGCAGGTGAGTCGCTTGGACCAGGTTTGGTTGCCGGAGTCCTTGCGGGTAACCCCATTGGGGTGGAGGAGAGTGGACTTCCGTCCACCTCTCCGGCCGGTTTTTTGAGAGATCCGGACTCTGGTTTTTTGTTTGTTTTTTTGTTTTTTTGCATAGTGTTCCCACGAGTAACGGAGAGCACAAGTCCGTCTGCACAGAGATCCGCTTGTACAGATAAGGCTGATTAATCCGGAGGTCGCCAAGTATCCGGATACTCCGTTCGCGACTGGGCTATAGGGGCCCCCAGCCTGGTTGATCATCGGCACGGGTCGTGTGACACCTTGATCCGGCCCGTGAGGGTGGATGAAAGGATGTTAGGAGATGAATGGAGGGGGAAGGATTTTAGGAAAGGGAGGGTTTGGTAGGAAGGGGTGCTAGGGAATGGAGGGGGAGGGGGAGGTTGACTCTCTCTTAGTTTCGGGCGGACCCTACTTCAGCCCCAACACCACGGCAAGGTGGACAGTCGTAGTTGGGGGATACGTATGTATATTTATATAATAATATCAAACCACAACCGTTTGTTTAGGAGAATGAAGCAAATGTTTGGGTGTACGACCTGTTGTTAAATTATGTACTTGGATGGATAGGTATATGTAGGTGTTTTAGATTACAAAATTTACAATCGCTGAAATTAGTGATAATTGCAGTATGAACCGTTGATTTTGAAGGTGGAATAAGTCACTTTTTTAAGGAAAAAAATTTGTTGTGACATTGAAACGATGTTTTATACAACACGAAGCAACTTTTTGAGAATCTATTGATGCAATTGTTTCATTACACTTTTTACAAATACCTACAAATAGGTAATTTTCCTGAAAGTTGGCATGAATATTTTTAAAGATGATAAAACGCAAACACTAAGTCATGTCGATTTAAAAATGAAATGGACTTATACCACTTTCAAAATAAACGGCTGAATTTTGTAGGTAAGTGAAACAGTAGGTGTGGTGCCCTAAAAATTTGGCGCCCAAGAAATTTGGCGCCCTAAAAATTTGGCGCCCGGCGCAGTTGGTCCACTTGCTCCTATGGAAGGTCCGCCCCTGGTCACAACCTTCAGTGGCAAAATTCTAAGCTGCGGAGAAATTGGAGTTTTACAGACAAAGTGCTAGAGGAGTTTTTTTTTCTCTTTGAAAAGTGTGGGTACCATCCATAAATTGGCGATCGTGTCGTGCCAACTTTCAATCGAAACGGCGAAAACTACAATTAAGTAAACGCGTCAATCAAACGGTTGTCAGGCATTGTCCCGGTCAAAGAAGCCGTAAACAGAAGGCGTGCTTATAACGCTTTGAAGAAAAAAAAAATAAGAAAACCGCAATAATTTGTGAATTTCACGTTTAAATTCCTCATACTTTCGGTGCAAATATAAGTGGAAACATCGCGTGTGAGTGCGGAACGGATAGCTAAGGGGTCGAGGGGTGAAATCCGGAATGGAATTTTTCGGAAATTGCAACGGGGATGAGATAGAAGATTTTTTTGTGGTCTGAAAAAGTTTTCGAGTTGTCGGCCGCGTGTGCGAAAACCAGAAAGAAAATCGATCTAGAGTGTGGTTCGCATGAGAGAAAGTCCAAGAAGCATCGTGTTTAGCGATTACTTTTTACATGGGAATTACTTCCTATACAAATGAAAGCGAAATTCGGTGATACCTTGTGTATAGTGGAGAGCGTAGATCGCAAAATATAGAATCGCGTTTCGACCAAAATCGCGCGCGTTTACCTTTCCGTGTACGAATAATTGCGTTTCGAGTAAGTTTAAACGAATGAAGGAAGATTGAACTTAAAGGCAAAGGAAAGATTAATCTGCCAAATAATATGAAAAAAAAATTAATTAAAATTAAATAATTCAATTACTATACACATAAACTTAAGAATGCAAAACGGAGGAGAAGTGAATGATAATAAATAAATAATAACCACGCATATAACAAAGAAAAAAGGGAAACATCTTTCTTTTCTCAAAATGAATTTTAATAAAATAAATTATAAAAAAAAATTTCGAAATTAAAGATAAAAATTTATGAATTGAATTAAAATTTAAAGAAATTAATTAAATTAAATTATCAGCATGACAGACGACAGGACAGACACATACGAAATAAAAGAATAAATTGAAATAATAAATTAAAATAAATAAAATAAAATAAGATAATTCAACACCACATCGGAAGAGATTATATATGGGGTGAGTGCACATTTTTTTTTGTTTTGCTTTAACGTTATCTTTTTTGTTTATTTTTCTGGTTTTTTTCAGATCTTGTCTTTAGTTTTTTTTGGTTTCCGCGCTTATTTTGGGCAGGGTTTTTTTTCTGATTATGAAGATGATTAAAGGCTAGGAAGGCCGTATAAAATGAACCCGAGCGTCTAGCTCCTTAGCCCCAAACTTTAACAAGGGGCCATATCAAATGTTTTTTGGACAGATATGGCTGAGGTAGGGTGGGCAGAACAGGGCGCCAACAACACCAGGGCGCCCTGACAAATCGCGGAGCCGCGCCATCCAACCGCTTCTTGGTCTTTCACGACCTGTTGGGAAAATAATCCCAATTTTTTTGATTCCCTTGGATAAGTCGGTGCTGATAATTTTTTGTTGTACAGGCCAAGGGTTTATGGTCTGAGTTGGAGCAAGTACCCCCCCCCCCCCACACTGCCGTAGCTAGTCCCGGCCGCCAGCAAGAGCGTCGCACCAGCGAAAACTCAGCCACCAATTCGGACGTAGGTGGAATTGGCCCTACTGTCCCGAACCTTCCTTTTCCTTTCGACTATTTTGACTTTTTCAAGTCAAAATAGTTCTTCCAAGGCCTAAAACACAACATATTCCGGATTGTATGATCAATTTCGCACATTCATTGCACGGAACAAGTGAAACGAAGATTCGTGATTTCCGAAGATCAGCTCCATTTCGATTCAAAATATCAAAGATGTACTTCTTTAGCAGCTCCTGTGGTATGTCCATCGCGCCATGTTGCTGCGATTCTTCAATAACTTCTTCGCTCGACGGATGATGTTTAATATGTGACGAATTTCGCCAAAAGTTGATCTGACATCGGATCAAATTCGTCCTTAACGACACAAAGAACATCGAAACGCGATAAAATCGGTTCGGACAGATTCACATTCTCCGAGAAAGTCATTCTGGGATCGTAACGTCCACCTATCGGATTAGCGGCAGCAACAACCGTACACCTGGCTTGCAGTGATGTCACAATACCAGCTTTTGAGATTGAAATCGATTGTTGCTCCATGGCTTCGTGGATAGACGTTCGATCCTGATTATTCATCTGTTCGGGAATTGATAAAGTTAGTATTGGAAGCTGAAATCCATACGGATAAAATTACCTTATCGAACTCATCAAACAAACGCCCTGACCGGCAAGTACTAAAGCACCCGCTTCCAAGGTCCACTCTCGAGATTGCGGATTCCTCCGGCTGTAAGACCAACATCAACATCACTGTAAAACTGCACGCGGCGCAATTTTCTCGGTGTGTTTCAAAAATTGCGACTTGGCTGTTCCCGGATCACCACAAATCAATAAATTAATATCGCTTCGAATCTTTTGTTTTTCCCCAGGATTCTTACCCTCGCCTCCGAACAGTGCCAGAGCTACAGCTCGCTTAATAAATTCATGACCTTTAATTGACGGCGCCATACTTGAAACGATCCAACGAATATACGCGGATCTTTGCTTAGTTTTTGAATGGTTGCGATCTCTTCGTCTGTCAAAGACTGCACCACTTGTTTGGTGTCTCTTACGATTAAGTAATTCGCAATTATTACGGTGGCAAAAACTGGGAAGCCTTGTTCGGTGTTCAGCGAGCCGTCATAATTGCTCGTGTAGATACCGGTAACTTCGACATCGTCACCCGGCTTTCACATGTCGCAGAGATCGGCCAGAAGGACACAATCTTTACAGCGCGGTATACGACCGGCTGGGGTACGTCCCGGCGACTCTTGTAGCGTGACTTTTTGATAGTTACGATATATCGTTGGCTCCATATTAATCTGTAAGGGACTTGTGCGTTAAACAAAATACAATTGACTGGAAGAAATCTAGCTTACATTGAAAGGTTCCAAACTTTGGCACCCAGGACACGATCCTGGCTTCACTTCAGAATTTTGCGACTGTACAAATGGACCCAAAACATAGCCATACTTGATGCAATCGTACTTAACAACAGACAATTTCGCCAGCACTCCAGTCGTCACGGTCACAACACCCAAGTCAGACTGACAGTTTGACGATTCCCTTCCACTACTCTAGTACTTCCTTTTCTTTTGTATGCTAGTGTGTGTGCGCGTAATTGTGGCAAAATCCCATAAAAATTGAAAAATTTTAAATTTACTGGTTTTTCACCTTGGTACGCATCTGCCAAACTAGGGATGTTCGATTTCGATTCGATTAATCGACTAATCGATTAATTTTTTAAAAAAAATAGATTTTAGCAATCGATATGAGTGTTGTCGATTAATCGACATAATCGATTAGTTAACGCTAATTAATCGAAAGAATTTCAACAGTTAAAAGATTCGATGCACGATAGATTTTCCTACATTAGTTAACAAAAAATTAGCTGATAGCACTGATCTGAATGTCAAGTTAACTGCAAATGTGTTAAGTATTACGATACCTTCGAGTATCGTATTCGTACCATCTAGTATAATCCGGTTGCAATTCGCGAGGCGAACACTATATTAAATGGCGAAACAGTTGGAGTTCCACGTGTCCTCTTTTTTCGATGGAATCCGAACCTTCATCATCAAGGTAATGCAGCTGATCTTTGGGCGATCCATGATTCACTTGCGTGTCAGAGCGCTTCTCAAGCTCATGCAGATGAAGATCTTAATGGAATTTCTGAAGAGCTCAGTCAGTTTTTATGTCAACCTGTAGTGAATAGAACAAAAAGTCCTTATGAAATTTGGGAAACACTCAAGTTTCAATTTCTACGGACGCATACCCTTGCAATTAAATACTTATCAGTAATTGCATCTTCGGTACCTGCAGAAAGATTGCTCTCAGAGGCTGGATTAATTGCTACCGATATGAGGAACAGGTTGACAGGTTTAAATTTATCAATGCTAATTTTTCTGTCGAGACGAAATTTTTTGGTTGTGAAGGAAGTAGCAGTACAAACAATTAATTCTGAAATTATGTAAATGGTTTTTTTTCAGTTTCAAGAGAATTTAATTAATTTTTTTTAGTTTCTATGAAAAAAATGTATTTTATAAAAAAAAGATATTTACGAAGAAATAATATCTACGAATTTTATTTCCATTGTTTTATGTTTATTATTTTAATTTACAGGTAGGCCTCCTACAACGCGGTAGATACGTTCCATGAAAATGCCGCGTTGTAGGAAATCGCGTTGTAGAAGTTATGAAAATATAAAAACCGGAGTTCGGTTCTAAAAGATGAATTTCATTTTTTTGTTTATTAATTTTTTTTAATAAAAACAGGTGTTGTTGAAGATTTCTTTTAAAAATGTTGACTCTCTCCGTAAAAGGATTCTCAAGCCTTTAAGCCTCTTTCAATACCTTTTAGGGTAAAATTTTTGTTGTGCCAAATAACCCTTCATGGATTATTTTCGCAAGCTTTGATGGATATTCATTCGCTGCTGCATAATCCTTGTAACAACCATTGCTGTCAAGGAATTGATGACTGGTTTCATTAGTAGTTATTTTAAGTGCCTTGGTTTAAACTTAGGAATTTGTTCGTAAGATCCTAAGTTTAAACCAAACTTTTGGTTTAAACTTCGACTGTGAAACCGGCCCTAAAGGTAACAGTTTTGTGGTCATATCCCACACTGCAATTGCAAGCGCTTCTTCCATTTTTGCCATTGTGTTAGGTCTTGGACAAACAGTAATTTTGGCAAGTAGAGACGATGCGGATATGTAGTCTTCAGCTAGCTTAATAGTTTGTATTGACGATTCATTAAGATTAAAATGTCTAGCAACATCAGCTATCCTTGATAGGTTAGCTGAACAAAAAAGCTTTGAAGAAAACGTGCAAATTATCTGTACCGCGTTGTAGTGAAACCGCGCTATAGAAGTACCGCGTTGTAGGAAAATTTCCGCATTACCTGAACCGCGTTGGAAAAGTACCGCGTTGTAGGAGGCTTACCTGTATTTATTTTCTTCTCATTTTTAGCATGGGATGTTATTTATTTAACCATTAAAAAGAACATACATATATGTATGTACGTTTAAAACTCATATTCACACATATTTTTAACGGACATTTAGTGTCACAAGTGAGAGGAAAATAGAAAAAATCTTTACATACATATTCTACCCTCCATCCAGCAACCTCCACCTTCAATCCTCCGGCCTGCATCCACTATCCAACATTCAACATCCGTCTTTACCATTTAGTAATGGGAATGCATAACTACTTCACCAAAAACGAACGAACTGCCGCTAAATCATATCAAATGTTGAAATAACTATCGAACTACCAATTGTAAAGTGATTTTGTTAATGCAGAAACGAAGTTTCATCGTAATCGGATGAATGATATAGGAAAGCATACGAAACAAACAAACAAATACTTAGAGCACCAGGGTACTAAAATCGTAAAAAAAGTTGAAAAATGTAAAAAAAACAATTTGTTTTTATTCGATCGGTACCAAACTTCACAGCAACTATTCCGGAACTATTCTACACGTTCCCTGAGCGGTTTAGGAGTTCATAGGGAACATAGCCACATTCATCCATACATACATAGTTAAATAGTTAAAATTTTATGTATGGACAATCACTATGTTAAACGTATAATGAACCTAGACATTTAAATTCAAATCTACCTATTAAGTCTACGTATACTTATACAATAACCCTGGGACTTAAGAATTACGCGATTAATCGATTAATTGCTTAAATCCTATCAATTAATCGATTGATCTTAATCGAACATTTTAAAATAATCGATCATGCAACAATCGATTGTTGAGCAATCGATTCCCATCCCTATGCCAAACCCCTTTTATAGGCTTAGTCTACGCAGCAACCCTAATATAGCCTACTTTTAATTGCCATCAGCGCCATCTATTACTGAAATCAACTGAAATTTGAATGAATGACAGTTGCGGATTTTGATATTCTTCCAAAATTAAATTTTTTTTGAGAGTTTTTTAACTTTTTTGTGTGGTTATTTGGTCTGGTTTGTACATATCTTTATTAGCAATGAAAGTGCTTTTCGCCGGAACATCATAGGCACGAAAAACTAGCAGTCGAAGCTACGATTGGTAGACACTTCACGTTTTGTCTTTGCTAAATGTCAAAGGATACCATGTATGGGCTGTGTATCAATGGTACCTTGTATCGCATATCATGATTTCAATAACATGATTTGTACATATACAAGCCCAGTTGGCGCGTCTGCGAGAATCTCGCAGATATCTCGAAGACTATGGCGGCCTGTCTGAGAGATTCTTCGAGACGTCTTATGGGAAAAATACACGGTATCGAGACAAATGCTCCCCGAATCTCGAAGACATGTCTGCGAATGTCTCGATAGAAAAATGGCTTTGGAAATAGCGCCATCTGTTTGATGATAGCGTTTTGTGATAAAAGCTCGTACTCGTATGAATATTTCGCGGAGATTGCCATCGGCGGAAAATAAGAAAGGGGGTTATGAAATAAAACGTACAGGCAGGGGCGAAGTTACCTTACTGCAATATAATAAATATAAAAAACTAATAACGTAGTGACACATTTCCAATCACTTCACATCGCACTTGTGCCGTTTTATTGTAACCGCACTTGAACTGTAACTTTTCGCGTATTTAATTTTTATCGTGTAAGTCGCGGATGACATTTGCTGCGCTCGGAGTGATGTGGCTATTTTTTGCCTTACAAATAGATCATGGTGGGAGCACATGTTTGTATTGCTATTTCTTTCTATCTAGTGATGGAGAAAGATAAGCAATATGATTCCTAGGCTCAAATCATCGAGATTATGTCTCTTAAGAGACAAGCGACCAACTGGGAGCAGTGTATCTAGCGTATTAGCTAGGTTCCACACCAGCCACCTATGACCATCGAATAGTCGTAAAATTTCTACACATTTTCAACGGACATATAGCTCCATATGTATGACATGGCACATACTCAAAAGACTCCGTATAAATGTGAGAAAAATTCAATGGATTTTCTACACACATCTATCACAATATGTATGTAAAAAGGGATATAAACCTATGAAGCCAAACACATGCAAGACACGAGAAAACTTTCAAGCCTCAAGTCAAATAAAATTTTGATTGCGCTCATTCCATGTTTAACCATTTGAATCTCAATCGCGATACAAATTTCATCACCAGCATAAACAAATTTTTTTTTTTTTACGAGCAGTATTCATGTTTTCTTTCTTTTCAGCTTCAGAGCACGAGCGTCAAAGGTTTCGAGTTTGCATCATATTTTTGAGTCATATTGCAGGTACATTTTGATATTTGCATACTCATTTTTATTACTTCTGTATTAACTTTATAATAGACGGGTTCGAAATTTTGCAGCTGAGTTCTACTGGTTTTATCCGTAGTTTCTACGGTAATTTCTTTCGTATAGTATACGAAACTTTACCTGCTGGGTACTTAATGCTACCCAGCAGGTATTCCAAGCCAATAATTTACCATTTAGATTAATATCTCGATATACTTGATAGCGTACGCCGTACGCAAAAATAGTTTGAAGGCGCGTAGCTCCCAAACCCGTTGAGGTATTATCATGAAATTTTTATGGTGGGTAGGTTGGGTAAACCTCTACGACTAGTATCTTTTAGAGGGGTGTGGGTAAGAGGGGAGAGGAGTGGGGAGGGTTTAAAATTTTGGTTTCTAGATCTCAGCAACCGCTTACGCTAGGAGGCTGAAACTTGGAATTTCCATAGAACTTCGATAGTTGACCCATTTGCAAAAAAAAATATTGAAATGGGTGAAGGGGTGTGGGAGTGGGGGGAAAATAATTCGTCCGAAAAGCGAAAATGCCGAGATTGACACATTCTAAAATCCATATCTCCTAAACCGTTTTTGGCACGAAATTCGAACTTAACAAATATCTGTACCTACACTAGGACAAAGTATTGAAAAAAAAATTTTGAGTGGGGGTAGTGGCGTACGGGGGGTGGGTGTGAAAAACTTTAGATTACGATATCTCACAAACCAATTGCTCTAGATAAATGAAATTCGGTTTGAGTAGAAGAGTTAACAAATAAAGATTGCTCAAAGTAAATTTTAAGAGATAAGAAATATTTAAAAAAAAATCACGTTACATATCTCAAGAACAGTATAAGATAGATGCACAAATTTTTTACCAAACGTAGCCCCAATAGAACCCTATGAGAGAAATAATTTTTCGGGATGTGGGTGTAGAGGGTGAGGGTGGGGGAAGGTGTAAAGGAAAAAGTTCCGATGGTTATATCTTAAGAACCTATAATGATAAAAAGCTGAAACTTATTATTGAAATAGATTAGATATTTAGATAGAGCTATAGTAGTGGTATATTGGAAAAATATAATTGTTTATAGGGGTAGTATGGTACGGGGGGGGGGGGGGGGGTGTTTTTCTTAACTATGTAACGGCTTATGCTAGAAAGTTGAAACTCGGTGTGTATATGTAAATCAACTAGAAAAGTAATTTGGACTAAAAAAATGTACAAATGTCAATTGGAGTTCGGAAGTGGGGGCAAAAAAATGATCAGTCAAAATGGAATGCATATATTTTCACGATTTTTGACATATCTACTAGGTCTTCCAAAATATTGAATTTCCTTTTATTCTACGGATTCTTCATATGAATACCTAGAAAGTGTTTTCAAGATTTTTTGAAAATTGACCCCTAAGGTGAAAGGTGATTGTGTACTTTTTCATAAATTATTCCATATCTCTCAGATCTGATCAGATTTTCACTTCCACGGGCTTGTTCTTTTTGATAGGTTTTCAGTCACATTGTAACCCACACCGCATCTCAGAATTAAACGCGTTCCAAACTTCTGCCGGAAAAATAATAAAGCTACGCCCAGATTGTTGGCAGATTTTTTGTGGTGCGTTAACACTCACCCTTGAGAGGTAAGCAGCTGTCCCCATCAGGCCATTGCAAACCGGTTCTCGTTCGCAGTGTTCTTTGCAGTGTTTAAAGCAATTTACACTCAGCCCCTGCGGCGCAACTTGCGTCAGGCGGATGTAATACCGTATATGTACACATAAAATTTTAGAAGTAATTTTACACGTATTCCACACAGAAAAAAACCAAATTTATCGAGAGAGCAGAACCCGTCTAACCGGTTTCCATAGTCTTCTTAGCTCCCGCTTTGCCATAGCAACTACCGAAAAACACGCACACATTGAAATTTTTTCGGTATTTATCCCAGCTTTAGTGTCAAAGATCGTTATTTCCGAAGATCGCCGAAAACAGGAAAAAATATTATATGTTCATAATATGAGCCGTTGATTTTGAAAGTAGAATAAGTCATTTTTTAAAAAAAAAATTTTGTAACATTGTAACGATGTTTTATACAACAAAAAGCAATTTTCTGAAAATTTATTGATGCCACTGTTTCATCACACTTTTAACAAATACCAGTAAATTATCCCGAAAGTTGCAAATGAAAGCATGCACATTTTAAAACATATTAAAACGCAAACCCTTAATCATGTCGATCTAAAAACGAAAGTGACTTTTTTTTAAAGTGAAATTTCGGTTTGCCTAGTAGTGAACGCTTAAGATTGAAATAGTGTAATGCTATGGTTTTAGGGAATTTTTTTTGAAAAGGCACGATAGCTAAAAATAAAAAAATATATTTTTCTATTTTTGTTGATGTTTTTTTAAGGTGATCGCAGAAGGTTTCAATTCGCGATCTACCTTTAATCAAAACTTATGGCCATTTGAAAAGTTCAAATTTACCTACCTTTTTGTGTTATTCCTATTTCACGGCACCAGTACTGCCATATCAAAGTTCTTGTGAAATGTGTTCCACATCGACATTACCCAACTCAAAAATTAAATGGCGGTCACAGTTTGAAATATTTTACAACTGTGTTATATTTTACAGCTGTATGCGTGGAAATGAATTTGGATTACGATGTTGCTATATAGAATTTGTCTCAGCAATTCCACCAGCTGTCAGGGTGTTTCGGAAGTTGGCTAGAATACACCCTCTGAAGAGTCTTCTGCATTCCGATGACGAAACAGCTCCTTCGGACCTAGTCCAACACAAAATCTTATGATAAACTGGCCTCTCCAGTGAAAGTTCTTTCCAAAATTTGTCAAGTACTACGATCAATCAACAGTAGGGGATTTCGTATTGGAGCTTCACTCCACTAACACCGGAAAGAACAACAAACTCTAAACAACTGTTATTGTTTTTAGGTGACAAATGCTCTTAAATAACTTCATTTATAGGAAAAGAGTTCTCATCCATTCAAACCTGCACGTCTAATGGAGAAATACAGTACAATGTTACATGTTTTAGCCACATCGTGAATCCATTTCGGGTGTACCTACTGGGTGCAGTCATTAGGCTTGTTCCTCCTGCCTGCACTTTTTAAAGTAAAGCCTAGTACTGTGTTCAGCGAAACGAACACGAACGAAAAAGTCACCTTCGAAGCGGAGTGAAATATTCTACACCGTTCGCTACTAGATGTCATTGATAAAAACACGCGCGAAATTTGAAAATATTAAAAAAATGTCAAGTAATTACTATTCCGGCACATAACACAACAAAATATTGATCACACAAAATTTCCCGAGCACAAACTCACTGAATTGACAGCGAACTATTGAAAATTTTGAGTTGTCAATTATTTCGCTTGGTAAAAAGCCTCCGGAGCCTAGTACTGTGCTCCGAGCGAAACGAAACGAACTGTCAAAGTTCATATAAAAAAAATGGAATTTTCGTTGACATTTCACCGACGAAATATTTCGTTCGTTTTGCAGTACTGTGTTCGTGGACGGAACGGACATTTGCCGTAGTGACTAATAGATGGCGCTCGTGGCGATTCCGTTTCGTTATTAATGGTACGGGGGGCTTTTTGACAAGCGAAATGTTTGACAATTCGAAATTTTCTATCGTTCGCTGTCAGCTGACTTTGTTTATACACACGGTTTTTTTTTCGTTTCGGGTTTTATTTCATTTTCTGAGTGAAAAGTGTATGTTTTAATAAATATGTCGGACAAAAAAGTGTACCACAAAAATAAATAACGGTTCTTTTGTGATGTTTACGTGACAACTTTCCCCGATAATTAAACTTAACTGAAAAGTTTTATAAAATTTCAGAAGCATCCAAGGAGCGAGGCCGGTGCTGTCGGCGGAATAGCAGAAGAAAGGGTTCGGGGATTTATTCTGCAGGCTAGGACGCAGACGCAAAAGATTATTCGTAAGTAACTCGCAGCAAACAGTTATTCCTGTAATTTACATTGCATTTTTTACAGCAGCGTCAAGTTCGTTAGCGAGGAGCCAATCCATTTGTTTAAATGTAGGGAATCCTGTGGAGGATATGGCCCCTCGATTTGTTCCGCAGCCTAGGCGGCGCGCGCATGAAATTATTCGTAAGTTACCCACGCCTTATTGTTATTTCTTTCATTTTCAATGCATTTCTTCAGCCGCGGCAAGCACGTTTTCACCCCCCACCACCACGTACGACTATATGTCTGCGTTTGATGTGGACACTCGTGCGGAGTACACGGCCCCACTGTCAATTTCGCAGCCTAGGCGGGCCACGCATAAATTTATTCGTAAGTTACGCGAACCTATTGTTACTTCTTTCATTTCCAATGCATTTTATTTAAGCCGAGTCCAGCACGTTGTCCACCACGTACGACTTTATGTCGACGTATGATGAGAACACGCCTGCGGAGGACAAGGCCTCACGGTTTGTTCCGCAGCCTAGGCGGGCTATGCATAAAATTATTCGTAAGTTACATGCACCTTATAGTAACTTCTTTCATTTTCAACGCATTTTATTTCAGCCGAGTCAAGCACATCATCCACCAGTTATATGTCGGCGTATGATGTGGATACTCCTGCGGAGGACACGGCCACACGATTTGTCCCGCAAACTAGGCGGACGAAAGATAAAATTATTCGTAAGTTACGCAAACCTTATAATTTTCTTAAATTTTCAATGCATTCCATTTCAGCCGAGACAAACACGTTGTACAGCACTTTAATGTTGCCGTATGACATGGACACTCCAGCGGAGGACACGACTCCACGATTTCTTCCGGAGCGTAGGCGGGCCACACACAAAACTATTTGTAAGTTACGCACACCTTTTACCTATTTCTGTCATTTTCAATGCATTTTCTTTCAGCCGAGACAAGAACTTTTGGAAGCAGCTACATGTTGCCATATGATATGAACACTCCTGCGGAGGATACTGTTCCGCAGGCTAGTCCACCAACGCAGAGCATTATTCGTAAGTTGCGATCACTTCAAATATTTTCTTTTTCTTTACATGCATCTTATTACAGCCGCGGCAACTTCTTCATCGGTGAGGCAGATGAAGCGAAGGCGAAATTTCTCTCTGGAAGAGAAAAAAAAACTGGCAGGACTCATCAAGAACCACGAGTCCATCTGGAACTTGCAAACCGCCGAGCATCGGAATATTGATGTTGTCGGTGCTAGTTGGAAGCGTATTTCGGATGAAATGCAACGATCGGGTAAATAAAATTATATCATTCATTTCTTTAGCAATCACCCGTATTGTGAATGTCGCGCTCACGTCACTTCGATGCCGATGCGAAGTGTCACGTCGATCGAAAAGAGCGATTGTGTAACTCCATCGACGTGACTCAATGGCATTGCCATATTGATATGTGTGTATCAGCTGTAAATTGCGAATTTAAGGTTTTGTATGGCTTCGTTTACAACTATGACGTTATTTTTATGCAATATCAAATCCTACATTCAAATTTAAGATGCGGATAATGCTTTTTTCTAAAGTGGAAAAGCTATACATCTTGTTCGGCCCATTTTTGGCTCTCACTTCTGCTTGCATCTCGTGACGGTAGTCCCAAAGAATTTTACAGTGCCGAAAATTGGAGCCGTATTTCTTTAATGTGTGTCGATCTACACCACTTTTAATGACGATTACTTGTTGCGAATCCATCAAAATAAGGAAAGAAACATCTTTTTGTCAAATCTATACTTGCATTTTTGCATCAACGTTAATTTTCTTCAGGCGTCACGGACTCGGAATGTCATCGACGAAAAATGACGATCAAAGTGACAACGCTCGATGACAATCGACACTCGCAATCGCCTTTTCATGCGTCGATATCGAATCGTCATCGAAGTGACGCGACGTGACAATCACAATACGGTCGATTATCTTGTATTTAATTCGTTTTAGTGGAAGATTGTAAAAGTGCGTGGAGAGTCTTAAAAGACAGCAACAGGTATTATAAAAAAAAAAAAATGCCTGCACAGAAGTCAGGAAGCGGACTAGAGCTGGATATGCTGCAAGAGGAAGAGGATTGTGCATCGGAAGAAGCGTGTGAGTGGGAACTCTCCGATTCACTTTCCTTTTTACGATCGACGTCATCACAAAGAAAGTAAGTAGAGAAGAAAATAATATATGTAGTTAGATTATGTTCAATATCGAACTTTAAATTTCTATTAATTTAATTTCTTATTTATAGAACGTTCGCAACTCCATTAGTGGCAGAAGACACGCGTGATTGCGCATCGAGGCAGACCACGTACTCATATGTATGTTAATATAACCCTTAGATCTGAGCGTATATTATCTAAATTTTGTTGTTTTAGGCCAGCACTCCTTCTCCGGCAAACAGAAGGATTTCCAATTTGGAAGATAAGGCAGACAGCATTATCAATATAATGTCCAATGTCTTAGAAAAGGACAAAAGCGAGCTAAAATACAAAGGTATGCTCGCAAATCTAGATGACCTGCTACAAAAATTGCCAGAGGAAGATGTGATGGAATTAAATGTTAAATTTATATCTATGACGGTTGAAGCCATTAAAAAAAATAAAAGTTAAATTTTATTGACTTTACTAATTAATATTACAAACATTTATTTTCATAAGTTTTATTTTTTTATATCTACATATATTATGGCAAGTGGCAAGCCTTGTTTTGCCAGGCTACCGATCCTACGTTGGAATTGAGATATTTTTCCAAACTTGTCCTTATTTGTTTTGCCAGATTACTGTGCCGACCTTGCACAAAACGGACGTCTGCGCTGTATAGAGTCTTTTCCCCGACTTCTTTCCTCCATTCACCCTCAATGATATTTCCTTGGTCATCAAGATAGTCGCAATGTTTTAGCGGGCAATAAGAACCCCTATTTGTCGTCATCAAGTAATTGTGCAAATAGCAACATGCAGTGATAATTTTTGATGCCGTGCCTGCTGAACAGTGCATTTTTCTAGCAAGACAATAAAACCTTGAGCATAAAATGCCAAAGGCGTTTTCTACACAACGTCTGGCGCGACTTAGACGATAATTAAAAATTCTTTGCTCTTTGGTAAGTGAGTGCCCTTTTTTTGGCACATATGGTTTCATCAATCGTTCGTTAAGGGGGAAGGCATCATCGCCTATGAAAAAGAAAGGCAGTTTTTCTTTCCCAACTGTAGCATTTTCCGGGAATTTTAACAGACTTTTCGTTATGGCTTTCCCTAATACACAATCAGCAAAAACAGCTGCATCACTTTCGCTTCCATAAGCTCCTACATCCATAAAAGTAAATTTATAGTTTGCATCAGCTGCAGCCATTAAAATAATACTATGAAATCCCTGAAATACCAAAATCGGGTTATAAAAATGTTTTTAAAAATAACACTACAAATAAGAAACCTTATAGTTATAGAATAAACTTCCCGCGTTGCTTGGGCATTTAATGTTGACGTGCTTTCCATCGATCGCTCCAATGCAGTTTGGGAATTGCCATTTCTGATGGAAATCATTTGCTGTTTCTAACATCTGTTTTTCAGTCAACGGTGGAAATTGTTCATGCAATGCTCTGATTAAAGCATCACACACGTCGTTTAAAATTGTCCCAAAATGTTGTTTGCTAATTCTATATACGGATGCCACGTGCCGTTGGAGCGATCCACTTCCAAAATATCTACAAGAACAAATAACAAATAAAGATAGTTTCATGAAACTCACATTCGTTTTACTCTAAAACTGCAGCCAATTTTTCTTTCGGAGATATGGCGTTTCCGAGATGTGTGGGACGTTTCGGCAGCAAATATGGTTCAACTAATATATATAAAGCGTCGAAAACAACAGGATCTACGCGATAGTTTTCATAAAAAATTTTTTTTTGTCGATCGCAAATCTGTAAACTATAAAACCAATAATTTTTTGTTTTCTTAATTTTTTCTTTACATGTTCATACGTCATTTACAAATCGGCCCTTCCGAGGACGGTCCTTCAAATATGTGTCCAGTTTGGCGCGTTGTTTAGTGTGTCTTTTATACTTGAGAAGACAAACAAGTACACTGGCCGCGCATCCCAAAATAATTCGTTTTTTCAATGAACTCATAGTATTTATCACAACACATATGGAAATGTAACGATTGTATCGACGTCACGATTGACATTTGACACTAGTCAAAAAACATAACTACTGCCATCTAGTAGTCACCAGTAGGATATATTTCACTCTACTGAGAAGGTGTCTTTTTCGTTCGTGTTCGTTTCGCTGAACACAGTACTAGGCTGTACCATTAAAAACGAAACGAAATCGCCACGAGCGCCATCTATTAGTGACTACGGCAAATGTCTATTCCGTCCACGAACACCGTACTGCAAAACGAACGAAATATTTCGTCGGTGAGATGTCAACGAAAATTTCATTTTTTTTATATGAACTTTGACAGTTCGTTTCGTTTCGCTCGGAGCACAGTACTAGGCTTAAGTTACAGTACCTCTCGAGCGAGTGCAGAAAAGTGTAAAGAGTGAATGGGGAAGGGGCAAGCCATGGATGTATTAGTATAACTGGATCGGCTGTATTACATAAAATTCCTATATGTGAGACTAATTCATTGCTGAGTTGTTTCCATCTCTCAAAAAAATTGTATATGGGTTAATGCAAGACCACCTATACTTCCAGGCAAGACCACCTATACTTCCAGGCAAGACCACCTATACTTCCAGGCAAGACCACCTATACTTCCAGGCCATGAAGTACTATCTCGCACTAACACTTTCAAGGGGCTAAGTAGTCTGAAAATTTTTTCTCTTGATTTGTGCTTTACTTCGAGTTTTTTCTTTGGAAAAGATTGGGATTGAAAGCGGTAAACGAAATAAACAATAAATATTTATAAATAATAATACTTATTTAATAGTAATAATAAGAATTGAGTTTATTAAAAGGAAAAAAATACAACGAAAAATAAATATATTCTTTCCAGAATTCAATAATATAATTAACAAAGTCAATATATGATGAATAAAAGTAAAAAAATTTTTAATTGCTAATGAAAGATAAATATTTAATAATGCAATAAATTTCTATTAATAGGTAATTTAATGTAAAAAATATTATATGTTTGAATGCATGTTCAGACGAGCGTGGGCAAAAGTCGTGATATGAGGACGCGCCAGTCACGTCGATGATCATGCCGAGACGGGAGCCGGGCTTTCTGCAGAGGGGGAAGGTGGTAACAAAAGAATCTAGTGGGTGACAGCCAGTTGGAGGTACCGCCAACCAGTTAAGTGCTCGACCCACAGCCGATTGACCCGCAAAACTGCGGATTCCGATCCAGGTGAATAATCGAGGTCAAGGTCCGCAATGCAGCCGCACGTATCTCGACCAGATGAACGTCCTTCAGCTCGACCAGTTCCTCCAGGAATCCGGGATACAGCAGCGTGAGAATGTTCTCCTGGAGCGAATTCGAGTAGACGAGCACCGACAGTGCCTGGAGTCGCGCCTGAACAAACTGCAATCGGGCCGGATATCGTTGAAACGAAAGCGACAGTCGAATCCGTGTGAAGATGTGCATCTGAGACGGGGGAGGGAATGGGAATGAAACGAATTAAGGGGCCGTGTTCTTCTTAATCTGATCTTTACCTTCTGATCCTCGTCCAAACCGTCGATCTTCTGACAAATCTCCTTGGCCAGTTCGGCCACCTGCTTAACGTACTGATCCAACGCCGGAACTTCGATCGTTTGAAGCGTTCCCTCCTGGTCGTAGTATTTGTAGAAGAAGGTCGAAGCGGACGCGGGTAGCTCGATGTTGTGACGGCAACAGTTGGCCAAACCGAAATCGCAATCTTTGCCGCCCCAGTTCTTTTTCAAAGGGAAGATAGGATAAAAAAAAAGGGGATTTCTTCAGTCGGGGGTGGTACAAACCTCTGCAATGTGATTGAGCCGCGTCAGTAGCGAGTTCTTCTTGCCGCTATTCAATCGCGAAATAAAGTTGCTTCGCTGCGAGAACTTGTACATCAGATTTAGAACGCCCAGGACAATCTCCATGCTACTCGACGACAACAAACGCGTCAAATGTTCCACCGAATTGTACAGGTGGCGCGAAAACGAATGTTCGATGAGGAGCGTCGTAAAGTTAAGGACGAGGAGCAGCAGGCGCTGGTCGTCCTCGTTGAAGGTCTGATCGTATGCCAACAGCCAATCGTTTTGTTCTTTGATTTCCGTCGCTTCGTCGAGAATTGCGTCGAAAATGTCGAGTATATCGGTCCAGTGGTAGAGTTCGCATTTGGCGAAGGTTCACGTCTCAGTTTTGGTTAGATCCTGGATCAGTTCGGGGCGGGTGCATTGGCGCAATCGATCGATTCGGTGTTGACGTTCGGGCGGAACTTCCAACGTGCCCTTCTTTAGGCGGCTTGTGTCAACTTTCATTGTTTCGTCGATTGGATTTCGGGGGTTCCAAGAGTTTTACTCCCCCACAAACGACACACACGTCTGGTTTTAAACCGGTGGCGGCTTCTAAAGCCCACACTCCGCGATCCGAACAAAAAACATAACAAAAAACCAAGAAAACAAGTAAATTTCGAGCAGACTACACGACTTCGGTAGTGTAGTCTGCTCGAAATTGCACTAGACTGACAGTTCCGCGGCAAATTTCTCAGACTACTTCACACATACACAAAATGTTTGTGCATGGCCTGGAAGTATAGGTGGTCTTGGTTAATGACATGTATATGTATAACTGGATCGGCTGTATTGCATAAAATTCCTATATGTGAGACTAATTCGTTTTGTGACAGTTGTTCCCATCTTTCAAAAAAAATTTGTACGGGTTATGACAATCATTTCTGACAATTGTTTTCACCACAGCGTCAGACCAAAAAAATTTCCCGGGTACAGTACGTGTTTTCTATTTTGAAGCCCCCCCCCCCCCCCCCAATACACTTACACTAACGCAAATAGACAACTCACACAACCAGAACCGATTAGGCAAAATTTCGCTTACTGCCGATCCAGTTATACTACTACATCCATGGTTAATGACAACCATTTCTGACAATAGTTTTCACCACAGCGTCGGACCAAAAAAAATTCCGGGGTACAGTACGTATTTTTTATTTTGTAGCCCCCCCCCCCCCCCCCCCCAATACACGTACGCTAACGCAAATAGACAACTCACACAACCAGAACCTATTAGGCAAAATTTCGCTTACTGCCGATCCAGTTATACTATTCCATCCATGGGGCAAGCTTCCTGTTTGAGTATGAGTTTGTGTCATCGCAGTGACGTCAAATGTTAAGAAAAGTTAGTGCTGAAAGATGTATGTAAAAAGTGCGGGCAAGAAGAACAGACCTATTGTATGCATCATTTTGGGATGTACGTTTGTTGCTATTACCCAGCAGGCAAAGTTTCGTATACAATACGAAAGGAATGACCGTAGAAACGACGGATAAAACCTGTAGAATTCTAGAATACGATATCCGCGGCCGCTCTGTCAGTGTATACATATAGTTTTGAAGAGCACTATACTTATAGCTTATAGCTTTGGTAGAGCATTAGCCGAAGAATATTAACGGCGATGCTACGTATATTATTGTATGAGCTTATAAGTAACATACGTACGTTCTCTGAGCGTATAAAATTCACTAACGTTGTCCGCGGCCGCTCTGTCAGTGTATACGTATAGTTTTGAAGCCTTTTTTCCCAAGCTAAATATTTGAAAATTCGAATTTTCAACAGTTCGCTGTCAATACAGCTCCGGAAAACTTTTCACTGGTGCGCGCGCAAAAAGAAGTTGGAGCGAAGCGCGCGTTAGCCAAACATGAACGCGAGAAGGGAGTTTTAATCCCTTTAGCCTCGCAGTTATCTCGGAGCATTTGTCCCCTTTAATTTTTGGGTTCAGTAATGTTGATGTGCAAAACATTCCACAAAAACTTTGATATGGCAGCACTGGTGCCGTGAAATGTCATAAGTGAAGTCCAGGTGACACAAAAATAGCACGAAAAGGTACGTAAATTTGAACTTTTCAAATGGAAATTTGATGTGGAACTCATTCCACAAAAGTTTGAATATGGCAGCACTGGTCTCAGGGAAATGTCACTTTGAAGGCAAATTTTGTACCGCAATGACAGTTTGGAGGCAATTTTGTACTGCAAAAAGGTAAGGAAAAATGGAAATTTCAAAACGCTATAACTTTTTATTTCAGGGTTTCCCAGAAACATACGCAATAAAACATAGCGCAATATGTTTCTAAATACCGAAATAATAAATGAAAAATATTTTTTTTTATTTTCAGGTTCGGGCTCATAAAGTCCAATATTACCGAAACACTGTAACACGGTTGTAAACAAACTTGACACTTCAGGTCCGAACACCGAAATTGCGTCCCTTGCAGCATGCTTGCATTAGAATCACTGTATAAGAACTAACACAAACATCCACTATCTTGAGTTCGGACAATGACCGCTTTTGGTACCTTTTTAGTACTCTTCAACCCTGCGAACTCCAAAGTTCGCAGGTTTCTTAAATGGCATAGTTTAAGTGTGTATACGTGTAGCAGATGGATTTTGATTAACGTTTCACGGAATCGAGATACATATGTCTTATGAAATGTCAACTAAATACAGCGTTTATCCACTTTAGTGGAGATAAAAATGAAAAATCGGACAACTGCAAAAAAATTTCAAATGTACTGGTTTCAAATGAAAGAAACATTGTCCGTACTCAAGATAATGGATGTTTGTGTTAGTTCTTATACAGTGACTCTAGTATAAAGTGACTCTACTCATGTTCAATTCCAACTGCTTCAATCGATTCTCAGCCTCAATTAAAAAGAATTTGTGTAACTCGAATGCTATACACTTGACGACTAAAATTTAACTGTTTCGAGTTTTGAAACAAACCAAATTCGAAAACAATAGGTTTGTTTCTTTTGCCCGGTGTAAGTTACACTTTAGTGTACCTTGCACCTTAATTGCACGTCAAAATACACTCAAAGTGTAGAGTGCAGGTCGTGCAAGAAGAACGGGTTAGTGTATGAAAGTGACAGCTAAAATTCACAACTTTTTTATTTGCTTTATTTTTTCACTTTTATCAATGAAAATTTATTGCCATTCAATATTCTTGCATGTTTTCAGTCAAAACAGTGATTTCTTAAATTCATAAAGTCAATGTTATCTGCATACAGTTTTCAAATTTGACAGATTGTAAAGAAGAACTTGCACCAGCTCCCGACCGAGTGCAGCAAAGTGTACACTTTTGCACTACACTCGGAAAAAAGAACAGCCACCGGTGACGCTACACCGGCAAAAAGAACGGAAAAAGTGTAGATAGTGCAGGCAAATAGAACAAACCTAATGTTATGGTGATTTCTTTTCTGCAAAAAAATGTAACCTGTTTCTGCCCTCAATTTTTGTTCTAGCAGTTCCGCTGTTCTATTCTCAAATTTTTTTTGACCTGCTAGAAAAAGGGGTTTGAGTCCGTGGCTAAAATTGACCTGAAAACTCGCATTTCTTGCCCCGAAAATTTTGGCGGTGCAACTCCTTTAACCTCAAATGTGCGTAAGAAACGAGGAAAATAAGAAAAAAATATCCTACAACAGCGGCAAACGATTTAAAAGCATAAATTAAACTGTCCAACGGGTCATACGGTAATTAGAAATCATACGGAGTGTAGTGAAAATTTATTTAAATTTTAATAATAGCTTTTTGACCTGAAAGCGTTCTATTGTAAATTGACCTGTCGGACGGAACTGTCAAAAAAGAGGGCAGAACTGCAATAATTTTGCATCTTTACAGGTCACATTTTTTTTGATAAAAGAAATCACCATTAGCAAATACTACAAGATATATAAATACAATGCCACAATTTAAGTCGTTTAAGAATCTGATCAGGCGTTCAAGTGTTTGTAAAACTCGAATAGAAACCTCAAAACCACATGGGATAAAATAAAAAATAAAATGTATACCTTTATGTTTTTATTATGGTACTTTCTGTTCCAGCTTTATTTTTTATCGCTAGAAACAGAGCTCTTAGACTCCCTCAGAGACGCAGATCTCCTTCGCTTAGCCTCTTCCCTTTTTACTTTGGATTCCTTTTTACGTTGGGCTAATAACTTCGCGTAATCTGCTGCAGCTTCCTTCGAATTCACTTGACGTTTTTTCTTGAGAGCAAGACGACGTCGCTTGCGTTGTAAAACAACAGGTGTTACCAAACGCTGAATTTTTGGTGCCTTTGATGTAGCTTTTTTTCCATCTTTAGCGGGCAACGGGCGACGTACTACGAACCGTCGAACATCATCTTCCTTTGTCAAATTGTACAATTTGCGAATTTTGCTTGCACGTTTTGGGCCCAAACGACGAGGTACGTTGGTATCGGTCAATCCAGGAATATCTTTTTCACCTTTGCGAATAACTACTAAGGCGAGAACAGACATGTTTCCATCTACGATACACCCGCGGACAGATTTACGTTTTCGTTCCCCAGTGCGTCGAGGACGATAACAAGAATGCCCCTTCTTTAATAGTAAACGAACACGGCCTAGAAGTTAACGTTAGAAAATTATTATAATAAAAAAAAATGTCCATACCATTAGTCAATACTCCTTGCTTCATTGGAAATCCTTGCTTGTCATTGCCCCCCGCAATTCGAAGTATGTACCCTTTCCATTCATCTCCAAGAATATCAGCTTCAACCTGAGTTCCCATGCGTTTATCATAAAAGATTCGAAGTTTGTGTTCATCGACGACTTCAAAGAGCTTTTGACATCCCGTCGCGGGATAAGATACATTTAGCTAAAACAACAAATGTTTTAGGTTAGAAATACAAATCATCAACCATCGGAAAAAGTGTAATCATATCGACGCAATAATGAATACAATTCTTATCTTAAGTACGAAACTATCCTACAGCAGCTTTCCGATGTCTGTATTTAATAACTATAGTACAATCCTAACGTACCTTCATATTGAACGTCTGCAACCGATGAGCTCGAAAACTAAAAGAACCAAAGAGTTTAAAAACATCGACGTGTATGGATACAGTTTAGTACTATCAATCACCCAGCTGGCAAAGTTTCGTATAAAGCCTAGTCAAGCGGTGGTGATACCCGTAAAATTCGTGTGTATGAGCGTAATTTTTTATGAGAAGGAGAAAGGCTGAAAATGGTTTGTAGAGGAAGTGAGATGCAAGCGATAAAATTGTCAAACGAAAGAGACTGAAGAATACCAGTTTGTAGAGGAAGTGAGATGCAAGTGATTGAATTGTCAAGTTTGTTTACAACCGTGTTGACCGTGCTACAGTGTTTCATGCGTTTCATGCAGTCTTTAAGGCAAAATTTGTCGAATTGTGTTTTAGTTAGTGTCCGTGAAGACTTTAATAAAATAAATTAACTAATATATAATTCAGATCGTGTAAAATTTGTTTGTGATTCATGCGATAAACTATTTAAAAAGAAACATGAAGTGTTCTGTCGATGGTTGCCGAAACCAAAGCAAGTTCCCGCTAAATAAATCGTTATTCAGGCAAGTAGACTGATTCTAATTATCTGTAGTTCTACTGTAGCTAATATTAATGAAGAATACATTTCAATTAATGTTATGAAATGTACATTTTGATCGAAGTTTCCTTGCACACAAACTTTGTTTACATCTTAGCATTTCTTGGAATATGAAAGCAGTGACGGCGTGTAAAATTTTTCTTCTTTGAAGAAAATGCTTTTCAACTTCATATAATATATAACGCAAATATAATCCGTTATTAATTATTTCTTCAATTAAAACGTATTGGTAATGCACTCGGTTCGTTGGGACGGTAATCACTAAACTACATATTTAGTATTTGAGTTTTAGAAATTAACTGACAATCTTTTTAGTTGCCCCTCTGAAAATACAACTTTTATGTAGGCCTGCACTGCTGCCACTAATACAAAAACGAGTAGTAACAAACACAACCAGATTTCATTACGAAAGGTCAAGTTATCAGCCATTCCATACTCTTCCAAGAGCCTAGTACTGTACTCCGAGCGAAACGAAACGAACTGTCAAAGTTCATATAAAAAAAATGAAATTTTCGTTGACATTTCACCGACGAAATATTTCGTTCGTTTTGCAGTACTGCATTGCCCTCTGGATAAAAGCCGCGCAACTGAATTTTCGAAGAGCGAAAATGCCTCCATTTCCCCTCGATGAGTGACGATTTTGTATGGAGATCGAGCCATGACGTCACCAATCGAGGCAAAATCGAGGCATTTCTCATGACGAACTGTCATATGTGCGCGGCCTGAGTTTAAGTTGGCGGTGATGTTGCTATTGGTTAAGGGCTACTACCATTTAAACTTCCATCGCCTAGCACAATCAGGAGTCTGTCCAATGTTCAGCTATAGCTGCTTCGATAGCAGCTATAGCTGCTTTTTCCCTGTCCAATGCAACAAAAAGCTGCTTTCTCGTGCTTGCTTTCTGACAGTTATTCTGTCCAGTAATTCCAAATAGCTGCTATCGTAGCTGCTTTTCACTGCTTAAGAGCCGTACAGAATGAACGCAGTCGGATTGAAATGTCAAAATGTCGGAGCGAGATGCAATGGATTGCTGTAAGTATTATTCTTAATTTTCATCGAAATCTCTTGCATTTTCCATTGTATCACTTTCTTTTTTATGTAATACAGTGCGTTTTAGATTGTTATAATGTCATATTTGACATTCCGATCCGACCCTTGCGATTATTTTAAAGCATTGCGAACTTACTTGCGACTCTCTCCGACTCATAGCGTTCATTCTGTTCAGCTACATGCAACTAGAGTCACTGTATAAGAACTAACACAAACATCCACTATCTTGAGTACGGACAATGACCGCTTTTGGTACCTTTTTAGTACTCTTAAGCCCTGCGAACTCCAAAGTTCGCAGGTTTCTTAAATGGCATAGTTTTAGTGTGTATACGTGTAGCAGATGGATTTTGATTAACGTTTCACGGAATCGAGATACATATGTCTCATGAAATGTCAACTAAATACAGCGTTTATCCACTTTAGTGGAGATAAAAATGAAAAATCGGACAACTGCAAAAAAATTTCAAATGTACTGGTTTCAAATGAAACACACATTGTCCGTACTCAAGATAATGGATGTTTGTGTTAGTTCTAATACAGTGACTCTACATGCAACTACATGCATTTGAAACTAGTTTTTTTCCCTTCCGGTATTTTGACATTTCGATCCGACTCCGACTGCGTTCATTCTGTACGGCTCTTTAGAGTACAGACCGTAAGCAAGAAAGCAACTATGCATTGCATTAGTGTGTGTGAAGTTTTCATTCCGTCAAGTGAAATGTCATTTAAAATGTTTAATATTTTGTGTATTTTGTGGCCGTGAATAAAGTAAATTTGTGGACGTAAACGGTGAAAAATAGCAAAACGAGCTGCTGATTTTGTGAGTGGCCGTGAATAAAGTGAAGTTGTGGACGTAAACGGTGAAAAATAGCAAAACGAGCTGCTGATTTTGTGAGTGGCCGTGAATAAAGTGAATTTGTGGACGTAAACGGTGAAAAATAGCAAAACGAGTTGCTGAAATTTTCGCGGAGGATATAGGCGAGGATGTGAAGCGGTTGAAAGCGGACGAGCCCGTCAAGAAGCACACTCTGACGAAGAAGACTGCGGCGATGATGAACGGTGGGCTGCGTTTATCCCGTTCAACATGAAAGAGGAACTCGAGGAAGGACACTTTGATAAGGAGGGCCACTTTCACTGGAACAAGTCGAAGGAAATTAAGGACGGCACGATAACATCGACTGGATTAAGGTAGGGAATGTTTCGCAGACTATGGTAAAATGGTGTGTGTGCTACTTATTCGGTTAATACATCAAGCAGTTCTAATCGTTCTTTAACAATTTCAGGGTTGTTCACGAGCATCGATCATATTGGTGAGTCCGCGGAACCGATGTTTACAGCATTATTGAACTGACTGAGGTTCGTCAGCATTCTTTACCCGTAAGTCACAACGGCAACGCCAGCCGGCGCAGCCTAGGTGTCAAAAAGTTGAGCACAGTGTACTTCTATTGTGGTAGCCACAACGGAAGCAGCTTAACGCAGCCATCAAAAAAAGTTCGCCAACTTTGAACTTTTTCGTTGCCCATAGTTAACCTCAAAATCGAGAAGTGACTTTTTTATCTTTACAACATCGAATGGTTACTTGATCTGACCGGAGTGAATTAAAATTAGTTTAAAAAGCTCTTTTAGTTGTTCGCTGCAACGTATGCACGAATACGAACGCTTTTTGGAAAATTTGAAATTTATTTAAAACTCAACCTGACGCAGAGAGTAATAGTTATGTGACTTGATGTTTTACTGAGTGCGTAAGGCTGCGCCGTGCTGCCTGATTCTACTTTGTATGTGACTCAAGCATTAAGCTGTGAGAGTACGAAGGACACTTCGACAAGGAGGGCTACTTTCACTGGGATAAGTCGATGGAAATTAAAGACAATTCGCTTGATAACATCGACTAGATTAAGGTAGGGAATGCTTGGGACTTAAACGCATTGTTTCGGCAACGTTTAGAGGGAGAAGGGTTTGTTTTGAAATCGTAACAAACATATATATTTTCCAGGTCAAGACCGACAAGAACTACATCGAGAAAACCAATCAGGGCCTGGCCGATTCTAGTGATTCCGAAGACGAATCGTCAAAAAACTTCAATGAAATTGAAGCGTACAAGGAAATCTTCAAACTAATGGTGCCCGGCGAAACCGTCAAGAAGACAAAGTCTGGGCAGCAAAACTCTAAAGCTCTCGTCTATCGAACGATGGCGTCGTAAAAAGGCGGGAATCGTCGATGAGAATGCCGAACTCGTGACGAAATTCATCGAACTGATAAATAACGTCCTGGCGGAAATAAGCAACATGGGCATCTATCAGGAAACATACCAACAGATTCAGTTGAAGAAAAAACGGAGATCTGGAAAGGCAGGCACGAGTACAAAGAAAATCCGTAAGAATCGAATGGAATACGATGTAGTGACCAAAGTAATTAATTCGCAGCCTGATCGGAAGAAAACCACCAAAAAATTGTACATTCTACAGAAGGATCTGCACGAAATCGAGTACAAAAAGGCACAGCGCAAATTGGACACGATAAAAAATTATTTTCTTGTATTGATGCGATCGATTAAGGAGTTACAGAGTAATTTGGATGATAGTTCGGATGATGAAGAAGCAACCGATGCGCTCGACAAAAACAAGAAGGAGTACGATTTAATTCTACATATATTATAATAATTTAAAATGATCCTGACATGAAAGCAGCTCATAATTATAGAATGACCGTGATTTAAAAAATTTTGTGCGATTATCCGTGCCGCGTTGTGAATGGGACTAAGGCCGCGGTCCAAATTATTCTTACGGTGCTTACATCGCTAATAGTGTTTTTAGCCTATCGTATTGTATCGTATCGTACTTATCCTCGAAACCGTGAGCAGTGTAAGCGCCAGAAAATTACCCCTCCATCCAAATTGTATGCATCATGAGTGCAATTCGGCTTGGTAAATATAATTATAATTATCATTATGTAAGCTCGTTTGGATTCTTTTCAAGGATCGTCTAAGCCGGCACTGGTTGTTCTCGGTTCTTTTGGAGTTCTATAGTTTCAGGAATTGTGTTTATTGCTGATAGCAGTTGGCGTTGAGCGTATGTGACTTTTGTTTTACAGGCAACCCTCGTATAACACGATGGATACGTACCGTGCTATATCGAAAACGTGTTAAGCGAGACATAGAAGTAATACAAATTACGACAATGCGTTCCGTGTTATATCAAAACAGCGTACTGTGTTATATCGAAAACGTGTTAAGCGAGACATAGAATTCATACAAATTAAGCCAATGCGTTCCGAGTTATATCGAAATTTAAAAGTCATAATAGCCATATAAAAAAACAATTTTATTTCAAGTATTTTTAATGATTCTAAACAAGGATTTGTTTACTGCAGGCGCCATCGCATAAAATTAATTGGGGGGAGGGGGGTTTCAGACAAAAAATAATTTGATATGTCTCATGAAATGTCAATTAAATACAGCGTTTATCCACTTTAGTGGAGATCCTTAAAATGAAAAATCGAGACAACAGCAAAAAAATTTCAAATGAAACACACATTGTCCGTACTCAAGATAATGGATGTTTGTGTTAGTTCGTATGAAGTGACTCTAATTTGTCCTAGCTTAGAAAAGTCTACTAAGTTAGGACATTCACAACATCACAATTTCTACAATTTGATCATAATTAATATGTCCTAGCTATTAGCAATATTACGTACTTTACACTCCACCATCGAGTCGAAAGATTTCTTCGGCCTATTCGGGAGCACACAGAAGAAACCGGACAACATTCACGGAAGTGTTAACGGTAGCAAGACAACGCTAATGGAACTATTCTATGAGCGCTGTGGATCGGTGAGTGTCACGCAACATTGTACTCGCAAGTTTTAATAGTTTCTGCTAACCGTGACGGTCGACAGTACCAGCCAGACTGTACCTCGAGCGGTCTAGTACTGCTGCGGCTATTTCGTGTCCTTTTAACTTTGTTGCGTTTTATCTATCAGCAGTATCCTACCTAGAACAGATGAAAGTGGGAAAAAACTAGTAAATGCCCTTTGGCTCTGACAACCGATGCTGCTGTTTCCCAGCGTTTCATTTATCTATTGGGCCCAAGAATTCAGATTCATTCCCCAGCCTCCATTACACATAGAGGAGTAATTTTGGGCTTATTTTTGCAATGGAATATTGCGAATTCAATTCAACTTCGATGGGTTCTTAAATAACAATTTAACTCACCTTCTGGAGAAGGCGTACTTGTGCTCATTGGATTACATATTTGTTAAAAAGAAAACAAATCTTACTTTAAAGTTACTCGTAATTTAATTAAAAACTTATCGGTAAACACAAATAAACTTAATCATAAAAACAAAATATTCTTCAGATCCTAAATACCACTACGTTGCACCACAAATAGCACACTCAAACCGTTCGGTCAAAATCATTTTGGATCCATAAACTCTCACCATTTCGCTTTGCACCACATTTAAAATGTTTCGATAGGCAGAGTGCCAAGCACAACAGCCTTTTTCGTTTATAATTCTAAAAGTACAACGCATTGCGTTGTATGTCGAAACGGAAAGGCAATTGAAACGAGCTTCGATCACAAACCCGAAGACGATGAGGAGAGCGAACGAATATACAAAGCGGGCGGCAAAGTTACTTTTGGCCGCGTTAATGCCGCGCGATTGGAGATCACGCCTATAAAATGGTAAGTTGATATTTTTCGGAGAGTAATTGGCATGTCGGTGATTTTTTTTGTTTTTTTTTATAGAATCAAGATTTGCCCGACGAAAAACAAATGATCTCAGCTCTGCCGGATGTTAATAAGCTAATAATCTCACCAACCAATGAGTTTATGATTCTTGCATGCGACGGCATCTGGAAGTTCATGTCCAGTGACGAAGTGGTTGAATTCATTAAGAAAAGAATCGACGAAGGATGCGAAAAACTATCACAAATTTGCGAACAGGTAAAAGAAAAAAGGAAAACATTGGAAAAAATGTCCAAAAATCTTATCACCACTCATTCTCTAGCTCTTCAACAATTGCCTAGTACCGAATACAATGGGCGACGGAACCGGCTGTGATAACATGACGGCAGTCAGAAACCAGCAATTCTCGATCTACCGACGAAAATTTTCATGGAATCGGAAGCAGTTCCGATTGCTCCATCAAGAAAACGTGCCGCATCACCAGCTCGTGTTGTCACCGACGAAGTTACAGCAGCTGCAGCCTCCGATAGCGAATCATCGTCGACAAATGAGTCGGCCAAAAAACGTATGAAAATCGACGATGATGATAAACCGGTAAGCGCTCAGGATGACGACGATGTCACAATGTCTTCGACGACAAGCGATAATCAAAGTACAACGTCGTCGACGACAACATGAACGACATACTAAGAACCGATGATTTTACGAGAGGCGCAAGAGTCCGAACTGATTGCAGCGCGGCGCACAGATTTATGCTGTTTATGATATCAATTACAAGAAACTAGGAGTTTTCTTTTTCTTTTTATCATTAATGTTCTTTTTTATTATTAAATTCAAACAACAAACAAATTGATCGAGGAACGAACGTCGGATTTGATTTGTCTCAGATTGTATCGTATAATGGAAAGCGAATATATTTTGGTTTATTATAATTTACGTTTTTATTTACTTAATTTTCGTGATGTCAAGCTTTTTTAATCAGGCCTGAATTATTGCCCAAACAGAACACGGACTTCGACTTCGAAGTCCCTGTCTTTTTAGAACACACAGGATTATATGGTGATGCCCACAACACCGACTTCGACTTCGGTGGCAAAAGGCAAAATCGAAGTCGGAGTCCGTGCTCTGTTTCGGCCAATACTCAGGAATACAACAAATGGATATCAGCCCTAACGTTTTTACCTTACCAACAACCAAACTGCCTCCGCAAAAAAATGATCTATAATAATAACAGTTCCTTGGGAAAATTTATAACGGTTGAGCATGTACATAATACGTTATTTTTTAATATAGCGCCATAACGATAGGTAAATGGTATTATATTCGTACTGCAGTAGCCAATATTGCCTGTAAAATTTACACAACTTAGTTGCAATTTTATGAACTCATTTTCTTTCAATGCCTTGCACTGTTTATCCAAAATAGTATTTATCAAATTCAAATTATTTGCGCCCAATTCGAAATTACACCTAAAAGTTCGAATTTTTTTTTTCATGTTGTCTGTAATTTTGCTGTCTGTTGTCTGTAATTCTGTCATTGACATTGTCATTGTTTTTCTTCTCGCTTTAAATATATGCGCAACCATGCTACTAACTCTTTCCTTCTTTCCATTTCCGGTTTCGAAATCGGATTTTCCAATTTCTGCCCTGGATAACTTTCGAAGTTACTTCAAACTTAAAATTAATTGAATTTCTGAAAGAAACTAAAAGAAATGTTTCGATCAAAAATTACTTTATCTGCATTACCAATTTTAAATCTAATGAATGTTTAAATTCATCAGAATTTTTTTCAATAATGCAGAAGCTCGGCTTATCATGGACAACTTTTTCGAAATAATGACATTTCTAAAACGTCGGCTATATGAGATAGCAAATCGAGGTCTCCATGTATACATCTCAGTGGCTCCCGCTGTGCCGTAGCAACTACCCAGCAAACAATAATCCACGAAATGTCGTTAGTCGGAAAATTCGGAACGATTTGTCTGACCGAAATCGTTTAGATGTCGGTGGGAAATTTCTGACAGAAATTTCATTACGATTTCGGACAGAATTCGAAAAGACATGTCTTCTTTCTGATGGTTTCAGGTGGCAATGCATGAGAAGCAATTGTCCCGCGTTCCGTTAAGCGTTCGATTTGAATTGTTAATTGAGCTCAGTTCGCAACTTACGTCTGTGAAGTGATATTTGAGTTGTATAATAAATACATGTGATTAAAAACTGTGAATATATAATTATTTATAATATATTTTAACAATAAACAAAGTTTTGTTGTGAATTGCAGTTCTTAGAGTTAAATTTAATGTTTTTATAGCGAGGCCGTATTTTTTTTTGTTCGGTATATTAAAATTTAATTTTTCGATAGACTTTATGGAGTTAAGACTTTATTGATTAAATTTATTACTATATTTTGTCTTCGGAGCGGTAAAAGGATATCACAATGTCAAGACCCACAAGCTAAAATCATCTTTATAACAACGGCCATGAAGAGGTATTTTAGTAACGTCAAGAACCGTCACAACAAGGGTTTAAAAACAAAGGATGAGGGTGGGTGTTAAAATCACTGCAGCTGTAAATGCAAGTTATTATGAAGAAGAACTGTCGTCAGATAATTAAACACTTGTGATGCATAATAAATAAAAAGTAAGGAACTTGCAAGAAAATTGATTTTTTTTTATTTTTATTCTACAGTAATGGTATTCGCTGAAGGAATTGGACTGCGGTATGTTTTTATACTCTAGATGAAATCATATATAGTATTATAAGTTTGATCCAGCTGAAAAATATGTAACGCATAGAACCAAGCTTCGGACGAAAAAAAGTTATTTATTATTTTATGTTTATTTGTGGCCAAAAACCTCAAATCCGCTTGACGTCCGACCGTCCATCCGTCCGTCCGTCCGTCTGTCCGTGAACACGATAACTCAAGAACGCCTTGACCTAGAATCTTGAAATTTTGAATCTAAGTGTTTGGTTAAATTTGTAAGGCTAAGTTCGTTAACGGGCAAAATCGTCCCACTCCTTCGGGTAGCTGCCATACAAAATGTCTTTAAAACACGTGTTCAAGAATATTGGCCGATAACTTCATAAGGGTTTAAAGCTACGACTTGGAAATTCTGTATGTGCTAATTTTCCAATATTTGGAGCTAAATGTATGATTATGAAGAAAATCCTATTAGTCTTTCGAGGGGCTGCTATACAAAAATCCTGTTAAAATACATATATTCATTCAATTCACGAAACTCACTATAACTCAAGTAATCGTTTAGCTATGAGTTCAGAATTTTGTACAAATTAGTTTTGAGTGAAAACAAAGTTCGAGTTTGCTAGGCAGATAAATGCTAGGCAGATAATACCTTCTGGTACCTGCCATATAAAATGTCATTAAAACATGTGCTCAAGAATATTGGCCGATAGCTTCAGACAGGTTTAAGCTATGATTTTAAAATTTTGTATGTGCTAATTTGGCAATAGTTGGAGCTAAATGAATGATTATGAAGAAAATCGTATTATTCCTTCGAGTGGCTGCCATGCAAATATCTTTTTAAAATATCTTCATTCAATTCACGAAACTCACTATAGCTCAAGAAATCGTTTAGCCACGAAGTTTAAATTTTGTACAAATAAGATTTAAGCGAAAAGGAAGTTAGACTGCGTCTGCAGTGAAATTTCTTGACTCCTTCGAGTAGCTTACATAAAAAAAAATCCTTGAAAAGACGTGTTCTACAAAATTTGTCGATGGGTTCAAGGAAAAGGATACATATATAAGAAATCGAGTGAGTCCTTCCTGCACCTAACATGTGAAAGTCCTTCAAAAATGACATTTTTTCCCTATGGCACACCCAGTTCAAGAAATGATGTTGAACATTGATGATATTGTCTTTAAGTTTCAAGTAGCAACCGAATGGAGGTCCTTAATAAATTACATACAACATGCACATGCGTAGTTCTACTTTAGCGCCAACTACAATATAAATCAAAGTTCAGTATCATCTAGAGTATTATACGATGCTTGCAGCCGATCGTGACTGCAGTATGTTTTCAGAATTTTTTTCGTTGCGACATAGAAATCTTATGTAGTTCGCGAACGAACTAGTTTAGAAGAGTGGTCTCATAACTGAAATAAACGAACTATTATAGTTCGCAGTCAGTTCCGCTCATAGACGTAATAGTATAACTGGATCGCCCAGGAAACAAAAAAGTCCGACATCGTTACGAATTCGGTACGATTTGTCAGTAAAACGCGCCGACATCAGACACCACTTCATACCGATGTCGTGGCGATAAATGTATGGAACGGTTGACACGATTCGGGAAAGAAAAATCGTAACGAAATCTGATATAAAAATCGTAAAAATATCTTGAAGACATTTTGTAACGAATTCTGATAGAAAAATCGTAGTGATATCTTAAAGATATTTCGTAACGAATTCTTATAGAAAAATCGTAACGATTTCTGATAGAAAAATCGTTACGATATCGTAACGATATTTCGATCAGAATTTGATACGAAATATCTTTAAGATATCGTTACGATTTTTTTATCAGAATTCGTTACCATTTTTCTTTCCCGAATCGTGTCAACCGTAAATTTTTCGACACGACATCGGTACGAAGTCGTGTCTGATGTCGGCGCGTTTTAAAGACAAATCGTACCGAATTCGTAACGATGTCGGACTTTTTTGTTTGCTGGGTACCAAACAGACTCGCACGCACTCGCACCCATTGAAATCTTAGATACCTTAATGTCAAACAACCCAGCAAACAAAAAAGTCCGACATCGTTACGAATTCGGTACGATTTGTTTTTAAAACGCGCCGACCTCAGACACGACTTCGTACCGATGTCGTGACGAAATATGTATGGAACGGTTGACACGATTCGGGAAAGAAAAATCGTAACGAATTCTGATAGAAAAATCGTAACGATATCTTGAAAATATTTTGTATCAAATTCTGATCGAAATATCGTTACGATATCGTAACGATTTTTTTATCAGAAATCGTTACGATTTTTCTATAAGAATTCGTTACGAAATATCTTAAAGATATCTTTACGATTTTTATATCAGAATTCGTTACGATTTTTCTTTCCCGAATCGAAAACATTATACGTGTCGCGCGAAATAATTTGTGAAAAAGTGAATGAAAAAGTGCTTAAAAAGTTTCGGAAAGTTACGTGTGAGGTGCAGAAGTGCATATATTTTAGAAAAACAGCAAGTTTCCGTTGCTGTTTTTCAGAAATACGGATTAAAACAGTGAAAATGAAGTGCATTCTGTGCGGTTTAAAAACTCAAGTAAAAGTGAAATGTGCGGGAGTTTCTTTTTTCCGGTAAGTGTAATATAATAAGGAAGAGTAATCCTGCCAAATGCAATGATTGTTTCATTCAGAAAAGGCGAAAAATTACCGAAATTCGACTTCGGTAACGAATAGATACCAATCTGTCAAGCATCGGCCATGATTACTTATGCTTTGCCAAAGGCGTACTTAACTTCAAAGATCGGGGGTTTATAATATGAGTCGTTGATTTTGAAAGTGGAAAAAGTAGAATTTTAAAAAATAAATTGTTGTGAAATTGTAACGATGTTTTAAATAACACAAAGCATTTTTCTGAAAATCTATTGATGGTATTGTTTTATTACACTTTTAGCAAATACCAGTAAATTATCCCGAAAGTTGATATGCATATTTTTAAACATGTTAAGCGTGTTATGCCTGAAGCATGTCGATTTAAAAACGAAAGTGACTTCTTTTGAAAAGTGTAATTTCAGTTTGCCTAGTAGTGAACGCTTAAGATTGAAATAGTGTAAAGCTATGGTTTTAGTGCGATGCATCCAGAGTATGGATGCTCCGAAAGAGTGGTTTTTGCTTATTCCTTTTCCTTGTGTTAACTTTATTCTAATACATAATGTAAGTAGACTAATTACACTTCAATATAAATTTATACGAACTCCATGGATGCAAAGGATTTATCCTGATCACAAAATAGTTTATGTATAATAACCGCAACCATATTGTTATTACTAAGGAAATAAGTAAAGAATTTGAATTTGAATTTCTTAATTTAAAATGATTATATTATTTTGTACCATCATTTACCCCTTTCCTCATGTGCGATACTTAATACGAGACGCATGATAATTACATAATTACGCTGTAATTGAAATTCAAACCGTTTTGATTTGCATTACAAAATGTATATTCTCTAATGGAACCCCCCCCCCCCCCCCTTAGAAAAGAATTTGTTTTTGACTACGCCACTGCACAAAAAATTTTCACTATTATACGTTACAATAGTATGCGTGTGCTATTTCCATTTCCACTTCATTTCTTTCACTGAGATGTATATATATCAGTGATTTCTTTCGAGTAGTTAGAGTTTCTTATATTCTTCTTCGTAGCTTACTACCGATCCAGTTATACTATTGCATCCATGGTGAAAATCCCCCCAACAAATAGAACAGACCTCATGTTTGGCATTCGGATTTGTTTCATGTTCATACTTTTGCAACTGTGGGTTCACGGTTTCATTGGGAAGCCGTGTATTTAATAGTGCTGTTTAAATTTTAGTGTGCAATTGATTAATATTGGACTTTGCTTAAGCTTCTATGTGGCAATTAAAATAGTACAAAATACGATTGGGTTAGCTCGGAGAATGCTAAAAGCTCACTGACAAAATTATTTTCTTCCATATACCTCCTTTGTTTGGATGTGGATGTCATTTGTTGTCAGCTGTGAATCTAGAGAAAAGTTCGCTTAAAATTGATAAACATAAAACCTTGGATAATGACTTCTTCAAGTCCTGAGCTAAATTACAGTGACCTGGGATATAATAGGAATCCATTCAGGGAACGGCCCATTGATGAAAATTTACTAGGTACCATGGACATAGACAATGAAGATACTCCGCGGAATAGTGGCATCATGATTCATGTAGTTCCGGAGACTAGTAAAGGCTAGTGCAAACGTAAGACAATGTTAGTTTATTATTAAAAATGTTAATTTGATATTTTAGCTCGTTGGAATCATATCGAAGACTTGGATTCATTTTTCACCAGAATGTATTGCTATCATCAAAAGCACGGATTTTGTGTAATTGCGTTAGATGAGGTCTTGCAAATTGGCCAGTTTGCTTTTGTTGTTTGGTTGATTATAAGTGTCACCCATTGTATACGCTATCCAGTGTTATTCGGGTAAAGAATCTTTTATTAAAAAACTTTTTGTAATTTAAACAAAAACTCTTTTTAGTGATGTTGTAACAAACACAAACTCAACTA
This sequence comes from Beris chalybata, assembly GCA_949128065.1. NCBI lineage: Eukaryota > Metazoa > Arthropoda > Insecta > Diptera > Stratiomyidae > Beris > Beris chalybata. The sequence continues at coordinate 70,380,478 of OX421897.1, read as the reverse complement.
AAGTTACTATACCCGATGTAATTATCCCGGCTGCTGAGTGTATCTCTAATTTTGGACCTTTTACCTGGTTTGCATTGATTGTGTTGTGCATTCTCTTGCTTTTTAGACTGGTGCGAGTTTTTTATCATATCGCTCAGTTTTGGGACATAAAAAAATTCTTTAATACAGCTCTAAAAATTGATGACGTAATGTTATGATTCTTTTATAATGTAACAGTATTAAAATTGTTCCTCATAGACTGAGCTTGATAACTTAACATGGCACGAAGTACAGAAGAAGGTTCGTGAAGTTCAATCAGAGCAACAAATGTGCATTCATAAAGAACAACTCACTGAACTTGATATCTACCATCGAATTTTACGGTATGTAGTTTATATTGTTTACCAGTTAAATTAGTATCTATTGTGTGTACAACTTGATTCGGTCCGTTTTTTTGTGTTCAAAAATGCAATTATTTGAATGATAAAATGAATACATACATTATTCAAAGTGGAACTTGAATTTTTGCTAAAAAAAATCTTTAAGTTTTTTATTGTAAAATAAAAAATAATTGTAAAATTAAAAAAAAAACTCGACGTCACTACCTGGTGATTTAGTGTAGAAATAGTAAAAAAATTTGCAGCTCGCAAAGCATCCCGAATAAAGCAACATCCATCAGTCCGGTTGCTAAATTTTAAAAGGTCTTCTTTTTGCAAGACAAGCTTACCTATGAATAAAGTTGTCCTGTTTGATTTTTACCGCCTGGTGGAACACATTATGATTGCTAGTGATGTGCTCTTCAAATCGTTGGAAATCGAATTTTTTGCTAAATGGCGATGTTGGTAGAACCATAGGAACTGCTTTGATACTACCAGTCTGTTGAAGAACTTTTACTTCACGTTTTAATGCAACGACCTCCTCCGTTAATCTTATTACCGATGCCTTCAAATCTTGATTGCACAATCTGTTAAAAAGTACAAAATAAAGTTTTATATAAAATTACATTCAACTTACCTACAACTTTCTTTTACCACGTTTCCACTACACCTTAATCTCGCGATTAAGAGAACTAGATTAAGCACGCAGGGACGTTATTTGTGGGGTGAGGGGGCGACAGGGAGGGCGTTTGCCACATTTGTTATATATAATATATGAAAATACCAAATCTCCCCCTCCCCCCACAAATGACGTCTCTGAGTGCTTAATCTCGTTCTCTTAATCGCGAGATTACGAGGCAGTGGAAACATGGCATTAAACAATATTGTCAGTGCTAAGGCCGGCAATGTTTTTGATCTTTATAACCTCACTTCCTTTCTGCAAAAATTTCAGGTTCAGAATATATTCTTTATTTTCCGTAGTAAAGGTTATAAATGTTCCTTAAATAATAATGGTATACATGGGTAAATATAATTTTAATTGTTGATTTTTAGCTTACTTTTCTCCGTGTTCTTCTCACGTTGCTTTGTTGACAGGTAGAGTGGTGTTCTTATCACGTTGCTTGGTTGACAGCTAGACTGGTGCCACTTCACCAACGATACATACTCTTGTGGCATCACCTTTCAAGGCTGCCAACACTCCCCCCAGTATACCGAGAATTTGGTCTACTTTTTTAGTGCAGACGTCAAGAACGGCGATCTTTACGGCGGGCCTTTCGTAAACACCAGTACCGGTTTGCACTGTGGCCCATCTTACTTGTCCGTCTTTCCCAGCGTGAGTGGCGATCACCCTTCCCTTGGGCCAGCAGTTTCGTGGGTTGTTGGAGTCGACTAGTACAACTATGTCACCTACTTCTAGTGGTTGAACTATTTCGTACGCCTGGTTAGGGTAGGATGGTACTCTCTGATTCAACGTTTCCAGAAAAGGTCTGCATACTGTTATGCGGTGTGCCAGTTTCTTCTAAGTAATGCTCCTTCGTCGCGAAATTCTGCTGGTGGTTTCGAACCATTTGAAGATCCGAGGAGGAAGTGATTTGGCGTTAGAGCTTCGGAATCTTCATCATCGACTGTATGTTAGGGGGCGTGAGTTAACTACTTTCTCTACTTCTGTCAGCATATTGCGAAGTACTTCATCCGTTGGATTTCGGCTGGGCATGATTTGATACAGGATCTTTTTTACGGACTGTACCAGTCTTTCCCAGCTGCCGCCCATGTATTGAGATACGGGTGGAATGAATACCAATTTCGTATCTTCGGTGGTAAATTCTTGTATGAGCTGGTTTAGATTTTCTTCCTGAAGGGCTTCCCGAAGTTCTCTTCTCGCACCCTTGAAGTTTGTGCCGTCGTCGCTGTAGACTTGTATCGGGGGGCGAGCGACTCACTATCTGAAATACAATTTATATAATCTGAAATACAACTCACTATTCTGAAATACAATTTACCTAATCTGAAATACAACTCACTATTCTGAAATACAATTTACCTAATCTGAAATACAACTCACTATTCTGACATACAATTTACATAATCTGAAATACAACTCACTATTCTGAAATACAATTTACCTAATCTGAAATACAACTCACTATTCTGAAATACAATTTACCTATTCTGAAATTAATATTATATAATCTGAAATACATGTTGAAAAGGTGTAGATGCTTTTGGTTCCTTGTTCACTCTTGCCTTTAGGTTATGTACGTATGTTAGTACAAGCGCTGTCACTCGCAATAGACGGTTCCAGTCGGAATACCGCTCCACTTCAATTAGCGGTACGGGTGCCGATTGATGAAACATGTGCGGCCTTATCTCTTTATTCGTTGTATGTATTTTGAGCTATATGAGATTCGCGCTTTTCCCATTCGTCTTCGGGGTCCCATAGAAATTGTGGGCCCTTAAACCATCTGCTGTTCGATGAGAAGTCGGGATATCTTTGCCATTTCGTTGCTTCGTCGGCAACGTTTGCCTTTGTTAAGATCCAGTGCCAGTCGGCAATATCCGTTGTCTCCAGGATCTCGCTTACCCGAAACGCTACGAACTGACAATATCTCCGGTGATCTGATCGTATCCAGCAAAGAACATTCCGTGAGTCGGACCAGAAATAACGCTTGACCATTCTGTCGAGTTCATTGTCGACATTATTGCTACATTCACAAAGGTGTGGGCTATGGTGAAACGTATATTTAGTGGTCTCTGCATGTGTTTTCTCGGAGTAGGCGCCATAGGCCATCCAGCCAAGTCGAGCCTTTGAAGCTATAGGTTGTTGTATTTTTCCTTCTCTGGACTTAAGAGGGAGTCCGAGTCACCAGCTGTCTAGGCCAATTAGTATGCGCGGGGTGACCATTTAGTATGATTCGATAGTCAGTCCTTTCAGATGAGGGTATCTTTCGACCATCTCCTGCATCTTCATTGACTGAGACGGAAGCTGTAGTGACTTCACCGTGTGAACATTCCCTAGCCGGTACTTCTTTGTTGTAGCTTGGGTTCAAGAGATGTCGACGTCAATTCTCCTGGAGGTTTCTTCGAAGCGGGAGGTGTTGGCGGTCCAATTCAGGCACAGCGGCTCCAATACGCCTGATAATTTTAATTCGGCTGCGATTTCTTTATCGACTAAGGTGAGCGAGGATCCGTCGTCTAGAAAGGCGTACGTATTTATCTTGGTACCCTTACCATGGAGGACGACAGGCACGATGCGAAACAATATGGCTTGCGCGTGTTTCGGGTGATCATGATGTTCAACTCCCACTACTTTTGGCTGCAGGGAATCTTCCTTCTCCGCATTGTGTTGTTCAAGAATATTTGGCTGCGAGGGAGCTGTTGCGTCCTTCTCCACATTGTGCAGCAGACGGTGATGCTTTAGGGTGCAGCAACTCACTCCGCAGACCCTTTTCGATCTATATCGAAGGGCTCCGTGTGCTTTGAGGCACTTGCGGCAGAGTCCATGCTCCCTAATCACTGCCCATTTTGAGCAATGACTAAGGTTTTGGAACATTTCACAGGTTGCGGCGGAAGAACATGTCTTTTTGCAAATGCGGCAAACCTTAACTGGTTCTTTGCTATTAGTTTCGGCTTGTTCAGGTTGACCTAGGTGATTTCCTGAGTGGGTATGAAGAAAGTTTTTCTTTTCTGTGTCGCCTGTAGATGTAGGCCATGTGACGGAGCTAGCTGCCTCAGCCATCGTGTATAGCCATGCACTGAATTCGGATAGGGTTTCAGCAGGTAGCTTTTGTTTGTGCAAAGCCCAGTTCAGTCTGATTGAAGGAGGAAGTTTATCCACCAACTCTTTTAGGAGGGAAGGATTGTACGCATTCGTCGCGAAGCTGCACGCTTCCATTGACGCACACAAGTTCTGCACGGCTAGTGCGTAATCGATTATCGTGATGAGCTTTTCGGCTTTAGGTGCTGATGCGCTTCTAATTTTTTCCATTAGAGTGGGTATGATGATCTCTGGTCTTCCGTAAAGCATCTTTAGTGTTGAGATAACTCCCGCGACGCATGAAGGTAAGAGTAATTTACTCTTTACGGCGTCAAGGGCTCTACCTTTTAGGCAGCGTTGGAGTCGTATCATGTTCTCCTCGTTGGATAAGCCACACATGCGAGTTGTCTCGTCGAAGGTTGAGATAAATAGCAGCCACTCGTCAGGGTTGCCGCTAAAATTCGGTAACGCTTTCGGCGTTGCTTGTCGAGCAGCTAGTTGGCTTTTAGTTAGTTGTGGAAACTCGCCTGGAATTTCGACGATTACTTGATTATCGACTGCATGAGCTGTTTTCACCGGTTTGAAAGTCTCGATTTGCTGTTCAATGCCCACGTTTGGGACGCAAACGGGTTCACTGTCTGCAATCTTTACGGTAGCGGCGGTATTGGTGAGTTGGTTTACCTGAGACCAGTTGCTTAGAGTCTTCGACATCATTACACGAGACGGTTGACTTTGGTTTTGGCACGCCGGGTGCGTGTCCCCTCCATTTGTATGAGGATGGTTCGCTATCTTCTCGTTGTTGAGGAGCCAGTGTTTGACCTTTGACTGTAGATGAGCTTCGCGGTCATCGACGACTGACGATTTCTCGCTGGCCAGATCATTGAGTAGCCGGTTCTTTTTGTCCAGATATTCCTTGTCCTCTTGTTCTTGCGATTCCATCGCAGCGCGTTCTTCTTGGTCGCGCTTCGTTTGCAAGTCACGGTGCTGACGATCTCTAGCCTCCCTCGCAGCGCGTTCCTCTTGGTTGCGTTTGGACTTTAGGGCCCGTTCTTTTTCCAACCTTTGCAGGTCCAGCTCCATGCGTTTGACAGATGAAGCCTTAGAAGCTTCCGATCGGGTATTTTGCTTCGATTTCAGTTCGGTGTTGGATTCCTGCAGATTTGGCAGATCCAGTCCTGGTTTTGAACATCGTTGGTAACGCTGACGCACCAGCGGTCACATTCGTCACATTGGACCATTTCATCATTGTCTGCTTGAATGCATTTTTGGCAATGTTGTTGTCCCTCGGCCATTGGTGGTGTACGCTGAATTTGCGTGGATTTGCTAAAGACGTATCGACGTGTAGTCATACTGTCTTGGTAGCAGGGCGCAGAATAAACATTTATAATTTGTCGGTGCTAAGGCCGGCAATGTTTTTGATTTTTATAACCTCACTTCCTTTCTGCAAAAATACCTGGTTCAGAATATTTTCTTTATTTTACGTAATGAAGGTTATAAATGTTCCTTAAATAATAATGGTATACATGGGTAAATATAATTTTAATTGTTGATTTTTAGCTTACTTTTCTCCGTGTTTTTATCACGTTGCTTTGTTGACAGCTAGACTGGTGCCACGTCACCAACGATACATCCTCTTGTGGCATCACCTTTCAAGGCTGCCAACAAATATATTTGCAATGCTTTTTTTATTTACCGCCAATCTTTTAAGCTTGTGGAGTAGTTGGAGGCCCAATTGTCCCAGTAATTGTTGTATGTTTTATGTCTGCTAGAATGTTAGTAAAAGTTAATGTTAATGTTGTTTGACGAACAAGTCGTTGGCTTGCCCGTTTTAATGGTATTTCTCGAGTACTAGCAGACTCTGATTCTGACCCATTGAAATCGCTTTCATATAATATATATATAATTTTTTTTTTCTGCTTGTGTTAATGTAGCAGGTTTCGGACCACCTGAAGTAAAATAACTTTGCTATATTAAAGTGTTACCTGGACGAAGCATCAGGAATCTAGTGTAGTCCATGTCCTCCGTATGTTAAGTTGCACGTCGATTGCACACGCTGTGGGTGTGTTCCAAGTCCAACGAAAAGGTCACCACGAAAAGGTCAACCACACGGCTGATTAACCTAGCGCAAAAGAGAACGAAGGTTTACCGCTACGGGTGAGTAGCGGCATTCGAACGAGACAGAAAAATTCTTGAGCGGCATCACGAAATATTTTAAATCAGATCAGATTCGATCCAATGGAAAAACGCTATCATCGCGCTATAATTCAGTCGTCGAAGTTATCAACGTTTCTTTTTGAGATGTGGCAATCGCTCGGAATGAGAATACACGTATTCGTTTCGAGTGCATGATTGAAAGCAATTTACGATCCTTTTTTTTGCGCGATAATTCGATCAGTGGCGAGTTTGTTTCGGGTAGTAACTTGTTTGGGTGGCGAAGAAGCCAACGTCGATCGTGGGTACCATCATCGCCGCCGCGGTAGAAAGTTCGGCAGTTTGCGAATGGGAAGCTCGGAAAAAGAAAAAAATGAGCCTTAAAGTGCATGTTCTTTGTTAACACGATAATTCTAGAAGAAAAGCAAGTGCTTAGAAACGGAAAGCTTCGTGAGGGGACGGGGGCAATTTCCCGGTTCGCGTTGAAAAACAAAAGGGGAGAGTTTTTTGCGTCTGCCAGGCTACGTTGAGATCCGGCCGTTTGGTTCGCGATCGAGTTGATTTCGACGACCATTTTGCAAACGATTCGAGCAAAATTCAACTTTTAAAAGGGTTTTACTAGTCGATTTCGTGTGAGTTTGGTGTCGGAAACCGCTAAAAGTCGAGTGTTCGTAACAAAACTGAGAAAGTGCAAATGGTAGTTAAAAATCGGAGCCCACCCGAAAATTCAGGGATATTCGTCCAGAAGTTTTTTTTCCTGTCACGTAGAAATGGTGTGTAGTCGTTTCTAGAAAAAGAAAGAAAGAAAAAAAAAACATGTGCAAACGAGCTGCTCGTGTCGAATGTTGGTGCTGCCGACCTTTCAATTTGCCCAGAATTTGCAGTTCCAATAAATACTCTGGCATCTTAATGTAATGGGAATTTATTCTCGCTACATTAAAGATCTTCTCATTTCTCGGCGTAAACTAGGGCCAAATTTTATATAAAACTTATCAAATAATCGACTGGATAGTGTATTAGACACAAGTGCTGCTTTAGATCTCCAGTTATTATCGAACGGGTTGGAATTGCCAAATATTTTAACGCGTAAAAACTTCTTCGAATCGGATTGAAACCACTTGAAAACCTAATAGTTGGTTTTCTGGCAGCCGCAATAAATCGTGTCCTCCTAATTAATCATTCGAACGACTCACATGGTTGCCTATATCGACGCGTTTATCAGTTTTGAATAGGACTTGTCCGCGCGTACACAATGTTAACCGGTCACAGGAAATAATGTCGTGTGAGAGAATACATCGCTTGATTTAAGACCCCAATATTGCGAACAAGTAAAATATTAAAAGTTTAAGATATAAAAGGAACTGGAAATATTAAAAAAAACCAATGAACGAACGAACAAGAAATTGAAGTAAATTAAAAATTCAAAACATGAACTACAATGGATTTAAAAAGATTGAATTAAATATCAATTATAATTGAATTAAAATTTGTTTTTTAAAAAAAAGAAGAAAAAAAAACCATAAGATCTAATAAATAAATAAAAAATGAATTTTAAGAATAAAATAAAATAAAATAAATGACATGACGACAGGACGGAATAATATAAAATAAAATAGCAATTAAATTAAAAAATAAAATAATTTAACACCACTCCGAAAAAAGGAAAGAAAATGGGGTGAGTTTGTTTTATGTTACTTTTAAATATATTTTGATTTTTCTTTGGTTTTTATTTTGCAAATTTTTAATTTATTTTTTTTTTTTTATTTTTGCGTTGACATGTTTTTTTTGTTGATATATTTTCTTTTCTTATACTCTAGATGAAATCATATAGAGTATTATAAGTTTAATCCAGCCCGAAAAGTTTGTAACGTATAGAACCGAGCCTCGGACGAAAAAAAGATATATATTTTGTTATGTTTCTTTGGGGCCAAAACCCCCAAATCCGTTTGCTGTCCGTCCGTCCGTCCGTTTGCACGATAACTCAAGAACGCGTTGACCCAGGAAGTTGAAATTTTGTCACAACTTGTAAAATGGAAAAAGTAAGGCTAAGTTAATGGGCGATATCCTTCCACTCCTTCGGGTACCTCTCATACAAAAGTCCTTGAAACACTTTTTCACAATTATTGCTCGAATGTTTCAAGTTAGGAACCTGCAATTTTGCATACTTAAAGTTTACAATGTTTGAAGCGAAAGTTCCGAATATGATACAAATCGAATGAGTCCTTCGTGTAGCAGCCTAGAGTAGTCCTTCAAAAATGCATGGAAGTTATAGAATTCACTATAGGTCCAGTACGAGTTAAAGCAGGGATTCAAAATTTTACAGGAATTAGTTTTATATGAAATCCTTCGGGTAGCTGTCATACAAAAGTTCTTAAGACACGTGTTCACCAATATTGAACGATAACTTTAAAATGCTTTACATTACGAGTTTGAAATTTTGTGTACTTTGATTTTATAATAGTCGCAGCTAAAACTATTAATATGAAAAATATTCCATAAGTCCTTCATGTAGTCGCCATACAAAAATTTTGTTAAGTGTCCTAACTTAATTTATGGAACTCACTATAACTCAAGAAATCGAGTAGCCACTGTACACTAGTTTCTACCTGTAAGTAAAAAGTCATGTAATAAATGTTTGTGCACTCTTTTCTTTGTCTTTACGTGTGCTTGTTGTTGTTTTCTGCACCTAACAATTAAATCCATGCGCTTTGTTGTTGTTTTCTGCGATAAGAAGTGTAATTGCCTGGTATTTGAGTACTGTGTAGTGCATTGCTACGAAACCTCGCGGAACGCAGGTGGTGTTTGTGCTTCGAGGAAGTATAGTGCGTTTATTAAGTGAAGTCACCAAAATATAGAATCAAATAACCCGAAGTCTAAGATAGTTGTTTGTGAAAAAATGGCTGAAATGTGCGAGTGAGATTGACTTAGGCTCCGTAAATTTTTTTTGGAATAAGCGTCTAATGACGTGTGTATTTAATTATTGTTTTTTTTTTTGCGGGAACGTTGCATTGTAGAGACTCCGAAGGGTTAACCTGGTCTCCTGCGATTTCACGTTATACAACTCGGGAGCTCTGTGCTTGTTTGCTAGACACTTCTTTATGCTATTATTTACCTGAATGATGTTAACTCAAACTCGTTCGATGCGTCAAGGACCTTTTAGATCATCTCCTCTAAGTGAGAATTTATCGGCGAAGAATATGCAAGGAAAGACTATGGAAGACCTGTCAGGTCAAATGAAGGAAATGGAACGAGGTATGATGCAGCAGTTCTCGCAAATACTTCAGAAATTTCAAAACATGTTCGATGAGTATAAAAAAGAAGTAGTTGCTCTTATTGAGGTTAAAAATCGCGAAATTCTGAAAATAGACCAAACCAAACGTGTACGGAACTAGCTAATAAGTGCGATTATTTGGAACGAAGACTCATTGAGCGCAATGCTATAATTCCCGGCATTCCGCATGTGCATGGTGAAAACCTTAGGGAGACCTTAAAATCAATTGTGGCTGCTATCCAGTTTGATGAGGAAATCGCACCTGAAGTTTTCCGAACCCGGCAAATATCCAATAGCAAGTAACCGTCCGTTATAGTGGTAAAATTTGGGACACTTCAGCATAAGGTGGAACTTATGAAAAAAATTAGGCTCCGGAAACCCAGACTAAATGATATAGGATTCAATGGCAAGTCCGCAGTATTTATGTTGGACAGTTAAACTCTGGTAAACAAAGTGATTTTTAACGGGCTCGTGATCTCAAAGCCGAAGGGAAAATTCACAACTGCTTTACGCGGTTGGGTGTTGTGCACGTTTGTTTATCACCGAACAGTTCGCCGATTAAAATTTCTGAAATGGCCAGATTAATTGATATAGAATCATCATCACATCATGGCACAAATGGATGAGTCGCGTAATATGAAACTTCGTTGAATGTTACACCGACAGACACACTAAACGTAACCAGGATTCGAGCAATAAAAACATCTCAACGATTACCAGCAGATTTAAATTGACCAGCTGACGGGGGAGACTTGCAGCGACATTTATATTATCTTATATTTCTTTGTTTTCTTTCTCTTCTTTTTTTATATTTGTTATTATTTTTTTTCCTCTTCTTTAATTTATTATGGTCAACCTGCAATTACAGAAGGTAACAATTTCAGTTAAAATTTTCTACTTATTTTATAGAATTATTGTTTTTTCGATAGTCATAATTATGTTTCCATGTTACAACTGCCCCCATTTCGTTGTTTATGATGCTCATCGCTTTGTTCACTTGAATTTATTTAACTTTGATAATGGATAATTGTAGTGATGGTTTACGCGAGGCGAGTTCCACAGGTTACTATTTCATTCCCAATATTATTTTAACTTCTGCTCTCAAATCTATGTAGTCAAAATTTTAATGTCTGTTACATAAATATTCGGAGTATTTTCCCTAAAGTTGAAGTACTAAGATCCACCTTTACGCGCTATACACATTGCACACGACTGAACGAATTTTCCGATACGAATTTTCGTTTTTCTGCTTAATGTAAAATTTTCTGATATGAGAAAATTGGTTTAAATCGGTAATAATAGCATTTTTAAGAATATCATAATAGAAAATTTCAATAGATTTGGATTTTGATTGATAATATTCAATAAAAGTCCGTTTATCGGTACCAATATTTTTAGTCGTACGACGGATTCATTTTTCTTTTTATTATCAATTAAAACTACAAATTCCTGGAGATTTTCTTTCATAATATTTTTGAAAATGCTAAAATTACGATTACAACTAATTGTTCAATAACTTAAGATTTCTCAATAGGTCGAAAAACGAAAAATCGGATCGGAAAATTCGTTCGGTCGTATGCAATTTGTACAGCGCCTTAATAAGACGAATTTACACGCCATTATGGTTTCGGAAAGTTTGCTGGATCCTAAAACTCCGTCTGAGATGGTTAAAATTCCGGGTTTTAAAATTTATCGGAATGACAGAGCTAAAACCAACCTAGCCGGCAGAAAAACTAGAGGAGGTGGTGTTGCTTTACTTGTTCGATGCGGTATACCGGTCAAAATTCTGCTAAAGTCAACGGCCAGTGATGAAATTGAATTTATAATCGCCGAAGTTAAAACTGGAAAACTGAGTTTACTTCTTGGATGTGTATATTTTCCTCAACCATCAGCTGCTCGACTTTCACCATTGATAGATGCTTTAAAAAATCTTGTACCTAAGTATCAAAACATCATTATTGGTGGTGATTTTAATATTAATATTTTGAACGACAAAGATTCGGTTTTTTCAGCCTTCTTAAGAAAGCTAAACAGTTGCACTTTGCAAATTGTCAACAGTGCCGTTCCAACTATGTAGATTCAGCGATACCTGTTCGTCGTTACTGAATCTTTTTCTTATTGACTCCAATGATGAAGATAAAGTTGCTTGTTTCGGACAAGTATCACTTCCTGGCATAACTAACCACGACTTGATTTACTAGGCTTATAAGATCCATACAGAAGTTCCACCTAGTGATCCTATTTTTTTTCGAGATTTCAAAAACTGCAATATTGACCTTCTGTTGAGTAATGCATCTGTAATGCCATGGAGTAATGTTTACACCTTTTCAGATATTAATGATCAGCTTTCCTGTTTCAGTCATATGCTTATGGAATTGTTCAATTTACACGTACCTGTGCGTACAGTAACACCCAAAGATAGTTATATACCATATTATAATCCAGAAATTGCTATCCTCTCTAAACGTGATGCTGCTTATGGTCAATGGAAGACACTTAAAACTTCCGAGTCGAGGCTAAAATTTACTTGTTTGCGAAATCGGGTAAGCATATTGTGCAAGCAGGCCCACAAAAAATACGTCAATCAAATGCTTAATCCCTGCCTGCCTTCTGACCTTTTTTGGTCTAATGTTGCAAAGCTAGGTTTGCTAAGTTTACAGTGCAAAACGGCTTTGATGCTAATGAATTAAACGAAAATTCATAATTTCTCCCAGCACTACTGCGAACAGTGTATTATCCTCAATTTCAAGTACACTGGGTGTGATCCCTCTGCTAGTTTTTCTTTTCGAAATATTACCCATGATGAAGTTTTGAAAGCTATTTTCCATGTAACATCCAATTCAATTGGTCCTGATTATGTGTCCATAAAATTTGTTAAATTATTGCTCCCCATCATTCTCCCCTACATTACGTGTATATTTAATACCATATTAACTTCGTCTGTCTATCCTTCGGCTTGGAAAGTGACTAAAATTATTCCCGTTCCCAAAGTCGCTAATCCTGATATAAATGATTTCCGGCCTAGCAGCATTCTCTCTAGCCTATCTAAAGCTTTTGAATATATTCTACATTCGCAATTAGGTATATTTTTGAATAACAATAAATTGCTAAATCAATTTCAATCTGGTTTCAGAGCTGGCCATAGTACCAATACAGCGTTACTTGAAATTTCTGATAGCATTCATGGCAGTACCGATCAAAAGATGATCACTATCCTATTACTACTTAACTTTAGCAAAGCATTTGATTCTATTGACCACAATCTGCTTTGTGATACGCTGAAGCATTGTTTTCATCTCCAGCAGTGTGCCGTTAAGCTTATCAAGAATTACTTAACTGATCGATCTCAATTTGTCTTTTTAAATGGATCGCAGTCAGACCACCTTTCAGTTGAGTGCGGAGTTTCTCAAGGATCTGTTCGGGGTCCTCTACTATTTTGTCTTTTCATTAACGACCTCCCTGAATGTTTCGCTGAAGCAAACTGTCGCTTAGATGCGGATGATACCCAGATCTTTTTAAACTGCCCTATTTCAAAATTAACTGAATCTATATGTAAAATGAATGATAAGCTTGATGCAGTTTCCCATTGGGCGAATATAAATGGTCTAAGACTTAATTGTAGTGAAACTCAAGCCATTGTAATTTATTCGAAAGAAATTGATACTCGGAATCTTCCAAAATTGCGTCTAGGTGTTCAATTGGTCAATGAGGATATCTCTATACTCAAATGTTCAATGCGGATATCTCTATACTTTTTCAAAGTCCACTGTTTGAAATTATAACAAATATTTCATTCGTAAATTCAATGTTCTTTACATTTATTTTGATTGACACAATGTCCAATGGTTCAATACCATACAATACAAAATTCAACGAACGTTTTAATTCAACATACAAAGGACTACAAATGTTCAAGTTCGAATTAACAATTGAAAAAATTCCAATAAAAATGATTGCAGAAAAAACATTTTCAAATCAAAATCCGGTAAATTGATTATACCACCGCCACCGCCATCGTCGAATGTAAACAACATCGATCAGCTGATTGCCCAGTCTACTGCAATAAGCGAACTAGGATTACGCAACTTATATATTTTTCGATTGGATCGGGGTCAAACCTGCAGTGCTAAAAAACGCCTGGTAGTGGTTTCAAATTGTCATGCTTCTAAGCGCATTCTTACATCCGATACCGATAACGTCGAACACATCTTTGTTGAGGTAACCTCGCTCTAACGTAAGCTGCTAATAGGATGTGCATATATCGCCCCAGGATCATCCGTTGATGTCTACACTAGTCACTGCTCTATAGTTGAAAACATTATGAACGGCTACCCACTCTCCGATATTCTACTTGTTGGCGATTATAATCTGCCGAATGTTGTCTGGACGTCAACCAATTGGATGGCTTCGAATGACCGCATCATAGACAATACTTTTGTGGATTGTCTCTGCGACCTAGATTTGAATCAATATAATCGCATCTTCAATAGTAAAGGTAAATTAATCGACTTAGTGCTCTCAGATATATCGTCATCACTGGAGATTACTCTCTCAAGTTACGAGCTACTTCCGGTGGACGCTATGTATCATCCGGCTCTTGCAATCACACTTAACATTTCTCACAGTAATCTAGCCAATAACCATTTTTCTTATCTTGACTTTAAAAATGCCGACTATGTTTCTATCTTTGAACAGCTAACATTAATCGATTGGACGCAGTTGCTTGAGGACCTTGAAATTAATGTCGCTCTCTCACGGTTGTACTCTGCCATTTTTAATATTGTGGATTTATATATTCCATTAAAAATATTTTCCGGTTCGTCCTATCCTCGCTGGTTTGATTCTGAACTTAGACAAATTATAAGAGACAAAAAATTGCCCATGCTAAATATAAGGAATCCCTTTCTCTTACTGACTACTCGGAATTTTCACGATTGCGCAGCCTCTGCAAGACCAAGAAAAAACTCTGTTATATCGCGTATACTCGTCTTATTGAAAGTAATATATCCAGCAATACTAAGGCCTTCTGGAACTTCATTAATTCACTTAGATCCGACAATCTCTTACCGCCATGCATGTACGCTAATGCCTACTCTGCCCATGATCCACTCCGCATAGCGGAAATGTTCGCTGACTTCTTCTCGAGTGTTTACGACGATGGTAGGAACAGTCAAGTTAGCCCGGTGTCCACATCTATGCATGAGGGTATCGGCTTAAATATGTCATCTTTGGTCATTGAAACCAACGATGTCTACGTAATGCTCAACGAACTGGACATATCTAAAGGAATGGGTCCTGACGGTGTCCAACCCATTTTTTTATGGAACTGTCGACGGTGTTTTGTGCAACCCCTAACGTTTATTTTCAACCTATCCCTGCAGCCAGGTTTTTTTTCCCAATATGTGGAAAACTTCCTTCATTATTCCCATCCACAAATCGAGAGACAAGGGCAATGTAGAGAATTATAGACCGATTTCAATCCAATCCACTGTTGCCAAAATCTTTGACGCAATTGTAACAGGGAAACTGACCCCCTTGTTCAGAAATTACATCACTCCTTTTCAGCATGGGTTCCAGAAACGCAAATCGACTGTAACTAATCTCTTGCCATACGTGCAAACGATCAACTCTGCTCTAGAATCTAAATCCGAAGTTCACGCAGTATATACGGACTTCGCGAAGGCTTTTGACAAGTCAATCACTATCTACTTATTTCTAAGCTTGCAGACCTAGGCGTATCAGGCGATTCACTCAATTGGACACGTGACTTCCTACAGGATCGGACCTGCGTTGTCAATATAAAAACTGCCCAATCTAAACCCTTTGCTGTCAATTCGGGTGTGCCGCAAGGTTCTCACCTCGGACCGCTGTTGTTCTTATTATTCAGCAATGACATCAGTTATATATTTGATAATGTAAATTTTCTTTTGTTTGCGGACGATCTAAAATTTTTAAAACTGTTAATTCAATACGAGATTGTGTAGCTATTCAACATAATATTGATAGGCTCTTTGAGTGGAGTGTAGCTAATCGCCTTCCTTCAAATATAAGTAAATGCAGTTACATTATTTTTCATAGAGTGCGTGAATCCACTTCCTTTAATTATAAGATAAATAATTGCCCCTTAGTCCGCGTGCTGACTGTAAAAGACTTAGGGCTTGTGCTCGATGCATCACTCACTTTCGTTCCACATATAACACAAATTTGCAACTCTGCTCGGAGAATGCTTGGGTTCGTCATAAGAAATACCCAAGACTTTCGGAATATTCATTGCCTAAAAGCTCTTTACTGTTCTCTGGTGCGTCCTCATCTTGAACATCTGTCGGTCATTTGGAACCCTTATTTCCAAGTGCACTCTTCGAGGCTTGAGACGGTTCAGCACAAATTTCTTCGATACATCGCCTACAAGCTTCACATACCTGTTACTGAAAATAATTACGACTCTATGCTTGCCACTTTAAATTTAAACACTTTTTCCAAACGGCGTGAGCAATTTGACTTGATTGCACTGTTCAGGATCTTAAACAGCGAGTTAGACTTCCCACAATTACTTGAGTGCATTAATTTTCGTGTATCTAGCCGCTCATCACGATCTAATGATCTATTCTACACCAAGTGTCATATGACTGCATATGGCAAGAACTGCCTAGCCACTCCATTAATGGAAACTGGAAATAAATTTTGTGGCACTATCGATTTTTTTAATACAAATTTTGCTGAAGTCAAATCATTGAATTGCTTGAAATCTTAGTTTTAACTAAATTGAATTATATATGTATGTACTAATTCTAATATTGATGTTGATATTTATAATATTATACTATATTCTGAAGGGTCACGCACCCGTTAATTTAATAAAATAAAAAATAAAATAAAAATAAAAATTCTAAGTGAAAATAATACAAAGTGAATTTGATTTAACAATACTACGATTGACTTTTAGTGTATTACATTTGATGGATTTCAACATTCCCCCCCCCCCCCCCCCCCCCCGCTGAGACGTCAGTGTCAGTACGATGAATACACTCAGTAAGAACGATGAGATAGAAATTTTCTTAAAGTTGGTTTCATTCAATGTCTTGAGACGGTAATAAGGCTATTTTGGTAATTGCTCTCTTAAATGTATTTCCTCTTGCTATTACTGACACGACTCTAATGAGTGCGTCTCTTCCTGGGTGAATCTCGTTGATTCTAGCAAGTGCCCATTTGTACGGAAGAAGTCTCTCATCCTTGAGTAAACAAAGCTCGCCTACCTTGGGTGACTTTTCTTGGGTCTTTGTTGTATTCGTTCGAGGTACTCCTTCGTCCACTTGTTCCAAAATGTTTGAGCAAGTCGTTGGGTAAGCTGCCATCGATCCAGTCGATTAAAGTTGATTTCTGATAAATCTACTTCAGGTGGTGCTAATAACATATCTCCGATCAAGAAATGACCTGGAGTCAAAGCGGTGTCGTCTGTTGGATCGTCAGTAAGTGGACATAGTGGTCTGGAATTCAAGCAGGCTTCTATTTGGATAAGGGTAGTTGCAAGTTCTTCGTAAGTCAATGCGGCGTTTCCCAAAATGCGTCGTAAATGCAGTTTAATCGATTTTACTCCTGCCTCCCATAGTCCTCCAAAATGAGGAGCTGTCGGTGGATTAAAGTGCCATGTGATACCTTCGTTTGACAAGTTTTCAGCTACGATGATGTTTGCCTGTTGTATTTTTTGAATCTCACTGTTAGCTCCGATGAAATTTGTGTGCCGCAATCGCTATAGATGTGGCTGCATAAACCTCGTCTACCTGTAAAACGTCGAAAGGCTGCTAAGAAAGCTTGCGTCGTCAGATCGCTAACGACTTCAATATGTATCGCTTTAACGGTTAGGCAAATAAATACGGCAACATAACCTTTTCGACTTTTACTTTCTCTTCCATTTCGATCCTTCAAGTCAAATGGTCCGCAGTAATCAACGCCAATATGTGAAAACGGACGAGAAATTGTGACCCGGGATGTATGTAGGTAGATTTCCCATCAATTGAGTGGAAGTCTTCGCTTTAGTTCGAAAGCAAGTTACACACTTATGCACGAAATTCTTTATGGTATTTCTTCCATCAATGAGCCAAAATTTTCTTCTCAAAAATGCTAACATTAACTGTGATTGCCCGTGTAACGTAGCCTTATGTATTCGATGCAATAACAATTCCGTGAATTGCCCACTTCTGGGTAAAATGATCGGATGAACTTCGTCGAATGTCAAATTGGAGTTTGCGAGGCGTCCTCCAACACGTAAGATTCCATTTCCGTCTATAAATGGATTCAAATTCCTGATTTTACTAGTCTTGCTAAGTGAGCTTCCATTTTTCAAATGTCGAAGATCTTGTTCGAATTCTTGGTTTTGGATGTATTTAAGCCAAAATTCAAAAGATTTCTTTAATTCGCTAGATGTCAAATGTCCTCTGTTATTTTCCAATTTTGATGAAAGCTTCCTAAACCGGTAGCAGTATGCCGTCACTCTGATCAATCGGGTCATTGACGAAAATGCGGCCAATGGTCTTCACCATGTTGCAATCATTCTGGACCATTCCACCATAAGATGCTAGCTTGCAACTCTGAAGGTTCTACACCTCGAGACGCCAAGTCGGCTGGATTTTGTTGGGAGGGCACGTGGCGCCATGGTATATTTCCCGTATGATCAAATATTTCCGTCGTTCAATTGGCAACAAACGTAGTCCATCTGGTTGGATGACCACGTAACCAGGAAAGCACTATCTGCGAATCAGTCCACAGCCAACAATTTACAGCAGCTAATTTCAACGAATCCTTGACTCTTTTCATCGCTTTTGAAAGTAGCACAGCTCCACAAAGTTCTAATCGAGGAATCGTAACGGGACGTATAGGAGTGACTTTCGTCTTACACGTCTTATCTGTGCTGCGACTTACTGCATAGATTACAGCGGCATATGCTTCCATGGACGCGTCAGAAAATCCATGAAGTTCAAAGTTGTAAGAATCGTCGATCAATATCCATCTCGGAATTTTAAGTTTTTCAAGTTCCATTAATTGATTGTGGATTTCAATTGGAAGCGGTTCATCCCATTTCAGTCCATGTAACCATAATGTTTGAAGTAGAATTTTAGCTATAACGATCGTCGGTGCCAACCATCCTAATGGATCATAAAGATGTGCGATGTCCGAAAGCAGCTGTCGTTTAGTGAAATGTGCGTTGTGAATTCGAAGTTTTACTCGATAAGTGAAATGATCAGTCGCAGGATTCCAGATGATGCCTAAAGATTTGTAACCTTGATTGAGATCCATTTCCAACGGAGTTTTCATTTCGATATCAGCTTCAGATACACCTTCTAAAATTCTTGCATCATTAGCTATCCATTTTCGCAGCTTAAATCCTCCGGATTTCAAAACTCGAGAAATCGTTTTGCGATGCTTTATGGTCTTATTGAGATCAAGTCCCCCGGACAATAAGTCATCAACGTAGAATTCGTCAAATTTGCCAACAGTCTGGGCCGAACTTTATTATTATATGGGTAGAAGTCCGAAACGTGTTTAATGCTGAGTTGCGGTTTTGGTTACTATGCGACTGACAACCTTGAAAATAACGTTTCAAATAGTTTCCTAATTACTCCTTAGGTTTTCAGTCGCATAGTACCATACAGCGCATTTCAGCATTATAACGTTTCGGACTTCTATTTTCAGCGGCTTTCGACAAATTCAAATCAGAATTTTTTCATTTCCATCCCCTCCCACCATCACTCCCTGCACTAATACTCAAAATGTTTACTCCGCTAGAGGTCCTAACACCTGCAAAGTTATCAAGATCATGTATGATACAGTTTTTGAGATATATGAATTTAATTTTTTGCAAATTTATTATCCTCCCCAAATTTTGCGCTGCACGTCTCCCCACAAAATTTTTATTAAGGTGACTTCAGAAACCAAATTTTATCTTCCTGATAGAATTGAGTCGAAAGATATTGTAATTCAAAGTTTTTCACCCTTCACCCGCATACTTACGCTTTTCGCACTTCTATATAAGTTTTACATAAGTTCCAAGTTTCAGCCTCGTAGCATAAGTGGCCGGCCAGCTGCTGTCGGAGTAGGCGCGGGCGGACGGGAGGGCGGTTAGTGGAATGAGGTCTTTCCTGATTTGGGCGCCAGGTATTTTATCCAGGGTTAAAATACCAAACCACTAGAAACGAAACGGCGGTTGGTGGTGCGGTGTTGCTTCGTCGGCGGTCTAGTATCGAGAGAGCGATCGTCCTCTGCAAATTTGCTTGACTGTTCCCGGAGTCAGCACAATCTTTCCCTGGGTGAATGTCCGCCTCGGGAGCCAGTAAGCTCGTGCTTTCCGCGTTCTGGAATCCGTTCGTTTTGTAGCGGCTATCCTCCGGTGATCGGTGAGGTGTCGTGCGGGTTGCATGTGGTGGGTTCGAAACTTGGAAACTCGCCGTGCTTTCTTCAATAAAGGGTGGTACGTTCCGCATCGTGTAGAGTCGTTGGTTGTATATGTGTGTGGTCTGACGTCGGCGTCTGCTATTCGGTGTCGGCTCTAGCAGGAAAATAGGTGATTCGGTTCCAGACGATCGTGGGTTCAATGCGCTGCCGTTCGGCCTCGGCCGATTCTACCGACCACCTACCTTAGTCGTCGTTCTTCCCTTTTCTTTGTCAAGCGAAGTTAATATGGAAAGAAAATTATTATGCCCAGAGGCTCCCTAACCGGCAGCTGTCGTCGCGTAGTGCGTGCGTGAAGGACCCCAAGTTTCCTCAGTGCACCCCCGAAACACCTTCATTCTCTTTCCGCAGGTAACAGTGGTTCCTGAGATCTATAACCCAAAATTTGGCGATTCTAGATTAGTTTTGAAAAACACTTTAAAGCTGGGATTGAAACTGTTACAGGTGCCCTGAAAGGAATAGAGTTAGTTTAAATTAGAGTGAATGAATGAAATAATGATTACCTTTGTGGTCTTCTTAATGCACCGAGTGTGATGTCCATGTGTGTTGCGCCTTCGCTCATCATGGCACCTAAAACGACATCAGCACAAAGGAGGAAATTAGAAAAATAACAATATATATTTAATATAATAATTAATAATTATATAACAAATTAATTATAATATACACACACGAGAGTAGTTTAGTTTGTTAAGAAAATATGAAATGTATTATTGGAAAGTGTTAACAAAGATAGGAATAGGAGCATTTGTTAGGACGCGTCAACCAACACCATCGAGATGGCGATTAGCTCTGTGCACCTTGCTGAATCGTCGCAATCGGATTCTTGGCCCCTTAGCATCAAGCTCAAGGAAGGGGATCAACAATCAGGACATCGGTGGTGTCAATTACCGAGAAGTTTTACTTTCCTGTGACCCGGCATACTTACCCAGCAAGCGCGATCGATAACCCGGCTGTGTTTGCAACCGACGAAAGAGGACACGAAACACAACACGAAACAAAACACGAAACACAACACGAAACACATCCCGAAACATAGAACATCAACACTTTAACATCGCGCAATCGTAAACATTGTCTGACAATTCACGTCAGTTGAGCCAACGTAAACCAACAAAACAACTTGAACGACGACTGCGCCACCGTGTGGATTTTTCAGCCGGTAGTATAAGTGATTGGTTTGTGCCCTTACAAGAGGTAAACGAAAGCGATCCACCTGGGAAAAGTTGAATGATCAAAAGAAAGCAGACGTTGACCCGAGAAAACGGGGATTAACCGTAGGAATGCTGATCCGAGGCTTCAAGAAAAGTACGGCGGGAAAACGGTCTCTTGGATCGAGTATGCCGAGTGCAAAAGTCCGGTGTTTAAAATACGAGGCTCTGATTGATTTCTTGCAGTTTGAATCGAACCAGAAGAACGTGCACCGAGCGTTAGAAGTCGGTGACGGCACGAATAATTTTTTTAAAGAGCGAAAGTGAATCCGGGACGATATTGAGAAGGTATAATCTGCGGTACGAGTATCAAGGAGAAAGCACCAGTAATTCGTGGGAAAATCGAATAATCAAAACGGCAGAAAATCGAGCGGTGAAATAGCATACACCTTGGAAAACGTCGAAGGAAGAAAACATACCAGAGGCGCTCTAGTTCGTACGAATTGAATTTAGCTAGATTGAACTAAGTAGTAGGTAGAAGTTAGCCAAGTAAGTTTTCTCTTGTTTGATACGACTAGGTCGTTCGAGTTATACTCAATAAAGAAGATTTGGTTTCTTTTATAAAATTTCGCATATTTCTTTCTTCTGAGTATAACTGTGTGTGACGTGTGTCAGCTCGATTTCCGTGATCCAATTCTCTGGTGGTTGCGCGTGTGAAACTTTTCCCCGAGTTGTGATTCGGACGGGGAAAAGTCTAGAACGGAGCCTTAAATCAAGGAATCACTGGCGCCCACTACCCTTCTCTGGGTTGGCCGGACAAGGCCCGTTTGCCCCTTTGTGCTGGGGTTTCTAACGGTTTCTCCACGGGGAATAACAGTAATAAAACACTCTAAAATCCATATCTCCTGAATGATTGATGTCAGATGTCTGTATCATTGTAGTTGTCTTAAGGGATACTGGGAGATTAGAAAAGGGTTAATATTTTACTTTATTAGTAATAATACAGTATTGTTATTGATTTAAAAAAAAAAAAAATTTGCTGCCCTCAAAATTTTATTGTGTACATTTCATGACTAGTAGACACGAAAAAAGCAATAAAAATTTTCACTCCGTCTGTCCGCCGTACGCCGTCCGCCGTACGCCGTCCGCCGTACGCCGTCCGCCGTACGCCGTCCGCCGTACGTCGACCGCCAAAATCCTTTGAAGGCTCGTAGCTCTCAAACCAGTGAAGCTATTAAATTTATTCTAGGAATAGACTGGGTAGACCCCTTGAATTGACATTATTTTCAGGGGTGGGGGTGTGAGGGGGAAGGTGGGGGAAGCGTTTTAGATGAAAAATTTTGGTTTCTAGATCTCAGCAACCGCTTATGTTAGGAGACTGAAACTTGGAATTTCTATAAAGCTTTGATAGTGGACCCATTTGCAAAAAAATTGATGATATGGGTGAAGGGGTGTGGGAGTGGAGGGGGAAGCAATGCGTCCGAAACGCAAAAAAGTGGAGATCTACACATTCTAAAATCTTTATTTCCTAAACCGTTAATAGCAAGCAATTTAAACTTAACAAATATCTGTAGTTATACTAGGAGAGTAGATTGAAACAAAATTTTTGGGTGGGGGTAGTGGCGTACGGGGGTGGGGGGTGAAATACTTAACATTACGATATCTCCTAAACCGGTTTGGATATAAAGCTTGATAAATAAAGATTGCTCAAAGTAAAATCTTTGAAGGGGGCGGGGAGTACGTAAGTGGAGGGGATAACAATTTTTCAAAAATAACACGTTTCATATCTCAATAACAGTGTAAGATGGATGCTTCATATTTTTACCAGAAGTAGGCCTAATAGAACCCTAGTAGGGAAAAAATTGGGGGTGTGGGTGTAGAGGGTGAGGGTGGGGAAGGGTGAGAAAGAAAAAGTTCTGATGCTTATATCTTAAGAATCTATAATGATAGGAAGCTGAAACTTGGTATTTAGATAGAGCTATAGTAGTGGCATGGTGGAAAAATAAATTTTTTTTTAGGGGTAGTATGGTACGGTGGTGGGGGGTGTTTTTCCTAACTTTAGAACGGCTTATGCTACGAAGTTGAAACTCGGTACGTATATGTAAATTAACCAGAAAAGTAATTCTGATAAAAAAAAATTCGAATATTCATTGGCGTTCAGAAAGGGGGACAAAAAAAATTATCAGTTATAACAAGTATAATTCTTATTTATTTGAAAACTGCAAAAAATACAAAGTATGAATTAACAGCGACGATACATTTGCCCTAGGGTGCTTGTGATCGACTGGCCTCTAATAAGATCGGCAGCGCCTTTTATAGTGCCCTTTGTGGCCTTGGTTCCCATGCTGTGGTGAACAGGTGCAGGTGTTGTGTGCGCATGCAGTGTGGTGAATATGTTGAGTGTTACCGTGATGGTCTATTGTGATGAGTTGAGGTTGCCGTGCTGTAGTTTTGTTGTTTTGTGGTAGTCGTGCTATAGTCTCCCCTTCTGTCTACGATGGGCGTCCCGATGAGGAGACAGTTTTCTTTGGACGTCCCCTCTTGCGAATTGGCAGTATTGGAGTAAGTCCTGGTGTTTGATCTATACTGGCGTTGCACTGGGTTAATGCTGATGCGTGATATGTACCTAGTGGTACCGATGGTTTTTCTTGTGCTGCGATTTCGTAGCTGGAGGGACCCTTTGGTCCTAGTATAATATATGGGCCATCCCTCTTGGGATGAAATTTCGAAGTGGTTTTTCGTGCTGCTTGACTCTTGCCATGGGTGGTTACCCATACTAGGTCTCCGGGGTGATAGTCCTGGGCAGGTCTACGTGTTTTGTCAGCGTATGCTTTACGCCGATCTTGTTGAATTTCAGTTGTTTCGTGTGCATCCTTCAAAGCGAGTCCGATTCGTGAGAGATACGGCGAGATCTCTGGTATGAAGTTCTCGGATTGGACGATCGTTGTGATGTTGTCACTTACTTCACGTGCTGACCTGAGTTCTCTACCGAAGGTAAGATGAGCTGCAGTGAATCCAGTGCCCTGACATTTTGCTGAATTGATTGAAAAACGAACTGCAGGTAGGCTGTCATCCCAAGTGTCATGAGCGTGTCCTGCCATTATGCTGAGTTGCAGCTTTAAGTCAGGGTTCTTGCGTTCCACTGGATTAGTCTCGGGGTGGTAAACAGGAATTAAAGCTTGTTTGATGTTGAAGCAATGCATGATGTGCTGCATTATAGCACTCACGAATTGTGTTCCATTGTCGCTCACGATACGCCTTGGTAAGCCGTAACGTAAGAATACTTCTGTGATTAGCAGTTGTCCGCAATTGGCTGCTGTGGCGTTGTTAAGAGCGAAGAGTTCGACCCATCGGCTGGCAAGATCCTCAACTATCAGGATCCACTTGTTTTGGTTTTTTGTCTCCGGGAGTGGACCGAAGAGATCAATTGCAAGTACCTCAAACCTTTGCGATAGCGCATGGGATTGGAGGAGTCCTGGCGGTTTAAGGTTTGATGGCTTGTAGCGCTGACACATTTCACAGGTTTTCACATAGTTCGTGATGTATCTGCGCATTCCGGGCCAGTGATAGTGTGAAGAGATCCGATGTATTGTTCGTTCAATTCCACAATGTCCCGCGGTCGGTGCGTCGTGGAAAGCTTTTAAAATGTCCTTCCGTTCCTTTGATGGAACTACCAGTTGAACATCTTCGGAGTCTGTTTCGGGAGCATATCGATAGAGTACGCCGTTTGTCATGAGATATCCTCTTGAGGTCCATCGCACGAAGTCTTCATCAGGGCTGTCACTTTCGAAAGACGTGATGATTTTTTTTTATGTCTGGATCCTCTAGCTGTCCTTCGCGGATATCTTTCGCAGGTCGATGAGGGATATCCACTGAAATCATTGCGATGTCGGCATTTATTGGTAAGTTTCTCGGTGGCCGAGACAATGTGTCGGCAAGGACGTTAATTTTCCCAGGGCAGTAACTGATATCAATGTCGTAAGACTGAAGAGTCAGTGCCCATCTTGCTAACCTTCCGGTTGGAGATTTCAGCGTCATCAACCATTTTAGGGGCTGATGATCCGTAGCAATGTTGATTTTGCTTCCTTCGATGTAACCTCGAAACTTGCACACGGCCCAAACGACGGCTAGTGCTTCTCGTTCCGTTGTATTGTAATTTTGTTCTGCGGATGAGAGTAAGCGGCTGGCATCCTCGATAGGTTTCTCATTTGAACCCTCCCCTTGCAGTAGAGCTGCTCCAATGGCGTAAGCGCTGGCGTCTGTTCGCAGTGTGAAGGGCTGGCTTTCATCGGCTTGACGCAATATGGGTGCTGTTGTTAGTAGATCCTTCAATTTCTCGAAGCTGCTTTGCTGTTTGTCGGACCACACCCAATCTGCATTTTTCTTGGTGAGCTGCGTGAGAGGTTGTGCGACCTTGGCAAACTCTGGTATGAATCGTCGGTACCAGGAACAGGTTTGCAAAAAGGTGATTAGTTCCTTGATGTTGTGCGGTGTTTGTCGTTCGGTGATGGCGGATGTCTTCGCTGGGTTGGTGCTAATGCCGCTTTTGGTCAAGATGTGACCGAGAAATAGTATTTTGGGACAACAGAACTGGCATTTCCTTCTGTTTATCCGGAGCTGGAATTGCCTCAATGTTTGAAAGACTGTCTGTAAGTCATTAAGATGTTCTTCAAATGATGAAGAAAGGACAAGCAAATCGTCCAAGTATGCCAATGTTTTGACGGTGCTGCATTTTTTTTGGACCCTGGTCATCATGCGCTGAAATGTTGCAGTGGCATTGCGGAGACCGAAAGGCATCCTGTTGAATCGATAGATGCCAAATGGAGTTATGAATGCTGTTTTATCCTTGTCCTCATCTCGTATTGCAATCTGCCAAAATCCAGTGTGCAGGTCGATGGTTGACATATATTGTGTGATCCGTTGCGAATGAAGTAAGTCGTCTATCCTTGGCAATGGGTAAGTATCTGGAACAGTAATGTTATTGAGACGGCGGTAATCTATGCATACCCGTATGGTGCCATCCTTTTTAGGAACCATGACGACGGGAGAAGCCCAAGCGGATTCGCACTCCTCGATGATTCCCTCTTGTAACATTTTCAGCAATTCTGCTTTGAGAAGATCTTTCTTCTGTTGAGATAGCCTGTATGGTGGAGAAGCGATCGGCGAGCTGTCCTTTGTCCTGATGCAGTGCTCCTCGTATTTTGCTGCTGGTCCATTTTCTTGGAAGATGTCCCTGTTCTCGAAAAGGACATCATTCAGTTGTTCTCGTTGTTGATCGCTGGTTTCCGGTGCTTCCTCTTCGCTAAGGCCTGTCGTAATATCGATTTCGGATAAATCGACATCGTCGAAAGAACGGGCCATACTTATTCTCGCATGGTTCCGACACTTTGGTGTATCAGGAAGTGGGCTGATAGGTTGCGGAATGTTAACTCGAAAACGATCCTGAGGTGAACCGATGACTTCTAGGTAGTCGAGCTCATCTGATGAACATTTTCTGCGTTTTGACGTGTCGGGAAGAGGACTTATCGGAATTATTCCTTGACTTCCAAGTTGCGTACGTGGTGAGTCCAGATTCTCCTGAGAGGAAGGTCTTTCTGGAGTGGCTTACCTTGACAGCAGACCCAGTGTCTGGATTGTTGTCGGTCCTTCTTTCTCCTTTTGCAGAAGGTTGAACTTCTGTTTGGGTTTGTCACCGAAGTGCCATGATCGTTGCGGAACATTGAGAACGATGTTGGCCAGCTCGATGAAGTCCCAATAAGGTCCGGTTGTCTACGGAATCTGGGAGAATTAAGAAAGTTTGCATTAGTGAACGGCCTTGCAGATTGACTTCGACTGTTGTTAGAAGAACATCCTTCTCTCTTCGAATTCCGTCTGCTAAGACTATATTTGTCTTCTGGGGATGAAAGCTGCATCCAGTGTCCTTTAGTTGCTGATACAGTTGTAAGCTGGCAACGCTTACTCTGGCAGCTGTGTCGATGAAACCGTATCCAGTGATACCGTTTACCGTTATCCCTACAACGGGTCTGCTTCTCAGGTTCAAGGTTTTGCTGACTTCAATGGAGCAAAAGTTTGCGGCTGGTGGTTCCTTCGGTTTGCTGCAATTCGGGCAACGGCTTCGTACAGTTCCTGGTTTTCCACAACCGTAGCAGGAGACTGTGCTATGCTGTGCGTTGCTTTTCGCGGCAACCAGTTCCGATCGTTGTCTCTTGCGGCACACGTCTATAGTATGCCCGAAACCACGACAGAAGTCACACCTAGCTTTCTTCCTGTTGTCGTTTGTGGCTTCCAGTTTTGGCTGCTGTGGTTTACGCTGTGGATGCTGTAGCATTCGCTCCCTGTTGACTTCCTCCACAGCTCTGGCCTCCTGAAGAAGCTCAGCAAAGGTTGCTATGTTGGAGCGAGTCACATGCTTCCTTATGCTGAGGTTGAGCAGTCCGAATATGAGGTCGATTTGTTGTTTCTCGGAATGAGAGTTTGCCAAGAGCTGAGCAAGCAGGGCTCGTTTCTGGCAAATGAAGAGATCAGTGGGCGTTGCCTCATCTTGGCGAGTGTCGAAGATCTCCATGTAGATTTGATACGAGAGCTTCGCTGGAGAGAAAGCGCTGCGCAGAAGATTCGTTGCTCCTTCCCATGTAGTGACTTGCGCTTTGACGCCTTGCCACCAGGTCGCTGCGATGCCTTTTAAGAGCAACGTTAGTCCCTTGATGGCGCTGACATCAGAGATATTCTCCACTTCTTTGTAGATGGAGACGGCTGCTATGAACTCCTCTAGTTGATCGTGGGAACGGCTGCCGTCAAATCGTGCATGACAATGGGCAAGGTTCCCACCGGACATCACGTTGGAAGGTGATTCAGCTGGCCGTAATGCAGCCAATAGTTGCTGGAGCTGCTGGTCCGTCATCTGAACCGTTATCCTGGATCTGGGACTTTTCCTGGATGGTCCTTCAGATGTTGAGCTTCCTTTCTTTCCCGTGATGATGATGGCTGCGACAGTGGTGACGTGGTTCCAGCCCCACGTTGGGCGCCAATTATAACAAGTATAGTTCTTATTTATTTGAAAACTGCAAAAATACAAAGTATGAATTAACAGCGACGATACATTTGCCCTAGGGTGCTTGTGATCGACTGGCCTCTAATAAGATCGGCAGCGCCTTTTATAGTGCCCTTTGTGGCCTTGGTTCCCATGCTGTGGTGAACAGGTGCAGGTGTTGTGTGCGCATGCAGTGTGGTGAATATGTTGAGTGTTACCGTGATGGTCTATTGTGATGAGTTGAGTGTTGCCGTGCTGTAGTTTTGTTGTTTTGTGGTAGTCGTGCTATACAGTATATATAAAATGCATATATTTCCACGATTTTCGTCATATCTACTAGATCTTTCCAAATATTGAGTTCATTTTTATTCTACGGATTCCTAGAATGTGTTTTCAAGATTTTTTGAAATTCGACCCCTAAGAGGGTGTAAACTGGTTGTATACTTTTTCATGAATTCCAGCATGTTTCTCAGGTTTGATCAGATATCGAATATCTTTTCACTTTCCCAGGCTTGTTTAATAATCACCTATTTTTAAGTTTTTTATTTCTCAATCTCTAGACCGCAATCCGGAATATGACCCAATTATATAATTCATATGTTACGCCCTTTTCTAACCGCTTTTTGTTAGGTTTTCAGTCACATAGTAACATATGCCGCTTCCCCGAATAAACCACGTTCCGAACTTCTGCCTGAAAAATAATACAGTTGCGCCCAGACTGTTGGCAGATTTTTTAAGTTAGGTATGAGGTGTGGGGATGGGGGTGATTAACTTTGAATTGCAATATCTTCGGACACAATTGGAAGATAAAATTTAGTTCCTGTATAAATTACCAGTGTATAAATTACCACTGAATGTAACATTTTTGAGGAGGGAGGTGAATCGCGTAAGGTTGTCGCAGCTATTTTCCGAAAAAAAAAAATTTTTTATATCTCATTAACAGTATCAGTTATTATCTTGTAATATTTACACCAGTAGACCTGGAGTCGAATCATGAATCCCGAAACGAGCATTGTTTTCGAATTTCGAGCTGATATGGTACTACCAATCTCGTTTCGACCTGTAATGTTCTCGAATTAAAAAAAAACGTACCAGTTTCGAGTTGAATTCGGTACTACCAATCTCGAATTTGGTTTGTTTGACAACTCGAAACGATTAATTTTTAGTCGTCAAGTGTGTAGCAATCAAATCGAACCAAATAAGATTTTATTTTAAAATGTAAGTATATTATTATTAAAGTAAAGTTGTGAGTTCGTGTAAGTGTTTATTTTAATAGGGCTACCGGTTATTTTAAAGTATCACAAAGCGTGAACCGGCAACAAATTCGAATTGTAAATGATTTTATGGCGAACCATTCCGATTTAGCCAAAGGTCATTTGAAGACCTTAAATTCAAAAACTGTTGTCCAAGATTTATGGAATTCGTTGTCTACTGAGCTCAACGAAAAGGGTCCACCAGTAAGAAAAGCTAATGAATGGAAAAAGGTAACCGATGTCAAGACGTATCCATATCCTCTTATTGTTGTAATATAAATTTAGTATCACCTACGATTACGACATACACTAAAAAACATATTACAGAAAGTTCACTCGACCTTACCTAATAGCCAAGAGCTCTCCTGAGTTGAATCTATTCTCGAAAAACAATTTTTCTACACTCAGCCCCCAAACAAAGAAATCGTGCGATGCACCTCCATAGCACGCATTTATTGCTAAAATGCGATATAAATGATCGCATATCTGGAAAAAGTATAACAAGAGAAGTATATAGTATAGAAGCTCACATTAAATTAATAAATTAACTTACAATCATAACATTTATACTGTGTGTCCTCTTTCTATTGAAATACA
Source organism: Beris chalybata (assembly GCA_949128065.1). Taxonomy (NCBI): domain Eukaryota; kingdom Metazoa; phylum Arthropoda; class Insecta; order Diptera; family Stratiomyidae; genus Beris; species Beris chalybata. The sequence goes on along the minus strand of OX421897.1, from coordinate 70,350,472 downwards.
TATGTTTATTATGTTTTGGTTTTAATTCTATTGCAATACATATGTTCATTATGTTTTAGTTTTAATATGCAACCTACCAGTGGCGAGGAGTGAAAATTTTACAAAGGGAAGCCGGTCTAAAATACTGGTATACATATATTCACTTAGATGTGTGGAGTAGGAAGAGTGATGTTGTATGTAATAAGAATTGATCCACTGGTTTCACAAACCAAAAAACTGTTATAATTAAAACTTTTCATCGGTTCTTAAGTTATACATATAGAAGTATGTTTCTATTTGTATTCTAGAGCAATTTAATTCATCACGTACTACTGAAGCACCGCAATGGATTAAATCATTTTGAATTTCACTCGAAAGTCCTGAAAATACTGAGTTTTGTTTTTAAATTGAAAATTTTTTTTACAAATAGACGGGGTAGGGTCCTTGAAGTGACCAAATTTTTAGGGGTGGGGGTGTGAGGGGGAAGCGTTTTAGACGGAAAATTTTGGTTTCTATATTTCAGTAACCGCTTATGATAGGAAGCTGAAACTTGGAATTTCTATAGAGCTCTGATAGTAAACCCATTTGCATAAAAATTGTCAATATCCATCAAGGGGTGTGGGAGTGGGGGAAATATAAAGCGTCCGAAACCCAAAAATTGCACCCTTGTAGGGAAAAAAGTTTTGGGGTTGTGGGTGTAGAGGGTGAGGGTGGGGGAGGGTGAAAAGGAAAAAGTTCCGATTCTTATATCTTAAGAACTTGTAATGATATAAACCTTAAACTTAGTATTTAGAGCTATAGTAGCGGCATGTTGGAAAAATATAATTTTTTTTAGGGGTAGTATGGTACGGGGGTAGGGGGTGTTTTTCGTAACTATTAAACGGTTCCTGCTAGAAAGTTGAAACTCGGTGTGTATATGTAAATCAACTGAAAAAGTAATTCTGATAAAAAAAAATTTGAATATTCATTGGCGTTCAGAAAGGGGGGCAAACAAAATTATCAGTAAGTATAAAATGCATATTTTTCCACGATTTTCGTCATATATACTAGCTCGTCCCAAATATTGAATTTAATTTTATTCTACGGATTCTTCGTATGAGTACGTAGAAAGTGTTTTCAAGTTTTTTTGAAATTCGACCCCAAAGGTTAGTGTGGTACAAGTGGGGGTGTTTTTCCTATGTATAGAACGGCTTAAGCTACAATGTTGAAACTCGGTGTGTGAATTAATTTTTATTCTACGGATTCTTCGTATGAATACCTAGAAAGTTTTCCAAGGTTTTTTGAAATTCAATCCCTAAGGGTAGTGTGGTACAAGTGGGGGGTGTTTTTCCTATATATAGAACGGCTTAAGCTACAATCTTGAAACTCAGTGTGTATATGTAAATCAACTAGAAAAGCAATTTTGATTAAAAAAAAATTCAAATATGTATTGGCGTTCAGAAGGGGGGCAAAAAAAATTATCTGTCAAAATAGAATGCATATTTAATTTTATTCTACGGATTCTTCGTATGAGTACGTAGAAAATGTTTTCAAGGTTGTTTGAAATTCGACCCCAAAGGGTAGTGTGGTACAAGTGGGGGTGTTTTTCCTATATATAGAACGGCTTAAGCTACAATGTTGAAACTCGGTGTGTATATCTAAATCAACTAGAAAAATAATTTTGAATAAAAAAAAAACGAATATATATTGGCGTTCAGAAGGGGGGCAAAATAAATTATCTGTGAAAATAGAATGCATATTTTCCCACGATTTTCGACATATCTACTACCTCGTCCCAAATATTGAATTTAATTTTATAAAGTGTTATCAAGATTTTCTGAAAATTGACCCCTAAGGGGGTGTAAAGTGATCGTGTACTTTTTCATAAATTATTCCATATCTTTCAGATCCAATCAGATTTTCACTTCCACGATCTTGTTCTTTTTGATAGGTTTTCAGTCACATAGTAAGAAGAAACTCAGTGTGTATATGTAAATCAACTAGAAAAGCAATTTTGATTAAAAAAAAATTCAAATATGTATTGGCGTTTAGAAGGGGGGCAAAAAAAATTATCTGTCAAAATAGAATGCATATTTTTCCACGATTTTCGTCATATATACTAGCTCGTCCCAAATATTGAATTTAATTTTATTCTACGGATTCTTCGTATGAGTACGTAGAAAGTGTTTTCAAGGTTTTTTGAAATTCGACCCCAAAGGGTAGTGTGGTACAAGTGGGGGTGTTTTTCCTATATATAGAACGGCTTAAGCTACAATGTTGAAACTCGGTGTGTATATCTAAATCAACTAGAAAAATAATTTTGAATAAAAAAAAAACGAATATATATTGGCGTTCAGAAGGGGGGCAAAATAAATTATCTGTGAAAATAGAATGCATATTTTCCCACGATTTTCGACATATCTACTACCTCGTCCCAAATATTGAATTTAATTTTATAAAGTGTTATCAAGATTTTCTGAAAATTGACCCCTAAGGGGTTGTAAAGTGATTGTGTACTTTTTCATAAATTATTCCATATCTTTCAGATCCAATCAGATTTTCACTTCCACGATCTTGTTCTTTTTGATAGGTTTTCAGTCACATAGTAGCCTACACCGCATCTCAGAATTGAACGCGTTCCTAACTTCTGCTGGAAAAATAATAAAGTTACGCCCAGATTGTTGGCAGATGTTTTTTATTAACATTATCCCAAGCGTTAAAAACAGCTATTTTTAATTGCTGAACATTGGTGTATTGCCTGTTGTCCTTATAAATGTCTCTTGCTAGGAGTCCCCAAATGTTTTCTAATAGATTAAGGTCTGGAGAGCAAGCGGGCCAGGACATCACTTGCACGCGATGGTCTTAACAACCAATCCTTGACGATATGAGCTGTGTGCTCGTTGTCTTGTTGGAAAATCCAACTCCTTCCAAGGCACAACTTCTCTACCGATGGCTGCAAATGTTGTCCAACAAGCTTTTATATACAATGCGATCCATGGTGCATTCAATAAATGATAATCTTCCGACTCCAGATGCTGCTATGGCTCCCCAAACCATGACATTGCCTCCACCATGCTTGACTGTAGGTACCAAGTTTTTGGGATCTAAGGCAGTGTTGTTCTTCCTCCATATTTTGGCGCGACCATCACATCCAAAAATATTGAATTTGGACTCATCAGTAAAAAGGACTCGCTTCCAAAAATCCATGTCCTTGTTAATATGAGCCTTTGCATATTCTAGGCGAAGAAGTCGGGTTTTAGCTGATATCAATGGTTTTTTACGGGGAGTTCTGCTTCGAAAACCATTTGTATTCAACGTCCGTAGCGATTTGTTGCGCTAAATCTGGAGCACTTGTTTTGGGATTTTTGTCCACTTCCTTCAAAATTAGACTGATGTCTCTTCGCAAAAGTTTTTTCGGTCGACCAGTTCGTGGCTTGTTCTCAATAGAATCGGTGTTTTCAAACTTTTTTATTATTGTTTGCACTGAACTTCGTTTTAACTTCAATAGTTTCGCTCTTTCACCATACGACTTATTGTCTTTTCTATATTGAACGACCAATTCTCGCAAATCACTGCAAATTTCATTCCCTGACGATATTTTTTCGACCTTCCAGTTCAAAACTAGCGATGAAACTATAATAGCGTTGCAGCTGCACTTGCACAACAAATAAACGAATATGTTCTTAGAAAAATGCTGTTATGTTTCCCAGAACATTTTGTCTATTAGTTTTTATGAATTTGTTTTTAAGTAAGTTATGAAAAGTTTTTGTTTTTGTTTTTTATAAATATATTTTCGATAATGAAAAAAAAAATGCATCAATGGTTTTTTGATTAAAGCTTCCAATCACTCAGAAATTCGGTATAAGGTGCTGTATGTAGACTTTTGTCCGCCACTGTATATCGTAAAAGGAACTGTGAAAAAATTAGAAGATTAGAAAAAATGGCGGCGGACGGTAGAGATGGTCCGAGTCTTTCAAGTGCAAAAAGTGTAATAAAGTGGTGAAAAACAGTGACAGTGCAATAAAATGTGATGGATTCTGCCAGCAATGGATGCACACTAAGTGTGCGAAAATATCCGAGGCGGAATATGGTAAAATCCAAGCGCTAGGGGAGAAAATATTATGGATGTGTGACGATGACAGGCAGATTTTCGGTAAGATAGCTACTAATAACTTAGGCTTAATGATTTAAGCGTTGGAAACAACCACGGAAAAAATTGATAAAATCAACAATAAGATTGAAGAAATGCAAAAAACTTCATCTATTTCAAATGCACCAACTTTTGCTGATATCGTTTCTGGTGGAAGAGGTACTACCAGATTAGAACAACATCATATCAATAAATTTAATAAGGGTATCATAATAAAGCCCAAGGATGTTCAAAATTCCGATGTTACAATGCGCGAAGTTTCCGAAAAAATTGTACCGCGAAAATTGAAAACGCCAATAATTTACAGAAAAAATTTACAAAACGGTGGGATTTTGTTAAAAACTGACACCGAGGAAAACAATAAAAAATTATTAACAGAAATTAAGACTAAACTTGGCACTGGCTATGCGATAGACGAAACAAAACAAAAAAAACCGAGGCTCGTCATACATGGACTACACAGAAAATATGACTCCAGTGAGCTCGAAAGCGAAATCAAAAATTTAAATCACTCAATCCCGAGTAAATTTTTTCTTAACATTGTTTACACTAGGCAAAATAAGGGCAAGAATACATGGACAGCATATGTGGAGGTATCTGGGAATTTATACACAAGATTAGTAAACACTCACACCAATATAGGATTCAGCTCACATTTTGTTAAAGAAGACTTTAACGTCGTACGGTGTTTTAAGTGTCAAAAATATGGACACTTATCAAAAAACTGCAATCATTCCAGTGAAGTCTGCGTAAAGTGTGCAGGCTGTCACCGCGCAGCTGATTGCACTTCCAATAAGATAGAACGCGCACACTGCAAATTGAGCAATCCTCAGCATTGCCAGCATAGGGCTGACAGCATTGAATGTCCGGAAGTTTTGAAAGCAATCCGTATCGCGCAGAGACGAATCGATTACAACTTCACGGAATATATTTAATTATTATAACCTATACTATAAATTAATTATGTACTCCAAAAATCATATTAAAATATTTTATGCAAACCTACGAAGTATTCGAAATAAACTGCCGGACATTGAGGCGCAATGTATATTGAATCCTGATATTGGTTTGCTAATTTTTGGTGAGACTTGGCTGTATAATACAGAAGCACAGTATTTTAATATCAAAGGATTCACTGCCTTACATAATTGCCGTGATACTGGTAGAGGAGGGAGGACTGCGATCTTTATTAGTTTCGAGTTGAATTCGGTACTATCAATCTTTGACAACTCGAAACGATTAAATTTTAGTCGTCAAGTGTGTAGCAATCAAATCGAACCAAATAAGATTTTATTTGAAAATGGAAGTATATTATTATTAAAGTAAAGTTGTGAGTTCGTGTAAGTGTTTATTTTAATAAGGCTACCGGTTATTTTAAAGTATCACAAAGCGTGAACCGGCAATAAATTCGAATTGTAAATGATTTTATGGCGAACCATTCCGATTTAGCCAAAGGTAGACCATTTGAAGACCTTAAATTCAAAAAATGTTGTCCATGATTTATAGAATTCGTTGTCTACTGAGCTCAACGAAAAGGGTCCACCAGTAAGAAAAGCTAATGAATGGAAAAAGGTAACCGATGTCAAGACGTATCCATATCCTCTTATTGTTGTAATATAAATTTAGTATCACCTACGATTACGACATACACTAAAAAACATATTACAGAAAGTTCACTTGACCTTACCTAATAGCCAAGAGCTCTCCTGAGTTGAATCTATTCTCGAAAAACAATTTTTCTACACTCAGCCCCCAAACAAAGAAATCGTGCGATGCACCTCCATAGCACGCATTTATTGCTAAAATGCGATATAAATGATCGCATATCTGGAAAAAGTATAACAAGAGAAGTATATAGTATAGAAGCTCACATTAAATTAATAAATTAACTTACAATCATAACATTTATACTGTGTGTCCTCTTTCTATTGAAATACATATGTTTATTATGTTTTGGTTTTAATTCTATTGAAATACATATGTTCATTATGTTTTAGTTTTAATATGCAACCTACCAGTGGCGAGGAGTGAAAATTTTACAAAGGGAAGCCGGTCTAAAATACTGGTATACATATATTCACTTAGATGTGTGGAGTAGGAAGAGTGATGTTGTATGTAATAAGAATTGATCCACTGGTTTCACAAACCAAAAAACTGTTATAATTAAAACTTTTCATCGGTTCTTAAGTTATACATATAGAAGTATGTTTCTATTTGTATTCTAGAGCAATTTAATTCATCACGTACTACTGAAGCACCGCAATGGATTAAATCATTTTGAATTTCACTCGAAAGTCCTGAAAATACTGAGTTTTGTTTTTAAATTGAAAATTTTTTTTACAAATAGACGGGGTAGGGTCCTTGAAGTGACCAAATTTTTAGGGGTGGGGGTGTGAGGGGGAAGCGTTTTAGACGGAAAATTTTGGTTTCTATATCTCAGTAACCGCTTATGATAGGAAGCTGAAACTTGGAATTTCTATAGAGCTCTGATAGTAAACCCATTTGCATAAAAATTGTCAATATCCATCAAGGGGTGTGGGAGTGGGGGAAATATAAAGCGTCCGAAACCTAAAAATTGCACCCTTGTAGGGAAAAAAGTTTTGGGGTTGTGGGTGTAGAGGGTGAGGGTGGGGGAGGGTGAAAAGGAAAAAGTTCCGATTCTTATATCTTAAGAACTTGTAATGATATAAACCTTAAACTTAGTATTTAGAGCTATAGTAGCGGCATGTTGGAAAAATATAATTTTTTTTAGGGGTAGTATGGTACGGGGGTAGGGGGTGTTTTTCGTAACTATTAAACGGTTCCTGCTAGAAAGTTGAAACTCGGTGTGTATATGTAAATCAACTGAAAAAGTAATTCTGATAAAAAAAAATTTGAATATTCATTGGCGTTCAGAAAGGGGGGCAAACAAAATTATCAGTAAGTATAAAATGCATATTTTTCCACGATTTTCGTCATATATACTAGCTCGTCCCAAATATTGAATTTAATTTTATTCTACGGATTCTTCGTATGAGTACGTAGAAAGTGTTTTCAAGGTTTTTTGTAATTCGACCCCAAAGGTTAGTGTGGTACAAGTGGGGGTGTTTTTCCTATGTATAGAACGGCTTAAGCTACAATGTTGAAACTCGGTGTGTGAATTAATTTTTATTCTACGGATTCTTCGTATGAATACCTAGAAAGTTTTCCAAGGTTTTTTGAAATTCAATCCCTAAGGGTAGTGTGGTACAAGTGGGGGGTGTTTTTCCTATATATAGAACGGCTTAAGCTACAATCTTGAAACTCAGTGTGTATATGTAAATCAACTAGAAAAGCAATTTTGATTAAAAAAAAATTCAAATATGTATTGGCGTTCAGAAGGGGGGCAAAAAAAATTATCTGTCAAAATAGAATGCATATTTAATTTTATTCTACGGATTCTTCGTATGAGTACGTAGAAAGTGTTTTCAAGGTTGTTTGAAATTCGACCCCAAAGGGTAGTGTGGTACAAGTGGGGGTGTTTTTCCTATATATAGAACGGCTTAAGCTACAATGTTGAAACTCGGTGTGCATATCTAAATCAACTAGAAAAATAATTTTGAATAAAAAAAAAACGAATATATATTGGCGTTCAGAAGGGGGGCAAAATAAATTATCTGTGAAAATAGAATGCATATTTTCCCACGATTTTCGACATATCTACTACCTCGTCCCAAATATTGAATTTAATTTTATAAAGTGTTATCAAGATTTTCTGAAAATTGACCCCTAAGGGGGTGTAAAGTGATTGTGTACCTTTTCATAAATTATTCCATATCTTTCAGATCCAATCAGATTTTCACTTCCACGATCTTGTTCTTTTTGATAGGTTTTCAGTCACATAGCAAGAAGAAACTCAGTGTGTATATGTAAATCAACTAGAAAAGCAATTTTGATTAAAAAAAAATTCAAATATGTATTGGCGTTCAGAAGGGGGGCAAAAAAAATTATCTGTCAAAATAGAATGCATATTTTTCCACGATTTTCGTCATATATACTATATATATAGCTCGTCCCAAATATTGAATTTAATTTTATTCTACGGATTCTTCGTATGAGTACGTAGAAAGTGTTTTCAAGGTTGTTTGAAATTCGACCCCAAAGGGTAGTGTGGTACAAGTGGGGGTGTTTTTCCTATATATAGAACGGCTTAAGCTACAATGTTGAAACTCGGTGTGTATATCTAAATCAACTAGAAAAATAATTTTGAATAAAAAAAAAACGAATATATATTGGCGTTCAGAAGGGGGGCAAAATAAATTATCTGTGAAAATAGAATGCATATTTTCCCACGATTTTCGACATATCTACTACCTCGTCCCAAATATTGAATTTAATTTTATAAAGTGTTATCAAGATTTTCTGAAAATTGACCCCTAAGGGGGTGTAAAGTGATTGTGTACTTTTTCATAAATTATTCCATATCTTTCAGATCCAATCAGATTTTCATTTCCACGATCTTGTTCTTTTTGATAGGTTTTCAGTCACATAGTAGCCTACACCGCATCTCAGAATTGAACGCGTTCCTAACTTCTGCTGGAAAAATAATAAAGTTACACCCAGATTGTTGGCAGATTTTTTTTATTAACATTATCCCAAGCGTTAAAAACAGCTATTTTTAATTGCTGAACATTGGTGTATTGCCTGTTGTCCTTATAAATGTCCCTTGCTAGGAGTCCCCAAATGTTTTCTAATAGATTAAGGTCTGGAGAGCAAGCGGGCCAGGACATCACTTGCACGCGATGGTCTTAACAACCAATCCTTGACGATATGAGCTGTGTGCTCGTTGTCTTGTTGGAAAATCCAACTCCTTCCAAGGCACAACTTCTCTACCGATGGCTGCAAATGTTGTCCAACAAGCTTTTATATACAATGCGATCCATGGTGCATTCAATAAATGATAATCTTCCGACTCCAGATGCTGCTATGGCTCCCCAAACCATGACATTGCCTCCACCATGCTTGACTGTAGGTACCAAGTTTTTGGGATCTAAGGCAGTGTTGTTCTTCCTCCATATTTTGGCGCTACCATCACATCCAAAAATATTGAATTTGGACTCATCAGTAAAAAGGACTCGCTTCCAAAAATCCATGTCCTTGTTAATATGAGCCTTTGCATATTCTAGGCGAAGAAGTCGGGTTTTAGCTGATATCAATGGTTTTTTACGGGGAGTTCTGCTTCAAAAACCATTTGTATTCAACGTCCGCGTAATAGTCCTTGGATGGACAATCTTGCTACTCACCGTAGTGATTTGTTGCGCTAAATCTGGAGCACTTGTTTTGGGATTTTTGTCCACTTCCTTCAAAATTAGACTGATGTCTCTTCGCAAAAGTTTTTTCGGTCGACCAGTTCGTGGCTTGTTCTCAATAGAATCGGTGTTTTCAAACTTTTTTATTATTGTTTGCACTGAACTTCGTTTTAACTTCAATAGTTTCGCTCTTTCACCATACGACTTATTGTCTTTTCTATATTGAACGACCAATTCTCGCAAATCACTGCAAATTTCATTCCCTGACGACATTTTTTCGACCTTCCAGTTCAAAACTAGCGATGAAACTATAATAGCGTTGCAGCTGCACTTGCACAACAAATAAACGAATATGTTCTTAGAAAAATGCTGTTGTGTTTCCCAGAACATTTTGTCTATTAGTTTTTATGAATTTGTTTTTAAGTAAGTTATGAAAAGTTTTTGTTTTTGTTTTTTATAAATATATTTTCGATAATGAAAAAAAAAATGCATCAATGGTTTTTTGATTAAAGCTTCCAATCACTCAGAAATTCGGTATAAGGTGCTGTATGTAGACTTTTGTCCGCCACTGTATATCGTAAAAGGAACTGTGAAAAAATTAGAAGATTAGAAAAAAATCTGCCAACAGTCTGGGCGCAACTGTATTATTTTTCCGGCAGAAGTTCAGAACGCGTTCAATTCGGGGATGCGGTGTATGTTACTATGTGACTGAAAACCTAACAAAAAGTTCGGGAAGCGGTTAGAAAAGGGTGAAACATATGAATTAAATAATTGGGTCATATTCCGGGATGCGGTCTAGAGGTTGAAAAAAACAAAACTTAAAAATAGGTGATTATTAAACAAGCCTGGGGAAGTGAAAAGATATTCGATATCTGATCAGACCTGAGAAACATGGTGGAATTCATGAAAAAGTATACAACCAGTTTACACCCTCTTAGGGGTCGAATTTCAAAAAATCTTGAAAACACTTTCTAGGTATTCACATGAAGAATCCGTAGAAAAAAAATGAGCTCAATATTTCGAAAGACCTAGTAGATATGACGAAAATCGTGGAAATATATGCATTTTATACTAACCGATATTTTTTTTTGCCCCCCCCCCCTTCTGATCGATAATGAATATTCAAATTTTTTTTATCAGAATTACTTTTCTAGTTAATTTACATATACGTACCGAGTTTCAACTAAACAGCATAAGCCGTTCTAAAGTTAGGAAAAACACCCCCCACCACCGTACCATACTACCCCTAAAAAAAAATTTATTTTTCCACCATGCCACTACTATAGCTCTATCTAAATACCAAGTTTCAGCTTCCTATCATTATAGATTCTTAAGATATAAGCATCGGAACTTTTTCTTTCTCACCCTTCCCCACCCTCACCCTCTACACCCACACCCCCAAACTTTTTTTCCCTACTAGGGTTCTATTAGGCCTACTTTTGGTAAAAATTTGAAGCATCCATCTTACACTGTTATTGAGATGAGAAACGTGTTATTTTTGAAAAATTCTTATCCCCTCCACTTACGTACTCCCCCGCCCCTTCAAAGATTTTACTTTGAGCAATCTTTATTTATCAAGCTTTGTATCCAAACCGAATTTTGTTTTTCTGGCGCCACTGGTTTGGGAGATATTGTAATGTTAAGTATTTCAACCCCCACCCCCGTACGTCACTACCCCCACCCAAAAATTTTGATTCAATCTACTCCTAGTATAACTACAGATATTTGTTAAGTTTTAATTGCTTGCTATTAATGGTTTAGGAGATATGGATTTTAGAATTTGTCGACCTCGGCATTTTTGCGTTTCGGACGCATTATTTCCCCCTCCACTCCCACACCCCTTCACCCATATCTGTTTTTTTTCCAAATGGGTCCATTATCAAAGCTCTATAGAAATTCTAAGTTTCAGCCTCCTAACACAAGCGGTTCCTGAGATCTAGAAACCTAAATTTTTCGTATAAAACGCTTACCCCGCCTTCCCCCTTACACCTCCTCCCCTGAAAATAATGTCAATTCAAGGGGTCCACCAAGTCTATTCTTAGAAAAAATTTTAATTTAATAGCTCCACTGGTTTGAGAGCTACGAGCCTTCAAAGATTTTGGGGCGGTCGACGTACGGCGTACGGCGTACAGACGGAGTGAAAATTTTTATTGCTTTTTTCGCGTCTACTAGTCATGAAACGTGGACAAAAAAATTTTGAGGGCAGCAAATTTTTTTTTTTTAAAAATCGATAACAATACTGTATTATAAATAATACAGTAAAATGGCGGCGGACGGTAGAGATGGTCCGAGTCTTTCAAGTGCAAAAAGTGTAATAAAGTGGTGAAAAACAGTGACAGTGCAATAAAATGTGATGGATTCTGCCAGCAATGGATGCACACTAAGTGTGCGAAAATATCCGAGGCGGAATATGGTAAAATCCAAGCGCTAGGGGAGAAAATATTATGGATGTGTGACGATGACTGGCAGATTTTCGGTAAGATAGCTACTAATAACTTAGGCTTAATGATTTAAGCGTTGGAAACAACCACGGAAAAAATTGATAAAATCAACAATAAGATTGAAGAAATGCAAAAAACTTCATCTATTTCAAATGCACCAACTTTTGCTGATATCGTTTCTGGTGGAAGAGGTACTACCAGATTAGAACAACATCATATCAATAAATTTAATAAGGGTATCATAATAAAGCCCAAGGATGTTCAAAATTCCGTTGTTACAATGCGCGAAGTTTCCGAAAAAATTGTACCGCGAAAATTGAAAACGCCAATAATTTACAGAAAAAATTTACAAAACGGTGGGATTTTGTTAAAAACTGACACCGAGGAAAACAATAAAAAATTATTAACAGAAATTAAGACTAAACTTGGCACTGGCTATGCGATAGACGAAACAAAACAAAAAAAACCGAGGCTCGTCATACATGGACTACACAGAAAATATGACTCCAGTGAGCTCGAAAGCGAAATCAAAAATTTAAATCACTCAATCCCGAGTAAATTTTTTCTTAACATTGTTTACACTAGGCAAAATAAGGGCAAGAATACATGGACAGCATATGTGGAGGTATCTGGGAATTTATACACAAGATTAGTAAACACTCACACCAATATAGGATTCAGCTCACATTTTGTTAAAGAAGACTTTAACGTCGTACGGTGTTTTAAGTGTCAAAAATATGGACACTTATCAAAAAACTGCAATCATTCCAGTGAAGTCTGCGTAAAGTGTGCAGGCTGTCACCGCACAGCTGATTGCACTTCCAATAAGATAGAACGCGCACACTGCAAATTGAGCAATCCTCAGCATTGCCAGCATAGGGCTGACAGCATTGAATGTCCGGAAGTTTTGAAAGCAATCCGTATCGCGCAGAGACGAATCGATTACAACTTCACGGAATATATTTAATTATTATAACCTATACTATAAATTAATTATGTACTCCAAAAATCATATTAAAATATTTTATGCAAACCTACGAAGTATTCGAAATAAACTGCCGGACATTGAGGCGCAATGTATATTGAATCCTGATATTGGTTTGCTAATTTTTGGTGAGACTTGGCTGTATAATACAGAAGCACAGTATTTTAATATCAAAGGATTCACTGCCTTACATAATTGCCGTGATACTGGTAGAGGAGGGAGGACTGCGATCTTTATTAGAGATGATATCGAATTTAATGTTGTGCGTATGGAAAACAAGTATAATACAATATTGATTGATACTACCTTTAATAATACTCGGACAAGGATTGCAACCTTCTACAAACCACCAAATGAATCTGAAAACGACTTCATTGAATATATAGATGAACTGTATTCGACCTTTCCCAGCAAGTTATCAATAGCGGACACTAATATAAACATTCTGACGAATAACGATGCAGCACAAACCTATCTCGAAATGTTGACTATGAATGGTCATAAGATCCTAAATGACAGTTCTCCTACAAGTCTCAACGACAGATCTTCTACTCTTCTTGACCATGTATCGAGTGATATAGCACAAATACAGATACATCATTCAATAGAATTGCAGGACTGGCCAGGACTCGATCACAAAACGATAACTATGACAATAAGAAACATAAGAATATCAAAACAAAAAATGACATCAAATCGTATAAATACTCTAAATAAAAAGACTTTCATTCAACGAGCGGCATTAAATATTCAAAATCTGGAGAGTGAATCAATTGAACATATTATGGCAGCTATCATTTCTGCTAAGGCTGCAGCTACGACATCAGTGCGAAGAAGAACACGGAATTCTACTTGGATCACTATTGACTTATTAAGACTGATTGAAAACTAAAGAAAAACATTCGAACAACTTAAACTTCATCCTAATAACCCGACTCGGTCATGTGTATATAATAAATTAAAGAATGAAACAAATAATAGAATAAAAGAAGCAAAAAAAAATTATTACAATCAAAAATTAGCAACTATTAATGGTGACTCAAGAAAATTATGGAACATAATCAATGAAAGCCTTGGGAAGAAGCTGCACTCAGATAACATAGGAGTACAGGAGTTAGATACGCCTTCCGAAACGACGCGTGATCCCACCATAATAGCAAATTCCCTAAACAATCATTTTGTCTCAGTAGGTACAACATTGGCAGACGATTTACCCCCTGACTCTTGTAGAATAAGTTGCCGACATCAATCCAAATCAATGTATTTATTTCCGACAACCAAGAACGAAATCGAGTCCATTATTTCTGAACTCAAAAATAATACTGCACCGGGTATTGATGGAATAACATCTACAGACTTAAGGACCATTCAAACAATTATTGCAGATCCGCTTTCAAATGCAATCAATGAGATTATGGCACATGGTACATTTCCCAACTGTCTAAAGAAATCGCTTATTACTCCTATCCATAAAAGTGGCTTAAAAAAAAGATTCTAATAATTACAGACCTATAGCACTTACCAGCACGATTAGCAAAATTATAGAAAAAGTTATTAATACACGGTTAGTAAAGTTCATCAGAAGTACCGGTGGTTTTGATCCTAGCCAATATGGATTCCAAAAACAAAGTAATACATCCGCAGCTTTACTGGATGCCATGAAATACATTAATGAAGGACTTGACAAAGGCAACTACGTAGCTTCAGTTTTCATTGATCTTAGAAAGGCTTTTGATACAGTTAATCATGATCTATTACTAAGTACTCTTGAGGAGTTAGGTATTCGTGGAAAACCAAACGCCTTAATTAAGGACTATCTACTTGACCGGACTTATATCACAAGAAACATGGACATCTACAGCGAAGAAAGACTCATAAACTTGAGAATTCCACAAGGATCGATCCTGGGACCGACTTTGTATCTGATATATATTCATAACCTTCAAAATGCGGGACTCTCGGGGAAATACATTACATTTGCGGACGACACCCTGCTGTTATATAAGAGTGACAGACAGGTAATCTTAGAACAGGAAATCAATAATGACCTTGCTACGTTCAATAGACGGTTAAATGGGAATAGATTATCTCTAAATGCCACAAAAACAAATTTTATGCTTTTTAAATTGAAAAACAAGCCAGATATTCAACTTCATCTTGAAATTGGTGGCAAGGAAATTTCTGGAGTCAACCAGACTAAGTAACTAGGATTAATTATTGACGAAAACCTAAACTGGACAACTCATATATCAGAAATACGCAAAAAAATAGCACCCATTATTGGATTATTAAGACGCAGCCATCATATTGAATATCAGGTGAAGGATCTCATATTCAATGCCTTCGTCCTTTCCAACATTAGCTATGGATTACTCTCTTGGAGCCAAACAGCTTTGTATAATCTGGAAAAAATTGCAAGATTGATGAACAAAGGAATCAAGGCGGTATACAATCTCCCTCGACTGACGCCTTCGTTGACTCTCTACTCTGACTACAAGAAGCTAACAATATATGAACTCATAGCGCTTGAGAGAGTAAAATTCATTTACAAATCTCTGAATAAAAAAACTAAAACCCCGCTTACCATTCGCCACATTAGAGACTTGCATCAATTTAACACACGCAATGCGAACAATATTGTAAATCTATGTAGACCAAGAACGAATCGTCTGAGAAGAGACCCACTATATGAAGCAATCATTGAGTACAATTCCTTACCCAGCTCCATAAAAAATGCAACCAGTATTGCCGACTTCAAAGCCCAAGTGAAGGGATATTTCCTAGAGAAGCGGTCCTGCAAGACGCTTGAAGAAACGGTTATGGTTTTGTGTTGTTGTAGCGCATGTATACGTACTTTATCGTATTATTATTATTATTTTTAAATTATTTTTTCGTAAATAAAAACTCTCTTTAATTTGCATGTATTTCTTAATATTTTGATCTTTTGGATTTTCCTTATTAATCACTTTATTACTTTAATTACTATAAAACTTTACTTTTTTATTAAATTAATTTTTGGACTACCTCTTAAACTAGTGCGTTGCACTGTCTGAGGAGTACTAGGGGTTAAGGTATATTATTAGGTATTGAGTCTAATGTCATCATACACGCATGTGTATGTTGATATGGGTGAAATTTTTCTAGCTCATTGAGCTGAGTTGCATTAATGTCTCCAGCTCCTTGAGCTGAGAAAGTGTGCCCGAAACGGGGCAATCTTGTTCATCTCACTGGGTTGTCAGGCGGTACTGTCCTGTTTGGCTTTAGCTAAGAGGCTGTATTGTCTCGAACTCTTGAGATGGGGATTACTTGCCCACGTAGCATGAAGGGATTAAGTCAATTATTATAAATGTTTGAAAAACCTGTCTTTACGTTTATAATCCATTTTCACGTCTGCACCAGCACGGTCTAATTGAATAATATATTTTTTATTTTCAAAGGATAGCTTCGAAAATTACGTGACTTCGTTAAGCAAAAAATCCGTAAGATAACAATCAAAATGCAATAATGCTGAAGAGTCCCTTTTGGGACTCTAAATTAAAAAGACTTTTTGTTAATTTTCGTTCTAACACTTTTTATTATGACCTGTTCGGTCGCTGGCCAAATCTTAACTCACTATGTATTCTCCAAGCATGATCGATTGTTACCTGCAAGTCATAATTGCTGATCAGCATTATCACCTGTATTTCGCGGATATCGACCTTTGATGATAGGTCAGCAATAACGGCGGCTCGTGCATCGCGAATGTCGACCCTATGTCCGGCCGCTTATATGTATCGGTTGTTGACCGGTGCTATTGACTTGTATACTGCCGATGGGTCAAATTATCGTGCACGCGCCGGTCGGCAGTATACAATCAAGAGCCGGAAGGTAAGTCGAGCCGATTTCCAAATGATATTGCTCATCTTGAAAATCGGGCCTCGACATCCCTCCCTCCCCGAAAAAATACGTTCGATCATGCTCGGCTCACATTTTGTATGTTACATCTTTTTTTATCAAGTATCTACTGTAAAAAAAAATTATATTTTAGAAGAGAGGTGTCGTTAATTTGAACTGAACATATAAATTTGGAATATACATATTATTATTATTATCTTCGTGTTACTTGAGTTATAGACAATTCTATTTTTCTTGCTCAATTTATGCTTCACTTACTTTGTATGCTTTTTTCTGATAATTTAATCTTCTATTTATCCTTAAATTACTTTACTTACTTATTTTTTTTTTTCAAAATTTTTCTTTACCTTATGTTTTTTCTAATTATTTAGTTACTTTATTAAACTTATTTTTTTTTTTTCAAAATTTTTCTTTACTTTATGTTTTTTCTAATTATTTAGTTACTTTATTAAACTTTTCTTTACTTTTTTTTTTTATTATTGAACTCAGTCGATTAAGCGGTTGTTTTTTCTTTCTGTGTGCAAAGCTAATTGAAATAAATAAAAACAGTGAAATAAATATTTTTTCCTTGTTGCATTGCATGCATCAAGTCTCTACTGTCTGCTATAGAGAATTGTGTGCTTCGAACTGTTTTAGTTTACGAACTTTAATTAAATGTGTTATGAAATATAATTGATTTTTGATTTTATCTCTCGTTTGATTTATTATTTTTACTATAAAAATACTGTTAAACAAGTTTCTTTTTTTTCTTTTGTTTCCTGTTGAATTATTCGCTCGTGTAGTAAATTAGCTAAGTTTTATGTTTTTTGGCAATATCGCCGTTATTGGAGTTCACAAACTAAACTCGTTCCCTCGGCGCCTCTCGTTTGTGGTCTGCGTTTCCGTAACAGGCAATATCTACGTCTTCCTCATTTCTGGTTGGTTTATTTCCTATCTTTCCCATTGATGTTTTTCTCCACTTTCTGTTGACTGGTTTCTACTTCCTTCTACCCCGCATTTTTCCCAGTGGTTTCTACTTCCTTCTACCCCACATTTTTTCCCAGTGGTTTCTACTTCCTTCTACCCCACATTTTTTCACAGTGGTTTCTACTTCCTTCTACCCCACATTTTTTCACAGTGGTTTCTACTTCCTTCTACCCCACATTTTTTCACAGTGGTTTCTACTTCCTTCTACTCCCATTTTTTCACAGTGGTTTCTACTTCCTTTTACCCCACATTTTTTCACAGTGGTTTCTACTTCCTTCTACCCCACATTTTTTTCCCAGTGGGTCGTCAAAAGCCACATGAGCGCCGTTACTGGATCTTACAAACCCAACTCGTTCCCTCGGGGCCTCTCGTTTGTGGTATGTGATCCTGTAACTGGCACTATGCGGGTACTCTTTGTTAACTCTAAGTTTTTTTTTTTTATTTTTCTTCCACACTATCCGTACTCTCTCCTCTTCTTTTCGTCAATTCCTCACCCCAAGCTTCTACGTTCTTTCCTATTTCTCCTCTTCCCCATTGCTGTTTCTCTCCACTTCCTGTTGTCAAAAGTCGCAATATTGCCGTTATTGGAGTTCACAAACCCAACTCGTTCCCTCGGGGCCTCTCGTTTGTGGTCTTCGTTTCCGTAACAGGCAATATCTACGTCTTCCTCATTTCTTCCTCATTTCTGGCCCCCATCTCTTCCACAATGATAAAATCACTCATTCCCCTACCTGTAGCTTCGCTGTACAGGTGCCTATCGATTCTCTCTCTTCACCATCCCCTCCTTTCTATTGGATACCAGTTACGGTTCACACTCGTAATTACCGTTGAGGTAGGTCAGAAAAAAAATATACTTCTTGTACTTACATGTTAAGTTTTTACCTTTCTACCTTAATTTACACAAATTC
This sequence comes from Beris chalybata, assembly GCA_949128065.1. Lineage (NCBI taxonomy): Eukaryota > Metazoa > Arthropoda > Insecta > Diptera > Stratiomyidae > Beris > Beris chalybata. Next base: position 70,331,903 of record OX421897.1, on the reverse strand, counting down.
ATTTGGGTGTTGTCTTTCACCTTCTCCATCTTTATTCTCTAAATCACTTCCTTTCTGGTCCTCATTCTGCACTTTATTATCCTTTAGGTTCTTGGTTTTGCTGTCATTCACTTCTTGATTAACACCATTCTTCAGCTTCTGATCGCCCGTTTCCAGATCTCGGATATTGTTTTCCTTCTCCTCTTCGTGTTGTGTATTTGTCTCGGGTGTAACATTTTTTTCTGGTTCTATTTCGGATTTTTCACTTTCTGTTTTATTCTCTTTATTTTCTAATTTACTTTCTTCATTTGTTATCTTTTCTTTCTTATTAGTATGTTTTCGTTTATCGTCCACTTCTTCCGGTACGTTCACTTTATCCTCTTGTTGATTTTCTTCTGCTACTAATTCATTTTGCAAATTCGACGAATTTTCTAGTGATTCTGCTTTCTCGTTTCCTACTGGCAATTCTACCTTCTTATCTCCCTTTGGTTTGTTTTCTGCCCCTAATTCCGTATTCTTTATATTGACATTTTCCATTTTATCATTCTTATCTGATATTTCTTCCGTTTTGGAATGTTTTGTTCTTTTTCTTTCTTGACCTCTTTTTCCGTGCTCTCTTGTATGTTTCCTGCCACAATTTCTTTACCATTGCCATTTTCTTTTTCTTTTTCCTCTCGTTCTTTTGCTCTCACAATTTCTTCTTCATTATTGCTCTCTTTTATTTTTATATTTGCATTCGCTTCGGTAGTAGTATTGTTCACTTTTTTCTTCTCCAGATTCGTATATTCTATTCCGGTTTCTCGTTTTTGTTTGTTTCAAACTCTTTACCTCCTTTCGGGTTTTCTTCCTCCTTTTCTTGCTTTCCGTTTCCTTGTTCATTTATTTCCTTTGCATTGTCATCTCGTTTCTCTTCTACTTCTTCTCTTATTTCCTTTTCCTTTTGTGCTTCTTTTTGAGTTGTCTTATCTTTCTCTTCTTTATTATCTTCACTTTCAGAGTCTTATATTTAATGTATGCATCTTTACTTTCACTTTTTTTTTTTTTTGCTGCGCGAAAATCCTAAGTACACTGCAAAGTTTTTGTCCTTTTAATGTGCACCTAAACAATACACAGTTTTTCTCTTTTTTAATGTTCACATAAACACTACACAGTTTCTCCTGCTAATGTGCACCTAAACACTGCACAGTTTTTCTCCCTTTATTTTCACCTAAACTGTCTGTTAGGATGAGGTAGAAATTTAGATTTCGAATTAAAACAAGCGAAGACTTTCGATTTTCTTTACACGATATTTATTCAGGTCGAGATTACACACGAGAAGTCTATTGTAATAAAAAAGCGGAAGTCGAGAGACAGCGAGAACGTGTTTTCTTTTTTGACAGCTAGTCACGGCATAACTTAGTGAGCCGTTTTTTCGCATTCAGTCACGGCATAGTTTAGCTTTTCGCCCGCCTCGACGAATCCGGGAGATCGTCGAAAGATGCCCCTCGGCTTGCGGACTCCGATGGAGATGCAACGGGCAGCAGGCATAGCTTCACGATCGGCCGAGTTAACGTTGAATTTTGAGTACGGAGCGTTACAACACGAACAAGACCATCCTTACCAGGATGTGTTGAGATAACTCTAGCGAGAGGCCATTTTGCAGGAGGATAGCGCTCGTCCACGATTAGAACCATAGAATCAACGGTGATGTTGCTTGAAGTACGATGCCACTTCGAGATCTCTTGAAGGCGGTGTATATATTCGGCAGACCACCTATGCCAAAACCGTTCGATCATTTGCCTTAATAGCTGCCAGCGAAGTAATCGAGATTCAGGTAATGCTTCTAGGCTCGGCTCCGGAATCAAGTTTAGAGCACTTCCAATTAGAAAGTGACCCGGAGTCAATGCTTCGAGGTCTGACGGATCGTTGGACAGCGGACAGATGGGACGTGAGTTCAATACAGCTTCTATCTGTGTTAAAACTTTTGAAAACTCTTCGTAAGTGAGAACTGCTTCGCCTTTGACTCGCTTGATGTGAAACTTAGTGGATTTCACAGCCGCCTCCCATTTACCACCAAAATGAGGTGCTGCTGGTGGGTTAAATGACCACTTAGTTCCGTCATTTGCGATGAGATTTGCGAGGTTTTGGAAATCTCGTGACGAAGCGGTATATAGTCGACGAAGTTCGGCATTTGCGCCTACGAGATTAGTACCGCAGTCACTAGTTAGAGTTGAGCAGATGCCACGCCGACTTGTAAATCTTTTGAAGGCAGCGAGGAACCCTTCGGTTGAATAATCAGTGGGGAGCTCGAGGTGTACTGCTGATGATGAAAAGCATACAAAGACTATCAGATAGGTTTTGTAGGTTTTTGCTGATCTTCCTTTCCAGGTTTTGACGGTAAATGGGCCAGCATAGTCTACTCCTGAGTGCAAAAAAGGGCGAGAGGGTGCGGTTCGATACCTTGGCAGTTGCCCCATAAGTTGAGTTGAAGTGACTGCTCGATGACGAGCACAAATGACGCATCGATGTATGAAACTTCGGACTGGATTTCTTCCTCCAATGATCCAGTAATTACGTCTGAGTGTAGCTAGCATGATTTGAGTTCCACCGTGTAAAGTTTGTTTGTGCACTTTATCTAAGATAAGTCGCGTAAGTGCGCAATCGCGATGTAATATTATCGGATGAATGACATCAGGATCCAAGGCAGCATTGCGAAGTCTACCACCTATTCGGAGTAATCCTTGTGCATCAATAAATGGCGCAAAACGATATATTGGACTGGATTTGTCCAGTGGTTTTTTGATAGATAGCTGCTCAAATTCTTTCGGGAAATAAGCATTTTGCGTAGATTTAATCCAGAAATTTCGAGCTGCGTCAATTTCTTCAGGAAATAGAGTCAGTTGATTTATATTCGATGTACCTTTCTCATGATGACGGTAGCGACTGATTCTTTGACACCATGCGGTAACACGTAGAAGTCGGTTGAGCGAGGAGTAGCGATCGATGAGATCCCATGTGAATGATTTTGCTGCTCGCGTAGTAGTAGTAGCGACAATGTGGGTTCTTTCTTCTAGATCCACATCACTTCCTATGAGTGGTATTACAGATGGCCAATTAGCGGAGTGACCATGAAGCCATGTCGGGCCGTGCCACCAGAGAAAATTTGCTGCAAGTTTTCGAGGGGAAGTTCCTCGTGATGCGAGATCAGCCGGGCTGTCTTCTCCAGGAACATGATGCCAATGGGCTTCCGGCATGATTTCTTGAATCTGTGAAACTCGATTTCGTACGAAGTCTTTCCAACGAGATGGAGGGCTGCGGATCCAGTAGAGAGCATTCGATGAATCAGTCCATAGATGAACGGGTGATTTTTCGAGTTTGAGTACGCGCTGTACATGTGCGATATGACGAGCGAGAAGCAAGGCTGCTGAGAGCTCAAGTCTTGGAGTTGTAATTCGAATTGTTCTAGATCTCTTTGATGCTGTCGATGTCTTTTTGCATGGAGTTACTTTTGATTTGGCGGATACTAGTGTGACTTTTGCTTCATTAAAGTCGAGAAGAACACGAATATAAACAGCTGCGCCAAGTGCAGCCTGAGAGGCATCCGAAAAGCCATGTAACTCAATAGCAAGTGCAGTTGGTTGAATTCCAATCCAGCGAAGTATCGAAATAAGTCGTAAATCGTCGAGATGAGTTAAGTAATTTGTCCAACGAGTATCTAAATGATGCGGTAAAGGTTCGTCCCAGTCGAGATTTGCTAACCAAAGCTGTTGCTTAAATATCTTCGCTTGCACTACTACAGGAACGAGTAAGCCGAGAGGATCAAATAATTGAGCTATTCGCGAGAGCACATTTCTCTTCGTATATTGTGTGGGCTCGCAGTTTGGAGGGTTAAGAAAAACGAAGCGATCTGTTGCCGGTTGCCAAAGTAAGCCAAGAGTTCGGTGTAGTGGCCCATCTTGGATTGATATAGATGAAGACTTTTCCTTTGCATCGTCAGGAATGCATTCGAGAAGTTCATCGTAGTTGGAAATCCACTTTCGTAGCGGAAATCCGCCCGCCTTGAAAAGTCCGATAGATTGATTAACTTTTTCATGGGCCTCTTCAATTGTAGATCCTCCAGAGAACACATCGTCGACATACGTACCCTCACTGACGATTATTCGAGCTAGCGGAAATCGATGTCCTTCGTCAATGGCGAGTTGTTTCAAGGTACGGTTGGCGAGGTAAGGAGCTGAAGTGAGGCCATACGTAACTGTTGTAAGGCAATATTCGATTATTGCGTTGAACTCATCCACCCAGAGTATGCGTTGATAGTCCCAGTCATCGTGGTGAATGCAAATTTGACGGAACATTTTTGTTACGTCAGCTGAGAACGCAAATTCAAATTGACGCCACTGAATAAGAATGTCTGCCAGATCGGTAAGAAGCTTCGGACCTTCATGAATGAAATCGTTAAGGGATATACCGCAATTCGTCTTCATAGAGCCGTTGAAAACTACACGATACTTAGTGCTGGAACTTGTGTCGCGTACAACGCAGTGATGTGGAAGATAGTACACTCGATTAAGCGATTGTGGAACGCTATTTGCAAGTTCCATATGCCCGAGTTCCTTATACTCAGTCATGAACTGAAAGTAAGCTTCCTCAAGAGATGGTTTCTGAACGAATTGATTCTGTAGGCGCCTTAGCTGTCTGAATGGTGAAGATCGAGAATCGCCAAGTTCTGGTGCTTGATGTTTGAAGGGCAAACGAACAACGTATCGCCCGTCTGATGTGCGAGAATGAGTAGAAGCGTAATGAGCTTCACAGTTTGCTTCTTCTGGAGACATTTCTTCTGCTTTTGTTGAGAAAACTTCTTCCTGGATCCAAAATTTTTGAAGTAGTTCTTGTAACTTAGTGTCGGCAAAACAATGTTGACTTGTAGTAACCACCTGAGATGAACTCAGATTTTTCACTGGAGCTGTTCCAGAAAGAATCCATCCAAGCGATGTTTCTTGACCAATAGGAGCATCAATAGGCCCCTTACGAAGACCACTCTCAAGAAGATGACCGTAGACGTCGGCTCCAAGAAGTAGGTCAATACGTCCAGGCATGTTAAAGTTGGGATCTGCTAACTCGAGACCTTGAAGATGCGGCCAGTGATTGTTGGATAGTGATGAGGAAGGCAAATAACCAGTAATTTTTGGTAAAACGAAAGCAGTTACCGGAATTTTTTGAACTGGCCTTCTCCTTTCTTTCGTCCAACATGATTTGCATGGACTCGACTGCGTCCAAGTATGACTCCTCACACGCCCCATAAATGTTTCCGGTGAAATAATGCGATTTTTCTAGATTAGCTTGTTCATCGTCCTCCAGCGCGAACTTACCAATGCCAATTCGATCGTGATTGGCTTTGAATTTATCCCAGTTTTCAAGAATCGCCTTCAACCGTGTTTCGATTCGCTGTAGCGTGATATTTGCTATTCCAACCTTTTTTAGGTTATCTGTAGCCCGAGAAATAAGCCCGAATAATGCGAGCTGTTGTTCGATTAAAAAGTCGACACTCATTTTAAATAAAATCCGGCTCGACGGACCAGAATGTTAGGATGAGGTAGAAATTTAGATTTCGAATTAAAACAAGCGAAGACTTTCGATTTTCTTTACACGATATTTATTCAGGTCGAGATTACACACGAGAAGTCTATTGTAATAAAAAAACGGAAGTCGAGAGACAGCGAGAACGTGTTTTCTTTTTTGACAGCTAGTCACGGCATAACTTAGTGAGCCGTTTTTTCGCATTCAGTCACGGCATAGTTTAGCTTTTCTGAACACTGTCACTTAATTTACTTTCACTTTGTTTTCCGGCTGCGCCAAATGTAGAGTCCCTTTTGGGACTCTAAATTAAAAAGACTTTTTGTTAATTTTCGTTCTATTACTTTTTATTATGACCTGTTCGGTCGCTGGCCAAATCTTAACTCACTATGTATTCTCCAAGTATGATCGATTGTTACCTGCAAGTCATAATTGCTGAACGGCGGCTCGTGCATCGCGAATGTCGACCCTATGTCCGGCCGCTTATATGTATCGGTTGTTGACCGGTGCTATTGACTTGTATACTGCCGATGGGTCAAATTATCGTGCACGCGCCGGTCGGCAGTATACAATCAAGAGCCGGAAGGTAAGTCGAGCCGATTTCCAAATGATATTGCTCATCTTGAAAATCGGGCCTCGACAATGCGGCCATTTCGACAAAATTAACTCCTTACCCTTCTGCGATACTTTAATTAAAGTTCAAGTAATACAAACTTTTTAAATCTCACTTTATTTAGCACTTTAACCTTTTTTTTACCTGTAAACACCTAGGCTTACAGTTGTCGTTAAGCATTTGTTTCACACAAACTGTTTTTCTTTTACCCTCGGTTCAATTTATGCTCGCTCTAAGCGCACTCACAAAGTGATCCGAGTTCGACATACACAAAAAAATATCACTTACATACAATCGTTGCAATATCGAAAGAGACTTTGCTGAGCTCACACAGTCAAAATGCGACTTCTCTTGTAAATAAGCCGAATATGATCGGCTTGTTAGAGTCCAAAAAATCGCGGTTTATAAACACCGGAACAGTAAATGTCATAAACGTGAGACAGAGATTCTTACTGGCAATTGTATCGAAAGGGTTTATTCGACCCGCAAGCCGGTCACTGGATCAGGAATTACTCAATGTTGAATCGCCATAGTGGCGGACTACAAAAGTGGTAATTTTCGTATTAGCATTATGGTAACAATTTCTTCTGTATTGCTTAAAAGTCTGTATGAATATATTTTCAAATATATTATTATGGATTTATGGTGTTATGGTAAACATAATAAGTAAGGTATTTCAGTTAGAATTTCAAAAGGAATCGGGTTATATGGACGCCTCGCCTCGCAACCTACTACGCAAGGTACATTGTATTTTGCAAAAATATACTGCTTCATTCGTTGAAAATTTTGTGAATCTAGCTTTATCCAATTTTCGCACAAGTCTGTCTCCTGAGTGGAAATACCTTCAGCAACAACTTTTGAGATTGTGCCATCCCAAGTAAAAAATTGCTTCCAACTCCGACTTGATACGATCCGGACCCTAAAAAGTTTAGCGTAGCAGCCAACCTTAAAATAGGTGGAATACCTGTACATCTTGAGCCACAAGGCATAGTACTACCGTCTAAAATAAATTTGAAAGCCGCTTTACTAAGTCCTAATTGTTTGCGAAAACTAGAAAAAGATGAAAATTTATAAATGAACTAAATTTATACGTTAACAAAAAAAAAAACAATACTCCTTTTCTGCCAGACACAGCTTTATCCTCATGCACGGCACTTCGTCATCATTACGACTACTGCTATCTAAGAAGAACATTTTCAAAATAACCGATTTCACCAAATTGAAATTAATCCGTTAACTGTCTGTCAAATGTCATTCTACAAAAAAATTCTAGTACTTTCCTGTTTAATTTTGGCCATACGACTTTTAAACTCGCACCGAGATTGGTGCTGCCAAAATGAACTCGAAACGAGTTTAACTAGATTCGAAACGAGAGTCTCGTTTCGAGATTCGTGATTCCACCTCTGTTAAGGACATTCGTAACGACTGCAGAGTCCCTTTTGGAGCTCTGAGTAAGAAAGACTTTTTGTTTATTTTTGTTTTAACACTTTATTATTATGACCTGTTCGGTCGGCGGTCAAATCTTTACTTAACTCTGTAACCCGCCGAGCATGATCGATTGTCACCAGCCAGTGATAACTGCCGATTAGCATTATCACTTCCGTTTCGCGAATATCGAACTTTGACGGTAGGTCAGCAATAATGGCGGCTCGTGCATCGCGAATTTCGACCCTATGTCCGGCCGCTTATATCGGTTGTTGACCGCTGCTATTGACTTGTATACTGCCGATGGATCAAATTATCGTGCACGCGTCGGTCGGCAGTATACAGTCAAGAGCAGGAAAGTAAGTCGACCCAATTTCCTAATGATATTAACTCATCTTGAAAATCGGGTGTCGACACGACCTTATGCGTTGGAGTTTCAACTTTGGTAAGGTCGTGACGCGACAGCGAAAATATTCGGTGCTGTCGCGAGTCTGAGAGTGTGGTGGTCGCTGCGTCGACAATGTTGCTGCCGACGTCTTTGCTCAAGTCGCAGTCGTCGTCTTTGCGGCGATGGCACAGTTCGCTGCTGTCGAGTCGCGCCGTCAATCCTTGTGTTAGGGGCGAGGAGTCTTCTACAATTTAATCTAAAAACATTCTAAATACCTGTTGTTTGCGCACAAACTTCCGCTTACAAAACTTGACACAGAACATGGAACTTAAGCTTAAAACTACGACAATAGGAATATAGACTTAGAACTAAGACAACATGAAGTGAAACTTAGAACATTGAATTACAAATACAACACAAATTTTATACAAAATTAAAACTGAGAACAAGGATTAAAACTGTGATACAAAACATAAAACAGAGAACACAGAAGCTGAAATACACCACAAGAATTTGAAATAACCTAGAAAATGGTCAACGGAACCACAACAACGCCCCATGTGACGCGGTGTAGCAGATAAACCCGCCGACAAGTATACAAATCGCAATGGTACTATATACTAGAAGAATCATGAACTGACCACGAATTATACCATATCTAAAATCATGCCATACGAAAAATAGTTCATGGCTGGTAAATGTTTATCGCTAAATATGTAGCGAAGCGAATCAAAGAATCGAGGACGAAGATAATGGGCTGTTACTTCCTTTCTTTTAACAGTATTGAGAAACTGAGCTAGATCGGTTCAGCTTTTTATGTTGTGATGTTGGTCTAAGCAAGTCTAAATCGAACGAAGAACTGAGCAAGGTCTGCGACGAAGACGAAGCAATGCACAGACGTAGCCACAGCAAGCCGTCAAGCGAAGCAAACGACGCAAAGCGAGACAACGCAGATCAGACGTAGCCACTGTTGTGCTTGAGGCCTTGGAAGGACTATTTCGACTTGAAAAAGTCAAAATAGTCGAAAGGTAAAGGAAGGTTCGGGACAGAAGGGCCAATTCCACCTAAGTCCGAATTGGTGGCTGAGTCTTTGCTGGTGCGACGCTCTTACTGGCGGCCGGGACTAGCTACAGCAGTGTGGGGGAGGGGGGTACTTGCTCCGACTCAGACCATAAACCCTTGGCCTGTACAACAAAATTGTCAGCGCCGACTTATCCAAGGGAATTGTAAAAAAAATTGGGATTATTTTCCCAAAAGGTCGTGAAAGACCAAGAAGCGGTTGGATTGGCGCGGCTTCGCGATTTGTCAGGGCGCTCTGGTGTTGTTGGCGCCCTGTTCTGCCCACCCTGCCTCAGCCATATATGTCCTAAAACAATTCTCGCGATATGGCCCCTTATTGAGGTTCGGACAGAAGGAGCTAAACACTCGGGCTCATTTTTATTTATACATGACCTTAGCCGTTAAACATCGTTAAAAAAAAACAAAATCTGGAAAACATGTACCGAAAGGAAACAAAAAAAAAATACAGTGAGGAAAGAGAGAGAAGAAAAAAAAATCTAAATTACTCACCCCATAAATCAATTGTCTGGTTTCTGCCGCAGATCGTGGTTTAGTTAATTAATCGTTTTCTTTCTCTTTTTTTCTCTTACCTAATTTACTTTTACTATACTAGCTAAATTCTTTTTTCCTTTTTTTGTTCTTTTATCACCTAATTTATTTATTCATTCCTATTGTATATTTGAATTCCTAGTACATTATGTATATTTTGTTTTTTCCCTAGTGTATAATTTGTATTCCTATTGTATATTTGAATTCCTAGCACATTATGTATATTTTGTTTTTTCCCTAGTGTATAATTTGTATTCCTATTGTATATTTTAATTTTTAGCACATTATGTATATTTTGTTTTTCCCTAGTGTATAATTTGTATTCCTATTGTACTTCGCCATTTTAATTTTTCATCTTTTCCTTCACTTTAATTTCTCAATTTCTGCACTCTCGACTTTAAATTTTAACTTTTACTTCTTCTAAAAACTTTTGCAGTTCGCCATTTTAATTTTTCATGTTTTCCTTCACTTTAATTTCTCAATTTCTGCACTCTCGACTTTAAATTTTAATTTTTTCTTCTTCTAAAAACTTTTGCACTTCGCCATTTTAATTTTTCATCTTTTCCTTCACTTTAATTTCTCAATTTCTGCACTCTCGACTTTAAATTTTAATTTTTTCTTCTTCTAAAAACTTTTGCACTTCGCCATTTTAATTTTTCATCTTCTCCTTCACTTTAATTTCTCAATTTCTGCACTCTCGACTTTAAATTTTAATTTTTTCTTCTTCTAAAAACTTTTGCACTTCGCCATTTTAATTTTTCATCTTTTCCTTCACTTTAATTTCTCAATTTCTGCACTTTTTCATTTTTTTTTCCACATCATTCCAATTTTCATTCTTTTCACATCCTCTCGACTTTAAATTTTAACTTTTCCTTCTTCTAATCACTATTGATTGAAAAACACGGTTAAAACTTCGCGTGATTTCACTTGCGTCGATCAAATCTTAAAGGCACATTTTAGAAAGTAATCACCCTGAGCACTACGGAAGGCAGAAGGCACACTTTTCGTTTCGAGTAAGTCGTCGATCTCAGCATTTCGATCAGGTTCGAATTCAAACTCATAAAATTTTTCAAAGTTTCGATCGGATTCAAGACATTACGCCCGCAAAAAAAAACTACCGAACGACCGTCCCGGACTTATCAAGCGCTCGACTCTCCCTCTTTTCCCCAAAAAACCTCCTCTTCGACCGACCGCCGCTTCCCATCTCCTCGTCTCGTCCCATCTCCTCGTCTCGTCCCCTCTCTCCAGCCCAGCCCACGATCCACAATAACATCCAATACCAAATTTGGTCATTCTCTTCGGACCTTTTGCTGTTGTTTTGGTTTTTATGCTCGATCGGTGCCGAGTCGTTCAGGTCGTTTGTCGTTGAGAGTACCACAGTTGCACTCCATGTACATAGTTATGCACATAGAAGCAACTACGGCACCAGACAAACCGGTATTGTCTATAGGGGAGACGAATTAAAGCATCTAGCTGGATGGATGTCGTTTAATTTTTTTATGTTTCGGCGGATCTTTGGTTGTGGCTATTTAGGAAACAGTGGCGGACACAATCACGATCCAACGAAAAAATTGAATCCTGATTGTGCTCGCCACCGTCCATCGAAATTTGTTGTTGCTTTAGGAGACAACCCAACACCACAGCAAGACGCCAAGCGAAGCGAACGACGGTGCAACACAGTCAACGCAGGACAATGCAGCACAGACGTAGCAAGGCAAGACACCAAGTGAAGCGAACGATGAAGCAACGCAGTCAACCTAGAACAACGCAGCACAGGCGTAGCTACAGCAAGACGCTAAGCAAGGTGAACTACGAAGCAACGCAGTCAAAGCAGAAAAACGCAACACAGACGTAGCAACAGCATGACGCCAAGCAATACGAACACCGAAACAGCACAGTCAACGCAGGACAACACGGCACAGATGTAGCCGCAGCCAGACGCCAAACGAAGTGAACGACGAAGTAACGTAAGATACGTAGTATCAATAAGAGGCCTAGCAGAGTCGAAGACGAAGAAACGGAGACAGTGCAGGAACAACGTAGCAGAGACATAGCAGGAGCAGAAAGCAAGCGGAGCCGATGACGAGTCGCGCCAAGCCGAGCAGCAACTAACCTTGCAGTGAAAAAAGACAAGTAGCGAAAAACCATTCGATGTTGAGCCAGGTAGCGACAAACCGAGCAACGGAGCAAACGAAGTAGCGTAGCAAACCGAGCAGCAAGCAAGACAAACCGAGGACACCCATTATGTTGAGCCAATCAGCGACAAACCGAGCAACGACGTGCAAAGTCGAGCCGAAGCCAACCATGAGATGATGCACAGGGCCAGGATCGAAGAAGGCAAGGAGAGTTGTGCCATGGGTCGAGCTACAACCAGCCACGACAAGCACGACGAACGACGCCAGAAGAGAGTAATAAAGAGAAATCGAACAAAAATAAAAATGTTGTAACGAAACTGGCACCCGATGAGCCTACCCTGAATTTCGAGTCGTTACACTGTCAATACTTTTCCAATTACATCTATCATTTGATCCATTAATCCATACGTACACAACAATTTCCTGTATTAACAATTCTTTTCTGACAATTAATTAACAAAGTTCAATTCATAGTTAAACTGATTTAATATTTTTCAATAAATATAAATCAAAAGTTCTGTTTAGTATGAGCATCTGTCAGTTTAAGTTTCAGTTAGAATGTTACTGATGATCATATAGTCGGAGAGCTCGCGACAAAAAATCGCAACAGTTTTGAGAGAGCTAATATTTTGGTATTTGGTTACATTTAGGGTGTACGTGAATATACTAGAGTCAGCAGGTCTGACGTCGGGACACCTGGCTTTGGTGACCTGTCAAAGATGTCAAAAAAATCGAAAAATTTAACAGTTTTGAGAAAGCTGAAAATTTGCCAAAACTCAGTTTTTACAATGAAAAACTGAAAACCAATGGTCAGACACCCCAACAGTGGGACCCACCCAGTCAGCCCCCCGCAAAGGTGTTAACCCTTTCGGTCACGAATTAAATTTTTTTCTGTTGAGTAAGTTTACTATTTTCTTGTATCACGTCTGCCCTGTTCATCGAACCACAACGAAATGAACATTTTCGGAAACAAAAGAATGTAACTAAAGAAATTTTAAGGATGCAATACACAAACCGGCTTAGCTCGTGTAATTTGATGTCTACAATTGTAGACACGGTGACTGAAAGGGTTAAATCGAGTACGTGCGATTTCTCTTACTATGCGCGTTATAGCCATGCAAGAGTTTTGAGAAAGCTGAAAATTTGCCAAAACTTAGTTTTTACAATGAAAAACTGAAAAACAATGGTCAGACACCCCAACAGTGGGACCCACCCAGTCAGCCCCCCCCCCCCCCCCCGCAAAGGTGTTAAATCGAGTATAGGTGCGATTTCTCTTACTATGCGCACAATAACCATGCAAGAGTTTTGAGAAAGCTGAAAATTTGCCAAAACTTAGTTTTTACAATGAAAAACTGAAAACCAATGGTCAGACACCCCAACACTGGGACCCACTCAGTCAGCCCCCCCCCCCCCCGCAAAGGTGTTTAATCGAGTATACGTGCGATTTCTCTTACTGTGCGCGTTATAACCCTGCAAGAGTTTTGAGAAAGCTGAAAATTTGCCAAAACTTAGTTCTTACAATGAAAAACTGAAAACCAATGGTCAGACACCCCAACAGTGGGACCCACCCAGTCAGCCCTCCCGCAAAGGTGTTTAATCGGGTACGTGCGATTTCTCTTAGTATGCGCGTTATAACCATGCAAGAGTTTTGAGAAAGCTGAAAATTTGCCAAAACTTAGTTTTTATAATGAAAAACTAAAAACCAATGGTCAGACACCCCAACAGTGGGACCCACCCAGTCAGCCCTCCCGCAAAGGTGTTAAATCGGGTACGTTCTGTTTCTATGCGCGCAATAATCATGCAAGAGCTTTAAGAAAGCTAAAAATTTACCAAGACGTAGTTTTTACAATGAAGAACTGAAAAACAATAGTCACACCCCTATAGTAGGACCCACCCAGTCAGCACCCCCGCAAAGGTGCCGAAAAAACGATTACGCGTGAACAACAATTTGCATGGATGGGTATAAAATACTCGTATGTAGGTACATTTTCTCTATGTTTCAATGCGCTGGTTCATTGAAGTTTTACTTACATATTTATATGAAAATATAATTCGGTATGGAAAATGTACAATACCTTAAAGTAATACTAGGTACTTTATTATATTATGACATAAACGAATCTTTTATAGGTATTTCGTGCATGTAACCGATATTTTCATAAACTATATTTAATCGATTTGTACCAAATTTTAGCTTCCTTAAAACTCTTACGCGCACTCCCTTTTACGGGGGTGCTGACTAGCTGGGTCCTACTGTTGGGTTGTCTGACAATTGTGTTTTTGTTTGTCATTGTACAAACTACCCCGTGGTGAATTTTAACACCTTTGCGGAGGGCTGACTGGGTGAGTCCCACTGTTGGGGTGTCTGACCATTGTTTTTCAGTTCTTCATTATAAAAACTAAGTTTTGGCAAATTTTCAGCTTTCTCAAAACTCTTGCATGGTTATAACGCGCATACTAAGAGAAATCTCACGTACCCGACTTAACACCTTTGCGGGAGGGCTGACTGGGTGGGTCCCACTGTTGGGGTGTCTGACCATTGGTTTTCAGTTTTTCATTGTAAAAACTAAGTTTTGGCAAATTTTCAGCTTTCTCAAAACTCTTGCAGGGTTATAACGCGCACAGTAAGAGAAATCGCACGTATACTCGATTAAACACCTTTGCGCGGGGGGGGGGGGGGATCTGACTGGGTGGGTCCCAGTGTTGGGGTGTCTGACCATTGGTTTTCAGTTTTTCATTGTAAAAACTAAGTTTTGGCAAATTTTCAGCTTTCTCAAAACTCTTGCATGGTTATTGTGCGCACAGTAAGAGAAATCGCACCTATACTCGATTTAACACCTTTGCGGGGGGGGGGGGGGGGCTGACTGGGTGGGTCCCACTGTTGGGGTGTCTGACCATTGTTTTTCAGTTTTTCATTGTAAAAACTAAGTTTTGGCAAATTTTCAGCTTTCTCAAAACTCTTGCATGGCTATAACGCGCATAGTAAGAGAAATCGCACGTACTCGATTTAACACCTTTGCGGGGGGCTGACTGGGTGGGCCCCACTGTTGGGGTGTCTGACCATTTTTGTTTTCAGTTTTTCATTGTAAAAACTAAGTTTTGGCAAATTTTCAGCTTTCTCAAAACTCTTGCATGGTTATTGCGCGCATAATAAGAGAAATCGCACCTATACTCGATTTAACACCTTTGCGGGGGGGGGGGCTGACTGGGTGGGTCCCACTGTTGGGGTGTCTGACCATTGGTTTTCAGTTTTTCATTGTAAAAACTAAGTTTTGGCAAATTTTCAACTTTCTCAAAATTCTTGCATGGTTATAACGTGCATAGTAAGAGAAATCGCACGTACTCGACTTAACACCTTTGCGGGGGGCTGACTGGGTGGGTCCCACTGTTGGGGTGTCTGACCATTGGTTTTCAGTTTTTCATTGTAAAAACTAAGTTTTGGCAAATTTTCAGCTTTCTCAAAACTCTTGCATGGTTATTGCGCGCATAGTAAAAGAAATCGCATGTGCTCGATTTAACACCTTTTCGGGGGGGGGGGGCTGACTGGGTGGGTCCCACTGTTGGGGTGTCTGACCATTGGTTTTCAGTTTTTCATTGTAAAAACCAAGTTTTGGCAAATTTTCAGCTTTCTCAAAACTGTTAAATTTTTCGATTTTCTTGACATCTTTGCGGGAGGGGGGCTGACTGGGTGGGTCCCACTGTTGGGGTGTCTGACCATTCATTTTCAGTTTTTCATTGTAAAAACTACGTGTTGGCAAATTTTCAACTTTCTCAAAACTGTTAAATTTTTCGATTTTTTTGACATCTTTGACAGGTCACCAAAGCCACGTGTTCCGACGTCAGACCTGCTGACTCTAGTATATTCACATACACCCTAAATGTAACCAAATACCATAATATTAGCTTTCTCAAAACTGTTGCGATTTTTTGTCGCGAGCTCTTGGATTAATAGGAACGGGCCTTAATCGTCAAACGCCCGGTAACTTCATCTGGACATTACTGACCAGCTGAGACATTTTACCATGCACATGCAGAGTGTGCTGATAAGGCATTTATTTGTTATAAATTATTTAGCATCACAATAAAGTTTTTCAGTCAATTGCAATTCGCCTTCTTTTTTAAATGTTTGCTATTGCTTTTCAAGTGCCGTGCTAGAGTTAACTAAAATATCGACAGAAAGTTACGGTTCAAGTCCCTTTGCTTTACTTCTGACTGATAGCAGCAATTCATCTTGAAAGTGATGGTTCAAGTGCCGTACACATTCGTTCTAATTCTTCGAAGAAGCTCAAGTGCCGTGTGCTCCACGTGCAAGCAAAATAGCTTGCCCATTAACAACTTCAATACAGTTTTTTTTATTATTTTTATATTATTATGTTCATTTCAGGGTAAAACTAATATAATTCAATAATTTTACATTTATATGTAATCCAAATTACATTAACAATTTCTTTTCTTATTAATAGTTGATGGCGATTTTCTATATTAAAACTATTTATTTATTTATTTATGTATTCAGATTCATGAAATACTGATTACTCATAACAAAAATAAAATATAAATCTGCCAACAATCTGGGCGTAACTTTATTATTTTTCCGGCAGAAGTTAGGAACGCGTTCAATTCTGAAATACGGTGTAGGCTACTATGTGACTGAAAACCTATCAAAAAGAACAAGATCATGGAAGTGAAAATCTGATTGGATCTGAGAGATATGGAATAGTTTATGAAAAAGTACACAATCACTTTACACCCCCTTGGGGGTCAATTTTCAGAAAATCTTGAAAACACTTTCTTGGTATTCATATGGAGAATACATAGAATAAAATTAAATTCATTATTTGGGACGAGGTAGTAGATATGTCGAAAATCGTGGGAAAATATGCATTCTATTTTCACAGATAATTTTTTTTGCCCCCCTTCTGAACGCCAATAGATATTCTTTTTTTTTATTCAAAATAATTTTTCTAGTTGATTTAGATATACACACCGAGTTTCAACATTGTAGCTTAAGCCGTTCTATATATAGGAAAAACACCTCCCACTTGTACCACACTACCCTGAGGGATCGAATTTCAAAAAACCTTGAAAACGCTTTCTAGGTATTCATACGAAGAATCCGTAGAATAAAAATGAATTGAATATTTGGAAAAACCTAGTAGATATAACGAAAATCGTGAAAATATATGCATTTTATATTTATTATATTTACAAATATTTTTTTTTGCCCCCCCCCCCCTTCTGAACGCCAATTAATACTCAAATTTTTTTTTATCACAATTACTCTTCTAGTTGATTAACATAAACACACTGAGTTTCAACATTGTAGCTTAAGCCGTTCTATATATAGGAAAAACACCCCCACTTGTACCACACTACCCTTAGGGGTCGAATTTCAAAAAACCTTGAAAACACATTCTAGGCATTCATACGAAGAATCCGTAGAATAAAACTGAATTCAATATTTGGAAAGACCTAGTAGATATGACGAAAATCGTGAAAATATATGCATTTTATTTTTATTATATTTACAAATAATTTTGTTTGCCCCCCTTTCTAAACGCCAATGAATATTCAAATTTTTTTTTATCACAATTACTTTTCTAGTTGATTTACATATACACACCGAGTTTCAACTTTCTATCATGAACCGTTTAATAGTTAGGAAAAACACCCCCCACCCCCGTAGCATACTACCCCTAAAAAAAATTATATTTTTCCAACATTCCGCTACTATAGCTCTATCTAAATACCAAGTTTAAGGCTTATATCATTACAGGTTCTCAAGATATAAGGATGTGAACTTTTTCCTTTTCACCCTCCCCCACCCTCCCCCTCTACACCCACAACCCCAAAACTTTTTTCTCTACTAGGGTTTAATTAGCGCTACTTTTGGTAAAAGTTCTAAACATCTATCTTAAACTGTTCTTGAGATATGAAATGTGTTTGATTTGAAAAATTCTCATCCCCTCCACTTCTATGTTCCACCTCCCACTTAAAAAATTTTACTTTGATCAATCTTTATTTGTGAACCTTTATACCCAAACCAAATTTTATTTTTCTAGAGCAATTGGTTCCTGAGATATCGTAGTCTTAAGTTTTTCACCCCCCACCCCCATACACAACTTCCCCCACCCAAAATTTTTCTTGATTCTGTTCTCCTAGTATAACTACAAATATTTGTTAAGTTTGAATAGTGTGCCATTAACGGTTTAGGAGATATGGATTTTAGAATGTGTCTATCTCGCCTTTTTTGGGTTTCGGACGCATTATATTTCCCCCCACTCCCACACCCCTTGATCAATATTGACAATTTTTCTGCAAATGGGTCTACTATCAGAGATCTATAGAAATTCCAAATTTCAAACATTAGGGGTTACTGAGATCTGGAAACCAAAATTTTCGGTCTAAAACACTTCCCCCTCCTTCCCCCTCACACCCCCACCCCTAAAAATTTGGTCACTTCAAGGCGCCTACCCCATCTATTCGTTAAAAAAATTTCAATTTAATATCTCAAAGCGTTTGGCAGCTACGAGCCTCCAAACGATCTTGCGTACGGCGGACGCCGTACGGCGTACGGCGTACGGCGGACAGACGGACTGAAAATTTTTATTGCTTTTTTCGCGTCTACTAGTTATGAAACGTGAAAATAAAAATTTTGAGGGTAGCAAATTTTTTTTTTTAAAAAATCAATCACAATACTTAATTATTAAAATAATAAAGTAATATTATAATAAGAAAAAATGAACAATAAGTACATAAAATAAGTTCAAAACTACACTACATTATTTATTTGATAAAGCCGATTTTAGCTGTTGAACACGAATATTAAAGTCAATTTGACTGTAACTATAGTTAAAAAAAAACTGCCAACAGTCTGGGCGCAACTTTATTATTTTTTCGGCAGAAGGTCGGAACGTGTTTAATTCGGGGATGCGGTGTATATTACTACGTGACTGAAAACCTAACAAAAAGTTCGGGAAACTGTTAGAATAGAGTGTAATATATGAATGATATGATTGGGTCATATTCCGGGATGCGGTCTAGATGTTGAAAAAGAAAAAAACTTATAAATAGGTGATTATTAAACAAGCCCGTGGAAGTGAAAAGATATTCGATATCTGATCAGACCTGTTAGATAGGGTGGAATTTATGAAAAAGTGTACAACCACTTTACACCCCTTTAGAGGTCAAATTTCAAAAAATCTTGAAAACGCTTTCTAGGTATTCATATGAAGAATCCGTAGAATAAAAACGAATTCAATATTTGGAAAGACCTAGTAGATATGACGAAAATCGTGAAAATATATGCATTTTATTAGTATACATGTACCGAGTTTGAACTTTCTAGCATAAGCCGTTCAGAAGTTAGTACAAACAACCCCCACCCGCGTACCATACTACCCCTAAAAAATTATCCTCTCGACTTCCGTGCTCCCCCGCCCTCTTCAAAAATTTTACTTTGGACAATCTTTTTATACTCTAGATGAAATCATATAGAGTATTATAAGTTTGATCCAGCCGAAAATTATGTAACGCATAGAACTAAGCCTCGGACGAAAAAAAGTTATAAAATATTTTTTGTTTACTTGAGGCCAAAAACCTCAAATCCGCTTGACGTCCGTCCGTCCGTCCGTCCGTCTGTCTGTCCGTGAACACGATAACTCAAGAACGCCTTGACCTAGAATCTTGAAATTTTGAATCTGGGTGTTTGGTTGAATTTGTAAGGCTAAGTTCGTTAACGGGCAAAATCGTCCTACTCCTTCGGGTAGCTGCCATACAAAGTGCCATTAAAACACGTTTTCAAGAATATTGGTCGATAACTTCAGAAGGGCTTAACCTAGGTCTTTGAAATTTCGCATGTGTTATTTTTCCAAGAGTTGGAGCTAACTGTATGATTATGAAGAAAATCGTAATAGTCCTTCGAGGGGCTGCCATACAAATATCCTGTAAAAATGACTTCACCTAATTTACGAGTAATCTTTTAGCAACGAATTCGGAATTTTTTCAAATTAGTTTCGAGTGAAGACGAAGTTCAAGTTTACTAGTCAGTGAAATCCTTTAACTCTTTCTCGTACCTTCCATACAAAAAAATCCTTAAAACACTAGTTCAAGAATATTGGCCGATACCTTTATAAGTATTTAAGCTACGACTTTGAAATTTTGTATGTGTTATTTTTCCAAGAGTTGGTGCTAACTGTTTGATTATGAAGAAAATCCCAATCCCTTCGAGGGGCTCCCATACAAATATCCTGTAAAAATTAATTCACTTGATTTACGAAACTCACTATAACTCAAGTAATCGTTTAGCTATGAATTCCGAATTTTGTACAGAATTTTGTATTGAGTGAAAACAAAGTTCGAGTTTACTAGTCAGCTAAATCCTTTTACTCCTTCTGGTACCTTCCATACAAAAAATCCTTAAGACACGTGGTTAACAATATTTTTCGATAACTTTTGAACGCTTCAAACTACAAATTTGAAATTTTGTGCACATTAATTTTGAATGGTTCCAAGGAAAAGGGTGAATATGCAAGTTTTAATTACTTGCCTTAAACGGTTTAATAGATATGGATCTTAGAAAGTGTCGATCTCCACTATTTTGCGTTTCAGACGCATTATTTTCCCCTCCACTACCACACCCCTTCACCTATATCTTAAATTTTTTTGCAGATGGGTCTACTATCAAAGCCTTATAGAAATTCCAAGTTTCAGCCTCCTACCATAAGCGGTTGCTGAGATCTAGAAACCAAAATTTTTCGTCTAAAACGCTTCCCCCACCTTCCCCCTCATACCCTCACCCCTCAAAAAACTCTAACTTCAAGGGGTCTACTATGTCTACTCAAAAAAAAAAATCAATTTAATAGCTCATAGGGTTTGGGAACTATAATTCCTGAAATGAGTTTGCGGACGGCGCACAGACGGACTGAAATTTTTTTTAGCTTTTTTGGTGTTTATTAGTAATAAAACGTGTAAAAAAAAAATTTCAGGGTAGCAAATTTTTTCTTAAAAAAAAAATCGATAACAATTATTATTAAAATAATAAAGTAATACGTGGAAGAGATGTGATTGGTTCATGTGGGCCGTAATTTGTTGGATCGTTTGGAATATCCGGTAACATATTGTCTCTCAAGGATCGAAACGGAACTATGAAAATAATGGCTTTCAGCAATGACGAGGAGTTAATATCACCAGAAATTACCTTGAAAGCAAAAACAGCTCTAAGGACATCTCGTCTATCATTCAACGACTCCATCGACAAGAGCTTAAGACGCTCATGGTAAGGAGGCAGATGCAGTGGATCTTGCGAATCACAAGAATCGTCCCTGAACTGACTCAATTCTAGCTCTTCTTAGTATGGAGCCCATACTGGGCACGCATATTCCAAAATAGAACGGACTAAAGTGCAGTACAACATTGTTGCAATATGCGGATCACTGAAATCCTTGCACCATCTTCGTCAAAAGCCCCAGACATTAAAATTTTAGAGTGGGACAGAGCCGAACTCACGTCATTTATGAACAGGATAAATAAAAGCGGACACAAATTGCTCCCCTGAGATACTCCAGAAGTATTACATATGTATATCGGATGAATGGGCTCCACGAAAAAACGCCTTTTGAGTGCGATTAAGTAGATACGAACGGATCCAATTTATAAACGTGACTGAAAAATCCAGTAATTGTTGCTTATAATGCACGGAATGACTCGTTTTGTCGAACGCCTTGCTGAAATCAGTGTTAATGCAGTCCACATGATTCTCGCCTTCAATTGCTTTAACAGAAAAAACTAGCAAATTTCATTAAATTTGTGGTAGACCTACCCTTAGTAAATCCATGTTGGGATAGACTTATGATTAATTTGCAATGAAAATTTATTACATCACAAACAATAGCCTCGAAAAGCTTCGAAATACAAAAAAGGTTGGGGACAGGCCTATAATTTCGTACATCCATTCTCTTACCTTTATTAAATAACGGCCTAATAGTAGAATATTTCCATGAACTAGGAAATACCCCTGAACGAAGAGAAGAATTGAATAAATAACACATGGGTGCTACTAGGGAAGAGCTGCATCGCTTTAGAACGCTTGGGGGATGACATCTGGACCAACAGAAAAACTATATGCAATAGTTGAGATAAATTTCAAAATAGTAGCTTCGTCAATCTAAAGATCCTTTATCTCCAATGAAGTAGAAGAAAACTTTGTCAAGTGTTTATGATCCTTAAAACTATTATCACAGTTAGAAGAAGTGAAAGCAGCACGAAAGTAGTTCCCGAAAAAGTTGCTAATGACTGAAGGGCTGATCACATCATTAAAAGACACAGAAGCAGGGTATCCGTCCGAATTCCTTTTTGAATTTACGAAATCCCAGAACCGCTTAGGTTTGTCCCTAATCGATGATTTAATATTATTGACGTACGAAGTATACGTCGTACTAGACCGGCTAATAAACAGGTCGCGTAAGGTAAGGTAAGGAGACAATATGTCTTCCAAGCTTTCGTTTTTAATTTTTTTAGATGTATCAGGTCGTCGTTAAATCACGGAAAACGTCTAGGCTGTCTAGACGATGTGACCGGTACACATCACGCGAAACTACGAAAGATCGTGTTATAAAAGTTTAAAGTGGCAGTTTCAACATCCGGTTCACTTAGTACACCCAACCAATAACATGTCGAGATGTCGCGATATATGTTATTTCAGAAGGAAATAACTGATAAACTCGAGCATGAAAATTAAGAACAACGTGAAGTGCTGGATGATGGTTCGAATCCGGTAATAGTGGTGAGGGACAATGATTGACTGTTGTTTGGGTTACATCGGAAGAGAAAACAAGGTCCCAAGTATCGTGTAGAGGTATTGGCTTTTGTGTTGATCTGGTACAATCCTGTTGAAAGCATGCAGTCCAGAAATTGTTCATCCTGCTTAGTACTTGAGGTGAATTATGGAATAAGGCAGTCTTCATCTCCAGATCGGGACCACGTTACCAGTGGTAAGTTAAAATCTCCAAGAATGAGTTGTTCATCGCGAGGAGGGATACGATTGCAGATTCTATCCGTAGCGTTGAAAACGGATTCATAAGCTGAAGATAACGCACACGGAGGGATGTACGTCGTGATTATATACAGTTTTTGGTCACTTAAAGTCAGCGCAACGCAGAGTAACTCGTTAATGTTAGCTTTCGGAATATTAATTACTTCAGCGGTGAATTTCCAACTTACTGCACAATGCACTCCACCACCAACCGGAGCGTCTTGGAGGTCAAGATGACGATCACGACGAAAGATCTAATAATTGCCATCAAACAGCTCGGTGTCTCTGAAGTATTGCATCAACCACATGCAAGTGTTCCGAATTCCGCAAGGAGAAGGACTATCCCTATCACAATACACCGGTGCAACAACTGTTGCCCGTTGATCGTGAACATCGGCGAGACTTTTGTCGTACGATGTTACTGCGAGCAGACGAACGTCCAGCGTTTTTCGGAAGAATTCTCTGCACCGACGAATCGCAATTTACCCGCGATGGCATACAAAATGTCAACAATATGCATGTGTGGGCACGTGAAAATCCCCATACCAGCCGAAATATGTCCCATCAACATCGCTTCAGTGTGAATGTTTGGGCTGGCATCATCGGCAGAACTTTCATCGGTCCGGTATTTCTTCCCCCAATTCTCAATTCCACCAATTATGCCGAATTTTTGGAGGAAACTTTACCCAACCTCACAGAGGATATACCACTTCGTGTACTGGTCAGGTTTTGGAACCAGCACAATGGAGCGCCATTGCATAGCCTCCACGATCTCCCGACTTAACTCCCATGGACTTTTATGTCTGGGCGTATTTGAAAAGCATCGTCTACGCAGAGGAAATTCATACACGAGAACAGCTCATTTCCCGTATCACCGAAGCATGCGATCAGCCCAACTACTGCGTGTGAACCCCACCAATGCCATTCGTCGGCGATACCACTTCTGTTTGCTCCACAACGGACATGTTGAAAATTATTTGTAAACGTAATAGACTAAATAAACGTAGTAAACTATGCTTCAACTCTTTTATTTCGTCCTCACTTGTTGTATTTGAGGCCTTGGAAAAATTATTTTGACTTGAAAAAGTCAAAATAATTGAAGGATGGGTAAAGGTTCGGGACAGAATGGGCCAATTCCTCCTACGTCTGAACTGGTGGCTGAAGTAGAACGGAAGCGACACGCTTGCTGGTGGCCGGGACTAGCTACGGCAGTGTGGGGTGGTTCTTGTTCTACCTCAGACCATAAACCCTAGGCCTAGACAACATAAATTTCGTGTCGGCTTACTCCAGGGTATTTAAAATGGGACTATTTTCCCAATAGGTCGTGAAAGACCAAGAAGCGGTGGAGTGGCGCGACTTCGCGACTTGTCAGGGCGCTCTGGTGTTGTTGGCGCCCTGCTCTGCCCACCCTACCTCAGCCACGACTGTCCTGTAAAAACATTTCGTGTCGTGGCCCCTTATAGAGGTTCGTGGCTAAGGGAGCTAAACGCTCGAGTTCATTTCAATGGCTCCTCTAGCCATTAATCATCATTTTGAAACCAAAATTTATGCTCGAAATATTCACAAAAAAAATAAATATCATGCTGAAAAGAACAACGAACGAGAAAATACATATAATATAAATAAAGAAAATATAAACACTCACCCCATTTTGCTTATAGCTCTTCTCGTTCTTATTAATTTTTAATTAATTTTGTTTTTATATATTATTTACTTTATTATTTCGTCCACGTTTTGTCCTGTCCGTCTGTCTTTTGATGAGTTTAATTTTTTTGTTTTAAACTTTAATTCATTTTATTGTTAGAATTCTAATTAATTATTTTTTTTTGTATTTTAAAATTTTTATATAATTATTATTTTAATTTTTTTTTTTTTTAAATTTAATTCACTGTAGTATTTTTTTTTTTTTTTTGTGTGTTTTCATTTCCTTATTTAAATCTTTTGCTTTTAAATTTTTCTTTTCATTCGTTTTATTTGTTTTCTTTAAATTTTTTCCGGGGTTCCAGTTTCTCGATTAAAAAAAAACACTCAAACAGTGTACGAGAGACACAACATCAGACCAGCGTGTACTGTAATCAGCCAAAACCCATAAATGTGTAGCACCTTTTTTGATTTTTTGTTTGACTTCTTCTACACTGTGTTTTATACACTCGGGACTTGTTATGCGATATATGCCACTTCAGGTCTCACTCTCCAATTCCACACTAATAAAATGCCTAAATCCACCCGGATCGAAAGAATTTCAGAGCTTGCGGTTTCGCGAATGCGATTTTAAAATTCGCACGCAATAGGGTACAACCGAGGCAGCACTTATGATTCTTTGCCTGGCTGTTGCTCTGCTTCAGAACTACCGAACATTCGACTACACTCCGAGCATGTAATTCCGATGCAAACTAGTTGTGAACCCCGGATGACACGCGGATCAATTCATCGAACTTTTTTTTTCTCGTTTGAAGCGTGAAAAAACTAACTGTTCTAACTGCCGACGCACTCTGCTTGTCTTTTTTCCTTTGTGTACAATTCGTAGGATCTTTGAAATTACTAAGAACCGTATGGCACCAATGGTAGACGCATTTTCTTTGGGACACTTTCCGCGAAGATTATTATATATATTATTATATTGATATACGGCAATGATTTGCAATCGAATCGAATTTATTTCGAACTTAAACCTCGGTGTGTACAATGAACGCGCGGAGCTCTGTCGAAAGGCAACTTAAAACACCAATTCCTCTATCATACCGTCGCACAACACGTTTCATACTTCGACATTAACAAGAACTCTCACTCATTTCAGAAGAAAATCCACCAAAATTATCTTTTTAAGCTATTTTAACACTTAAATTTCGGACAAAACGCGATTCGACATCCGTTCGATAATCCACACCGCGATCCGATTTTGACAAGTCTTCCCTCGATCCCGTAATATTATTCTTTTCTCCGCTAATAAATTTGAAGAGATCACCGATCGACTTCTACCGATAGCAAATACTTGGCGACTCCTATCCAACTTGCAGTCCAAAAAAATCCCCAATTGGCGGTATTTTCTGTGTGCAAAAGATTTCTGGGTACGCGTGCACTTTGGTGTAGGTGTTTGTAAATCCGCTCAATGACAACCCAACACCATTAGTCGGTTCGCCGTTGGTTTCCCAGCGCCGAATAGACTAAAAAAGGTTGTCGCTCCAGAGTCTCGTGCGCACGACTGAGTGTCGGGCAATAGGTGTTGTACCCCTCGGATCACTGCCTCAGATCCTTGGAGTGGTAGACTCCCACACGTTTGCCTCCTAGATCCTCCAATTCATATCGTGAGTTGCCTAGCACACGACGAATCCTGCACTTGAGGAACTTCTTTGCCAGCTTGGCGTTATAGTTCTGCGCGGCTGTGGACAAGTAAAAATTTCTTCTGAATACTTCTTGACCTACACAAAATTGTGTTTTAGCAGCACGCAAATTATAACGCCTGCTGCTGTCCTCATGTGCGACCCTTATTTTCGTCTGCGCCATTTGCCTCACGACAGGAATTCTCTCGCGAGGTCGAAGCTGTAAATTTGACTCTCCCAACGCTCGCAAATGCTTCAGCAGTTCGTAGTCCTTCCCGTGCAACATCATGTGATTTCCAAACAAAACCTGATAAGGGGAAAATCCAGTGGCTTGGTGGAGTGAGCTCCGAAGGGCACATCCAATTTTGCTTAGACTCTCATCCTATCGTGTTTGGTCATCTTATCAGTGATGAATGCTCGAATTCCGGCCAGGATAGACTGATTGGCACGTTCCGAAGCATTCGCTTGCGGTGAGTAGCTCGGGGTGTACAGATGTTTAACTCCGTATGTGGTAAGCATGGAATTAAACACATTCGACCTTAATTGAGAGCCGTTATTGGAGAGGATCGTTTGGGTGTTCCAAACGTATGGAATACCTGCCCCTCCAAAAAGTTGGTGATCTCTTCAGCAGTGATCCGCCCCAAAGGATGTAACAGGGGAAACTTGGTGAAATGATCCAAGACGATCAAGATAGCGATCTTACCCCATTTGGTACGCGGATATGGTCCTAGTACGTCGATATAAAGATGTTGGAATGGCTGATCAGTCTGGAACGGTTCTCCCATAGGCGTTCGTAGAGGTCTGTTCGGGGACTTTGTGTCTTTACAAGTGCCGCACGCCAGAACGTAGGTGCGTACTTGTGTAGCCATTCCGGGCCAGTACAAAAATCGCCTGACTCGCTCTAGCGTTTTGGCATAACCACCATTTACCGTGGTGTCTGCCTCGTGCGCCTGAGCAATCGCAGCTGACGTAAGACTTGATGGAATCCATAATTTCCAGGCCCTGTCTTCAGCAATCGGGTCACCGTTGTGAGGCTCTGTGCGCTTGTATACGAAACCATCCCTCACGCATACGTCAGGAAGCCGATCGGCGTTCACATCGACAGTGGACACTAATTCTTTATATTCCTTGCCAGAGAGTTCTGGAGAATCCATGTCCACCATCGGTGCCACGTCGATCAGCGCGTTTAATCCTTCCTCGTATACGCGAGAGAGAGCGTTGGGTACAACGTTCAAGCTCCCTCGTCGGTGCTCGATTGTGAAGTCGTAACCCTGAAGTTTCAAACTTGTTGTGTTTGAGGCCTTGGAAAAATTATTTTGACTTGAAAACCCAAAAAAAAGGAAATCAAATTAGGTAAGAAAAAAATAACAAAAAAAAACCAAACTCACCTTATTTATGTAATCACGTTCACCTTTTTAATTTTGATTTATTGTTAATTTTATTAATTGTATATATATTATTTATACGTCCGTCGGTCCTGTCATGTCATTTTAATTTAAATTTTCTATAATAATTTTATTTATTTAAAATTTTACTTCATATTTCCTATATTTTAATTCGTTGGATTTCTTTTGTTTAATTTAGATTTGTTTATAATAAATTGTATTTATTTAAAATTTTACTTCATTTTTTCCTATATATTAATTCGTTGAATTTCTTTTGTTTAATTTAGATTTGTTTATAATAAATTTTATTTATTTAAAATTTTAATTCATTTTTCTTTTTTTTTGTTTTTTTTTTTTGTTTTTGTAAAATTCGTCGTGCGGCTCGATTAAACGACAATAGAGGTACTCCTCGAAATGCTTGGTAAAATAACAATTCCACGGGAGGCGGAAAAAATGCTAACACCCGTCAAATGATGCGTCAAAAAAATTATTTTTCGCTTCATATGTCACCCGGAATACTATTCACCGCGTTTACATTCACTCTTCTTTCGCTAGTTTAAACGCTCCAGACATTCTGGTCACCGTGAACTTTCTATTCAATTCTTTGACTTTGAATTATTCGATGACAATTTCGTGTGAAAATTTTTCTTCATTCGCGAGAATAACATAAACGCCAAAACAGAACCGGGCCTTTTTTCAAACTCTCCTTCATCTCTATCCCACACGAATCAAATTCTCGCTTGTGTGTAATATCACCACCAGTCAACAATTTCTTGAACTTTTCTTCCTTCATTCGCGAGAATAACATAAACGCCAAAACAGAACCGGGCCTTTTTTCAAACTCTCCTTCATCTCTATCCCACACGAATCAAATTCTCGCTTGTGTGCAATATCACCACCAGTCAACCATTTTCTTGAACTTTTCTCGTTTTTGTTTCGATCGCCAAATTTCTTGTTGTCCGGTTGGTCGGGAGGAGGCGGCTGCAACAGCGGAATTCCTCAAGCGGAGGCCATGGCCAATGCACAATTTCACGGTTATCTTTTTTTTCTGTGCTTTCCGCAGCACTCGGAGCCACCGCAAACAAAATTCGCACTTTGCTGTTGGTCGGAATTTTCAATTTTCCATTTGACAGCGCCACTCACTCGAAGGAAAAATCTTCTCGGACATTTCCCAAACGTAGTCGTTGCTTTTCGGGGTTTTTTCCCTTTTTCCACGAACTCCCGAGAACACAATTTTTATTTCAGTCGCGGACAGATTTGTTTTCTTACTCGCGAAAGAAAAACACGTTCAATTGGAACCGGATTTCTTCTATCGAATTGGAAAAATTTGCAGTTTAGTTGTCGCGAAGTTTTCCACTCGGCGGAAAATGTCAGGAAAGAAAACGGGAAGATGCACAGACGACGACGACGACGTCCAACAAACAAAAAAGACAAATCGAATTTTACGTTTGCTCCCGCACGGACTTGCGACGACCACGAGTAACTTTTTATCTGTCTCTCAACCGCACCGCTTCCAGCCCGTCTTTCTGTCCAGCCGACATCTACCAGCTAGCGGTCATCTTCCCAGCCAGCCAAGCCGGTTTCCAGTCGTTCGTTCCAGTGCCCACAAATGCATTCGATATTTTGCTAAACATCGAAACACCTGTGAGCACCGGAAACGACATTCTGGCGGCACTCGACAAACTCCATCTTGCCAACCGTCCTTGTAGATCTTTCTGCGACATGAGCCATTTGAGACTTGCGTGATTTGTAATGACTTTGAACGCAGTCCCTTCTACATAGGCTCGAAATTTTTTCACGCTCAACACAGCTGCATAACACTCGAGTTCGGTTACGCTGTAGTTGCGTTGAGCGGAAGTGAGCTTCTGTGACATATACGCCACCGGAGATTCCGATCCGTCGTCGTTTTCCTGAAAGAGAACGCTACCCACACCTGACTTACTGGCATCGCATTGAATTACGAAAGACCTCTTAAAGTCTGGATTGATTAATAAGGGGGCTTTCGTCAACAAGTCTTTCACTAACAGGAATGAATTTTGTGCCTCTGTAGTCCAAGCAAACTGGTTGGACTTCTTTAGAGTGTCTGAAATTGGTGAAACAGTAGCAGCAAAGTTGGGAACGAATCGTCGATACCAGCCTGCCGTGCCAAGGAAACGTCGAACTTGACGTGCGGACTTAGGCGAAGGGTAATCGACGAGGGCTGAAACTTTGTTGGGATCAGTTTTGAAGCCTCCTTCTCCAACGATGTATCCGAGATATTTCACCTCTCTCAGACAAAACTTGCTCTTGTTGACGTTAATTGTTAGGCCAGCCTTTCGCAAACAATCTGCGACTTCAGCCAATAACATCAAATGTGTGTCGAAATCTTCGGAAATCAACAGCAGATCGTCCAAATATACGAATACCTGCTCTTTCAGCTCGGGTGGGATGACTTTGTCCATCAAACGACACATCCTTTGCGGCGCGTTGCATAACCCAAAAGGCATGCGAGTGTAGTGGTATAGAGGCTGGCCAAGAATGGTAAACGCTGTATACTCCCTGGATTTGTTCTCGAGAGGAATCTGCCAAAAGGCGTCTTTGAGGTCCAGGCTGGTAATAAAATTGGCTCGCGGCAAACGACTGAAAATACCATCAATGTGTGGTAATGGATATGCATCCTTCTTCGTCACACTATTGACTTTCCGCGAGTCTAAACAGAGCCTGACCTTGCCTGGCTCCCTCACGAGAACCACAGGCGAGCTCCATGCACTCTGGCCGGTCTCTATAACGCCAAGTGCTCTCATGCGATCGATCTCGTCATACAAGAGTTTTTGGATCGCAGGAGACACAGGATAATGTCGCTGTTTGATGGGACTTGCACCACCAACGTCTATACTGTGTTGTTCGACGTTGGTCACACCGAGTCCGTATACTTCGTATGATGGAAATTTGGACTTTGCCATTTCCAACCTCTTCACATCTGTGGGCGTTAAATGGTGGGCATCCGGAGCTATCAGTTGCGATGCAGTATCGGGAGTATCGACCGCGCTGATGATGCTAGGAGCTAGCTGAAAGGATCGCCAGAAGTCTACCCCCAGGTACAATTTCTGCGATAAGCTCGGCACGATGTATAGAATAGTGGGTTTGGTAATACCACGAAAAGTAATATCTGTAACTACCGTGCCCAAAACTTTCTGTGCAGCACCATAAGCGGTCTTCACCTCTTGACAGACCGGTCGATACTTCACCTGTGCATCTTGGAGGCGTTGTAGGGAGCTTACCCCCAGGCAACTGATGCTCGCCCCACTATCGAGGAGTCCTTTAACGTCCACTCCGTACAAGGATACCTTTGCGTATGGACGTACATCAAACGGCTCGGTGATAATAGTCGATAAGATCGCTCTCTTTTTTTCACGCACCATCCTCCAGAATATACGAAGGCGCGCGATTGATTTTCTGCGACCGGATCCACTCGTCAGTGCTGATACTTGATCAACACTTGCGACTGGAGTAGGTGAGAAAATTCGCTCTCGGGCCTCCATATACTCCTTCAGCCGAAGATGGAGGGAAGGTCGTCTTGGATGTTGTTCTGCGATAAGGTCATCTTCAGGCCGGGAAACAGCCGGCTCCGTCTTATCGCTAGGTCTTGATAAAATTTTGACGTGCGGAGTGTTGATCGTCGGGGAAATGGGTTTGGATGATGTTACGTTAAAAGGATGGGAATTGGGTTCTGAAAATGTTGTAGGTAGGGTATTAAAATTTGGGGGGGTATTTGTAGGGGTTTAAAAAATTGGTTAAATTTTTTTTTATTGATTTATCTAAATTAAATTGGAAACTGGAGTCGGGGTGTCGAACTATAGTTCGTGTTGCAGTACTCGAACGATAGGCACCTGTTGTTCTTCCGTCCCTTCGGCCGTTTCCCGCCTTGCAATGGATGCAGTTGGGCTTTAGAACGCCAGCCCGCCCACATCCAAAGCAGAAGATGCTCTCTATGGCCTCCCAACAGTCACGATATCCGTGCCCTTCCCACCCACAATTCCAACAAGTCCAGGGGTTCGTTAGTCCGGCCAAGTCGACTGAAGAAGTCGTAACCGTATGTTCTTCTTCGATTGGTTCCTCGTGAATTTTGGCCTGGTTCCAAGGGGATGGTCTGGTAGCCTTGCGCGTGTCTTCCACTTGAAGTACAAGCCGACGTAATTGGTCCATTGTTAGGACTGAGTGGAAGCACATTTGTTGCTGTGTGCTGGCTACTAGATTTCCACGCACCAGATCCACGAAATCGGACTCCATCATGGGAGTGCGAAGCACCGTCATGTCCTGTTCAAAAGACAAGAAGAGCTCATTTGGAGATTGCCGTCTGTCAAGCATTTGCTTGCGCACCTCCCAATCCGTTCTTCGCTCACCCCAGACCTGCAGGAATGCATCCTTCAGGGTACCCCATGTCGCATTGGTGGTGAATCGACGCCACAACCAGTACCATTCGTTGGGCCGACCATCAAGCAGCAGATGAAAGCCTTGCGTCAGCAGATCTAAGTCGCCGCCCAAGTCGCTCATCGCGAGAGTCTCGGTCCTAAAAACCATTTCTTCTGCGCGTAGGAATTGACTATCTCCATTAAAACGAAGACGCCAATGCCTTAATGGGCTGCAGGAATTTCTTTGTCGATAGATAGGGCTTTGCCAAACACGATCGCTAGCCCAAGCGGCTGCTTCGATCCGCTGAACTACCCTCCCGGCACGCGGGCCTCCATCCGCTGCCGAATAATGGTCCCACTGGTTCTTGTGACGTCTGCTCCTCCCTCGAAACCGTCCTGACCAATTCCACCAATTGGTCCACTCCAAGTTCGGCTCGTACCACAGGTGGATTTGTGCGCACTGGCGCTGGTATTCCTTCGTAATTCTGAATTGAACGATCGAGTGAATGGACGAGTGAGTTATGAACGATCGAGTGAGTTATGAACGAACGAGTGAGTTATGAACGAACGAGTGAGTTATGAACGAGAGAGTTGTGAACGAGTGAGTTATGAACGATCAGTGTATGAGCGAGAGTTGTCGAATGAACCAAAAAAAAATTTGCTAGAGCGATTGAGTAACGAAGTGACTGATTTAAATTAAACGAATGCATTATGAAAGAGTGAGCAATTGAATGTCTGAATGAATGCTCACTGAATGAACGAACAATTGAACGAGTGAGAGATGAATGTATGTTGAAAAAAAAATTAAAATGAATGAATCGAGTGAATCGCAAAAAAAAGGTATGTATAAATGATGTGTGTATATAGAATGAATCGTTGGCCCGGAAAAAAAAACAATTATTGAATGGATAAATGAATGAATTATGTGTAATGAAGTGGATGAACAATCGAATGAGCGGATGAATGAATTTTTGAGTGTATGTATGTGCAATTTTAATTACTGGATGAATGTTTGAACGTATGAATGAACGTATGAAAAGAGTAAATGCTGAATGAACGATTGAATAATTAAGTGTCTGAAAGAATGCATGAATGGATAATAGAATGATCATATAATTCGAACAAGTAAAAAAAATCAATGCGTGCTTGAATGAGTGATTGAATGAATGATGAATAAAAAGATTAATCGAATGAATATGTAACTCGATGAATGACTTCTTGCATGAATGAACAAATGATTTTGAGTATGTTAGAATGAATGTATATAGTACGTAAAGAAAACGAATAAACAATAGAATGAATAATTGAATGTATATAAGAGTAATTTAAATTTCTAGATTAATGTTTGAACGTGTGAATGAAAGTAAGAATAATTGAGTAATTACATTTTTTTAACATCAATAAAAAAAAATCTGCCAACAATCTAGGCGTAACTTTATTATTTTTCCGGCAGAAGATAGGAACGCGTTCAATTCTGAAATGCGGTGTAGGCTACTATGTGACTAAAAGCCTATCAAAAAGAACAA
Organism: Beris chalybata; assembly: GCA_949128065.1. Taxonomy (NCBI): domain Eukaryota; kingdom Metazoa; phylum Arthropoda; class Insecta; order Diptera; family Stratiomyidae; genus Beris; species Beris chalybata. The sequence continues at coordinate 70,298,551 of OX421897.1, read as the reverse complement.
GATCATGGAAGTGAAAATCTGATTGGATCTGAGAGATATGGAATAGTTTATGAAAAAGTACACAATCACTTTACACCCCCTTAGGGGTCAATTTTCAGAAAATCTTGAAAACACTTTCTTGGTATTCATATGGAGAATACATAGAATAAAATTAAATTCATTATTTGGGACGAGGTAGTAGATATGTCGAAAATCGTGAAAAAATATGCATTCTATTTTCACAGATAATTTTTTTTGCCCCCTTCTGAACGCCAATAGATATTCGTTTTTTTTTATTCAAAATTATTTTTCTAGTTGATTTAGATATACACAACGAGTTTCAACATTGTAGCTTAAGCCGTTCTATATATAGGAAAAACACCCCCACTTGTACCACTTAGGGGTCGAATTTCAAAAAACCTTGAAAACACTTTCTAAGTATTTATACGAAGAATCCGTAGAATAAAAATGAATTGAATATTTGGAAAGACCTAGTAGATATGACGAAAATCGTGAAAATATATGCATTTTATATTTATTATATTTACAAATATTTTTTTTTGCCCCCCCCCCCCCCTTCTGAACGCCAATGAATATTCAAATTTTTTTTTATCACAATTACTTTTCTAGTTGATTTACATATACACACCGAGTTTCAACTTTCTAGCATGAACCGTTTAATAGTTAGGAAAAACACCCCCTACCCCCGTAGCATACCACCCCTAAAAAAAATTTTATTTTTCCAACATTCCGCTACTATAGCTCTATCTAAATACCAAGTTTAAGGCTTATATCATTACAGGTTCTTAAGATATAAGCATCAGAACTTTTTCCTTTTCACCCTCCCCCACCCTCCCTCCCTACACCCTCAACCCCAAAACTTTTTTCCCAACTAGAGTTTAATTAGCGCTACTTCTGGTAAAAATTCTAAGCATCTATCTTAAACTGTTCTTGAGATATGAAATGAGTTTGATTTGAAAAACTCTGATCCCCTCCACTTCTATGCTCCACCTCCCACTTAAAAAATTTAACTTTGATCAATCCTTATTTGTCAACCTTTATACCCAAACCAAATTTTATTTTTCTAGAGCAATTGGTTTATGAGATATCGTAATCTTAAGTTTTTCACCCCCCACCCCCATACCCAACTTCCCCCACCTAAAATTTTTCTTGATTCTGTTCTCCTAGTATAACTACAAATATTTGTTAAGTTTGAATAGTGTGCCATTAACGGTTTAGGAGATATGGATTTTAGAATGTGTCTATCTCGCCTTTTTTGGGTTTCGGACGCATTACATTTCCCCCCATTCCCACACCTCTTGATCAATATTGACAATTTTTCTGCAAATGGGTCTACTATCAGAGCTCTATAGAAATTCCAAGTTTCAGCTTCCTAACATTAGGGGTTACTGAGATCTGGAAACCAAAATTTTCGGTCTAAAACACTTCCCCTCCTTCCCCCTCACACCCCCACCCCTAAAAATTTGGTCACTTCAAGGCGCTTACTCCGTCTATTCGTTAAAAAAATTTCAATTTAATATCTCAAATCGTTTGGCAGCTACGAGCCTCCAAACGATCTTGCGTACGGCGAACAGACGGACTGAAAATTTTTATTGCTTTTTTCGCGTCTACTAGTTATGAAACGTGAAAATAAAAATTTTGAGGGTAGCAAATTTTTTTTTTAAAAAATCAATCACAATACTTAATTATTAAAATAATAAAGTAAAACAATGAACCCTCACGTCGTCGCAACCTTTGCCCTCCCCTTGTATGCAGATCAAATCGCGAAGCCGATCCTGCTCTTTCCCGACTAATTGGGAAAATCCGGAACGCGATCAAATTTGCAATAAAAAAAAATGGGGAAAATAGCAACACAAAATAATTCAAAAATCTGCAAAAAAATTAAAAGCTAAAATATTCGTCAAAAAACAAAAAAATTGAAACTACGTTAGAAGGTACTTTCAAAGGAAGGATAAGGATTGAAGGTACTTTACCGAAAATTCAGCGATAGTTCCTATCACCAAACTCACCAATGTTTCGCAAGTATTGTTCCCAACTGTCTGACGACACGCCCGCCAAGACAGGGCATGCCCAGCTCTCAGTTGGGTACTCACGAACCAAATGTGGAATGGCTTCAGTACTAAGGCTTGACCAACTCACATCGCATCGGTCCCATATGCAGATAATGCTTCCCTTTCCTATGGAACCGAGTTGGCGCCTAAAGGGTTGCCAAAACGGCTCGTCGATAGAAAAGTTCCACATTGTCCACATAAAAGTCAGCTGCAATGTTTTGCTGGGGAAAAGTCGACAAAGCTTGTACACTTGGTCTGTTGCCGTTCAGGCGAAAAAAAATGCTGAAATTTAGACCTTTTACCCACCAACTTTTTGCACGGCATTTTTCCGAACTCGCGCGTGGTGATGAGCTACGCTTTGTGCACGTAGCGTAGCTGAGGCTAGCCCCATGTTGGGCGCCATTTGTTGTATTTGAGGACTTTGAAAAATTATTTTGACTTGAAGAAGTCAAAATAATTGAAGGATGGGTCAAAGTTCGGGACAGAATGGGCCAATTCCTCCTACGTCTGAATTGGTGGCTGAAGTAGAACGGAAGCTACACACTTGCTGGCGGCCGGGACTAGCTACGACAGTGTGGGGTGGTTCTTGTTCTACCTCAGACCATAAACCCTAGGCCTAGACAACAAAAATTTCGTGTCGGCTTACTCCAGGGTATTTAAAATGGGACTATTTTCCCAATAGGTCGTGAAAGACCAAGAAGCGGTGGAGTTGCGCGACTTCGCGACTTGTCAGGGCGCTCTGGTGTTGTTGGCGCCCTGCTCTGCCCTCCCTACCTCAGCCACGACTGTCCTATAAAAACATTTCGTGTCATGGCCCCTTATAGAGGTTCGGGGCTAAGGGAGCTGGAATAATAATCAATGGCGCAACAGCCCAAGGGAGCTGGAAGCTCGAGTTCATTTCAATGGCTCCTCTAGCCATTAATCATCATTTTGAAACCAAAATTTATGCTCGAAATATTCACAAAAAAAATAAATATCATGCTGAAAGGAACAACCAAGGAGAAAAAAAATATATATAATATAAATAGAGAAAATATAAACACTCACCCCATTTTGCTTATAGCTCTTCTCGCTCTTATTAATTCTTATTTAATTTTGTTTTTATATATTATTTACTTTATTATTTCGTCCACGTTTTGTCCTGTCCGTCTGTCTTTTTATGATGAGTTTAATTTTTCTGTTTTAAACTTTAATTAATTTTTTTAATTCATTTTATTGTTAGAATTCTAATTAATTTTTTTTTTGTATTTTAAGATTTTTATATAATTATTATTTAAATTTTTTTTTTTAAAATTTAATTCATTATAGTATTTTTTTTTTTTTAAAGAAAATTTTAACTTTCCTTTTTTTTGTGTGTTTTCATTTCCTTATTTAAATCTTTTGCTTTTAAATTTTTCTTTTCATTCGTTTTATTTGTTTTCTTTAAAAATTTTCCGGGGTTCCAGTTTCTCGATTGAAAAAAAAACACTCAAACATTGTACGAGAGACACAACATCAGACCAGCGTGTACTGTAATCAGTCAAAACCCATAAATTTGTAGCACCTTTTTTGATTTTTTGTTTGACTTCTTCTACACTGTGTTTTATACACTCGGGACTTGTTATGCGATATATGCCACTTCAGGTCTCACTCTCCAACTCCACACTAATAAAATGCCTAAATCCACCCGGATCGAAAGAATTTCAGAGCTTGCGGTTTCGCGAATGCGATTTCAAAATTTGCACGCAACAGGTTACAACCGAGGCAGCACTTATGATTCCGCGATCCGATTTTGACAAGTCTTCCCTCGATCCCGTAATATTATTCTTTTCTCCGCTAATAAATTTGAAGAGATCACCGATCGACTTCTACCGATAGCAAATACTTAGCGACTCCTATCCAACTTGCAGTCCATAAAAATCCTCAATTTGCGGTATTTTCTGTGTGCGAAAGATTTCTGGGTACGCGTGCACTTTGGTGTAGGTGTTTGTAAATCCGCTCAATGACAACCCAACACACTATTATTTATCATACTCCTTCGGCGAATGACGGGTGTCAAACCAGATTTACTTGAAGGGAACGTGCTTGATAACTGTTAGCCCCGCTCCTTTACAATTTAACCTATGAAGAAATAATGCCATCAAACGTATAGTGAAATTTTATGGGCTTTCCGAAAATATAATTAAATTTGGTGGTTAATCAGGTCCTTCTTTGAGAAAACAGGACTTTTTTGTATTTATTTTTAATTTTTTATTATTTTTGTGTCATTTAATTCAATTTTTCTCAAAAAGTGTAACACTTATTGACACAGTTGATAGCAATTAAAAGGAAGGATTTGTGTCCTTTCTAACGAGCCCAGAATTATTACGTTACGCTAAGTACAGCAGAAGTTAGAGATCAACCAGCGATTACAGGTACGATGAAAATCCTTCATCCTTAAAATCGCGCTATCTCTTTAACGGTGCAAAAACGGGAGTATGTGTAGAACGATTTTCTACTCCGGACAAGTTCCTCTATCTCCCATTTTCGTTTAAACCTCAGTACTAGTTACACCCTGTATAGTCTTTTTTAGATTTTGTATTTTGTCGGTGGGTTTTATCCAGCCGTACAGTGTCACCTGAAACATTGTTGCTATCCCACCGATTTTTCAGGTATTTTTACTTTCAGGCTTTATGTCTAACGTCTTTGCGTTTTCCTTTTTCCATGTTTTAATCTGTTCCATGTTTTTTTCTTTAATATGTTAATTTGTTGTTGTTGTTTCTCTATTTATATTTTAATTTGGTGCTACCGTGCTCTTTAAGTTTTAAATTGTTCTATGTTTTACATTGTAACTCCGTGTTGTTTCGTATTTAATTCAATGCTTGTATGTGGAAATTTGTCTCGCAATTTTCCGTTGTCACAACAGATAATATGGAATCAATTGTTAAAATAAGACCTTTAAAACAGTATAGGTAGTAGAAGTAGAATTAATTATTTTTATTTTAGAAATATGTGATTTCATATCATGTTATATAAAAATTTAAATGTTTCAACTACTTATGTGTTTCTAAAAACTGAAAACATTGAATATATGTAGGATCCCAGCCAGAAGCCTAAGTAGATCCACCACACTAATGTAAAACATAAATATTTAATTAGCGAAAATACACACACACTGTAACTTAAATTTGAACATAGAAACACAAACATTGAATTTAACTAAAATACACACTAATGTAAAACAACAATTGAATTAACCTTTTTAAAAATAACTATGACCAACATATTTTATGTACCTACTTATGTGTATTTAAAGAATAAATCAGTTCTAAACTTAACGTCAACGAGTTTGGTTCTCTACATTTGGGGGCTCAACATCGCAACTCAGAACAAAAGGATTTAATTTTTTTCCAGTCCGAAATTTTTCCGTTTAATATCAAAAGTGAATTATTTGCTTATCAGAACCATTTCGGAAGTGAATAATTCTTTGTTAAAGTGGGTGATAGTGACTAGAACATTGTATTTAACGTGAGGTGAACTATTTACACGTGTGAACAGTGCACAACAGTAACTGTACCATAGAACTCAAAGTGTGTTAAAACAGTTATAGAGTGTATAAAAACGATAAAAATCATACTATAGACAGTAATAGAGAATGTTCACGACAGGGGTAAGTCAAATTGATTTTATGATATGTCAGAAATGGAAGAAATAGAGAAAAAAATCAAGAAAATGAGCACGAAAAGAATTGAGTCGGCACTACAGAAAAAGGCCTAGGAATAAACGGGGATAGGGAAGAACTTATTCAGAGGCTCATGGTAGCACAGGAACAGTCTCCCGGTTCTGATGATGATTCGGATGCAAGGTAATGAAAACAACATCAGACAATGTAATACAAAATATGCCGGTTTTTGGATTTCAAGACATGCAGGCAAGTATTTCTGGATTTTCTGGAGACAATTTGATGTGCGCTTCGAAATTGCTTCGCGGTTTTGAAGAACTTGCGGTTGTTGCCAACTAGTCCGATATACACAAAGTGGTACACGGTAAAAGGATGCTGAACGGAACCGCAAGCACGCTTATGAAGGTGAAATATCCAAAATCTTGGAAACATTTCAAAACCTTGCTCTTAAGCGAATTTGAGCGAAAGCTTAACAGTATGGAAGTGCATAAAGCGTTAACAAATCAATACAAACGTACGGAAAAGAGTTACTTACAGTATATACTGCGGATAATGGAAATAGCCGCATTAAGCTCTGTCGATGACGATGCACTTATTCAATATATGATTAATGGAATAAGAGATAAGCCTGAAAATAAGGCGTTGCTTTACGGTGCAAGCTCGTTGGAGCACTTTAAAAGTAAACTAAAATTGTACGAACAATTTAAAGAGGCCAATGCCAATAAAGGTCCTGGGATACAATACAAAAATATCAGCCACACTGAAAGTAAAAAGCAACCAGCTGTACCAGCAGTAGATGAAAACAACATTCGTCGGTCAGTAAAATGCAATTATTGTCGAAAATTTGGACATGCAGAGAAAGTATGTCGTCTGAAAAACCTCATATGTAATAATTGCAAAGAAACAGGTCATAAAGCTTCAAATTGCTCAAAGCCCAGAAACTCACAAATTTCTACTCAGCCACTTATTCAAATTGCTGCTCACGAAGAAAACATATCTACGTCACAAACCGCCGAAATCGCCATTTGCCAACAAAAATCAGTTGGAATTCCATCAATATACAAGGAATTAACGTTGAACTCAACAAAAACACTAGGGTTGATAGACACGGGAAGTCACCTGAATGTGATACGCGAATATATATTGTTTTCATTAGAAACCCAGCCTCAGCTCACAACCAGCGTCGCGACACTCATAGGATTGGGGAATAAGAGAGTGTTAACAAAAGGTTTTGCAATTTTTAGCCTTTTGCTCGACGGACAGCAGTGTTTTGCACGTAGTTGATACCAATTCCTTACCTATTAAGTTAATTCTTGGAAAAGAGTTTTTAAGCCAGGCTAATATTACAATTAGTTCCGATGAAAAAAACACCCGAAACTATAGCCCTGCAAGAAATTATGTCGATTGAAGTGGATGAAGAATTAGAGCACCTACCGTCGAAAATAAGAGCTCATATCTGAGTACCATCCAAATCCTAAGCCTGAGGTCGACATTGAAACTACAATTATTCTCCACAATGATGAACCGGTAGTACGCCAACCCAACAGTCTTGCACCATTAGAAAAAAATATAGTTGAGAATCAAATTAAGGAATGGCTTTCGCAGGGAATTATATCTTTAAGCGGTTCAAACTACATTGGTCCGATAGTGCTAGTAAAAAAGAAAGACGGATCTCCAAGACTTTGCGTGGACTATCGAACACTCAACCAAAGAATAATCAAAGAACGTTTTCCCATCCCTAATATGGAAGAGCAAATTGATGCCTTACAATCAGCAAAGGTGTACACGACACTCGATTTGAAGAACGGTTTCTTCCATGTTCCGATGGAAGCAAACTCAAGAAAATACACCGCATTTTCCTGTCATCTTGGAGTTTTTGAATTTAATCGCACACCATTTGGACTGTGCAACTCACCATGTCCTTTCCAACGCTATATCAACACAGCATTTAAAGACCTCTTACTTCAACGGTAAACGAAATGGAGGGACTAGAAAAGTTGAAAAAAGTCTATCAGTAGCAGCATTAGGAGGATTTACTATCAACTGGAAAAAATGCCAATTTTTACAAAGTAAGGTAGAGTTTCTAGGAGTAATAGGAGTAGAGGCAGAGACCATGAGGCTATCAGAAAAGAAAATTGAGGCAGTACAGAAATTTCCAGAGCCGAACACACCAAAAAGATTGCAGAGTTTCCTCGGCCTTAGCGGATATTTTCGGAAATTTATTTGTAACTATAGTTTAATAGCACATCCACTAACAGAACTCTTGAGAAAGGATAGAAAATTCATCTTCGGAGAAAGGGAAAAGGCAGCAATCCAGGATCTCAAAGACGCTCTAACGAAAGACACATTTGTTTAACTACAATTCACCGACTGAAATGCGCACGGATGCTTGCATGTACGGACTCGGAGCAATGATTCTTCAAAAGGCTGAAGACCAGAAATGGCATCCTATTTACTATTTTAGTCGCAAGACTACTGAAACAGAAAAAAAGTACACAAGTTACATGTTGGAAGTCTTGGCAGTAATTGAGGCTCTGAAAAAATTTAGGGTTTACCTTATAGGAATCCCATTTACCATCGTAACAGACTGCAAAGCCTTTCAACAAACCATGTCGAAGCCAGACATGTCACCAATGATTGCGCGCTGGGCAATTTTAATTCAAAACTACGACTACAAGATAGAACATAGAGCTGGAAACAAACTGAAGCACGTTGACGCTCTAAGTCGTATACCAACACTTGTGGTTACACCAGTATCCTCTTGGATTACGCAAGCACAAGAAAGGGATACACAAATCGGACGAATCCAAGAAGCGCTGCATACAGGACATTTAAAGGACTACTACAACGAATGGAGTCCTCTATAAGTTCGTAGATGGTAGACATTTGATCATTATTCCAGACGATATTGCAGATCAACTGATAACATACACGAGGGAAATGGACACTTCGCATCTAGGAAACTGAAACCAATAATTTTCCAAGATTACCATATCCAAGACCTGGAAACCAAAATCGATAGCTGTTTAAAGAAATGTATAACATGTCTAATTGCCGACAGAAAACGAGGAAAACGGGAAGGATTGCTGAAACCTATTCCAAAAGATGACGGACCACTTCAAACATACCATTTAAACCACCTTGGACCGATGACGACTACAGACAAAAATTATTGATCGATGGGTTTACCAAATTCTGCTGGCTATACGCCGTAAAATCCACAGCGGCGAATGAAGTTTTGCGAAAGCTTCAGTTACCACAACAAACATTTGGCAATCCGACTAGAATGATAACCGATAAAGGAGCTGCGTTCACGTCTTCCGATTTCGAACAATACTGCGCGGACAACGAGATACAGCATATTTTGACAACAACAGGAGTTCCACGGTCAAGTGGAGCGATTAAATCAAATCATCATTGCAGTCCTCACAAAAATGTGTACCATCACCTCGCAGCCGAACAGGGTGTTATAAACAGCACATACCAACGATCCATTGATAGAACACCGTTCGAAGTACTCTTCGGAATACCTATGAAAAGAAAGAAAGATCAGAAAATACTCAACCTTTTAAACGCGGAAGCACTGGATAACTTGGAAGAACTGCAGGATGGCCAAATTGTAGGATCCCAGCCAGAAGCCTAAGTAGATCCACCACACTAATGTAAAACATAAATATTTAATTAGCGAAAATACACACACACTGTAACTTAAATTTGAACATAGAAACACAAACATTGAATTTAACAAAAATACACACTAATGTAAAACAACAATTGAATTAACCTTTTTAAAAATAACTATGACCAAGATATTTTATGTACCTACTTATGTGCAGTGGCGACTCGCCGCGAAAGCTAGGTGTGCAGTGCTTTAAGCTTGTGTTACACTGTATGATCAATGAGAGCTTTCTACAAGCTCGCCATACATTTCACGAAAATATATGCAAAAAACTGAGAAAATGCGAACAGTGTAACACAAGCTTAAAGCACTGCACACCTAGCTTTCGCGGCGAGCCGCCACTGCTTATGTGTATTTAAAGAATAAATCAGTTCTAAACTTAACGTCAACGAGTTTGGTTCTCTACATATATACAGAAATCGATACAATTTATACAGTAAAAATTGTAATAAATATTATATTGGGACGTCACTAATTGGCCGACTATTGGTGCATTCATTCTATTCTCATATAATTTTAAATCAATTTTCCCTTCCAAATATTTTTCATTCAACAGTGAGATAACTAGCTATAGCAGGTCAGTTCTTAGGCCCGTTCCTACGATCGTCAGTAACGTTCTAACTGAAACTTTAACTGACAGTTGCTCATACGAAACTTATAATCAAAGTTGTGGTTAAATTTTAACTGAAGGTCGTGATAACGGCCCTTACACTTTCTTCATCCTTATCTGATACCTCATTTATAGGCCTTTAGCTATAACTGGTACCAGAATTAAGTAAAAAAATCTGCCAACTGTCTGGGCGAAACTTTATTATTTTTCGATAGTAGTTCGGAACGCGTTCAATTCTGGGATGAGGTGTAGTTTACTATATGACTGATAAACTAACAAAAAGTTCGGCAAGTGGTTAAATTAGGGCCGTGCTAAAATACTTACGCCGCTGCTTCAAATAACATATGATGCGGGATGCGGGATGCGGGATGCGGTTTAGGGATTGAAAATCAGAATCAGACCTTAGAATTCATTGAGCACAATGCCACCCCTATTAAAAAAAATTGTTTTCGAACATGCAACTACTACCATATAGTTCTGTCTTGTAACGACTCATTTTCCGGGGTATGTTCAGCGGGTGCCAGGTTCGTTACAAAAATATTTTTTTCAATTCGACTTCACTTTATTTAGTTGATGTTATAATGATAATTCTAATACTAACTAACTATTATTAAATTCTATGACTTACACTCGTTGCAGTGGTTTTGCTGCCGCTTCATCTCGGGTTGTCTTCTTTTCCCTGCCTTGCGCTTGCCTTCTTCCCGTGCTCCGTCTTCGTTAGTTCTTGGCCGTCGCCCTTGTTCCACATGTTCGATGCTGTTCGCTCGCCTTGACTTTCTCCGCTCTGCCCTTTCCTTGTCTTCGTCTCTCTGTGTGGCCTCTACGCTTTGGTCCTCTCCGCTCTGCTTCCTCCGTGTCTTCGTCTCTCTGTGATGCCCCTACGTTTTGGCAGTCCCTGTCTTCGTCTCTCTGTGTGGCAACTACTTCGAATGTCTCGGCTCTGCGGTTGGCGTTGTCGTCGTACTTGTCGTGGCTGGTTGCAATTCGACTCTTGGCACGACTTCGCTATCCTTCCTTGACCCGGTCCCTATGTGTCATCTCATGGCTGGCTTGACTTTGCTCGTCGTTGCTTGGTTTGTCGCTCGGCTCAACGTAATAAAGGTTTTCACTGCTTGCGTCTGTCGCGTCGCTTCTTGCGTCTTCTGCGTCGCTGCTTTGTCTTCTGCGCCGCTGATTCGTCTTCTGCGCCGCTGCTTGCGTCTTCTGCGTCGCTGCTTCGTCATCTGCGTCACTGCTTGCGTATTTTGCGTCAGTGCTTCGTCTTCTGCGTCGCTTCTTGCGTCTTCTGCGTCGCTGCTTGTCGTCTGTGTCACTGTTTGCGTCCTCTGCGTCGCTGCTTGTGTCTTCTGCGTCGCTGTTTCGTCTTCTCTGTGTCGCTGCTGGCGTCCTCTGTGTCGCTGCTTGGATCTTCTGTGTCGCTGCTTGTGTCGTCCGGGTCGCTGTCTCGTCTTCTCTGTGTCGCTGCTTGCGTCCTCTGCGTTGTTGCTTGGGTCTTCTGCGCCGCTGCATGTGTCTTCTGCGTCGCTGCTTCGTCTTCTGCGTCGCTGCTTGTGTCCTCAGCTTTGCGCCTCTTGTCGTGGTGGCTACGCTAGAACCGGTGTCTTTACTGATGTGTCATATCAAGTCTTGTGCCTCAGATTCATAAAACCTTCTTCACTTAACGAGTTGATTATTCAATGACGGCCTGGAGTCCAGTACTTCGATATTTCCCAAGCTATCGGATTCATAAAACCCTGGCACAACAAGGGAAGACCGAGCTCAGCCAGCCTTAAGTGTCTTCAGGAGGATTGATAAAACCCGTACCCCTCTTCCACAGAAGGCTCGCTGCCCACTGGCTGTGGGAGCCCCTTTCTCGTAGTTCGCTAGTGACTATATTATCGCGAGAACATTTGACGTCTGTGAATTATGTTGTATTAAGTGTATTATATTTGGAAAATCAGTGCTAAAGCGCATTTAGTCACGAAGCGACTATAGACTTGCATGACAACTTTAGTGGGAACAAGTTCATCGGCTGATGTCTTATCGAAAGACGAAAAGGCATTAGCTGAGTTAACGCTTCTGGTTGATTCGAGTTTGTATACGCATTTAGAAGGATGCAAGTATGCTAAGGAAGGCTGGGTTGCTTTGACAAGTTCATTCGAAGATACGGGTGTTGTGAGAAAGGTGACCTTATTAAAACAGTGGATTTCATTAAAATTGGAAGACTGTGATTTGATGCAGGATTACGTGAATCAATATTTTTCATTGCGCTCCAAGGTAAAATCGGCTGGTTTCAAAATAGATGAAGAAGTTGCCGCTTCGATTATGTTGTGTGGTTTGACAGATGAGTTACGACAGATTACGACAAAAGAGATCAAGAAAAAGCTCTTGTTGCAAAAATAAAAAATTTTCAAAAAAGAAATATGGCAGTAAAAATAGTGCAATAAAGTGTTTCGAATGTGGTGGACCGCATTTTAAGAAACAATGCCCGAAATTAAAAGGTTATATTGTACTATTTAATTCATTTGTGGCTCAGAATGCATCATCGAGTGATTGGTAAGGAGGTAATAGTTGCAAATAACCAAAAATTGATAATTAATAGTGTTGGTGATATTAAACAAAATGGCATAAATGATGGACGCACTAATGAAATAACAATTAGAGGTGTGCAACATCTCTATAAGTCAGATTGTAAAAAAGTGCAATGAAGTATTTTTTGATAAGAATGATTGCAAAATTTTTAATAAAGATAAAAAAATAATTGCAACAGCTGACTTAACAAACGACATGTTTAAGCTAAATGTTACGAGTGCCAACTCATTTTACTTTATTATTTTAATAATAAAGTATTTTGTTGAAAATGGGAAAAACAATATTAATTTGTGGCATCGCAGACTCGGACATACCAGTTTTAATAACATGGATTTTATGAAAGATTCACTTAATAATTTTGACTGTTCATCTATCAGTAACAAAAGTTGTGAAGTTTGCATAAAGTCGCTTACCATTTAAGAGCGAAGGAAATCGTGCAAGCAAAACTGCTTCAACTAGTGCATTCTGATATTTGCGGACCGATGTCAGTAAAATCTATTAGTGGACATAAATATTTCTTAACTTTCATTGACGATTACACAAGAAAAGTGTTTGTTTATGTTTTGAAAAGTAAAGAAGACGTGTTTAAAAATTTTGTCGAATTTAAACACCTAGTCGAAACACAAACTGGGTGTACATTGAGAGTTTTGAGAACCGATAATGGTACTGAATATATGTTAATGAAAGATTAAAGAATTTTTGTTCGCAAAATGGTATCGTACATCAAAAATCAGCTCCTTATTCTCCTCAGCAAAATGGATTGGCTGAACGGATGAACCGGACTTTAATTGAAAAAGTTAGATGCGTGATTATTGATGCAAAATTTCGTAAAATTTTTGGGCCGAAGCGGTGATGACAGCTGCTAATATTATAAACAGTTTGCCATGTAAGAGAACTGGAAAAGTTTGTCCAGATGAACTGTGGACTGGTAAGAAAGCAAACTTGGAAATGATGAAAGTTTTTGGCTGTAATGCTTTTGTACACGTACCCGATGTCAAACGCAAGAATTTGGATGAAAAAGCAGTGGAATGCATTTTTGTGGGATATGCAACAGGTTCAAAGGCGTATCGATTATATAATGGTACTACCAAAAAACTTATCATCAGCCGTGATGTTACTTTTATTGAAACTGATAATATTAATACCAATTTAGAAGAAAGTAAGAACTTAGAAACACTAGAAATTTCAAGTTTCAGCCTTCTAATATGAGCGGTTGCTGAGATCTAGAAATCAAAATTTTTCGTCGAAAATGCTTTTCTCATTTCCCCCTCATACCCCTATCCCTCAAGAGGTCTATTCAGAAATAAGAATTCAATTTCAATTTAATAATAGCTCATAGAGCTTGGGAACTATTGGTCCTCAAATGATTTTGCGTACAGTGAACGGACTGTTTATTAGTGGGAAAAATCTTTTTACATTCATATTCTAGGAATAATTTGGAAGTAATTTAGTTTGAAAAAAAAATTTTTTTTCTGATCCGGCACATAAGACGACCTCTTTAAAACAAAAACATTTCAAATATAGGGATATCTCTTCGTGTAGAATCTGTAAAATCTGATTCCATTTGAAAATATCTTAGTACAATAACGTACATCGATTATACCTTATGTCATTATGTTTGTATTTGTACCAAAAAAAGTTTAAATCATAGGTTATTTTGACACTGAAAGCTTTTTTCCGCTCGAAATTTTGACAGAAAGTCAGTATCATACCTCCGCTTTACGCTTGAACAACGTTGGGAAATATTGAAAACTTATTTCCAAAGTCAGTGCTGTGTAGCCCAAAAAGTGCGTTTTTATACTCTAGATGAAATCGTATAGAGTATTATAAGTTTGATCCAGCCGAAAAATATGTAACGCATAGAACCAAGCCTCGGACGAAAAAAATTACTATATATTATTTTTTGTTTATTTGGGGCCAAAAACCTCAAATCCGCTTGACGTCTGTCCGTCCGTCCGTCCGTCTGTCTGTCCGTTAGCACAATAACTAAGAACGACTTCACCTAGGCTCTTGAAATTTTGAGTCTGGGTGTTTGGTTGAATTTGTAAGGCTAAGTTCGTTAACGGGCAAAATCGTCCTACTCCTTCGGGTAGCTGCCATACAAAGTGTCCTTAAAACACGTGTTCAAGAATATTGGTCGATAACTTCAGAAGGGCTTAATCTACGTTTTTAAAATTTTGTATGTGTTATTTTTCCAAGAGTTGGAGCTAACTGTATGATTATGAAGAAAATCGTAATAGTCCTTCGAGGGGCTGCCATACAAATATGCTGTAAAAATGACTTCACTTAATTTACGAAACTCACTATAACTCAAGTAATCTTAAAGCTACGAATTCGGAATTTTATACAAATAAGTTTCGAGTGAAGACAAAGTTCAAGTTTACAAGCCAGCGAAATCCTTTAACTCCTTCTGGTACCTTCCATAAAAAAAGATCCTTAAAACACTAGTTCATGAATATTGGCCGATACCTTTATAAGTATTTAAGCTACGACTTTAAAATTTTGTACGTGTTATTTTTCCAGGAGTTGGAGCTGACTGTATGATTTTGAAGGAAATCCTAATAGTCCTTCAAGGGACTGCCATACAAATATCCTGTAAAAATGACTTCACTTAATTTACGAAACTCACTATAACTCAAGTAATCGTTTAGCTATGAATTCAGAATTTTGTACAAATTAGTTTTGAGTGAAAACAAAGTTCGAGTCCTTTTACTCCTTCTGGTACCTTCCATACAAAAAATCCTTAAGACACGTGTTCAACAATATTTTTCGATAACTTTTAAACGCTTCAAACTACAATTTTGAAATTTTGTACACACTAATTTTTGAATAGTTCCAAGGAAAAGGATGAATATGTAAGAAATCGAGTGAGTCCTTGCTCCGCCTCCCATATAAAAGTCCTTGTAAAAGGATATTTTTTTTCCAGTTCAAGATATGAAATTAAACAGTGAATATTGTCTTTTAATTTTGAGTAGCAATTTCATGGGACTCCTTAATGAAGGACATACAACATGCACACACGTAATACTTCTTCATCCTCAACTTCAATATACATCGGAGTTCTTTATCATCTAGAGTATTATACGATTGGCTTGCAGCCGATCGTGACTGCAGTATGTTTTTAAGAGAAGTTTTGGCCGAAATGAAGCATCCACCGCGCCTGCTGTAATCATGTTTGTGCAAAAAGTTCGTTAGACTGGCATGCTAGTGGACAACACTCATTGCCCCCGTCTTCGTACGGTGCGCACAGACGAGAATGTGGCTGCTGTAGCCGAGAGTGTTAGACTCACTCCAGGAACATCAACTCACTGTCGATCTCAACAACTCAACATTTCACGCACTAGCCTGATTAGAATTCTGCACAAACATCTCGGATTATTCGCTTACAAGGTCCAATTGACTCAGCAATTGAAGGCGCACGACCATCCGCTTCGTTGTCGCTTCGCAATTTGTGCCTTAAAGCAACTTGAATTGGACAACGATTTTGGGCGAGAAATCATCTTTTCTGACGAGGCGCATTTTCATCTCGGCGGCTACGTTAACAAACGAAATTGCCGCATCTGGGCCTCGGAAAACCCGCACGTTATTGTCGAGAAGCCAATGCATCCACAGAGAGTGACATTTTTCTGCGGATTGTGGAGTGGTGGCATCATTTCTTCGAAAATGAGGCTGGGAACAACGTTTCGGTCAACGGTGAACGTTACAGAGCCATGTTATCCGACTTTTTTTTTTTACTGAAATTGAAGATATGGATTTGGACGACCTCTGGTTCATGCAGGATGGCGCGCCATGCCACACAGCCCATGCCACAATCGATGTTTTATGCACCAAATTCCCAAATCGTGTTTTCAGCCGTCTTGGCGATGTCGATTGGCCGCCTCGGAGCTGCGATTTGGACTTTTTTTGTGGGAAACCGTGAAAAAACCGATATTATGCCAACAATCCAGAAATGATTCAAGTACTTAAGGCCAATATCATCCAAGCAATCTGTGAGCTACAGCCCGAAATCATCAACAAGGTCTTGGAAAATTGTGCTACTGCGAAGCCAGCCGAGGCAGCCACTTGAACGAAGTTGTGTTCCATTATTAATCGGCATGCTTACTCTTACTAATAAAGCCAAATTACGTGGAAAAAATTTAATTTGGTTCATTTTATTGCATTTTCAAAAAGAAAGTTGTATTTGGTCCACACTGTATAAGTACATGTGCGTTGCTTATTGCACATTTACTGTATTATTTATAATACAGTATTGTTATCGATTTTTAAAAAAAAAAAAAATTTGCTGCCCTCAAAATTTTTTTTTCCACGGTTCATGACTAGTAGACACGAAAAAAGCAATAAAAGTTTTCACTCCGTACGCCGTACGTCGACCGCCCCACGCAAAAACCTTCGAAGGCTCGTAGCTCTCAAACCAGCAGAGCTTTTAAATTAAATTTTTTTCTATGAATAGACTGGGTGGACCCCTGGAATTGACATTATTTTCAGAGGAGGAAATTTGAGGGGGAAGGTGGGGGAAGCGTTTTAGATGAAAAATTTTGGTTTCTAGATCTCAGCAACCGCTTATGGTAGGAGGCTGAAACTTGGAATTTCTATAGTGCTTTGATAGTGGACCCATTTGCAAAAAAATTTATGATATGGGTGAAGGGGTGTGGGAGTGGAGGGGGAAACAATGCGTCCTAAACGCAAAAAAAACTAAATCGACACATTCTAAAATCCATATCTCCTAAACCATTAATAGCAAGCAATTAAAACTTAACAAATATCTGTAGTTATACTAGGAGAGTAGATTGAAACAAAATTTTTTGGTGGGGGTAGTGGCGTACGGGGGTGGGGGTGAAAAACTTTAGATTACGATATCTCACAAACCAATGGTACCAGAAAAACAAAATTTGGTTTGAGTATAAAGCTTGATAAATAAAGATTGCTCAAAGTAAAATATTTGAAGGGGGTGGAGGAGCACTGAAGTGGGAGGGATTAGAATTTTTCAAAAATAACACGATTCATATCTCAATAACAGTGTAAGATGGATGTTTTAAATTTTTACCAGAAGTAGGCCTAATAGAACCCTAGTAGGGAAAAAAAGTTTGGTGGTGTGGGTGTGGAGGGTGAGGGTGGGGAAGGGTGAGAAAGAAAAAGTTCCGATGCTTATATCTTAAGAATCTATAATGATAGGAAGCTGAAACTTGATATTTAGATAAAGCTATAGTAGTGGCATGGTGGAAAAATAATTTTTTTTTAAGGGGTAGTATGGTACGGTGGTGGGGGGTGTTTTCCCTAACTTCAGAACGGCTTATGCTAGGAAGTTGAAACTCAGTACGTATATGTAAATCAACTAGAAAAGTAATTCTGATAAAAAAAAATTTGAATATTCATTGGGGTTCAGAAGGGGGGGCAAAAAAAAATACCGGTTAATATAAAATGCATATATTTTCACGATTTTCGTCATATCTACTAGGTCTTTCGAAACATTGAATTCATTTTTATTCTACGGATTCTTGATATGAATACCTAGAATGTGTTTTCAAGATTTTTTGAAATTCGACCCCTAAGAGGGTGTAAACTGGTTGTATACTTTTTCATGAATTCCACCATGTTTCTCGGGTCTGATCAGATATCGAATATCTATTTACTTCCCCAGGTTTGTTTAATAATCACCTATTTTTAAGTTTTGTTTTTTCAACCTCTAGACCGCATCTCGGAATATGACCCAATTATTTAATTCATATGTTACACCCTTTTCTAACCGCTTCCCGAACTTTTTGTTAGGTTTTCAGTCACATAGTAACATACACCGCATCCCCGAATTGAACGCGTTCTGAACTTCTGCCTGAAAAATAATACAGTTGCGCCCAGACTGTTGGCAGATTTTTTTTTTTAGGTGTAGTATGGTACGGGGTGGAGGGTGTTTTTCCTAACTTTAGATCGGCTTATGCTAGGAAATTGAAACTCGGTACGTATATGTAAATCAACTAGAAAAGTAATTCTGATAAAAAAAATTTGAATATTCATTGGTGTTCAGAAGGGGGGGGGGGGGGGGGCAAAAAAAAAAAATCAGTATATAAAATGCATATATTTTCACAATTTTCGTCATATCTACTAGGTTTTTCCAAATATTGAATTAATTTTTATTCTACGGATTCTTCATATGAATACCTAGAATGTGTTTTCAAGTTTTTTTGAAATTCGACCCCTAAGTATAAGGGTGTAAAGTGGTTGTATACTTTCTCATGAATTCCACCATATCTCTCAGGTCTGATCAGGTATCGAATATATTTTCACTTCCCCAGGCTTGTTTAATAATCACCTATTTTTAAGTTTTGTCTTTTTCAACCTCTAGACCGCATCCTGGAATATGACTCAATTATATAATTCATATGTTACACCCTATTCTAACCGCTTCCCGATCTTTTTGTTAGTTTTTTAGTCACATAGTAACATACACCGCGTCCCCGAATTGAACGCGTTCTGAACTTCTACCGGAAAAATAATACAGTTGCGCCCAGACTGTTGGCAGATTTTTTATTTGTTTTGTCGATGCGTTTTCTATATCACTCATATTTCATTTTGATCTATGTACAGGGATGAAAGTTTTATTCTAGGTTCAAACCACGATACATGAAGCGTTTAAATCAAACGCCAGCTAATTCTTTGAGCGTTTAGCCATTGGCGTAACTAGGATTTTTGTCTTGGGGGGTGGGGGGCAGACCAAAAGTTCAATTGCTGCGTATGTTATGCCAATAAAAACGCTGTACAGTACATACAGTGTTAGTGAAAATCACTCATCTGTGGTATTGGTTCCCTTATCTATATTAAGGCAAGGTATCAGTTTCCGACGAAAAAAAAAATGCTTTTTATATTCTAGATGAACATATATTTATTTATTTATTCAAATTCATCAAAGACTGATTACTCATAATAACAGTAAAATAAAATATAAAATTATAAGAAAAAATTAAAAATAAGTATATTTAAAAAATTAAGTATAAGAAAAAATGAAAAATTAGTATATACAAAAAATTACAATACATTATTTCTTAGATACAGCCTATTTTAACTGTTGAACAGAATTATTGAGGTCAATTTGACTGTAATTTTGGTTAAAAATGCGTGAAAGAGATTTGATTGGTTCATGTTGGCCGTAATTTGTCATTGTCTCTCAAGGATCGAAATGGATCTTTGAAAGTAATGGCTTCCGGCAATGACGGGGAGTTAATATCTCCAGAAATAACCTTGAAAGCAAAAAATCTGCCAAGAATCTGGGCGTAACTTTATTATTTTTCCGGTAGAAGTTAGGAACGCGTTCAATTCTGAAATGCGGTGGAGGCTACTATGTGACTGAAAACCTATCAAAAAGAACAAGATCGTGGAAGTGAAAATCTGATTGGATCTGAGAGATATGGAATAATTTATGAAAAAGTACACAATCACTTTACACCCCCTTAGGGGTCAATTATGGAGAATACATAGAATAAAATTAAATTCAATATTTGGGACGAGGTAGTAGATATGTCGAAAATCGTGGGAAAATATGCATTCTATTTTCACAGATATTTTTTTTGCCCCCCTTCTGAACGCCAATCGATATTGGTTTTTTTTTATTCAAAATTATTTTTCTAGTTGATTTAGATATACACACCGAGTTTCAACATTGTAGCTTAAGCCGTTCTATATATAGGAAAAACACCCCCCACTTGTAACACACTACCCTTAGGGGTCGAATTTTCAAAAAAACCTTGAAAACACTTTCTAGGTATTCATACGAAGAATCCGTAGAATATTTCGGACGAGCTAGTATATATGACGAAAGTCGTGAAAAAATATGCATTCTATTTTCACAGATAATTTTTTTTGCCCCCCTTCTGAATGCCAATACATATTTGAATTTTTTTTTAATCAAAATTGTTTTTCTAGTTGATTTACATATACACACCGAGTTTTAACATTGTAGCTTAAGCCGTTCCATATATAGGAAAAACACCCCCACTTGTACCACACTACCCTTAGGGGTCGAATTTCAAAAAACCTTGAAAACACTTTCTAGGTATTCATACGAAGAATCCGTAGAATAAAAATGAATTCAATATTTGGAAAGACCTAGTAGATATGACGAAAATCGTGAAAATATATGCATTTTACATTTATTATATTTACAAATATTTTTTTTTGCCCCCCTTTCTGAACGCCAATGAATATTCAAATTTTTTTTTATCACAATTATTTTTCTAGTTGATTTACATATACACACCGAGTTTCAACTTTCTAGCATGAACCGTTTAATAGTTAGGAAAAACACCCCCTACCCCCGTAGCATACTACCCCTAAAAAAAAATTTATTTTTCCAACATTCCGCTACTACAGCTCTATCTAAATACCAAGTTTAAGGCTTATATCATTACAGGTTCTCAAGATATAAGCATCGGAACTTTTTCCTTTTCACCCTCCCCAACCCTCCCCCTCTACACCCACAACCCCAAATTCCCTACTAGAGCTTAGTTAGCGCTACTTCTGGTAAAAATTCTAAGCATCTATCTTACACTGTTCTTGAGATATGAAATGTGTTGGATTTGAAAAATTCTCATCCCCTCCACTTCTATGCCCCACCTCCCACTTAAAAAATTTTACTTTGATCAATCTTTATTTGTCGACCTTTATACCCAATTCGAATTTTATTTTTCTAGAGCAATTGGTTCATGAGATATCGTAATCTAAAGTTTTTCACCCCCCCCCCCCCCCCATACACAACTTCCCCCACCCAAAATTTTTCTTGATTCTGTTCTCCTAGTATAACTACAAATATTTGTTAAGTTTGAATGGTGTGCCATCAACGGTTTAGGAGATATGGCTTTTAGAATGTGTCTATCTCGCCTTTTTTGGGTTTCGGACGCATTATATTTCCCCCCACTCCCACACCCCTTGATCAATATTGACAATTTTTCTGCAAATGGGTCTACTATCAGAGCTCTATAGAAATTCCAAGTTTCAGCTTCCTATCATTAGGGGTTACTGAGATCTAGAAACCAAAATTTTCGGTCTAAAACACTTCCCCCTCCTTCCCCCTCATACCCCCATCCCTAAAAATTTGGTCACTTCAAGGAGCCTACCCCGTCTATTCGTTAAAAAAATTTCAATTTAATATCTCAAATCGTTTGGCAGCTACGAGCCTCCAAACGATCTTGCGTACGGTGTACGGCGGACAGACGGACTGAAAATTTTCATTGCTTTTTTCGCGTCTACTAGTTATGAAACGTGAAAATAAAAATTTTGAGGGTAGCAAATTTTTTTTTTAAAAAATCAATCACAATACTTAATTATTAAAATAATAAAGTAAAACAGTTCTAAGGACATCTCGTCTATCAATCAACGACTCAATCGGCAGGAGCTTAAGACGCTTATGGTAAGGAGGAAGATGCAGTGGATCTTGCCAAGGAAGATCTTTAAGTGCGAATCGCAAGAATCTTCTCTGAACCGACTCAATTCTATATATGTGAACTTCATAGTGTGGAGCCTGAGCCTGATTCCCACCTTCAATTGCTTTAATGGAAAAATTAGTAAATTCCATTAAATTGTGGCATAGAGTATTATAAGTTTAATCCAGCCCGAAAAGTTTGTAACGCATAGAACGGCGCCTCGGACGAAAAAAAGTTTTATAGTATTTTGTGTTTATTTTTGGCCAGAACCCCCAAATCCGTTTGCTGTCCGTCCTTCCGTCCGTTTGCACGATAACTCAAGAACACGTTGACCTAGGAAGTTGAAATTTTGTCACAACTTGTAAAATGAAAAAAGTACGGTTAAGTGCGTTAATGGGCGATATCCTTCCACTTCTTCGGATACCTCCCATACAAGAGTCCTTAAAACACGTTTTCACAATTATTGCTCGAATGCTTCAAGTTAGGAACTTGAATTTTTGAATACTAAAGGCTTACAATGTTTGAATCGAAAGTTCCGAATATGATGCAAATCGAATGAGTCAAAAATTTATGCTTGTTGCTGAATCCACTATAACTCCAGGACGAGCTAAAGCAGGAATTTAAATTTTTATAGGAATTAGTTTTATACCAAAACCAAGACGGAGTTCAAAAATAAGCGCCATCCGTTGACTCCTTCGGGTAGCTGTCATACAAAAGTCCTTAATAAATATGTTCACCAATATTGAACGATAACTTTAGAACGCTTTAAGTTACGACTTTGAAATTTTGTACACTTTAATTTTATAATAGTGGCAGCTGAAACTATTAATATGAAAAATATCCCATAAGTCCTTCATGTAGTTGCCATACAAAAATTCTGTAAAATGTCCTAACTTAATTTATGGAACTCACTATAAATCAAAAAATCGGGTAGCCACTGTACACTAGTTTCTACCTGTAAGTAAAAGGTCATGTAATAATTGCTTGTGCACTCCTCATTCATTTGATATATTTCCAACTAAAATATAAATCGGAGTTCAGTATTTCATCTAGAGTATCATACGATTGGCTTGCAGCCGATCGTGACTGCGTTATGTTTCTTTTTTATTTTTATCCTTAACATATTGAGATTACGTGGACAAAATGATATTTCGATATCAAATGTATTTCACGAGTTACAGACCGATTTGTGAAACGATCGGCTGATATTCAATACGATTTGACTTTTATTATTTTTTTTAAAAAAAATTTGCTACCCTGAAATTTTTATCTTAAAATCTGCCAACAATCTGGGCGTAACTTTATTATTTTTCCGGCAAAAGTTAGGAACGCGTTCAATTCTGAAATGCGGTGTTGGCTACTATGTGACTGAAAACCTATCAAAAAGAACAAGATCATGGAAGTGAAAATCTGATTGGATCTGAGAGATATGGAATGGTTTATGAAAAAGTACACAATCACTTTACTCCCCCTTAGGGGTGAATTTTCAGAAAATCTTGAAAACACTTTCTTGGTATTCATATGGGGAATACATAGAATAAAATTAAATTCATTACTTGGGACGAAGTAGTAGATATGTCGAAAATCGTGGGAAAATATGCATTCTATTTACACAGATAATTTTTTCCCCCCCCCCCCTTTTAAACGCAAATAGATATTCGTTTTTTTTATTCAAAATTATTTTTCTAGTTGATTTAGATATACACACCGAGTTTCAACATTGTAGCTTAAGCCGTTCTATATATAGGAAAAACACCTCCCACTTGTACCACACTACTCTTAGGGTTCGAATTTCAAAAAACCTTGAAAACACTTTCTAGGTATTCATACGAAGAATCCGTAGAATAAAAATGAATTCAATATTTGGAAAGACCTAGTAGATATGACGAAAATCGTGAAAATATATGCATTTTACATTTATTATATTTACAAATAATTTTTTTTGCCCCCCTTTCTAAACGCCAATGAATATTCAAATTTTTTTTTATCACAATTACTTTTCTAGTTGATTTACATACACACACCGAGTTTCAACATTGTAGCTTAAGCCGTTCCATATATAGGAAAAACACCCCCACTTGTACCACACTACCCTTAGGGGTCGAATTTCTAAAAACCTTGAAAACACATTCTAGGTATTCATACGAAGAATCCGTAGAATAAAAATGAATTCAATATTTGGAAAGACCTAGTAGATATGACGAAAATCGTGAAAATATATGCATTTTACATTTATTATATTTACAAATAATTTTTTTTGCCCCCCTTTCTAAACGCCAATGAATATTCAAATTTTTTTTTATCACAATTACTTTTCTAGTTGATTTACATATACACACCGAGTTTCAACTTTCTAGCATGAACCGTTTAATAGTTAGGAAAAACACCCCCTACCCCCGTAGCATAACACCCCTAAAAAAAAATATATTTTTCCAACATTCCGCTGCTTTAGCTCTATCTAAATACCAAGTTTAAGGCTTATGTCATTACAGGTTCTCAAGATATAAGCATCGGAACTTTTTCCTTTTCGCCCTCCCCCACCCTCAACCCCAAAACTTTTTTCCCTACTAGAGTTTAATTAGCGCTACTTCTGGTATCTATCTTAAACTGTTCTTGAGATATGAAATGTGTTTGATTTGAAAAATTCTCATCCCCTACACTTCTATGCTCCACCTCCCACTTAAAAAATTTTACTTTGATCAATCTTTATTTGTCAACCTTTATACCCAAACCGAATTTTATTTTTCTAGAGCAATTGGTTCATGAGATATCGTAATCTTAAGTTTTTCACCCCCCACCCCCATACACAACTTCCCCACCCAAAATTTTTCTTCATTCTGTTCTCCTAGTATAACTACAAATATTTCTTTAGTTTGAATAGTGTGCCATTAACGGTTTAGGAGATATGGATTTTAGAATGTGTCTATCTCGCCATTTTTGGGTTTCGGACGCATTACATTTCCCCGATGCCGAGATCGACAAATTCTAAAATCCATATCTCCTAAACCATTAATAGCAAGCAATTAAAACTTAACAAATATCTGTAGTTATACTAGGAGAGTAGATTGAAACAAAATTTTTTGGTGGGGGTAGTGGCGTACGGGGGTGGGGGGTGAAAAACTTTAGATTACGATATCTCACAAACCAATGGTACCAGAAAAACAAAATTTGGTTTGAGTATAAAGCTTGATAAATAAAGATTGCTCAAAGTAAAATATTTGAAGGGGGTGGAGGAGCACGGAAGTGGGAGGGATTAGAATTTTTCAAAAATAACACGATTCATATCTCAATAACAGTGTAAGATGGATGTTTTAAATTTTTACCAGAAGTAGGCCTAATAAAACCCTAGTAGGGAAAAAAAGTTTGGTGGTGTGGGTGTGGAGGGTGAGGGTGGGGAAGGGTGAGAAAGAAAAAGTTCCGATGCTTATATCTTAAGAATCTATAATGATAGGAAGCTGAAACTTGATATTTAGATAAAGCTATAGTAGTGGCATGGTGGAAAAATAATTTTTTTTTAAGGGGTAGTATGGTACGGTGGTGGGGGGTGTTTTCCCTAACTTCAGAACGGCTTATGCTAGGAAGTTGAAACTCAGTACGTATATGTAAATCAACTAGAAAAGTAATTCTGATAAAAAAAAATTTGAATATTCATTGGGGTTCAGAAGGGGGGGCAAAAAAAAATACCGGTTAATATAAAATGCATATATTTTCACGATTTTCGTCATATCTACTAGGTCTTTCGAAACATTGAATTCATTTTTATTCTACGGATTCTTGATATGAATACCTAGAATGTGTTTTCAAGATTTTTTGAAATTCGACCCCTAAGAGGGTGTAAACTGGTTGTATACTTTTTCATGAATTCCACCATGTTTCTCGGGTCTGATCAGATATCGAATATCTATTTACTTCCCCAGGTTTGTTTAATAATCACCTATTTTTAAGTTTTGTTTTTTCAACCTCTAGACCGCATCTCGGAATATGACCCAATTATTTAATTCATATGTTACACCCTTTTCTAACCGCTTCCCGAACTTTTTGTTAGGTTTTCAGTCACATAGTAACATACACCGCATCCCCGAATTGAACGCGTTCTGAACTTCTGCCTGAAAAATAATACAGTTGCGCCCAGACTGTTGGCAGATTTTTTTTTTTAGGTGTAGTATGGTACGGGGTGGAGGGTGTTTTTCCTAACTTTAGATCGGCTTATGCTAGGAAATTGAAACTCGGTACGTATATGTAAATCAACTAGATATATATGCATATATTTTCACAATTTTCGTCATATCTACTAGGTTTTTCCAAATATTGAATTAATTTTTATTCTACGGATTCTTCATATGAATACCTAGAATGTGTTTTCAAGATTTTTTGAAATTCGACCCCTAAGTATAAGGGTGTAAGGTGGTTGTATACTTTCTCATGAATTCCACCATATCTCTCAGGTCTGATCAGATATCGAATATATTTTCACTTCCCCAGGCTTGTTTAATAATCACCTATTTTTAAGTTTTGTCTTTTTCAACCTCTAGACCGCATCCTGGAATATGACTCAATTATATAATTCATATGTTACACCCTATTCTAACCGCTTCCCGATCTTTTTGTTAGTTTTTTAGTCACATAGTAACATACACCGCGTCCCCGAATTGAACGCGTTCTGAACTTCTACCGGAAAAATAATACAGTTGCGCCCAGACTGTTGGCAGATTTTTTATTTGTTTTGTCGATGCGTTTTCTATATCACTCATATTTCATTTTGATCTATGTACAGGGATGAAAGTTTTATTCTAGGTTCAAACCACGATACATGAAGCGTTTAAATCAAACGCCAGCTAATTCTTTGAGCGTTTAGCCATTGGCGTAACTAGGATTTTTGTCTTGGGGGGTGGGGGGCAGGCCAAAAGTTCAATTGCTGCGTATGTTATGCCAATAAAAACGCTGTACAGTACATACAGTGTTAGTGAAAATCACTCATCTGTGGTATTGGTTCCCTTATCTATATTAAGGCAAGGTATCAGTTTCCGACGAAAAAAAAAATGCTTTTTATATTCTAGATGAACATATATTTATTTATTTATTCAAATTCATCAAAGACTGATTACTCATAATAACAGTAAAATAAAATATAAAATTATAAGAAAAAATTAAAAATAAGTATATTTAAAAAATTAAGTATAAGAAAAAATGAAAAATTAGTATATACAAAAAATTACAATACATTATTTCTTAGATACAGCCTATTTTAACTGTTGAACAGAATTATTGAGGTCAATTTGACTGTAATTTTGGTTAAAAATGCGTGAAAGAGATTTGATTGGTTCATGTTGGCCGTAATTTGTCATTGTCTCTCAAGGATCGAAATGGATCTTTGAAAGTAATGGCTTCCGGCAATGACGGGGAGTTAATATCTCCAGAAATAACCTTGAAAGCAAAAAATCTGCCAAGAATCTGGGCGTAACTTTATTATTTTTCCGGTAGAAGTTAGGAACGCGTTCAATTCTGAAATGCGGTGGAGGCTACTATGTGACTGAAAACCTATCAAAAAGAACAAGATCGTGGAAGTGAAAATCTGATTGGATCTGAGAGATATGGAATAATTTATGAAAAAGTACACAATCACTTTACACCCCCTTAGGGGTCAATTATGGAGAATACATAGAATAAAATTAAATTCAATATTTGGGACGAGGTAGTAGATATGTCGAAAATCGTGGGAAAATATGCATTCTATTTTCACAGATATTTTTTTTGCCCCCCTTCTGAACGCCAATCGATATTGGTTTTTTTTTATCGAAAATTATTTTTCTAGTTGATTTAGATATACACACCGAGTTTCAACATTGTAGCTTAAGCCGTTCTATATATAGGAAAAACACCCCCCACTTGTACCACACTACCCTTAGGGGTCGAATTTTCAAAAAAACCTTGAAAACACTTTCTAGGTATTCATACAAAGAATCCGTAGAATAAAATTAAATTCAATATTTCGGACGAGCTAGTATATATGACGAAAGTCGTGAAAAAATATGCATTCTATTTTCACAGATAATTTTTTTTGCCCCCCTTCTGAATGCCAATACATATTTGAATTTTTTTTTTAATCAAAATTGTTTTTCTTGTTGATTTACATATACACACCGAGTTTTAACATTGTAGCTTAAGCCGTTCCATATATAGGAAAAACACCCCCCCACTTTTACCACACTACCCTTAGGGGTCGAATTTCAAAAAACCTTGAAAACACTTTCTAGGTATTCATACGAAGAATCCGTAGAATAAAAATGAATTCAATATTTGGAAAGACCTAGTAGATATGACGAAAATCGGGAAAATATATGCATTTTACATTTATTATATTTACAAATATTTTTTTTTGCCCCCCTTTCTGAACGCCAATGAATATTCAAATTTTTTTTTATCACAATTATTTTTCTAGTTGATTTACATATACACACCGAGTTTCAACTTTCTAGCATGAACCGTTTAATAGTTAGGAAAAACACCCCCTACCCCCGTAGCATACTACCCCTAAAAAAAAATTTATTTTTCCAACATTCCGCTACTACAGCTCTATCTAAATACCAAGTTTAAGGCTTATATCATTACAGGTTCTCAAGATATAAGCATCGGAACTTTTTCCTTTTCACCCTCCCCAACCCTCCCCCTCTACACCCACAACCCCAAATTCCCTACTAGAGCTTAGTTAGCGCTACTTCTGGTAAAAATTCTAAGCATCTATCTTACACTGTTCTTGAGATATGAAATGTGTTGGATTTGAAAAATTCTCATCCCCTCCACTTCTATGCCCCACCTCCCACTTAAAAAATTTTACTTTGATCAATCTTTATTTGTCGACCTTTATACCCAATTCGAATTTTATTTTTCTAGAGCAATTGGTTCATGAGATATCGTAATCTAAAGTTTTACACCCCCCCCCCCCCATACACAACTTCCCCCACCCAAAATTTTTCTTGATTCTGTTCTCCTAGTATAACTACAAATATTTGTTAAGTTTGAATGGTGTGCCATCAACGGTTTAGGAGATATGGCTTTTAGAATGTGTCTATCTCGCCTTTTTTGGGTTTCGGACGCATTATATTTCCCCCCACTCCCACACCCCTTGATCAATATTGACAATTTTTCTGCAAATGGGTCTACTATCAGAGCTCTATAGAAATTCCAAGTTTCAGCTTCCTATCATTAGGGGTTACTGAGATCTAGAAACCAAAATTTTCGGTCTAAAACACTTCCCCCTCCTTCCCCCTCATACCCCCATCCCTAAAAATTTGGTCACTTCAAGGAGCCTACCCCGTCTATTCGTTAAAAAAATTTCAATTTAATATCTCAAATCGTTTGGCAGCTACGAGCCTCCAAACGATCTTGCGTACGGTGTACGGCGGACAGACGGACTGAAAATTTTCATTGCTTTTTTCGCGTCTACTAGTTATGAAACGTGAAAATAAAAATTTTGAGGGTAGCAAATTTTTTTTTTTAAAAATCAATCACAATACTTAATTATTAAAATAATAAAGTAAAACAGTTCTAAGGACATCTCGTCTATCAATCAACGACTCAATCGGCAGGAGCTTAAGACGCTTATGGTAAGGAGGAAGATGCAGTGGATCTTGCCAAGGAAGATCTTTAAGTGCGAATCGCAAGAATCTTCTCTGAACCGACTCAATTCTATATATGTGAACTTCATAGTGTGGAGCCTGAGCCTGATTCCCACCTTCAATTGCTTTAATGGAAAAATTAGTAAATTCCATTAAATTGTGGCATAGAGTATTATAAGTTTAATCCAGCCCGAAAAGTTTGTAACGCATAGAACGGCGCCTCGGACGAAAAAAAGTTTTATAGTATTTTGTGTTTATTTTTGGCCAGAACCCCCAAATCCGTTTGCTGTCCGTCCTTCCGTCCGTTTGCACGATAACTCAAGAACACGTTGACCTAGGAAGTTGAAATTTTGTCACAACTTGTAAAATGAAAAAAGTACGGTTAAGTGCGTTAATGGGCGATATCCTTCCACTTCTTCGGATACCTCTCATACAAGAGTCCTTAAAACACGTTTTCACAATTATTGCTCGAATGCTTCAAGTTAGGAACTTGAATTTTTGAATACTAAAGGCTTACAATGTTTGAATCGAAAGTTCCGAATATGATGCAAATCGAATGAGTCCTTCGTGTAGCAACCTAGAAAAGTCCTTCAAAAATTTATGCTTGTTGCTGAATCCACTATAACTCCAGGACGAGCTAAAGCAGGAATTTAAATTTTTATAGGAATTAGTTTTATACCAAAACCAAGACGGAGTTCAAAAATAAGCGCCATCCGTTGACTCCTTCGGGTAGCTGTCATACAAAAGTCCTTAATAAATATGTTCACCAATATTGAACGATAACTTTAGAACGCTTTAAGTTACGACTTTGAAATTTTGTACACTTTAATTTTATAATGGTGGCAGCTGAAACTATTAATATGAAAAATATCCCATAAGTCCTTCATATAGTTGCCATACAAAAATTCTGTAAAATGTCCTAACTTAATTTATGGAACTCACTATAAATCAAAAAATCGGGTAGCCACTGTACACTAGTTTCTACCTGTAAGTAAAAGGTCATGTAATAATTGCTTGTGCACTCCTCATTCATTTGATATATTTCCAACTAAAATATAAATCGGAGTTCAGTATTTCATCTAGAGTATCATACGATTGGCTTGCAGCCGATCGTGACTGCGTTATGTTTCTTTTTTATTTTTATCCTTAACATATTGAGATTACGTGGACAAAATGATATTTCGATATCAAATGTATTTCACGAGTTACAGACCGATTTGTGAAACGATCGGCTGATATTCAATACGATTTGACTTTTATTATTTTTTTAAAAAAAAATTTGCTACCCTGAAATTTTTATCTTAAAATCTGCCAACAATCTGGGCGTAACTTTATTATTTTTCCGGCAGAAGTTAGGAACGCGTTCAATTCTGAAATGCGGTGTAGGCTACTATGTGACTGAAAACCTATCAAAAAGAACAAGATCATGGAAGTGAAAATCTGATTGGATCTGAGAGATATGGAATGGTTTATGAAAAAGTACACAATCACCTTACACCCCCTTAGGGGTGAATTTTCAGAAAATCTTGAAAACACTTTCTTGGTATTCATATGGGGAATACATAGAATAAAATTAAATTCATTACTTGGGACGAAGTAGTAGATATGTCGAAAATCGTGGGAAAATATGCATTCTATTTACACAGATAATTTTTTTTCCCCCCCTTTTGAACGCAAATAGATATTCGTTTTTTTTATTCAAAATTATTTTTCTAGTTGATTTAGATATACACACCGAGTTTCAACATTGTAGCTTAAGCCGTTCTATATATAGGAAAAACACCTCCCACTTGTACCACACTACTCTTAGGGTTCGAATTTCAAAAAACCTTGAAAACACTTTCTAGGTATTCATACGAAAAATCCGTAGAATAAAAATGAATTCAATATTTGGAAAGACCTAGTAGATATGACGAAAATCGTGAAAATATATGCATTTTACATTTATTATATTTACAAATAATTTTTTTTGCCCCCCTTTCTAAACGCCAATGAATATTCAAATTTTTTTTTATCACAATTACTTTTCTAGTTGATTTACATACACACACCGAGTTTCAACATTGTAGCTTAAGCCGTTCCATATATAGGAAAAACACCCCCACTTGTACCACACTACCCTTAGGGGTCGAATTTCAAAAAACCTTGAAAACACATTCTAGGTATTCATACGAAGAATCCGTAGAATAAAAATGAATTCAATATTTGGAAAGACCTAGTAGATATGACGAAAATCGTGAAAATATATGCATTTTACATTTATTATATTTACAAATAATTTTTTTTGCCCCCCTTTCTAAACGCCAATGAATATTCAAATTTTTTTTTATCACAATTACTTTTCTAGTTGATTTACATATACACACCGAGTTTCAACTTTCTAGCATGAACCGTTTAATAGTTAGGAAAAACACCTCCTACCCCCGTAGCATAACACCCCTAAAAAAAAATATATTTTTCCAACATTCCGCTACTATAGCTCTATCTAAATACCAAGTTTAAGGCTTATGTCATTACAGGTTCTCAAGATATAAGCATCGGAACTTTTTCCTTTTCGCCCTCCCCCACCCTCCCCCTCTACACCCTCAACCCCAAAACTTTTTTCCCTACTAGAGTTTAATTAGCGCTACTTCTGGTAAAAATTCTAAGCATCTATCTTAAACTGTTCTTGAGATATGAAATGTGTTTGATTTGAAAAATTCTCATCCCCTACACTTCTATGCTCCACCTCCCACTTAAAAAATTTTACTTTGATCAATCTTTATTTGTCAACCTTTATACCCAAACCGAATTTTATTTTTCTAGAGCAATTGGTTCATGAGATATCGTAATCTTAAGTTTTTCACCCCCCACCCAACTTCCCCCACCCAAAATTTTTCTTGATTCTGTTCTCCTAGTATAACTACAAATATTTCTTTAGTTTGAATAGTGTGCCATTAACGGTTTAGGAGATATGGATTTTAGAATGTGTCTATCTCGCCATTTTTGGGTTTCGGACGCATTACATTTCCCCCCACTCCCACACCCCTTGATCAATATTGACAATTTTTCTGCAAATGGGTCTACTATCAGAGCTCTATAGAAATTCCAAGTTTCAGCTTCCTAACATTAGGGGTTACTGAGATCTGGAAACCAAAATTTTCGGTCTAAAACACTTCCCCCTCCTTCCCCCTCACACCCCCACCCCTAAAAATTTGGTCACTTCAAGGCGCCTACCCCGTCTATTCGTTAATATCTCAAAGCGTTTGGCAGCTACGAGCCTCCAAACGATCTTGCGTACGGCGGACAGACGGATTGAAAATTTTTATTGCTTTTTTCGCGTCTACTAGTTATGAAACGTGAAAATAAAAATTTTGAGGGTAGCAAATTTTTTTTTTTTAAAAATCAATCACAATACTTAATTATTAAAATAATAAAGTAAAACCTGAAATTGAGTCATTTTTTGGTCCTTTTAACTGATACCTTGTCTTAAGAAAGTGTAGATATAATAACAGTTAAGTAGGTCACCACAATCGGGCGTAATCGTAAGAGAGCGTAAAAATAGATACAATATGCATATTTGGGATTGTGGAAGGCTTTTCAACAGAATTGTATTTAAAATACAAACAAATAGAATATAATAATAATATATTGCAGAAAATTAAGAATTAAGCACATTTATATAAATTATTTTAATTGAGTTGAAAATATTCATCAAATTTAAGCATTTTGAAAGTTGAAGCTTTGTATTAACTGGAAGGTCGAAATTAATGAAGGCAATAAGCAAATATCATTTTTTTCATTCAATTTTCTCAACATAATTATAGAATTTCATTCTTCGTTAAATTCCAAAACATAAACATAAAATGAATTTCATTTACACATCAAGCATTGGTTAGAAGAGAATAATTCAACTTTTTCTTACTCCGCAATATCATCGTTGGAAAATCCTGCCACTTGTTGTGTTTGAGGCCTTTGAAATAATTATTTTGACTTGAAAAAGTCAAAATAATTGAAGGATAGGAAAGGTTCGGGACAGAAGGGCCAATTCCTCCTACGTCCGAATTGGTGTCTGAGTTTTAGCTGGAGCGACGCTCTTGCTGGCGGCCGGGACTAGCTACGGCAGTGTGGGGGGGGGGGGGTACTTGCTTTAAACTCAGACCATCAGACCCTTGGCTGCACAGCAAGAAATTATTAGCGCCGACTTATCCAAGGGAATCGAAAAATTGGGAATATTTAGCCTTCAATCATCTTAAAAAAAAACCAACTTAAAAGTCCAAAAACGAAAAAAAAAAAGAAATCCTGAAAACAACCCAAACCAAACAAAAAAATAAAGGAGGTAATAAAAAAATTATAAAAAAAATAAATTGACTTACCCCATTAAAACTTTTGGTGGGCTTTCATCGATTTTTTTTTTTATGTTTAAATTATTATTTATTATATATTTTTATTTCGTCCCGTCCTTGTCATGTCTTGTCATTTATTAGTTTAATTTAATTTAAGATTTGAGTTTTAATTCAATTTTTTTTTTGTTTTTTGTGTTTAAAATTTTTATATAATTATTATTTCAATTTTTCATACTATTTATTTGGCTATTTATTCCGCATATATATTTAGGTCTAATCTAATTCATTCATATTTATTTTCTATACTATTTATTTTGCTATTTATTTCGCATGTATATTTAGGTCTATTTTAATTTATTCTTATATAATTTTTAAACTAAATCTTTTTGTTATATATTTCGCATGTATATATAGGTCTATTTTAATTCATTCTTATTTAATGTTTATACTAAATCTTTTTGCTATTTATTTCGCATGTATATTTAGGTGAAATCTATTCACTCATATTTAATTTCTTTTTTTAAATTATATATTTTGAATATTTACGCGACGCTAAGTTTGCGATGAAAGAAAGTCGAATTGGTGAAAATTCTTCGTCACCGTGGACCCGATTGATACAATTTATAAATTTTATTAATTTTTCGCGGGGTAGAAGCTGACTGGCGGACGACGGAACGCACGATTCTCGACGCCCAGTCTAAGCACTTGTTGGCATTCTTTTCACTCAGTGGCCCCCGAGTTTCACGAACTTTGCGCACTTTTTCGCAATTTCCTTGCACTTTGTGACCCACGATTGACCGAATTTGTCACGAAACTCACTCAGACCCCCCCAACTTCGTTCGAGGGTTCGATGGTTTTTGTCCTTTTTTTTCTTTTTCTTCATCCGACGATGCAAATGATGTGCCGTGTAAGTGGTTGGGTAAATCCACGGTGCCCGCACGCAGCCCGCGTCTCGGGAAAAGCTTCACAGCTCCCTTCTCGCCTCCGTTCGCCTGCCCCGCAACCGAATTCGCATCGTCAACCAAAAAATTTACCCCGGACACTAGCAACGTCAGGATCGAACGAACGTTTTAAATTTGCTATAACATAAAAGAACCTCGTTTAATTATGCTTGCATTTCGAATGAAAACAGACTCACGGTATTTGATTTTTCTAGCGGTGCACGATCACGCGTTTGTTGTGCCGTCGAGAACCGCACGAAACTCGTTTCGTGCGGAACAATTCGATATACTTGAAACTAGGGCAGCGAAGATGAAAGCGCGGCTCGAAAATTCACAGACCATTTACGCGCTCCGATTTCTTACTGGCCCCCACATACGACCGAAACTCGGAACGAATTTTTTTTTTCTCGGACTGCGACTTAACTACCTGCTGATATTGGGGTTTGCGGAGCTTGTCATTCTAGGACTCCGAAAAGAAGGTGATGCAATACGTCCACCGAAGCCGATCAAAAAAAGGATTATTATAAAATTGAACGTGAACAATAACCTCGCCGCCGCGATCAGGTTTTAAAAAGAAACATCACGGTATCCAATCGCTCGCGTACAAGATGCACAATAAAAGTCGTACAGTTTTCATTTTCGCGCGGGTATTCTCGAGTATCTGCGAATTTCTAGATTTCATGCCAAAGACCATCGAATTGGTTCTCGTCAAAGCTAGTTATAGTGCTCATATATCATTCGCTCGACTAAGTGTTGCATCTTTACTTTAAAAGTACTCACTCAATATATTAATAGTACTTAACACCGATTGAAAATCAAATAAGCAAACAATAAAGTCAGGTTTCATAATTCACGTCAGTAGTCCAAGTGCCTCCACTGAATTTTTGTCCTTAGCCTCGCTGATCTCTTCTTTCAGAACTGTTTAATTGAATCAAAATTTGTTTATATAGCTTTACAGTTTCCATATCGACAGCTCTATCTTGTATTACTGAAGCCCGGATTTGATACCAAGATTGTGATGAGCTTTCATAAGACTGCTATGATTACCAGGTTGTGAGAAATGTATGTATAAAGCTTCGACAGTATTGAAAAAGCGGTTGCTGATGAAACTTTTGCACATGAATTGACAACAACTAAGTTGAGCCTGTGCGCTAAACAGTGGATGTAAATTGCTTGAGGGTGATGTTGTTTGATGATTGCTTGAAGACCGCAATGTTTTCCTGACATTACACTGGCACCATCATAGGATTGCGCAATAATTGGAATATTCGACAAACCGAACTTTCCTAAAAAGTTTAATATCAGTTTCGCCAATCTTGCAGCATCTCTGGAAGTGGAGCAATATATGAAACCAATGAATCTCTCTTCAACATCCAAGTCCTTAACGTACCTAATGGTAACCGACAATTACTCTTCTTTCTAACACCTGGCTTCGTCGACCATTACGGAAAAAAATCTACACAGTTTCACATCATTTATTATTTCCTGTAGAGTTAGCTGGGCGATAATGTCGATAATTTCATTTTGAATTTTCGGGCTAAAATATATTGTATGCCGCTCCAAATATTTTGAATGGTCTTCATCGTATTTGGCAAAAAGCTCACTAATTTCCAGAAAATTACCTCTGTTTTTGGAAGTTTGGTCCCCTCAGAGGTAAACCCTGACGTACCAAAATCAAAACAATGTCAATTATTCTATTCAAATAGGCTCTATTCTGTACAATTTGCTCTGTATGCTGTGCAGCAATTTTTTCATGAAGACATCGGGAACTTACTGACTGCTTGTAAGATACAAACATTTGAGAACATTCAGCGTGCCGAGTTGATTTCTCATATTTTTCTAGCGCGAATTTAATTTTTTTCCAATTATTAAATCCACTGAGCGCGTCCCCAGCTGGCGGATTGGGGAACGGCCACGGATTGCTTCTTTAGCTCTGGTGTTTAAGGTTGAATAGTGAGCTTGCTCTTGAATAAAACCTCGTGGACCAACCCACTTAATCCAGTGGTGTCATGACGTACCGTACCGAGGGACCAGTTGCCTGCTGAGTATCGAGCAGCCGGGAACGGCGTCCTGTGGGTGACCAAGCGATTACCCAGAGTATTTTAGCCTTACCCGGATATGCCGGCTCTATCGGGGTGGACCGTTTTTCCGAGCATACTCGTGGGACCAATGATCAATATAACAACAAAAAACGACGATAAAATAGAGGACATTGATATTGATGTCGATGTCGGTAGTCTCAGTCTCGAGGATATCCCAGTGACCGATCAGTCAACGACCATATCCGTGGTGGAATATGATGCCGAGACACCGGATTCACAAGGGGGTAATCGGGAGATCCAGGCTACAACGGTGGGTCAGGAGACCAAACTACCTGAGGTCGGAACTCGAGGGAAGCATCCGCTTCGCACGAAGCCTGGCTTGGGTAAAAAACACAAGTCGCCGGCCCAACTAGCACTCCAGCATCTTCGGCACGCAAGACTCGTACTGGGTAAACTTGTTAGCAAGGACCCAAACGACTTCAATGCCAAAGAGCGGAAGAGGCACTCGTGGGCAACCAAAGTCGTTCGGGATGCGGAGGAATTCTAGAAGAATAAGGAGAAGCCAGAAACAACGGCCTACTCTTCGTCGGAATCACCAATGATCCCGTAACCAACGATTCCGACGACCGTTGGACGATAGTTTATACGGAGTTCTTCAAGTGAGTAATAGGCATCTGTGAGGATCCTAACGCGAAGGCTCCGGTATACAGCGACAGCGGAATGTGAATCATTCGCTGCCAAGACCAGCATGCGCTAACGGTCCTGAGGGCTGCTATCGCTACAATGGAGAGCTAAGCTCGTAGTCCTCCAAGGCGATCAGTTCCCGGAAGCGACAATAGGTCGGGTCTTTATTCCTGGACCTCCTATTCAGCCCGATCTGGTGCAAGCTGCTCTGCGGAGGCAAAACGCGAACATCCCGTCTGTCGAGATATGCGTTGCCAAAGCGGAGAAAGCTGGACAGACGGGCCAAAATTTCATCCTCCTCCTTGGCCCCGCTGCAGTCCGCTATATCAAGGACAACTCGGACCGAGTGTCTTTTAGCCTCGGAACCGCCAAAGTAAAAATCCTTGATCGGAAGGAGCGGACTAAGGAGGAGAGGACCAACGACGACGCCCCTGGAACACAGGACGGCGATGACATCGCGAAACGGAAACCTGGCCCATCGGGGATCCAGAAATAGATACCGAACAAACCCCAATTAGCAGCATGGCGGTGAAGGTAGCTCAAATAAATTTCCACCATAGCAAAGCGGCCTCGGCAAATCTCTAAGCGCTTTTCGACGAAGAGCATATTGACATCGCGCTAATTCAGGAACCGTGGATACACTCTAAGCAGATCCAAGGACTGAGGAGGCGTGATCTCAATATATACTACAGCAAGGACAACGGTAAAATTCGCTCCTGCTTTCTTGCAAGGAAGTGCTTCCACCTTTTCTTTGTCCTATCTTATAGCTCTGGCGATCTTACGGTCACCAGATGCGGGAACCATTCATTCTGTTTTCTGCATACTTGTCCCGCGACAAGGACGCATCACCGGAAGAATTGGTTAAACTGGTAGATATAGTTACCGAAAAGAAACTCGAGCTCATAGTGGGATCTGATGCGAATGCGCATCACACCCAATACCCCATAGTAGTAATACAAACGAGAGAGGTGAGTCCCTTTTTCAATTTGTTTTATTTTCCTCTCTGCTAATCTGTAATCGAAGTAATACCCCAACTTTTATGTATAGTATTAGAAGAGAAGTTCTTGACCTAACCCTGGTATCTGACTCAGAGCGACTAAGGGTCGAGAATTGGAGGGTATCGGACAAGCCATCCCTTTCGGATCACTGTTTGACAATCTTCAACGTAGAATATCAAGTAACTCCCCCTAAACCATTCAGAAACCCCAAGAAAACAGATTGGAAAAAATTTACGAATTTAGGAATTTAGAATTTATAAATGGACAGCTGAGCACACGAAGTATGGACACAGTCCAAGACAGAGCAGAACTAGACACTGCGGTGGAGGAACTGACCTCTGTGCTGCGTGACGCATTCCAGAAAACTTGTCCAATCAGCAGACCTTCTACGAAAAGACTTCCTGACTGGTGGAATGCCGAGGTTAAGACCCAACATGCAGAAGCTAGAAAACACTTCAACAGAGCTAAATTTAGCGATTCTGCAGAAAACTGGCAGCTCTACAAACAGGGTCTTAAATGCTTCAAGAAGACTATTAGGCAAGCAAAGAAGTCGTCTTGGATGAACTTCTGCGAGTCAATAGAATCAACAAACGAATCGGCAAGATTGAGGAAGGTTCTTTCTAAAACTCCACCGATGAATACCTTCATCCAGGATGGCGGAGGGAACTGGACAGAATCTCCCGAGGAAACTTTAGAGCTTCTGATGACCACTCATTTCCCTGACTGTTCACCAGCTAGCAACACTGACTCTGTCAGCTACGATCATAGTCAAGAAGAAGGAAACCAAGACTTGTCCAATTCAATAATTGATACTGACAAAATAAGCTGGGCAATCGGATCCTTCTCTTTGTACAAATCGCCAAGACCCGACGGAATTAACAATCGAAAAATCGCTCTCATACAAGGAATATACTCTCGCCGCATTCCTTTATATAGAAGGCGCCATTAATAATGTTCGTCTTTCGACTATTAAAAGCGTACTACTAACGATGAAAGTGGAACCCGAGATTTGCAATTGACTTGACCAAATGCTACACTACAGGATCATTGAATCCGAACTGGGGCAATGTCTTATTACACAGTCAGTCTACAGAGGCACTTCGCAAGGAGGAGTGATGTCGCCCTTACTTTGGCTTCTTGTAGTCAACGAAATCCATGTTTAACTTGAGAACCTCGGAATCAAGGCATGTGCATACGCCGATGACGTGGTCATACTTGTCTCAGGGAAACATTTACCGACAATTAGTAGTTTGATGGAGACAGCACTCAACAAACTACGAGAATGGGCTAGCAACTGCGGTTTAGGAGTTAATCCCTCTAAAACTGAGCTGGTCCTCTTCACGAAGAAGTACAAAATCCCAGTTTTTGCGTTACCAAAGATGGGAAGCGACGAGCTTCATTTTTCCGACAGCGCTAAATATCTTCGGGTTGTTCTAGACAAGAAACTCAGCTGGAAACTTAATCTGGAAGAACGCGTTAAAAAAGCGTATAACGCATTTTACGCCTGCGGAAAGATGTTCGGAAACAGGTAGGGTCTACAACCAAAATTAGTACATTGGATGTACACAGCCATAGTAAGACCAATCTTAAGCTATGGTGCGATAGTGTGGTGGGAGGCAACTAGAAAGCGCTTGGCAAGCATTGGGGTCACTGGCGCCCTCAGAACCACACCCACGGCAGCACTGGAAACTATCCTCCACCTGCTGCCAATGGACATGCACATAAAAACATGGCTGCAAAAGGCGCTCTTAGACTCAAAGAGTTAGGTTACTGGAGAACTACGGTCGACTGGAATGTAGAACGCAACCTATACAACAGGACCATAATGGTATTTACCGACGGTACGAAAATGATTTCTGGTACAGGCGCGAGGGTATTCTCACAGGAACTCGATATTAATGAGTCCTACAGGCTACCGGACCATGCCAGTGTATTTCAAGCGGAAGTCTTTGCAATACTTTAAGCATGCAAAATTATTGAAGCAAAGGTGAATGCAACAGAAGACATCACTATTTGCATTGACAGCCAAGCAGCCATTAAGGCCCTTAGCTCGAACACAACACGATCAAAACTAGTTAGACAATGTCGTGATTTTCTTAACACCATTGGCACACGGCACAATATTACCCTCTGCTGGGTGCCAGTCCACTGTGGAATCCAGGGGAATGAGCAAGCTGATGAACTCGCTCGAGCAGGCTCCAGCCTATGCTCACAAGTGATGGACCAGCATATTGCTATTCCCATCGGATCCATAAATCATTCTATCGGCTCACTATGCTTGCAGCGGGCAGGTAATAGATGGTTAAACCTAACTACATGCTCAATAACAAGAACTCTTTGGCCTGAATATGATAACGGGAAAAGCAAGTATATCCTGAGCCTGAGCAGGAAAGTTGGTAGCACACTAATCGGAGTGCTCACAGGGCACTGCCTGATCGGTAGACATGCTAGACGGCTGGGAGCCGACGCAAATGATCCTCGTCGTAGCTGCGGTGACCCAGAAGTGGAGGAGTCAATCTTTCACGTCCTATGTGAGTGTCCGGGCCTATCGAAAACGAGAAGACGGAACCTCGGCGCTTATTCTCTCGATGACCTTGGTGATATCGATAAAGGAAAGCTATGTAACATAGCAAACTTTATAAAATCCACTAAATGGTTTTAGGTTCCAGGAGTTCTTCAAACTCAAATGGGACGAACATTAACGTCTAAGTGAAGGAGGATGATAGCATCACCACCACTTATACCATACCATGCCATCCACTGTTAATTAAACTTTCATTATGCTCACGAAGATTTTTACTAGAAAACTGTCTGCACACGAAACAATAAGTTTTGTCAAATTTTATGCTATATTCAAGCCAGCTATATGTTATGTATCGTAATAGTTTGAAGAAAACGATCGCCCTCTGTTTCCAATTATACTCTATGGATATTTTATTCGAGGTTGTAAAGGGCCGGTCTCAAGAGTACCAATATCTAATTCGCTTTCATTGTTCGGAACTTTATTACGGGTCCAACCGGAACAGATTCCACTTCTGACGTTGACGAGTGGATCGCATTATTGCAATTTTCGTTACTATTATTAAATGAACTTTTAAAAAAGGATCGTATATCCGGAAATTTCTTCATCTCAGAGTGAGAGAGTATGTAGAGGGTATGGGGAAGAAGGAGGGTATAGTATGATACCTTAAAAGTGATTAATGAAGATTTTGGCAGGTTTCAGAGGGGTAAAAAAGTAAGTTTTTCAATGTGTTTTAAGAGGGGTAAGGGGGTAGAGACGGGGTGAGGGGTATGGGGAAAGAGAAAGTACATGAGGGGGAACAATATGTAAGGTGAGGGGTAGATCGGAGTGGTAAACAGTGGGGGGAGTAAACAGGGGGGGGGGTAAACAGTGGGGGTGAAGGGTTGAATTTAGGATAATGGGGTGTAAGAAGGAAAGTAAGGGGTGAGGGAAACCAGTTGCTAGAAAAGGGATAGATGAAGAGCGGGAAGAAATATGGGTAGTATTTAAAATTGTATGGGCATAGTCAGAGGGGAATACCACGCATTCGTATATAATGAGCATGAAAAATCTCCTTCAAAAAGGATAACAAAAAAAAAGAGTTACTGCTATTGCAGTATGTTGGTGAC
Organism: Beris chalybata; assembly: GCA_949128065.1. Lineage (NCBI taxonomy): Eukaryota > Metazoa > Arthropoda > Insecta > Diptera > Stratiomyidae > Beris > Beris chalybata. The sequence continues at coordinate 70,256,357 of OX421897.1, read as the reverse complement.
GCGAGTTATAAGATTTTGTCTATCCAAAACCAGTTCAACGCGCATATCATACGCGCAACACGTCATACTTATTGATATTATACACATACTATTAACATTAGCATGTCGGTGACGCGAATTCATGAGATTTACCCCATCCAAAAATCGCTCAACGCGCCTAAAGAAGTTTTCACTTAAATTACCAGAGATATGAATTTGCAAAGAGAGCTCGGTCGCTATTTTGGCGAAAACTTTAACATACTAACAATAAAAATTTGGTAGAAACCTAAAATGTTATAGTATACTATACAGTGTTAACCGCTTATAAAGTGCCGTTTTATAACGTACCTACCTTTTTATAATTCCCATTCACAAATGTGAAAGGTTCTTATGTTGGTTATAGCGTACTACACTACTATAACTTTGTGGTCCTGTCAAGATACGTTATAACCGGGTTACACTGTATATATATTTTTTACACTAATTTTTTGAGGACACGAATTTTTAAAATCACAACTTTAGCGATTTGGAGTTGGATTTTCCAACAAGACAATGATCGAAAGCAAACAGCACTTTTCGTCAAGAATTGGTTGTTGTCCTACGCTCTATTGCTGTTTAATACTCCCCAAAACCCAGATTTAAACCCAATAGAACATGTATGAGAGCTACTGGAATGCAAAATTCGGAAATGTTGCATACAAAATAAAAATTTGTTTAAGGAAACGCTCATTACAGAATGGGAGAAAATTACATCCGCAGAAACTGGTAATTTAGTCGCCTTTAAGTTCCGAAGTCTGGAAAAAGTAATTGATGCTAAAGGGGGTTCCAGTCATGTATTAAGTCAGCAAATAATTTTGAAAATTCCAATACGTTTAGTTGGAAATTTTTTGTGTATAAGCCAGCCAGTACTGACTGTCGTAGATTTTTGTCCATTCATTTTTTATGTTTTTATGAATTTACCTTGAAGTTTGTTATGAAAAGTTTTTGTTTTTGTTTTATTTTTTATAAATATATTTAAGTTACTGAAAAAATCCGCAACAATGGATTTTTGATTAAGGCTTCCAATTAACCAGAACCTCAATATAAGGTGTTGCCGTAGACTTTTGTCCGTCACTGTAATACATGACATTTCTAGCAGGAATGCCAACCGTTTAAATTGATTTTTTTTGGATCATTCCACAGCGTTTTTTTCAATTTGATCTTGATCCAGTTGAAAAAAACGCACCTATAGAAATTCTCAACTGAACTGAGATGAACGGCTGATGAACGGCTGATAAATCATCATATGAGATGGGAAGCAGTACTGCCAAATATTTTTCTTGGTCGATAAAAATTTGAAATTTTGTTCTTTTTGACACTTCAAGTATAGAGTACACTGAGTACAGGCAAAAAGAATAAACCTGATTTCACTTTTTTTGTAAACCAATCGCAGGAATATTCAAAAAACCGCGAGCGGTTCAACTATATTTTTGTCCACTACGAGGAAATTTTGAGTACCAAATTTAACGTTGAAAACACTAAACTGGCATCAGTAAGGGTAGATTGAATAAGCGAGAGCGACGCTAAGAAACGGCGCATTTCAATTATTTAGAAGGTGGCGCATGCGTAACAGCCGTTCCTCTCCTTCTTCGGAGTGTTATCGGTATAGTTTTCCACCCAACCGGCTCCTTATGTAAGCACGACACTCCATGTTGTTTTGTTTTTTGTCGTTGTATTTCTCTTGCCTAATAAAGATCTACAGTGGCGGTAAACATTAATTGTACAAAATTCTGCAGTAAAATCTGAAGAGGGGGGGGGGAGCACAAGCATTCTGAGGGGCCGGCCCCCCTTAGCTTTGATCGTACCTTCCCATGAAGTATCCCCAAAGAATAAAACCATGTCATCAGCATAAGATACATTATCTCCTTGTACTGTCTGTTTATATATATCGTTTATGTACAGTAGAAAGATAACTGGTCCTAAAACTGTACCTTGGGGTACACCGTATTGGAAAGTCTTTTTGTTGCTAAGAGTGTTGCTATCCTCTAAATAGCGGCTGATCCATTTCACCCAAGATATATTTATCCCGTACGTAATAAACTTTTCAATTATTTTTCCACGTTTCGGACTTCAACCCATAAAATAATAAATTTGCGCTCAGACTGGTGGTCGATAAAGGTATCATGTTTCATCTTTTCCTATGTTCTTACTGCGTTGGAATTAATTCGAAAATAGAATATAATGTAACCCGCTTTTTATTAATATACATGACTTTGGTTTACCTTCACATTTTTATACTCTAGATGAAATCATATAGAGTATTATAAGTTTAATCCAGCCCGAAAAGTTTGTAACGCATAGAACCGAGCCTCGGACGAAAAACAGTTGTAAATCATTTTATGTTTATTTTGGGCCAAAAACCCCAAATCCATTTGCTGTCCGTCCGTCCGTCCGTTTGCATGATAACTCACGAACGCGTTGACCTAGGAAGTTGAAATTTTATCACAACTTGTAAAATAGAAAAAGGAAATCTAAGCTAAGTTAATGGGCAATATCCTTCCACTCCTTCGGGTACCTTCCATACAAGAGTCCTTGAAACACGTTTCACAATTATTGCTCGAATGCTTCAAGTTAGGAACTTGCAATTTTGCATACTTAAAGTTTACAATGTTTGAAGCGAAAGTTCAGAATATGATACAAATCGAATGAGTCCTTGGTCTAGCAGTCTAGAGAAGTCCTTCAAAAATCTGCCAACAGTCTGGGCGCAACTTTATTATTTTTCCGGCAGAAGTTCGGAACGTGTTTAATTCGGGGATGCGGTGTATGTTACTATGTGACTGAAAACCTAACAAAAAGTTCGGGAAACGGTTAGAATAGAGTGTAATATATGAATTATATAATTGGGTCATATTCCGGGATGCGGTCTAGAGGTTGGAAAAGAAAAAAACTTAAAAATAGGTGATTATTAAACATCTGATCAGACCTGCGAGATATGGTGGAATTTATGAAAAAGTATACAACCACTTTACACCCCCTTAGGGGTCGAATTTCAAAAAATCTTGAAAACACATTCTAGGTATTCATATCAAGAATCCGTAGAATAAAAATGAATTCAATGTTTCGAAAGACCTAGTAGATATGACGAAAATCGTGAAAATATATGCATTTTATATTTACTGAAATTTTTTTCTGCCCCCCCCCCCCCCCTTCTGAACCCCAATGAATATTGAAATTTTTTTTATCGGAATTACTTTTCTAGTTGATTTACATGTATGTACCGAGTTTCAACTTTCTAGCATAAGCCGTTCAAAAGTAAGGAAAAACACCCCCCACCCTCGCACCATGCTACCCCTAAAAAAAAATTTATTTTTCCACTATGCCACTAATATACCTAGTTCTATATAAATACGAAGTTTAAGGTTTATATCATTACAAGTTCTTAAGATATAAGAATCGGAACTTTTTCCTTCTCACCCTTCCCCACCCTCACCCTCTACACCCCCACCTTTAAATTTATTTTTCCCTACTAGGGTTTTATTGGGCCTAGTTCTAGTTCAAATTTGAACCATCTATCTTACACTGTTATTGAGATATGAAAAGTGATATTTTGGAAAAATTCTTACCCCCCCCCCCCCCCCATTTCTATGCTCCCCCGCCCCCTTCAATGATTTTACTTTGAGCAATCTTTATTTATCAAGCTTTATACCCAAACCGGATTTTGTTTTTCTGGTGCAATTGGCTTGTGAGATATCGCAATCTTTACTATTTCAACCCCCATCCCCGCACGCCACCACCCCCACCAAAAATTTTTGTTTCAATCTACTCTCCTAGTATAACTACAGATATTTGTGTTAAGTTTTAATTGCTTGCCGTTAACGGTTTAAGAGATATGGATTTTAGAATGTGTCGATATCGGCATTTTTGCGTTTCGGACGCATTATTTCCCCCTCCACTCCCACACCCCTTCACCCATATCGGCAATTTTTTTGCAAATAGGTCCACTATCAAAGCTCTATAGAAATTCTAAGTTTCAGCCTCCTACCATTAGCGGTTGCTGAGATCTAGAAACCAAAATTTTTCATCTAAAACGCTTCCCCCACCTTCCCCCTCGCACCCTAACCCCTGAAAAAATTCTCATTTCAAGAGGTCTACCATGTCTATTCAGAAAAAAAAACAGTGCAGTCATTAGGACTGCCGACAGAAGTGAAAACTTGAAACTATAAAATTAAAGCGTTTTTGTATTTGCATTCTCTGGTTTTCGCATCTATCGGCACTCTGAACAATAATTATATACAATTTTAAATATAGTTTATTTATTGATCAAAACATATGATGGGTTACGCGATCCAAATAAAAAATCTGCCAACAGTCTGGGCGCAACTGTATTATTCTTCCGGCAGAAGTTCAGAACGCGTTCAATTCGGGGATGCGGTGTATGTTACTATGTGACTGAAAACTTAACAAAAAGTTCGGGAAGTGGTTAGAAAAGGGTGTAACATATGAATTAAATAATTGGGTCATATTCCGGAATGCGGTCTAGAGGTTGAAAAAAACAAAACTTAAAAATAGGTGATTATTAAACAAACCCGGGGAAGTGAAAAGATATTCGGTATCTGATCAGACCTGAGAAACATTTTGGAATTCATGGAAAAGTATACAACCAGTTTACACCCTCTTAGGGGTCGAATTTCAAAAAATCTTGAAAACACATTCTAGGTATTCACATGAAGAATCCGTAGAATAAAAATGAATTCAATATTTCGAAAGACCTAGTAGATATGACGAAAGTCGTGAAAATATATGCATTTTATACTAACCGATATTTTTTTTTGCCCCCCCCCCTTCTGAACGCCAATGAATATTCGAATTTTTTTTTTTATCAGAATTACTTTTCTAGTTAATTTACATATACGTACCGAGTTTGGACTTCCTAGCATAAGCCGTTCTGAAGTTAGGGAAAACACCCCCCACCACCGTAAAAAAAAATGTATTTTTCCACCATGCCACTACTATAGCTTTATCTAAATACCAAGTTTCAGCTTCCTATCATTATAGATTCTTAAGATATAAGCATCGGAACTTTTTCTTTCTCACCCTTCCCTACCCTCACCCTCTACACCCACACCACCAAACTTTTTTCCCCTACTAGGGTTCTATTAGGCCTACTTCTGGTAAAAATTTGAAACATCTTACACTGTTATTGAGATATGAATCGTGTTATTTTTGAAAAATTCTAATCCCTCCCACTTCCGTGCTCCTCCACCCCCTTCAAATATTTTACTTTGAGCAATCTTTATATATCAAGCTTTATACTCAAACCAAATTTTGTTTTTCTGGTACCATTGGTTTGTGAGATATCGTAATCTAAAGTTTTTCACCCCCCCCCCCCCGTACGCCACTACCCCCACCAAAAAATTTTGTTTCAATCTACTCTCCTAGTATAACTACAGATATTTGTTAAGTTTTAATTGCTTGCTATTAATGGTTTAGGAGATATGGATTTTAGAATTTGTCGATCTCGGCATTTTTGCGTTTCGGACGGTTTATTTCCCCCTCCACTCCCACACCCCTTTACCGGTACCTGTTTTTTTTTCTGCAAATGAGTCCATTATCAAAGCTCTATAGAAATTCTAAGTTTCAGCCTCCTAACACAAGCGGTTCCTGAGATCTAGAAACCTAAATTTTTCGTCTAAAACGCTTACCCCGCCTTCCCCCTTACACCTCCTCCCCTGAAAATAATGTCAATTCAAGGGGTCTACCAAGTCTATTCTTAGAAAAAAATTTAATTTAATAGCTCCATTGGTTTGAGAGCTACGAGCCTTCAAAGATTTTGGGGCGGTCGACGTACGGTGTACGGGGTACGGCGTACAGACGGAGTGAACATTTTTATTGCTTTTTTCGCGTCTACTAGTCATGAAACGTGGAAAAAAAAATTTTGAGGGCACCAAATTTTTTTTTTTTTAAAATCGATAACAATACTGTATTATAAATAATACAGTAAAACATGCAGCGAGAAACGTAATTTCATTTTCCATTTTCCATTTTCCATATTCGATTTTCGATTTTTGATTTTCGATTTTCAATTTTCGGTTTTCGATTTTTGTTTTTCGATTTTCGATTTTTGATTTTCGATTTTCGATTTTCGATTTTCGATTTTTGATTTTCCATTTTCCATTTTTGATTTTCCTTTTTCGATTTTTCATCTATCATTTTCCATTTTCAATTTTCGATTTTCGATTTTTGATTTTCCATATTCGATTTTTGATTTTCCATTTTCCATTTTCAATTTTCCATTTTCCATTTTCCATTTTCGATTTTCCATATTCCATTTTCCATGCTCGATTTTCCATTTTCCATTTTCGATTTTTCATTTTCCATTTTCCATTTTCGATTTTCAATTTTCGATTTTCCATTTTGGATTTTCGATTTTCAATTTCCCATTTTCCATGTTCCATTTTCCATTTTTCAGTTTCCATTTTCCATTTTCCATTTTCGATTTTCCATTTTCCATTTTCGATTTTCAATTTTCGATTTTCCATTTTCTATTTTCCATATTCCATTTTCCACCTGTACGCCACTACCACCCCATCAAAAATTTCTTACAATCCCTTCACTGTTTCCTGACGCTTTTTCGTTTCATCTCTCTGTTTCGATGTCGCGAATTTATGAATTTTACCCCATACAAAATCCGCTCAACGCGCCTAAAGAAGTTTTCACTTCAAAAAAATCAATTTAATAGCTCATAGGGTTTGGGAACTATAATTCCTCAAACGGAGCACAGACGGACTGAAAATTTTTATTGCTTTTTTGGCGTTTACTAGTCATAAAACGTATAAAAAAAAATTTTCAGGGTAGCAAATTTTTTTTTTTAAAAGTCGATAACAATACTTTATTATTAAAATAATAAAGTAAAATGTATGCAAGTTATAGAATCCACTATAGATCCAGTACGAGTTAAAGCAGGGATTCTTAATTTTACAGGAATTAGTTTTATATCAAAAGCAAGACTGAGTTCATTAGTTGGCGCCATCCGTCGACTCCTTCGGGTAGCTGTCATACAAAAATCCTTAAGGGCCTCGTTGCAAAAAATATTAAAAAATAATAGATTTTTTTTTTATTTCATATTATTTTTCTACACTCATTTCTGCACATCACACAAAAGACCGCACCTTTGTGGGATAACTGGAAGGTCCTCGAATTTTGCTCTGAAGTCAGGGATGTCGAATAAGTTACTGCGAGACATGTTTTCTTTTTTGGCTCTCCTGAATAGTAGTGCTTTTTCAACTTTCGGTACACGTTTCTCAGTAACCACACATCGTAGCGTCTTAATTTTTTTTTTTTTTCATTTTTTCGTGGTAATATTGACTTGCTTCATACGTGAGCAAATTAAAATATCTCATCAAAAACTATCATTTTTTCATATATGAATGAAGAAAAACGTTAAAAAAAATGTTCATTCCCTTTTTCTTAAATATCTCCACTTTTAGTGAAAATATTTTAATTTACTCACGTACTAGGCTTTTAAATACACTAGACAATAAGTGTAAAAAATTTGACTGTTGTAAGTTAAGTGGAAGCTTTGATTCAGGTACCGAAAGATAAAGTGTTTCGCCATACAAAATGTATGGCAGCACGAAATTTGCAACGAGCCCCTTAAGACACGTGTTCACCAATATTGAACGATAACTTTAAAACGCTTTACGTTACGACTTTGAAATTTTGTATACGTTGATTTTATAATAGTCGCAGCTAAAACTATTAATATGAAAAATATTCCATAAGTCCTTCATGTAGTCGCCATCCAAAAATGCTGTAAAATGTCCTAACTTAATTTATGGAACTCACTATAAATCAAGAAATCGAGTAGCCACTATACACTAGTTTCTAGCTGTATGTAAAAAGTAATGTACTAAATGTTGGGTTGGGTGTCATGGGTTCAATTCCCACTCTACGCATAAATTATTTATAAGAATTTTTCAGTTGCTATTGGCTTTGAAATTATTAATATAAATAGTGAACAGTGCGAAATGTTTAATAGGGTTGCTACTATATGACTTAACACTGAGCAGATGAGTTCTGTTTACATTCTTATCAGATTCACTAACACCATCAGAGCTACCAGAAAGTAGTTGATTTGTTATAGGCAACATTGCTGTTCTGGTAGATGTGATCTAGCCAAACAGCACAGCAAATTATTGACACCAACTAGTACACTGTCATACCCGATAGCTTGGCGTGCTTTGCGGTTGAAGCATTTCAAAAGTGGAAAAAATAGTAATGAACAAAGCGAAGAAAATCAATTTCGTACCGAAGGAGGATAATCCTTCAAACGTTTATAAAGCAGAAATTTTGGGCATTGCTGAGGCTCAAGTGTACAAAGATGGATGGCAAGCAGATAATGAAAAGTAGTTGCGTCGGTATTGTGGAGGGAAGTTCCACTGTAAATATTTTACATTAAATTACTGGCATTGCAATGAGAAGTTTTACTACTTTGATAAATTATATTTTTTATCCAAGTTATCGGAATTTCCAAAAATAAAAATGAATTACTTTTTCTAGTCAGTCTTGAACATTATTTCTCAACGATCATATCGAAAACTAATTAATTAAATAACGAAATATTATTTCTTAACGATCATATCGAAAACTAATTAATTAAATAACGAAATATTATTTCTCATCGATCATATCGAAAATTAAATAAATAACGAAATATTATTTCTCAATGATCATATCGAAAACTAAATAATTTAATAAGTAACTAAATATTTAATTTAATTTAATAATATATTATAAAAAAATATCAATTTATTTAATCGTTAATAAACAAAAATATTGTATAAATTTTATTATTTATAAAAAATATTAAAGTTTGAATAATATTAATAAGTGAAGTGACCCATACAACCAAGCTATATAGATCTCTGTAAAGATTCATTAAGTCAACGTGATCTCTATATAGAAATTTTCGTAGGTGGTGTTAAAGAACGATGTCGTTTCCAGAGTTACGTAATCTAGCTGCAGTTAGTGGAATCTTCAACGATATTTGACGGCGCTTTTAAAAGAACACTTTATCGTTATCTTTATCGGATTCTGGCTTCTGTTCGTTACTCAGAGCTTTATCGATACAGCTAACGATCTTTAACGAAAAAAAAATATATTTATTACCTTATTCGTAAACATAACATATTTTTCATATTATTGTAATGATCATTGTATGTATACAAGTAAGAAATTTTTATTTAGAAAAATAAATGTCTTCGTCCCTCGGCCACGAACTCCGGTCATCATGATTTGAAGTCCAACGTCTTGGTCTCTGCTCCACGTATGCTTCTGGGTTTATAGTTCCTTATGCCCTTTATCTTTACATTATCAGATCTTCACGATTCTTTAAATATCTTTAACTCTTCTCAAGAAATTTATTTTGGTTGCATTTCTTTATCATATCTTTACGAATCTATTAATGTCGTTAACTGCCTTCATCAATCTTCACGAATCTTTCAACAGCGTTATAGGTATATCTAACGCGAGTTTTTGACAGACGTCGGGAAGGAGTACATTTTTATCAAAATATGTATCGAAACAAGTGTGTGAAAAGGTATACCCTAGACCGACCCGGAAGAGCCATAGAAAAAAAAGTAGCTGTAAGGGTCTTAAAAAAAAAATATAACAGTGGCGAGAAAAATTCATATTATTTAGTTTTCTGCATTGTAGGTTTTGCAGAATATATATATAAAAATATCAAGTTAAAATAAAAAATATAACAGCAGAGGATCCTGCACTGGCTTCAATAAAATATGTTAAGTCACATGGGGGATATTCAGCTTGCACAAAGTGTGAAATAAAAGGATGCTACTCCTCTGTTAGCAATTCGGTTGTTTATGCAGAAATCGGTCCTCTGACGATGACAAAGATCTCTCTCGTTTGTGCACGACATCTGTTGCTGATGAAATATCGTCGGTTTCGATATCCGTCTTATTGAGGCTTAATGTGACATCCATACTTTCGTCAGCTTTGTCGTAGGTATCTGAAACATCAAAAACATAAACAAAACATTCACTTTGTAAGCTGCTAAATATAAGTACTCACAAAAAACTTTTGAAGTAATTGTTTTTATTTTATAATTTTTCCACTTGTTTTTAGGGAATAATCCCTTTCTACTCAACACTGGTGATTCTTTTTCATTCCATTTAACCTAAATAATGAAAACATCTTTGAATTGTTGGAAAAAAATTTACATAGTTTATATATTAACCTGATCACTGTTGACTCCATTGACAGGAACCACAGCTACACTTTTCGTTTCAGTAAATTCAACTATTTGATATTTCATTTTAATATCGAGGTATCTATTGTTTTTACAAGATCAAAAAAACACGAAACTGGCGCAAACAAAACAAACTTCTCTGGATATGTACTGTCAACTGTTAAGGGGCGTTGCTGGCCTTTATGCAGCTGTTCGCACCTGGACAATAAAGCTGTGATACGTGAATGGTCGTTATCTATCGTTAAGATATGATGAATACTGATATAAATTGGTCACGCAGAATTGTTGAACTTGAAGTGGCGTGGCATTTCTTTATAAAGGGTTTTTTCTGCAACCTATAAATATCTTTATCGAAAATCTGGCTAGAATGTTTTGTGTTACGTTATGATACTTTGTCCGCCGATATTATTCGATACAGATTCATAAAGTCATGCAACGAAATTTCTTTATCAGAATAATGATATCAACGAATTACGAAATCGTTGACTAACTATAAAGGTCTGAATCTATCTATATCGATGGATAAAGCTACTTTGCGCCTGGTTGTACGGGGATTAATAAATATAACTTGTAATTTTCTCATAAGAATAATTTAATTACAAAAAGAGTAAATTAAGGATCAAATGAAGAGATCCCCTCATTGGTGACCCCGACAAACCCGCCGAAGATATACAATTAAGTCGTTTAACGCTGAAGATATACAATTAGAAGTCGTTTAACGCTCAAGATATATAATTAGAAGTCGTTTAACGCCGAAGATTTACAATTTGAAGTCATATAGCGCTACAGAATTTCCGTTTTAAGACGTATAGCGTCGAAGAATTTCCATTTTAAGACATACAAGATCGAAGATTTTCAATTATAAGACGAATAAGGTCGAAGATTTTTTATTTTTATTTGTGAGTAAGTTGATATTTTTTTTTTTTTTTTGCAATATAAAATTATTATATAATCGTTAATAAACAAAATTATTGTATAGATTTTATTATTTATAAAAAATACTAATGTTTGAATAATATTAATAAGGGAAGTGATTAATAAATATAACTTGTAATTTTCTCATAAGAATAATTTAATTACAAAAAGAGTTAATTAAGGATCAAATGACGAGATTGTTGGAAACCACCTATACTCACCTCGGTTTTCAACTGCGACCAACTTAAGTTCTTATATGCTTGAAATGTCACCTATTGTCATATTGTTTAATTTAAAAAATATATTTTGTTCTTATAAAATCCGTGTGTTTCCTTGATCATCTGCCATTAATTACAACAGGTTATGGGCCCAGAATCATCGGAAACATTAAGTCATTAATCAAATTGTGTTATTTAAATTCGTTCTGATCGAAAATAGTGCGAATTTATAAAATGGCAAAAAACATCGATTTTGTAAAACTAAAAGGACGAGAAAATTACCCCGAATGGCGTCGCTCGATGCTGGCATTCTTGCGTACCAAGAAGTTGGCCCGATGCATCGCGGAAAGCGACACCGAGAAAGACACCGATAAACTCGACGAGGCCATGGGATGGTTATACCTGGCGACCGAGAGCAACGTGGCAAATCATTTTGACGATAAAATGACTCCACTCGAAGTGTGGAAACTTCTGCAAAAATCGTTCGCCGAATCGGGAATCGATCGAGAAGTGTCAGCGTTGATGGAGCTGACCAGGGTAAAACTAAGTGATTGTCCATCAATTGACGACTATATCGGCCGAACGCTAGACGCATGGAAGCGTTGCACTGATGCCAAAGTTGCTATCTCGGACCGTGTTGTTGCCTTGTTGCTTTTGGGTAAACTCGGCCCTGAATATCAACCATTCATCATGGGATTGACGGCCAGCGGACAAAAAGTGTCAATCGAGACCGTGAAATCGTCGCTGCTAAGCTAAGTGCCTACGATAAACAAGCCAACAGAAAAAGCTTTCCTTGGCAATGGTGGTGGAACCGCAAGTAAGCCTTCGGTAAACAAAGGACCGAAGAAACAAGTTAGGTGTTTCAAGTGCGATCAGATCGGACATTACGCGAGACAATGTTCGAGATCGAATAAAGAAGGAGGTGCAGCGAAAGTTGGGGGCAAGGCGAACTAGTCAACTGAAGCCAAATTCGCGAACGCATTTAGTGCTACGACAGAACCATCAGCGAGTGGCGTGTGGTACATTGACTCCGGTACTTCCCGACATCTCACCCCTTACCGTGAAATACTGATGGACTATACTGCGTCGGATGGAACTGAAATTTCAATCGCGAGCAACGAACGACTGAAAGGAATTGGCAGCGGAACTGCCTACGTTAATATTGATGGTGTCGACATAGTCATACGGAATGTCTTGCATGTCCCCGGACTCGGCGCAAATTTGCTATCAGTCGGAGAAACAATAAAATCCGGTAACAGCATCAAGTTCGGGCCAAATGGTTGTTGCGTGTATAACAAAAACAACAAATTGCTAGTTGAAGGCAGCAAGGAAAATGGCGTCTATAAGATCGAAGCAAAACAGATTCGATGCATGCTGGCAAAGGACAACAACGGCATCGTTGATTGGCACCGTCGTTTGGGCCATCTAAGCTACAACGGAATGTGCAGACTGAAGGCGGTAGATAACGAGATTTCCTTCAATGGATCGAAAGAAATGCTGAATGGCTGTTTACCTTGTGCGAAGGGTAAACAATCGCGGAATGCGTTTGCCAAAGTAAATGCTGTCATCGATACAAACGGTGTTCTGAACCTGATGCACATGGACATGTGCGGACCGATGTCGAAATCGCTCGGCGAAGCGCGTTATTTCGTGAGCATCATCGATAAATACCCGAGAAAAGTTTTCATCTCTTTCTTAACGGAGAAGTCGGCCGTTCCCGAAGTTTTCCGTGCATTTAAGCAGATGGCAGAAACACAGACTGGCAGCAAAATTAAACGCATTCGTTCCGACAATGGAACCGAGTTTGTGAACAATGCGATGCTGAAAATTTGTACAGACGCTGGGATCGTGCATGAAAAAACATCGCCATACACACCGCAGCTCAACGGAGTGGTCGAACGTATGAATCGGACTCTGGTCGAACGGGCCCGCTGCTTGCTGGCTGATGCTGGGCGGAAATGAGTTTTGGGCAGAAGCAATTCACCACGCGAGTTACTTGGTGAATCGGTCAGTGAATCGGACGGTAGGCACGACAGCCCCCAAAGAACTTTGGTCCGGAAAGCGACCGAATCTGTCAAACTTGAAAATTTTCGGAAACGCAGTTACAGTTCACGTCCTGAAGGAAAAACGGACCAAATGGGACAAGAAGGCCGCGGAAATGATTTTCGTCGGCTACGCAGATCCTGAACTGGGATTTCGGTGCTTTGACCCAAGCACTGGAAAAATAGTGATTAGCAAGGATGTCAGGTTCCTACCATCTAAGGCGGCACAAATCGACTCTAGTATCACAGTCGATCTGTACGAAGACGAAGACGAAGGCGGTGGTCAGGACTCAGTTGGGGCTAAGCCTGAAGAAGTTTCGACTATACAAGAAGGGGTGGAACGTCAGTCGATAGCAGAGACTTTAATAAGCAAAATCGGTGCGAGCGCGGACGGTACTACGGTACACGTCCGGTCAAGCCAACCACCAATCGACATCCACCCGCCGGAACGAGACGTAAGCAGCTTAAATCGTTCGTCCGACAATTTTGAAGATGCAACCTCCGACCCGGATTACGAGCCACCAACATCTTCGCAGGTGGATCCGGAAGTCGAAGCCAGAAGGTCGAAACGACTGAGGCAGTCAGTGAAACGGCCTGATTTTGTATCATACTTGGCGTGCGATCGTGAAACAAATAATCCGACCACTATAATTGCAGCGATGGACTGTCACAATTCGGAACAGTGGAAACGTGCAATGTTAGAGGAGCTGTCATCGCTCAAGGAGAACGGAACGTGGGATCTGACGGAACTACCTGCTGACAGGAAGGCGATCCACACCAAATGGATTTATAAAACGAAGCGAGCCGATGACGGTTCAATCATACGGCACAATGCCCGGCTGGTTGCAAAAGGTTGCGCCCAGAAGTACGGTTTTGACTACACGGAGACCTTCTCACCGGTCGTCCGTTACACGTCAATACGTCTGTTAATTGCGCTGGCAGCGCAGAGAAAACTCAACATAGACCAAATGGATGCGGTCACTGCATATCTTCAGGGAGATATTGAGGAGGACATTTACATCCGACAGCCTGCTGGTTATGACGACGGTAGTGGCCGAGTCTGCAAGCTGAACAAAGCAATATACGGTCTTAAGCAGAGTGGAAGACAGTGGAATAAGTGTCTCGACGCGGCACTGAAGTCCTTTGGGCTGATCAAATCGCAGCTGGATCCGTGTGTATACTACACAAAGAACTTGTCGCTAGTCGTTGCCATCTATGTGGACTTGTGGGCAAATGCTGCAGAGCGCGACAAATTAAAAACTAATCTCATGAATCGTTTTCACATAAAAGACATGGGACGAGCCAAGAATATTGTAAGCCTCACAATTTGCTACGACGATGACGGAATTTCGATCGGCCAAGAGATGTACGCCAAAGAAGTGCTGGCGCGCTTCGGGATGGCCGAGTGTAAGCCAGCTGTCACCCCAACGGAATTGTCGCTGAAACCTTCGGCAGTGTTGTCAGATGCGGATTTGATAACAGACGTGCCGTATCAGGAGGCGGTTGGAAGCCTGCTGTTCCTAGTCCAAGGAAGTCGACCGGATTTAGCCTTCGCAGTCAGCGAAGTCAGTCGCTACAATTCTCGCCATGGGGCGGTACATTGGACGATGGTAAAACGAATCCTCCGGTATTTGGCCGGCACAATGAAGTACAGCATTAAATATCTAGCTAGCGGTGGATCGCTGGAAGGTTTTGTGGATTCCGACTGGGCAACGAACATTGACGACAGACGTTCGCGCACGGGATGGATTTTCCGACTAGGTATGGGTGCGATTTCGTGGCTGTCAAAACGTCAGTCGACAGTGGCCCTTTCCAAGGTGCTCTGGAGATCGTGCGCGAGGATGCATTCCGACAGGACACGAAGCACATCGGAATTCGGTAACACTTCGTTAGAGAACGGGTCCAGATCGGGGCCATAAAGCTGGTCTACGTCCCCACGGAGGAGAACGTGGCGGATGCTTTGACTAAAGGAGTACCATCAACAAAGTTGCGGTTCTGCGCTGGTTGTATGGGGATATGTGCTCCACCATAATAGTTATCGGTGGATCAAGTTGGGGTGTTGGAAACCACCTATGCTCACCTCGGTTTTCAACTGCGACCAACTTAAGTTCTTATATGATTGAAATGTCATCTATTGTCATATTGTTTAATTTAAAAAATATATTGTGTTCTTATAAAATCCGTGTGTTTCCTTGATCATCTGCCATTAATTACAACAGAGATCCCCTGAGTATATCAACTTTTCACAAAAAAAGTTGATTTTAATGTCATCCAGGCTATGATGCGTAAAGTCACATATAAATTGCGAAATTTGGGCCATTATCTATTGTTTATTTTTTTTCTTCAAATCAATAGCATTAGTAATTTCAAATTAAAAAATAAACAAAATAAAAAATGCTTTTAACCATGCAAAAACTGTAATGTTTAGCTCCCTATTTTGAAAGCGGAGAAGATCTAGTGCCTTCTTTTTATCCAAGAAAGGTTTTGGGATCCAAACCCAGCCCTTCGGCAGAAAGTACTTAGCCTGTTCCACTGGAGAGACCACTTTAAGCTTGGCCGCTTCCCATATTTCCACTAGGCTAGCAACAACACTTGATATGAGTCCTTTGGATTATTTCCACATGCTATCACCTTGTGGCCTCCATCCCAGCCAGCCCCATCAAACAGAAGATGGGACGCCCCCGAACGATATTGAGCCAACATCGTATCGAGAATCCGACTCCTACCTGAAGCCACTGGTCCATCTGGAGTCGACCACTCGCTTCCTGTTCGTTGACAAGAGTGCAACGAAGCTTGTCCTCTACAGCGCTGGCTTGGATTGACGTAGAGGCTTTAGCCTTCTTCGCCTCCCTCGCTGCCACTGCGTCATCCGACCTACTCCGCTTCGTCCAAAAGTCTTCCCTTTTTCCTTCTGCACTTCCCTTGGATAATGCTACTATAGTCCTGGTCGTCAATCCCATGGGTCCTGCTTTGGACTCCCTTGCTACTTTGCTCCACACCCTGGGTCTAATTCCCGACGGTCCGGCCATAACCACTTGCCCTACCTCAGCTTCCTGAAGGTCGCGCTTTGGCAACTGGTTTCCCCACAGATTTCTCTTTGCATGAAGCTGATGCCTCCGCACTTGCCGCTAAGACGACTGCCCTTGATTTACAGTCTGATAAATACTTTATCAATTATTCGTCCGACGCAATACTCTTAGGTTTCTCGTACTGTTATTTCTCCCAGTCGTTAAGCCGACTAGGGTCGTACTTCGAAATTTTCCGTAGTGCTGAACGCATCCTGCGCTTGGCCTGGAGGTGTGTACGAGCCATACCTCTACCCACCTTCGCCCACTTGAAACCCCCTTAGGTCTCAGTGTCGCACCCAACGGTTCCAGCTTCCGTATCTTGCACGGCACAACCCTCATCAGCAATGACGGTCTGCTCAGAGCCATCCCGTAGTAGCCGGTGAGGGTCACGTAGCCGCAATCCATGCTCTTCTCATCGACAGTGTCACTCTGCTGCAAGCCATCCTCACACCCTCAATAAGGGTAACGCCGACGTCATCAACTATCTCAGGTGACAGGAGCTGATCCTCCGTCGACAGACTCTCGAATCTAGCGTTCAGCAAGTATCACGAGAGAGATAACAGCTCATCATCGTTTCCTTTCTATCTTCCTCCCCTACATCCAATTTTGTTTTTGGTCCAGTTCTATACATGTGATTCTCACGAGTAGCCCGTAAAAGGGTCGTCACCCACTGCAGAGCACCGCAATACCATGGGAAGGATAGCTAAAACCAGAGGTCACCCGGTATCTGGAGTCTATCGTTTGCAACTGAGCCTCAGCTTGCAGCCATCAGCACGACGATTTATTCCTTGATTTGGACATAGGAAGAATGGGATATGGAAAAACGTCACAGGGAGGGAGGACACACAGTGGGGTACCTCAATCTTAATGACCACATTTTAGTATAAACATTTTGTAGTATCCGAGGATACTGCAGTCACTCAACATGTTGCTTTGCTATACTGTTATAATAGCAATGCTTTACTGTGACGTCAACATAGACGTAGACGAAGCAAAGTATTCGAATACTTCCTAATTAATAGGGACAGTTTTCTTACTAATATTTAATTTAATTTCAGTTTTAAGAACTACATGGTCGCTATGATGAATAAGAACCTTCTTCCTGCGAGAACGAAACTTCCTTTAATTGGAGAGTTCGACTGCCTTAGTCGCGGCCTCAAATTCAACATTGAATTAATTCTCTTCCGTAAGTTAGTTTAATAAATTAACTTATTAACTTATAATTTATGTATTGTATCATTCAATAGGTGGGCCATGGTCTCCTTTTGAAAATAATTGGCATCTACGTGAAGAGTTCAAAAGGACAAATAAAAGGCTAGACTTAGCAAAACAACTTTCGAGGCAGATAATGTGGATTGCCATTGCGAACTTCTTGCTTTCACCATTTGTATTTTTGTGGCAATTGACGTATATTTCATTTAGTTATGCAGCGGTAAGTATTCGTATATTTAATACGTTAAAGTCATGTTATGTTTTATGCTACAAATATTATACACGATGAAACTTCAAAACTGTTGTTACACACTTTTGATTACTTTTCGGTCATTCCACCCAGTTAAACCAGTTTTGACGTTACCATCGCCGATTCTTTTCAAACTTTTGCGTATTCGAGAAATTATTGGTAAAATAAAATAAAATAAAATAATTTTTTTTTGTTTTTTTATTTTTAATATGTCAAAGATTTCGTGGAAATTGTGTTAGAAATTTCATTTCTGTTAGTTTTTATCGTAAAATAATGAATTACGGCTGATTTAAAAAGGAAATATTACCGACAACTCACTTTAAATATCAAATTTCTTACCTGCCCCCTAATTCTTGATTTTTCCACGGCATTTTCAAACCGTTCTCGTAAGATAGTCAAACGTTTCGCTACTGAAAACTGTACTTATAAACCTTGACGTATTCTACTCGTCAAAAGCTAATTGAACTCGATCTTTCTTAAACTGTGATCAAACATTAAAATCACGTCGGAGTCACTAAAATTTTAAATCTTAACTTATATCTGTGGTCATATGGCTGAACCGCATAAGTCACATTTTCCACTTTTTGAGTTATCGATGTTTAAATGTTAAGCGACTGGCAAGCACTGTTCACATTCGGGATTCAGATTAAATTGAAGGTTGCGTATACGTCATAGCATGCGTTAAAGGATCCGCGATTTGAGCCCATGAAACAGTGGAAAACGCTCGCGGCGTTAAGCAGAACAGCATAAGTCCCGGTGGACTTCTGCAGTTCAGCTTAAAAAAGGCCGAAAAACTTCGATTGCTTCGGCGATAAAGTGTATTATTACTTGATGTAATATTATCGCGTGTTGCTAGGCACGGCAGTCTGTTTGTTTTGGGGAATAGCACAAAGGCTCAATTAATATCATTCGTAGGATGAGCGATTTATGTTTCCAAATGTTGTAATATGTTTATTACTTACGAAAATATCGAATAGCCGTAGCAAAATCGCGCGTTGTAAAAAAAAATCGGACAACAGTCTGGGTGCAACATTATTATTTTTCCGGCAGAAGTTTGGAACGTGTTCAATTCTGAGATGCGGTGTAGGTTACTATGTGACTGAAAACCTAGCAAATAGATCGGGAAGTGGTTAGATTGGGGCGTAACATATGAATTACATAATTGCGTCATATTCCGGGATGCAGTCTAGGGTTGAAAAAAGAGAAAAACTTGAAAACAGGTGTTTATTAAACAATCCCATGGAAGTGAAAAGATATTCGATATATGATCAGACCTGAGAGATATGGTAGAATTCATAAAAAAGCATACAATCACTTTACACCCACTTAGGGATCGAATTTAAAAAAAAATATTGAAAACAGTTTCTAGGTGTTCATATGAAGAGTCCGTAGAATAAAAATGAATTAAATATTTCGGAAGACCTAGTAGATATGACGAAAATCGTAAAAATATATGCATTCCATTTTCACTGATCATGTTTTTTGCCCCCCTTCGAACGCCAATTGATATTCGATTTTTTTTTAATTAGAATTACTTTTCTAGTTGATCCACATACACATACACACCATTCTAGCATAAGCCGTTCTACAGAGTGTTTGGCACTCCGTGTGCCACCTTGTAAGGGGTGGAGTTGGAGTACTCAGGCATTTTTAAATTTTTTTTTAATTCTACTGATACCTTCATCTTTTGGAAACGTAAGTGAAACTCATAAAAATATGAAGGTGGTCTTGCTTTTATTGCTTTTGATTTTTTAAGGTACCCCATTAAAAAGGTAAAGTACTGCACCCTGTATTGCCTACCACATCTAGCATCAATTATGTTGAAACTCACTTTCATTTCATTGATTTCTTCCATACTTCAAAAAATAATAAATGGACATAAAAATACTTCAGTACTACCGACAATTTAAACAGGTTTTTAAACGGGGTCCACTTCATGACACTGACTTTTTAAACATTTAATGTATGTATATTTACCTATTACTTCCTGTATAAATAATAACGATTAGCACTTTCTGTTATTCCACAATTTTTGTTTAATTCGATTTTAGCTTTTTTTAACAACAATTTATTTGGGGGCAATGACTATTTACTTAGAATGTAAACTGGCTGATACTGATTCTATTTTTAGTTTTAAGTTCCGATCCGGTCTCCAGGTATACAACGACTGCCCAGTTCTCGAAATGCAATTGCTGTTTGTCGAATGCAATTGCTGTTTTCCGGATGAAAACTGGTTATGATGATTCCAAACATACTCCCCCCACTGAGCGATCGGTCTCAGAAATCACCTTGAGCTGTAATAAAAATTAATAATTATATGGAACCTTGATAACAATGAAACTTATGATCCGATGTTCCGTTTGATGGCCAGTTGATAATAGTTCCAATAGTCGAAAATATGCACGCGAGTGGTAGGGTGAAGTTCTTCCAACTATGTTGGAAGTTCGCCGCTACTTCCTCCGAGCATCTTGCATTTGATGACTTATTGATGAAGAATGACTATATGGTAAGAGAATGGTATTGATGGTGTCGTGTTTGGGAAATAGGAATAATTGGATAGAGGGATAGAGGGATAGTGCTATGTTTCCTTGTTATTAACTTGAGTTGGCAATAACGCAATTTTTGTTATTGGACGTTTGTATGTCTTACTGTTTGAGCTTATTGACACAACTCTAATTAATTCATCCGTTCCTGGATGAAGTTCGATGATTTTCGCTAAAGGCCATTTGTATGGTAGTGTTCTATCGTCTTTCACTAGGCAAGGATCTCCGACCTTGGGACCTGCTTCTTGCCGAAGCCAATTTGGTCTTGACTGTAGCCTTGACAAGTACTCACTCTTCCATTTTGTCCAGGAAGTCTGTGCTAATTTTTGCGTAAGCTGCCACCTGTCTAAGGAGTGGGGATTCACGTTCAAAAATCCAGTTCTGGTGGTGCTAACATTGAATCTCCAATTAAGAAATGTGCCGGCGTTAATATCTGAATATCTGCAGGATCGTCGTTAAGTGGGCACAGTGGGCGGGAATTTGAACATGCTTCAACTCTAATAAGTACAGTTGATAATTCTTCGAAAGTTAATGCAGTATTTCCCATTACTCGACGTAAATGCGATTTGATGGACTTAACCCCAGCCTCCCACAGACCTCCGAAGTGGGGGGACGCAGGTGGTATGAAATGCCATATTATGCCTTCATTCGCAAGGGATTCTGCTGGTGTTGTCATTGGCCAATTTTATAATTTTATTTAACTCAGCATTTGCGCCGACAAAGTTGGTTCCATTATCACTGTAAATATGGCTGCACAGTCCTCTTCTACCAGTGAATCTTCGTAAAGCTGCTAAAAATGCTTGTGTTGTTAGATCGCCGACAAATTCGATGTGAATTGCTTTCACCGCCAGGCAAATAAATGTGTATACATAGCCTTTATAAATCCGACCTCCTCTGCCCTTTCTATCTCGTAAATCAAATGGTCCACAGTAATCAATTCCAGTATGAGTGAAAGGACGCAACATTGTAACTCTCGGTGTTGGCAAACTTCCCATTTGTTGCGTGGATCCCTTTGCTGTAGCTCTAAAACACTTAACGCATTTATGTATTATCCGTTTGATGCTGTTTCGTCCATCTATTAGCCAAAACCTTCTCCTTAATGTGCTTAACATTAGTTGTGTTTGTCCATGCAACGTCGCCTTATGAATTTGTTGTACCAAAAGTTCGATGAAGTTTCCGGTCTTTGGTAAGATGATGGGATGTTTTTCGTCGTATGACAACATTGAATTGGCGAGACGTCCTCCAACCCGTAGTAAGCCATTGCTATCTCTGTAGGGGTGTAAATTATTCAGTTTACTTCTTTTATCAAGATGTTCACCTTTGTCCAACTTGTGTATGTCATGTCCAAATTCCTTCATTTGTGCGTACTTAATCCAAAATTCCAACGATTTTCGAAGCTCCCTTGATGTTAAGTGTCCCTTGTTATTCGTTGCTTTAGATGCTAAATTGGAAAAACGAACGCAGTATGCTGTGACACGAATCAAACGAGTTAATGATAACAATTTATTCAACAATTCTTCTAAGTCCGATGTCATCTTTATATTGTGTTATATCAAATCGCTTTTTCTTTTCTCAGCTTCTGTCGGTAACACATCTCGTGTCTTAGGCCATTCGTCGGAACTTTGATGTAACCACGACGGTCCATTCCACCATACTGAGGTAGCTGTGCGAGATATTGTCATTTCGAACGATTATCTAGACCGCTGCAGCGTATGCTTTAGTAGAAGCATCACTGAATTCATGAATTTCTAATTTCGAGGTTGAAAGATAATGTATCCACCTTGGTATGCGAAGCTGCGTCCGGTTCGTTAAATTGTCACGAAAGTGTATCCACCATTGGTCGATTTCAAGCGAGAGAGGGTGATCCCAACATAGAGAGGATCATACTATATAATCGTGCTATGTCTGATAACACTTGCCTTTTAGTGTATGGCCTAGAGTGTTGCGGTAATTGGACTTTGTAACTAAATTGATCCCGTACTGGATACCACAAAATTCCTAACGGTTTGTACTTTTGATCGAGATTCAAGTCAAATGCTGTTGACATTTCAATATCTTCACAGGGAATGCCCTCTAAGAGTCGACTATCGTTAGCAATCCATTTCCTTAATTGAAACCCTCCAGAAGCTAAAAGTTGATATATGTTTTTTCTCTTGTTGATAGCTTCTTGTAATTCTTGTTCTCCGGACATCAAGTCGTCTACATAAAATTCGTTCATGACTGAGTGGCACGCGATTGGTTGATTCAGTTTTTCATCTTCAACTAATTGTCTCAATGTTCTAATTGCAAGAAATGACGCGCAGGTTGTTCCAAAAGTTACCGTAGTCAGACGATAATCCTTTATATTATCAGTTGGAAGCGATCTCCATAGAATCCTTTGATAGTTACTATCCTCGGGATGTATGTTGATTTGGCGATACAGTTTAGCAATATCGGCCACGAAAGCATATTTGTATAGTCGCTAATTCATTAAAACTGTCAACATATTCGTCTGAATAGCTGGTCCAGTCATGAGCGCTTCGTTTAATGAAACTCCTGAGCTGGTTTTTCGCGATGCATCGAAAACTATTCGACATTTGGTAGTACTGCTTTCTTTGTACACAGCATGGTGGGGTAAATAGTGTGCAATACAGCTTCTTTTTCCGTTTATCATTACGTTTTCGGTACTATGATCAACTGGTTGCATGTGGCCAAGTTCTAAATACTCTTCTATGCATCTGCTGTATTCTTGCTTCAGCATCGAGTTATTTTCAAAACGTCTTTCTAATGATAATAAACTTGACACAGTCGAATTTCGAGACTGTCCTAAAGAATTCTTCACGTCTTCATTCTTGAAAGGTAATCGTACCTTGTAACGTCCGTCTTGGTTTCTCTGCACATTATCGACAAAATGTGCTTCACACAAGTCTTCATCCTGAGTAAGTGCTGGAAGTGGTTGTAATTCCTCTAATTCCCAAAATCTTTGAATCAAGATTACCTAGAATTTCTGTTTTGAAACTTTGATAATTGTTTGTCGGTTGCGACTTGACTTCACCTGAAATTATCCAGCCTAATTGTGTATTTTGCGCTACTGAACCAACAGACAATTTGCGAATATCACCGAGTATAATACGAGCATACACGTCGGCGCCAAGTAAGAGGTCGATTCGACCAGGGCGGTCAAAATTTGGATCTGCTAGTTGCAGATTATCAAGGTGTTTCCAATTTGTACTTACAATCACTCGCGATGGCAAAACATTAGTTAATTTATCTATAATTAACGTATCAAAATTCAATGGCATATTGTTTCTAGTAAGTAATTTCGCTTGAACTAGTCCCTTAGTACTGTGACTATTTGATTTTCCTATACCTGATATGTTAATATCTGTCGATTTTCGTTGTAGCCCCATTTGCTGAACTGCTGACTCTGTGATAAGAGATGCTTGAGAGCCTTGATCGATAAGAGCTCGTAAAACTGTAGGGCCACTTGGTGCTTCTAATGTGACTAAAGCTGTAGCTAACAGAATCTCTCTTCGTGCGCTACTGTTGACAGAATTTACGCCAACATTTTTAGTTTCTAACGTCGTTGGCTGTGGTACATAATTAGGTTGAGTATCCTCTTTATGCAACAGCGTGTGATGAGGTTTCTTGCATTTGAAACATCTCGATTTACTAGGGCAATTCGCTACTAAATGACCCTTCCTTTAACAGTTTAGGCACAATCCATTTCGCTTTACTGTGTCGAATTTATTCGCATGCGCCAAATTTATGAATTGTGTGCACTGTCGAAGTGGATGGGCTTCTTTGCATAAAACACATAATGGCTGGGAGTCACTTGTATGTATGTATGTATGTATGTATGTATGTATGTATGTTGCGAGTGAATTTGAATTTGTTGCTTTCTGTTGTTTAGGTCGTTCAAGCCCTGCAGCCTCCAAGGCTCTGAAGCGACACTGTAAAAATGATGTGAGCGTTTCAAACGTAGGTATCTCGGACTCTTGGGCTTGTTGCTGTTCCCAAAGTTGTCTTGTTTCTTGTGGTAAACGTTGTGTAGTGAGATAAATAATGACTGAATGCCATAAATCGCACACTTTTAAATTTTCAATTGAATTGAAAATGCTTTCGACAGTACGATCTAGGAGCATTTTTAGCGAAGACGAAGATTCGTTTGCATTACTTAAATTAAAAAGTCTTTTATAATGGGCATTCTGGAGAACATATTTGTTATCATAGCTCTCATTTAGAATTTTCCATGCAGAATCGTAATTGGCCTCAGTTATTGCACATTGTCTTAGCAAATTCTCTGCTTCGCCCGTGAGACTGCATTTCAAATAATGTAATTTTTCGACTTTGGACAAAGTCGACCGCCTATGGATCAACGATTGGAATAAATCACGGAATGAAATCCACTCATCATAGCTTCCAGAAAATCTAGGCAAGCTAATTCTTGGTAATTTTAATTCAAGTTCATCTTGCACTGATGCACTTCCCGACGTTTTATTCCCTGCAACCCCCTTCACCTTATCATCCACTTTCACTTTAGCCTCTTCCTGTGCCCCCTGTAATAAATCTTCTAATTCTGCCTGGAATGTTGAATGTGCCGAATCAAAATTATTGTAGCAATCATTCGTAAAATAAAGCTTTTCTAAATCATTCTCCCCTTCTAACAAACTCAAGATCTTTCCGTGAACTCGCATAAATTCGTCATACATTACTTGCACCTTCTCAATTAATTTATTGTGATATGCGATCGTTTTTCGTGATTTGGAGTCTTTTCGAAAATTTGTCTGCAGCTTGGCTAATTGATCGGCCTTGAGCCGTTGCTGTATCAGCAAATTTTCCATTGTTACAAATGTACCGAATCAATTACCGTACAGACTCTAACTATCGAAATTTAACGGTCTCCACACTGTAATTGTTCTGGACGGCACTGTTTAAAATACGGTATTTCGACAATGTTCGATAATGCGAACTGTTCCAACGAACGACAAATTTTTCGTATTGTGCAACTAACCGAATTGTGTAGTATTTCGTCAATACGGAATATTTCAATGCGACCAAATTCCACTTAACGAATATTTCGCCAATATTTAATAATCACTAACAAAAGCACTAATGAAGAAAAGAAAAAGGGACTTACCACATTCTTATCAGGTGACTGAAACGCACTATGCAAACGAGTTCACTTTTTCTATATTCAATTCAAATTACACATTCACTCCACGGACCAAAATTTGTATAAATAATAACGATTAGCACTTTCTGTTATTCCACAATTGTTGTTTAATTTGATTTTAGCTTTTTTTAACAACAATTTATTCGGGAGCAATGACTATTTACTTTGAATGTAAACTGGCTGATACTGATTCTATTTTTAGTTTTAAGTTCCGATCCGGTCTCCAGGTATACAACGACTCCCAGTTCTCGAAATGCAAATGCTGTTTGTCGAATGCAATTGCTGTTTTCCGGATGAAAACTGGTTATGATGATTCCAAACACTTCCAAAATGTTAATCGTAGCTCATACATATGTATGCAGCTTTTGTAGGTAATAATAGGGTTAATAAAAAAATTAAATTAAAATGACACTTTTATAATGAGTTTTTCTGAGAAAAACTACATTGATCACTGAATTTTTAGGATTGACGAAGCAAAAATCTGTGTTTTGGAGTAAATATCTCAAAATTGGGTGCAGTTACAATTTATACTGTTACATTAAATGAAAGGTAATTCGATTGCCTAAAAAACGAGCTTTATCTCTGTGCATTATGATTATTCGTTTTGAAGATATAACGTTTTAAGTGCATGAGGGTACCGGTCAAAAACACTTTTCTTAAACACCCTGTATTTCCACTAAAATTGAAAATAGACCCACCCTGTAGAACGATTTTTTTCTCCTAATATATCAAGAAATAACCCCTTACAAGGTGGCACACGGAGTGCCAAACACGCTGTTTAGTTAGGAAAAACAACCCCCACTCCCGTAGTATACAAACCCTACAAAAAATTATATTTTCCAACATGTCGCTACTATAGCTCTATCTAAAGACCAAGTTTCAGGTTTATACCTGTAGTATATGCATGTGGCAGTACAATATTATAGCAGACTGCGGTACTGCAAAATACAGGCAGGCAACCTTAACGGCCCTTCCGGTCGTGACCGGCTTGACAGCCAGACGTGTTAAAATACGGAATAATAAAGATCGTTGTAAATCGAAAAGTTCCATGAGTTTCATTGAATAATACATGGCGCAGCCGGTAAAAACGTAAATTAGAATATATAAAAAAAAAAAAAAATTTTTGGCAAAGTGAATAAAAGGGTATGGGAGCGACAAAAAAGAAAAGCCCAGTTAAAGTGTGCCTAAGACCGCGTGGACGACCGCCACAATTTTTTTTATTGTAAACTATAACATGGATTACATCCACAAAATTGAGAAACTGAACCTAGACGGAAATGTGGCGGAAAATTGGAGAAAATTCAGACAAAACTTCGAAATTTATGGTGCGGCCATTGAGATTAGCAACAGATCAGACGCAGTTCAAGTGGCGATTTTCTTAAACGCCATCGGGCCAGAGGCAGTAGAAGTTTACAACTCGTTGAAGCTGAGCGAGGAGGACGGGAAAAAAACTGGCCGCTGTGATTAAAGCCTTTGAGGAGTTTTGCAGCCCCAAGAAGAACGAGGTCTACGAGTCATTCATTTTTCATAGCAGGAAACAAAATGACGGAGAACCCTTCGACAGCTTTTTAATGGACCTGAAGAAACAGGTAAGATCATGTGGGTTCAAGGACCAAGATCGCATGGTACGGGACAGGATTGTGATCGGCACAACGGATACGAGTCTACAGAAAAGGCTACTAGAAATAGAGGGTTTGAATGTAACGAAGACGATAGAAATGGCGAGAGCAGCGGAAGCGACAAGAAAACACATCATGGACATGCAAAAACCATCGACGAGCAGCTCGACCAGAGTAGAGGAAATCAACACACGCCCACGAACCCAACGGAATAATACAGATAAGTATCAGGCTTACAGGCAAAATACAAATAAATGTCAACGCAATAATAATAATTATAATAAAACAAATTCATTTGTGGAGAACAAAACAGTTAGCAGTAAAAAATTCACAGCTCAGAAAACATGTACTTATTGTAATCTGGTTCATGAACGGAGGCAATGTCTCGCTTTCGGGAAAACGTGTAACAATTGCGGAAAGCAAAATCATTTTGCCGTGGCGTGTAGAACTAGTTTAAACACTGTTAGAGAGATCACACAGACCGAAGATGTCGGAGACATTTTCCAATTAAATCAAATCACAAGTAAGTACGGAAAAATAAAAAATCAAATTGTGTTGGACAAAAGTAGTTGGAGTGAGGTTATTCGGGTAAATGAAAATGAAATTAAATTTAAACTAGACACAGGGGCCGATGTAAATGTGTTACCGCGTAATTTGATACAAATTGTAAAAGATGCCCAAATCAGAAAAAGTGATAAAATCGTTAAAGCTTATGGGGGAACAAAAATTAAAATTGTTGGCACAATAAACTTAGCATGTGCATATAAAAACATTGTGTCCTGCCAAAATTTCTTAGTCGTGGACAGTCATTATAATGTACCGATTTTAGGATTACCGGGATGCATAGATATCGGCCTTATCGAACGAGTATATAGCGTAACAGGGAACGGTAAAACAGAATTTATCAAGAAAAATGGGGATTTGTTTGAGGGATTAGGCTGTTTCATAAAAAATGTGGAAATACGATTACATGCAAACGCAAAGTGCAGTGTTAAACCAGCTCGACGGATACCATTAGCTATTATGGCACCTGTGAAAGAAGAATTAAACAGAATGGTTGAACAGGGCGTGATAACAAAAGCTGATGAACCATCGATTTTCGTATCAAATCTTGTTATTGTGGAGAAAGTAAACAAAAAGCTGAGACTTTGTCTGGACCCACAAGACCTAAATCAGGCAATCATGGACGAAAATTATTTGATTCCATCGTTTGAACAATTAGCCGAAAGACTGAATAATAAGAAGTTCTTCTCGGTTCTAGATCTGAAAGATGGGTATTGGCAAGTGCAGTTAAGCAAATCAGCAAGTAAGTTATGCAGTTTTAGTACACCGTTCGGTTATTACAGATTCCTTCGATTGCCGTTTGGAATTAAAACCGCTCCAGAGATGTTCCAAAAATTTAATGAGAGAAATTTCGAAGATATTCCAGGTGTAGTCGACGATATTTTGATAGGAGCAGAAACAATGGAAGAGCATGATATGATTTTGGTCAAAGTATTGGAAAGGGCGAGGAAATTGAAGATTAGATTTAATAGTACGAAACTCCAGTATAGGGTAAGTGAGGTTAGATATCTGGGGCACGTAATTTCAGAAGCGGGTATATCATGTGATCCAAACAGGGTAAGTGCAATACAGAAAATTGACCCACCAAAAGATAAAAAGGATTTACAAAAGTTGTTAGGAATGATAAATTACATGAGAAATTATATCCCAAATTTAGCAGAGATTTCGCAACCATTGCGAGAGTTATTAAAGAAGAATACTATTTTCCAATGGTTGCCTATACATAGCCAATGCTTAAATACGATAAAAAATATAATTATAGAAGCACCAACGTTGAAAAACTTTGATGTTGATAAGGAAATTACGATAGAGACCGATGCCTCGAAGTACGGTTTAGGCTGTTCATTAATGCAAGAAGGCAAGCCCATCTTATTTGCTTCACGCAGCCTAACAGACGCAGAAATTCGATATGCGCAAATAGAAAAGGAACTGTTAGCAGTAGTTTTTGCGTGTGAAAAATTTCACTACTACATCTATCGGAGAAAAGTTTCAATTCGTAGTGATCACAAGCCCCTTGAAAGCATAATGAAGAAAGACTTAAATCGAATACCGTCAGCCCGACTTCAGCGAATGAAATTAAGATTAGGAAAATATATGTTGGATTTAAAATATACACCTGGGAAATATTTATATGTTGCAGACTTGCTATCTAGGTATTACAATAGAGATGAGGAAATGGAAGAAATTGAGGACCTGAATGAGCTCGTACACTCACTTAATATAAGTGACACAAAGCTTATTGAATTTAGACGAGAAACAAATAATGATGAGAGCTTAAAAGAATTGAAACGGGTATTAATTGAGGGATGGCCCAAAAATAGGAATAGTTTGAATGAAGACCTGAAATTTTATTGGAGGTGTAAGGATGAGCTTCTCATAAAAAATGACTTAATATTTAAAAATGAAAGGGTTATTGTCCTACTTAATTTAAGAAAAATTGTATTGGAACAATTATGGTGATTTCTTTTCTCAAAAAAAATGTGACCTGTAAACATGCAAAATTATTGCAGTTCTGCCCTCTTTTTTGACAGTTCCGTCCGACAGGTCAATTTACAATAGAACGCTTTCAGGTCAAAAAGCTATTATCAAAATTGAAATAAATTTTCACTACACTCCGAATGATTTATAATTACCGTATGACCCGTTGGACAGTTTAATTTATGTTTTTAAATCGTTTGCCGCTGTGTCGTAGGATATTTTTTTCTTATTTTCATCGTTTCTTACGCACATTTGAGGTTAAAGGAGTTGCACCGCCGAAATTTTCGGGGCAACAAATGCAACTTTTCAGGTCAATTTTAACCACGGACTCAAACCTCTTTTTCTAGCAGGTCAAAAAAAAAAATTGAGAATAGAACAGCGGAACTGCTACAACAAAAATTGAGGGCAGAAACGGGTCACATTTTTTTTGAGAAAAGAAATCACCATTACATTCATCCCATTTAGGAATAGAAAAG
Organism: Beris chalybata; assembly: GCA_949128065.1. NCBI lineage: Eukaryota > Metazoa > Arthropoda > Insecta > Diptera > Stratiomyidae > Beris > Beris chalybata. The sequence continues at coordinate 70,226,093 of OX421897.1, read as the reverse complement.
TGTAAACAAAGAGCAAGGAGTCTTGTGTACTGGCCAGGAATTAATACTGACATTGGGAACTGTGTCATGAGATGCAGTATATGCCAGAAATATCGAAATATGAATGCTAAAGAACCTATATTGTCTCACGAGGTTCCGAGGTACCCCTTTCAGAAAATTGGAATGGATATTTGCCAATTTTCAAATAAGGATTACTTAGTGATTTGCGATTTTTATTCAAGATATCTCGATATCTTAGTGCTACGAAATAAAACGGCAGAAGAAGTTGTCGAGAAACTAAAAACGTCGTTTTCAATTCATGGAATTCCTAGGCATATAGTGGCTGACAACATGCCTTTCAATTCATACTATTTTCAGAAATTTTGCAATACTTTTGACATTAAATTAATAACTACCAGCCCGACCTACTCTCAAGCAAACGGGTTTTCAGAAAAAGCTGTGAACATAGCAAAAAACTTACTCAAAAAAACAAAAGATAGTGGTGAAGAATTATGGATCGCTTTGTTAGAATATAGAAATACCCATTTAAAAGAAATAAATGCATCCCCGGTAGAACTCCTAATGAGTCGGAAAACGCAAACATTAATAGCGGCAAAAGAAGAATTATTTGAACCTAAAACGATACCGAATATAAATAAAAACATTATTGCTAAAAGTTTAAATCACAAAAAGTACTACGATCGAAATGTAAAAGAAAAAACAAACAATTTTGGAAAGGAGACTTGATATGGTGGTTTCAAAATAAAGCAAAAGGTTGGGTGCGAGCTCGCATTGAAAGCGCACACGACAGCCCAAGATCTTACTGGATCGAGTTGGAAAATGGTACTCTGTTACGGCGAAACTCAAAATTTTTAAGGCCACGCCACGAGTAAATGCATTTGCTTTCAACATTTGAAAAAAAAAAAAAAAAAAAAAAATGAACTAATAAATAATCAGCTGTGTCTATTGAATGTAAATTTAAATTTAATAATATTGTTAAGCAAAAAAAAAAAAAAAATTAGAAGTAAATAAAAATTGAAATCAAGCAAAAAAAAAAGGTAGAAATAAGAATAAGACTTTAAGAAAATTTTGGATTATATAAACTCAAAGAGGGAGGTGTAGTATATGCATGTGGCAGTACAATATTATAGCAGACTGCGGTACTGCAAAATAGAGGCAGGCAACCTTAACGGCCCTTCCGGTCGTGACCAGCTTGACAGCCAGACGTGTTAAAATACGGAATAATAAAGATCGTTGTAAATCGAAAAATTCCATGAGTTTCATTGAATAATACAATACCATTAGAGGTTCGTAAGATATAAGCATCGGAACTTTTTCCTTTTCACCCTCCCCCACCCTCACCCTCTCACTCACATCCCCAATTTTTTCCTACTAGGGTTCAATTTGCGCTACGTCTTGTAAAAATTCTAAGCATCTATCTTTCACTGCTCTTGAGATATGAAACGTGTTTTTTTAAAAAAAATTTTTTTCTCCTTCTATGCTCCACCGCCCACTTAAAAAAACTTACTTTGAGCAATCTTTATTTGTTGACCTTTATACCCAAACCGAATTAGTTCGTGAGATATCGTAATCTAAAGTTTTTCGCCCCCACCCCCTTACGCCACTGTCTCCACTCAAAATTTTTTTGTCAACATTTTCTCCTAGCATAACCACAAATATTTGTTAAGGGGGTCATCCCGTGTACAGTCTCTTTTTTTACGCCATTTTTCGGAATTGGTTCTGGCGAAATTAATAATTGTTGAGCAGAATACTTTGCTCGATAGAAAAACACGTCCGCTTGCATCAAGAGCTTTATTGAAACAGGAATAGTAAAAGTATAAAAAGAGAAAAAGTAGTGCCATAAGGGCTAACATACGTTTGTAATGAAGTGGGGTGCAATTCAAAATTATAAATTCAGTTTTTTTTATTATTATTTTCAACAATAATGATAGAACTGTGAAATTTTTACCATATATTTTATGCACATGTTGAGCACACATAAGAAATTTTTCAGCCCCAAATTGTCGGTCATAGCGGAGGTATATGGCAACTTAGCCACCCATTTTCAAAAGTACTGAAGTACTGAATAAATTTACTAAATTTCAAGGAAATTCGTTCGATAGATTTTGAGATATCGTGTCTACCGATTTGAAAAACATAGTTTTGATAAGAACGCGACTAAACTTTTCATTATATTCGAAACAACATAGGAGGTGTTCGAGGGCGCAATAGTTTTTCCGCCCTGAGTCTAAATTAAAAAGAATTAGCAAGACACGTTACCCCTTTGTTCGAATTCAAAATTTATTTTCCGTGAGACGTCTGCTCGCGACCACTGCCAGTACAAGAAGACAAAATCCAAAACGAGTTTTATTATCACGACCGTAAGGGTACCTGTCACATCAAAAGTCTACAAGTTGACTTGTACAGTGCGAGTTGAAAGTAAGGTTACAAGTTGAATTGTACATTGCGAGTTGAAAGTATACAATAGAACAAAAATTGTAAAATGAGAGCGTAAAAAAAATATAAAATTAGAGCGCAACAAAACTACAAAATTAGAGCGCTGCGCTGCTCTAACAGGAGGTTAGTGAATATAACTGCCTGTAACTTCCGAACGGCTTCGAATATCGGAATCTCCCTCCGCCCACATATTCTACACTATATTTGGATGTAATTTATTCCAAAAAAAAATCGATTTTTGGAAACCGTCACACGGGATGACTGCCTTAAGTTCTAATTGCGTGCCATTAAGGGGGTCAGCCCGTGTGCATGCTCTTTTTTTACGCTATTTTTTGGGAATTTGTTCTGGCGAACTTAATCAATCAATCGTCAATTTTGGTGTACGACTTCTTCAGGTCGACCAAAAAAACGGCTTGATGTATCACAATTATCCTAGTGTGAAGTGTATATATTAGTACTGAATTAGTTTACTAAATTTTAGAGAAATTCGCTCGATAGATTTTGACATATCGTGTCTACCGATTTGAAAAACATAGTTTTAAGAAAATCGCGACTAAACTTTTCATTATATTCGATACAACGTAGGAGCTTAGAGAATACAACGGCCTGTAACTTCCAAACGGCTTCGATTATCGGAATACCACTCCGCCCACATATTCTACACTATATTTGGATGTAATTTATGCAAAATCAAAAAATTAAATTTTTGGAAACCGTCACACGGGATGACTGCCTTAAGGGGGTCATCCCGTATGCAGGCTCTTTTTACGCCATTTTTGAGAATTCGTTCTGGCGAACTTAATAATGATAGAACTGTGAAATTTTTACCATATATTTATGCACATGTTGTTGCACACTTTTTCATCACCAAATTGTCGGCCATTGCTGAGGTAGACGCCAACTTAGCCACCCATTCTTAAAAAACCTTGTTTTCGGTAGACACGGTTACAGGCGTCCTGCTTATCTCAAATAAAAAAATCAAACGGCATTTTAATCTGTGAAGTTTGAACTAGTTTTGGAACTGGGACTATCAAAAAATATTGAACAGTTAATTTTTGGCAGCTGGTTAAACTTTTTATCATCAATTTTGGTGTGTTTTTACGACTTCTTCAGTTCGCAAAAAAAACCGCTTGATGAATCACAATTATCCTATTTTGGAAATTGTCTACATGTGTACAGAATGAGTTTATCAAATTTCACAGAAATCCGTTCGATAGATTTCGAGATATCGTGTCTACCGATTTCAAAACTATAGTTTTGAGAAAAACGCGACTAAACTTTTCGTTATATTCGAAGCAACAAACAAAGGAGCTTAGAGAATATAACGGCCTGTAACTTCCGACCGATCGGAATATCACTCCGCCCACATATTTTACACTATATTTGGATGTAATTTATGCAAAAACCAAAAAATCGATTTTTGGGAACCGTCACACGGGATGACTCCCTTAAGGGGTTATATACAGTTGTACCACGTAAAAAGATGAAATTTTCTCGAAAAATATAATAAATATTTATTCAAAATTTTTTGTCAACGTCGAATAGTACTTTTTTCTAAGAACTTGTTGAAATTTATTCATCAAAAAATATTAAGTAATAAAAAAGTTATAGTCGAATTCCAGGAACTCTTTTTTTTGACGTGACTTGTGGTGGACATCATATCTTGAGAACGGTTCATCTGAAATCGATAATTCTAGAAAAATCCATTAGTATATTGTATTGTCTAGTCGATGAACGAAGGATTTGTAAAAAATTTGATTTAAGAAAATGGCGACGGTTGTAACAAAAAACGTACCTTTTTAATGTATAACATTTTCGATTTTTTGATCTAAAAAAAATTTTTTTCAAAAAAATTTTAAATCCTTCGTTAATTGACTAGCTATCATCATAATAAATAAGTGGCATAGATTTGGTGTTGATCGGACTAATAGTTTTTTAGTAATCGTGCCGTTTAAACGTGAGGCCGCAAGTACACACGCGCCTTCACTCGCATTGATCGATGCGAGTTAGCGCGAGGCGCGTGTGTAAAGGGCCCATTCGCGTTAGCTCGCGCATGAGATTGAAATGCGCGTACATTTGTTTCTCTGGCACTGTTTGGACCCGTTTCAAAGGGATTCGCTTACAGCACTCGTGTGCCCTTTCCACACGCGCCTTCACTCGCATTGCATGAAGACACTACCCAGCGGAAAAAAAGGCCTCTGAAGTTTGCATTTCGTAAACATTCCTATTCAATGGATGGAGGAATTACCATACTTTTCATACCAATTTTTTTCTGTAAAGTTGAAGGAATGATTCTCTATACATTTTTCAGAATGCGAAGACATATTGCAATAATCTTGCATAGAAATACAGTATTACATACAGTACATAATGCATTGCTTATATTCCCGCTGGGACCGAACTGAACACTTAGTAGCCCCCACCTCTGCCAAAAACACTCGCATTGAACATTCGCTTCGATGGGACTCGCTTGTAGCACTCGCGCGTACCCTTTCCACACGCACCTAGAAATTCGCGCTAACTCGCATCGGGCAATGCGAGTGAAGGCGCGTGTGTACTTGCGGCATGAAAAAGAACGTACGAAGCTTGCGAGCGGGGATTTAAGTTCGACGGTAGAAAAATTGGATATCAGTCTCTAAAACTATTTTCGGTTTTCGTCTGTTTTTTTTTTTTAAAAGGAAAAATTGGCGCGTTGGCTAATGGTGAATTTTCTCGCTTGTGAAGTGCTTTTGGTTGGAATCGATCGCCGGTGAGACAACGTTCCGCGGAATCGCAACCGCTTGAGAATCGTACGACTCGAGACAAGAAAAAGGAGCCTTCAAGTTGCTTTTACCGCTCGGATTTGCTAATTGCCGGCAATCAAAACGCGCTTAGCCTCGTCGTCAATGAAAACTTGTTCGAATTCACCTTCTCTTGTGTTGTGTTTTAGGCCATGGAAAAATTATTTTGACTTGAAAAAGTCAAAATAATTGAAGGATGGGTAAAGGTTCGGGACAGAAGGGCCAATTACACCTACGTCCGAATTGGTGGCTGAGTTTTAGCTAGTGCGACGCTCTTGCTGGCGGCCGGGACTAGCTACGGCAGTGTGGGAGAGTACTTGCTTCAACTCAGACCATTAAACCCTTGGCCTGTACATCAAAGAATTATCAGCGCCGACTTATCCAAGGGAATCGAAAAAAAAAAAATTGGGATTATTTTCCCAACAGGTCGTGAAAGACCAAGAAGCGGTTGGATGGCGCGGCTCCGCGATTTGTCAGGGCGCTCTGGTGTCATTAGCGCCCTGCTCTGCCCACCCTACCTCAGCCATATCTCTCCTAAAACAAATTCCGATATGGCCCCTTATATAGGTTCAGGGTGAAGAGCTTAAACGCTTGGGTTCATCAAATAAAAATGGCCTTTAGCCTATTAACATGTTACCGATATTAACATTTCTGTCAAAAAAAAATTCATAAAAAGACACAACAGAGCGAAAAGAAAAAAGGAAACCTAAATAAAAAAAAAACATGCAAAACAACCCAAAGAGAAAAAAAATCAAAATGTATAGAAAGATAAATAAAAACCAACCAACTGGCGGATGGTTTCCTCAAAGTTCTGAAGGAACATCCTGGTCCTCTTCCCCTCTGCCTTGACGGCGGATGGCATCAGGGCCACGTCAAACTAGTGGCCTGCTCCGATCAGAGATCGGTGGATCTCTACAAGGAGGCAATTGCTGGTCTGGGTGAGGTTTGGCCTGGAGCTAAGTTGGAGGTTGTGGCAAGGGAGGACATCCCAAGCCGACCCCGAACAAGAGCCAGGATACCAAGCTTACCTTCTGATGCGGCGACTGTCCTGGAGCTTTTAAAGGTCTGCAATCCAGATCTTCCAACGCACAATTGGAAGATCGCTAAGATGGGGGAGCCAGAAGGGGACGAGAGGGTCGCGATAATCGTGATAAACAAGGAGTCCCTGGCCCCCCTAGCTAGCCTGAAGGGTGTGGTGAGGTTCGGTTTCGGCCAAATCACACTCAGGGTATACAAAGCGGATGCTGGGAACCCCAGAACGAGTGCGACGAATATCGAAGCCTCGGAAAGGGAAACCAATTCCGCCTCTCATGTCGACCGCAGTGACGACTCAAAACTCGCCGAATCCGTATTGGCGATGGATCTGGACCCGACACCAAACGACTCCAATTCAGCACAGGCGTATCGGGATCACCCGTCCTTAACGGACGAAAGTGATCTCGGCTCGGAGGCTGGAACGGAAGAATGTTCGACGGGTCCTCCCGAGTGCAGTGAGGAAGATCTGCTGGCATCTGACCCGGAAGACTCGGCAGATGCGAACCGGACTGTGATCGAGGTTAATGCTGAGAATACTGCAGATTAACCTCCATCACTCGAAAACGGCATCAGCCTCCCTTCTTCTCCGTCTAGGTAGGGATGGAGAAGACCTTGTCTTGATCCAGGAACCATGGATTGTGAATGACGTGGTTACTGGCCTCAAGACCCCAAACTATACTCTGTTCTATGCAAGGAATTACGGCAAGCCAAGAGCATGCATTCTTGCGAAAAACAGTTTAAATATATTTCTGCTACACAGCTTCAGTGACTCTGATATCGTCGCAGTAAGCCTTGAACTGAACAATAAGATTCACTGGCTGATCTCGGCCTATCTGGCCCACGACCATCAGGGCCCGCTACCACCGAGTATCATGAGCGATCTTATCGCTGAAGCTAGTAAGCTCAATACCGGTGTCATCCTGGGATGTGATGCAAATGCGCATCATACAGTCTGGGGTAGCACCGACACAAACGACAGAGGGGAATCGCTTTTTGACTACTTTTTAAGCACTAACCTCCTTCTATGTAACACAGGGCAAGAGCCCACCTTTATAACCAGGAATAGACAAGAAGTTCTTGACATCACGCTGGTTTCCGATAACATTTCACATATGGTTAGCAACTGGAAGGTCTCTGAAGAAAACTCCTTCTCGGATCATTGCTACCTCCAATTTAATCTGATAGATTACAAACCTATCCCATCGGCCTTTAGAAACTACAGGAGGACCGACTGGGTCAAATACAGGGAAACTCTTAGCGGCTTACTCCCACACACACCGCCACTCGAACCGAGTAGCTCAACTGATCTCGACGGTCTGGTTACCACCTTAACGCGCGCCCTAAACGAGGCAATGTCGAACTCTTGTCCTGAGAGCAGGCCAAGAGGGAGACATAAGCCGCCATGGTGGAACGCAGAACTCGGGGCTCTTAGGAAATGCTGTAGGCAATGGTTCAACAAAGCCAAGAGCACCAAAGACGTTTGCGACTGGGACTCCTACAAAGGATCACTTCGCAAATACAAATACGAACTGAGAAAGGCGCAACGTAATTCCTGGAGAGTCTTCTGTAGTGAGATAGAAGGTTCCTCCGAGGCATCGAGGCTCCGTAAAATTCTCTCCAAAAATCCAACCACACCATGCTACCTGAAGAGACCGGACGGATCTTGGACTACCTCAAGCAGGGAAACCACTGATCTTCTTCTAGACACCCACTTCCCTGGTAGCTCGCACGTTGAACCGGAGCGGGTAGGCATTACAAGAAACCATGCACCGTTCAACTCGGATGCTCTTATAACAGAGACCAAGCTCCTCTGGGCGATAGAGGGCTTCAAACCATTCAAGTCTGCGGGACCGGATGGAATTATTCCCGCTGAAATACAGCAGACCTCGGATATAATTCTGCCTTGGCTGAAGGTTATACTGAAAGGCTGTCTGGATCTAACCTACATCCCTACAACATGGATGGAAGTTAGGGTGGTTTTCATACCTAAAGCGGGAAAAAGCTCTCATGTATGTCCTAAGGATCTCCGACCTATCAGTCTATCATCCTTTCTTCTAAAAACATTGGAAAGACTAATGGATGTATACATCCGCGACAACCTGGACAAGCGATTGCTATCAACATCACAACACGCGTACTGGAAGGGGAGGTCTGTCGAAACGGCCTTACACTCGCTCGTGCGCTCCATTGAGAAATCTCTCAGCATTAAAGAATACACCATGGTTGCTTTTCTTGATATCGAGGGGGCTTTCAACAACGTCAGACCAGAGGCAATCACTGACGCACTTTCTACCCTGAAAGTGGAGTCCTCGCTTGGCGCGCTGATCAATCTGATGCTAACATCCAGGATTGTGAACACAAAGCTGGGCGAGTCCTCCTCTCGAAGGTTTGTCAGCAGAGGTACACCACAAGGTGGCGTACTCTCCCCTCTTCTGTGGAATTTAGTGGTCAACAAACTACTATTGAGAGTGGAAGGGGCGGGCTGCAAAGTGATTGCTTATGCCGACGATGTTACAATTGCCGTCTCGGGGAAGCATCCAAACACACTGAGTGAGATATTGCAGAATGCTCTCTCTATTCTTTCCAATTGGGCTTCTGAATGCGGACTGGGCGTGAACCCATGCAAAACAGAATTAGTCCTCTTCACCAGGAAATACAAAATTCCTCACGTAGACCCTCCTTCTCTGAATGGTACCAGTTTAGTTTTCACCGATAGTGCAAAATACTTGGATCTTATTTTGGACAGAAAGCTTCACTGGAAACCCAACATTCAGGAACGAGTAAGGAAAGCAACAGTTGCGCTCTACTCATGCAAAAAGGCCATTGGCATTAAATGGGGTATGCAACCCCGGATAGTTCATTGGCTCTACGTGTCCGTCATCAGACCGATACTCATGTACGGTGTTGTTGCCTGGTGGACGGCCTTAGATAAAGCGGCTAACCGCACCACACTGGGAAAGGTACAAAGAACAGCATGCGTATGCATCAGCGGAGCTTTGAGAACAACTCCCTCTGCAGCACTGGACATGCTGTTCAGTCTGCCACCCTTAGACATCTTTGGCAAGCAAATGGCAGCCAGTGCAGCCATTCGGCTAAAGGCCTCCACATTGTGGACTGACATATGTGCAGGCCACTCAACAATTTTGAGTCACTTCAACATTCCTGAAAACACCGACTACACCCCTCCCAGTTATGACTTCGATAAAAACTTCTCGACAGCCATCCCAACCCGCCTAGAGTGGGAAAGGGACTTGGTACGAACGAAGAAGGAGTCCGCCCACATATATACGGACGGCTCCAAAACTGAAGACGGGGTAGGTGGAGGTGTTTTCTCTGAAATGCTTAATATTAGCAGCTCTTTCCGCCTTCCGGACCACTGTAGTGTCTATCAGGCGGAGCTTATGGCGATCAAGGAGGCCCTGTCCTGGCTGAGGTGTAATGTAATATCTACTAAGGATATTAGCATTTTCACAGACAGCCAAGCGGCGATAAAATCCCTGGAATCGACCTCGACAACATCAAAGGTCGCCGTAGAATGTAGATCATCTCTTAAGGAGATGGCCGAACAGTTCAATATTCTTCTGTGCTGGGTGCCAGGACACATGGATATTCCAGGGAACTGTATGGCTGACGAACTCGCTCGGCGCGGCACTACCCTTCATACTTCGCCGGTATATCAGACCCTGGGTGTGCCTCTCTCCACATGTAAACTGCTACTGAGACTGGACTCAATTGAGAAAACCAACTCAAGATGGGCAGAGGGTACAACATGTCACACTGCGAGACAGATCTGGCCAAAGCTGGATCTTAATCGTTCTAAAAGGCTGACTCTGCTCAAAAGGGCGGACATCAGCAAAACAGTCGGTGTCCTAACCGGACACTGTCTTATAGGTCGGCATGCAGAAAGGCTTGGACTTTTCTCAAACGACTTCTGTAGAAGCTGCCAGGACGAGGAGGAGGAGGAGACAGTCCTTCACCTTCTCTGCACTTGTCCAGCTCTGTCCGTCAGAAGGAAAGCTCATCTCGGAGCGTACTTCTTCAACTGTCTTGGTGAACTTGCCACAATGGAGGTCGCGAGAATCCAACGCTTTATTATAAGCTCTAAATGGTTCGACGAGTAGGACCGGAGTCGAAGATCCTGTGGTACCACAACGGACCTTTTAGGTCTAAGTGTGTCCGTGTTCTCACGGACAGCCACGTGTACCTACCTACCTACCTAAATAAAAACCAAACTCACCCCATTTTATTTTGGTGTTAATTCTCCATTTTTTTATTATTTATTTTTGATTATTACTTTATTCTAAGATTTTATTTCGTCCCGTCCTTGTCAGTCTGTCTTATTTCTATTAATTAATTTTTTTATTTTTATTTTTAAAATTCATTCTTCGATCATTTTGTTTAGGTTATTTTAATTTTCAAATTTATTTTCTTAATTCATTCCTCGTTCATTTTGTTTAGGTTATTTTAATTTTCAGATTTATTTTTAAAATTCATTCTTCGATCATTTTGTTTAGGTTATTTTAATTTTCAGATTTATTTTTAAAATTCATTCTTCGATCATTTTGTTTAGGTTATTTTAATTTTCAAATTTATTTTTTTAAAATTCATTCTTCGATCATTTGTTTAGGTTATTTTAATTTTCAAATTTATTTTTTTAAAATTCATTCTTCGATCATTTTGCTTAGGTTATTTTAACGAAACGAAATTGAGTCTTCCAGACGACTCCTAACGTCACCTAAAACTCCTCGCAACCGTACCGTACATCAACGGAAAACAGATTTTTACTCCGCGCGCTTGGACTCCGGAAAGTGAAAAAAAAACTCTTTTAAAGACACTCGCCGACAATTAAAGCACCTCGAAAGCAACTTTCCTTGACGAATTCTTTTTCCAACCCTCACCCAGAAGAACAATCGCGACCTCCCGCTCTCCGTGCACCGAACACACCACTACACAGGCTCGGACCACAACTCGCTGACGCACTACCATTTATGGTATCCAAATTCTCAGCGTCGTTGCAGCATTCGGTTGACGTCGCCGTTGCGGTTTGTTGGCCTCACAGCCGCTTCCTATGTACCCAGTAATGCACCCAGAACGCAACCGCGATGCCACACAGACCAACGCAACTCCCGTCGCCAAGGCGGAAATGATCAAGGTCTAGGGCACTGTGATTTTGCTCATATACCTAGTTAGGTATATGACCAAATCCACGGCGCCGCAAAAATAATTTTTGGTTGCCTGGCACGGCGACTTCAACACTTGATTTAAATTTGGATATCGTTTTGGGTTCCGTTTTCAAATAGTCGCGTCGTTTCAATTGGTGTTCCGTTGATCCGCTGTGGAGAAGAGGAAAACAGGTCAATAAGTTCACACCGTGAGCGGGGAGTCGAGAAAAAAACCAACAGGATCGAGTGTATATGAATAAGTATATTCGTCAAATGGAAAAATAGCCCCTGAGTGTTTTTTTAAAGTCGCTGGTTTTGCATAGGGAAAAAAATCTGCCAACAGTCTGGGCGCAACTTTATTATATTTCTGGCAGAAGTTTGGAACGTGTTCAATTCGGGGATGCGGTGTATGTTACTATGTGACTGAAAACCTAACAAAAAGTTCGGGAAGCAGTAAGAATATGGTGTAACATATGAATTATATAATTTGGTCTTATTCCAGGATGTGGTCTAGAGGTTGAAAAAGACAAAACTTAAAAATAGGTGATTATTAAACAAACCTGGGGAAGTGAAAATATATTCGATATCTGATCAGACCTGAGAGATATAGTGGAATTCATGAAAAAGTATTCATCCACTTTACACCCCCTTAGGGGTCGAATTTCAAAAAATCTTGAAAACACATTCTTGGTATTCATATGAAGAATCTGTGGAATAAAAATGAATTCAATATTTGGAAAGATCTAGTAGATATGACGAAAATCGTGAAAATATATGCATTTTATGTTTACTGATAATTTTTCTTATCCCCCCTTCTAAACGCCAATGAATATTCAAATTTTTTTTTATCAGAACTACTTTTCTAGTTGATTTACATATACGTACCGTGTTTCAACTTTCTAGTATAAGCCGTTCTAGAGTTAGGAAAAACACCCCCCACCCTCGTACCATGCTACGCCTAAAAAAAAATATTTTTTCACCATGCCACTATTATAGTTCTATCTAAATACGAAGTTTGAGGTTTATATCATTACAGGTTTTTAAGATATAAACATCGGAACTTTTTCCTTCTCTCCCTTCCCCACCCTCACCCTCTACACCACCACCCTCAATTTTTTTTCTACTAGAGCTATATCGGGCATACTTCTGGTAAAAATTTTAAGAATATATCATACCAGGTATACAAGTATGAAACCGGAATTCACTCATAGATGGCTCTAGCCGTCAAAGTAGTAAAGCTTAGTACTGTGTTCAGCGAAACGAACACGAACGAAACAGTCACCTTCGAAGTGGAGTGAAATATTCTACACACTTCGCTACTAGATGTCATTGATAAAAAAACGCGCGAAATTTGAAAATATAAAAATAATGTCAAGGAATTACTATTCCGGCACATAACACAACAAAATATTGATCACACAAAATTTCCCGAGCACAAACTCACTGAATTGACAGCGAACTATTGAAAATTTTGAGTTGTCAATTATTTCGCTTGCCAAAAAGCCTCCGGTACCATTAAAAACGAAACGAAATCGCCACGAGCGCCATCTATAAGTGACTACGGCAAATGTCCATTCCGTTCCCGAACACAGTACTGCAAAACGAACGAAATATTTCGTCGGTGAAATGTCAACGAAAATTTCATTTTTTTTATATGAACTTTGACAGTTCGTTTCGTTTCGCTCGGAGCACAGTACTAGGCTTAACTATCAAACCGAACCATGGACGCCATTTTGTTGTTTGGATATCTGATAAAGATATAAAATAGCCAGCAATACCGGTTTCATACAACAGTGTAGTTTTGACGAGCGTGAACATGTCAACTTTTGTGCCTGGGAACGACGATATGCGGACAGCATTGATTTTCTGTTACCATTTAAAAAAAACGGCTGCAGAATCGCATCGAATGCTTGTTGAAGCTTACGGGGATCATGCACTTGGGAAATTACAGTGCTTTGAGTGGTTCAAAAAATTTAAAAATGGTGATTTCGACATCGGAAACAAGGAACGTGGAAAACCACCGAACAAGTTTGAAGACAGCGAATTGCTGCTGAAACCTGGCGAAACCGTTAATACAGAACGCTACCGACAACAAATGATCGATCTGCAGCAAGCTTTGCTTGAAAAACGGCCAGAATATCGAAAGAGGCAACACAATGTGATTTTGCTGCATGATAATACACCATCACACACGGCAAGACCGGTGAAGGAAACGATTAAGGCTTGTCAGTGGGAAATACTTCCGCATGCGGCTTACTCACCAGACTTGGCTCCTTCTGATTTTCAATTGTTTGCATCGATGGGACACGCACTTAGTGAGCAGCGCTTCACGTCTTACGAAAATGTCCAAAAATGGCTCGATGACTGGTTAGCCTCAAAAGAACAAATTTTTTTTTGGCGTGGCATACATAAATTGTCAGAGAGATGGGCAAAATGTATAGCTAGCGATGGGCAATACTTCGAATGAAATATGTTGTAACACTTTTGTAGAATAAACGTCTATTTTTCATAAAAAATTCCGGTTTCATACTTGTATACCTGTACTGGGATTTTGTAGAAAGGCGACTCGACTCGCCTTTTACGATTTTCTCGCCCATATTGTTTTGTCCCTTGTCGGTTTTAGCGATTTTGTGCAATGGGACAAAAGTAAGTGACGAGTCAAATTGAGCTACTGTCCATTTCCCCATCTTCGGCTGAGCACGACTGTCACAAGTGAAGTAGGCTGTAAGAACATCAAGAGAAAGAGAAGCGGTGGTCCTGTGGCATGAGTGATGGATTAAATCAGTGTGTCGCTGGTTCGAATCTCCGAGAAGACTTTTTTTTTTCTTCCTCTTTTATTACTTTTGGTTTATATGAGTTATTTGGGATACCCCAAATCAGCTAGCTCTAACTATTGCAAGTAACAGACTCCACTGTAACTGAAGAGCGCGTTAAAGCAGGAAATACAAATTTCAAAAAAATTTGTTTTAAGTCATAAAAACGACTCAGCTCATTAATTTTAATATCCCTTAACTCATTCCAGTTGCTGTATCACAAAATTCCTTGAAACACGTGTTTACCAATATTGAACGGTAGCTTCAGAGCACTTTAAGCGAACGATTTTGAAATTTCGAATACGGCAATTTAATAATAATTGCTGTTAAATGCGTGAATACGAAAAAATCTCATGAGTCCTTCGTGTAGCTATCATACAAAATTTTTTTTAAAATTTCCTAACTTTATTTACGGATCTCACCATTTTTCAAGTAATCGTTTAGCCACGCAGTCAAAATTTAGTACAATTAGTTTTGAGTGAAAATAAAGTTTCAGCGTACTTGTCGGTGAAATGATTCTACTCCTTCGGGTTACTTGCATACAAAAACTCCTTAAAACAAGTATTCAAGAATATTTTCCAATATCTTTTGAATGTTTCAGTGTAGGTTATTTAAATTGAGTACACAATAAGTTTTAAATGGTTCGGTGATTCTCCAAGTTTCAGATTTGAGATAGAATAATGAAGGTATTGTCTTTTACTTGCGAGTAGCACCCAATTAAGAGTCTTTATTGAAGGCCAAACGATATGCCTCTCCTTATTGTACTTTATTCCCAACTACAGTTAAAGTCAGAGCTCAGTATTTCATATAGAATACCTATCATATGGTTTGCTTGCATCCGACGAGAGCGCAGTATGTTTTTTAATTACAATAATTTATTGCAGAACATTAAAAAAAAATGTAATGAAACAACTCGACTGCACTAGTACTAGGCGAGAAAAATAGGCGAAAAAAATATGCGTGACAGGCGAGAAGTGATTTCACGAAATCGCTTTTTCTCGCCAGTTGCTCAATTTTGTGGCAGAATGGCAGTAGGCGGCAAATTAATAGGCGAGACGTCAGTGCACAAAATCGCTAAACTGTCGATTTCCGTTTTTGGACGATATTTTGGGCGACTCGCCCTGTACAAAATCCCGGCACTGGTACACTGTTATTGAGATATGAAAAGTGATATTTTTGAAAAATTTTTATTCCCTCCACTTCTATGCTCCCCTGCCCCCTTCAAAGATTTTACTTTGAGCAATCTTTATTTATCAAGCTTTATACCCAAACCGAATTTTGTTTTTCTGGTGCAATTGGTTTGTGAGATATCGTAATGTTAAGTATTTCAACCCCCACCCCCGTACGCCACCACCCCCACCAAAAAATTTTGTTTCAATCTACTCTCCTAATATAACTACAGATATTTGTTAAGTCTTAATTGCTTGCAATTAACGGTTTATTAGATATGGATTTTAGAATGTGTCATCTCGGCATTTTTGCGTTTCGGACGCATTATTTCCCCCTCAACTTCCACACCCCTTCACCAATATCAGCAATTTTTTTGCAGATGGGTCCACTATCAAAGCTCTATAGAAATTCCAAGTTTCAGTCTCCTACCATAAGTGGTTGCTGAGATCTAGAAACCAAAATTTTTCGTCTAAAACGCTTCCCCCACCTTCCCCCTCACCCCACAAAAAAATATCACTTCTAGGGGTCCACCATGTCTATTCAGAAAAAAAATTAAATTTAATAGCTCATAGGGCTTGGCAACTATAATTCCTCAAACGAGTTTGCGTACGGCGGACGGCGCGCAGACGGAGTGAAAATTTTTTTTACTTTTTTGGCGTTTATTAGTCATAAAACGTATAAAAAATAAATTTCAGGGTAGCAAATTTTTTTTTTTTTAAAATCGATAACAATTATAATAAAGTAAAACAACATATTTAACGCACAAAAAAATTTTCCCTCCCGAGAAAAAAAAAATTGAAAAATTCCGGAAATTATCGCGTCGGCTTTCAATAAATTCGTGCGAAAAAATCGACGCAAAATTGGCCTGACGTGTGTGCACCACGAAATGGTACAATCGCTTACAATTGCCGTGCCTTTATCCGCAAGGTACATGTGCTTTGTTTTGCCGTAAATTTGAAACAATCCCGAAATCTGCTACTACGACAAAGCAGAAACCGACTATAACTTTCTCAAAGACCAAATTAATTTCTCGTCAATACGTGACAATAACTGAAGATGTCATATTCTTTATGTATACGATGTTAAATTTTGTGCTTACCTAAAACAAAAAAAAATATGTTTGGCTTTCGTGAATCGGCTGAAAATCATTGACGTGCCTCGCTGAAATCTAGAGATTGTAATTTCGCTGGAAGGAAATAATTTAAAGAGCAATGGATGAATGAGGGGGAAATAACGATCGAATGAACGCAGAAAATTAATAGAGAAATAAAAATGAATAAGTAAAGTCAGGGAAATTAAAAATGTAAAGACACATTAAATTTTACAACAAACAATATAAAGAAACTAAATCCAAATGAATTATACAAATAAATAATAATCGATTTTACAACATAAAATATCAAAAAAATAAGTCCAAATGCATTATGCAATTAATATTAAAAGAAATACACTGCGGAGCATAACTATAAACGCACCCAAAAAATCCTTATTTCTGGCACTTAATTAGTGCAGTACTGTTTTTTTTTAATGGATTTAAGAGATGAGAGAAAAAGAGCGGGAAACCAAAAAAAATTAGAGAAATCTAATCACTGCATTTACCGTTAGCTTAAGTTCGCTGAAATTTAGCCGGAGCATAACTATAAACGCAATAGATAAGAAGTCAATTTTTTTAATGAAATTCAATAAAAAGGCGGACTCAGATAAATTTTAATAATGTGTTGGACCACCTTTATTGGTAGTAACTTCAAATAAGCGGTTTGGCATACTTTTTAACAAATTCGTTATTGTTTTTTTATCAACATTATCCCACGCGTTTATAACAGCCATTTTTAATTGCTGAACATTGTTGTATTGCCTGTTCTCCTTATAAATGTCCCTTGCTAGAAGTCCCCAAATGTTTTCTAATGGATTAAGGTCTGGAGAGCAAGCGGGCCAGGACATCACTTGCACGCGGTGGTCTTGTAACCAGGATAAAGTGGCACGGCTTACATGTACTCTGGCGTTGTCTTGTTGAAAAACCCAATGCTCTGTGCCTCTAGTCCTCATAAATGGAAGTAAATTCATCCGCAACACATTCATGTATTCTGTTGAATTCATACGAGTACTGGGAAACGCTAGTTCCAGCATTCCGTGGGCACAAAAAGCTCCCCAGACCATTAAACTGCCTCCACCGAAATTTCGTTTTGAAAAATATTGAGGATCCTTTCTCAAATCACGCCAATACCCGTTGAAACCATCTGGGCCATCCAAGTTCCACTTTTTCTCGTCAGAAAAAATGGTCTTGAGGAAATAATAATAATTAAAATGTACATTAATAGTTGAAGCTTAGAATTACCTTGAAGAAGTTAGTTTGCATATTTGCTCGAGCGAATTCTAGCCTAGCTGCCTTATGACGTGGTAATAAAGGTGGTGCCATTTTAGCCTTTGTCGACAAATACGCTTTGAATTCCTTAATACCCTGTGGACGGTCCATTTCGACACGTTTAGTGCAGAATCCTTGGCGATTTGGGCAGCGGTCTTCATGGAGTTGCTTGCAATTTGAATTATGCAACACTTGTTTCGGTCTGACAGTTTGCCCTTTGGTCCTCCGGTTCTGTTTTTCCTATAATTTTCAGAATTCCGCAGTACATTTCTAACAGCAGCCTCAGACCGATTAATCTTTTTGGCAATTGCACGCTTGCTTAATCCATCATCAAAAAATGCAAGGACTTTGCCTACTTCCAAATCTGTTAGAACTGTTCCGCGCGGCATTTTAATAAAATTGAACCAGAACAACGATCACTAATATAATTCAAAAAAATTTGACTTCTTATCTATTGTAGGTAGCAAAATACTGATAAATTTCTCAGTGCGTTGATAGTTATGCTCCGGCTAGATTTCAGCGAACTTAAGCTAACGGTAAATACAGTGATCAGATTTCACTTCTTTTTTTTGGTTTCCCGCTCTTTTTCTCTCATCTCTTAAATCCAATCAAAAAAAACAGTACTGCGCTGATTAAGTGCCAGAAATGTGGATTTTTTGGGTGCGTTTATAGTTATGCTCCGCAGTGTATAATTAATAATTATAATCAAAATACAAAATCAAAACAAAAAACATAACGCAGTCACGATAGGCTGCAAGCCAATCGTATGATACTCTAGATGAAATACTGAACTCCGATTTATATTTTAGTTGGAAATATATCAAAAGAATGAGGAGTGCACAAGCAATTATTACATGACCTTTTACTTACAGGTAGAAACTTTTGTATAGTGGTCGATTTTTTGATTTATAGTGAGTTCCATAAAGTAAGTTAGGACATTTTACAGAATTTTTGTATGGGAACTACATGAAGGACTTATGGGATATTTTTCATATTAATAGTTACAGCTGCGATTATTATAAAATTAATGTGTATAAAATTTCAAAGTCGTAAATTAAAGCGTTCTAAACTTATCGTGCAATATTGGTGAATATGTTTATTAAGGACTTTTGTATGACAGCTACCCGAAGGAGTCAACGGATGGCGCTAATTAATGAACTCCGTCTTGGTTTTGGTATAAAACTAATTCCTGTAAAATTTTAAATTCCTACTTTAACTCGTTCTGGAGTTATAGTGAATTCAGTAAAAAGCATACATTTTTGAAGGACTTTTCTAGGCTGCTACACGAAGGACTCATTCGATTTGCATCATATTCGGAACATTTGATTCAAATATTTAAAGCCTTATGTATGCCAAATTTCAAGTTCCTAACTTGAAGCATTCGAGCAATAACTGGGAAAACGTCTTTCAAGGACTCTTGAATGGGAGGTACCCGAAGGATTGGACGGATATCGCCCATTAACGAACTTAGCCTTACTTTTTCCATTTTACAAGTTGTGACCAAATTTCAACTTCCTAGGTCAACGTGTTCTTGAGTTATCGTGCTAACGGACGGACGGACGGACGGACAGCAAACGGATTTGGGGGTTTTGGCCAAAAATAAACACAAAATAATATATAACTTTTTTTCGTCCGAGGCTCGGTTCTATGCGTTACAAACTTTTCGGGCTGGATTAAACTTATAATACTCTATATGTTCATCTAGAGTATAAAAAGGGAGTTAAAATTAATATAAATTAAAATGACATGACAAGACAGGACGGGACGAAATTTAATTAATTAAAAATAAACGCACCTTAATAATAATTAACCAAACAAAAAAAGGAGATATAATGAAAGAAATTAATCGCTGAAAAAAAAAGAAAACTAAATGGGGTGAGTGCTACATTTTTTTTATTAAAATTTTCTGAATATATTTTTTCGGCTATATTCTTTTGTTGTTTTGGTGTATGTTTTTTTTTCAGATGTATAATTCATTTATTCTTAATATCGTTAGTAATATGCATTTATGCTTAATGTTGATCGGCTAGAAGAGCCAACATAGTGAACCCGATCGTTTAACTCCTTCGCCCCAAACCTCGATAAGGGGCCATATCGAAAATTTGTTTTAGGACAGATATGGCTGAGGTAGGATGGGCAGAACAGGGCGCTACTTACACCTAAGCGCCCTGAGAAATCGCGAAGTCGCGCAACTCCACCGCTTCCTGGTCTTTCACGACCTATTGGAAAAATAGTCCCAATTTTAAATACCCTGGAGTAAAAGAAATTTTTGTTGTCCAGGCCTAGGGTTTATGGTCTGAGGTAGAACAAGAACCACCCCACACTACCGTAGCTGGTCCCGGCCGCCAGCAAGCGTGTCGCTTCCGTTCTACTTCAGCCACCAGTTCGGACGTAGGTGGAATTGGCCGAACCTTACCCATCCTTCGAATAGTTTGACTTTTTCAAGTCGAAATATTCTTTTCCAGGGCCTCAAACACAACAACTTAAAGAATATGCAATAAAAAAAAAATCGATTACTCTTAACGGTTGAGGAGATATGTATTTTAGAATGTGTGTATCTCGTTTTTTTTCGGACGCCTTTTTTTCCCAACACCCACACCCTTTGATCCATATTGGCAATTTTTTGGTAAATAGGTCTATTATTGAAGCTATGTTTAAATTTCAATTTTCAGCTTTCTAGCATAAGCCATTGCTGAGATCCAGAAACCAAAATTGTTCGTCTAGAACACTTCTCCCTTCTCCTCACTCCTAAGAATTTGTTCACTTTAATAGGCATACCCAGTTTATTCGTAAAAAAAATTATATTTAATATCTCAAAGCGTTTGGGAGCTACGAGCCTTCAAACGATTTTGAGTACGGCGGACGCCGTACGGCAGACTGACGGACTGAATATTACTTTATTATTTATAATACAGTATTGTTATTGATTTAAAAAAAAAAAACAGTGCAGTCATTAGGACTGCCGACAGAAGTGAAAACTTGAAACTATGAAATTAAAGCGTTTTTGTATTTGCATTTTCAAATTAATTGTAGTATCAAAAATTTCTCTGGTTTTCGCATCTATCGGCACTCTGAACAATAATTATATACAATTTTTAATATAGTTTATTTATTGATCAAGACATATGATGGGTTACGTGATCCAAATAAAAACATGCAGCGAGAAACGTAATTTCATTTTCGATTTTCGATTTTCGATTTTTGATTTTTGATTTTCGATTTTCCTTTTTCGATTTTCCTTTTTCGATTTTAGATTTTAGATTTTCAACTTTCCATTTTCCATTTTCTATTTTCCATTTTACATTTTACATTTTCCATTTTCGATCTTACAATCCCTTCACTGTTTCCTGACGCTTTTTCGTTTCATCGGTGTCGCGAATTTATGAATTTTACCCCATACAAAATCCTCTCAACGCGCCTAAAGAAGTTTTCACTTAAAAAAAAATTTGCTGCCCTGAAATTTTTTTTTTCCACGTTTCATGACTAGTCGACACGAAAAAAGCAATTAAAATTTTCACTCCGTCTGTCCGCCGTACGCCGTGCGTCGACCGCCCCAAAATCCTTTGAAGGCTCGTAGCTCTCAAACCAGTGGAGCTATTAAATTCAAATTTTTTCTAAGAATAGACTGGGTAGACTCCTTGAATTGACATTATTTTCAGGGGAGGAGGTGTGAGGGGGAAGCGTTTTAGACGAAAAATTTTGGTTTCTAGATCTCCGCAACCGCTTATGTTAGGAGGCTGAAACTTGGAATTTCTATAGAACTTTGATAGTGGACCCATTTACAATTACTGTTATGGGTGAAGAGGTGTGGGAGTGGAGGGGGAAATAATGCGTCCGAAACGCAAAAAAGTCGAGATCGACAGATTCTAAAATCCATATCTCCTAAACCGTTTGTGACAAGCAATTAAAACTTTTCAAATATCTGTAGTTATACGTAGGTTGCTTTTTATATTTCGGGATTAGAGAAGAAAAACAAATATTAATCATCGAAAACCACTTTATTGTTTTTCAAAATATTCCCCATGAAAATCTACACACTTTTGCATGCGTTTGAACCAATTGTCGGAGCACTTTTGCCACTCTGATTGAGGTATCTCCAAAACATGCATTCTGAATGCGGCAACCGCTTCTTCAGGTGTCGAAAAACGTTGACCTCTCAGTTTGTTTTCTACGTACGGGAATAAAAAGAATTCATTCGGTGCCAAGTCAGGACTATACGGTGGATGACTCATCAAATCGATGTTTCGAGTGCTCAAAAATGCAGTTGTTTGAGCCGATGTGTGAGAGCTCGCATTGTCGTGGTGAAGAGTGATCCGTCTTCCGCGGTTGGTTTTCCTGATTTCTTCGAAGACAACTGGCAAACAAGTGGTTGTGTACCACTCAGAATTGACTGTTCTGCGTTGTTCTAGTGGTACGGTTGCGACATGTCCCGTTTTTCCGAAAAAACAGGCGACCATTTGCTTGGAAGTGCTTCGTGCGCGAACATTTTTTGTTAGATTCGGCTCATCTTGAAACACCCATACAGTCGACTGCATTTACTTTCGGGCTCATACGCGTAAATCCACGATTCATCGCCTGTCACGATGTCATAGACGTGTTTGGAAGCACCGCGATCGTATTTTTTGAGCATTTCTTTGGACCAATTGACACGAGCATCTTTTTGAGCTTTTGTCAAATTATGCGGGACCCAACGCGAACAAATTTTTTTGACAATCAAATGATCATGCAATATTGAATGTATGCTGGTCCCACTAATGACTAAGGTTGTCTCAACTCACGATAGGTCACATGACGATCTTCCAGTATCAGTTTGCGCACAGCATCAATGGTTTCCGGAACAACAACTGATTTTGGACGACCTTCACGAAATTCGTCTTGAAGTGAACTACGACCATGATTGAATTCACCATACCATCGATAAACACTGGTCCTTGATGGAGCTTCATCGCCCAAAATTGAATTAAGTTCATCTATACACTGTTGCTGAGTTAATCCACGTCGAAAGTTGTAAAAAATAATCGCACGAAAATGTTCACGATTTAATTCCATTTTTGAGCTGAGATAAATCTTTTAACTTACTACAAACAACACAAATAGCGCTCGTATGTCAAAACGTTCTGAGTTCGTATAACCTCAAAAATGTCCAACTTTACGATAGAGCTGTCAGTTACCAGATTGCACCACCAGGGTTGCCAAATCCCGAAACATAAAAGGCAGCCTACGTACTAGGAGAGTAAATTGAAACAAATTTTTTGGGTGACATTACGATATCTCACAAACCAATGGCACCAGAAAAAGAAAATTCGGTTTGCAAGCTGCAGAGTCGCAACTCGCACAAGGCTGAGATCTGGGAAAGCCTCACTCCAATTGGCGGCATACTCGGACGGGTTAGAGAATGTAACCCGTTGAAGGATGCAAACTACTTAATTTCGCAGCTCGAATTCTCTAGGAGTTATTCAAAATAAAATACCGAATTCGGGTAGCTTGTGCTAAGTGGAATAAACTCGTCGTCATCCTAACAGATAATTAGGCTGCAATTAAAATGCTCGGCGCTTGCTTGATCAAATCCTGCATCGTGAGGCTTTGCGGTGATAAGATTAGAGCGTTATACACACATTTTAACATAACAATTTGTTGGGTTCCAGGTTATAGCAGGATTCCGAGCAACGATGCTAGGCTTTATATTGCTTAATTATGGAAAAAGCTACAAATATACACTTAAACCGTTCTGAAGTTTTCGGTCAATATTTTTGAACGCGTATTTTAAAGAATTTTTGGGCTTTCTGAAGGAGTAAAGGATTTTTGCTGACAAATGAACTGAAGTTTATTTTCCCTTAAGACTAATTTGTACAAAATTTTAACTTTGTGGTAATAGATTTCTTCAGTTGCAGTGAGTTCCATAAATTGAGTGAGGACACTTTTAGACGTTTTACTTTATTATTTTAATAATAAAAAGTTGTATTTGAAAAAAAATCCGTATAACAGTAGTATTATATCATATATATATAATAAAATATGCGTTTGCAATTATTATTCTTTCAGTTGTTAAAGAAGGAACCTGGCGCTTTGGGTAGTCGTTGCTGGTCGCAGTATGGGAGGTTATACTTGCGGCACTTCAATGAATTGGATCACGAGCTAGATGCACGTCTTAATCGGGCCTATGAACCAGCCGACAAGTATGTAAGCTCGTTCTCATCTCCACTCATGGCGGTAATGGCTAAGTAGGTACAACATAACATGTGCTAAGAATTCGTTTATCACGCTTATTACATTTTAGGAATATACTTTTTGTGTGTGGTGGATTACTAGCAGCTATTCTTTTATTGACTGTTTATAACGAACATGTTGTACAAGTAGAACACGTGTTGACGATAGCGTCTATTCTTACTGCAGTTGGGGTAGCTTCAAGGTACGTTTTATAATATAAATTTGTTTAAACTTAATTTTGATACTATTTTATTTATGTCTCTGACTTACAAGCTAATTCATGAGCAATAA
Source organism: Beris chalybata (assembly GCA_949128065.1). Taxonomy (NCBI): domain Eukaryota; kingdom Metazoa; phylum Arthropoda; class Insecta; order Diptera; family Stratiomyidae; genus Beris; species Beris chalybata. The sequence goes on along the minus strand of OX421897.1, from coordinate 70,201,837 downwards.
AATTGGAAATTATTATAAAACCTGAATCTAATAGAAGTCCTTGGTGCATACAAGGCGTTTACTCATTTTTCCAACATGAGAAAACTTCAACTTTCAGACCCCTTATTGCATTATAAAATTCAATGATATTATTAGAATGATTAAGGATATTATTAAGTCATAAGGCGTTAACTACATCCGCTGAACTCTATACGAATTAAACAAAAAGAAGTCTGGGCACAACTTTATTATTTTTCGGTATAAGTTCGGAACGCGAACAATTCTGAGATGTGGTGTAGGTTACTATGTGACTGAAAACCTAACAAAGAGTTCGGGAAGCGGTTAGAATAGGGTCGCGTTAGGATGCTTACGCCGCTGCCACAAATAACATATGAATTACATATTATATACCAATTGGGCTATATGCCAGGATGCGGTCTAGGATTTGAAAAGGGGAAAAAACTTGAAAATATGTGATTTAAACAAGCCCGTGGATATGATGTTCGATATCTGATCAGGCCTAAGAGACTGTGAGATATGGCAGAATTCATGAAAAAGTATACAACACGGAAATCGGAAATCGAACTAAACTTCAAAGAAAACTGTTAAATGCTGCAGAAAATTAATTTTGTGCTTGCACAAGCACTGCAAGCAAAAAAATTCTCAATGCATTATTGCTATACAAACATTTCAGTTTTAAATCATTTAGAATCCATAAATTTAGTAATGAAACATAGCTGGAATGAATATCTAGTTGTCAGAAAAAATCACGTCAAGCTGTCAGGTATCAAAATAAACTAGTTGCCTAGTGTGAACACTACTTTTTTAAGACGTTAATTTTGCCTACTTTAACTCATTTGAAACGCATAGTCTGTACAGGGTATTAGTATTTAACGAAGAGCAATGATCTGGAATTCCAATAGTTCCATGAAACCCTGACCGAAATGACGAAGTCTTTTTGAGCTAAACCCTCACATTCATAGAGGATATGCTCTGGTGTTTCGTCTTCGTAATTGCATATTCTGCAAATCTCAGTCCCAGAGAGATAAATCCTATTGAGATGCATCCTCATGTGGCTGTGCCCAGTCAGTTCGATCCTAAATAAATTAAAATAAAACACTACTATTACGCCAATAGTAATTTATTTTGTAGGTAAGTACTGCTACATTAAAGACCCGAAAATTAACAGGGTCTTCGTCGCAGATGACAATCCCTGGCACTTGATATCGTTCGATCACACACGCCGTAACTATTGACCCGAGGTTTGATCGACTTAATGACTGTTGAGTTAATTGCATAGTGCCGATGGTGCATCTCACCTTTGATCGAAATTATGCAATCAACCTCGAACGGAAATCGTATCAGGTCAATCATCATGTCGTGTGAGCATTATGCAAAGTTGATAATCTGTTGCACATACTGTCCGCAATAGAGGAATGATGGTCCAAATGAAGCCTCGACGTCCTTCGCAGAAAAAGTATCGTAGGGACTATGATGCTCGACTTAAACATATTTAGTAAAGCCTCGTTTTCACGGTGATAGTTTTTGCGATAGTTGCTGTCATGATAATTACTATCGTCATAACTATCACCATGTAAACTTCTCGATAGTTCCTTTCGCACTGTCATGATAGCACTATCGTACTATCATGCTTGACGAGATAGTTGATAGAACTATCGCGATAATTTTATCTTGACATTGACATTTGACGTTATAATTTCAAAACATAAAAATATTTAATAACAATTTCGATTTTGTAAATACGTTTTGCTAATACAAAAAAATATAATTTTGATTTTATGTGTACGTGATTTTATATGTACGTGATTTTGTGTGTTCGTGATAGACAAGTGACATGTCTAATTTCACTATCGTACATCGCACCATGTAAACAGCAGACTGTCACACTATCATACTATCGAAAGTTGAAAAATAAAAAACTTGAAAATAGGTGATTATTAAACAAGCCTGGGGAAGTGAACAGATATTCGATATCTGATCGGACCTGAGAAACATGGTGGAATTCATGAAAAAGTATACAACCAGTTTACACCCTCTTAGGGGTCGAATTTCAAAAAATCTTGACACACATTCTAGGTATTCATATGAAGAATCCGTAGAATAAAAATGAATTCAATGTTTCGAAAGACCTATTAGATATGACGAAAATCGTGAAAATATATGCATTTTATATATACCGATCATTTTTTTTGCCCCCCCCCCCCCCCTTCTGAACGCCAATGAATATTCACATTTTTTTTATTAGAATTACTTTTCTAGTTGATTTACATATACATATATATATACATATACTGAGTTTCAACTTCCTAGCATAAGCCGTTCTGAAGTTAGGAAAAACACCCCCCACCACCGTACCATACTACCCTTAAAAAAAAAATTTATTTTTCCACCATGCCACTACTAGGTATAGCTCTATCTACATACCAAGTTTCAGCTTCCTATCATTATAGATTCTTAAGATATAAGCATCGGAACTTTTTCTTTCTCACCCCTCCCCACCCTCACCCTCTACACCCACACCCCCAAATTTTTTTTCCCTACTAGGGTTCTATTAGGCCTACTTCTGGTAAAAATTTGAAGCATCCATCTTGCACTGTTATTGAGATATGAAACGTGTTATACTTGAAAAATTCTTATCCCCTCCACTTACGTACTCCCCCGCCCCCTTCAAAGATTTTACTTTGAGCAATCTTTATTTATCAAGCTTTATATCCAAACCGAATTTTATTTTTCTGGTGCCACTGGTTTGGGAGATATCGTAATGTTAAGTATTTTAACCCCCACCCCCATACGCCACTACCCCCACCAAAAAATTTTGTTTCAATCTACTCTTCTAGTATAACTACAGATATTTGTTAAGTTTCAATTGCTTGCTATTAACGGTTTAGGAGATATAGATTTTAGAATGTGTCGATCTCCACTTTTTTGCGTTTCGGACGCATTGCTTCCCCCTCCACTCCCACACCCCTTCACCCATATCATCAATTTTTTTTGCAAATAGGTCCACTATCAAAGCTTTATAGAAATTCCAAGTTTTAGTCTCCTAACATAAGCGGTTGCTGAGATCTAGAAACAAAAGTTTTTCGTCTAAAACGCTTCCCCCACCTTCCCCCTCACACCCCCGCCCCTGAAAATAATGTCAATTCAAGGGGTCTACCCAGTCTATTCCTAGAAAAAATTTTAATTTAATAGCTCCACTGGCTTGAGAGCTACGAGCCTTCAAAGGATATTGGCGGTTGACGTACGGCGGACAGACGGAGTGAAAATTCTTATTGCTTTTTTCGTGTCTACTAGTCATGAAATGTACACAATAAAATTTTGAGGGTAGCAAATTTTTTTTTTTTGAAAATCAATAACAATACTGTATTATTAATAATAAAGTAAATTAATTGAATACATAATAGGTACAATAGTTTTCAAGGAAAAGAAAGAAAAAACCCTTTTGATAAATTAAAAAAAATAATTAAGAACTAAACCTAAAAACTAAAAACTAAACTAAGAACTATGACTAAAAGAAAAAAATTAAAATTAAGATAACAATAATTCTTTAATTCATTTCTTTATAAATAGAAGCTATCGTGGGGATGTCGCAATTTTCACATCGGTTTTTAAAACTGTTAACTATTTCTTTAATAATCGGATTTATTGATTTAATTTTTGCTTTCTCGTGTAAAAGACGAGTAGACAAGTGCCAGGGTTCATTTAAAATAATCTTCAAACATTTGTTTTGAATTATTTGTAGTTTTTTACGGTGAACTTCAGCACAACTTGCCCAAACCGGAGCGGCATATGTGAGGATTGGTAGAAACACTGATTTGTATAAGAGCAGTTTATTTTCTCGCGACAACTGGGATTTTCTATTGATTAATGGGTACATAACTCGAATGTTTTTAGATATAGTGGATATAGTCTGATCAATGTGATGACAAAAGGTTAATTTAGAGTCTAGATGAATATCCAGGTACTTAACTGTTTTGGACCAGTTTATTGGCTCGCCAAAGATGTTGAGTTTTGGAGCTGGCAAGAATCGAGGAGTTCTTCGTTTTGTTAGAAATATGCATTGTGTTTTTGATGCATTTAATTTTATTTTCCACTTCGTATAATAAACGGAAATTTTTTCCAGTTGGCTTTGAAGATAATTTATTATTTTAAGTGGGTTCGAACCGGCAGAAAGTATGGCTGTATCATCAGCATATGCGGCAAGCTTACATTGTTGGAGTTTTGGGACATCGGAAGTATAAATATTGTACAGGGTGGGGCTAAGACATGATCCTTGTGGCACACCCGCAGGGATAAATCTAGGACTAGACAGTTTGCCTTTAACTTTTTCTGAGAAATTTCTATATGTTGGGAAGGAGAAGTTTATAAGTGCCATACGGAATCGTCAAAAGCTTTTTCGATATCTAATATTACTAGACTCATGGACTTTTTGGAGTGTACAGCTTTGTGGATCACAGACTTCACTCTGAGAAGCTGACGAGTAGTGGAATGCTTTGCGCGGAATCCAAATTGAAAACTAGGGATTATGTTGGAGTACTCGCTTTTACTAATTATGCGTTTCACTATAATTTTTTCAAATATTTTTCCTAGGATTGTGAGCAGGCTAATTGGCCGATAGCTTTGCGCTTGAGTGTGATATTTCCCTGCTTTAGAGATAGGCGATGCTATTGCCACTTTCCAGGCTACTGGGAAATAACCGATCTTTAAGCAGCAATGAAAAATAAAATTCAATGGTATGATTCCAGATAAAAGCTGTTTGATCATGGATGCTAGCACGCCGTCGGAGCCAGGTGCTTTCTTGATTTTAATATTTTTCAGGATGTTTTTAATTTCTCTAGGTTCTCTGATTGAATAGATTCAAGTGAATTGAGCGTTACCGGATTTTCTAAAGTTTCTTTTACTATTCTATTTGTGTCTAAATCTCCCATACCTTGCGAAGTTAAGTGATATTAAGAAAAGTTGTCCGCAAACAGTTCGACTTTTTCTTTATTTATTTATTCACATTCATCAAATACTGATTACTCTTAATAACAATAAAATAAAATATAAAATTATAAGAAAATTATAAGAAAAAATGAAAAATAAGTATATACAAGAAATTACAATTCATTATTTCTTAGATACAGCCGATTTTAACTGTGATTGGTTCATGTTGGCCGTAATTTGTCCTATAGTATGGAATATCCAGCAACACATTGTCTCTCAAGGATCGAAATGGAACTTTGAAAGTAATGGCTTCCAGCAATGACGGGGAGTTAATATCACCAGATTTTACCTTGAATGCAAAAACAGTTCTAAGGACATTTCGTCTATCGATCAATGACTCAATCGGAAGGAGCTTAAAACGCTCATGGTAAGGAGGAAGATGCAGTGGATCTTGCCAAGGAAGACCTTTTAGTGCGAATCGCATGAATCTTCTCTGAACCGACTCAATTCTATATATGTGAACTTCATAGTGTGCAGCCCATACCGGGCAGGCATATTCCAGAATAGAAGAATTGTTTTCAATGAGCGACACCTGGTTCTTTGCCATTGTCTTCTTAACACGTTGACTGCCAAGCGGATTTTCAAGAAAATTGCCGTCAGGCCACCAGTGCCGCTGTAGAAAGCTTGTGCTGCTGGCTTATATCCGTTCGTATGTTTCTTTGTATTGAAAGATCGATCCGCACTTATCACTTCGCTACTCTACATGAACATATGGAATCTTTGCTGAGTATCAAGTGGAGGTGCTATAACTTACAATCTTTACTCCATTTTTGTTTAATATTGAAAAGAAAAATGAGAAAGTTTGTGCTTAGTGAGTCCTACAGCAGTGAAGATATTCAAACAGAATTTAAAGGATAATTTTTATTTGTATTTGTTTTATATTGCGACAACCGCCCCCTTGCGACAACCGCCCCCTTTAACATACTATAACTAACCAAAACTCACTAACTTCACTAATTCTTTCAGTACATCAATTTTCAAAAGAATCGGCGATGGTAATCTTACAAATTTCGTCATTTTTGGCGATTCTTAGTGGGATAACCCTAGTCAAAAAAGCGTCACCCGAATATGGATGACAGGGCCTGCAGTGCCTTTCCGTTGGCATTCGGCGCCCTGGTGCAGATTTTCAGTGGCTCCCCTTAAATTTGTAAAGAGTTGTAATATAAAACATACTGATTTTTAAATGCTGGTATGTATCAAAATTTATTTCAAAGGTAAAAAATAACCATATAGAGATGAAATATGTGTGTTAAACAATTACAGTAGAATCCCGATTAACCAATTTTCTTATGTTTCACAGAATATTCGTAGATTTTCATGTGTTTTGCAGAATTTTATTGCCCTGTATAAGATTTCAGCTTTACGCACATTTCGATTTTCACAAAAAATTGCGTTCTACTAAGGCTTTGGGAGAATGTTTAATTATCCGAGTTTTTAGGTTATCTGATGTGGTTTTACATCGGTTAATCAGGATTCTACTGTATCTTTTTTCGTTTATTTTATTATTACTATATCATCATAATCAATTGAATTTGCGATTACTTTTTCGATTGAGATGATGGATAATTCGCTGAGTCTATTTTGATGCATTGCATTTCGAAGATATGTTTTGATCAGCTTTAGCTTTGAAAATGAGCGTTCCTTCGATGCCATCGAAACAAAATACGAAAAGCAATCTTTGCGTTGGGCACTAAATTCTCCATGCCTCGCGTTTGAATGGCATTTAGTATATCGATCGAATGAACAATTTTATCATTTTTGGTTAAAGTGGAAATCATTGCAAGTTCCATGACTAGATCGTTACCATCAATATCTGAATTTCCTTCATGTTGAAGAACAGCTTCCAAATTTTGACACGATCCCAGCAAACTTCCGTTAATTCTGTTTGCTTCGTAGTTTTTTAAATCATATAAAAATAAAAATAATTCGTTGTGCTTCTTCAGTGCATTGAAACGGTCAGTAATTGAATTCATCGCAGATTCGATAATTGGTACGAAAACGTTTATTCGAAAATTCTCTGCATTTGTTCCAGTTACTCGGCCCGCCGCTGAATGTTTTTGGTCATCAAATTTGGATTCAACTGAAATATTTTCGTAAATTTCTGTTGCTTCACTGAGTATCTTTTGGCATCCATATTATTTATATGACGATAAAAAGTCCATCACACTTTCAAGCGATAATAATGCAGTTTCAACATTCGACTTTATTGATTGCAATGCTTTGGATGCTATATTTACTCGACCTAAAATGTCGTACCAAAGACAAGTAGAGCAAATAAAAGCAAAATCAATTTTATCGGCGAGTGATCCTGCTTCAAGTCATACGTTTGGCCTAAAAATGTCAGATTGTTCCATTTCTTTCAATAGGTGTGTTTTAATGCGATTTATCCAGATCGAGAGTAGTGATTCGAATTTTTATAGAAAACACGAAGAATACTGTTGTTTTTTATTACTTTTTCCTGTAGATAGTAGGCTAGAATATAGATTTTAACCGGAATAGTAGCCCCAGTAAGCTTACTGGGGTAGCTTTTCGCGATAAACTCTCAAATCTAGCCTACTATCCACAGGATACAGCAATAAAAACATGAAAAAACAACAGTATTATTGGTGTTTTCTATACGAATTTGAATCACTACTCTCGATCTGGATAAATCGCAAAAAACACATATTGTAGCGATTATTTCACCTGGATTTTTGCATAACGGTTTCACGGCATTGATTTGTGGGTGCCAAGTTTTTCTTTAGTAAATCCCAACGGTTTGTTGCGTCTGATAAAAATACGAAAGTCTTTTGAACTATAGAAAAGAATTTTCTTGCCTTTTTGCAAGAATCCGCAGCATCATTAACTGCGAGATGTGGTGAGTCATTACCGCAGGGATTGAAAAATGCTCTTGGGTTTTGATCTAGGATTCTTCTTTGAACGCCGGCATGTATTCCTTTCATTGGCGCATCATTATCAAAGCCTTGACCACGTTGGGTAGCTTCAAAGCTTTCGCGGAGTGTTTTCTAGCTGAGTCCACTCCGTGGAAACACTGCAGTTGTGTTTTGTTCAGTTTGTGGTTTTTGGTTCGAGACAGAGTAAAAGTGCAATCTGGCTGGTACTGCCGACCGTCGCGGACAGCAGTAACTGTCAACCTTTGCGCTCACAACCGTCAGCTGCCGAGCAGTTGCAAACAGACAACACAGCTTGTTTTAGCCTGAAGCAGTAGTCTACTGCCGGAAGTTTCTGCTAACCGCGACGGCCGGCAGTACCAGCCAGACTTTACCTTAAGTTCTCCATGCGCTTCAAGGTCGGTTTACATGACGAATGCCCAGAATTTGCATCGTATTGTCGTAATTTTTGCCAGTATCGGGCCAGAGTTTCACCAAGAGCAGTGGCGGTTATATTGTTCTTCAAAGGGGGGGGGGGCATTAAAGTTCAGTAGCTACTGTATATAAAATTCGTGTAGTAGCCCTTAATACAACGTGGATGGAAAATGGGCAAATGCTATGGTCGCTTCGGTTGGTACTGCTTATAAATATCAACTTTTCATTTTTGCATCTAAATCATAAGATTTTGGCAACCGAATTTTAGAATATTAAAAAGCATTAACATAGCTCTGAAGGCATTTCTTTAAAATCGTTCAGTTTATCAGCTGATTGTATGATATTAAAAATTTGTAGGATTGTAAGTCTTTAAGTAATAGAAAATTGAATAGCAGGAACTAGAAAATAATATTAATTGATTCCAAAGCTTGGTGAACATAATTTTCGATGAAAAATCTAGTAGATTTTAAGAATTTTGTTGAAATTTCGAGATTTCGCCAAATCCAGTTTGAAATTTTTCAATGTTAATTAGTTATTTTTTGAGACCACTAGAAAAGTAATATAATATAATATAAATTATTTGAATAATAAAGTATTTTAAAGTATTTTTTTTTTATCATACATATTTGGTAAAACTGAATATTGGGCATTATGATCCGAGCCCTCTCATAATGATTTAATTAGGTATATAAACATATTCACAGTCTCTTTACTGAGTCGATCTATAGTATAGATGACTAACCATATCCTCACCTAACCTACTCCTAATTTAAAAATTTTAAAAAGTCGGAAATTCTCTAAAACTTTTTTATAAATTATTATAACTTCATAAGCAGTATTTTGAATAATGCGAATTAATTTGATGATAAAATTACTAACTTTTTTTGTAAGAGCAAACTTTAGGAAAGGAGGAAATTTAAATTGAATTAACAAGAGTTGAAAGCTTGCATTATCATGCAATTTGAAATTTTGTAATATTTTATACAGGTAGTTGTGGTGACAGATAATTTTAGAGCTGTTTAGTAACTATTTTTGTATTGAAAAATTTTTCCCAAGCGATTTTTTCCACAGTACCTCATATTATGGTTCTTATTAGTGTAAAAAATATATGTTTTAAGTTTCACCCCGATCAGAAAAGATAAAAATTAAAATTTGAGATTCCGAAATATGGGTCCCGATGTATTGACAAAACGGCCAAATAATATTAATCTGGGGATGATTGTACTTTTAAATACTCGTATATGTGTTATGTACCATCGGAACTATCATCTAATGGTCGTAATGAGAAAGTTAAGCTTTTCACATTCAATCGGTTGCGACTGTATTTTGATAATGGTTAATAATAAAAAGCTAGTATCATGGACAAAAATATCTGTTTTCTGATTATCAATATTATGTTATATATAGAAAGAGAGAACGGTTCAGAAAGGCCTTCACTAAGTACGACATAAGAGCTATTATGGATTAGTCATTAAATGTTAACAATCATCATTTTCGACCTTGCTGAAGGACTTTTTTTCTGTTTCTTATAACATTCAGTATCTACTGATGTCACTAACCTCGTATCGTTTACCGTTACAAAGTGTCGCTCAAAAATTTATTTTTTCAGAAAAACTTCAATTTCTGAATTTAAGCATAGATGGCATTTTCGATAGTTCACTAGTTCACCACCCATCTACAGTAACTCCCATAATTATTGGGTCGAGACCAAAAACAACCTACTGATCTCACAAAGAAAAAAATTGTAAGCGGCGTCAATAAAAAGACATGATGGAGTTTAGTGAACTCCATCTAAAAGAGAATCAAAACTTTTGCAATCAGTTGGATGCACCATGGTGCTGCGCAAGACTAATGTTGAACTAAATAAAGAAAATCTACTCATATGACTGTATAGCATAGCATGGGATCAGTAATGGTTTGGGCTGTATATCGTTCTCAGCAGTTGAAAACATGGTTTTTATTGATGGCACTATGACCAATAATGTATTGCTACACATTTTCAAGAAATAAATGGAAAACTTCTTCAGAGGAAATGTGAATTCTAGAAACATTTCAATTCTATCAAGATAAGATTCTAAACATTCGGCACATATCATTCGAGAATTCCTACACTACAAGTGTCACAAAGTGGAAAAAACCGACCACCACTCTTCCACCTTCCACCAATCTGCTCCCAGAAGACATCTTCAGGAGGAGCTTGATGATAGAAGCAGGATTCACCCAATTAGCAGTACACCGGAGTTCAAAAGGGTTCCATAAGATGAATGGACAGAAATCTTCGAATCAGCTAACCGGAAACTTATTGAATTAATGCGAAATAGATGTAAGTGGATCCTGAATAAGAAAGGAGATCCCACCAAATATTAATTTAGTAGTTTAAATTGAAAAAAGTACAAAAAATTCGTTCGACCCAATAATTATGTGATGTAAGATTTCATTTTTTTGAATTGTTTTGTTTATTTGATATATTTGCGTAATATATATTTTGAAAAAAACACTTATTTCCGTCAGTATATAGTACATACAATAACAAATGAAATTTTTTTTTTTTTATTTCCTCCTCGTTTCAGTCACAATTTTGCCCCAAACATTGTTTTTGGTCTCGACCCAATAATTATGGGAGTAACTGTATATATTTAAAGTAATACATATCATTCATAGAATGATGCTATGTAGGCCCTATGTCGATATCTTGCGAGTTTACGGAATCTTACACATATACAGTTTTGGTTTCTTTAAGGTTCTTGAGGCACGTATTACCCCCATATATTATAGAGATGAAACTGAAAACGTGTTTTTTTTTACTAGTTCGAGCCATTACGATGGGTGCTGTGAACAAAATTAAAATTTTTTATATTGAGTGATTAGCTTTAATTGGGACTTCGACCTTCCCTTTTTACCTGAATAGATTTCAAATTAATCCAAATATGGCAAAATTATTAGAACACATAATGAAAATTGTACAAGCATAATACAAAACCAAATTTTTCAAAATTATTATCAACAAGTACCTAAAAACTAAATCCTAAACATATGTAACCCAAAGATTGATTTTAAATTTACATTCGAAATTTTATTACCTTCCGATTCAAATATTTTTAATTAGTACAGTCTTCTTTTCAATAAGGAGACAAAAGACAAAAGAAGAGTTAAAAAAGGCAAAAGAGGAAATCAGATTTAATTGCATTATACTTTATTTAGTGTATCTATTAATCTAATAGTCTCATATAATTTTTCTTTAAGACAGACGTGATAGAGTAATCATGGATGACGAATCTATTAGGGGGGGGGGGGGGGGGTGTGTGCCCACCGCCACTGTTATAAAGTGTACCTATCTAATAGTCTCCTAAAATTTTCTTTCAAAGCAATGATTAATCAAACTTTTTTGAAAAATTTGTTAGGAAAGGGAGGGCCATGGCCCCCCTCTATGACCGCCACTGACCTAGAGTAGGATCGGTGTGATCAAATCGACATTGACTCGGCTAGAGTCACTGTATAAGAACTAACACAAACATCCACTATCTTGAGTACGGACAATGACCGCTTTTGGTACCTTTTTAGTACTCTTAAACCCTGCGAACTCCAAAGTTCGCAGGTTTCTTAAATGGCATAGTTTTAATGTGTATACGTGTAGCAGATGGATTTTTAATAACGTTTCACGGAATCGAAATACATATGTCTCATGAAATGTCAACTAAATACAGCGTTTATCCACTTTAGTGGAGATAAAAATGAAAAATCGGATAACTGCAAAAAAATTTCAAATGAACTGGTTTCAAATGAAACACACATTGTCCGTACTCAAGATAATGGATGTTTGTGTTAGTTCTTATACAGTGACTCTAGACTCGGCAGTGATTTGGTCCAAGGGCACATACTGCACCCGAAACACTTGCCAGTACTGGCAACTCTGGTACCAGTACTGAGCCTGTGCTGTGCCGTTCTGCTTTTCGTACATGGAAAGTGTCACGGAAATGCACGAGCCGCGCGTTTGAGCACTGAATTTCTAAAGCGCGCCAGGGCGCGTGTTTTGTATTTTTTGATTGCCACTTGGTTGAGAAGAACATTTGATTTTCAATTTGAATCAAGTCGGCATATTATTGAAAAATAAAAAAGTTTTAAAAATGCAAGTCAGTTTAACGATATTCGCAATACATGAAACGTTGCAACTTCAAAAAAATAATTAAAAATTAAAATTAATCAAGAATCTTAATAATATAAATTTATTAATATAAATAGATCATTCATATGATTATATAAAATTTCAATAAGAACTTTAATATTAAAAAATAACGTGTAAATAAATGTGTAAACGTAATATTATATGTTTATTAATTGTATCAAAGATAAGAAATCCCCACATTAGTGACCCCGAAGAAAGAAGAATTGACGTTTAACGCAAAAGAAAAAAAGACGTATAACGCCGAAAACTGAAGAAATTTAAAATTTATGAAAGAAAAGGAAAATACAGAAGGATTTTCACAGAAGAATTTTTTGGTTTTTCTCAAGGAAGAAAATAATAAGCTAAGTAAAAAAAGAAAAACAAGAAGTTAATTACATAAAAAAATTTGATTAATTACATATGAAAATTTTATAAAATTTTGCAAAAAGTTCAACCTTTCACATATGATAGGACGAAATCGTATTATCTTAGTTCAATAATTGTCTTCATGTAATATTTTCTAAAAAATTTATTTTTTTTGTCAATTCCAACGTTGTTGAACAGAATCGCAAATATGATGGGAGATAACGTAGAAACCGTCTTTTCTTCTTCATGAATGATATGGAGAATTATATTAAAATCAAATAATAAGTCAGTAACATCTTTACTGCAATCAAATAATAAGTCAGTAACCACTTTACTGCAATCAAATAATAAGTCAGTAACGGTATTAACGTAAACAAACAAATATTACTAAATATTTAAAAAAATCTTTGTTCAATAATGAATTTTATTGCGAATTTTTTTTTCAAATGAAACTATATTTTCAAATACAATAACACATAGGATCAATTCCTCAAAATCTTAACACCTCATAACATTTCAATAAACAGGCTAAAATCTTATTTAAAAAAAAGAACTGCGAATCAATCGATGCGTCTTTAAAATCCAGTTAATTCACCATTAATTAATTAACATTTTTTCTTCTGAGATTGTAAATACAAAATTGAAGTATCGTGCAGTTGTTGTAACGCCTGCTCTACGAGGGGAGTGTGTGGTGTTAAATTGTAAGAATTAAATTTAGCACTTAACGCATCCTCCATTTTATACTTATACTTGACATATTATAACTTTTTACTTAAACTTGAATTATAACAATAAACTCTCTCTTGTCTCGACAAACACGCTTTTTCAATCGTTCAAACTTTAACAAAAACGATAACTGGAGGTGAATAACCAATAAATACCAAATCTTTTGGAAAACTAAAATTAACTGGAGGTTATAAATAGCCCGAAGTGAATAATACGGTCCTAAAGGAAATAATAAACACTCACGAGCATACTATGATATTCATATATATTTGCAGGGGACTGATACCGAATGAGAATTTAATTTGGTGTCCAGAGCAGTTATTAACGTCAGTATTGGCCCACGTTCATTATTTACCGGTAACATGGAGAGGATTAGCGCACACATCAAAAGTGAGAGCTGAGTTTGAAAATTTCTTTCAATTTAAAGCGGTATTATACAAGAAATCTATAAATCCAAATTGATAAAATAAATATATATATATATTCTTTTTTCAGATTCATTTGTTAACTGAATTATTTAGTCCTTTTGTAACGCCATTCGTGCTAATGTGTTCGTTTAGACCCAGGACTATAGATATAGTAGATTTCTTTCGAAACTTTACAGTTTCTGTAGTTGGTGTTGGTGACGTTTGTTCATTTGCTCAAATGGATGTTCGAAAGCACGGGAATCCGGATTGGCAATTAACTCAAAGCGCTGAGGAGAACATAACTACAAATGAAAATGAAAGGGATTTGCTAGCTGAAACAAATCAGTATACTCAAGGAGAGCATGGCAAAACAGAGCTGTCGCTTATTCATTTTACTTTTACAAATCCTGAGTGGAAAATGCCTCCACAAGCAAAGCATTTTATGCAGGGTATCCGCAGACACGCTCTACAAGATTTGAACCGAGCAAGACCTCGTACTGGAATTCCTGGTAGCAATACAGTGATGGAACAAAGTTTGCTTTCATTAGGCCATATGGGAAATGAGGTTTGAATCCAATTTTGATTTTTCATGTAGAAATATAGATAAAATTGTGGTTTTAGTATTCTTCTATAGCGCATTCAGTTTTACAAACTCAGTCAGCAGTGTATCAGCAGAGAAGACCCAATATTCCAGCACAAGTTCCAAATATGCTACCAACCTCTCAGAACTCTTCTCATGCCTATGACTTTGAACATATGCTACATCAGAATTTGTACGATGGATCATCAATCCCAATGCCTAGTGGTTTCTTGCACAACATACAAGAAGGAGAAATAGAAGAAGATCGAAATGATGCTGTGCAGCCAAACGATGTAGATCTTTCATTGAAGCCAAGCATGCAGCGAAGTGTGAGACATGGAATGACAAAAAGGGAAGGGAGGTTTGAAGGGCCTAATGAAGGACTTCTGTATAGGTAAAACATTCAATTAGACAATGTATTTTACTGTTTTAAAATTCTTCGATTTTATAGCCTGTATGGATTCAACCAAACAATCGCCACTGATCCATTTGAAGTTACAACGGCAGACATGTGCCTTAGCACACTTTATTTGCATGAACTTCACTATAGACAGGTTAGTTAGAAGTTAATATTTTATCTTTCCAAATTGCTGTATTAAAAATGTTACAGGTGCAAAGAAGAGGAATACGACTCGAGCAAAGTCAGAGACAACTTTGGCAAAGACCTCACCAGGAACAACACCAAGCGACCTTATCGAGTCGCATCGTAACAATGAAAGCTGCTGAAAACACTCCACTTCTGGGTCAGAGAATATCATAGCAAACAGAAGACTGGGTATAACATAATTATATTGCATAATGATAGTAGTCTTTAGGAGTAAAGTTCAATGCAATATGCATCAATTTTAAATATTAAATGCAGTTGTATAAATGTAAAATGAATAATCTAGTCTTTTTAAAATTTATTAACTTCATAAAAAAAAATTTTATGAACTACGTACAATTAAGGTATATATTGTTTTAATGTGAATTGTGTACATATACGGACAATTATATTTAATAAAGCATTAATAATTTTAGGCTATTTTTAATTTTTTTATTCTTAGAAAACAGATCATATTGATATATGGGAAACACTATATACTACTACATTTGCTTTATACCTACATTAAAAGAATCGGTTCATATTATAGCTCTATGTGACCACAATATCTCTGATCCATTTGTTCACATTAAAGGCGGGTTTACATTGTAACTGCAAGTGATTTCTTTTCTCGAAAAAAATGTGACCTGTAAATATGCAAAATTATTGCAGTTCTGCCCTCTTATTTGACAGTTCCGTCCGACAGGTCAATTTACAATAGAACGCTTTCAGGTCAAAAAGCTATTATCAAAATTGAAATAAATTTTCACTACACTCCGTATGATTTCTAATTACCGAATGACCCGTTGGACAGTTTAGCTTATGCTTTTAAATCGTTTGCCGCTGTGTCGTAGGATATTTTTTTCTTATTTTCATCGTTTCTTACGCACATTTGAGGTTAAAGGAGTTGCACCGCCGAAATTTTCGGGGCAACAAATGCAACTTTTCGGGTCAATTTTAACCACGGACCCCTTTTTCTAGCAGGTCAAAAAAAAATTGAGAATAGAACAGCGGAACTGCTAGAACAAAAATTGAGGGCAGAAACGGGTCACATTTTTTTTGAGAAAAGAAATCACCATAAGATTGTGAGGAAGAAGGAAAATCTCTAATGAGAAACTGATCAGAACTAAAGGTAGGTAGGTACGCATGGCACACTTAGACCTAAGAGGTCCGTTGTGCACTGGCGTAGTAATGGAAAAGGGGGGGGGGGGGGGGGTGAGAAAACCATTTCGAGAGAGCTAAACATTTCAGCGGGGGGGGGGGGTGAGAACCGACGATAAGACACCGTGTTTGTATGAAGCATTTCGTATCAAAATTGTACGTTTTTGTATGGAGCGTCTCAGAGAAGTGCAAATAAGAGCCTAGTATTCAAAGGTTTTGTATTTTTTGTTTTCAAGACCGGAATATAACATACCATACATGTGAGTAAGATGCTGATAGTAGCATAGTGTTTATTGCCGGTCCGTTCGGCTTCAAAACATTCTCTGCTCGTAATCTCCACTACATATGTACATACATCTATATGGTTGTAACTATCAAAGCTTATGAATTCAAACATTTGGGCCAGGCACGAACGCAGATAATTTTTTCGGGGGGGTTTTTAAAAAAAAAATTATTGTTAGTAGAATACTTATTATAAATATCAATTTGCATTTGACCTCATTTTTGCAAGAGTATTCTAGTACTTTTAGGCTAAAGCTCGAAACGAGGTCTCTCATGGGACTAATTCTGGAGTACTGGCCCATCTACTAAAAGTCGCTTGGTTAACCATGGAGTACTCTCCAGGGAGATGCGAAGACCTCGTTTTCTCGTAAATTTAACTACCTTTTTGCAAGAGCGTATCCATGGAAATCTGATCTCCACTGTAACTTACGAGGAATCATTTAAGGGCTCACATACACCTAAAATATAAAAAAAAATTGTTTCCTACAGATTTTCATTTGTTATGTACTTTTAAGAAAAAAAATGTTTTTCCACCATATAACCTATAAATAACCATATAAATTTGGTCGGTTTGCAGCGCGGACAGGGGTACGTGAGCTCTTAAGAACTGTTGTTATTCTTTAAAAATGCTAGATCACCTCGCCTTCCTCTTCTTTTCTCCTCCTTTTTTTCGTTGCGATCTGATCTTAAATCTAAGTCCAGTGGAATTATTTAAAAATCATACTGCAGTCACGATCGTTGAAAGCCAATACTCTACATGAAATACTGAACTGATACTGGGGATGAAGTAGAATCAGAAGTGCATTGTCCTTTATTAAGGAAACTCATTTTGTTGCAACTAGGAACTAAAAGACAATATCATCTGTTTTCTATTTCATATCTATTTTAATTTTGCAGGATTTTCACGTGGAATATGCAGGAAGGACCCACTCGATCTCTAGCATAGGTACTTGGCCTTTTACCTGCAACCATTTATTTAATTAGTACAAAAATTCAAATTCCTAGTCTAAACATTCAAAGCTATCAGAAAATAAAACACGTGTTTTAAGGACTTTTGTTTGGAGCTACCCAAAGGAGTAGAATGATTTCACTGACTAGTGAAATTTCACTCGAAACTAATTTGTACAAAATTCCGAAATTGTGACTGAACGATTTCTTGAGATATAGTGAGTTCCATAATTTGAGTGAAGCCATTTTTACAGGATATTGGTATGGCAGCTATACAAAGGACTAAGTAATGGGATTTCCCTATGATTATTTTTTGACTGGATTTTTGTATAGCAGCCACTCGAATGTCTCGTGGGATCTTGCATATTCATTCATTTAAAAACAACGTTTGAAAATCCAATGTATACAAAATTAAGAATTCATAGTTCCAAAAGTTATTGACCAATATTCTTATTGCCAATATTCTTGAACACGCAATGGTTTTTTGTGAGGCAGCTACCCGAAATAGTAAGACGATTTAGCCTTATAAATTTGACCAAACACACTTTTTAATTCCGTGGAGTTTAGGTCTCGCTAAACTGAAAAATAGGTATATAGTGAAAATATTCATTTAAAAATATATAATTTTGACTTCCAGGAAGCACTCTGTTGCGATTTTGTTGATTTATGACTGTTTTCACCCAAATTTTTCACGTTAATGGCAACAAAACAACAAAATAAAATTACACCACTTAATTAGCTGGTATATAAACTAGGTCGTCCATAGAGAAAAAATTCAAAATTGTATTTGGAAAAATTGCTATTAGAACAACAACCCTTGAACATTTTATAAATGCGTAAATTTCAATTTTTTAACGCATATATCCTATTTCTTGAATAATTAACATGTCATTTTCATTAATATAATGCTACAAAAACTCTTCAAAAATGTCATCCATAGATCAAATTTTAAAAATTTGTTTATTTCTGTTAATAATATTGTATATGAAGTCAAACTGAAGCAATTTTTTACGATGACAGCAATTACATAACACCACATTTCATTGAAAAATATCATAGATAGTATAATTAATTGGTATATCTAGAAGATAAATCAATGAAAAAATTATTGATTTTTAATAATTATTCATTTCGAATAATTTGAAAACTTGTAACACTATTTTTTTTCTGTAAATTCAAAATTAGTTCGTTGATAGACAGCGAACGATGCAGACGTATTGTATTGTCCACGCCAAATTACACGAACGAAAAACGATTTCAATCGATTAAAATCCTCAAAATGGGATTAAAAATGTTGCACCGGACTCATGGGGCCTTTGTTGTGTTTGAGGCGTTGGAAAAATTATTTTGACTTGAAAAAGTCAAAATAATTAAAGGATGGGTAAAGGTTCGGGACAGAATGGGCCAATTCCTCCTACGTCTGAATTGGTGGCTGAGCCGGAACGGAAGCGACACGCTTGCTGGCGGCCAGGACTAGCTACGGCAGTGTGGGGTGGTTCTTGTTCCGACTCAGGCCATAAACCCTAGACCTGGACAACAAAAATTTCGTGTCGGCTTACTCCAGGGTATTTAAAATGGGACTATTTTCCCAATAGGTCGTGAAAGACCAAGAAGCGGTGGAGTGGCGCGACTTCGCGACTTGTCAGGGCGCTCTGGTGTTGTTGGCGCCCTGCTCTGCCCACCCTACCTCAGCCACGACTGTCCTTCAAACATCTTTCGTCGTGGCCCCTTATAGAGGTTCGGGGCTAAAGGTGCTAGCCGCTCGGGTTTATTTTACGGGCCTTCTCAGCCTAAAACCATTTTTACCAATTCAAAGACTCAAAAAAAATTATATAATCCATGAGGACTATCAAAACCGACAAACACAAAAAAAAATCTGAAAAGTAAGTAAAAGTCGAAAGAAGATGCAATATATAAAAAAAATGAAAGAAAAAAAAACTTACCCCATACTATTTCTGTTGTCTCAGCTTTTCTGATGAAGTTTGACCTAAGTTTACCTATTTCGATACCATATTCCTAATCTTTCCTTTTTTCCTATTCTCTCCTGCGGTTGTAAATTCTAAATTCCTAATTCAGTGTGTATATTTATATATATTAAAACCTAATCTATTTAATATATTTGTTCGATCCTACTTCATTGTATATAAAAAGATTTTAAGCTAATTCATGAGCATATATATTATATTCTAACCTAATTTATTTAATATATATGTTCTATTCTACTTCATTGTATATACCAGGTATACAAGTATAAAACCGAAATTTTTTTATGAAAAATAGACGTTTATTCTACAAAAGTGTTACAACATATTTCATTCGAAGTATTGCCCATCGCTAGCTATACATTTTGCCCATCTCTCTGACAATTTATGTATGCCACACCAAAAAAAAATTTGTTCTTTTGAGGCAAACCAGTCATCGAGCCATTTTTGGACATTTTCGTACGACGTGAAGCGCTGCTCACTAAGTGCGTGTCCCATCGATGCAAACAAGTGAAAATCAGAAGGAGCCAAGTCTGGTGAGTAAGCCGCCGGTCTTGCCGTGTGTGATGGTGCATTATCATGCAGCAAAATCACTTTGTGCTGCCTCTTTCCATATTCTGGCCGTTTTTCAAGCAAAGCTTGCTGCAGATCGATCATTTGTTGTCGGTAGCGTTCTGTATTAACAGTTCTGCCAGGTTTCAGCAGCAATTCGCTGTCTTCAAACTTGTTCGGTGGTTTTCCACGTTCCTTGTTTCCGATGTCAAAATCACCACTTTTAAATTTTTTGAACCACTCAAAGCACTGTGATTTCCCAATTGCATGATCCCCGTAAGCTTCAACAAGCATTCGATGCGATTCTGCAGCCGTTTTTTTTAAATGGTAACAGAAAATCAATGCTGTCCGCATATCGTCGTTCCCAGGCACAAAAGTTGACATGTTCACGCTCGTCAAAACTACACTGTTGTATGAAACCGGTATTGCTGGCTATTTTATATCTTTATCAGATATCCAAACAACAAAATGACGTCCATGGTTCGGTTTGATAGTTACTACTTTGACAGCTAGAGCCATCTATGAGTGAATTCCAGTTTCATACTTGTATACCTGGTATATAGATTTTAAGCTAAGTCATGAGCATATATATATTATATTCTAACCTAATTTATTTAATATATTTGTTCTATCCTACTTCATTGTATATTTTTTTTTTGTATTCATTTTAACTTCACCATTAATTTTTCAATTCTTTTCTTCCTTTTCTTTTTAAACTCCAATTTTTCTAAACTTCATCACTTCTCATTTTCTTTTTTTCCATTCGTTTTTCAATTTTTAAAATTTCTAAATTTCAACAAAACTCGCGACATCTTTTTCTTTTAAATTCCAATTTTTCTAAACTTCATTACTTCTCATTTTAAAACTCGCGACATCTTTTCCTTTTAAATTCCAATTTTTCTAAACTTCATCACTTCTCATTTTCTTTTTTTCCATTCGTTTTTCAATTTTTAAAATTTTCTAACTTTCAACCAAACTCGCGACCGACTTTTTTTTAAATTCCAATTTTTCTAAACTTCATCACTTCTCATTTTCTTTTTTCCATTCGTTTTATCAATTTTTAAAATTTCTAAATTTCAACAAAACTCACGACATCTTTTTCTTTTATATTCCAATTTTTCTAAACTTCATCACTTCTCATTTTAAAACTCGCGACATCTTTTCCTTTTAAATTCCAGTTTTTCTAAACTTCATCACTTCTCATTTTCTTTTTTCCATTCGTTTTTCAATTTTTAAAATTTTTTAAATTTCAACCAAACTTGCGACCGACTTCCCTCTCACCGAATCTCCTACTACCGGCCAGTCTCCAAACAACCACCTTCCGGCCACCAGCGAACAGCAATCTTTTTTTAAAAAAAACTCTCACTCTCCAAGACCCCAATCCGTGCACTCATTGCACCAATACCTGCACTCCTACCGATTGGCGTCCATTACCATAAATGGTATCGAAGGCTTAATCCCAGCGTCGTGCTGCAGCTGTTGGTGCCGCTGTTGGTGCCGCTGTTGTCGGGCTACATTTACGTAGGCTGTATTCTATGTACCTAGAGCACAACCACCGAGCAGTTGAAGGTCAGTGCCTCCAATTCGTATCGTGAGTTACCCAGCACACGACGAATCCTGCACTTGAGGAACTTCTTTGCCAGCTTGGCGTTATAATTCTGCGCGGCTGTGGACAAGGAAAAATTTCTTCATAATACCTCTTGTGTTAAATTGTGTTAGAGCAGCACGCAGATTATAACGCCTGCTGCTGTCCTCAATTGCGACCCTTATTTTCGTCTGCGCCAATCGCCTCACAATAGGAATTCCTTCGCGAGGTCGAAGCTGTGCATTTGACTCTCCCAATGCTCGCAAATGCTTCAGCAGTTCGTAGTCCTTCCCGTGCAACATCATGTGATTTCCAAACAAAACCTGATAAGGAGAAAATCCAGTGGCTTGGCAGAGTGAGCTCCGAAGGGCACATCCAATTTTGCTTAGACTCTCATCCTATCGTGTTTGGTCATCAGTGATGAATGCTCGAATTCCGGCCAGGATGGACTGGTTGACACGTTCCGAAGCATTCGCTTGCGGTGAGTAGCTCGGGGTGTACAGGTGTTTAACTCCGTACTTGTTCAGCATGGTGCTAAACACATTCGACCTAAATTGAGAGCCGTTATCGGAGAGAATCGTCTCAGGTGTTCCAAACGTATGGAAGACATGCCCCTCCAAGAAGTTGGTAATCTCTTCAGCAGTGATCCGCCCCAAAGGATGTAACAGGGGAAATTTCGTGAAATGATCCAAGACGATCAAGATAGCGATCTAACCCCGTTTGGTACGCGGGTATGGTCCAAGCACGTCGATGTAAAGGTGTTGGAATGGCTGATCAGTCTGGAACGGTTCTCCCATAGGCGCTCGTAGAGGTCTGTTCGGGGACTTTGTCTCTTTACAAGAGTCGCACGCCAGAACGTAGGTGCGTACTTGTGTAGCCATTCCGGGCCAGCACAAAAATCGCCTGACTCGCTCTAGCGTTTTGGCATAACCACCATGGACCGTGGTGTCTGCCTCGTCCGCTTGAGCGATCGCAGCTGACGTTAGGCTCGATGGAATCCATAGCTTCCAGGCCCTGTCTCAGCAATCGGGTCACCGTTGTGAGGCTCTGTGCGCTTGTACACGAAACCATCTCTCACGCATACGTCAGGAAGCCGATCGGCGTTCGCAACGACAGTGGACACTAATTCTTTATATTCCTTGCCAGAGAACTCTGGAGAATCCATGTCCACCATCGGTGCCACGTCGATCAGCGCGTTTAATCCCTCTTCGGATACACGAGAGAGAGCGTCGGGCACAACGTTCAGGCTCCCTCGTCGGTGCTCGATTGTAAGTCGTAACCTTGGAGTTTTAAACTCCATCTTGCCAACCGTCCTTGTAGGTCTTTCTGCGACATGAGCCATTTGAGACTTGCGTGATCCGTAATGACTTTGAACGCAGTCCCTTCTACATAGGCTCGAAATTTTTTCACGCTCAAAACAGCTGCATAGCACTCGAGTTCGGTTACGCTGTAGTTGCGTTGAGCGGAAGTGAGCTTCTGTGACATATACGCCACCGGAGATTCCGATTCGTCGTCGTTTTCTTGAAAGAGAACGCTACCCACACCTGACTTACTGGCATCGCATTGAATTACGAAAGGCCTCTTAAAATCTGGATTGATTAATAAGGGGGCTTTCGTCAACAAGTCTTTCACTAATAGGAAGGAAGTTTGTGCCTCTGTAGTCCAAGCAAACTGGTTGGACTTCTTTAGAGTGTCTGAAATTGGTGAAACAGTACCGGCAAAGTTGGGAACGAATCGTCGATACCAGCCTGCCATACCAAGGAAGCGTCGAACTTGACGTGCGGACTTAGGCGAAGGGTAATCGACGATGGCTGAAACTTTGTTGGGATCAGTTTTCAAGCCTCCTTCTCCAACGATGTATCCGAGATATTTCACCTCTCTCAGACAAAACTTACTCTTGTTGACGTTAATTGTTAGGCCAGCCTTTCGCAAACAATCTGCGACTTCTGCCAATAAAACCAGATGTGAATCGAAATCTTCAGAAATTAACAGCAGATCGTCCAAATATACAAATACCTGCTCCTTCTGCTCGGGTGGGATGACTTTGTCCATCAGACGACACATCCTTTGCGGCGCGTTGCATAACCCAAAAGGCATGCGAGTGTAGTGGTATAGAGGCCGGCCAGGAATAGTAAACGCAGTTTACTCCCTGGATTTGTTCTCGAGAGGAATCTGCCAAAAGGCGTCTTTGAGGTCTAGGCTGGTAATAAAATTGGCTCGCGGCAAACGACTTAGGATACCGTCAATATGTGGTAATGGATAAGCATCCTTCTTCGTCACACTATTGACTTTCCGCGAGTCCAAACACAACCTGACCTTGCCTGGCTTCCTCACGAGAACCACAGGCGAGCTCCATGGACTCTGGCTGGTCTCAATTACGCCAAGTGCTATCATGCGATCGATCTCGTCAGGAGACACTGGATAATGACGTTGCGTGATGGGACTTGCATCACCAACGTCTATACTGTGTTGTTCGACGTTGGTCACACCGAGTCCGTATACTTCGTATGATGGAAATTTGGACTTTACCATTTCCAACCTCTTTACATCTGTGAGCGTTAAATGGTGGGCATCCGGAGCTATCAGTTGCGATGCAGTATCGGGAGTATCGACCGCACTGATGATGCTAGGAGCTAGTTGAAATGATCGCCAGAAATCTACCCCCAGGTACAATTTCTGTGACAGGCTCGGCACAATGTATAACGTGATAGGCTTGGTAACACCGCGAAAAGTAATATCGGTGGTTACTGTGCCCAATACCTTTTGTGCTGCACCATCAGCGGTCTTCACCTCTTGACAGACCGGTCGATAACTCACCTGTGCATCATGGAGACGTTGTAGAGCGTTTGCCCCCAGGCAACGGATGCTCGCCCCACTATCGAGGAGTCCTTCAACGTCCACTCCGTACAAGGATACCACGGCGTGGAAATAATTGCTTTCTTCTTGGCCCTCACCATCCTCCAGAATACGCGCATGCGCAAGGCTGATTTTTTTCGACTTACTTCGCTTGCTACCTCGGATAATTCGTTCGCACGAGCGCTTGAAACAGTGCCAAAAATTCGCCATCGCGCCTCCGCATACTCCTTCAAACGTTAATGGTACGGTTTTTGAGGATGGGGAGCACTTCGTCTTGAATCCGTTGGTTCTTCTAATGACCAGGCTGTAAACGATTCGGTACCTCATCCATGTCTGTTCTCTTCTGCAGAATCGTGGTGGGTTGTATTGGTCGTGTAAAAAAAATTGGTTGGGAAGATTTTACTCTACTAGGGTTTACGAAATTGGATGAAAATGTTTGGGTAGGTAAGTTGAAATTTGGAGGGGACTCTAAAGGGGTATTCAAAAGTGGTAAAATGTTTTTATTTGGGATATCTAAGTCAAATGGGGATTGGGAAAGGGTTCTCTCACTACTCGAGTCGTTTACAGCGGTCGGGTTGGCTGATTTGACGTTGACGGGCGATGCGGTACCGCTAACCTCTCGTCCCTCGACCCGTTTTTTGTCATGCATCGAGTGCATTTTGGCTTAATTACATCAGCCTTCCCGCACCCGTAGCAAAAGATTGTTCTTGGTGTTACCTCGCAATCCCTATAACCATGCCCTTCCTGTCTGCAATTCCAGCAGGAGAGAGGAGTTGACACTGCAGCCAAATCTGCGTTCACGTCGTTCTCCGCTTCGACAACCAACGGATGTTCCAGCTCGTGGACTCGAGACTGTTGCCAAGCTGTCGAGCGAGTAGCCGTCCTGACTTCTTCGAACCTGGTCACCAGCGATCGAAGTTCGGACAAATTTCGCGTTTCGTGAAAACAAATTTGCTGCTGAGTGTGTCCCAAAAGATTACCGCGAATTAAGTCAACAAATTCTGGTTCCGGCATATGCGTTCGTAGCAGGGTGTTCTTGACCATTTGAACCGTCAGGGGCGTAAAAGACACCACCGCCGACTGTTTCCAGCGGAAAATCTAAGTTTAACCGACTTGGAGAAAGTCCGCCGGCCGGTGACTTAGTTCTGCTGCGTGTCACGACTCCGGTTCTAGCGGTGGCGCCCTCCACGCCCCTAACTGACCAATAGTCCTGCGGTTCCAAAAAACGAAAATCCATAAAAGGAATTCACTGAAAAAAAATAATACTGAAACAGAAAAAAAAGAAAAAAAAGAAAAGAACCAAGGCCTCGAACACAACAAATGGCGCCCAACGTGGGGCTAGCCTCAGCTACGCTACGTGCACGCGCGAGTACAGAAAAATTCCGTGCAAAAAGTTGGTGGGAAAAAAGGTCTAAATTTCGTCGTTCTGCGACAGCATTTTTTCGCCTGAACGGCAACAGACCAAGTGTACAAGCTTTGTCGATTTTTTTTCACAGCAAAACATTGCATCCGACTTTTGTGTGGGCAATGTGGAACTTTCCTATCGACGAACCGTTTTGGCAACCCTTTAGGCGCCAACTCGGTTCCATAGGAAAGGGGAGCATTGTCTGCATATGGGACCGATGTGATGTAAGTTGGTCAAGCTTTAGTACTCGAGCCATTCCACTTTTGGTTCGTGAGTACCCAACTGAGAGCTGGGCATGCCCTGACCTAGCGGGCGTGTCCACAGACAGTTGGGAGTCCTACTCGCGAAACATTGGTGAGTTTGGTAATAGGAGCTATCGCTGAAATTTCGGAAAAGTACCTTAAATTCTGTGGCCGGCGAACTTTCACCAAGGCGGTTAAATTTAGATTTTCCGCTGGAAACAGTCGGCGGTGGTGTCTTTTACGCCCCTGACGGTTCAATTGGTCAAGAGCAAGGAGTGGATCAGCTCGCGAATCCAATTCTGCAATCACCAGAAAGGATAGTAGGTGAACGGTCACGTTGGTCCGACGTACATGACGCAGATATTCCGGCTGCAATAAATCCGGCGCCAGCGCGCTCGAATCCACCTTTGGTACGCACTGAACCGGGAGTAGACGACCTAAGGCGATAGATACGCACATTATAGAGGGAGGAATTGACACTGCAGTCACAACAACAACCGCCCAACGCAGGTTTGCCACCTCCACCACCACCAGCAAGTCGTAATGTCTGGAATGAATCCGTGCAATTTCGGGGCCGACTGATTCATGCGCCAGCTCAGATGGGCGATCGCAATGGCAACGGCTCAAATATGAGAATCCGCAATCTGGGAAGTCCCATTCGCCATTGGCGTTTGAGATTTAATGGCGACAGCCAAGCATTGCGAGCAGAAGAGTTAGTTTTTAGGGCCGAAGCTTTAGCTAGGGGGGATTTGGGCGGACGCATGGATCTGTTGGCCCAGAACTTCCATCTACTGTTAGACGAAAGACCAAACCAATGGTATTGGTTGTGGAGGAGGTCGAACGTGGAGACTTCTTGGGAATCATTGAAGGCGACGTTCTTGCAGGCTTGGGGCGAACGTAGCTCCGATTGGGAGGTACGAAAGCAGATGTTGGCGAGGCGGTAAGCTCTCAACGAATTGTATCTATCCTTTGAGCAGGATTTTACGGTTTTGCGCACCCTGCTACGAACGCATATGCCGGAACCAGAATTTGTTGACTTAATTCGCGGTAATCTTTTGGGACACACTCAGCAGCAAATTTGTTTTCACGAAACGCGAAATTTGTCCCAACTTCGATCGCTGGTGACCAGGTTCGAAAAAGTCAGGACGGCTACTCGCTCGACAGCTTGGCAACAGTCTCGAGCCCACGAGCTGGATCAGCCGTTGGTTGTCGAAGCGGAAAATGACGTGAGCGCAGATTTGGCTGCAGTGTCAACTCCTCTCTCCTGCTGGAATTGCAGACAGGAAGGGCATGGTTATAGGGATTGCGAGGTAACACCAAGAACAATCTTTTGCTACGGGTGCGGGAAGGCTGATGTAATTAAGCCAAAATGCACTCGATGCATGACAAAAAACGGGTCGAGGGACGAGAGGTTAGCGGTACCGCATCGCCCGTCAACGTCAAATCAGCCAGCCCGACCGCTGTAAACGACTCGAGTAGTGAGAGAACCCTTTTCCAATCCCCATCTGATTTAGTTATCCCAAATAAAAACATTTTATCACATTTTAATACCCCTTTAGAGTCCCCTCCAAATTTCAACTTACCTACCCAAACATTTTCATCCAACTTTGTAAGCCCTAGTAGAGTAAAATCTTCCCAACCAATTTTTTTTACACGACCAATACAACCTACCACGATCTTGCAGAAGAGAACAGGCGCGGATGAGGTACCGAATCGTTTACAGCCGGTCACATTAGAAGAACCAACTGATTCAAGAAGAAGTGCTCCTCATCCTCATAAAACGTACCATTAACATTTGAAGGAGTATGCGGAGGCGCGAAGGCGAATTTTTGGCACTGTTTCAAGCGCTCGTGCGAATGAATTATCCGAGTTAGCAAGCGAAACAAGTCGAAAAAAATCAGCCTTGCGCATGCGAATATTCTGGAGGATGGTGAGGGCCAAGAAGAAAGCGATTATTTCCACCATTATTACCAATCCGTTGGACATACGTCCATACGCCGTGGTATCCTTGTACGGAGTGGACGTTGAAGGACTCCTAGATAGTGGGTTATCGACCGGTCTGTCAAGAGGTGAAGATGGTGCAGCACAAAAGGTATTGGGCACAGTAACCACCGATATTATATTTCGCGGTGTTACCAAGCCTATCACGTTATCCATTGTGCCGAGCCTGTCGTAGAAATTGTACCTGGGGGTAGATTTCTGGCGATCATTCCAACTAGCTCCTAGCATCATCAGCGCGGTCGATACTCCCGATACTGCATCGCAACTGATAGCTCCGGATGCCCACCATTTAACGCCCACAGATGTGAAGAGGTTGGAAATGGTAAAGTCCAAATTTCCATCATGCGAAGTATACGGACCCGGTGTGACAAACGTCGAGCAACATAGTATAGACGTTGGTGATGCAAGTCCCATCAAACAGCGTCACTATCCTGTGTCTCCTGCGATCCAAAAACTCTTATATGACGAGATCGATCGCATGAGAGCACTTGGCGTTATAGAAACCAGCCAGAGTCCATGGAGCTCTCCTGTGGTTCTCGTGAGGAAGCCAGTCAAGGTCAGGTTATGTTTGGACTCGCGGAAAGTCAATAGTGTGACGAAGAAGAACGCATGTCCACTACCACACATTGATGGTATTTTAAGTTGTTTGCTGCGAGCCAATTTTATTACCAGCCTGGACCTCAAAGATGCCTTTTGGCAGATTCCTCTCGAGAACAAATCCAGGGAGTACACTGCGTTTACTGTTCCTGGCGGGCCTCTATACCTCTACACTCGCATGCATTTTGGGTTATGCAATGCGCCGCAAAGGATGTGTCGTTTGATGGACAAAGTCATCCCACCCGAGCTGAAGGAGCAGGTGTTCGTATATTTGGACGATCTGCTGTTGATTTCGGAAGATTTCGATTCCCATCTGGTTCTATTGACAGAAGTCGCAGATTGTTTGGAAAAGGCTGGCTTGACTATTAACGTCAACAAGGGCAAGTTTTGTCTAAAAGAGGTGAAATATCTCGGATACATCGTGGGAGAAGAAGGCTTGAAAACTGATCCCAACAAAGTTTCAGCCATCGTCGATTACCCTTCGCCTAAGTCCGCACGTCAAGTTTGACGCTTCCTTTGCATGGTAGGATGGTATCAGACACTCTAAAGAAGTCCAACCAGTTTGCTTGGACTACAGAGGCACAAACTTCCTTCCTATTAGTGAAAGACTTGTTGACGAAAGCCCCTTTATTAATCAACCCAGATTTTAAGAGGTCTTTCGTAATTCAATGCGACGCCAGTAAATCAGGTGTGGGTAGCGTTCTCTTCCAAGAAAACGACGACGGATCGGAACCTCCGGTGGCGTATATGTCACAGAAGCTCACTTCCGCTCAACGCAACTACAGCGTAACCGAACTCGAGTGTTATGCAGCTGTGTTGAGCGTGAAAAAATTTCGAGCCTATGTAGAAGGGACTGCGTTCAAAGTCATTACGGATCACGCAAGTCTCAAATGGCTCATGTCGCAGAAAGACCTACAAGGACGGTTGGCAAGATGGAGTTTGAAAATTCAGGGTTACGACTTCACAATCGAGCACCGACGAGGGAGCCTGAACGTTGTACCCGACGCTCTCTCTCGTGTATACGAAGAGGGATTACACGCGCTGATCGACGTGGCACCGATGGTGAACATGGATTCTCCAGAATTCTCTGGCAACGAACGCCGATCGGCTTCCTGACGTATGCGTGAGGGATGGTTTCGTATACAAGCGCACAGAGCCTCACAACGGTGACCCGATTGCTGAAGACAGGGCCTGGAAATTATGGATTCCATCAAGTCTTACGTCAGCTGCGATCGCTCAGGCGCACGAGGCAGACACCACGGTCCATGGTGGTTATGCCAAAACGCTAGAGCGAGTCAGGCGATTTTCGTACTGGCCCGAAATGGCTACACAAGTACTCACCTACGTTCTGACGTGCGACAACTGTAAAGAAACAAAGTCCCAGAACAGACCTCTACGAGCGCCTATGGGAGAACCGTTCCAGACTGATCAGCCATTCCAACACCTTTATATCGACGTACTTGGACCATATCCGCGTACCAAACGGGGTAAAATCGCTACTCTTATCGTCTTGGATCACTTCACAAAATTTCCCCTGTTACATCCTTTGGGGCGGATCACTGCTGAAGAGATCACCAACTATTTGGAGGGGCATGTCTTCCATACGTTTGGAACACCTGAGACGATCCTCTTCGATAACGGCTCTCAATTTAGGTCGAATGTGTTTAACACCATGCTGAACAAGTACGGAGTTAAACACCTGTACACCCCGAGCTACTCACCGCAAGCGAGTGCTTCGGAACGTGTCAACCAGTCCATCCTGGCCGGAATTCGAGCATTCATCACTGATGACCAAACACGATGGGATGAGAATCTAACCAAAATGGGATGTGCAAAATGGGATGTGCCCTTTGCAAACAATCTGCGACTTCAGCCAATAAAACCAGATGTGAATCGAAATCTTCAGAAATTAACAGCAGATCGTCCAAATATACAAATACCTGCTCCTTCTGCTCGGGTTAGATGACTTTGTCCATCAGACGACACATCCTTTGCGGTGCGTTGCATAACCCAAAAGGCATGCGAGTGTAGTGGTATAAACGCAGTTTACTCCCTGGATTTGTTCTCGAGAGGAATCTGCCAAAAGGCGTCTTTGAGGTCTAGGCTGGTAATAAAATTGGCTCGCGGCAAACGACTTAGGATACCGTCAATATGTGGTAATGGATAAGCATCCTTCTTCGTCACACTATTGACTTTCCGCGAGTCCAAACACAACCTGACCTTGCCTGGCTTCCTCACGAGAACCACAGGCGAGCTCCATGGACTCTGGCTGGTCTCAATTACGCCAAGTGCTCTCATGCGATCGATCTCGTCATACAAGAGTTTTTGGATCACAGGAGACACTGGATAATGACGTTGCGTGATGGGCACTTGCATCACCAACGTCTATACTGTGTTGTTCGACGTTGGTCACACCGAGTCCGTATACTTCGTATGATGGAAATTTGGACTTTACCATTTCCAACCTCTTTACATCTGTGAGCGTTAAATGGTGGGCATCCGGAGCTATCAGTTGCGATGCAGTATCGGGAGTATCGACCGCACTGATGATGCTAGGAGCTAGTTGAAATGATCGCCAGAAATCTACCCCCAGGTACAATTTCTGTGACAGGCTCGGCACAATGGATAGCGTGATAGGCTTGGTAACACCGCGAAAAGTAATATCGGTGGTTACTGTGCCCAATACCTTTTGTGCTGCACCATCAGCGGTCTTCACCTCTTGACAGACCGGTCGATAACTCACCTGTGCATCATGGAGACGTTGTAGAGCGTTTGCCCCCAGGCAACGGATGCTCGCCCCACTATCGAGGAGTCCTTCAACGTCCACTCCGTACAAGGATACCACGGCGTGGAAATAATCGCTTTCTTCTTGGCCCTCACCATCCTCCAGAATACGCGCATGCGCAAGGCTGATTTTTTTCGACTTATTTCGCTTGCTACCTCGGATAATTCGTTCGCACGAGCGCTTGAAACAGTGCCAAAAATTCGCCATCGCGCCTCCGCATACTCCTTCAAACGTTAATGGTACGGTTAATGAGGATGGGGAGCACTTCGTCTTGAATCCGTTGGTTCTTCTAATGACCAGGCTGTAAACGATTCGGTACCTCATCCATGTCTGTTCTCTTCTGCAGAATCGTGGTGGGTTGTATTGGTCGTGTAAAAAAAATTGGTGGTGATGATTTTACTCTACTAGGGTTTACAAAATTGGATGAAAATGTTTGGGTAGGTAAGTTGAAATTTGGAGGGGACTCTAAAGGGGTATTCAAAAGTGGTAAAATGTTTTTATTTGGGATATCTAAGTCAAATGGGGATTGGGAAAGGGTTCTCTCACTACTCGAGTCGTTTACAGCGGTCGGGTTGGCTGATTTGACGTTGACGGGCGATGCGGTACCGCTAACCTCTCGTCCCTCGACCCGTTTTTTGTCATGCATCGAGTGCATTTTGGCTTAATTACATCAGCCTTCCCGCACCCGTAGCAAAAGATTGTTCTTGGTGTTACCTCGCAATCCCTATAACCATGCCCTTCCTGTCTGCAATTCCAGCAGGAGAGAGGAGTTGACACTGCAGCCAAATCTGCGTTCACGTCGTTCTCCGCTTCGACAACCAACGGATGTTCCAGCTCGTGGACTCGAGACTGTTGCCAAGATGTCGAGCGAGTAGCCGTCCTGACTTCTTCGAACCTGGTCACCAGCGATCGAAGTTCGGACAAATTTCGCGTTTCGTGAAAACAAATTTGCTGCTGAGTGTGTCCCAAAAGATTACCGCGAATTATGTCAACAAATTCTGGTTCCGGCATATGCGTTCGTAGCAGGGTGTTCTTGACCATTTGAACCGTCAGGGGCGTAAAAGACACCACCGCCGACTGTTTCCAGCGGAAAATCTAAGTTTAACCGACTTGGAGAAAGTCCGCCGGCCGCTGACTTAGTTCTGCTGCGTGTCACGACTCCGGTTCTAGCGGTGGCGCCCTCCACGCCCCTAACTGACCAATAGTCCTGCGGTTCCAAAAAACGAAAATCCATAAAAGGAATTCACTGAAAAAAATAATAATACTGAAACAGAACAAAAAGAAAAGAACCAAGGCCTCGAACACAACAAATGGCGCCCAACGTGGGGCTAGCTTCAGCTACGCTACGTGCACAAAGCGTAGCCCATCAACACGCGCGAGTACAGAAAAATTCCGTGCAAAAAGTTGGTGGGAAAAAGGTCTAAATTTCGTCGTTCTGCGACAGCATTTTTTCGCCTGAACGGCAACAGACCAAGTGTACAAGCTTTGTCGATTTTTTTTCACAGCAAAACATTGCATCCGACTTTTGTGTGGGCAATGTGGAACTTTCCTATCGACGAACCGTTTTGGCAACCCTTTAGGCGCCAACTCGGTTCCATAGGAAAGGGGAGCATTGTCTGCATATGGGACCGATGTGATGTAAGTTGGTCAAGCTTTAGTACTCGAGCCATTCCACTTTTGGTTCGTGAGTACCCAACTGAGAGCTGGGCATGCCCTGACCTAGCGGGCGTGTCCACAGACAGTTGGGAGTCCTACTCGCGAAACATTGGTGAGTTTGGTAATAGGAGCTATCGCTGAAATTTCGGAAAAGTACCTTAAATTCTGTGGCCGGCGAACTTTCACCAAGGCGGTTAAATTTAGATTTTCCGCTGGAAACAGTCGGCGGTGGTGTCTTTTACGCCCCTGACGGTTCAATTGGTCAAGAGCAAGGAGTGGATCAGCTCGCGAATCCAATTCTGCAATCACCAGAAAGGATAGTAGGTGAACGGTCACGTTGGTCCGACGTACATGACGCAGATATTCCGGCTGCAATAAATCCGGCGCCAGCGCGCTCGAATCCACCTTTGGTACGCACTGAACCGGGAGTAGACGACCTAAGGCGATAGATACGCACATTATAGAGGGAGGAATTGACACTGCAGTCACAACAACAACCGCCCAACGCAGGTTTGCCACCTCCACCACCACCAGCAAGTCGTAATGTCTGGAATGAATCCGTGCAATTTCGGGGCCGACTGATTCATGCGCCAGCTCAGATGGGCGATCGCAATGGCAACGGCTCAAATATGAGAATCCGCAATCTGGGAAGTCCCATTCGCCATTGGCGTTTGAGATTTAATGGCGACAGCCAAGCATTGCGAGCAGAAGAGTTAGTTTTTAGGGCCGAAGCTTTAGCTAGGGGGGATTTGGGCGGACGCATGGATCTGTTGGCCCAGAACTTCCATCTACTGTTAGACGAAAGACCAAACCAATGGTATTGGTTGTGGAGGAGGTCGAACGTGGAGACTTCTTGGGAATCATTGAAGGCGACGTTCTTGCAGGCTTGGGGCGAACGTAGCTCCGATTGGGAGGTACGAAAGCAGATGTTGGCGAGGCGGTAAGCTCTCAACGAATTGTATCTATCCTTTGAGCAGGATTTTACGGTTTTGCGCACCCTGCTACGAACGCATATGCCGGAACCAGAATTTGTTGACTTAATTCGCGGTAATCTTTTGGGACACACTCAGCAGCAAATTTGTTTTCACGAAACGCGAAATTTGTCCCAACTTCGATCGCTGGTGACCAGGTTCGAAAAAGTCAGGACGGCTACTCGCTCGACAGCTTGGCAACAGTCTCGAGTCCACGAGCTGGATCAGCCGTTGGTTGTCGAAGCGGAAAATGACGTGAGCGCAGATTTGGCTGCAGTGTCAACTCCTCTCTCCTGCTGGAATTGCAGACAGGAAGGGCATGGTTATAGGGATTGCGAGGTAACACCAAGAACAATCTTTTGCTACGGGTGCGGGAAGGCTGATGTAATTAAGCCAAAATGCACTCGATGCATGACAAAAAACGGGTCGAGGGACGAGAGGTTAGCGGTACCGCATCGCCCGTCAACGTCAAATCATCCAGCCCGACCGCTGTAAACGACTCGAGTAGTGAGTGAACCCTTTTCCAATCCCCATCTGATTTAGTTATCCCAAATAAAAACATTTTATCACATTTTAATACCCCTTTAGAGTCCCCTCCAAATTTCAACTTACCTACCCAAACATTTTCATCCAACTTTGTAAGCCCTAGTAGAGTAAAATCTTCCCAACCAATTTTTTTTACACGACCAATACAACCTACCACGATCTTGCAGAAGAGAACAGGCGCGGATGAGGTACCGAATCGTTTACAGCCGGTCACATTAGAAGAACCAACTGATTCAAGAAGAAGTGCTCCTCATCCTCATAAAACGTACCATTAACATTTGAAGGAGTATGCGGAGGCGCGAAGGCGAATTTTTGGCACTGTTTCAAGCGCTCGTGCGAATGAATTATCCGAGTTAGCAAGCGAAACAAGTCGAAAAAAATCAGCCTTGCGCATGCGAATATTCTGGAGGATGGTGAGGGCCAAGAAGAAAGCGATTATTTCCACCATTATTACCAATCCGTTGGACATACGTCCATACGCCGTGGTATCCTTGTACGGAGTGGACGTTGAAGGACTCCTAGATAGTGGGTTATCGACCGGTCTGTCAAGAGGTGAAGATGGTGCAGCACAAAAGGTATTGGGCACAGTAACCACCGATATTATATTTCGCGGTGTTACCAAGCCTATCACGTTATCCATTGTGCCGAGCCTGTCGTAGAAATTGTACCTGGGGGTAGATTTCTGGCGATCATTCCAACTAGCTCCTAGCATCATCAGCGCGGTCGATACTCCCGATACTGCATCGCAACTGATAGCTCCGGATGCCCACCATTTAACGCCCACAGATGTGAAGAGGTTGGAAATGGTAAAGTCCAAATTTCCATCATACGAAGTATACAGACTCGGTGTGACAAACGTCGAGCAACATAGTATAGACGTTGGTGATGCAAGTCCCATCAAACAGCGTCACTATCCTGTGTCTCCTGCGATCCAAAAACTCTTATATGACGAGATCGATCGCATGAGAGCACTTGGCGTTATAGAAACCAGCCAGAGTCCATGGAGCTCTCCTGTGGTTCTCGTGAGGAAGCCAGGCAAGGTCAGGTTATGTTTGGACTCGCGGAAAGTCAATAGTGTGACGAAGAAGAACGCATGTCCACTACCACACATTGATGGTATTTTAAGTTGTTTGCTGCGAGCCAATTTTATTACCAGCCTGGACCTCAAAGACGCCTTTTGGCAGATTCCTCTCGAGAACAAATCCAGGGAGTACACTGCGTTTACTGTTCCTGGCGGGCCTCTATACCTCTACACTCGCATGCATTTTGGGTTATGCAATGCACCGCAAAGGATGTGTCGTTTGATGGACAAAGTCATCCCACCCGAGCTGAAGGAGCAGGTGTTCGTATATTTGGACGATCTGCTGTTGATTTCGGAAGATTTCGATTCCCATCTGGTTCTATTGACAGAAGTCGCAGATTGTTTGGAAAAGGCTGGCTTGACTATTAACGTCAACAAGGGCAAGTTTTGTCTAAAAGAGGTGAAATATCTCGGATACATCGTGGGAGAAGAAGGCTTGAAAACTGATCCCAACAAAGTTTCAGCCATCGTCGATTACCCTTCGCCTAAGTCCGCACGTCAAGTTCGACGCTTCCTTTGCATGGTAGGATGGTATCAGACACTCTAAAGAAGTCCAACCAGTTTGCTTGGACTACAGAGGCACAAACTTCCTTCCTATTAGTGAAAGACTTGTTGACGAAAGCCCCTTTATTAATCAACCCAGATTTTAAGAGGTCTTTCGTAATTCAATGCGACGCCAGTAAATCAGGTGTGGGTAGCGTTCTCTTCCAAGAAAACGACGACGGATCGGAATCTCCGGTGGCGTATATGTCACAGAAGCTCACTTCCGCTCAACGCAACTACAGCGTAACCGAACTCGAGTGTTATGCAGCTGTGTTGAGCGTGAAAAAATTTCGAGCCTATGTAGAAGGGACTGCGTTCAAAGTCATTACGGATCACGCAAGTCTCAAATGGCTCATGTCGCAGAAAGACCTACAAGGACGGTTGGCAAGATGGAGTTTGAAAATTCAGGGTTACGACTTCACAATCGAGCACCGACGAGGGAGCCTGAACGTTGTACCCGACGCTCTCTCTCGTGTATACGAAGAGGGATTAAACGCGCTGATCGACGTGGCACCGATGGTGAACATGGATTCTCCAGAATTCTCTGGCAACGAACGCCGATCGGCTTCCTGACGTATGCGTGAGGGATGGTTTCGTATACAAGCGCACAGAGCCTCACAACGGTGACCCGATTGCTGAAGACAGGGCCTGGAAATTATGGATTCCATCAAGTCTTACGTCAGCTGCGATCGCTCAGGCGCACGAGGCAGACACCACGGTCCATGGTGGTTATGCCAAAACGCTAGAGCGAGTCAGGCGATTTTCGTACTGGCCCGAAATGGCTACACAAGTACTCACCTACGTTCTGGCGTGCGACAACTGTAAAGAAACAAAGTTCCCGAACAGACCTCTACGAGCGCCAATGGGAGAACCGTTCCAGACTGATCAGCCATTCCAACACCTTTATATCGACGTACTTGGACCATATCCGCGTACCAAACGGGGTAAAATCGCTACTCTTATCGTCTTGGATCACTTCACAAAATTTCCCCTGTTACATCCTTTGGGGCGGATCACTGCTGAAGAGATCACCAACTATTTGGAGGGGCATGTCTTCCATACGTTTGGAACACCTGAGACGATCCTCTTCGATAACGGCTCTCAATTTAGGTCAAATGTGTTTAACACCATGCTGAACAAGTACGGAGTTAAACACCTGTACACCCCGAGCTACTCACCGCAAGCGAGTGCTTCGGAACGTGTCAACCAGTCCATCCTGGCCGGAATTCGAGCATTCATCACTGATGACCAAACACGATGGGATGAGAGTCTAACCAAAATGGGATGTGCCCTTCGGAGCTCACTCCACCAAGCCACTGGATTTTCTCCTTATCAGGTTTTGTTTGGAAATCACATGATGTTGCACGGGAAGGACTACGAACTGCTGAAGCATTTGCGAGCGTTGGGAGAGTCAAATGTACAGCTTCGACCTCGCGAGGAAACTCCTATCGTGAGGCAACTGGTGCAGACGAAAATAAGGGTCGCACATGAGGACAGTAGCAAGCGTTATAATCTGCGTGCTGCTAAAACACAATTATGTGTAGGTCAAGAGGTATTCAGAAGAAATTTTTCCTTGTCCACAGCCGCGCAGAACTATAACGCCAAGCTTTCAAAGAAGTTCCTCAAGTGCAGGATTCGTCGTGTGCTAGGCAACTCACGATACGAATTGGAGGATTTAGGAGGCAAACGTCTGGGGATCTACCACTCCAAGGATCTAAGGCAGTGATCTGAGGGGTACAACACCTATAGCCCGGCACTCAGTCGTGCGCACGAGACTAGGCGGCATGGCAACTTTCCTTAGTCGATTCGGCGCTGGAAATCAACGGCGAATCGCCTATGTTGTTGAGTTGCCGAAGAATTTATTCTTCCGGTGGTTGTTATTGCGCTCAATGTGCGACACCTGTCGGGCATTGAGCGCATTTACCAACACCAACTTGCGCGCAGACACACAAAAAATATTTACCGAAGGTTCTACCGTTACTTGGTAAAGGCCGGAAACGCAAGTGGAGAGAGAGTCCATTTTACCACCGCGCCAAGCGCTACAACGCCAGAGAAAAAAGTTCTATTTTCCGGTTTTAATCCGAATCGCGTCGCAACTAGGTCGAAAAAAATGACTCGAAAGTGTAACGCGCGGTTAGAGGAACAGTTGTCGGTTTGCATGTGAATATGCCAGTCAAAAGGTGCAGTAAACGGCTGAAATTTTGTTTTGCTCAGGGTCAACACGCCGCAGTGCAGCAGCAGCAGGGAGTTTTTTTGTATCATTGACTCGATTTGGGTTTGAAATTTGTTTGCCATGCCGTCGCCCGAGGTCCCGTGGCACCTCTTCGCAAAAGTTTAATCGGGACGCACGACGTACTTTCTCGGCCGGTTTTGTAAAGCGTCAAAGCGTCGTGATTTTTGTTTCGGCCCAAAAAAAAAATCTAAATTTCGGAAAATCCGACGAATTTCCAATCGCATGTTGTTCGCGTTTTTTTTAACAGTTCAAACGGAAAGCGTTTCGTGCGGTAAAAGTACGGCTCGCAAGAAAAGTTTCGGGTTCGAAGAACGAAAAAGAAGAAATGCGGTTGGGAACGGGAGGCTTTCACGAGAAGACAAACCATGCGAACGATATGACGACGATGTGTTGAGGATCTTGGAACGTCATTTTACAAGAAATACAAAATAATTTACGGAAAGACGTAACCTAAATCGAAGACGAACCGAGGCGAATTGCCGAAATTTTTGTTTCCTGCATTCCTTCTTATTTCGGGCAGCGTCGAATTAGCCATCTATTTATTATATTGCGTGATACAGTGGTTTCATTTTTTTTCTGATTTTTTGTGATCTAAACTGTACCTTTGTATAAATGTTTTGGCGCGATCGCTTCTAAAATGCGGACGAGTATTCGCTGTGAAAAGGGCTGTAGCATGATTTGACTCTTCAAAATTAAAATCATCTTCGCGCAATCGACGAGCGTATTTGAAAAGGAGAGTGCTGAATCTTGGTCGAGCATAATCGGAATGTGTGATCGCTGTGCGGATAAGAATGTAAACAATTATCATGCGCGGTCGCATCGATAAAGTGTGTTAGTACATGCTCCACCTTGGCTATGACCCATAATAATACCTACGGAAGAATGCATCAAGAAACATATTAGCGATTATAGTTGCTACCATTTTCGTCAGCGCGCCTTGCAGACAATTCTGAAATCTGTCACTATGACAACAATAAACTAAAATATTTTCTATAATGTCGTAATTTCGCATTATAATTCTTCGATTATTTGACTTAAACGAATGTATCGCAGTTAAAACAATAAACAAATGAAGTACCAGATTAAACCGCAAGTGAACGTATCAATGAATGAGAAACGAATGAATTAAAATCTTAAATTGAGATTAAAATTTTAAAATGAT
Organism: Beris chalybata; assembly: GCA_949128065.1. Taxonomy (NCBI): domain Eukaryota; kingdom Metazoa; phylum Arthropoda; class Insecta; order Diptera; family Stratiomyidae; genus Beris; species Beris chalybata. The sequence continues at coordinate 70,162,134 of OX421897.1, read as the reverse complement.
TAAAAAAAAAAAAATACATTGAATTAAAATATACCAGCTTGTGTTCCGGTTTTTATTAACAAAATGATTTTAAATAAAAAAAAATTAAAATTTAACATGTATAATAATAAACATAAAAAGTAAAAATTTGGGAAAAGGAATGGCGGCTGCGATGAAGAGCGAAATTTAAAAAAAAAAAAACAAAAAAAAGTTTAGGAACTAAAATATACGTCAGAATAAAATGAAGTAGGATAATTATACTTTAGGAACTAAAATATACGTCAGAATAAAATGTAGCAGGGAATTATAATAAAAATAAAAAAAAAAAAAAAAAATGGATTAAGTAATTTAGGAATAAAATATACAAAAAAAAAAAAATACATTTAAAGAAGGAATTAGCCTACGGTCGACCAAGGAAGAGTTAAGAGCCATATCTCTTATAAACTCTCCAGTTGGTGGTTCGCATTCTCCCTCTCTATCTATGTAAACTACGGAATCTGTATCATAGTATAAAACGCGATCTCCTAGTTGATTTAAATAATGGTACAGTTTCAGTCGGGCTTGCATCGTTGTGTATGCTGCTATACATACATTAACCGTGGGTAAGCACTCGGCCACTTCTTCCTTATATTCCCAGTTGACAACAAGAGTTTCTTCGTTAATGGGTAGCACATGACAAACCTCGAAAGATGGATTGGTAAGCAGTTCATATAATTTTTTTAGGGCTGATTTATTATGCTGGTTTTTGGCAGATTTTCCCTCTGTCCAAATTTGCCCCAGAACGAATTTAATATCAGTTTGGCTAGAGATCTTAAACCTGTGTTACCTACAATTTGATCGAACTCTAGTTTGACGTCCTCAATTGACAGAAAATCCTCAATATACTTTTCTTTTGTCTCCTGAGAAGAGCATTTACCCGGCCAGCCTGATAGTTGCTGTTTCATCTTAATAAACTTGTTCATCATAGCCGTGAACAATCCATCAGTCGATGCTATTTTATTGTACTGTTTCACATCATAGCTCCATATCTCATATACTTCGAGCAACTTGTACCCCTTTTCTAAAGCTTTCTTCACCTCATCTTTTACCCAGGTCCCTATCAATGCTCTTTCTTCATTAGCGTGAGGGCAAAATTCGTCCTGGTTTTTATCTTCACTACATTTTCTGCAAAGTGAAAACATCAACTTGTTGTTTTGTTTAAGAGGCAGCACGGGGTGTAGTAAATCTTCTGGTTCCAGTATTTTGCACTTAATTATTCCCTCTATCTTCTTTAAATCAAGCTTGGAACAGCTATCATTACCAACATATAGTGTTGGGTGGCCAATAGGGAATTTGCCGTTTTTGCAGACCCATGGGTAAAGAGAACACACGTCTAAGGTCGTTTCTCAATTCCTTACTAAGTCTACGTCTACGTCTATGTTGACGTCACAGCATAGCATTGTTATTATAGCAGTTTAGAGAAAGCTCGAAATGGATCAGCTGATGCTTATTTGACACTGCAAAAATCAAAAATTTGAATTTTTTTACGTTTCCTTAAGCTTGTATTATACTGTTGGACCAAGTGGTCATTACAGTGTATATACAAGCTTTCGATTGACTGATAGCCAAGACACAAACCAACAGAAATCTAGACAAGCTCTTGCTAGGTTTGACGTCATAGTTGCGTCATAACTGCTATAAATAGACGTAGACGTAGACTTAGAAAGGAATTGAGAAACGACCTAAATATTTGATTTTTTCCCCGGGTTTACACTTATAGTAACTATAGGTGTTTCCAGCTCGCCCACCATAAAATGCATCTCTCGGTTTTAAGGGGGAACAGATAATTCACCATCTTTTTATCGATACTAAACTGCCTATCGAAATCACAAGCCCACATTTCAATTACTTCATAACCAACAGAGCCTAAGCGGCCAGTTTTTGAAACAGTTCTTTCATATCGTTGATTTAACGTATCGGTTGAATCGTCATGCAGAGGCTCGTCACGATTATACCTTAGGCAGGAGATGTGGCCGTGATAATAACATCCGTGAAATTCGAAAATTTGCTGAGTTTCGTAGCAGTATCCATCCACTTTAACGCCGTTTACTATAGCTTCTCGTCCATTTGCTGCATGTTGAATATTAGTTTTACGCTGATCCGCCTCCCATAATAGCCACTGTATAGCCTCCTTCGACTAATTATCAGCATAGCGGTACCCCTTTTTAGGAAATACCCCAATTGTATTGGGTTTCAGAAAATTACGTCTGAAAACAAGGTTACATGCCGAGGCTATAGTTGTAGCTTCTACGAACGGGTCAACGTTGCGTTCGGTTATCATTAAATTTCGAAATTTCAGGCATGCTTCAGTCAGGATCTGTACGTCACTTTTACAATATTCCACCAAGTCTCGCTGCATATTGAATTCTTCATTCCTGTGCTGTTTATACCATTTTTGGAAAGTGTAACGATCTTCTGGTTTCATTAAGTTCGGGCTATAATATTTAGCTAACGGCAATGGTCCAACATATTTTTCATGTTCTATAGTATTAAATAGGTGCGGAAAATAGCGCTTTTTTAAAACTCAATGGTAAATTAAAAGCTTTCGGTAACTGTGATAGAGACATGGGAAAATAATTTAAAGAATTAAGAAATTTAACGTTACCTATCTGCATCGTTATAATCTTCGTTCCTCTCATTATTAACTCTGCTTTTATGTCTGTCTGATAAAGTATGCGATTGAGAAGAAACTGATGGTCGAACGCTTGACCATTATGAGCAATTACAATAACTTTCCTGAATATCTTTCTTTGATTCAACAAATACCCCAAAAAAAATTCTACTGGTTTGACTCTTAATACTTGTTCTCTTAAACCACATTTTGGGCACATATTTAGTTTCTCATCAATGCACTGGTCACATCTTTGCTGAAACACACATTAATTGGGCTCATGTAATTTTATTTCTCCAATTGAGACTTGGTCTTCTATTGTTTTTTCGTCACCAATTTTTTCTTGGCGTGTTTCAAGATCATAGAAAACATAAAGAATATTTTTGCTCTGCAGTTTACGCCTGTCAGGCCAAATGAAACAGGCATGCCCTTGCGGTACGTTAGTCTTACAAATTTTACAAAAAATTTCTCCACATACCATATATGCGTTTTACATGTGTTAAAAGTTTTGAGGCACTCGAGGCACCGTTTTACTTTCTCGCAGACGCTTCCCTTAACCAACGATCCAGCAGCTAAATGTTTTTCGTAGCACTCTTGACCCCTAAACTCTCGGTTACAGTCTTTGCAGAATTTATTTTTTAAATTACTTAAACACACTGGAAACTGTTGACAGCATGGACATGTTTTTTCGCAACGGTGGTAGTTTTTGTGAAAAATAGCTGCAAGAAAAGGCCGATGTAAGTGAAGTTATCACGTTGAAATGTCCCTTATGGTGTACCAGATTTAGGCGCTTACCATCCCTATGGCCCTCGAAAATAACATTTCGCCCTTTACATCCGTATTGATAGACCACAATTTTATACGAGTCCTTAAGAACCTCCTGAAGTATTCTTAATTCGGGAATTCCAGCACCCTCATTCAATATACTAACTTTTGATTTTGCTAGTAGCTCCATAACAAGGCGAGTTTGAAGTTTTCCTACATCCTTTCTAATCTTAGTGTAGTTAGAGTCTTTTTCAACAGCAGCAATTGCAACAACTAGGGCTCGAAGTAGACATAGGTTGTCTTTGTTATTTATGGTAACAATACCCAATCTACTGGCACACTCCTCATCAAAAGAATTGTATTTTCTTGTACGGCCAGTACCAGACGGCAGGCGTACTGATGTTATTCCTAAGCGAAATGTATCCGTACTTAGTCCAGCAGAATTGCTTTAGAAAATCTTTGAAAGCAACTCCCAAATATTGGCCATTTTAATAGAAGCAGCTTCCCTAATTCATCCATGCAGGCCCCCGCTCCTTGAAGCCTTCCCCACAAAAAGTAATTCCGACCTGATCTGTAGGCTGAAGGTCCTGAGCAATGTATTCTACAATATCTTGCAAAGACTTCTTAACCCAGCTAGTAGGCTCCACGTTATCTGGCACGGATTTGATTTTAAATTCCAATTTCCTACCTCGCATATTAAACCGTTTGACCTGTGTAGTGCAATCTTTTATAATTATAAAACGAGACATTTTCAAAGTTATAAAAGAACGTCTGGTCACAAGTGCCGCTCGACAAGAAATGACTAAAAGGTGTTTGCTGGTACTATATAAGCTATCCTTATTACGGCGGCTCCTTCTGTTCTCCAATATTCGTAGATATGCTGTCAAGCTATTCTCTAATCATATGTCCCGTGTGGTATTCCGTAGTTCCAAGGATCCTTGTGCTCCTCAAGGGCTTTTGATATGCTGGTAACTTGTCTGTATATCTTCAACAAGCCTCTGATGAATTTGCGTCTTTTCGCTAAAAGACTAAAAATAAAGTTAATTAGTAAATCATAAAATAAAAGGAAATTATTCTCACCTCATAAAAATATCCCAGTAGTTATTTTTCCACTCTTAGACACATATATATCAGGAAGTGATGTCTAATTTTTTTTTTAATTATCACTGTAATCTGAAATTTTTAATTTTAGTTTGGTTTAGATTAATTTTTACTGGTTTGGCTATCAACAAAAAACCTTAACCCATAAAAAGCTGAATTTGTTCCAGTACGGTGAGAAGTCAATATGATTATACTCTACGGTATCTTTAGCCGCCACTTTTATACAATTTCACTGTGCACAAACACAAACTACTTCTACACAAACTACAAAGAAGTCTGCACAACCAATCAGTCAACCATTTACCTCTAGCACATTAATTATGGAAAATATTGTAGCAGTCTACAATGTTGTATGAGCCGTTACATACCTCTGATACACTTTATCCACCATGCGTGTGCGGAGAATACATATGATAATCTAGTTATGATACTTTTTGAAGTTTTCAGAAACAATTTCATAATATTAAGCAATAATGTTGAGTGTACTGATGCATTGCACCAATTAAAACAATAATAAACACGCAAAAATTGTCGCATGAACCGGAAAAGATGCATGTAAAAACGCATAACCCGTAAGTCACAACGGCAACGCAAGCCGGCGCAGCCTAGGTGTCAAAAAGTTGAGCACGGTGTTCTTCTATTGTGGTAGGCACAACGGAAGCAGCTTAACGCAGCCATCAAAAAAAGTTCGCCAACTTTGAACTTTTTCATTGCCCATAGTTAACATCAAAATCAAGAAGTGACTTTTTTATCTTTACAACATCGAATGGCTACTTGATCTGACCGGAGTGAATTAAAATTAGTTTAAAAACCTTTTTTAGTTGTTCGCTGCGTCGTATGCACGAATACGAACGCTTTTTGGAAAATTTGAAATTTATTTAAAACTCAACCTGACGCAGAGAGTGAATAGTTATGTGACTTGATGTTTTACTGAGTGCGTAAGGCTGCGCCGTGCTGCCTGATTCTACTTTGTATGTGACTCAAGCATAAAGCTACTGCAACTCATTATATATTCTAAAAATAGAAAGGAAAAATCTGTTTCATTCAATACTTTTTGAAGTTTTCAGAAACAATTGCATAATATTAAGCAATAATGTTGAGTGTACTGATGCATCACATCAATTAAAACAATAATAAACACGCAAAAATTGTCACACGAACCGGAAAAGATGCATGTAAAAACGCATAAAGCTACTGCAACTCATTATATATTCTAAAAATAGAAAGGAAAAATCTGTTTCATTCAATACTTTTTGAAGTTTTCAGAAACAATTTCATAATATTAAGCAATAATGTTGAGTGTACTGGAGCAGAAAACAAGATTTCGGTTTGATGATTGTCGTTCATAAGAAATAATTCACATCTTAATAGGTGCAACATTGTGGTTACCATTATCACAATTCTGGCATTCTATAATATATGAAATAACCCCTGATGGCAATCTATTTCGGAGAGAATTATTCGAATCTTAATAGGCACAACATTGTGTATGCCCTTATCATAGTACTTAGCATTCGAGAATTAATTTAATTGATACAATAATTTGTTGCATTAATATAAGGAATAACCTCGAAAGTAAGTATAAAAGTCGTGCTTCATTATGACAGAGGAATATTTTAATACTGGCCTTTTTAAGACAGACCACTGCTAGCAATTATGGGTAAGTGAGAATGTTTATTTTTTTAAAAAGCATATTTTACAGAAAATAGATAGAGGAGCGCCTTTTAGACCGTGAGGAGGATAAGAATGCGGGAATATCTGGAGGATAGCCAAGATGTGATTAGAAGCAAAAAACAAAAAACAAAGTATAGTTCTATGAAAATACAGACGGATGAAGGAACCACCTCAACGTCAGTTTGTGAGGGGGAAAACCTCGCTGTTGAAGAGCGCTGGAGGCGATGGAGCGATTCAGTGAAATGCAGTAGATTACCAGTATGCGTGGTTACACAACAAAGGAGGCTAGAAACAATTGTTATAGTTGACTGAAAATATATATTTCATTTAAATATAAATAAAAATATTGTTTTTTTTTTGCGATTACGAATTATGAAAAACATGCAGAAAAGCACTAGTGATAGTGATGAACCTGTTAAAATATTTTCAGATACCCTGATTTTCTGATAGAGCTCTTCGGTACTTATAGGCCAGCCATCTGTGCGATTTTGATAATTTTTAAATTAACAAATGTGGAATAATCATGAAAGGTCTTAAATACTTACATGACCAGCAATCATATGAAGTAAACATGTTCGAAAAAATATGCTTGAATATCGGATAATTTTCGAGTATAGTTGTGTTAATTAGCAGAAACATTTCTTCATAGCTCTTACAATACACGGTGATATATGTAATTTGAAAAAACTCAAAAGATCTGTTTCATTTGTACAAACAAATTATTATATTGTCGGTTAGGGGCAATAGCATTGCAAAAATACCGCAAACCTAATGTTGTCACACGAACCGGAAAAGTACGCGTAAAAGCTACTGCAACTCATTATATAATCTAAAAATAGCTGTTTAAACTGTCCAGGTAGCTATTTTTGAATGGTAAATAAAACCTAAAAGTGGAAAAAATCTGTTTCATTCAATACTTTTTGAAGTTTTCAAAAACAATTTCATAATATTAAGCAATAATGTTGACTGTACTGATGCATCGCATCAATTAGAACAATAAAAAGCGCGAAAATTGACGCATGAGCCGTAAAAATGTGTAAAAATCCTATTTTATTTAGTACTTTTGAAGTTTTCAAGCGCAATTTCATAACTATAAGCAATAATATTGGCTAAGGAGATGCATCACATTATTTAAGCTGCACGAAAATAACTATTAATTTGTATCTCTATTTTGCCTATACTTTGTGTTTACTACCTTGTACTTTTTCGGCGCAAATATTTCTGGCAATAACTTTTCGGTTTCCAATACGTTGTACTGAATCATACTTGTACGGCTTTTCCCCGACGCAAATATTTCTGGCAATAACTTTTCGGTTTCCGATACCCTACCCTGGATTGCACTTGTATTACATAATCTAAGAGTAGTTGTTTAAACTGTCTGTGATAGTTCCTTTTGGCTGCTAAAAACGTAAAAACCTGTTTCATTCAATACTTTTTGAAGTTTTCAGCTACAATTTCATAATATTAGGCAATAATATTGGCTAAAAAGATTAAAAAGAATTAAAACAAAATAAATACACAAAAGTTGCCACATGAACTGGAAAAATACGCGTAAAAGTTACTGCAGCTCATTACATAATCTAAAAATAGTTGTTTTAACTGTCTGTGATAGTTCTTTTTGACTACAAAAAAAACCTAAAAACCTGTTTCATTCAATACTTTTTGAAGTTTTGAGATACGATTTTATAATATTAAACAATAACGTTAGCAAAAGTGTTGCATCATCTCTTACAAAAATATTAAAATGCATGAAAATTGACGCATGAGTCGTGAAAAATGCGAAAAAACTGTTTCATTCAATACTTTTGAAGTTTTCAGTCACAATTTTATAATAATATCAGCTAAAACGTTGCACCGCCTTCTACAAAAATATGAGCCGTAAAAGTGCGAAAAATTCTGTTTCATTCAATACTTTTGAAGTTTTTAGACGTTATTTCATAATATCGGTTCAATAATATCGGTTAAAGTGCGCAAAAATGCGAAAAATCTTGTTTCATTCAATACTTTTGAAGTTTTCAGTCACAATTTCATAATATTAGTTGAAGTGTTGCATCGTTTCCCTCAAAAATAATAAAACGCGCGAAAATTGACGCATGAACCGAAAAAATGCGAAAAACCTGCTTCATTCAATACTTTTGAAGTTTTCAGACACAATTTCATAACATTAAGCAATAATACTAACTAAAGTGATGCATCATAACCATCAAAAACTAATAAACACGCAAAAATTGTCACATGAATCGGAAAAATATGCGTAAAAGTTACTGCAACTCATTCTAAAAATAGTTGTTTAAACTCTCTGGATAATTATTTTTAGCTGCTGTGTAAAACCTAAAAACAGAAAAAATCTGTTTCATTCAATACTTTTGAAGTTTTCAGACACAATTTCACAGCATTAGGCACTAATATTGGATAATAAGATACATCAACTCAATCAAAACAAAAAAATAAATACGCAAAAATTGTTGCATAAGCAAAATTGTTAATATCCCTCTCAGATATACACTTGTATCGAGCTTGGCCCAATGCCAATCTTAATAGTATAGCAAAAATACCGCAAAATCCCTGTTATCACACGAACCTGAAAAAATGCATGTAAAAATGTATAAAGCTATTGCAACTCATTATATATTCTAAAAATAGCTGTTTAAACTGTCTGGGCAGTTATTTTTGGTTGGGTATACTGATGCATCACTTCAATTAAAACAATAATAAAAGCACGAAAATTAACGCATAAGCAAAATTGATAATAACCCTCTCAGATATACACTTGTATCGAACTTGACCCAATGCTAATCTTAACAGTACAGCAAATATACCGCAAACCTGATGTTATCACGCGAACCGGAAAAAATGCATTAAGTTTACTTCAACTTATTATCATCATCATACTATATGGATCAACTTGCATAAAATAAAAAACCTACAAGCAACGTTCGCCGTATCACAAGTTCAAAAGATTGCATAAAAAAGAAAAATATACGCACTGCATTATAATTATATCAAGAAGTCATACATGCTCTTCGCATTAATGTACGTGTTTATACCCACTTTGGATGTAAACATATGGCTATTTTCTTCACTTTTTAGATAGATACAAACGTATACTACTATCCAAATAGAGTACTCGGACTCTTCATTTCGATCACGTCATCACAGCCCCCGTTCATTTAGCGTAAGCTAAGATCAGTTCCAGGCTCCAGTCTCAAAGTTCCTTGCCTTGCCCCATTGCGTAAGGCCATTAACTCCCCATCTTATGCCCTTATCCTACTGCCTATGACCACCTACCTACACTAATGGCTGTGCCCTTGGCCAATTGCCTAAGGTCTAAGGTCACCACTAACATATGACCATTATCCCCCCCTCCCGGCCTTATGACCTTGATCTACAACGTATGGCCATTATCCCCCCGGTCTTTTGACCTTGATCTACAACATAAGGTCATTGCCCTGTAGCGGCACCTGAGACCAGACTGTCTGGCAGAGGTACCGCGTTACCTACTGCCATGGCAGAATTATATCCGAGGTCTGCTGTTTTTCATCAGGTATCATTCCATCCGGTACCACAGACTTAAGGCGGTATTCTAGTCTAAAAGCCCGAAATGCGAGCGTTTTTTGAGGATTTATAAAAAAAAAGCAGTTGATATTTTACAATCCTTTTTTTTACGGCTTATTTATTCATATCTCAAGAGTACATAATAAAATAAAAAAAATAAAATATTAAAATTTTAGTAAGTTATGCGTCGTTGAAGTAGAGGGTGAAAAAAAAAGTCGTGTCCCGGTCGTCATGATATCTACCCTCCTGGTTACCAGAAAAATAAAATTATGAATAATTTTGGATCAGTATAAATGCCCGTATCGTATGAACTAGAAAAATTGAAAAAAATATTTTTTTTCGCAAAATGGTGGCTTATTAAAAAATTGAGGTCGATTTTCCCACTAATTTTTTAACTTTCCCGAATTTTTTAAAAATTTTGAAAATGAAATTTTCAGTTTTTATTGGTTCATACGATAGAGGCATATATTTAGAATATTCATGCCAAATTTCAAGTAAATCGGTCGAGTAGAACTTGAGATATTATGTCAACCGCATCGAAAAAAGTTGTTTCGAGAAAAACGCATTTAAAGTTTTACGTTAGTTTCAGGCAGTGTAACTGATAGATGCGTACATGTAACTTATATTTTCTTAATCAGCCATCCCAGCTCCATACATCGGACCTTCTTTTACTTCATATTGCTGATTCTCAGCGTTTCCTTCCGCAAGAGGAGCAATTCTTCCTTCTTTTGAAGCATTTGAAGAACTGAAAACTCAAACTAAACGCACATAGAATAGAATGGGTGCTATGTCACTAAAATTACTATAACTTTAAAAATGATTCGAATTTTGAAAAATCCTTTTAGGGAGATATTCTTGAATATCTAAACTATCGAAATATGGAAAAAAAAAATTTCGATTTTTTCAAATTTCTAGACTAGAATACTGCCTTAAATGGTTTGAAGCCCTCTATCGCCCAGAGGAGCTTGGTCTCTGTTATAAGAGCGTCAGAGTTGAACGGTGCATGGTTTTTTGTAATGCCTACCCGCTCCGATTCAACGTGCGAGCTACCAGGGAAGTGGGTGTCCAGGAGAAGATCCGTGGTTTCCCTACTTGAGGTAGTCGAAGATCCGTCCGGTCTCCTCAGGTAGCATGGTGTGGTTGAATTTTTGAAGAGAATTTTACGGAGCCTCGATGCCTCGGAGGAATCTCCTATCTCACTACAGAAGAGTTCCCAGTATTTGCGCTGCGCCTTTCTCAGTTTATATTTGCATTTACGAAATCACTATCCTGTTAAAAAAGGATCGTTTCTCTTCCGGGAGAGCAGGGAACTGCAAATTTCTAGGCGACTAGTCGTCTTTTGCTCAGTAAGCTCATGCGGAACCCACTAACTTTTTTGATTTTTCGAAGCTGTTCAAGCGTCCAATTTCTTGCAATGTCCCTTACAGTTTGGCATGAGTCAGATTCCACTAATAAATTCAGTGAAGTTCTCATTATCATACACTATCCCACGAAAGAAAAAAATTATAAGCGAAGTCAATAAAAAGAACACAATGGTGTTTGGTGAACTACATGTAATAAATACCTAATAACCTTTGCAATCAGAACATTTTACAGACGAGAGTATGTTTAATGTTTTTGGGTCAGATGGATGCATCATGGTGTTGCACAAGACAAATGTTGAACTAAATAAAGAAAATCCACTCATTTGACTGTATAGAATAGCGTGGGATCAGTAATGGTTTGGGCTGTATATCGTTCTCAATAAGTTGAAAACATGGTTTTTATTGATGACATTATGAACAAAAATGTATTGCTACACATTATCAAGGAATAATTTGAAAACTTCTTCAGGGAAAATGGGTGCTCCAGAAACATCTCAATTCTATCAAAATAATGACACTAACATACGGCATATATCATTCGAGAATTCCTACACCACAAGAGTCCTAAAGTGGAAAAACCCGACCACCATCTTTCCAGCTTCCGTCAATCTGCTACCAAATGAGAATCTTTGGGAGCAGATTGATGAAAGAAGCAGGATACAACCCAATTAGCAGCACACCGGAGTTGAAAAGGGTTCTTTAAGATCAATGGACAGGAAACTTGTAGAAACAATGCGAAATATATGCAAGGCGGTCCTTAATAAATCAGAAGATCCCACTAAATATTAATTAAGCAGTTTCAATAAAAAAGAATTAAACAAATCGTTTAACCCAATAATTAAGTGATGCTAGATTCCATTTATTTGAATTGTTTTTATTTTTCTATCTATCTATAAATATAAAAGAGGATGTCTGTATGTATGATCCCTATAGACTCTGAAGCCGCTGAACTGATTTTGATGAAATTTTCAGGGAAAGTGTAGAGTAGTCCCGGGATGGTTCCTGTGAAGTTTGGTCCAGATCGAATGAGAAACAAGGTTTTTCTTAAACATATTTCACGATTTTAGACTTTTTAGCGGCCCGTTACAACATCTTTATATCGACGTACTTGGACCATATCCGCGTACCAAACGGGGTAAGATCGCGATCTTGATCGTCTTAGATCACTTCACGAAATTCCCATTACTACATCCTTTGGGGCGGATCACTGCTGAAGAGATCACAAACTACTTGGAGGGTCAGGTCTTCCATACGTTTGGAACACCTGAGACGATCCTCTCCGATAACGGCTCTCAATTTAGGTCGAATGTGTTTAACTCCATGCTGAACAAATACGGAGTTAAACATCTGTACACCCCGAGCTACTCACCGCAAGCGAATGCTTCGGAACGTGTCAATCAGTCTATCCTGGCCGGAATTCGAGCATTCATCACTGATGACCAAACACGATGGGATGAGAGTTTAAGCAAAATTGGATGTGCCCTTAGGAGCTCACTCCACCAAGCCACTGGATTTTCTCCTTATCAGGTTTTGTTTGGCAATCACATGATGTTGCACGGGAAGGACTACGAACTGCTGAAGCATTTGCGAGCGTTGGGAGAGTCAAATGTACAGCTTCGACCTCGCGAGGGAGTTCCTATCGTGAGACAACTGGCGCAGACGAAAATAAGGGTCGCACATGAGGACAGTAGCAGGCGTTATAATCTGCGTGCTGCTAAAACACAATTTTGTGTAGGTCAAGAAGTATTCCGAAGAAATTTTTCCTTGTCCACAGCCACTCAGAATTATAACGCCAAACTGGCGAAGAAGTTCCTCAAGTGCAGGATTCGCCATGTGCTAGGCAACTCACGATACGAATTGGAGGATCTAGGAGGCAAACGTCTGGGGATTTACCACTCCAAGGATCTGAGGCAGTGAGCCGAGGGGTACAACACCTATTGCCCGGCACTCAGTCGTGCGCACGAGACTCACGAGCGCGACGACCTTTGTAGTCGTTTCGGCGCTGAAAATCAACGGCGAACCGCCTATGTTGTTGTGTCGTCGAGCGCACGGCATAATTCCGACTGGGCAGCAACAAGTGCGATCAGAATCCAATTTTTTTCCATTGGTTTGTGATCGCAATTGTAGCTTCCGACCGAGCGAAACGGGTGTTGAATTTGTCGCGAGGGGCGACACAGTAAATTGCATGACGCTGTGTTTGTGTGCTAGGTATACCGAAAATGTGTAAGTAGGTCACGGCGTCATCAAACGACAGCTGCAACGATATAGCAATTTCGATACCATAATTGGTCATGGAAGGGCTAATCGTGTTTCGGGAGTGTGTAGTGGTGTGTTCGGTGGGGATTGGTGGGCGAGCGCTTGAGAGTACGGTACGGTCGGTCAGAGACAGAAGTGCGCGTTTATTCGGTGAAAAGATTAAGAAAAACATTGCGTAGTTGCGGGCTTAGGGAATTGTAGGAAAAGGTTCGAATAAAATAACGCGGAAAACGTTTAGTGAGGGTTTTTGAAGAGTGTGTTGATGCGCGGCGGGTGTATTCAAACCAAAAAAGAAATAATTAAAAGTCATGTGTTAATTAAATTGATAAAGAAAAAGAAAGAAAAGAAGCGAGGAGTGAAAATTGGTGAATTGAATCAGTAATTTTACTGTGGAGTGCATTTTGTGTTGATTGCTTCGTCTGAAAACCCCTTCTGCTAAAGAAAAAAGAAAAAAAGAAAATAATGTGTGCAAAATATCATTTGAGAAACCGCAATTCTCGGAAATTCTTCCGAGCCGGCTAGATTTCCCCTGTTATTATTGTTTTGAATTGAGAGTGAGATCTGAAATAAGTCGCGGGCATATAAAACGTCAGAAGAAGTGTTATTTTTAAATGCAACCGAGAATATCGAATCAAATTTCGGAAAATAAATAAAAAAAACCCAGTCTGTTTCGACTGTTACTCAGCTGATACGATCGTTCAACTATCGGGAACTTCGATTCAATGCGACACTAAAAGCTAGTCGTCGTGTGGAAAACTTATCGTCGTTAAGAGAAAAATTTTACAACAATTAATTATGAATGAAAGTATTTACAATAATCCAAAATAAATAAATGAAGTTTACAATAAATAAATAAAACATGAATGAACGAATAACATAATCAAAACGAAGATATACCAACTAAAATAGAAACATAATGAATTATACCATAAATGAATTGAAGCTAAAACTTGAAATCTAAATTAAAAATATGAAATGAATTAAATATTACATAATATAAAATAAAACAGGACTGACGACAGGACAGACAGGACGAATGATAATAATAGAATATAAATGACCAAATTAAAAGATAAAATATCACTAAATTCGGCGGCAAAACATCAAAAGATAATGGGGTAAGTTTTTTTATATCTTATTTTCTTTGATTTTCTTTGATGTCCTTCTATTTTAGCAAGATACTTCCTTTTAGTATCACGTTGTTTTGAGGCGTTTTGTAATTTTCTTTTTTTTTGACATCGTAAATGTTACGTCGTAACATAAATTATTGTTACATGGCATAAATCCAGGAACTGATTTATCCTTCTTGGTATTTTGGTTCCTGTGTTTGTGACATGATCCATAAAGATGGGAAAAACCTGCACATCTGTTTCAGACCTCTTTTCTTCTCTAATTAAAAGTGTTTTTACTACTTAATTGAGGTCGAACGGTGTACAGGATTTTCCCTATATGTAGGTAAGGCGACGCCTACTGAATGTACGGGCCAATTATACCGGTTCGGCGTAGTTTACCTTCTTGCAATATTGTCTTTTTAGTTTTAGTTAAATATAAGAACTCAGCAGGAGCGGTTGTCTTCCAATCAAGAAAAGAAATAAATAAATATCAAAAATACAATTCGTGTCAATTCATACAAATTATCCCACATTATTCAGTAAAAATGATGAGTAAAGGCTAGAATAGCTATTTATTAATGAATCCAATCGTTTAGCTCTTTTGCCCTGAACCTCAATAAGGGGCCACGACGCTAAAATATTTTGAGGACAGTCGTGGCTGAGGTAGGGTGGGCAGAACAGGGCGCTAATAACACCAGAGTGCCCTGACAAATCGCGAAGCCGCGCCAATCCAACCGCTTCTTGCTCTTTCACGAACTCTTGGGAAAATAATCCCAATTTTTTTGTATTCCCTTGGATAAGTCGGCGCAAATTATTTTTGTTGTACAGGCCAAGGGTTTATGGTCTGAGTTTTAGCAAGTACCCCCCACACTGCCGTAGCTAGTCCCGGCCGCCAGCAAGAGCATCGCACCAGCGAAAACTCAGCCACCAATTCGGACTTAGGTGGAATTGGCCCTTCTGTCCCGAACCTTCCTTTTCCTTTCGACTATTTTGACTTTTTCAAGTCGAAATAGTCCTTCCAAGGCCTCAAACACAACAAATGGCGCCCAACGTGGGGCTAGCCTCAGCTTCGCTACGTGCATAGAGCATAGCCCATCAACATGCGCGAGCTCTGAAAAATTCCGTGCAAAAAGTTGATGGGCAAAAAGTTCTTAAATTTCGTCGTTCTGCGACAGTATTTTCGCCTGAACGGCTACAAAAGCCTAAGTGTACAAGCTTTTCTGTGTTTTAACGGCAAACCATCTAGTCGATCTTGGATGGAGGCAATGTGGAACGATCCTATTGACGAACCGTTTTGGCAACCTTTAGGCGCCAACTCGGTTCCATAGGAAAGGGAAACATTGTCTGTATGCAAGATTGATTTGATGCAAGTTGGGTCAGACTGTATTTTCTTGAACCATTCCACTTTTGGTTCGTGAGTACTCAACTGAGAGCTGGGCATGCCCTGACTTAGCGGGCGTGTCGTCAGACAGTTGGGAACCATACTTGCGAAAAATTGGTGAGTTTGGTGATGAAGGTATCGTCGAAAATTTGTTAAGTACCTTATTTCCTTATCCTTCTTTTTAAAGTACCTTGTAACGTAGTTTAAATTTTTTTTGAAATAACGTAGAGTTTTTTTTGTACTTTAAAAATAAAATTTTTTTTTTCATAAGTCTTTTGACTGAAATATTAACGTAGATTTTTGTTTTGTTGCTGAATTTTGATTTTGTTTGCTAAACTTTCCCATTTTTTTTCTTTGCAATTTTATCGCGTTCCGGATTTTCCCGATGGAGCGAGAAAGATCAAGATCGGCTTCGCGATTTGGTCTGCATATGAGGGGAGGGGAAAGGTTGCGACGACGTGAGAGTTCATTTTTTTTTTAAGTCAAATATATATACATAATTTATTCTTTTTTCTTCATTCGATGCTTCAACGAATGAAGAAAAAAAACACATCCATTTATACAATTAAACATTTATTCGATCGTTCATTTTTTTTTTTATATATACAAGCAATCATCTAATCGTTCATTTTTTTCAATACATACATGCATTCATCGTGTTGCATTCAGTTAATCAATGATATATAATTACTTCATTCAAATAGTCGATCATTCATTCATAACGCATTCGCACAATAGTTCTTTCATTCAATGATACATTTAATCGTTCTATCCGATTCACTCAATACAACACACACAGTCATTCATTCAGTCACATACTCGAATATTCACGCACTCGTTCACCCATCTGGTCATTCGTCATTCACTCGGCATCCATTCGTATCTATTCTTCAACATTCCCCTAGAACATTCACCTACTAGGGAGGGAGGGGTGGTCTGTACGCCGTGCCTGAGTAAGGTAGATCCGGACCAGTGTACGAACACCAAGTGTGGTCACCAGTTCCACAAACACTGTTTGGAACGATGGATTGTGGACAACCACAACTGTCCGAACTGCCGTGGTCATCTAGGTCCGGAAGATTATTGGCCCACTCGGGGTGTGGAGGGTGCGACCGCTATATCCGGCGTGAGAACCAGAAGACAGACTCGCGAGGATGGCGCAAGGTTTCTAAGCGATGTAGTTTCTCCTGGTAGGTTAAATTTGGATTCTGCACTAGAGACTGCGGGTGGACGCACTCTCTACACTCCGGATGGGACAATCCTCTAGGAGCGAGGCACGCAAGTGCTGAGCAATAGGCCATCAGATGTTCTGGGAAACGATCAGCAGAACAGGGTTAGGTGGGCGGAAATACACGATGCGCAAACACCCGAAGCAACACCAGCAGTTTCCGGGGGGGCGTTGTCTAATTTGTGGGTGAATGATTTGATGAACATAATTTTTTCGGTCATCCGAGAAGAACGAGATCAAGGGCCCACTAGGCCAAACACTCCTCAACCACCGCCTGTATATCATCCCCTACCACCACCGTCGCAATTTGTAGCTAGGCAAAACGCATCGAATGCGTACCAATTCCCACCACCGTTATATCCGCCAGTCCGACAACAACAACGTGAACAAGTTCGGGACCAACCGATCCATGCGAACAATCAAATGGGCGGTATAAACAACAACGGCCCGAATTTCGTACCTCACAACGCTGGCAGTTCGATTCGCCATTGGCGACTACGATTTAATGGAGATGGCCAGTCGTTGCGCGCCGAGTCATTGGCGTTGTCTGATTTGGGCGGGCGCATGGATTTGTTGGTCGCAAACTTCCATTTGCTGCTGGATAATTTGCCAAACCAGTGGTATTGGTTATGGAACGAACCAACCCAGTTTCGACGTGGTATGCGCTTAAAACCACCTTCCTGCAATACTGGGGCGACCGTAGCACCGATTTCGAAGTTCGAAAAAAAATGATTACCAGACGGCAAGCACCTAATGAACCGTACCTGGTATTCGAGCAGGAGATGACCAGATTTCGGACCCAATTACGCACCCCGATTCCGGATTCAGAATTTTTTGAGCTGGTCAGCGGCAATCTCTTGGGCAGTATCCAACAGCTAATCTGCTTTCATGAGATCCGAGATCTGGCTCATCTTCGCGCTTTGGTGTCGAGATACGAAGAGGTCAGGAAGGCTAATCGTGTAGCAACCTGGCAACAGCCTCGTGTTCACGAGCTGGAACCGCCGTTGGTTGCTACCGAAGACGTCGAAGAAACCGCCGACGTAGCTGGCATATCAACTCCACTGGTGTGTTGGAATTGCCGGAAAGAGGGTCACGGATATCGAGACTGCGAAGAGACACATAAAAAAATCTTCTGCTATGGTTGCGGGAAGGCAGACGTAATCAAGCCGAAATGTACTCGATGCCAAACAAAAAACGGACCGAAGGACGAAAGGTTTCCGGGGCTTTCTCGCCCAGTGGCAGATAATCAACCGGCCCGACCATCTTAGAAGGTTCGAAGCAGGATGTCAGCGATTCCCAATCCCCCTTTCATTTTGTTACTCCCAATAAAAACATTTTACCCCTTGTTAATACCCCCTTAATAACCCCTCCAAATTTTACAACACCTTCATCATCCCTTTCTGAACCTAACTCCCCTCCTTTTAGCGTGAAATCATCCTCCCCTAATTTTCCAACAACAAACACATCGCATGTCACGATATTGGCGAGAGAAGACGCTACTACAGAGCCGGCTGTTTCTAGATCTGAAGAAGACCCTATAAAGAATGAAAATTCAAGACGACCTTCCCGCCATCCTCTCAAGCCATACCATCTTCGGCTAAAAGAATATATGAAGGCTCGAGAGCGAAATTTTTCACCTACTCCAGTCGCAAGTGTTGATCAGGTATCAGCACTAACGAGTGGATCCGGTCGCAGAAAGTCAATCTTGCGTCTTCGTATGTTCTGGAGGATGGTGCGCGAAAAAAAGAAACCGATTCTGTCAACCATCATTACGAATCCGTTTGATATACGTCCATACGCCGTGGTATCCTTGTACAGAGTGGACGTTGAAGGACTCCTAGATAGTGGGGCGAGCATCAGTTGCCTGGGGCTAACGCTCTACAACGTCTCCATAATGCACAGGTGAGTTATCGACCGGTCCGTCAAGAGGTGAAGACCACTGATGGTGCAGCGCAAAAGGTATTGGGCACAGTAACTACCGATATTACTTTTCGTGGTATTACCAAACCCATTACACTATACATCGTGCCGAGCCTGTCGCAGAAATTGTACCTGGGGGTAGATTTCTGGCGATCATTCCAACTAGCTCCTAGCATCATCAGTGCGGTCGATACTCCCGATACTGCATCGCAACTGATAGCTCCGGATGCCCACCATTTAACGCCCACAGATGTAAAGAGGTTGGAAATGGTAAAGTCCAAATTCCCATCATACGAAGTATACGGACTCGGTGTAACCAACGTCGAGCAACATAGTATAGACGTTGGTGATGCAAGTCCCATCAAACAGCGCCACTATCCTGTGTCTCCTGCGATCCAAAAACTCTTGTATGACGAGATCGATCGCATGAGAGCAGTTGGCATTATAGAGACCAGCCAGAGTGCATGGAGCTCGCCTGTGGTTCTCGTGAGGAAGCCAGGCAAGGTCAGGCTATGTTTGGACTCGCGCAAGGTCAATAGTGTGACGAAGAAGGATGCATATCCATTACCACACATTGACGGTATCCTAAGTCGTGTGCCGCGAGCCAATTTTATTACCAGCCTGGACCTCAAAGACGCCTTTTGGCAGATTCCTCTCGAGAACAAATCCAGGGAGTATACAGCGTTTACCATTCCTGGCGGGCCTCTATACCACAACACTCGCATGCCTTTTGGGTTATGCAACGCGCCGCAAAGGATGTGTCGTCTGATGGACAAAGTCATCCTACCCAAGCTGAAGGAGCAGGTATTCGTATATTTGGACGATCGGCTGTTAATTTCTGAAGATTTCGATTCGCATTTGGTTTTGTTGGCTGAAGTCGCAGATTGTTTGCGAAAGGCTGGCCTAACAATTAACGTCAACAAGAGCAAGTTTTGTCTGAGAGAGGTAAAATATCTCGGTTACATCGTTGGAGAAGGAGGCTAGATAACTGATCCCAATAAAGTTTCAGCCATCGTCGATTACCCTTCACCTAAGTCCGCACGTCAAGTTCGACGCTTCCTTGGTATGGCATGCTGGTATCGACGATTCGTTCCCAACTTTGGTGCTACTGTTTCACCAATTTCAGACACTCTAAAGAAGTCCAACCAGTTTGCTTGGACTACAGAGGCCGAAACTTCATTCCTATTAGTGAAAGACTTGTTGACGAAAGCCCACTTATTAATCAATCCTGATTTTAAGAGGCCTTTCGTAATTCAATGCGATGCCAGTAAGTCAGGTGTGGGTAGCGTTCTCTTCCAAGAAAACGACGACGGATCGGAATCTCCGGTGGCGTATATGTCACAGAAGCTCACTTCCGCTCAACGCAACTACAGCGTAACCGAACTCGAGTGTTATGCAGCTGTGTTGAGCGTGAAAAAATTTCGAGCCTATGTAGAAGGGACTGCGTTCAAAGTCATCACGGATCACGCAAGTCTCAAATGGCTCATGTCGCAGAAAGACCTACAAGGACGGTTGGTAAGATGGAGTTTAAAACTCCAAGGTTACGACTTCACAATCGAGCACCGAAGAGGGAGCCTGAACGTTGTACCCGACGCTCTCCCTCGTGTATACGAAGAGGGATTAAATGCGCTGATCGACGTGGCACCGATGGTGGACATGGATTCTCCAGAATTCTCTGGCAAAGAATATAAAGAGTTAGTGTCCACTGTCGATGTGAACGCCGATCGGCTTCCTGACGTATGCGTGAGGGATGGTTTCGTGTATAAGCGCACAGAGCCTCACAACGCTAGAGCGAGTCAGGCGATTTTTGTACTGGCCCGGAATGGCTACACAAGTACGCACCTACGTTCTGGCGTGCGACACTTGTAAAGAGACAAAGTCCCCGAACAGACCTCTACGAGCGCCTATGGGAGAACCGTTCCAGACTGATCAGCCATTCCAACATTGTAACGATTTGGTCCGCAGAACGTTCAGTTGGCAATCGTCATCGCCGAAATTTTGAACGTCAGCCTTGCGGACGGAAAGTCATCCTCCATCTGTCGGAAGAAATCGTCATTTCTTTATCCAAATGAAGGATAACTTTCGATATGTTTATGTCGTTGACTGTGTGTCATTGGACACATTAGTCCCACGGATGGCCAATGAAACGACGGAGCATCTAGCATAAGAGCACGTGCTAGCTCGTCAGACGGGGTGGGTTTGCCGTTTCTATCCGTGGACCGATTAATTATGCTCGTTGTGGGCCGACAAATGGGCTTGAGGAGTCCCATTCTTACGTTCGGCGGGCTGGAAAGGATTGTAGGTGAGGGTGCGGAAAAGAGGGTGGAGGAAGTTAGATGATTGGGAAGGAACATCGGGGTGAGATCATCCGACGGACGATCAAACTGATAACTATACTATATTGACAGTAAAAAAAAACAGAGCTAGGAATACTCCGGTTTGAAGCAGATACCTTATGGCCCAGTCATGCCTACGATCCGATTCATACAGTGCTGTTGAATTGTAATGAAAGGTTTTAATTGATATGCAATGTTATCCTGATATAACGATATTGCATCTTCCGAGTTAATTTCTTTCTTGATAGTCGATATAAAGGTGAACGGAGATATCGAACGATATCGACGTTTACCGGTACTCTTACGGTGCATTGTATGCGAATCGTTCACACTTCCCTTGTTCGGACAACGTTCGATAAGCTTTTGATAGTGAACCGGTAACGGTCATGGCTTGCTAGATCAGACGGAAGAGGTTGTAGCACATCGTAAGACCCCCTACGCTTTTGTGATAGCTCTTCAATATAAACTAAACATGGCCCTCTTCCCGGAGACATATCTTGGCTATGACAATTGAACAGCTTATTTTGCTAACCTCGCAATTTCACAAGGCCTTTTACCCCATCCTGAAAATTATTTCCGCCTGTGTACCAATACCAAACGTTGCTCCTTCCGTATCTCACCCCAAGCATCAAATTCGATGTTACGATAAATATCAGGATCCAAAGCTTCAGCAACTTTGCATGGAAGAGGAGTTATGACTTTTCCAGCCATTGTCGTTTAAAACGTGGCCTATTCGCTACACGGATGCACCGTCAGAAGGTGTAAAAGGTGGCCTCATAACTATCAACAATTTAACCACTTTCTACGTAAAAAAAAACGATATCATTGGATGCCATAACGACTCGTAAACGGTTGTGAAAACTACATCGGGAAATACTCTAGTTATCTACATATATAAACCCCTAATTACACCCGCACTAGATGGGACCGAAAAACATTTTAAAATGGATGGCTTGCTCTTATACTGGTAAATCGACTCTGGCTTTATCCACCTGTCTCTTTTCATTTACTAAAGCATGAATCATTTAGTTACATACGGACTGTAGATTTAAAAGAAAATATTACCGTTGATAATCACTTGATAATGTACCCGACTGACCCTTGACTACTGATTCGACCATTTCCTTGTATAGTTTAAACTTGTGGATGGTCTCGTCGTCTTCTCCTTTAACGAAAATCATCGGCACGAACATTGCACTTCTCCTATAAACCCTCTTCCCGTAGTGGCCTACCTTTATTTAGAGAGGACTACATGACACGATCAACTGACAAGGCGATTTGACGATCGGTATTTATGCTACTACAACGCTTCAACGGCATCAGACCAAGCAGCTTTCCAATAACTTCGTGTACGGTTGGAGGTGGTACAAGGGCTGCTGTAAAATACCAGTATCAAGGTGTTCATCCGAAAATAAATTGGAAAATCCAAATATTAATATGCGCTTGTAGTTTTTTTATTTTTTTTTATTTTGAACGAACATATATCGGATTGGCATTCGTCGAAAGTGACTGATTTAGTGTGCTCCAATAATTTATTAGTAATTCAAATTCCACGCTTACGAATAGGTTGATTACAAGAGAGTTAATTACAAAAGCAACGACGAATATTCCTAGTCCACTGCTTGGCCAGCGCCGTAGATAACTAGGATTGTTCCAAAACGCGAAACACGTTCTGCAGATACCTCAGGTGGGCTTCCAAAGTTGAGTTATCCACGTGATGCCGTCAAGGAACAGCTGTGGGTAGGGTCTCGACTGACGTGTCTCTTTTTTTTTGTTATTTTTTTATTACCGTCGCTGATCCTGGTGTTGGGTTTGACGTTGTTGATTATCTCTTGAATTCTGCTTATGGGTTGTTTGCTTATTTAAGCTGGAATACCAAAGGTTTAACTTCGACTTAATTTGGTTACGCCGGTGACAAATGGTTGACTTACCTGTCGAGTTGGTTGATAATGTTCCTGATCCGCATGCGTTCGAGATAGCGGTGCCCAGCAAAGCCTTGATAAAATTCTTGGCACGGGCTACTCGCCATGGTTAAGTAATACCTTCGTCCGTGTTTACCATTAATTTCGGTCCGTTTGCTGCCTGGACGATGTCGAACCACCAGGAGGAACTAGTAGCAACTATTGCCAGCAATAGCATCGATATGCGAGAGTTCACCACTCGTGTCCTAATTGCTCAGCGCGAATAACACCGAATGAGCCGTGAGTGCCAGCACACAATCTTTACCTCCGTTGACACCAGTCCACACTTTCACTTTGACATAAGGTGTAGAGCTGTCGTGGTCAAATGCCAGCAACAAAAACCCGAACTTAGGCATACTGACTCTTATACGCGCTGCGAATAAGGGAACGAAACTTAACACCAAGGAAATGCTGCTTCGGCATATTTGCGACGTGCGAACCCCCTGTCTTCTATCTCCGTTATGTCGACTCCACCTTCTGCTCATGTCTACCACTGATAGGTGCTTCTCCGCCATGTGACCCGTCGTATAGATTGTCGTTTCTTCCCGATTACCATCACATTTTCAAGTTTGAACTTCGATCACTTCCTGCCACTGGCGCGTTTTGTCGCATGACAGATTGACACTGGTCGGGTTTGGCGCCCGTTTACCGCACTCACTCCGATTCCTTTCAATCGAAGGCTGTGTATGGTTCCTGCGATGAAGCTTTCTTCTGGTTTCTGTAACATCACCGTCTCCTCCGCCGCTACCTGCAGTCATCATATGGCCTCGCGAACGTCTCGACTCACTGTGGTGGTCCGATTTCATAGATGTCGCTTTCCCTGACAACCAACGACTAGCAAAAAAAAACTACACACACGGCTAGGACCTGAACGACGATGGCGATGCTCTTCTTACAGATCGATCGTTTCGACAGCTTTGCACTTGACTACGGACTTTTCCCTTCGCGCACATTAGTAGCGGAACTTACACGGAACCGTTCGTCGTCAAGGTATGACAGTGGTGAAGGGGGCGGGTGTTAGCGGGGTTGGTGATGACAACTGTTGTTTCCGCGTGCCACATATGCGGGACATACTACTGCGATTTAAATCGCCAAATTCACTGCGCGATCGCTCTTGTTAACTGCCGGATTAAGCCATGCGTTGAACGTCACAACTAGGAGCGTTTTCTTTTCATGCATACACTTTTCTAATATGCCACGGTTTTACCCTGGTTAAATGTGCGACCACGTGGACTTATGGTTTGGCGCGGGCACGTATCCCAAAACTCAGTTTACAACTTGAACTAATGCGATAATCTAGGACCTATGTTTAACTCTTGACTTTTACGGGGGTGATCTTCAATCACGGTGCCGCGGTATTGCTTGCTAGTCTCATGTAAGGGCCAGCCGCTCCGATCCCGTTGTAGGTGCCACGCCGCAACGCAATAACCACGTGTGCCCAATGAAAAAAAATACCATTCCCTGGGCGTTAGGGCTCATCACTCACCTGGTTATATCTCGGGTCGCAGCTATTATCGGAAATATTGAGTAGTTTACACGTCGTTCCCACTACGGAAGCTTCGCGAACAAGATAGAAACAAAAAAATGTGGCGTTATTCGCCGGAGATTACTTTCGTGGTTGCTGTTAAGCGACTGGAGGCTGCTATGGTTCGGCACTGACTGGGGGGAGCGTCATTTCTTTTTCGCGCAGGTAGAATATTGTTTTGTCCACTGCCGAAACAGACAAGTTGGCGTTGCGCACGTTGGGGTGACTTAAGTTCAGATCTGACAGGTGTTGTCAGGGCGGCTCGTTACAACATCTTTATATCGACGTACTTGGACCATATCCGCGTACCAAACGGGGTAAGTTAGCGATTTTGATCGTCTTAGATCACTTCACGAAATTCCCATTACTACATCCTTTGGGGCGGATCACTGCTGAATAGATCACAAACTACTTGGAGGGTCAGGTCTTCCATACGTTTGGAACACCTGAGATGATCCTCTCCGATAACGGCTCTCAATTTAGGTCGAATGTGTTTAACTCCATGCTGAACAAATACGGAGTTAAACATCTGTACACCCCGAGCTACTCACCGCAAGCGAATGCTTCGGAACGTGTCAATCAGTCTATCCTGGTCGGAATTCGAGCATTTATCACTGATGACCAAACACGATGGGATGAGAGTTTAAGCAAAATTGGATGTGCCCTTAGGAGCTCACTCCACCAAGCCACTGGATTTTCTCCTTATCAGGTTTTGTTTGGCAATCACATGATGTTGCACGGGAAGGACTACGAACTGCTGAAGCATTTGCGAGCGTTGGGAGAGTCAAATATACAGCTTCGACCTCGCGAGGGAGTTCCTATCGTGAGACAACTGGCGCAGACGAAAATAAGGGTCGCACATGAGGACAGTAGCAGGCGTTATAATCTGCGTGCTGCTAAAACACAATTTTGTGTAGGTCAAGAAGTATTCCGATGAAATTTTTCCAGTCACGCAGAATTTTAACGCCAAGCTGGCGAAGAAGTTCCTCAAGTGCAGGATTCGCCATATGCTAGGCAACTCACGATACGAATTGGAGGATCTAGGAGGCAAACGTCTGGGGATTTATCACTCCAAGGATCTGAGGCAGTGAGCCGAGGGGTACAACACCTATTGCCCGGCACTCAGTCGTGCGCACGAGACTCACGAGCGCGACGACCTTTGTAGTCGTTTCGGCGCTGAAAATCAACGGCGAACCGCCTATGTTGTTGTGTCGTCGAGCGCACGGCATAATTCCGACTGGGCAGCAACAAGTGCGATCAGAATCCAATTTTTTTCCATTGGTTTGTGATCGCAATTGTAGCTTCCGACCGAGCGAAACGGGTGTTGAATTTGTCGCGAGGGGCGACACAGTAAATTGCATGACGCTGTGTTTGTGTGCTAGGTATACCGAAAATGTGTAAGTAGGTCACGGCGTCATCAAACGACAGCTGCAACGATATAGCAATTTCGATACCATAATTGGTCATGGAAGGGCTAATCGTGTTTCGGGAGTGTGTAGTGGTGTGTTCGGTGGGGATTGGTGGGCGAGCGCTTGAGAGTACGGTACGGTCGGTCAGAGACAGAAGCGCGAGTCTATTCGGTGAAAAGATTAAGAAAAACATTGCGTAGTTGCGGGAAAAGGTTCGAATAAAATAACGCGGAAAACGTTAAGTGAGGGTTTTTGAAGAGTGTGTTGATGCGCGGCGGGTGTATTCAAACCAAAAAAGAAATAATTAAAAGTCATGTGTTAAATAAATTGATAAAGAAAAAGAAAGAAAAGATGCGAGGAGTGAAAATTGGTGAATTGAATCAGTAATTTTACTGTGGAGTGCATTTTGTGTTGATTGCTTCGTCTGAAAACCCCTTCTGCTAAAGAAAAAAGAAAAAAAGAAAATAATGTGTGCAAAATATCATTTGAGAAACCGCAATTCTCGGAAATTCTTCCGAGCCGGCTAGATTTCCCCTATTATTATTGTTTTGAATTGAGAGTGAGATCTGAAATAAGTCGCGGGCATATAAAACGTCAGAAGAAGTGTTATTTTTAAATGCAACCGAGAATATCGAATCAAATTTCGGAAAATAAATAAAAAAAACCCAGTCTGTTTCGACTGTTACTCAGCTGATACGATCGTTCAACTATCGGGAACTTCGATTCAATGCGACACTAAAAGCTAGTCGTCGTGTGGAAAACTTATCGTCGTTAAGAGAAAAATTTTACAACAATTAATTATGAATGAAAGTATTTACAATAATCCAAAATAAATAAATGAAGTTTACAATAAATAAATAAAACATGAATGAACGAATAACATAATCAAAACGAAGATATACCAACTAAAATAGAAACATAATGAATTATACCATAAATGAATTGAAGCTAAAACTTGAAATCTAAATTAAAAATATAAAATGAATTAAATATTACATAATATAAAATAAAACATGACTGACGACAGGACAGACAGGACAAATGATAACAATAGAATATAAATGATCAAATTAAAAGATAAAATATCAATAAATTCAGCAGCAAAACATCAAAAGATAATGGGGTAAGTTTTTTTATATCTTATTTTCTTTGATGTCCTTCTATTTTAGCAAGATACTTCCTTTTAGTATCACGTTGTTTTGGGGCGTTTTGTTATTTTCTTTTTTTTTGACATCGTAAAAATGATGAGTAAAGGCTAGAATAGCCATTTATTAATGAACCCAATCGTTTAGCTCTTTTGCCCTGAACCTCAATAAGGGGCCACGACGCTAAAATATTTTGAGGACAGTCGTGGCTGAGGTAGGGTGGGCAGAACAGGGCGCTAATAACACCAGAGTGCCCTGACAAATCGCGAAGCCGCGCCAATCCAACCGCTTCTTGCTCTTTCACGAACTCTTGGGAAAATAGTCCCAATTTTTTTGTATTCCCTTGGATAAGTCGGCGCTAATAATTTTTGTTGTACAGGCCAAGGGTTTATGGTCTGAGTTTTAGCAAGTACCCCCCCACACTGTCGTAGCTAGTCCCGGCCGCCAGCAAGAGCGTCGCACCAGCGAAAACTCAGCCACCAATTCGGACTTAGGTGGAATTGGCCCTTCTGTCCCGAACCTTCCTTTTCCTTTCGATTATTTTGACTTTCTCCAGTCAAAATAGTCCTTCCAAGGCCTCAAACACAACAAGCTACAGTCGAATATGTCAACAAAAAAATTAAAAACTCTTAAAATTTGGTGTTTTAAAATGAGACCGTCTGAAATACTAAATTTTGAAATGAAATGTGTGTGGTTCGAATGTTAGGCAATAAGAAGTAAATTTTTTGTTACACAGTATATATGAAGCGTGAGAGGACATTTGCCGAAGGTCGGAGGATTAAAAAACGTTCCCAACATCAAATTTTCAAAGTTAAGCCTAGTACTAACTAGAAGCGAAACGAAATTTTCCATACAAGTCTTTCGTTCGAGCGAAAATTGCTAGTGGATTCTTCTAGTTTGTCTTAGTCTTTAAGGTAAATTTTGGAACTGGATTTATTTAACGCTTCGGAGAAAGTTGATACAAAAATTGAATTTATTATCTAAAATTTTCTAGTTACAAGTAAATATAACACTACAATTTCCCACCCACGAACTTTTTTTTAATAAAAATCTTAAATTTGAAACAATTTTCAATGTTGTAATTCTCATTCATCTGCGTACCGAGGCGAGACTTGTTTTCACTTAAAAACAAACATTTTCACTATTTTTAATAAAATATCAACATTTGACATTTCAAATTATTACTGAATTGGCGGATTCTTGTATATGCATAATGAGGTACGTATATCACTATTTTTCGAAGTCGTTAAAATACGTAATAGGTCCGTTTCTCTTGCATACTTAGTGTACACTAGTGTACACTTTTTGCCCGAAATCTGTTCTTTTTGTCAGTGTGACGTCAGAGATGGCTGTTCTATTTGCCGGTGTAATTTGCACAGAGTACACTTTTCTGCACTAGGTCGAGAGCAAGTGCAGTTTCAGGTTACTTGACACTCTGTCAAATTGACGCAAACCATAAGCTCTGATTGTGGGCCAGTTGTGCGGGTATATATTTAGATGTGTTTAAATAGTGTTTTTAGACTTTTTATAAGTGAAATTTAGTTAAATATTTGTGATGTTGTGATATTTGTGAAATAGCTGACATGAATTCTCATACGGCGACTGTGGTGAGAGATTGACATCTGTCATTTTTGACAACCGGACAGTGCATATACACTGAAGCGTTTTTTTTGCGTGGTCTATATCCTGCATTTTTTGTGACAGATGACAGTTCAGTTCAGTGTAGATTACACGAAGATGTGAAAATACTCCTGACAAAAAAAACAAACCTAATGCCTAAACGAAGTCGTATTGAGTTCAAAAGAGGTCGAAACAAACAACTCGAACCAAGTTACGCAATCTCACCCCAGCAATGTGAAGTAATGGTGTGCTTCATGAAAAATCACGAAGACCTAGCCAAAGGAATTTTGAAATATGTGCACGGTAGGTAAACTTCAAAGGAGCTATGGGAGACGTTGAAAACTTCCCTTAAAGATTGCCTGTGAAAAAAGTGCATGAATGGGAAGGAATACAAAACTTAAGTTTATGCTCAAAAGTTGAAATCATAAAGTTGAAACTTAGGCAGTTTTATGAACTATTCATCATAATTCAAGATTTTCAAATTAACAAGTTATTCGAAAGCTACAGTCGGATAAATAAAAAAAAAATGAAAAACTCTTAAAATTTGGTGTTTTAAAATGAGACCGGCTGAAATACTAAATTTTGAAATGAAATGTGTGTGGTTCGAATGTTAGGCAATAAGAAGTAAATTTTTTGTTACACAGTAAATATGAAGCGTGAGAGGATACGTACCAAGTGTTTAATTTGTATGCCGTGCATTTGCCGAAGGTAGGAGGATTAAAAAACGTTCCCAACATCAAATTTTCAAAGTTGAGCCTAGTACTAACTAGAAGCGAAACGAAATTTTCCATACAAGTCTTTCGTTCGAGCGAAAATTGCTAGTGGATTCTTCTAGTTTGTACTAGGCTTTAAGGCAGATTTTGGAACTGGATTTATTTAACGCTTCGGAGAAAGTTGATACAAAAATTGCATTTATTATCTAAAATATTCAAGTTACAAGTAAATATAATACTACAATTTCCAACCCACGAACTTTTTTTTAATAAAAATCTTAAATTTGAAACAATTTTCAATGTTTTAATTCTCATTCATCTGCGTAAAGACCGAGGCGAGACTTGTTTTCACTTAAAAACAAACCTTTTCCCTATTTTCAATAAAATATCAACATTTGACATTTCAAACTATTACAGAATTGGCGGATTCTTGTATATGCATAATGAGATATCACTATTTTTCGCAGTCGTTTGAAATACGTAATGCCGAAACGAAGGCCGCGGTCCGAATTACGCTTACGGTGTGTTACGTGACGATTCCCGGGCAAGCCCTGATCGTTTTTGGTACACACTGTTTCTTTTCCAGATCCGGACCTTAGCGGAAATTATGGAGTGCGGCCGGATTTTGTTGCAGTAGATTAAGAACTAGAATTAGAGCTTGAATTAGTACTAGAATTGTAAATAAGATTTGAAAAATTGAATTGGATACCGATCAGTTGGATCCCAGCCCCAATGTTGTGGTGGGAATTGGGTTCCTCTGCGTTTTCCGCGAACTGGATGAGGCTACCAAGCTGTTAGGAAAACCTGGTGGGGAAACGGAAACTGTAATTCGCGAGCGATGCCACATGTACCCCCAAACTTCCGCCACCGCCGGTCACTTACTTCAAAATAAGAACACATGCCACAAGATCACATTACGCGAACGTTGCCGATATCAATATATAATAAAATCCCACAGACTCAGCGGCCGTATGTGAATTCCGGCGGCTGAGGAGTGGTAAAAAGGATCGCCATTTGAAGGAAGAAACATTAGCCGACTGAAATTCAACGCCAAAAGATCTGTCATGCCGATTTGTTTTCAAACACAAAATAAAGCTGTCAATACTTGACAACCCAGAGAATAGTGGGAACGCCGAAAACGAAACCGACAAAGCTCCGAGTCGAAACCTACTTAAGGAGGGACCTTGGGCAGTCCGGGGCTTTTTTTCCTGGCTTGGAGTCAGATACCTGTAGTGAAGGGCACTTGGTTGAAAATTGGTTTTTTTAAAAGATACCGGTGAGAACGTTTTTCCGTTGGAAGTTGGTTTTTTTTTCTGAAACGGTGGAGTTTTTGTTGGAGGTGCCCGTTTGGCGGTGAATAACGGAGTGGAACCGGGAGTTTCTCTACGACAAATTAAGTTATCCGTTTGTGCGTTGGAACGGCGGATAATTTCCGTGCGTTCGGAAGGAAAAAAAGAACAGACGACCTGTATTGCGGAGGCTTCTGGAAGTCATAGAGGAAGGAAAAGGTCGTTGGAAAAGGAAAGGTACGATTATTCTGAGGAGGTGTAACCGGTGGCATCTGCGCGCAAGTAACGTTACGAAATAGCTAGAAACAGGTACTGTTCCCTTCCTTCGCTAGGTTTTCCCGATTTAGAGAATTTTGTCGCCAAAGTCGAAACGTAGAGGTTCGCATCGGAGGAGAGCCTGCTGATCGGTGGTTGTCGTATTAATGAACTCCTTGATTTTTTTTATATATGTATAATTGGTTTAATTACCCAGAGTTTATTCTATAATATTTCACTTCATCTTTTATTTTATTTTAAAATCATTTACACATTTCACAATTTTCCAATATATATTTCTCCTGGATTTTTCTTATATACCAGTTCGATCGAGTTTTATTTAGTGAAGAGGTTTCCCAATTTTTCCTCAACGTATAAATTGGGTGGCGCCCGGTAAGAAGGAAGTAGTTTTCGGACAGTCCCGTCTTCGGCTGAGCGCGGTCGGTGCAAATAGGACTGGATGGCAAAAAGATAAAGGAAGTCGATAAGAGCCGCAGACGAGTGGCGAGAGTAGAAGTCTCGAATCCGGGGGGTCCAGGTTCAAGACTTCGCTGGAGCGTTTTTTTTTTGTTTATTTCCTTTTCTTGTGGTCAAGTCCATGTAAATCATGTACCCGAATTTGGAGGGGTAATAATTGGCGCCCAACGTGTCTAATCTACTTTCTTCGTAATGTAAGTGTGAAGTGAAGTGATCTTTAGTTCGGTTTTTTGTTAATTCCAAATTTATGTGCGAGATTTGAATATTTTTCAGTTAATTGCGGAATTTTGATATTGCGGGTGTTATAGCGGTCAGCGTACTAGCGGGAACACACAGTGGTGGCAGTGCAAAAGCACTAAATTCAAAAGTAGAATCCGTTGGTTTCGCGGCGCGAATTCGTTGACCTCGTCACCTTTTGTTTTTTTGTATAGTTTTACACCGGATTCTCTTACGCATTATTTTATAATAGAAACAATTTTTCGTGTGCTTCAATAGCTGAGTGGTTAGAGTGTCTGGCTACTGGTATATACGGTAGGTGTGGAAGCCGGTTCAATTCCTGTATAATATATATTTTTTTTTTTTTCAGTTAATTAATTTTTTTTTTTTTCCCCCTTTTATTAAATATGTTTTTCTATTCAAGCCACACGTAAGTGTTTTGAACATACACATACGTATACATATTTTTTTTTTTGTAGAAGACGATTATCGGATAATAAATTATTTTAGCTATAATTTCGAGGCAATCAGTGCGACGGATTACAACGGCTGGCGGAAATTATAGGAATCGCATAGTAAATGAATTACCTGTGATGCAGTTTTAATGAGAATCTTGTTTGTTGTGGATTTTAAGATTATTCGACAAATAAACAGAATACCAATTTGGAATTGAATAATTGTTTTTATCTTTATTTCTTATACATTGTTGATGGACATAAATAGGCTATCTTCGGAGGAGCTAAAGTATGAGTTGGCGGTGTGGGGTTTTGAGGGCAAGACCGTTGATGAGATGCGGAAAAAACTCCGATCGACGTTGAAACGTACTGCGAGCTTTTCACGTCCAGAATATAAATTCTCAGTGGACGAGGACAAAGAAGCGATAGATGGGAAATTGAAAGAGATTTCCGAACTCTTGGCGAAATTTGTGGCGGACGAAAACTCGTCAGAATTTAAAAAAATTGACTCGAAGACGTGTTGGGTGGCGAGGAGGATTACGAACGGCTTAGATTTTAATTCAGACTGCGAGGATTATGTGGCGGAAGTGCGACTTAGGATTGCCGATATCCTTGTGGAACTGGACGACAAGGCCACAAAGGAAGTTGATGATGTCGCAGGAATCAGCGATATGTTCGAAAAAGTAATCGGGCCAAAGCATGTTTCATCTCCGAAGACACCAGTCGTACCAATGCATGTGAATCCGGGTTCATCAGGGTTGTCAGATGGCTTTCCGAACATAGATTCGGCAGGAAAAAAAGGGCAGTTGGGATCTGAAGTTGGTGCGGAAGAAGGGGGTGAATTGAAAACGGAAGAGAAGGGTGGAACGTCGTCGGTTCAGGTGTACAAATGGGGCGTGAAATTTTCGGGTAATGCAGGGGAGTCGCTTAGTTGCTTTCTGGAGAGAGTGGAAGAGTTCAGGGAGGCGAGAGGGTGTTCCTTCTCGAACTTATATAACTCGGCTGTCGATCTATTTGAGGGAAATGCGCTGATTTGGCTGCGTGCGAATAAGCCTTTTATTAAGAATTGGTCGAACTTAGTTCACAGCTTGAAGCAGAAATTCCGACCGCCCGGCTATAATGATAGGTTGCTAGAAGAAATTCGCCGCCGGACTCAAGGTGAAAATGAAAGCATTGGCATGTTTGTGAGCGTCATGCTGAGGCTTTTTGGAAGATTAGATGTGCCCTGTAACGAAGGAATGCAGCTGGCCTTCATTCGTAAGAATTTAGCTCCATTTTATTCAACCCAGTTAGGTTTCCTTGAGATCGACTCCATCGCACACCTGGTGAAGGTGGGAAGGAAATTAGAGGCAACTCGGTATAATGTTGAGAGCTACGTACCACCGCCGTCGAAGAAACAAACGAACCTGTTAGAACCTGATCTTGCTTACGTTGAGGTTGCTATGACGCAATTTAACCAACAGGATTGTCAACAATCCATCCTTACGTTAGGAGCAACTAGTGGACTGAATAATATTCATTCGGACCATAACAATCAATCCGGGATACCGGGCAGGACGTACAAATGTTTTAATTGCAATGGTGAGGGGCATTTGGCGAATCGTTGTCGTCAGCCTAGGCGTTGCTATGGGTGTGGGTTAGAAAACGTTATACGCAAGAATTGCTCAAATTGTGCGGGAAAAGACCAGGGAATTCAGGGCGCGGCAGAGCAATGAATTCCCAGGTAATTTCACCTGCCTCAGATGGAGGAAAAAAAGGGGGTACCAATATTGATGAGTGTGGCCTCAGTATTGGTATGAATGTTTCAGTTGGGAATCAGAGTATTGATGAGTGTGGGCTCAATATGAGTAGGAGTTTTCCCGCTGAAAAAAATAGTATTGATGAGATCGGGCTCAATAATAGAAGCAGCTCTGCTGATCGGAATGATGTTATTGTGGATTGTGGGTTCGATATGGGTACTTCTTCTGTCGAGGACAGTGCTATTGAGGACCGTGTGCTCAAGTCTGGAGGTGGCCCGGTAGTCGAGGGTGATTACTTGGTTGGAGGCGATCACAATATTAGTAAAGATCGGAAGGATGTCGGTATGGATGAGTGTGGTCTGGATACCCGTAAGCATTCGCTAGTAGAGGCGGTGAGTAGTGACGGATCTGCCCTTAATATAGGTGGGAACGTAGATCGAATACACGTGGATTACGCTCTAGCGCGCGGCTCGGGTGACAATCGACCGTACTTACTGGTGACAGTGTATGGGGTTAAAATGCTGGGCCTGTTGGACTCAGGTGCATCACGGACGATTGTGGGAAAGGAAGGTTGGCGGATTCTGCAAGGTTTGGGGTTTAAGGTGGTGAAGACGGCAGTGGCCTCGGTAGCGTTAGCAGATGGATCTGGGGTAGTCGTTTTGGGTACAGTAGTGGTTCCTTTTTGCGTAAAAGGAAAGGTGGGTTTGATGGACGTGCTGGTCATTCCCTCATTACCACAAACGCTTATCTTGGGGGCGGACTTCTGGGCGAAATTTGGAATTGTTCCCGATCTTAGTGGTAACTGTTGGGAATTTTCCACCCACGCAGAAAGCTTAGCCGCTGTTGAACCTTTGGTCCATCCATCGGATCTAACACCTCAACAAAACCAACTTCTAAACGATTTAACAACCAAGCTTTTTGGTACGATGCCAGGTGGGTTGGGCTGTACGTACTTGGTGGAACATAAGATCAGAACTAGCTCGGAACCCATTAAACAAAGGCACTACAGTATCTCGCCAGCCGTGCAGCAACAGGTTGATACGGAGCTAAAGAGTATTTTGGGGGAAGGTGTGATTGAGCCCTCCCAGAGTCCGTGGGCATCGCCTATCGTGTTAGTTCGGAAGAAGGATGGGAAGTTTCGCTTCTGTGTCGATTTTAGGAAGGTAAATAAAGTCACCGAACGGGATGCGTATCCGTTGCCTTTTGTATCTGCCACGCTGGACAAGCTTCATAACGCGAAGTTCCTTTCGTCTCTGGACATTAAGTCTGCCTATTGGCAGATTCCGATGGAGGAGAAATCGAAACCGATTACGGCTTTTACCGTGCCATGCCGAGGTTTGTTCCAGTTCACAAGGATGCCTTTTGGTCTTCATAATGCCCCTGCGACGTGGCAAAGACTTATCGATCGCGTTTTGGGTGCAGATCTGGAGCCACACGTTTTCGTTTATTTAGACGATATTATTATTGTGACTCAAACTTTTGAGAAACACCTGGAGGTCCTGGATGAGGTACTCAATCGTTTGGCGAAGGCAGATCTCCGGGTGAGCCCAGGAAAATGTAAGTTTGGACGAACCCAATTGAAGTATCTGGGATACGTGGTGGATGCGCATGGACTACATGTAGATCCAGATAAGGTGGAGAGCATCGTTCACATACCGGCACCGAAATGCGTAAAAGAAGTGCGTAGTTTCGTGGGAACAATATCCTGGTATCGACGTTTTGTACCAAACTTCGCGGAACTTACCAAACCACTAAACGAACTCTTAAAGAAAAATCGTAAGTTCGTTTGGTCGGAAGAATGTGATCTAGCGTTCCGTGCAGCTAAAGAATGTTTGATTTCGGCCCCAATCTTATCATGCCCGGATTTCGACCGATCGTTCCAGGTGCAGACAGACGCGTCTGATTTCGGAATTGGAGCTGTGTTGACGCAGAGTTACGAGGAGGGAGAAAAAGTTGTGGCGTATTTGAGTCGGTCTCTGACTAAATCGGAGCGCAACTATTCAACCACAGAAAAGGAATGCCTGGCTGTAGTATGGGCAGTTGAAAAGCTGCGTCCGTATCTGGAAGGAGCAAAGTTTACTGTGGTTACCGATCATCACTCATTGTTATGGTTATCGAATCTGAAGGACCCGTGTGGACGGTTGGCAAGGTGGGCAGTTCGTATGCAGCAGTACGATATGGAGATCATCCATCGTAAAGGTAAGGACCATGTCGTTCCCGATATGTTGTCGCGTACGGTTCTACAGTTGTCTGCACTAAGTGTCGTAACGATTGACTCGTGGGTGGACAAGATGAGGGAAAATGTGCAAAAACACCCTTTAACTTTTCCGGATTGGCGAGTCGAAGGCGAGAAGTTGTTCAAACGGGTGAAACAGCGTTATCCCGGCCTTAGTGAGGAGGGCGACGAATGGAAATGGGTGGTACCGAAGAGTGCAAGGAAGGATTTGTTGGTACAATGCCATGATAACGCCTTAGCGGGTCATATGGGCGTGCATAAAACATTTGCGCGTTTGGCTGCGAAAGTATATTGGCCTTAGATGAAGGCGGACACTGCTAAGTATGTTCGCATGTGTCAGGTATGTCAGAGGGTGAAACCAGAGCGTATGAAACCAACTGGCCTAATGACCGAACGAAAAGGTGCTAGCCGGCCGTGGGAAATGATATCGGTCGATCTAATCGGACCTCTACCACGCTCGACTACTGGATATACTTATATTTTGACGGTGGTGGATTATTTTAGTAAATTTCCTTTGTTGTTTGCTCTGCGGTCGGCCACTACCCCTGGTATTTGTCGAGCAATTGAACAAGACGTGTTTTAATGTTCGGAGTTCCGAAAATTCTGATATGCGACAATGGGTCGAAGTTCGTTAGCAAGAATTTTCGGACACTTCTTAATTCATATGGAACCACTGTATGTTATTCTGCCCATTATCATCCCCAGGCCAACCCTGCTGAACGGATGAACCAAGTCATCAAGACGACCCTTAGATCGTATGTATCTGAAAATCACCGTACGTGGGATTCCCATTTAGCCAAGGTTGCGTGTGCCATTCGCACGTCGGAACACGAAGTCCTTGGAGCAACGCCCTATTTGATAAATTTTGGCAGAAAGATGGTGGTTGATGGTGGGAATACGACGCTGGCACTGGAAGGTCTGGAAGAGGTGTCAGGGCCCGCAGTGGAGGGGTACTTGTACCTGAAGTTTTTGGAAACCCTGCGGGACGATGTTAAACGTAGAATGACCATGGCCTCCAGTAAGGCGAAGGATTCGTACCACGCGCGTCGTCGAGACGTAGAATTTCTACCAAACGAGTTGGTATGGCGCCGGAATTTCGCGCTATCTAATGCGTCCAAATTTTATGCTGCAAGTCTAGGCCCCAAATATGTCGGACCGTTCCGGATAAAAAGATGTACGTCATCTCATACGTACGTATTGGTGGATGAGAAGGACGTCGAGAAGGGAACCTGGCATGATGTGAAGGATTTGAAGCCATATCACGCAGGAGAGAACGTATAGTATCAGATGTTTAAGTCCCATATTTTGTGTTAGATATTGGTGTCGGGTTATCCGTGCGTTCGATGTTCGTTTGGTGGTTGTCGTAAGGGTGGTGGTTTGTGTAAGTAATTTGCTTGAGTGGCGGGGATGGTCCTGAATTTGAAGAAACTAGGCACTGTCATGTTAACCGGTCATGATTTGCATTCATGGAAAATTTCTTGCTGAAGAAATTTTTCAGGAGGTGACGGTGGAGTTGTTACGTGTCGATTCCCGGGCAAGCCCTGATCGTTTTTGGTACACACTGTTTCTTTTCCAGATCCGGACCTTAGCGGAAATTATGGAGTGCGGCCGGATTTTGTTGCAGTAGATTAAGAACTAGAATTAGAGCTTGAATTAGTACTAGAATTGTAAATAAGATTTCAAAAATTGAATTGGATACCGATCAGTTGGATCCCAGCCCCAATGTTGTGATGGGAATTGGGTTCCTCTGCGTTTTCCGCGAACTGGATGAGGCTACCAAGCTGTTAGGAAAACCTGGTGGGGAAACGGAAACTGTAATTCGCGAGCGATGCCACATGTACCCCCAAACTTCCGCCACCGCCGGTCACTTACTTCAAAATAAGAACACATGCCACAAGATCACATTACGCGAACGTTGCCGATATCATAATATAATAAAATCCCACAGACTCAGCGGCTGTATGTGAATTCCGGCGGCTGAGGAGTGGTAAAAAGGATCGCCATTTGAAGAAGAAACATTAGCCGACTGAAATTCAACGCCAAAAGATCTGTCATGCCGATTTGTTTTCAAACACAAAATAAAGCTGTCAATACTTGACAACCCAGAGAATAGTGGGAACGCCGAAAACGAAACCGACAAAGCTCCGAGTCGCAACCTACTTAAGAAGGGACCTTGGGCAGTCCGGGGCTTTTTTTCCTGGTTTGGAGTGAGATACCTGTAGTGAAGGGCACTTGGTTGAAAATTGGTTTTTTTAAAAGATACCGGTGAGAACGTTTTTCCGTTGGAAGTTGGTTTTTTTTCTGAAACGGTGGAGTTTTTGTTGGAGGTGCCCGTTTGGCGGTGAATAACGGAGTGGAACCGGGAGTTTCTCTACGACAAATTAAGTTATCCGTTTGTGCGTTGGAACGGCGGATAATTTCCGTGCGTTCGGAAGGAAAAAAAGAACAGACGACCTGTATTGCGGAGGCTTCTGGAAGTCATAGAGGAAGGAAAAGGTCGTTGGAAAAGGAAAGGTACGATTATTCTGAGGAGGTGTAACCGGTGGCATCTGCGCGCAAGTAACGTTACGAAATAGCTAGAAACAGGTACTGTTCCCTTCCTTCGCTAGGTTTTCCCGATTTAGAGAATTTTGTCGCCAAAGTCGAAACGTAGAGGTTCGCATCGGAGGAGAGCCTGCTGATCGGTGGTTGTCGTATTAATGAACTCCTTGATTTTTTTTATATATGTATAATTGGTTTAATTACCCAGAGTTTATTCTATAATATTTCACTTCATCTTTTATTTTATTTTAAAATCATTTACACATTTCACAATTTTCCAATATATATTTCTCCTGGATTTTTCTTATATACCAGTTCGATCGAGTTTTATTTAGTGAAGAGGTTTCCCAATTTTTCCTCAACGTATAAATTGGGTGGCGCCCGGTAAGAAGGAAGTAGTTTCCGGACAGTCCCGTTTTCGGCTGAGCGCGGTCGGTGCAAATAGGACTGGATGGCAAAAAGATAAAGGAAGTCGATAAGAGCTGCAGACGAGTGGCGAGAGTAGAAGTCTCGAATCCGGGGGGTCCAGGTTCAAAACTTCGCTGGAGCGTTTTTTTTTTTGTTTATTTCCTTTTCTTGTGGTCAAGTCCATGTAAATCATGTACCCGAATTTGGAGGGGTAATAGGTGCTTACATTACCAACAGTGCTTACAGTCGGTCCGAATTGTATGCGCGCTTACAACGCATATAATTCGGACCGATCGTATGCACACAAATGTCAGTTGTGTCAGTAATTTTAAAATGAGTTTTGAAAAAGTGTTTTTAGTAGGAACGGTAATGGAAATGTGTGACAGTAATAGCGATCTGGAGATGATATCTGGCTCCTCATCTTCATCTTCTTCAACAATATTGTTAAAACTCATTTTTCTTCAATATCGCGAATAAATTTTAGTGTTTTTAAATTTTTAACCGTCAATGTGACAGATCGCAAAGACGTACACACAGTCCATATGCTCGAAACCGTGAGTAGTGTAAGCGCCAGAAAATTTCCCCTCCGTGCAAATTGTATGCGCTGTGAGCGTAATTCGGACCGAGTGTGAGCGCGCTAAAAGCGCAGAAAGCGTAATTCGGACTGCGACCGAAGTCGTATCGAGTTCAAAAGAGGTCGAAACAAACAACACGAACCAAGTTACGTAATCTCACCCCTGTTTCGACCTAGGTAACTTTGGTTCAAGGTTTTGCTTCGAGTTCGAAAAAATAGTTGGCATTCTGTACTTTGTTTCGACCTGTCTTATGAGACTGATACGAACGAATTTTGGTCGGTATCTACTTGGCTGTCGAGTGCAAGCTTAAAATATATCTTCAACAATGTAAGTTTTCGTATATTTATATACGTATATTTATGGAAATCGTAGGGATGCAGGAGACAATAAAATTGGTTAGGTTATAAACAAGCAGCAATGCGTGTGCTTGATGAAAAATCACAAAGACCTAGCAAAAGGAATTTTGAAATATGTGCACGGTACGTAAATTTCAAAGGAGTTATGGGAGACGTTGAAAACTTCCCTTAACGACTGCCTGTGAAAAAAGTGCATGAATGAGAAAAGGTAAACAATAGTATTGAAGGAATATAAAACTTAAGTTTATGCTTAAAATTTGAAATCATAAAGTTGAAACTTAGGCGGTTTTATGAACTATTCATCATATTTCCAGATTAACCATACTACTATTTATTCGATAGCTACAGTCGAATACATCAACAAAAAAATTAAAAATGTTGGAAACCACCTATACTCAGTAGGCTTTTTCTACTGCGACCAACCTAAGTTCACATATGCTTGAAATGTCATTTAAATTAATTCTCTTTCTGTACGTAACTTCAAAAACTCTTGCTGTTTTAGTTTACAAAATATATTGCATTTGCTATTTAAATCCTTTTGTTTCCTTGATCATCTGTCATTAATCACAACAGGTTATGGGCCCAGAATCATCGGAAGCATAAGATTATTAATAAAATAGTGTTAGTTAAATTCGTTCTTAACGGAAATAGTGCGAAGCTATAAAATGTCAAAAAATATCGATTTTGTAAAACTACGAGGCCGAGAAAATTACCCGGAATGGCGTCGCTCGATGCTGGCATTCTTGCGTACCAAGAAGTTGGCCCGATGCATCGCGGAAAGCGACACCGAGAATGACACCGATAAACTCGACGAGGCCATGGGATGGTTATACCTGGCGACCGAGAGTAATGTGGCAAATCATTTTGACGACAAAATGACTCCACTCGAAGTGTGGAAATTGCTACAAAAATCGTTCGCCGAATCGGGAATAGATCGAGAAGTGTCAGCGTTAATGGAACTGACCTGCGTAAAACTAAGTGATTGTCCATCAATGGACGATTACATCGGCCGCACGCTAGACGCATGGAAGCGTTGCACTGACGCAAAAGTTGAAATCTCGGACCGTGTCGTTGCCTTGATACTGTTGGGTAAACTCGGCCCTGATTATCAACCATTTATCATGGGATTGACGGCCAGCGGGCAAGAAGTGTCAATCGAGACGGTGAAATCGTCGCTGCTAAGCTTAGTGCCGACGATAAACAAACCAACAGAAAAAGCTTTCCTTGGAAGTAAGCCTTCGGTGAACAAAGGACCGAAGAAACAAATCAGGTGTTTCAAATGCGATCAGATCGGACATTACGCAAGACAATGCTCGAAATCGAATAAAGAAGGAGGTGCAGCGAAAGTTGGGGGCAAAGCGAACAAGTCGAATGAAGCCAAGCTCGCGAACGCATTCAGTGCTACGTCAGAACCATCATCGAGTGGCGTATGGTACATTGACTCCGGTGCTTCCCGACATCTCACCCCTTACCGTGAAATACTGATGGACTACACTGCGTCGGATGGAACTGAAATTTCAATCGCGAGCAACGAACGTCTGAAAGGAATTGGCAGCGGAACTGCCTACGTTAATATTGATGGTGTAGATATAGTCATACGGAAAGTCTTGCATGTCCCCGGACTCGGCGCAAATTTACTATCAGTCGGAGAAATAATAAAATCCGGTAACAGCATCAAGTTCGGGCCAAATGGTTGTTGCGTGTACAACAAAAAAACAAATTGCTAGTCGAAGGCAGCAAGGAAAATGGCGTCTATAAAATCGAAGCAAAGCAGATTCGTTGCATGCTGGCAAAGGGAAACAACGACATTGTTGATTGGCACCGTCGTTTGGGCCATCTAAGCTACAACGGAATGTGCAGACTGAAGGTGGTAGATAACGAGATTTCCTTCAATGGATCGAAAGAAATGATGAATGGATGTTTACCTTGTGCGAAGGGTAAACAATCGCGGAATGCGTTTGCCAAAGTGGATGCTGTCATCGATACAAACGGTGTTCTGGACCTGATGCACATGGACGTGTGTGGACCGATGTCGAAATCGCTCGGTGGAGCGCGATATTTCGTGAGCATCATCGATGATTATTCGAGAAAAGTTTTTATCTCTTTCTTAACGGAGAAGTCGGCCGTTCCCGAAGTTTTCCGGGCATTTAAGCAGATGGCAGAAACACAGACTGGCCGCAAAATTAAACGTATTCGTTCCGACAATGGAACTGAGTTTGTGAACAATACGATGCTGAAAATTTGCACAGACGATGGGATCGTGCATGAAAAAACACCGCCGTACACACCGCAGCTCAACGGAGTGGCCGAACGTATGAATCGGACTCTGGTCGAACGGGCCCGCTGCTTGTTGGCTGATGCGGGGCTCGGAAATGAGTTTTGGGCAGAAGCAATTCACCACGCGAGTTACTTGGTAAATCGGTCAGTGAATCGGACGGTAGGCACGACAACCCCCGAAGAACTTTGGTCTGGAAAGCGACCAAATCTGTCAAACTTGAAAATTTTTGGAAACGTAGTTACAGTTCACGTCCCAAAAGAAAAACGGACTAAATGGGATAAGAAGGCCGCGGAAATGATTTTTGTCGGATACGCAGATGCTGAACTGGGTTTTCGGTGCTTTGACTCAAGCACTGGAAAAATAGTGATAAGCAGAGATGTCAGATTCTTACCATCTAAGGCGGCACAAATCGACTCTTGTATCACAGTCGATCTGCACGAAGACGGAAGCGGTGGTCAGGACTCAGTTGGGGCTAAGCCTGAAGAAGTCTCGACTATAGAAGAAGGGGTGGAACGTATCCATCCGCCGGAACGAGACGTAAGCACCTTAAATCGTTCGTTCGACGATTTTGAAGATGCAACTTTCCGACCCGGATTACGAGCCACCAACATCTTCGCAGGTGGATCCGGAAGTCGAAATCAGAAGGTCGAAACGACTGAAGAAGTCGGTGGAACGGCCTGATTTTGTATCATACTTGGCGTGCGATCGTGAACCAAATGATCCGACCACTATAATTGAGGCGATGGACTGTCACAATTCGTAACAGTGGAAACGTGCAATGTTAGAGGAGCTGTCATCGCTCAAAGAGAACGGAACGTGGGATCTGACGGAACTACCTGCTGACAGGAAGGCGATTCACACCAAATGGATTTATAAAACGAAGCGAGCCGATGATGGTTCAATCATACGGCACAAGGCCCGGTTGGTCGCAAAAGGTTTCGCCCAGAAATACGGGGACCTTCTCACCGGTCGTTCGCTACACGTCAATACGTCTATTAATTGCGCTGGCGGCGCAGAGAAAACTCAACATAGACCAAATGGATGCGGTCACTGCATATCTTCAGGGAGATATTGAGGATGACATTTACATCCGACAGCCTGCTGGGTATGACGACGGTAGTGGCCGAGTCTGCAAGCTGAACAAAGCTCTATACGGTCTTAAGCAGAGTGGAGGACAGTGGAATAAGTGTCTCGACGCGGCACTGAAGTCTTTTGAGCTGATCAAATCGCAGCTGGATCCGTGTGTATACTACACAAGGAACTTGTCGCTAATCGTTGCCATCTATATGGACGATTTTTTAATCTTGTGGGAAAATGCTGCAGAGCGCGACAAATTAAAAACTAATCTCATGAACCGTTTTCACATGAAAGACATGGGACGAGCCACGAAAGTTGTGGGCCTCACAATTTGCTACGACGATGACGGAATTTCGATCGGCCAAGAGATGTACGCCAAAGAAGTGCTGGCGCGCTTTGGGATGGCCAGTGTAAGCCAGCTGTCACCCCAACGGACTTGTCGCTGAAATCTTTGGCATTGTTGTCAGATGCGGATTTGATAACAGACGTGCCGTATCAGGAGGCGGTTGGAAGCCTGCTGTTCCTAGTCCAAGGAAGTCGGCCGGATTTAGCCTTCGCAGTCAGCAAAGTCAGTCGCTACAATTCTCGCCATGGAGCAGTACATTGGACGATGGTGAAACGAATCCTCCGTTATTTGGCCGGCACAACGAAGTACAGCATTAAATATCTAGCCAACGGTGGACCGCTGGAAGGTTTTGTGGATTCCGACTGGGCAACGAACATTGACGACAGACGTTCGCACACGGGATGGATTTTCCGTCTAGGTATGGGTGCGATTACGTGGCTGTCAAAACGTCAGACGACAGTGGCCCTTTCGTCCACGGAGGCTGAATACATGGCGATGTGTTCGGCCGCACGAGAGGTGGACTGGATGATCCAATTTATGGACCAGTTTGGAATCAGCGTAGGCGTGCCACTCCACGGAGACAACCAAGGTGCTCTGGAGATCGCGCGCGAGGATGCATTCCGACAGGGTACGAAGCACATCGGAATCCAGTACCACTTCGTTAGAGAACGAGTCCAGATCGGTGCCATAAAGTTGGTCTACGTCCCCACGGAGGAGAACGTGGCGGATGCTTTGACCAAAGGAGTACCATCAGCAAAGTTGCGGTTCTGCGCCGGTGGTATGGGGATATGTGCTCCA
Organism: Beris chalybata; assembly: GCA_949128065.1. Lineage (NCBI taxonomy): Eukaryota > Metazoa > Arthropoda > Insecta > Diptera > Stratiomyidae > Beris > Beris chalybata. Next base: position 70,117,394 of record OX421897.1, on the reverse strand, counting down.
CCATAATAGTTATCGGTGGATCAAGTTGGGGTGTTGGAAACCACCTATACTCAGCAGGCTTTTTCTACTGCGACCAACCTAAGTTCACATATGCTTGAAATGTCATTTTTATTCATTCTCATTCTTTACGTAACTTCGAAAGCTCTAGCAGTTTTGGTTTACAAAATATATTGTGTTTCTATTTAAATCCTTTTGTTTCCATGAACATCTGTCATTAATTACAACATGAACAACCAGTGCCGGTTAAGACGGTCCTTGAAAAGAAACCAATCGAGCTTACATAATTATAATTATATTTAGAATAAAATGCGGTTTGTAAATTATTACTGTCTGCAATCTTTATTTTCAATTCTTCTCCTGTATTGTCTATCAAAAGAGAGACTTAAACGTTCTTGTAGCCGATGCTCGTGAATAATCCCGAAATTGTTAAAAAAAAACGATTAGAGCTGCTCTTTACTGTAATAACCGAATAATTAGCATGCATACCATGCGAAACTTATTGCCTTTCAAATATTCACTCGTAAGGCATGTTAGGAACGGTTGGAACACATGAAACGCCCTGGAGTCAATTCCTCAGTTTTCTGGACTATAGTTGCTCCATAATAATTATGAGCTGCTTTCTTGTCCGGGAAAAAGTAGATTTCAAAGACATATTTCGCGGCAATACAATTTATTAGCTGGTAAAATACAATTATCTTAATATATGAATTAAATCGTACTCCTTTTCGTCTTTGTCGAGCGCAATTTTTTAATCGGTTGCTTCTTCATCGTCCGAACTATCATCCAAATTACACTGAAACTCCGTAATCGGTCGCATCAATACAAGAAAATAATTTTTTCTCGTGTCCAATTTGCGCTGTAACTGTTCCTTTTTGTCCCTGATTTCGTACAGATCCTTCTGCAGAACGTACAATTTTTTGGTGGTTTTCTTCCGATCAGGCTGCGAGTTACAGCCAAAACCGGATATAACGACATTGAAGGGACCGTCGCTATATCCAATAGTCGTTATAAGCAATAGGCAATTTAGATACAATCCTTTGTATAGAGATTCGACCGGGACCATGCCATTAGCCGTAATAACCGCATCCGTCGTTAAAAGCGATGTCGTTATATTATCGGTATTGTCTGTAATTACTTTGGTCACTACATCGTATTCCATTCGATTCTTACAGATTTTCTTTGTACTCGGTCCTGCCTTTCAAGATCTCCGTTTTTTCTTCAACTGAATCTGTTGGTATGTTTACTGATAGATGTAAATGTTGCTAATTTCCGCCAGGACGTTGTTTGTCAGTTCGATGAATTTCGTCACGAGTTCGGCATTCTAATCGACATTTTCCGCCTTTTTACGACGCCATCGTTCGATAGACGAGAGCTTTGGAGTTTTGCTGCCTAGACGTAGCAGTGTCTTCTTGACGGTTTCGCCGGGCTCCATTAGTTTGAAGATTTTCTTGTACGCTTCAATTTCATTGAAGTTTTTTGACGATTCGTCTTCGAAATCACTGGAATCGGCCAGGCCCCGACTGGTTTTCTCGATGTAGTTCTTGTTGGTCTTGACCTGGAAAGTAGATTTGTTGGTTACGATTCCAAAACAAAGCCTTCTCCCTCTAAAAGTTGCCGAAACAATGCTGTAAGGATGGAAATTCTGTGAATTTCCACCCACACCAAAGTGATAAACTTACGGATTAAAGAAATATTGAAAACAAAAACGAATTAGACCTTATTTTACTTTTACTAAAACATGGAATTACAAATACAGCAAGAGCTGAACGAAGAACATATAAAACAACACAAGAGAGGTATCACCATTTTTCGAAGTCGTTTGAAATAGATAATGCCTAAACGAAGTCGTATCGAGTTCAAAAGACTCATATTTTTCAAAATCCCTCGTGTTTCATGAGATATCAAGTAGCTTCTTATAAAATCATTTAAAAACCTGTTTCATAATTCTTTCGAAATTCAAACTCCAAGTTTGAAATGGAATGGAATGGGTTTGTATACGTTTTAACAATTCGTCATATAGTATATCTCTTAAGTCTGATAAGCTAACAAATTCATTTTACTTTTATAGGTTTTTAGTGTACATACTATACCGAAATTCGAATAGTCTACCATACACGGGCTTATTCAATGTTTAATCGATTAACAATCTTTATTTGAAATATTTTTATTTTAAGAACAAAATTAATTTTCCAAGAAATCTAATAATCTAGAAACAACTCATGCTATACTCCAGTTTTGACCGCTCCCGAACTTTAAACCTAAAAAACCCTAAAAATAATAAAAGTTTCGCTCAAACCATTGGCAGATTTCTTATTTTACTTCTATATTTAGAATTTTTCACAGATATGTTTTTTATACACACACATAGCTGAGGTGAGTAGAATGACACCCCAAGTGTTAAAATTGGTTAGGTCGCGTACACTACAAACTACGAATGAACAAATAAAGTTTTGGTGAAACATCTACTGTCTATCAGCGAACTAATTTTTATTTTACGAAAAAAAATAGTGTTAAAGGTTTTCAAATTATTTGAGACACATAACTATTAAAAATCAATAATTTTTTCATTGATTTATCTTCTAGAAATACAAATTAATTATATTATATATGATACTTTTCAGTGAAATTGTGGTCTTCTTATGTAATTCTTGCCATGAAAATCGTGAAAAGTTGCTTCAGTTTGACTTCATATATTATTAACAAAAATGAAAATTTTTGAAAATTTTATCTATGGAGGATTCTTTAAGATATTTTCTAGCATTATATTAATGAAATTGATATGTTAATTATTCAAGAAATAGGTAATATGCGTTTAAACAACTCAGATTTACGCATTTTAAAAAATGTTCAAGGGTTGTTGTTCTAATAGCATTTTTTCCAAATACAGTTCTGAATTTTTTCTCTATAGACAACCCAGTTTACATAGCTAATATAGCTATAGCTAATAAAAAAAATTGCCAATGGTCTGGGTGACACTTTACTATTTTTCCGGCAGAAGTTCGGAACGCGTTAAATTCTAAGATGTGTATGTTAGATTACTATGTGACTGAAAAACTAACAAAAAAGTTCGGAAGCGGTTAGAGAAGGGCGTAATATATGAATACCATGATTGGGTCATACTCCGGGATGCGGTCTAGGAATTGAAAAAAGAAACAAGTTAAAAATAGGTGATTATTAAACCAGTCCGTGGAAGCGAAAGGATATTCGATATCTGATCAGACCTGAAGGATATGGAAGAATTTATGAAAAAGTATACAATCACTTTACACTCCCATAGTGGTCAATTTTAAAAAAATCTTGAAAACACTTTCTAGGTATTCATATGAAGAATCCGTAGAATAATAGTGAATTCAATATTTTGGAAGACCTAGTAGATATGACGAAAATCGTGAAAATATTAGCATTCTGAACATTTTTTTTGCCCCCACTTCCGAACGCCAATGGATATTCGAATTTTTTTTCAATCCAAATTACTTTTCTAGTTGATTTACATATACACACCGAGTTTCAACTTTCTAGCATAAGCCGTTCCATAGTTAGGAAAAACACCCCCCACCCTCGTAACATACCACCCCTATTAAAAATTATATTTTTCCAACATGCCACTATTATAGGCAGGGCCACCTTATCCTCAGGGCAAAATGGGCTAAGGGCAAAATGGGCTAAGCGCTAGGGCGTAAGCCTTTTATGGGCGACAATTTTTATTGATGTTATGTTTTAAAATTTTTATTAGAAAAATTGTGGCCAGAACGCAGAAATGGAATATTGTATTTTAAGTTATTTTCTGATTTAGATATTAATTTGGAAGATTGTAGAGGACTGTCTTATGATAATGCCTCTATTTACGGGTACAGCGGCCTCCAAGCGCGCGTTAATTCTAAACTATCTTGCCGTTTACGTACCCTGTGCAGCACATTCTTTAAATTTAATTGGAGAGTCGGGGCGGAACGCTGCGTTTAAGAAACTATCTTATATCTATTTCTACAAGTTTTAGTTTTAAGAAGGGGTGACGCACTGAGCCATAACGAACACTAGGCTCCAAAAAGGGCCCATATCGATCCCTACGGAGGCTCGTAGGTCACTAAACATCCCCTAAACAACCCAGATTTCTAAAGAACTTGACTAGCTTATCATGATGTCCTACAGACCTCAGGTCATTGGTGGATACAGAGGGGGAGGGGGCGTAAGAGGAATTCCGAATTTTCTAAACATAACTTCAACCGTCTCCAATTTTTTTTACTCTACTGCAATGTGGACTGTAATTAGCAGTTACTGTAGCTCTGCAGTGCAAGCACAAAACAGAACTGGGATAAGAGACTACAAGACAACATATTGCGTAGGTCATAGGGTCATTCCATCAAGAATCGCCAAAAATTATGAAATTTGTGACCTTACCATCTCTGATTCTTTTCAAAATTCTTGTACGTTAAGAACTAGTGAAAAAATTAATTGAAATTCAATTTTTTGTTTCTATCTCATTTTTTCCGTTAGTTATAGTATGTTAAAGTTTTCGCAAGAACGGTGCCCGAGTTCTCTTTGAAAATACATTTCTCTGGTAATTTTTATCCTATATAGTATAATAAAATATGGTTTATTTTAAAGAGGAAGGTTTTCGCAATAAAAATTATCCTCGAAATTTGTTTTTCAAGGATAATGATTTTGTCCTGTATCCTTGAATATTTAAAAACGTTTTTTTTATATTTTGTAGGTTATACTATTTTTCAAAACATAGCAAATAATTAACTTGCCCCAAATTAGTTAATGAGCTTGATATTAAGCGTATATTTTGAAAACATAAGATAGAACTAAATAATTTTTACTAATTTTTACTAATTTTATTCGTATACGGCCATATTCTGAAGTTGTGACCTATCACAGGTCACAATCTGCTGTGACTTAAATTTTGTGACTGCACTTGTGATCGAAAAGTGTTTTGGAATTCTGCCACTGTAGTCACAAGAAAGGTCACAAAAATTTCTCCACAGAGTTGGAGACATGTAAAATTGATGATGCTGTGTCATTCGGCCTTTGCAAGTGTGTAATGGAATGTTGTATACCTCAGGAGACGTCTAAAACCGAAGAAACTCCCAAATAAATTGTAGATTACTAAATAACGGTTCACTTGCGTTCCTTAACTTTCGCACTGTCACTCTTTATAACGCCCTTAAATCACACACAATGTAAAAAAGCTACCTAAATTTCCGTTAAATTACTTCTGTTCAGCTTCTTCCAGTAATTCCAGTAGCAAATATAACAAACTTTCCATTTTTTTTAATATTAAGTATTGAAACTTAACGAAACGATAAATTTGTAGGCCTGGCTGGTCGTTGTGATCACCTATTTCGATAGTCACAATTTTGTGATTTTATTTTAAAACGTCAAAATTGTGACTACTGCAAGAATATGAAAAGTCACAGATTTTCTGAAATTGAGACTCGCTGATCAAATTGAGACTTGTGACTGTGCACAGAATAGGCCTGATAGTATATTAAAGATTTTACACAAAAGATGTCTGAGTCCTATTTGAAAGTTCATATCTCTGGTAATTTTTATCCTTGAATAATAAAGTAAGGCTTATTTTAAAGATTGTTGTTGTTTTTGTAAGAGATAGAAACAAAAACTTGAACTTCAATTATTTTTTTCACTAATTCTTCAAGTACCAAAATTTTCAAAAGAATTGGAGATTGTAAGGTCACAAATTTCATAACTTTTGGCGATTCACAACTTTAGCGATTCTTGATGATTTTTGATCCCGTCATAAGATGACCCGTTTTTGCTAAGCGCAGTAAAGTTGATCAATTTTACTGCACGACAAAACACCCCAGGGGTGAGATTGCGTAACTTGGTTCGAGTTATTTATTTCGAGTTAAAAAAATAAAAATGGCATTACCGAACGCTGTTTCGACCTAGGTCCCTTTGGTTCAAGGTTTTGCTTCGAGTTCGAAAAAATAGTTGGCATTCTGTACTTTGTTTCGACCTGTCTTATGAGATTGATACGGGCGAATTTTGGTCGGAAACTACTTGGCTGTCGAGTACAAGCTTAAAATATCTTCAACGATGTAAGTTTCGTATATTTCTTTGTATTATTTGTTTTAATACTGGAAATATTGAAATCGTAGGGATGCAGGAGACAATAAAATTGTTCAGGCAATAAACTAGCAGCAGTGTGAAGTAATGGTGTGCTTCATGAAAAATCACGAAGCATAGCCAAAGGAATTTTGAAATATGTGCACGGTAGGTAAACTTTAAAGGAGTTATGGGAGACGTTGAAAACTTCCCTTAAAGATTGCCTGTGAAAAAAGTGCATGAATGGGAAGGAATACAAAACTAAAGTTTATGCTCAAAAGTTGAAATCATAAAGTTGAAACTTAGGCAATTTTATGAACTATTCATGATATATCAAGATTTTCAAATTAACAAGTTATTCGGAAGCTACAGTCGAATATATCAACAAAAAAATTAAAAACTCTTAAAATTTGGTGTTTTAAAATGAGACCGTCTGAAATACTAAATTTTGAAATGAAATGTGTGTGGTTCGAATGTTAGGCAATAAGAAGTAAATTTTTTGTTACACAGTAAATATGAAGCGTGAGAGGATACGTACCAAGTGTTTAATTTGTATGCCGTGCATTTGCCGAAGGTCGGAGGATTAAAAAACGTTCCCAACATCAAATTTTCAAAGTAAAGCCTAGTACTAACTAGAAGCGAAACGAAATTTTCCATACAAGTCTTTCGTTCGAGTGAAAATTGTTAGTGGATTCTTCTAGTTTGTACTAGGCTTTAAGGCAGATTTTGGAACTGGATTTTTTTAACGCTTCGGAGAAAGTTGATACAAAAATTGCATTTATTATCTAAAATTTTCAAGTTACAAGTAAATATAACACTACAATTTCCCACCCACGAACTTTTTTTTAATAAAAGTCTTAAATTTGAAACAATTTTCAATGTAGTAATTCTCATTCATCTGCGTAAAGACCGAGGCGAGACTTGTTTTCACTTAAAAACAAACATTTTCACTATTTTTAATAAAATATCAACATTTGACATTTCAAATTATTACAGAACTGGCGGATTCTTGTATATGCATAATGAGATATCACTATTTTTCGAAGTCGTTTGAAATACGTAATAGGTCTGTTTCTCTTGCATACTTAGGCCGCGGTCCGAATTACGCTTACGGTGCTTACATTACCAACAGCGCTTACTGTCGGTCCGAATTGTATACGCGCTTACAACGCATATAATTCAAACCGATCGTATGCACACAAATGTCAGTTGGTTTCAAATGTCGGATGTGTCAGTTTAATTTCACTTTAAAGAAAGTTTTGGCAAAGGATCTGCCATTAAAACCTATGAACTTACCATGAGACGCCCTTTTAACTTCATTCACTCATTTTTCTTCAATATCACAAATAAATTTTAATGTTTATAATTTTTTAACAATATTTATCAATATGACAGATTGCAAAGACGTACACACAGTGCATATGCTCGAAACCGTGAGTAGTGTAAGCGCCAGAAAATTTCCCCTCCGTGCAAATTGTATGCGTTGTGAGCGTAATTCGGACCGAGTGTAAGCGCGCTAAAAGCGCAGAAAGCGTAATTCGGACTGCGACCGAAGTCGTATCGAGTTCAAAAGAGGTCGAAACAAACAACTCGAACCAAGTTACGTAATCTCACCCCAGCAATGTGAAGTAATGGTGTGCTTCATGAAAAATCACGAAGACCTAGCCAAAAGAATTTTGAAATATGTGCACGGTAGGTAAACTTCAAAGGAGTTATGGGAGACGTTGAAAACTTCCCTTAAAGATTGCCTGTGAAAAAAGTGCATGAATGGGAAGGAATACAAAACTTAAGTTTATGCTCAAAAGTTGAAATCATAAAGTTGAAACTTAGGCAGTTTTATAAACTATTCATCATAATTCAAGATTTTCAAATTAACAAGTTATTCGAAAGCTACAGTCGGATAAATCAAAAAAAAATGAAAAACTCTTAAAATTTGGTGTTTTAAAATGAGACCATCTGAAATACTAAATTTTGAAATGAAATGTGTGTAGTTCGAATGTTAGGCAATAAGAAGTAAATTTTTTGTTACACAGTAAATATGAAGCGTGAGAGGATACGTACCAAGTGTTTAATTTGTATGCCGTGCATTTGCCGAAGGTAGGAGGATTAAAAAACGTTCCCAACATCAAATTTTCAAAGTTGAGCCTAGTACTAACTAGAAGCGAAACGAAATTTTCCATACAAGTCTTTCGTTCGAGCGAAAATTGCTAGTGGATTCTTCTAGTTTGTACTAGGCTTTAAGGCAGATTTTGGAACTGGATTTATTTAACGCTTCGGAGAAAGTTGATACAAAAATTGCATTTATTATCTAAAATTTTCAAGTTACAAGTAAATATAATAATAATAATAATAATCAATGGCGCAACAGCCCAAATCGGGCCTAGGCCTTGAAGTAATGCTAGAGTTACTTCATTGCGAGACCAACGGAACACTAGGAGGTGAAGTGGTCAACTACACGCTCGTCTGTGATTATTATTACCCCGATTTTAATTCAGGTACTCATTTACAGCTGAGTGAACTGGTAGTCCGGCACCCAGTCCCATTTTCGAAAATTACTTGTCGCCAAGCAGATTCGAACCTGGTACCAGGTGCACCGAAGGCAAGTGCTCTAGCCACTAAGCCACCCAGACTACTACAAGTAAATATAACACTACAATTTCTCACCCACGAACTTTTTTTTAATAAAAGTCTTAAATTTGAAACAATTTTCAATGTAGTAATTCTCATTCATCTGCGTAAAGACCGAGGCGAGACTTGTTTTCACTTAAAAACAAATATTTTCCCCATTTTTAATAAAATATCAACATTTGACATTTCAAACTATTACAGAATTGGCGGATTCTTGTATATGCATAATGAGGTATCACTATTTTTCGAAGTCGTTTGAAATACGTAAAGCCTAGTACTGTGTTCAGCGAAACGAACACGAACGAAAAAGTCACCTTCGAAGCGGAGTGAAATATTCTACACCGTTCGCTACTAGATGTCATTGATAAAAACACGCGCGAAATTTGAAAGAATTAAAAAAATGTCAAGTAATTACTATTCCGGCACATAACACAACAAAATATTGCTCACACAAAATTTCTCGAGCACCAACTCACTGAATTGACAGCGAACTATTGAAAATTTTGAGTTATCAATTATTTCGCTTGTCAAAAAGCCTCCGGTACCATTAAAAACGAAACGAAATCGCCACGAGCGCCATCTATTAGTAACTACGGCAAATGTCCATTCAGTCCCCGAACACAGTACTGCAAAACTATGGTCACTCCGTGTACACAAGACACTAGATACAGAAACAGTTTGCGTTGCGTAAATCAATTCACGCAGAAAAGGAGTTAGAAATGCAACCCTCAGCTCATATATCCAAAGCGAAATGTGCATTGTCTATCACTGCCATTGTTGTAATATAATTTAATAAAGCTGGAAAAATTTGCATTTTATTGTTTTACTTGAAAGTAGCAGCAGACGATAATAAAAAAAAATTTAAAATAAAATATAATTTTAATATAATAAAAGTACAATTTAACGTCTACAAGAAGGCTAAATTGATGGTGAAGACGTACTGGAAAACGACGGGAACCAACCATTACTTGGATTTAAAAACTGGAAGACGCGGTCGTTCGATCGACATACAAATATAGAACAATCTTTTAAGTCAGGCCGATGTTTGAGCTGTGCAATATGGGATCGGAGACAAGTGCGAAAGCTCTTCAATTTTGTCTTGCAGTACATCCTCTGGATCTTATTCGTTGTGATTTGATTCGTACACTGAAATTATGCCATATGAAATCCTGACATTTAGGAAATGTACCAAATTTAATGTTGAGGACCGGTCCATGAGTGGATCTGTTTTATTGAAGAATTAATTAAGTTAGTACTATCAAAACAATTTCATTGCAACTTACTTGTGTATTATGTCGGCTGAATGCAACACTGGGTTGGTTCGGACAAGAATCAATAGGCTAGGCTCTGATTGGTTGTTAGCCCAGTGTTGTAACTGTTGCATTCCTAGTCAATTGTTAACAGCTGGAGAGCACTCTCCATTACCACAATAATGGTCGATTTCGCTGGCTGCAGAAATCCAGTTGCAAGCACATAAAACTTCCAAAATCAACGTATTCATCAATGAACCTGGGCATCTCCGGACGGCCATACATTCAACCAGATAGACCACGTCCTTATCCAAAGGAGATGGGTGTCCTTAATATTCGATGTACCCTTAAATCGGGGCGCTAATTGTGACTTCGATCACTATCTCGTAAAAGCAACCTATCGATGCTGCATATCCGCAGTTTATCATTATAAATCTGCAAATTCGACAACGATAAACTGCAAGATCTCTTCACTTTAGCTCTTGAATACGCCGTAAGAAATATATCGTTTGAAGCAACAGGGATGCTTTATACTTGTTAAACCCACCTGAATTGTACTTAATGCCGATGATATCAACATCATGGCGCGATATTTTCTCTTGGCAAAAGAGACACTGGTGAGTTTCGAGGAAGCTTTAAACGAAATTGGACTGCGTATTAACGAAGAAAATACAAAAACTATGACCCAACAAATAAAAAGGACGCTAAACGGACAAAATATCACGGACAAAATATCACAACATCGGCTTACTCGTCTGCCGTAATACTTGGCGGAGCGGAATGCAAAAATGCAGATTAATTAAGGAACTCTACAGGAAGGGAATGAAGAAAGATGAATGCGTTAAATTTGTAAACAGTTATATGAGAATTTTATATCCGATTTCAGCTGTTCAACGACGGCAGTTCCGGAGGAGTTTGTCGTATCTGAACGGTATGTCTTATCGGAAGATGGTAGCACTGCAGTTCAAGCTGGATCTCAAGTTGTGCAACAAAATATTTATTTTTTTAACGTACCCGAGTTGTAGTATAACCTTCCGGAACGTGTAGATGAATATGACTATAAACCATCAAAGTTCTGTGGTTTATCGTTCAAAAATTTTGCGCAATTAAAAGCTTTTATTTTGCTTCCAGAAATGTATTTTCGTCTGCAACATTTTTGATGAAATTACGAGCCACTGTTAATGCAATTTGTGCCGAATCTTTCATGACATCGCCTAAATGACCGGTTATATGCAGGGAACCGTCTCCACGGTCATCCTTTTTTGTCGCGATCAGTTTCCGTTTTGCTGTTTCTATGAAAAGAGTTTAACCACCCATTGCAGTCCATGCTAAGCCCATTACAACACCGGGCGGTGTTTCTTGATAAATTCGATCTTGCGTGAATATCGCTTTGCCTAGGAATGAGTTTAAGTTTTGTTCGGTTATTTCAAGGTGTTCGGCTTCTTTTTTCACAATTTTGAATGCTGTTTTTCGAATTATCTGAAATTGGAGTTTGGTTAGTGTCGGTCAAAAGATCAGAACTATTTCGACGACAAACCTTTTCGATGTTTCTGTAAATTCCTTACACCAGACTCACGACAGTAATTCTTAATTAGCATGGTTAACGATTCGTCCTTAATCGTGATGTGTTAATCTTCCAAGCCACAACCGTTCATTGCTTGCGGTATTAGATATTGCTTGGCAATTGCAATTTTCTCTTCAGCCACGTAGCCTTCAAAAGAAATCGGTAAATTTAACTTAAGTAAACTAAAGAAACTAATAGAATATATTACCTGACATTTCAATCATTTCCATTCGATCTCTCAACGGCTCCGGTATACCATCAATTACATTGGCCGTGCAGATAAACAAAACATGTGAAAGATCAACAGCGACGTCCAGGTAATGATCAAGAAAATTGGCATTTTGTTCTGGGTCTAAGAGCTCTAACAGCGCCGAACTGGGGTCACCTTGGTATCCTCTAGAATAGCAAATATTATTTGTAACAACGAATTTAACTTGTCTTTAATTTCGCTCGTACTTTCCGATTTTATCAACTTCGTCGATTAAAACAAGCGGATTTTCAGCTTTTGTTTTCTTCAAACACTGAATCAGTTTGCCCGGCATGGCTCCGACATAGGTACGTCGATGTCCCTTAATTTCCGCCACATCCGTCATACCGCCCACACTGAACCGAAAATATTCTCGATTTAAGGCACGCGCAATCGATCTTGCTATACTAGTTTTACCGACTCCCGGTGGACCATGGAAGCAAAGAATTGTTCCCTATGTTGTTCCCTTCAATTGACTAACAGCGATAAATTCTAAAATTCGTTTCTTAATGTCTTCCATACAATAATGGTCTTTTTCTAATATCGTAACAGCTTCGTCGATGCTGAGATTTTCTTTGCTTATAATACCCCACGGCAATGATGTCAGCCAGTCCAAATAGTTCCGAGTAGCACTTTAATTAAAAAACAACCCCAAATATAACCGTAACTCGATCACCAATTACAGGAACTCACTTGAACTCCGAACTGCTGACAGCGATGCTCCTAAATCGCATAATATATGGGATTGGCGACCACTCTTTGATTCTGATGGAGCATCTGCTGCAAATTTTCTCTGTCCGAAAAAATGAATATTGTTACAAAAATTCTACAAAGAACGCAAAACTGATTCTAGCTATACAACGGATTCATGGTGATTATATCGCGAATTGTTTTGATCACTTCCTGCGTTAGACGTACCAGTTTACTTGTCAATTTGACATTGTAAAGTGTCAATTCTCCATTTCGAAAGCAAGAAGAAGAAGAAGTTCGAAAGTTTTCTTTCAATGTGTATGTGAACTTTTTATTAGATTTCTTTTTAAGATTTCTAATATTCATTTGAAATATTGTACTTAAAATAAATTTTTTTCGTAGCTTTCCAGTGCCTATAAATCTATTAAAAGCATTGGTTTTTTATTATAGTGTTTCTGAAAAAACGTCGGCGTTTTTTCGAATTTAACGTTTTTTGACGGTCTCGCGGAGGCCGGACCATATTAGTAGTGTGTCTTGTGTACATAGAGTGACCATAGTTTAGCTAAGCCGCTCGATACAAATAACTGTGAAATCATTCTAAACGAATCCATAGCTTAAGCTACCTATTCAAGCTTAACTAAGCCTTAGCTTAAGTTGCCACTGTGAAATCGGGCATTAGAAATAAAAGTGAATTAAATATCTCATTAGACCCATATAGAAATTCGTGAAAATGTACACAACCACTTTACACCCCCCAAGGGGTTGGATATTGAAACCTAGAAAAAAAAATTCTAGGTGGTTACATAAAGAACCCGCAAAAGTAAAATTTATTTCGGCATGTCCAATATAAAAAACTACCACCCAGCCCCTTGTCTTACTACCCATATATTTTTTTCTAGGATACCTCTTTATTGTCTCTATGTAGTAAATTTTTACCTTTCTATGGTTTGTGGTTTTTCAAAAAAAAAATTGATACTATTTCCCCTCCACGCCCTCCCACCATCAGCCCCCTCACCATTACCTCCAGAATTTGTTTTCCCAGTTAGAAGTGAACTGGACCTAACTCCTGTAAAATTTCTAAGATCATATGGTTGGTATATGGTACGGTTCTTGAAATATAAAAATGAAATATTTTAAAAATGGCTATCGCCCCACTTTTGTGGTCTACCTCTCACATAAATTTTTTACATTCAATGAGCTTCTCCGCATATCCTATATACACAAACTAAATTTAACCTTCCTGGTTTAAATGATTCGAAAGATATTCTAATCCGTTTACCCCGACCCCTAATCACAGCCTCCAGATTCAAAAATTTTAGCTTTTGATTAATTTGCTACCTATTATTTCAAGTTTCAACCTCACCTTTCAAGCACTTCGAAGACATTGGTACGTCTAACGCGTCTAACGCAGGAAGTGATCAAAACAATTCGCGATATAATCACCATGAATCCGTTGTATAGCTAGAATCAGTTTTGCGTTCTTTGTAGAATTTTTGTAACAATATTCATTTTTTCGGACAGAGAAAATCTGCAGCAGATGCTCCATCAGAATCAAAGAGTGGTCGCCAATCCCATATATTATGCGATTTAGGAGCATCGCTGTCAGCAGTTCGGAGTTCAAGTGAGTTCCTGTAATTGGTGATCGAGTTAAGGTTATATTTGGGGTTGTTTTTTAATTAAAGTGCTACTCGGAACTATTTGGACTGGCTGACATCATTGCCGTGGGGTATTATAAGCAAAGAAAATCTCAGCATCGACGAAGCTGTTACGATATTAGAAAAAAGCCATTATTGCATGGAAAACATTAAGAAACGAATTTTAAAATTTATCGCTGTTAGTCAATTGAAGGGAGTCGGTAAAGCTAGTATAGCAAGATCGATTGCGCGTGCCTTAAATCGAGAATATTTTCGGTTCAGTGTGGGCGGTATGACGGATGTGGCGGAAATTAAGGGACATCGACGTACCTATGTCGGAGCCATGCCGGGCAAACTGATGCAGTGTTTGAAGAAAACAAGAGCTGAAAATCCGCTTGTTTTAATCGACGAAGTTGACAAAATCGGAAAGTACAAGCGAAATTAAAGACAAAATTAAATTCGTTGTAACAAATAATATTTGCTATTCTGGAGGATACCAAGGTGACCCCAGTTCGGCGCTGTTAGAGCTTTTACACCCAAAACAAAATGCCAATTTTCTTGATCATTACCTGGACGTCGCTGTTGATCTTTCACATGTTTTATTTATCTGCACGGCCAATGTAATTGATGGTATACCGGAGCCGTTGAGAGATCGAATGGAAATGATTGAAATGTCAGGTAATATATTCTATTAGTTTTTTTAGTTTACTTAAGTTAAATTTACCGATTTCTTTTGAAGGCTACGTGGCTGAAGAGAAAATTGCAATTGCCAAGCAATATCTAATACCGCAAGCAATGAACGATTGTGGCTTGGAAGATAAACACATCACGATTAAGGACGAATCGTTAACCATGCTAATTAAGAATTACTGTCGTGAGTCTGGTGTAAGGAATTTACAAAATAGTTCTGATCTTTTGACCGACACTAACCAAACTCCAATTTCAGATAATTCGAAAAACAGCATTCAAAATTGTGAAAAAAGAAGCCGAACACCTTGAAATAACCGAACAAAACTTAAACTCATTTCTAGGCAAAGCGATATTCACGCAAGATCGAATTTATCAAGAAACACCGCCCGGTGTTGTAATGGGCTTAGCATGGACTGCAATGGGTGGTTAAACTCTTTTCATAGAAACAGCAAAACGGAAACTGATCGCGACAAAAAAGGATGACCGTGGAGGCGGTTCCCTGCATATAACCGGTCATTTAGGCGATGTTATGAAAGACAACAAATTGCATTAACAGTGGCTCGTAATTTCATCAAAAATGTTGCAGACGAAAATACATTTCTGGAAGCAAAATAAAAGCTTTTAATTGCGCAAAATTTTTGAACGATAAACCACAGAACTTTGATGGTTTATAGTCATATTCATCTACACGTCCCGGAAGGTTATACTACAACTCGGGTACGTTAAAAAAATAAATATTTTGTTGCACAACTTGAGATCCAGCTTGAACTGCAGTGCTATCATCTTCCGATAAGACATACCGTTCAGATACGACAAACTCCTCCGGAACTGCCGTCGCTGAACAGCTGAAATCGGATATAAAATTCTCATATAACTGTAAAACAAGATTAATAAATTTTTTTACCTTTACAAATTTAACGCATTCATCTTTCTTCATTCCCTTCCTGTAGAGTTCCTTAATTAATCTGCATTTTTGCATTCCGCTCCGCCAAGTATTACGGCAGACGAGTAAGCCGATGTTGTGATATTTTGTCCGTGATATTTTGTCCGTTTAGCGTCCTTTTTATTTGTTGGGTCATAGTTTTTGTATTTTCTTCGTTAATACGCAGTCCAATTTCGTTTAAAGCTTCCTCGAAACTCACCAGTGTCTCTTTTGCCAAGAGAAAATATCGCGCCATGATGTTGATATCATCGGCATTAAGTACAATTCAGGTGGGTTTAACAAGTAGTGAGCATCCCTGTTGCTTCAAACGATATATTTCTTACGGCGTATTCAAGAGCTAGAGTGAAGAAACCTTGCAGTTTATCGTTGTCGAATTTGCAGATTTATGATGATAAACTGCGGATATGCAGCATCGATAGGTTGCTTTTACGAGATAGTGATCGAAGTCACAATTAGCGCCCCGATTTAAGGGTACATCTAATATTAAAGACTCCCATCTCCTTTGGATAAGGACGTGGTCTATCTGGTTGAATGTATGGCCGCCCGGAGATGCCCAGGTTCATTGATGAATACGTCGATTTTGGAAGTTTTATGTGCTTGCAACTGGATTTCTGCAGCCAGCGAAATCGACCATTATTGTGGTAATGGAGAGTGCTCTCCAGCTGTTAACAATTGACTAGGAATGCAACAGTTACAACACTGGGCTAACAACCAATCAGAGCCTAGCCTATTGATTCTTGTCCGAACCAACCCAGTGTTGCATTCAGCCGACATAATACACAAGTAAGTTGCAATGAAATTGTTTTGATAGTACTAACTTAATTAATTCTTCAATAAAACAGATCCACTCATGGACCGGTCCTCAACATTAAATTTGGTACATTTCCTAAATGTCAGGATTTCATATGGCATAATCTCAGTGTACGAATCAAATCACAATGAATAAGATCCAGAGGATGTACTGCAAGACAAAATTGAAGAGCTTTCGCTCTTGTCTCCGATCCCATATTGCACAGCTCAAATATCGGCCTGACTTAAAAGATTGTTCTATATTTGTATGTCGATCGAACGACCGCGTCTTCCAGTTTTTAAATCCAAGTAATGGTTGGTTCCCGTCGTGTTCCAGTACGTCTTCACCATCAATTTAGCCTTCTTGTAGACGTTAAATTGTACTTTTATTATATTAAAATTATATTTTATTTTAAATTTTTTTTTATTATCGTCTGCTGCTACTTTCAAGTAAAACAATAAAATGCAAATTTTTCCAGCTTTATTAAATTATATTACAACAATGGCAGTGGTAGACAATGCACATTTCGCTTTGGATATATGAGCTGAGGGTTACATTTCTAACTCCTTTTCTGCGTGAATTGATTTACGCAACGCAAACTGTTTCTGTATGAAAAATTTTGATTCTTTCTTTAATCTTGCTTGATCTTCTTCTTGGCTATTATCGGCGTCCTCGTTATAGTCTTCCAATTCACTCTTTCGGACTGCAGCTCTTCCGCCTAATAAAAATAAATTGTAGTACGCATTAGTTAAAGATAAGAACTTACGTTAAAAAATTATATTTTGTTAGAAAAAATCGTAATTGAATAGTATTTCATTATTATTCCAACATAGGTGCTCCTTCATTTGTTTTTCGTTTTTCATTAGCAAAGGAAATAGTTTACCAAAGAAAGCTTACCTTCATATAAATCGGAACAGTCGTCCATAGCTATGTCGCACTTATAGACTCCCTTCATAGATAACTTGTGGAACATATCGATAGCTTTCGAAACGATTTTCGGAGTTTTACAAATATCGCATCTATCCCGGCAGAGCGGAGGCGGATCACCAAAGAAGTCGGAAAAGAGTTTATGGCGACATTGTTGAGTCGCCGCAGTAAGAAAAAAGATAAAAAGTCTCTGTGGAGCTGTTGCGATCATATTTCAACTATGCGATGAATTATGATCGCATCAGCTCCACTGTCACCAACTTCACCGTGTACGGTGACAGGAAAAGACGTGGGTGTCAGACAATGGAAGGCGAGGAAGTAAAGTGAGAGTTTTTTCTGTGATTTTTTTCTTTTATTACCCAAATTTAAAAAAAAAAACAACTAATTGATAGAAATTAATGTAACGACTGTTGAGTAAGCGTAAAGTACGCAAACGTGATATTTGTAACCGCAGAGTGGCAAAAAAATCAGGTGGTGAAAATTGAAAATTTTCTCTGTCGCATCGGATAAAAAAATTGGTCACGGCCGGGAACAAATCGTCGTCGAGGTTGCGGAGGAAAGTCACAGAATATGATTTTTCCTTTTTTTGTCTGCTGCCTGGAATACAAAGAGGAAAGGAAGTTATATTTTGTGAGTTTGGGGGTTTGATGTGCGATTGATAAATCTACGATTTGAAGTGTCAAAAAACCCTGGAAAAAATTCGAATAACCTTTGACCGAAGGACGAAACGAAAAACCTGACATTTTGTGCGAGAAAAGGGAAAAGTATGTACAAAATACGAAGTGTTCTAAAACCAAACCGTGAAGCAGCTACAGTGGCGGACAAAGTGTAGCGCCCAGCTGACGAAATAGCCCAAGCGAACGGGAATTTTTTTCTCGACAATTTTTCCGCTGACCCGATTTTTCGGTTCGAATTAATCGTCAACTTTTCTCGATTTTGTTTTCGGGATATTACGGGATTGTCGTGGCGCGTTTAAGAGGGACGCTTTAAACGGGTTTTGATGGCGAGTTGTTGAGTCGCCGCAGGGGAGAAAAAGAGACACGCGGCGGGGCGGATAACCAAAAAAACAGAGAGTGGTTGAAAAAAAAACTATACGATTGGTGAATTTTTTTGATTCGGGCCGGAATCTAATCAAATAATTGAGGAAAAATAGTGAAAAGGATCCGGAAAAGTGCAACCGATCGAATCCTGATGGAATTGCCTGGAGAACGGTGAAAACGTGACCATAAAACTGATTTCTTTCCGAAGCGCCATAGTGAAAAATATTGTTGACAATTTTTCCGTCATTTCGGGGTTGGTTTTCCGGGATTTTGCAAATATTTCGGACCGCGAACAAACGTGTAATTTCAATAGCGGTTCGATTCGGTTGGGAAAAAAATCGGAATTTTGATTTGGGGAGCGTTGGAAAGGCGGGCATTTCGGTTTTTCTTGTTGCCGATATAGAGTCGGGGAGGACTACTCTGGAACGCGTTTTGATTTTGGGGGCGCCCGTTTTCGCGTTATTCCGCGGATCCCAGTCAGTGGAAAACGGTACGGAAAATCGAAAAGCAACGATAAAAGAAATCAGCGGGGGGTGCGAGCGGATGTAAAGGAGAAAGACGTCGTCGTCAGTAAAGAGGACGGGGGGGGGGAAGAAAAGTTTCCGTGCGTTTTTTTTTTTTTTCCCCGACTGTTCGGTGTTTACATCTCGCGCGTCAGAGACAAGAGTGAATCCAAGTTCTACGGAAATTTTGGTGATTTTCGATCCAGATCAGATCAATTTCTACAACAATCCACGCCGTAATCTGCACTGAAAAGTCGATACGAAAACGTTGCATCCTAACGGATCGCCAAACGACTTAATATTCTTTTATTTTCCATTATTCTTGTTTATTCAAAACGTAATGTTATCAATGTGATGGCTAATGATTTAGTATGTAATAAGAGAAGAGATTATTGCAATAGTTGCCCCCATGATTTCGGGGGCCCGGCATCCAAAAAAGTCGATGATAACAGTTGTGGAGTCGCCGCATTTTCCATAAATCTGGAATTGTGTGTGTAGTGCAGCGGAGTGTCGAGTCGATTTTGAAGGTGAAATTTTAAACGAGTATGGAAATTAGCGCGCGCGAGTGACTAAGTGTGGTTGATTGATTATCCCTGTGAATGAGGTTCTTGAAATCGAAAATTTTGTTTGATGACTACTTGAGGAATATAAGGAATAAAGAACGAATGAAAATTCATAGTGCGATCGAAACCGCGAAAAACCCGAAAAGAATTTGTACGGAAAAAATTCAATTTTCAAACTTAAATTTTCAAATGTCTGACGTTTCGTAAAAGGAAAATGGTGGGCGCGTGACATTTTTCATTTATTTTGTCAACAACGCTTCGTGCGGGCACAATTATTTATGAATGAGAAATCGGCCACGCTACAATAATTGATAAAAATAAAAAAATGAAATATAATTAAATTTTTTAACGAAAAAAAAAATTATGAAATAAAATATGCGAATACATACAAATAATCATAAATTAATATAAATAATAACAAAACATAAAATGACTGACAGGACCGACGAGGACTGAATAATTTAAAACAAATAATAAATTACAAAACGCAAAAACGCAGTATTCAATGGGGTGAGTCCAAATTTTTTTGTTTCTTTTTTTTATTATTTTGCCTATATTTTGTAATATTTGTTCGTTTTGATGCGTATTTCAGATTTTTTTTTGTTCTTTTGCCCTATCTGGTTTTGTGTCAAAATGACGATTAAAGGCTAGAAGAGCCATTGTAATGAACCCGAGCGTTTAGCTCCTTCGCCCCGAACCTCAATAAGGGGCCACGACGCGAAATATTTAAAGGACAGTCGTGGCTGAGGTAGGGTGGGCAGAGCAGGGCGCTATTAACACCAGAGCGCCCTGACAAATCGCGGAGCCGCGCCATCCAACCGCTTCTTGGTCTTTCACGACCAAGTGGGAAAATAATCCCAATTTTTACCTACCCTTGGATAAGTCGGCGCTTACAATTTTTGTTGTACAGGCCTAGGGTTTAATGGCCTGAGTTCAAGCAAGTACCCCCCCCCCCCACACACTGCCGTAGCTAGTCCCGGCCGCCAGCAAGAGCGTCGCACCAGCTGAACTCAGACACCAATTCGGACTTAGGTGGAATTGGCCCTTCTGTCCCGAACCTTCTTTTTCCTTTCGACTATTTTGACTTTTTCAAGTCGAAATAGTCCTTCCAAGGCCTTCAACACAACAACATCGAAAACCCTCGCAATAATCAATGACCGTATCAAAGTTCTTTTGTGCTAACTTCGCTTGTTCAATGCGTGTTTGCTTGCTGTTCTTGTTAATATCAGCTTGTACTAGAAAACTTTTAAACTTTACATCGTCACGACAATAATATATTTGACAGTATGAAAACAATCTATCGCGTTCAGCTCTTCCCGACTCCTGCAACAGACAACAAATAAAGTGAAAAATGATAAAAATTCAAATTCAAATCGCACCTGATAATAGTTAGCCATATTTGAGGAACATTCCATTGAACGACAAACCGTACCGGCGCTTTATCGACCCCTATTCCAAAACTAACTGTAGCACAAATAACCGGGCTCTTCCCGGACATCCAATCTTCCTGAACTTGTGTCCGATCTGATGTACTCAGACCTGCATGATAGGCAACAGCCGGTATTCCTAATTTGGTCAAGCCGTAAGCTGTTGTAAACACAACTCACGACCTACCTCATTTCACTTATCAAGTGAATAGGGGATCGTATTCGTTCTCGCCGACGGTCATACTGGGCCCATACAGAACGTAACGCGATCGCACCTCGATTTATAACAACAACAACACGTTGCTTGGTTCAATAAACTTTGATCGCGCGTGCAACAATTTATTGAACCAAGTAAAAAGAAATGCCGATGCCACACTTGTAGCATAATGACCTATGAGGTCAAGTGACCGCGCGTGTAAAGTCGGCATGGAAATCTCAACGAAAAGTGCAATGTCGTGAGAAAATTTAAATCGGTCAGCAGCCGGATGCGAGGTTCGATGGAATGAATCGAACCATCGATCCGGCAGTCGAAATCAGTCGGTTCAACGAGGAGTTAATTTCTGCGTGAGTAGCCAGCCCCGGTTGGAAAAAACCAGCTATTTTTGTCTTTTTAAACACTACGATCCTGTAAGAGTACAGTACCCCCACTAGGGACGTTCACACCCAACGCCGAGGAGCGTGACGTATAACATTTTGGTGGCAGCGGTGGGATATCCACGATAATGGTAGTTACAATAAACCAGTCGGGTATCCCCATTGGCGAATACAAAAGTCCTTTATAAAAGGCAAAATAAAAAATAAAAAAAAATCAATAAATAACCACGGAAGCAGAAAAGAAGGCTACCGCAGCTGTAGGTCTTTGGAGTTGTGCACTCAGGGCAATTACGTCAGCTGCCTTCACATCAACCGGGCAGTTCAACTTAAGTCTCGCGAAGAGATACGCCCCACCGACTCCAAAAGGGAGGGTCTCCAGAGCAACCAAGTACAATCGACTATTTGAACCAACCTACGAGAAGACCGTTCTCCGGAACAGCAAGATCGGCTCATCATCAGGAAATTACGTCAGCATCGAACTACGAGAAGACCGCTTCCCGGAACAGTGGAACCGGCAAACGAACTTCAATAGTTTTAACGACATGTAAGTCCAAGTTAATTTTTTTTTATTTTTATTTTTCTCCTTTCTCGTGTGAAACTCCGCGTAAAAATAAAGTGTTTTGGGTGTTGTAATGTGAACGGCGTGCTTTATATAAATATAATTGTTCGCGGGTGTTTCTCTACTGTGATTTAGCTCTCACTCTACCCGACTATACGTTCCGTAATTTTATTTCTGCGGTCCAGACAGTTAACTATTTTCTTTTGAACTCATTTTGGGGTGCGCAATCGTGCCACATTTTGCAAAAAAAAAAAGAGAGGTTTCCTTTTTTCTGTTTGAAAAAAAAAAAAAAAATTTTATATTCGGAACGTCATAGTAGAGTTAATTCAATCTTCCATTCGGTTTTATGCCCACTAGAAACGGTACCGAGTATAGCTCAGTAACTACTCCACTCAGAGATATTTCGTCGGACGCAATCGCCCTTACTGATAGTGATAGCGAATCGGAGGATTCAACTGTATTAGATATGGCAGACTCCTTGACTATAGCGGACGCCAACGCGATTATCCCCGAATACGACGGGAGTTCTGACAACCTTCACAGATTTATAACATGTTGCTCAATGTTTCAAGCGGACAGTGTTACCGCAGTCAAAAGGACTGTGTTCTTGACCCTTATTAAGGCCAAGCTTACCGGAAGAGCCTATGAGCTTGTTAAACACAACTCTATAGATTCATGGGAAGCTTTGCGAGACCTACTGCAGAAAAATTTCCTGGACAGTCGATCCAGAATATCCCTTCAAAGAGAACTCAATGACGCGAAACAAAAACGTGAAGAGTGTGTTATTCTAACAGAATAAATAAAATTTTGTCTCTCTTAAATGACGTCACAAAACAATCCACTACTGAGAAGATTATTCAAAATTTCCTCGTCATCGAAAACGAAGCGCAAGCTAAACGTTCATTCGAGGACGGTTTGAAAAATGAACAACTCCGGCTTCTAGTGAAGGCTGCATCAAAAAATACCATGGTAGAAGCCATTACTTACGCCCTCACAGAAGATGAGCGTATGACTGGCTCGAAACATTATTCGACAGAAACTAAAACCAACGAATCTGATCCCATCGCCCCTAAACAAAACAAAATTTTCTGCGCTTATTGCCGGAAACCTAATCACCACATTTCTGAGTGTCGTAGGCGAAAATACAACACCCAACAAGATAACTATGATCAGCAACGATCAAATTCGGGGTCTTCAAATGGGTATAGGCAACAAAACAATAATTCAACAGTACCCACACAAAAAACCACTGGAAGACCTGAGATATCCCAATCGAACGCTAAGGGTAATTACAATCCGAACTACCGGCCAAAGCCGAACAATCACCTAGCACAAACGAGCCAAACGGAAAAAGGGGTACAAGGGGAGTCTTATAATTCGGGAAACCAAAATCGGCGGGACGACCAGAGAGAGTCGTCAAAATCAACTCATTATGAGCGCGGACGTGCACGAGCAACAAGCGACTTACACACCCAGCACAGAATGAAATTGTTTATAACAGGTAAAGATATAACACTGAGGGTGTCCAACTCGGTATCGCCTTATCAGTACAGCACATTCTTAGTCGATACAGGTGCTGAAATATCTTTACACAAATTATCAAAAATCGCCCCACAAATCCAAATTAATCGTAACAAACGAACGGACATTATAACAATGACAGGTAAGGCCATTACAACCGTCGGTACAGTCGAAACCTCATTGTATTTTACGAATGTAGCCATAGATCACGTTCTACATATATTAGAGGATGATTTAGAATTAAAGTACGATGGTATATTAGGTCACGACTTTCTAAAGGCATATAAATGTCAAATCGATTATTCTAACGAATACCTAACAATCACCTTAAACAAGTCAAACATGTCGTACACTTTAGAAGACACGATGGCGAGAATAAATCAATCAACAAGTGAAAAACTAACAAATAACCAAAAACCAAACTTAGAAGAAAGGCCAATCATCGAGGCAGATTTTACAACAATCCCGGGTAGGTCCCAAAAGACAGTTTCAGTGAAGACTAACTTGGTAAGGGAAGCTTATTGTCTAAATTCGCAAATTATTCCTGGAGTGTACGTTGGAAACTCCTTGGTTAAACCAAACCCCGAAGGTTTCATAAAAGTAGCGGTCCTTAACAGTAACGAAAATGAAGTTAGACTGTCTGATGAGAGACTGGTTTTCAATTTTAACCGGCTCGACGATTACGAAATACTTGAACTTAATCCAAATGACGACCCCGTTGAAAATAGGCTTGGGAAGTTGACCGAACAGCTAAATTTGAATCATTGTAATGACGAAGAAAAAAACCTTATAAAGCACATATGCAGAGAATTTAACGACGTCTTTTATTTGAAAGATGACCGTCTCACCTACACCGATGCAGTCAGTCATTATATACCGACGAAACCAGAAAACACGATAATTAATGTGCGACCATATCGACTTCCGCATGCACATAAATCCGAAATTAATCGTCAGATAGGCAAGATGATAGACGAAGAGATTATCAGTCATAGTAAAAGCCCTTGGAACTCACCTCTCTTAATAGTTCCCAAAAAACCAGACGCTGATGGCAATAAAAAATGGCGAGTTGTGGTTGATTTTAGGAGGGTTAACGAAATAACCGCCGGAGATGCTTATCCTCTACCGAACATAGCCGAAATCTTGGACCAACTTGGACGGGCTAAATACTTCAGCACTCTTGATTTAGCTAACGGGTTTCATCAAATTCCTATGGCGGAACAAGATAAGGAGAAGACTGCATTCAGCACTCCTTTTGGTCATTATCACTACAACCGAATGCCATTCGGACTGAAGAGAGCCCCAGCTACCTTTCAGCGTCTAATGGATACGGTCCTGGTGGGGCTACAGGGAGTGGAATGTTTTGTCTACATGGACGACATAGTGATACATGGCTACAACTTGTCGGGTCATAATAAGAAGCTATGGCATGTACTGGAACGACTCCGAAGCAATAACTTGAAATTACAACCAGAAAAATGTCATTTTCTGGATAAACAAATTCAATACTTAGGACACTTGGTCAGCGAGCACGGTGTAAGACCAGACCCTTCCAAAATAGAAGCTGTAACGACTCATTTTCCAGGGTATACTCGTCGGAGCCAGGGTTCGTTACAAAACATTTATATTTTTAATTGACTTCACTTTATTTACTTTTAATTATTTTAATATCACTTAATTCCAATAATAATTCATATTTAATTTATCTGTTGTTCCTTCTCTGACTTCGTTTTGCGTGTTGCTGCTTGCTACACTGATCCTGTACGTTGTTGTGCACCTTGCTGCTCACATCTTGTACGCTGTTGGTCGCATACACCGCTCACCTCTTGGCTATACTCGCGTCTGAGCTTCGATTCTATCGTCTTGTTCGCACTCGTCTCCACTTGTATTTGTCACCGCTCGCCTTTGTCTCGACTCGGCCTCCGCGCTTTGATTTTCTCGTCGTAACTTTCTCCTGTCCGCCGCCTCAGCTCAACGTGGTTCGACCTGTGCTTCTGTGGGTATGACTCCGCTCGTCTCTCCTTGACCCTCTTTGCTCTGACCTTGGCTTTCGCTGTCTTCGTCCTTCCCTGTCTTCGTCTCTCTGCATGTCCATGGCTTTCCCTGTCTCGTCTCTCTGCATGGTCTCTGCTCCCTGTCTTCGTCTCTCTGCATGTCCATGGCTTTCCCTGTCTCGTCTCTCTGCATGGTCTCTGCTCCCTGTCTTCGTCTCTCTGCATGTCCATGGCTTTCCCTGTCTCGTCTCTCTGCATGGTCTCTGCTCCCTGTCTTCGTCTCTCAGCTCCCTGTCTTCGTCTCTCTGTGTGTGGTCTCTGCTCTGTTGGGTCTTGGCTCGACTGCGTCTGCTGGTCGTAGATTAGCGTAGTTCATCGTGCCATCTCGAAACTAGTGTTAGCTTGAGTCCTTGGGCACGACTCTGCTCGCCTTCGGTCTGACCCTGTTGCTGATCGTCTTGCTTCGCTTTGCTGGGCTCGTGACTGTTTCGCGGCTTGTCTCGGCTCCACTGCTCTCGTCTTGGCTACTTTCATCTTGTACATTGCTACCTTAGCTCCACGACTTGCGTCTTGTGTGTCGCTGGTATAGCCTCTGCTGCTTGCGTCCTTGCTGTCGCCTGGGCCTTTACTGCTTGCGTCTGGGGCGTCGCTGCTGTCGTCTTGGCCTTTGCTGCGTGCATCGATGCTTCGTTGCCCGGATTGTCGCTACCTGGCACAACGTCGTAAGGTTTTCGCTGCTTGGCTGGCTTACTTCACTGCTTGGCTCGTTGATGCTCGGTCTTCGCGTTGCTGCTTCGTCTTGGCCTCTGCTCTGCTGGGTTTCTCTGCTGCTTACCTCGTTGATTGCTTGTCTCTCTGACTCTCTTGGGCTCGGCGCCGTGCGTATGTCTGCTCGTTGACTGCTTGACCTCTCTCGATTAAGCGGACTTTCAAAGCCCAAACCTTAATTTCGATTGGCATGGACAGTGGTTGACTGCACCTAGTCGTTCGTTCCCTTCGAAGCTATGATTTGGCGGACTTTCAAAGCCCAAACCCAAACAACATAGTTCGATTTGGTCGAGTACAACGTTCAGCTTTCGCTTTGGGGAATTTCAAATCCACCCTCCACTACCGGCTGAACGCTGCCGACTGCCTGACTTCTAGTATTTCACTAGGGGCTATATACTCGCGAGAACATCGTTCGTCTGCGAATTATATCATTGCAAAAATTCTAGTTCTTCGCTATGTTATTCTTATGCTCTATGTATTTGTAATTCATGTTTATTCTTATGTTCTATGTATTTTTCGATCCATTTGTAATCCAGTGTGTTCTGGTGTTTGTTGCTTTGGCATTTGGTGTGGGCGGAAATTTGATATAAAATTTCCGTCCTTACAATCCTGTACCACAAAGAGCTAAAGATATAAAATCTTTCCTAGGTTTCGTGGGATACTACAGAAGGTTCATTCCAAATTTCGCTAAAATTGCCAAACCTCTAACGGCACTCTTAAAGAAAGAAGTTGACTTCAAGTGGACACCTTTTTGTGATGAAGCCTACCAAACCCTTAAAGAAAAATTGATGACGGCACCACTGCTGCAATACCCTAATTTTGACGAACAATTTATTGTTACTACTGACGCATCAGACGTCGCCATCGGAGCCGTGTCATCACAAAGTGTAGTCGGATCCGATAAACCAATTTGCTATGCCAGTCGAACGCTAAACTCTGCTGAAACAAGATATTCTACAGTAGAAAAGGAACTTTTGGCAATAATATACGCAACTGAACAGTTCCGGCCCTATATTTACGGCCAGAAATTCACAATAGTGACTGACCATAAACCGTTAACATGGCTAATGAATTTGAGGGAACCCACATCCAGACTCATGCGATGGCGAATTAAGCTGGAAGAGCACGAGTACCAAATTATTTACAAACCTGAAAGACTAAACTGTAACGCCGACGCACTCAGTCGCGTACAAATAGAACCAACGACAGTTCAGGTAATAACTCGAAATCAAAAAAAGAAATTGAACGAGAAAATAATCGACCAAACGGATTCTACCATTGGTGCATCTCAAGGAATAGTGGAGAACATTGTTGTTCAAGAAAGTCACGAAAGCTTACTGAACCTGAAGAAAGCGCATCGAAAATATTTTCTCATCATAGGTTGTGTTCCATAATAACTTATGTCTTG
Organism: Beris chalybata; assembly: GCA_949128065.1. NCBI lineage: Eukaryota > Metazoa > Arthropoda > Insecta > Diptera > Stratiomyidae > Beris > Beris chalybata. The sequence goes on along the minus strand of OX421897.1, from coordinate 70,089,588 downwards.
ACTCATTTCAGAAAAAATATTCGTTGGTAGGAAGAAAAACAATTTCCTGCGTATTTCAAAAAATGCCAACACAGTCGACAAATGGGAAACTCTTGCCAGTAAAAAAATAAAACTTGTGGAAGCACAAATTGAGAAAAACAATCTTGAAATGGACTGTATAAGGCAAAAACACGAATCCGAAATGGAACAACTATCGGAAGAACATGAGTTAAGAGTTAAAATATTAAAGACAAAATTATATGATTCTTCTGAAATTTAATCGATTTTAGTATTATACACACATATTTTTGGATTAATTTTTTTAATCTTCTTAATTTAATTTATTATACTCTTAAAATAATTATTAATTAAAATACTTCTCATATAACTATTTATTTCATTTGCGGCTGGCGAGCAATCCACATTATTTGTTTCGGCAACTAAGGTTGCCATGGTATGATCTAGTTCTGGTGGTTCTGGATCATTATTTAAACAGCAAATGCTATGTAATATGGCTGTGGCCACAAATATGCTCTGAGTGGTTTTCATATTCACTCTGAGTCCAGATGATAACACTGGAAATCGCCTCTTCCACACTCCGTAACTCCTTTCGACACAATTTTTTGTTCGAATTTGAGATTCATTGTACAGTTCTTCCTCAGGATTACTGCATACCCGAAGAGGAGTCATAACGTATTTTCGACACTGGTACCCGCCATCAGCTACAATATGGTAGCCTTCAAATTCTCCATGCTCGAAGCGAGACCAAATTCTAGAATTATTAAAAATCGTTGAATCGTGAGAAGAACCAGGCTACCTTGCTACTATATCCATGATTTGCAGACGGCTATCACATAAAGTCTGTACGTTGATTGAGAAGTAGCCCTTTCTGTTCCTAAATAGCTCACCATTCGATGACTCTAAAATTAAATTATTTTTATGCATATGTAAATGCTTCAAATCTCGCAATAAATATATTTTCAATAAAAACCTGGAGATTGTATGCGCACATGCGCACATGCAATCTAAAGCAGCAATTACTTTTGGAAATCGAGCAATATTGAAAAAAATCGATGGCAGTGGTCCTTCTCTCTTCATCACTTGCAGGAAATTTGATGTAATACTTCCTCAGAAGGGCTATATGATGGGAGACTTTTCTAACTACCCTGCACGCAGTTGCTGCCGATACTCCAGTAAAATCTGCAGCAGTTAAAAGGAATCCCCCACTGGCATAAAACCGCAATGTTAGCAAAAACATTCTCTCTGGTGATAATGCACGATTCCTAAAAGCGAATATTATTTCAATAAAATGAATATAAAATAAAAAAATAACACTTACCATGTTGTTTTATGTTCTATATAGTATGTGGACGAATCTGTTGCAGAACGCAATAAGCACACGTTTTTGACATCCGGAATCTTTTGAAAAACTCGATGTTATTATAACTTTCAAATTCTTTCCTTTCATGAAATCTGTTCACTCTTGGAACACCAACCACAATATTATAATATTCTTCATCACTGATATTTTCCAAATCGCTTTCCATTTAAGAAATATATTTTCTTAATAACACAGTCTTGAATACAGAAAAAATAACAAGTTTGACAGTTCGTAGGCTTATTTTATACACGGAGCTTAAGCTCTCAAAATTGATAGCTTAAGCTAAGCTAGCGCTTGTCTTAGCTTAAGACTTAAGCCATACTGTGAAATCGAAGATGTTCCTAAGCCCAAGCTTAAGCTCCACTCAGAACTTAAGCTACCACTGTGAAATCGGGCATAAAGGTTTTAAGTTGAATCGAAGAAAAATCTGATGCAAGCATTTTTAACGAATTTCGAAAAACTTTTAGGATTAATGAGATCGAATTCGGTTTTATTTCTATTGACTCTTCTATTCAAAAAAATACGAAAGTAAAAAAAAAATATGCCAATACTATGATCGAAACTTTATATTTTTTTTTGATAGAAGTCCGGAAAGCGTTTAATGATGAGCTCATGGATGTATTAGTATAACTGGATCGGCTGTATTGCATAAAATTCCTATATGTGAGACTAATTCGTTTCTGACAGTTGTTCCCATCTTTCAAAAAAATTTTGTACGGGTTGTGACAATCATTTCTGACAGTTGTTTTCACCACAGCGTCGGACCAAAAAAATTTCCCGGGTACAGTACGTGTTTTCTATTTTGTACGGGTTATGACAATCAACTTAAACGGGTTATGACAAAACTGAAACTTTTGTAGCCCCCCCCCCCCCCAATACACTTACACTAACGCAATTAGTCAACTCACACAACCAGAACCTATTAGGCAAAATTTCGCTTCCCTGCAAACATTTTAGCGAAGAACTCGCTTTCGCGAAGTAATTTCGAAATGGAGCAAGAAATGAGAATTTCGAGCTTCTCCCGAGATTCCTTCGTGTCTCTGATGCTGTTACATATGAGAAGAAAAAAGAGAGCCCACCACTACAATTCCGCTTTGTGCCCGAGATTTCGACATTTCTCTGATTGCGGAATTACAAAGAAATGAGACTACGTGCGGCTATGCTTCGAACTTACTGCGAGATTTCTTCGTTTCTCTGAGTACAATTGAAATGACTCATCACTGTCCTAATCATAGTATAAATACTTACATAGTAAGCAAACTCAGCTCAAATTCTCGATGTAAACACACCAATATGCGTACAATCTACACGTATTCAGAAGCTGCGTCTCTTTCAGTCATGGGCGATTACTCTGACACTCATTTCTTTCTTTTTTGCACGATTTGGTATGTTTGGAATAGTACTTAGGGAAAATGACGTGAGGGTGAGGGATATGGTAATACAGGAAATAAGCATAAAAACATCCAAAACAGACAAAAAAAGCGGTAAAGCTATATTACACGTACGTAATTGAAAGAGACGAAAGATTTGGCTCAGTCATCAGCTGTTTAAAATTTTGAGAGGTACAACCAACCAAAATCGTCCATATGAGAGGTAAAATTTTTTTATGCGAAAAATTTTGTGGACAATGGGGAAGATACGGAGTTTGCTTCCAATGTAAGTATTTCTACTATGGTCCTGATAACGCGTGAAACAGAACACATTGATCTGTTTACTGTTTAGTGGCACGCGCGCAGATACTTATGTTCAGTTGAGTTAGAATTGATTTAAATTTATTTTATGTGAAAAACAATAAAAAGTGGAGTAAAAAATATTGAACTGTTAATATGGATGTCATACATTTAAGACAATAAATATTTTTCTACTTTATTTGTTTTCTGCTTTCTATTTATTTCTACAACTCAGTCGTAACAGATGCCATGTAGTACCGATGACAATACTGTCCACGGACATTAATTCCCGCTTAACATTAATAAATGTCCAATTCCACGGCTCTACTGAAATGCCCGTACAACCTCGCTCTGCACGAATCGCTTACGACACGAGAATAGCTCGCTTCTCTTAATATATAAGCAATATATACAACCACTACCACAGCCGCATTGTGCACCTAACTTCGTTTTCACATCACTTTCGGTTCGTCTTCGAACCTACCGCAATTCGCTATCGAAAGAGAATCTCGGGTTAATAAGTCGAGAAAGGTTGAGAATCATGTTCCTTTTCCTTCGCCGGTCGTCTGTTTTCCGTTCGATATCGAGTTCGATATCGAAGTTTAAGCTAGAGATTACGGTTTGCTAGCACATCGTTTTCGAATCATAATGTTTGCAGGGTTACTGCCGATCCAATTATACTACTACATCCGTGGATGAGCTAGGTGTAGGTGACTGCGACTAACAACCTAAACAACAACGTTCTAAATAGCCTCCTGGATCCCTGCTGGGTGCTAATGGAGGAGATTCAATCAATACGCAGTAAATTGATAGGTAGAATAATAATTATAAATTGTGGATATTAACCAATTGCTTCCCCTTCTTGAATTATTACGCCACGCCACTGGCAGCATGGTGAATAGAGGATGCAGTAACGGGAGCAACGGAAGTAACGGGAGAAATGGAAGCAATGGGCAGCAACAGGAGAAATAGGAGCAACGGAGAAATGGGAGCTACGGTAGAAATAGGAGCTACGGGAGAAATGGGAGCAACGGGATCAACGGAAGAAATGGAAGCAACGGGAGTACCGGGAGGAATCGGAGCAACGGGAGTAACTATGATAGATAATGGATGGAAGATGGAGGATGGAGAATGGTGGATAGGGGATGGACTAACGGAAGTTACAAAAGTAATGGGAGAAATGGAAGCAACGGAAGAAATAGGAGCAACGGGAGAAATGGGAGCAACGGCAGAGATGGAAGCAACGGGAGCAATGGAAGCAACGGGAGCAACGGTATCAACGGGAGCAACGGGAGTAACGATAGAAACAATAGTATAGCACGAAACAAACGTAAGCGTAGCCGCGGTACGCGTCTAGTTTCATATATTTGCGTAATATATATTTTGAAAAAATACTTATTTCCATTAGTATATAGAGAAGATAATAAGAAATCAAATAGAAGAAGAAGAAATTACTTTTTGCTTTTTTTTTATTCGAATCATATATAAGAAGAAATTTCATTTTGAATAAGCTTTGTATCTAGATTGGAATAAATATTTTATCTAAACCTATGTAGGTTTAAATATGGTTTTTTTAGTTTTAAAAGTGCTTTATTTGCCGAAAATTCTTAATGCTAACAGTTTTTCGATCTTAATCCTAAAGCTAAGATTAGTCCTTATCTAAGCTGCTACCGTTCTTAATGGCCTCAACCAAGGGCGCCCATAGAAATTCTTCCAGGGGGGGCAAGGCAAAAAGTTTATAAAATAACCACCCACTCCATTTAGAATCTGAACTTATGGTTGAAATTTGAACGTAAGTTCGTTAACGGACGCAATCATTCTACTCTTTCGGGTCCATACAAGGGCCTTAAAACATGCGTTCAAGAATACTAGCCGATAACTTCGGAACGCTTAAATCCCTCAAATCCCAGTCGTAGAGGTGCTTGTACATGGGCAATTTTTCAAACAATTAATTGTCCGACGACTATTGCCAAAATTAGTGGAGTGATTAATGAATGGCGGCAATATTTCGACAATGTGGATATGTTTTAATAGATTGCTGATATTTTTCGCCCTATACTCTAGTTTCTGTATTTGCAAGAACAATTTATCTCTTCCACTACCATGCTTCATCACCTCCTTAATAAAATCTGCCAACAGTCTGGGCGCAACTTTATTATTTTTCCGGCAGAAATTCAGAACGCGTTCAATTCGGGTATATTAACATGTGACTGAAAACCTAACAAAAAGTTCGGGAAGCGGTTAGAATAGGGTGTAACATATGAATTATATAATTGGGTCATATTCCGGGATGATTCCGGGTCTAGAGGTTGAAAAAAACAAAACTTAAAAATAGGTGATTATTAAACAAGCCTGGGGAAGTAAAAAGATATTCGATATCTGAGCAGACCTGAGAGATATGGTGGAATTTATGAAAAAGTATACAACCACTTTACACCCTCTTAGGGGTCGAATTTCAAAAAATCTTGAAAAAGCATTCTAGGAGTCTGTCCAATGTTCAGCTATAGCTGCTTCGATAGCAGCTATCGTAGCATAGCATAGCTTCACGATTTGAACTGTCAAATTCAACCATATCACGAAAAAGCAGTGGCATGTATTGGAGAGCAAAAAGCAGCTTCAATAGCTTAAAACAGCTGATGCACACATTGATGTGTAAGTGAAATGACATTCATGTCAATAATGACGAAAAATTAGTGCCGGCCGCGGAATTTAATTTTTATGTATGTACATACATAGTTTAAAGAACGTTTTAGACCCGACCGAGAGTGAATTGAGTTGCAATAAATAATTTGGAATCGTGTTTTTTTAAAGTGCTACAAAAATATTCGCATTGAACAATATAATATATAATGCTCAAATGCTGGCCTTATGGTTATCCGCCTTACAATATAAAAGAATTCCTTCCAAGAAATTACCAATATCAGGATCGGATAGAAAAACCTCAAGATAGTGATTCCAAACTGCCATCAGCAACAGACACAAGTGCTGAAACGAGATCTCCAAGAGAACTGAATATTGAACTGTTGGAAACCACCTATACTCAGCAAGCTTTTTCTACTGCGACCAACCTAAGTTCACATATGCTTGAAATGTCATTTTTATTCATTCTCATTCTTTACGTAACTTCGAAAGCTCTAGCTGTTTTAGTTTACAAAATATATTGTGTTTCTATTTAAATCCTTTTGTTTCCATGAACATCTGTCATTAATTACAACAGGTTATGGGCCCAGAATCATCGGAAACATAAGGTCAATAATAAAATAGTGTTACATAAATTCGTTCTAACGAGAAAGACACCGATAAACTCGACGAGGCCATGGGATGGTTATACCTGGCGACCGAGAGTAATGTGGCAAATCATTTTGACGACAAAATGACTCCACTCGAAGTGTGGAAACTGCTACAAAAATCGTTCGCCGAATCAGGAATAGATCGAGAAGTGTCAGCGTTAATGGAACTGACCGGCGTAAAACTAAGTGATTGTCCATCAATGGACGATTACATCGGCCGCACGCTAGACGCATGGAAGCGTTGCACTGACGCAAAAGTTGAAATCTCGGACCGTGTCGTTGCCTTGATGCTGTTGGGTAAACTCGGCCCTGATTATCAACCATTTATCATGGGATTGACGGCCAGCGGGCAAAAAGTGTCAATCGAGACGGTGAAATCGTCGCTGCTAAGCTTAGTGCCGACGATAAACAAACCAACAGAAAAAGCTTTCCTTGGAAGTAAGCCTTCGGTGAACAAAGGACCGAAGAAACAAATCAGGTGTTTCAAATGCGATCAGATCGGGCATTACGCAAGACAATGCTCGAAATCGAATAAAGAAGGATATCATGGGATTTCGAAATCGCTCGGTGGAGCGCGATATTTCGTGAGCATCATCGATGATTATTCGAGAAAAGTTTTTATCTCTTTCTTAACGGAGAAGTCGGCCGTTCCCGAAGTTTTCCGGGCATTTAAGGCTCCATGTGCACGTTAAATGCGATTTTGATGATTTATGACTGTTTTCTTGTCAATATTTCACGTTAATGGCAACTAAAAAAACGGAATAAAATTACACCACTTTATTAGCTGGTATGTAAACTAGGACTTGTATAAAGAAAAAATTCAAAACAGTAGTTGGAAAAAGTGCTATTAGAACAAAAACCCTTGAACATTTTTTAAAATGCGTAAATTCGAATTTTTTGAACTGATATTTCCTATTTCTTGAATTAATAACATGTCATTTTCTTTAATATAAAGCTAGAAAAAACCTTAAAGAAGGACTTGTATAAAAAAAATTTTAAGATATTTTAATTTTTGTTAATAATATATGAAGTCAAACTGAAGCAATTTTTCACGATTTTCATGGCAAGAATTACATAAGAAGGCCGCATTTCATTAAAAAATGTTATAGATAGTATAATTAAATGGTATTTCTAGAAGATAAATCAATGAATATATTATTGATTTTTAATAGTTATGAATTTGAAATACTTTGAAAACCTATGACACTATTTTTTCTGTAAATTCAAAGTTAGTTCGCTGCTAGACAGCGAACGATGCAGACGTGTTGTCCACGCCAAATTTTTCTTCCTTATTTTTCTTTTGGCTTATTCGTACTTCCCGTGACTAGGAAACCAGAGCAGGATTTGCGCTATTGAGTGTTGCACGACGGTAAAGACGAAGCAACAAAGCATAAAGCCAAACCGATAATACTTCCCCCACTCATGCTGTTGTAGTTTCCACGCCGATTCTGCCTTCGTCATATTCCCGCATGTAAAGACGATGAACACAGGAGCCATTCGATTCATGACTGAAACGGCGAACAACGAAAATAAACGAACGAAAAACGATTTAAATTGACTTTTCCCCTCTCAAGAACGAAAAATCAAAAAAGAATACAGAATTTTCACACCGAGATCATGGAGCCTTAAGCAGATGGCAGAAACACAGACTGGCCGCAAAATAAAACGTATTCGTTCCGACAATGGAACTGAATTTGTGAACAATACGATGCTGAAAATTTGCACAGACGCTAGGATCGTGCATGAAAAAACACCGCAGCTCAACGAAGTGGCCGAACGTATGAATCGGACTCTGGTCGAACGGGCCCGCTGCTTGTTGGCTGATGCGGGGCTCGGAAATGAGTTTTGGGCAGAAGCAATTCACCATGCGAGTTACTTGGTAAATCGGTCAGTGAATCGGACGGTAGGCACGACAACCCCCGAAGAACTTTGGTCTTGAAAGCGACCAAATCTGTCAAACTTGAAAATTTTTGGAAACGTAGTTACAGTTCACGTCCCAAAAGAAAAACGGACTAAATGGGATAAGAAGGCCGCGGAAATGATTTTTGTCGGCTACGCAGATCCTGAACTGGGTTTTCGGTGCTTTGACTCAAGCACTGGAAAAATAGTGATAAGCAGAGATGTCAGGTTCTTACCATCTAAGGCGGCACAAATCGACTCTCGTATCACAGTCGATCTGCACGAAGACGAAAGCGGTGGTCAGGACTCAGTTGGGGCTAAGGCTGAAGAAGTCTCGACTATAAAAGAAGGGGTGGAACGTATCCACCCGCCGGAACGAGACGTAAGCACCTTAAATCGTTCGTTCGACGATTTTGAAGATGCAACTTCCGACCCGGATTACGAGCCACCAACATCTTCGCAGGTGGATCCGGAAGTCGAAATCAGAAGGTCGAAACGACTGAAGAAGTCGGTGGAACGGCCTGATTTTGTATCATACTTGGCGTGCGATCGTGAAACAAATGATCCGACCACTATAATTGAGGCGATGGACTGTCACAATTCGTAACAGTGGAAACGTGCAATGTTAGAGGAGCTGTCATCGCTCAAAGAGAACGGAACGTGGGATCTGACGGAACTACCTGCTGACAGGAAGGCGATTCACACCAAATGGATTTATAAAACGAAGCGAGCCGATGATGGTTCAATCATACGGCACAAGGCCCGGTTGGTCGCAAAAGGTTTCGCCCAGAAATACGGGGACCTTCTCACCGGTCGTTCGCTACACGTCAATACGTCTATTAATTGCGCTGGCGGCGCAGAGAAAACTCAACATAGACCAAATGGATGCGGTCACTGCATATCTTCAGGGAGATATTGAGGAGGACATTTACATCCGACAGCCTGCTGGGTATGACGACGGTAGTGGCCGAGTCTGCAAGCTGAACAAAGCCCTATACGGTCTTAAGCAGAGTGGAAGACAGTGGAATAAGTGTCTCGACGCGGCACTGAAGTCTTTTGAGCTGATCAAATCGCAGCTGGATCCGTGTGTATACTACACAAGGAACTTGTCGCTAATCGTTGCCATCTATATGGACGATTTTTTAATCTTGTGGGAAAATGCTGCAGAGCGCGACAAATTAAAAACTAATCTCATGAACCGTTTTCACATGAAAGACATGGGACGAGCCACGAAAGTTGTGGGCCTCACAATTTGCTACGACGATGACGGAATTTCGATCGGCCAAGAGATGTACGCCAAAGAAGTGCTGGCGCGCTTTGGGATGGCCAGTGTAAGCCAGCTGTCACCCCAACGGACTTGTCGCTGAAATCTTTGGCATTGTTGTCAGATGCGGATTTGATAACAGACGTGCCGTATCAGGAGGCGGCTGGAAGCCTGCTGTTCCTAGTCCAAGGAAGTCGGCCGGATTTAGCCTTCGCAGTCAGCAAAGTCAGTCGCTACAATTCTCGCCATGGAGCGGTACACTGGACGATGGTGAAACGAATCCTCCGGTATTTGGCCGGCACAACGAAGTACAGCATTAAATATCTAGCCAACTGTGGACCGCTGGGAGGTTTTGTGGATTCCGACTGGGCAACGAACATTGACGACAGACGTTCGCACACGGGATGGATTTTCCGTCTAGGTATGGGTGCGATTTCGTGGTTGTCAAAACGTCAGACGACAGTGGCCCTTTCGTCCACGGAGGCTGAATACATGACGATGTGTTCGGCCGCACGAGAGGTGGACTGGCTGATCCAATTTATGGACCAGTTTGGAATCAGCGTAGGCGTGCCACTCCACGGAGACAACCAAGGTGCTCTGGAGATCGCGCGCGAGGATGCATTCCGACAGGGTACGAAGCACATCGGAATCCAGTACCACTTCGTTAGAGAACGAGTCCAGATCGGTGCCATAAAGTTGGTCTACGTCCCCACGGAGGAGAACGTGGCGGATGCTTTGACCAAAGGAGTACCATCAGCAAAGTTGCGGTTCTGCGCCGGTGGTATGGGGATATGTGCTCCACCATAATAGTTATCGGTGGATCAAGTTGGGGTGTTGGAAACCACCTATACTCAGCAGGCTTTTTCTACTGCGACCAACCTAAGTTCACATATGCTTGAAATGTCATTTTTATTCATTCTCATTCTTTACGTAACTTCGAAAGCTCTAGCTGTTTTAGTTTACAAAATATATTGTGTTTCTATTTAAATCCTTTTGTTTCCATGAACATCTGTCATTAATTACAACATGAACAACCAGTGCCGGTTAAGACGGTCCTTGAAAAGAAACCAATCGAGCTTACATAATTATAATTATATTTAGAATAAAATGCGGTTTGTAAATTATAACTGTCTGCAATCTTTATTTTCAATTCTTCTCCTGTATTGTCCATCAAAAGAGAGACTTAAACGTTCTTGTAGTCGATGCTCGTGAATAGTCCCGAAATTGTTAAAAAAAAAACGATTAGAGCTGCTCTTTACTGTAATAACCGAATAATTAGCATGCATACCATGCGAAACTTATTGCCTTTCAAATGTTCACTCGTAAGGCTTGTTAGGAGCGGTTGGAACACATGAAACGCCCTGGAGTCAATTCCTCAGTTTTCTGGACTATAGTTGCTCCATAATAGTTATGAGCTGCTTTCTTGTCCGGGAAAAAGTAGATTTCAAAGACATATTTCGCGGCAATACAATTTATTAGCTGGTAAAATACAATTATCTTAATATAAGAATTAAATCGTACTCCTTTTCGTCTTTGTCGAGCGCAATTTTTTAATCGGTTGCTTCTTCATCGTCCGAACTATCATTCAAATTACACTGTAACTCCGTAATCGGTCGCATCAATACAAGAAAATAATTTTTTCTCGTGTCCAGTTTGCGCTGTAACTGTTCCTTTTTGTCCCTGATTTCGTGCAGATCCTTCTACAGAACGTACAATTTTTTGGTGGTTTTCTTCCGATCAGGCTGCGAATTACAGCCAAAACCGGATATAACGACATTGAAGGGACCGTCGCTATATCCAATAGTCGTTATAAGCAATAGGCAATTTAGATACATTCCTTTGTATAGAGATTCGACCGGGACCATGGCATTAGTCGTAATAACCGCATCCGTCGTTAAAAGCGATGTCGTTATATTATCGGTATTGTCTGTAATTACTTTGGTCACTACATCGTATTCCATTCGATTCTTACAGATTTTCTTTGTACTCGTGCCTGCCTTTCAAGATTTCCGTTTTTCCTTCAACTGAATCTGTTGGTATGTTTACTGATAGATGTCCATGTTGCTAATTTCCGCCAGGACGTTGTTTGTCAGTTCGATGAATTTCGTCACGAGTTCGGCATTCTTATCGACATTTTCCGCCTTTTTACGACGCCATCGTTCGATAGACGAGAGCTTTGGAGTTTTGCTGCCTAGACGTAGCACTGTCTTCTTGACGGTTTCGCCGGGCTCCATTAGTTTGAAGATTTTCTTGTACGCTTCAATTTCATTGAAGTTTTTTGACGATTCGTCTTCGAAATCACTGGAATCGGCCAGGCCCCGACTGGTTTTCTCGATGTAGTTCTTGTTGGTTTTGACCTGGAAAGTAGATTTGTTGGTTACGATTCCAAAACAAAGCCTTCTCCCTCTAAAAGTTGCCGAAACAATGCTGTAAGGATGGAAATTCTGTGAATTTCCACCCACACCAAAGTGCCACGCATGTGTATAAACACATCATAAACTTACGGATTAAAGAAACATTGAAAACAAAAACGAATTAGACCTTATTTTACTTTTACTAAAACATGGAATTACAAATACAGCAAGAGCTGAACGGAGAACATATAAAACAACACAAGAGAAGCTTAGAAGAACACAAAGAAATAATATAAAGAACATAAAACATAGAACATAGAAAACAAGCACAACAGAGGCTGAAACAAGAAGAATTAGGGATCTATCTGGAAAAGATCGACGGGATCACAAAAACGCCCCAGGCGACGTATTGCCACAGATAAACCCGTTGACAAATATACGAAATCCCAAAAGTGAATATATACACGGCATGACATGCACCAGCCGCGAATTATAAAAAGGCAAAATGCAAAATTAGGAAAATTGTACCATGACATAATTCATGGACGCTGAATGTTTATCACAATATACAAGCAACAATCGAGCAGAAGGGGAGCTAGGTGGACAGGTACCAAGTCTGCGATGAAGGTCAGTGTGGTTGCACTCCCTCTTCTAGCAACATTGGGAACTGTTCGCACAGTCGATCTCAGGGATTCTCAGACCGTATAAGGCCAGTAGGGTTGCACTCCCTCTTATAAAGTCTACACGAGATGAACTAGGTCTAGTCCAAGCCGAAACTCAAGGTGAAGCAGCGTCACGCAGAAATGCATGCAGCAAAGGCCAAGACGAAGTAGCGACGCAGAAACGCTTGCAGCAAAGGGCCAAGACGAAGCAACGTCGCAAAACGCGTTGCAGCAAGGGTTAAGACGACAGCAGCATCGTATCAGACGCAAGCGGCCAAGGCAAGGTGTCAGTGAGCACACGAACGGCAGAGGCCAAGATACAACAGCGACGCACAGGACGCTAAACAGCGGAGCTAAAATGACGGTAGCCACGCACCAGACGCCAATAACCAAGACAAGAACAGCGGAGCCAAGACGAGTCGCGAGACACATTCCAGCACAATGATATGAAGCCAAACGAGGTCACGATCAGCGCCAGGGCAAACCGAAAACAAGTAGAACCAAGGAGTCACGACGAACTACGCAGATTACGAGCCGCCAACGCAGGCAAATCAAGACACCACCGAGCAGAGGCCATACGCGGGAAGACGAAGACAGGCAGATGCAAAAAAAAAAAAAAATCATTTTCGGTACAATCATTTGCAGACGGGGTACTATCTGAATAAAAAATTTCAGTTAATTTGGTGCAAGTCGGGTGCTAAGTTCACACGGAGCATTTTTTTCTCCGTACCCTTGGAGGCACAAACGACATTTTTTTCGGTACAATCAAGTACAAACAAAGCTCCACCCGAAAACAATTTTTTTATTCAATTTGGTTAAAGTGGGGTGCTAAGTTCACAGAGGTATTCGGTATGTAAACAATTTTTTATTAAAATTTATTGTTGCTAATAGTTTCTTTTACTTTAGGTGGTGAAATTACTATAGCAGGAAATGTTTTACCTGGCTTTAGTGGTTACAGAGCAATCAAAATTTTTCTGAGAGGTTGCCCGTTTGGTGATGATAGTGATTGGAAAACGTCGGCAGATGAGGAGGAACAGTTGAAGGAAGCTTTTCGTAGGAATGGAGCTATTCATCCTTATATAAAAATAGACAACGAAATCAAACGAGTGGAACGAGAGCTTACAGATTTAAAAGAAAAAAGAAAAATAACTAAAACTTTGTCTAAGCAGAAAAGAAAAATAGAAGAAAATTTTAAAGGTATTGGAGAAATTGATGCTAACATCCAACGAATAGAAGAAGAGCTTAAAAGCTTTAATAAATAGCGGAAAACATCATGAAAAAACGGGTAAGGTTTAACGATACGCCTGTCGTCAAACACCTTGTTGTATGGAGTTTCGCATATCGCAGTAGTCGAAAAGGAATATGGGAAATGTATGCCCGAGACAGAGCCAGATTTCAAAAAAAGAATTTTAGATTTATCGAAAATATTAGATTTAATATTATGTAGTAATCATAGAGAAAGAATTTTTAACAAAAGATTTGAAGTTTGAAAAAGAAGTTTAAAAAAGAATGTGTTCTCAATTTCACAACTACCTGCAAGAAATATGCTGACTCATCAATAAAACAATACCCAACTACTCTGTTTAGATTCAACGTTTTGTTAATTCCATGTAGCCTGGGGTAAAATCGCTGATTGCATTCCACCCTAATAACGGATGCAACGTAACACCTCATAAAACTGCACGCCAAGTCTAGAATACTGAGATAACGAATTAACATACCACGGTTCTCGCTAATCAGCGAATTTGCTTCAGGCTGCATGGAGCAAAAAAGGCAAACTGTATCGGACATCGGATACTAACGCTAAGCACGGGAACCAAGCATATTTCAATGCACATAAGTGCAAGTGAGATATGCTTGGTGTCCTATTTCTTAATTGGTCTTGTGAGGTCGAGAAAATCTTGACTCCCACGATCAGGTGGAGTCAGCATTTTCTCGATGCACAAGACATTATCGCACCTACGTAGCAACTTAGGAAAAAATATTTATTACGGTCTGTCGGTTTTTTCCCTTGATCGGAGCCGGTCGAATCCAATTAGAATTGCCTTCAGCCCCTTTTTGTGTTACTCTTGCCGTTGTCTAAATTCAAGTTTAATAAAAGTCAGAAACAATTGTGTGAAGTGTGTGATTGTAACCGAAAATCAAGAGAAATAAAAGGGTTTATAACATTCTAAAAAGGTTCCGTTGTGTTCATAACAAAGTTAAGGATTACAGTAAACCCGTGGCAAGAAAAACGCTTCTTGTACACAATAAAATAACATTGGTGACCCCGACGTGATTTTGTTTCGGTGTTTGTGTTGTGAAACATCCAAGTATGGACAACTTCGCGGACTTAGCTAAGGAGCAGGCGACCATCGGCAAGAACCTGGAACCGCTGCTGTCCAACTACAAGAAGGATGGCTCAGCTCGGAAGACCGTGGAGTATTTAAGGACAAGGAAGTCAAGGCTCGAAGAACTATGGACCCAGTTTTCGACCAATCATCAAGAAATGCAGCTCTTCGAGGACGATCAACCAGATCATCCTTACTTCCAGAAGAACTACTTCCTCAACGTACAGGAGGAATACCAGCAGGTCATAAGTGATATTACTCGGCGGCTTGAGGGCTTCGCTGGCTCAATGCAAACCACCTTCAGCGGTTGTGATGAGGCAGGGCATTCACAAGCTAAATCATCATTGGCTTCGCAACAACAGCTGGAAGACAACGAGCAGACACAGAAGCACTCGATGAAGAATGCAGAACATTCTCAACAATCATCATTGGCTTCGCAACAACGGCTGGAAGACAACGAGCAGACACAGAAGCACTCGATGAAGAATGCAGAACATCCTCAACAACTAGAGCTGCAGAGACGAGTACGGGTGCAGCACCATCTCATTGAAGCACTGAGGAGATTGATGGATGGTGTCGCAACAAATAGTGGACTTCTGACAAGGCAGTATTCCATGGTAAAAACAAAAACCATCAGCGAATATTGGGCCAAGATCCAGCTCATCACCCAGGAGATCTGGGATATGCCGGATATCTATGATCACATGGCGTTCGACGAGGCCAATTACTACGCGCTTGAGGATCGAGTGCAAAACACATTGATAACACTTGCAGGCGACACAGCTGATATTCAACCCATTCGCATGGCCGATAAAGCGATCTCCTTGCCAAAGATCACCATCCCAGTGTTCGACGGAGATTACCTCAAATGGCAGCAGTTTCACGATCTTTTTGAGCAGACGGTGCACAGACAACCCATTGGGAACGCACAAAAAATGTTTTACCTGAAGACGAACCTAACTGGCAGCGCTGAGAGACTCATTCGTCATCTTCCAGTGTCGGATGCGACATATGTTACAGCTTGGGATACTCTTAGGAGTCGATACCAAAATAAGCGCATCCTCGTTAATACACTACTGGAGAAGCTCATAACGCAGTCCGCCACCAGCAATGAATCAGCAGAGCTCATTAAGGGACTGCATGACACAACAAGAGAATGCATGCGAGGCCTTCAAAATCTCGGACTCGATGTGCAATCGTGGGATCCAGTTATTCTACACATCGTACTCAAAAAGATCGATAGGCACACTCACGGGTTATACGAACAATCTTTGGACAACCCGAGGGAGCTTCCTTCGTTAGAAGACTTCCTGAATTTTCTGGAGATGCGCTTTCAATCATTAGAAGTGCTAGGCGACAAGCAACCAGGAAGCAAATATAAGAAGACGACGTCACTCATAACCAACTCGGTGAGCCAAACATGCAGGATGTGCAAGCAGAATCATCAGATCTTTGGCTGCCCACAGTTCTTGGGACTATCTCCAGCGGACAGATTCCAGCAAATACATACTCTCAGGCTTTGCCGAAATTGCCTGAAGGACGGCCATCACGCTCAGCAATGCACAGCCAGATGCTGTCTAAAGTGTTCTGAGAAACATAACACGCTGCTTCATCGTGACACAATCAGTAACGAAAATCATCTGAGACAGTCAAGTGTCAACCCAATACCAAGCCAAGGGAGCCTCCAATGCTCTCTTCAAGAAAATGTACCATCGTCTTGTGAACCACCACAACAGTCAGGCCAGTCAGGCACATCATTAACCACTCAAGCGGCCAAGAAACCTGGAACTCATCAAGTGTTACTTGGCACCGCATTAGTATCAGTTGTCGGTCATGATGGTCGGCAGCACAATTGCAGAGCAGTCCTGGACTCCGCATCGCAGTTGAACTTCATAACAGACCGGCTGCTTAAGAAATTGAAGATCTCTAGCAGCAACCACAAAGCCACCATCTCAGGCATTGGGCAATCCAGTCTGGCCACATCGAGAAGGGCAAACATCCGAGTGAACTCCCTACACACGGGATTCACAACCACACTGGAAGCCGTAATCATTCCGGAAATCTGTGGCCAGCAGCCACCATTATTCATCGACATATCTGACTGGATAATTCCCTCAAACATCAAACTTGCGGATCCTAACTTCAACACACCGCAGAAGATCGACCTATTGATTGGAGCGGAATTCTTCTACGATCTTATGTCAATTGGGCAGATCAAGATCGGCAGCGGATTGCCATCGATGCAGAACACGTTGCTTGGCTGGATAATCTCAGGGCAGGCACCCACAACCTCCTCGAACACAACATTTTGTGGAATCAGCAGTGCAGAACTAAACGACCAGCTAGAGAAGTTCTGGGCACAGGAGGAACGGCTACCAGGTTCAAGTACATCAAGAACCGAACCAAACTTCGTCACAACAATCACTCGACAAGCAAATGGGAGATTCATGGCCGAAGTTCCCCTACGTGAGGATCCTAGCGCTTTGGGAGAATCACGAAACACGGCGATTAGGCGATTTCTCGCACTAGAAAGGAAATTGGCCAAGGACGTTACGCTGAAGAACGAGTACTCCAGGTTCATAAAGGAATACCTCATGCTGAACCACATGGAAGAAATAAACGCACCAGAAATTCCAAAAATTCACTATTTCTTGCCGCATCATTGCGTGTTGAAGCCCACCAGCAGCACAACAAAGCTTCGCGTTGTATTTGACGCATCGGCGAAGACGACGTCAAACAAATCTCTGAACGACATCATGCATACAGGACCTACGATTCAGGATGATTTGTTTTCTGTGTGCTTGCGATTCAGAACACACAAGTACGTTTTCACCGCCGACATAACGAAAATGTACAGGCAGATTGACGTCACACCTCCCGCCAGAAATCTCCAACTGATCGTCTGGAGAGACCACCCTGATGAACAACTGCGCTACTATCGATTGCGAACCATAACGTACGGCACTACTGCGGCTTCCTACCTCTCTACAAAATGCCTTCAACTACTAGCAGAAGCCGGCCAATCAACCTACCCGCTAGGAGCTCAAGCAATAAATGATTTTTATGTCGATGACGTAATGACCGGAGACAACGACCTGGGAACGGCCTTACAGATACAACGGCAGATGATAGCCCTACTCAAATCAGCTAAACTTCACCTGCGTAAGTGGTGCGCGAATCATACGGCGCTACTAAATGAAATACCGAAGGAAGACGTGGAATTGCAACTAGACATTGCCGATGAACCAACAGGTCAGATTAAGACACTAGGTCTCACCTGGCATCCCAAACTCGATGTCTTTGCGGTGACTACATCATGGAAGGAGCCACGACAAATCACCAAACGTACGATTCTTAGCGATATCGCCCATTTGTTTGACCCACTGGGTTTCGTTAATCCGGTCATCACCGCCGCGAAGATATTCATGCAGCAACTATGGTGTCTAAAGCTGGACTGGGACGAAGCAATACCGGCAGAGTTACACACGCGTTGGGTAAGGTTCCGGCAAGAGTTGAACAAGCTAAACACCATTCGGGTTCGAAGGTACCTGGACACGAAGAATGCAATTATCAGCCTCCACGCGTTCTCAGACGCAAGCGAACGAGCCTACGGAGCAGTGATATATGTATGCAGCACAACCAAGGAGGGAGAGACCACGACAAACTTGCTTTGCTCCAAGTCGAGAGTAGCACCGGTTCGAGCCATAACCTTGCCAAGATTAGAGCTATGCGCCGCCAATCTAATGGTGCATCTGGTCAGCAAGGTAAAATCCATATTGAAGTTGGACATAGCCGAAACCCACTATTGGACAGACTCTCAGATAGTACTCGGCTGGATTCAGTCACTATCAACCACCTATCGCACGTTTGTAGCCAACCGGATTGCTGCAATTCAGGATTTGACCAATCCCAGTGAATGGAGGCACATTAGCTCAAAAATAAATCCGGCAGATCTAGTTTCCCGAGGATGCCACCCAGATGAACTTATAGGGTCCGCTCTCTGGTTCAATGGTCCACCATTTCTATCGAAGGAAAAAATCGACTGGCCTTGTGTGCTCGCAGAGAAACCAACAACCCTCCCCGAAGGCAAAATTATGAAGACAGCATTACTGAGTTTCGAACGCAATGATCACTTTAGTGAGAGGATCAACCATCGAAATTCCTTCGAACAACTGAAGAGAATCATCGCTTACGTCATCAGAGCAGCTGACGCATTTCAAGGCAAGCGGAATAAATCTTTATCTGCCTTGCTTACGATGGCAGAGCTGGAGGACGCTCTCAACATAATAGTCAGACAGATGCAGCGCCAAGAATTTGCTAAGGAACTCACCAGCTTGCACAATGGAGCGACTGTCGACAGGCGAAGCAAGTTACACAACCTCGCACCATATCTAGATACGTACGGCATCATACGAGTTGGTGGCAGATTACAAGAGTCAACATTGTCAGAGGACGCCAAGCACCCCATGCTACTGCCGAATTCTCACTCATTCACGAAACTTCTCATGGCTGACCTTCATAAACTGAATCTTCATGCAGGTCCTCTGGCGCTCCACGCACTTGCTCGTCAAAGATTTTGGATCCTGCGCGGCAGATCAGTGGCAACTTCGACTGTACACAATTGTGTGCGATGCGCTAGGTTTAAACCTCAGTTATTTGCACAGATGATGGGAAACCTACCCTCAGCACGAGTTCAGCCATCTAGGCCGTTCATCAACGTTGGAATTGATTTTTGCGGACCGATCTACACACACTATCGCATCCGAGGAAAAAGACCAACCAAAACATATATCTGCGTATTCTGCTGCTTCGCTACGAAAGCATGTCACTTGGAGGTTGTGACAGATTTAACTACGGATGGGTTCATAGGCGCCCTGAAGCGTTTCGTGGCCAGACGAGGCTGCTGCGAAAATATCTATTGTGACAACGCCACGAACTTCGTAGGTGCACGAAACCAGTTAGAAGAACTTGAACGGCTGCTTCACCAGCAACAATCGCAAGATGTCATCACTAAAGCCAGCAGCCGAAGAGGAATACAATTCCATTTCATTCCACCCCGTAGTCCACACTTTGGTGGACTATGGGAGGCTGCTGTCAAATCAGCTAAACATCTCCTCCACAGAAGTATGGCATCAGCGTCACTAACTTACGAGGAACTATGTACCGTCGCAACTGAGGCCGAGGCCGTACTTAATTCGCGTCCAATAGCACCCATGTCCAATGATCCAAACGATCTCACAGCACTGACGCCTGGCCACTTTCTAATCGGAGCACCACTCACAGAAGTCGCCGATCGAACCCCCACGTTGACTAATCCAAACCTCGCTACCAGATGGAAGCTCGTAGAATACATTCGAAACGAATTCTGGCGCCGTTGGTCCCTTGAGTATCTCAATGAGCTACAGCAGAGATCAAAATGGAGGACCGGATCTAAAAGCATTCAGCCAGACATGCTGGTGCTAATCAAGGATAATAACGTCTGTCCGCTCAAATGGCAACTGGGCAGAATTGATAACGTCATCCCTGGGAAGGACAACATGATAAGAGTAGCGGACGTAAGGACGCCAGGAGGCCTATTTCGTCGAGCAATACATAATCTGTGCCCAGTACCAATGGAAGAAGAGGGGATGGATCCGGGGGAGTCAACAGCCTCGAGAACTAATGATAGTATGCAGAAGGGAGGCACAAAAATACCGAGCACGAAACACCCCAACAAAGGGAAGTGTCTTCCAATCAACGCGAGCTGGACCCAATCTAGCGAAGAAAATTCAAACACTCAAGCCGGTCCCAGCAAACGACGTCGCCATACCACTCTACTCGTCATGGTTATAATTGGACTGCTCATCATTCCTGTACTTGGACAGAGCAACCCAATAGATGTCAACCCATTCGAGCACCATTCTGGAGTCTATTTCGAAAATATGGGACAAGTGGGACTGGTCAGCAGCGAGTGGAATATCGTTGTATTTTACGACATGAAATACTACTGGCAGGAACTCTTTGGAATCAGAGAGGGAATAGCACAAATGGAGCGAGTTTGCAGCACGGTGAGCACAAGGGGGCAAATGTGTACTCAGATTCAACTACACTTTCAAAAGCAGCTAGAACAAATCGAAGAGATGAACGCAGTTCTTCATGAACGAACGGGAGGATCTGACCATCTCGCAAAACAAAAACGATCTCCCTTGGACCTTGTCGGAACTGTCGCAAATAAACTTTTTGGCGTCCTGGACAACGATTACGCTAATTTCATAGAAGCAGAAATAGAAAATCTAAGGCGAAACGATCATGCGCTGCACAACCTGATCAAAAATCAAACCTCTATAATTGAAGCGACGGTAAATATATTCAAAAAGGACGAGATACACATTCAAAGGCAATACCGCCAAATATCGAACCAATTAAAAGAAATGGAGCACGATCTGACTTCCACCAACCAGCAGCAGGCATTCCTGACACTTTGCGTACAAACCATGTTGGCATTGCAGCAGTACGAACAAACTCAGAAGGCAGTGTGGGATGTCCTAACCGATCTACATCATGGAGCAATCAATCCATTACTAATCACTCCAAGACAGCTGAACAACCAACTGGCGCTGATTCAAAAAGCCTTACCATCCACCATGATCGTCCCACCCACGGTAGCTACAGAAGACCTCTCAATCTTCAAAATAATGACGATCCGAGCTAGGATGATGAAATCTAGCGTAATATTTCGAATAAACCTGCCACTCATTCATGCCGATCATTTTCAACTATACCATCTGACAACGGTTCCCTTCATCGATGGTGACCATTATTCACTAATACAGCCTTCCACGGAATTGTTGATCACAAACCTGCCTAGAACTGAATACTACCCCCTAACGCAGCGTGAGCTCGACAAGTGCACCCACCTAAGTGATGAATTCTTCCTGTGTGTCCAGAATCACCCACTGTACAACAAAAATTCACATGTCAGCAGCTGCGAAATGGCTCTACTCGATCACCAGCCCGCACCAGAAGCCTGTCAAGTCTTAAATAGTAACTCATCAAGGATCTGGGTGCAGCTCCATCATCCCAACAAATGGATTTACGCTTTAAAAGAAAAAAACACCTTCGATGTCATATGTGGCTCCATTATTAACACAGTCACGCTAAGTGGAGAAGGAGTCATTACGATAAAATCCGGCTGTGAATTGAAGCAGGCTACGATGACCATACGCGGACGAGACCATCATCAGACCAATATCAACGGTTCATTCACACCAATATTAGGATTAAAGCAATCGATCAACACCGGTGAATTCAGGGATCACAAAACGGCGCCTCCAGAGATTCTATTAAGGTCATCAAACAAGGAATGGGACGAAATAGCTAACCAGCTAAAAACCTTGCAGCACAAATCCTTGCCAACTGACGAACTCGATCATCATCATGTTCATCACTATGTTTTAGGATATGTTTTGACGAGTGTGTTGTTAACGACCCTTATGTGGGTAGTAGGTCGAAAAATAAGGACACGCTTCCCCTCGAGAAGATACACCACCTCCACTCAACCAACACCTGCCCCAAGAAGGATAGAAGTGATGAACCCACCAGAATCATTTTCCTTTGAACTCGGACAGTTCAAGGAGGGGGAGGATGTTTAGATTCAACGTTTTGTTAATTCCATGTAGCCTGGGGTAAAATCGCTGATTGCATTCCACCCTAATAACGGATGCAACGTAACACCTCATAAAACTGCACGCCAAGTCTAGAATACTGAGATAACGAATTAACATACCACGGTTCTCGCTAATCAGCGAATTTGCTTCAGGCTGCATGGAGCAAAAAAGGCAAACTGTATCGGACATCGGATACTAACGCTAAGCACGGGAACCAAGCATATTTCAATGCACATAAGTGCAAGTGAGATATGCTTGGTGTCCTATTTCTTAATTGGTCTTGTGAGGTCGAGAAAATCTTGACTCCCACGATCAGGTGGAGTCAGCATTTTCTCGATGCACAAGACATTATCGCACCTACGTAGCAACTTAGGAAAAAATATTTATTACGGTCTGTCGGTTTTTTCCCTTGATCGGAGCCGGTCGAATCCAATTAGAATTGCCTTCAGCCCCTTTTTGTGTTACTCTTGCCGTTGTCTAAATTCAAGTTTAATAAAAGTCAGAAACAATTGTGTGAAGTGTGTGATTGTAACCGAAAATCAAGAGAAATAAAAGGGTTTATAACATTCTAAAAAGGTTCCGTTGTGTTCATAACAAAGTTAAGGATTACAGTAAACCCGTGGCAAGAAAAACGCTTCTTGTACACAATAAAATAACATACTCAATTTCACAACATTGGGCCACCTGCAAGAAATATACTGACTCATCACTATGCTTTTTCATAAACATTGTTGGCCTACTGCTCAACTTTGGACCACCTGCAAGATATATGCTGACTCATCCATAAACATGTTTCAACTTGTTGAAATTTGATATGCTTTTCTCGCTGACTCATCAATAGACCACCCACTATGCTTTTTCATAAACAAAAGAAATATGCTTACTCACCACCCACTATGCTTTTTCATAAACATTAGCCTAAGCCCCCCGCTAGCCTAAGTCTCTCGCTAGCCTAAGTCCCCCACTAGCCTAAGTTTCGGATAGCCTAAGTCCCCCACTAGCCTAAGTTTCGGATAGCCTAAGTCCCTCGCTCCCCGCTAGCCTAAGTTTCGGATAGCCTAAGTCCCTCGTTAGCCTAAGCCTCCCGCTAGCCTAAGTTTCGGATAGCCTAAGCCCCCCGCTAGCCTAAGTTTTTGTTTAGCCTAAGTCCCCGCTTTGAGTATTTATAGACGATTGCGAACCCCCACTCCACGACTTATCCAACTAAGTCTTTCCCCACTCTAGGATTTATCCAACCAATCAAATAAGGTTTATCCCCACTCTAACCGATAATGAGGATGACTCATCCGAGAAATATGCTGACTTAGCAATAAATCATGTTTCAACCTGTTGGATTCTGAAATTTGATATGCTTAATTTCACAACATTATGCAAGAAATAGGCTGACTCTGCAATAAAACATGTTTCAACTTGTCGATCTAATCCCCCCGCTCCCCGCTAGCCTAAGATTTATTCCCACTCCAACAAGGTTTATCCCCACTCCAACCGATAAGAGCATGACTCATTCCCACTCTGACAATCAAATCAAGTCTATCCCTACTCCACGACTTATCCAACCAAGTCCATCCCCACTCCAGGATTTATTCTACCAATCAAATAAGGTTTATCCCCACTCCAGGATTTATCCTACCAATCAGATCATTCAAACCGATAATGAGCCCGATAAATATAAAAAAGCTCAAAGCCCCGAAAAAAAAACGACTAATTTTATGCAACGGAAAACGAAAAAAGCAAAGCTCTTAACAACCGACAAAAAAGCCCAGAAAAAAAAAACGCCCAATTTTATGCAACGGAAAAAATCAAAGCTCCATCGTCAAAAAAGTTTGGCGGTGTAAATTCCTTATCAGCTCCATACAAGACTATGACGTCATCCATACAAAAGCTTCCACCCCATCCACCCTGATTCTGAAACCCCATATCCATAATACTGAAGTTATACCACTTTATGCTGTGCATAATGGTTTTCAATAGATTTTTCATACTAAGGAAATTACTGTCCCTTTTGAATTATATAGAAGCATATGTATTCATAAAAAACGATGATTAAAACCGTTGGAATGCTAAATATTATCGTTTTTATTTTATTAATAAATTTTAATAATGTAGAAGAAGGCTTATCTCTACTAGCATAAAAATTATAAAACGATTTCTTCGTTTAACTCTTCTGTTGTATCTGTTTCATAGTCATCAGATTCCTCGCAACTATCCTCGGAGCTATCTATGATGACATTTCGTTCAAATTCCTCTGCATCATATTCTTCATTATCACTTTCAACGTTTTTTGTAAAAAAAATAATACAAATTTTCCGAGGTAGTACCAATAAAGTTATATAAGTTAAGGCCTTAAGAGATGATCTACATTCTACGGCGACCTTTGATGTTGTCGAGGTCGATTCCAGGGATTTTATCGCCGCTTGGCTGTCTGTGAAAATGCTAATATCCTTAGTAGATATTACATTACACCTCAGCCAGGACAGGGCCTCCTTGATCGCCATAAGCTCCGCCTGATAGACACTACAGTGGTCCAGAAGGCGGAAAGAGCTGCTAATATTAAGCATTTCAGAGAAAACACCTCCACCTACCCCGTCTTCAGTTTTGGAGCCGTTCGTATATATGTGGGCGGACTCTTTCTTCGTTCGTACCAAGTCCCTTTCCCACTCTAGGCGGGTTGGGAGGGCTGTTGAGAAGTTTTTATCGAAGTCATAACTGGGAGGGGTGTAGTCGGTGTTTTCAGGAATGTTGAAGTGACTCAAAATTGTTGAGTGGCCTGCACATATGTCAGTCCACAATGTGGACGCCTTTTGCCGAATGGCTGCACTGGCTGCCATTTGCTTGCCAAAGATGTCTAAGGGTGGCAGACTGAACAGCATGTCCAGTGCTGCAGAGGGAGTTGTTCTCAGAGCTCCGCTGATGCATATGCATGCTGTTCTTTGTACCTTTCCCAGTGTGGTGCGGTTAGCCGCTTTGTCTAAGGCCGTCCACCAGACAACAACACCGTACATGAGTATCGGTCTGATGACGGACACGTAGAGCCAATGAACTATCCGGGGTTGCATACCCCATTTATTGCCAATGGCCTTCTTGCATGAGTAGAGCACAACTGTTGCTTTCCTTACTCGTTCCTGAATGTTAGGTTTTCAGTGAAGCTTCCTGTCCAAAATAAGACCCAAGCTTTTTGCACTATCGGTGAAAACTAGACTGGTACCATTCAGAGAAGGAGGGTCTACGTGAGGAATTTTGTATTTCCTGGTGAAGAGGACTAATTCTGTTTTGCATGGGTTCACGCCCAGTCCGCATTCAGAAGCCCAATTAGAAAGAATAGAGAGAGCAATCTGCAATATCTCACTCAGTGTGTTTGGGTGCTTCCCCGAGACGGCAATTGTAACGTCGTCGGCATAGGCAATCACTTTGCAGCCCGCCCCTTCCACTCTCAATAGTAGTTTGTTGACCACTAGATTCCACAGAAGAGGGGAGAGTACGCCACCTTGTGGTGTACCTCTGCTGACAAACCTTCGAGAGGAGGACTCGCCCAGCTTTGTGTTCACAATCCTGGATGTTAACATCAGATTGATCAGCGCGCCAAGCGAGGACTCCACTTTCAGGGTAGAAAGTGCGTCAGTGATTGCCTCTGGTCTGACGTTGTTGAAAGCCCCCTCGATATCAAGAAAAGCAACCATGGTGTATTCTTTAATGCTAAGAGATTTCTCAATGGAGCGCACGAGCGAGTGTAAGGCCGTTTCGACAGACCTCCCCTTCCAGTACGCGTGTTGTGATGTTGATAGCAATCGCTTGTCCAGATTGTCGCGGATGTATACATCCATTAGTCTTTCCAATGTTTTTAGAAGAAAGGATGATAGACTGATAGGTCGGAGATCCTTAGGACATACATGAGAGCTTTTTCCCGCTTTAGGTATGAAAACCACCCTAACTTCCATCCATGTTGTAGGGATGTAGGTTAGATCCCGACAGCCTTTCAGTATAACCTTCAGCCAAGGCAGAATTATATCCGAGGTCTGCTGTATTTCAGCGGGAATAATTCCATCCGGTCCCGCAGACTTGAATGGTTTGAAGCCCTCTATCGCCCAGAGGAGCTTGGTCTCTGTTATAAGAGCGTCAGAGTTGAACGGTGCATGGTTTCTTGTAATGCCTACCCGCTCCGGTTCAACGTGCGAGCTACCAGGGAAGTGGGTGTCTAGGAGAAGATCAGTGGTTTCCCTCTTGAGGTAGTCCGAGATCCGTCCGGTCTCTTCAGGTAGCATGGTGTGGTTGGATTTTTGGAGAGAATTTTACGGAGCCTCGATGCCTCGGAGGAACCTTCTATCTCACTACAGAAGACTCTCCAGGAATTACGTTACGCCTTTCTCAGTTCGTATTTGTACTTGCGAAGTGATCCTTTGTAGGAGTCGCAGTCGCAAACGTCTTTGGTGCTCTTGGCTTTGTTGAACCATTGCCTACAGCACTTCCTAAGAGCCCCGAGTTCTGCGTTCCACCATGGCGGCTTATGTCTCCCTCTTGGCCTGCTCTCAGGACAAGAGTTCGACATTGCCTCGTTTAGGGCGCGCGTTAAGGTGGTAACCAGACCTAACAGTATTATTAAAATAACTGTATCTGAACATCTTATCGTTACGTTTGCATCACTTTCAATTTGACAAACGTGAAAGACAATTTTTGTATCGGCTTCTTTATGAGCTGTACAATTAAAATTCTGTTTTACGCTCTTCACAATTTTTTCATTATGATTTCGATATTTGTAGCATACGTCATGATTAATATACTATATTGTTTTTTCTCCTAGGAATGGAGCCATGTAATTATTTTTCCAATCATTGCAAATAAATTCAATTAAGGCGGCTCCTCACAGAAAAAAAGCTCATATGTTGATCGTATCGCCGCTCTGCTGTAAACTAGTGAAAACTAACATCATAAAATATTTAGCATAGACACAGCTTGTGTCTAAGCTAAAAATTCTTATCCTACGAAACAATCTTCAAAACCCTTTTCTAATGTACAGGTAGCAGAGTTGGTGAGCATTCCTCTTCCTCCTGGCAGATGTGTGTGCCGATGGGCAGGGGCGGAGCTTCCATAGGAGCAAGTGGAGCAACTGCGCCGGGCGCAAAATTTTTAGGGCGCCAAATGTTTAGGGCACCACACCTACTGTTCCACTTACCTACACAATTCAGCCGTTTATTTTGAAAGTGGAATAAGTCCATTTCAATTTTAAATCGAGGTTAAGGGCTTGCATTTCAACATGTTTAAAAATAATCATGCCAACTTTCTTTACTTGTATTTATTTATAAAAAGTGTAACGAAACAATTGCATCATCAGATTCTTAAAAAGTTGCTTCGTGTTGTATAAAACATCGTTTCAATGTCACAACAATTTTTTTTTGAAAAAGTGACTTATTCCACTTTCAAAATCAACGGCTCATACTGCAATTATCACTAAATTCAGTGATTGTAAGTTTTGTAATACTAAAACATGGTATCCTACCTACATACATATACCTATCCATATAAATTCATAATTTAACAACACGTCGTACACCCAAACATTTGCTTCATTCTCCTAAACAAACGGTTGCTGTTTGATCTTCCAACTAGTTCGATCATACTTGTGCGATTCCACTGTTTTGCTCTTTGGCGCAAAAATTTTATCCGCACCATAGTTCGACAAACACACGCACGGTACGGTGAACGTTCTACACGTTTGTATGCGCGACGGCATGCGCTGTATTCCGCTGAGTGCATGTATCTGGCGCAGATTATACATTTGCACCGGGCGGTGTATAATTGAAATGGGAGCTCAGAGGCGAGGCGCATGCGCTGTGCCAGTGCTTTGGTTCTTTATGTATTTTAGAATTTTCACGAATTGGGAGCACTGTTCAATGACCAAAAAAATGTGATATTTTTCTTGATAGGCTTTGTTTTATTGGATGAAAGAACAAGTGTTAAGTGTCAAGTGCCAATAGGCGATATCTTCCAAGTGTAGTGTTAATAAACTTTTAGTGAGCTACCTTCTATATTTTGTTTCTTAAATCTAAAAATGACCATGAATCCAAAAAAAATGTCCGGTAGTCAATATCGAAAAAAGCGATTATTGAGGATTGAGAATTGAGGATTCAGAATTGAGAATTGAGGATTCAGAATTGAGAATTGAGGATTGATTGATTGATTGATGAAATGATAAAAAAAATGGTAAAAAATTATAGAAAGTGATAAAAAATGGTAAAAAATGATAAAAAATAAGGTAAGATATGATAAAATATGGTGAAGAATTGTAAAAAATGCTAAAAAATTATAAAGAATGATAAAAAATGATAAAAAAATGATAAAAAATAACAGATTAACGATTATAAACTGAAAATTAGAGATAGATTTAAAAAAGGCCCGAAATTTTGAATTTTATGTCTTGTCGATTTGTTGTCGTATTTTGCATTTCTCGCTAAAAATGGTAAGCACCAATTTATGGAGAATTAAATTGTCTATCTTTTTTACCTGAACAAATTTTAGCCAAATTATTATTTATTGCAAATAATAAGCGTAAAGGGTAAAAAATTAAAGTTTATCCCAGTTTTGGACCATTTTTATCAAAAGTAGGTGAAAGTTGAATTTAAATGGCAGTTTGGTATAAACCCGTTTTTCGTACGACGAAAGGAATTTCTCAGTCGGCCTTGTGAAGAGCTACTCACACTAACGGAGTTCTTTGAAATTCAGTCGTATGGTGAACTAAAATGCGCAAGCCTATTAAGCATTGGATCTTTTGAACCGGCTCAAAGAGCCGGATCTTTGAAAAGAGCAAGATCCGGTGAGCCGGTACACTGAAAAGATCTGAATTTCCCATCTCCAGCTAACGGTTTTGAGAATAGGTACTGTGAGTAAACTGTGCTCATCGGTCCGAATTCAAAGCTCCAGCCACCAGCCACCAGCAATTCGGGCTGATTGTAAGTAATGTTAATAATGTAAGTAGCATTAGTGTAATTCGGACCGCGGCCTTAATATCGACGCACATGCATTCATTTATAGCAAGTAAAAAACATCTTGCCCCTGGGTAAAACTGAAATGACGCCCTTGTTCGAATTGTATTCTGAAGAAGCCTCATTTTTACCAATTTCAGTACCTTATTGCATTTCGGTTTTACTCCATGGTGCGTTTATATCTGTTTTGAGGTGGGATATCTAATATGTAACTATACAAATGGTATCTATTATTATGGAATAATAATAATTAGGGGGCATAATCTTGCAAACTATCCTTCATTTTTCGAAAACAAACTATACAATTTGGGGCACCAAAACGTTGAAACTGCGCCGGGCGCCAAAACTATTAGCACCGCCACTGCCGATGGGAAAGTGTCTATCTGCCTGGTTGTGGCTCCTATGGTTGCCGTTGTATGATCACTACCCCGGGATGGTTCGGTGTTTTACTTTATTATCTTAATAATTAAGTATTGTGATTGATTTTTAAAAAAAAAAATTTGCTACCCTCAAAATTTTTATTTTCACGTTTCATAACTAGCAGACGCGAAAAAAGCAATAAAAATTTTCAGTCCGTCTGTCCGCCGTACGCAAGATCGTTTGGAGGCTCGTAGCTGCCAAACAATTTGAGATATTAAATTGAAAATTTTTTAACGAATAGACGGGGTAGGCTCCTTGAAGTGACCAAATTTTTAGGGGTGGGGGTGTGAGGGGGAAGGAGGGGGAAGTGTTTTAGACCGAAAGTTTGGGTTTCTAGATCTCAGTAGCCCCTAATGATAGGAAGCTGAAACTTGGAATTTCTATAGCTCTGATAGTAGACCCATTTGCAGAAAAATTGTCAATATTGATTAAGGGGTGTGGGAGTGGGGGGAAATGTAATGCGTCCGAAACCCAAAAAAGGCGACATGGCCACATTCTAAGATCCATATTTCCTAAACCGTTAATGGCACACTATTCAAACTTAAAAATTTGTGTGTTTATACTAGGAGAACAGAATCAAGAAAAATTTTGGGTGGGGGAAGTTGTGTATGGGGGTGGGGGGTGAAAAACCTTAGATTACGATATCTCATGAACCAATTGCTCTAGAAAAATAAAATTCGGTTTGGGTATAAAGGTCGACAAACAAAGATTGATCAAAGTAAAATTTTTTAAGTGGGAGGTGGAGCATAGAAGTGGAGGGGATGAGAATTTTTGAAATCAAACACATTTCGTATCTCAAGAACAGTGTAAGATAGATGCTTAGAATTTTTACCAGAAGTAGCGCTAATTAAACTCTAGTAGGGAAAAAAGTTTTGGGTTGAGGGTGTAGAGGGGGAGGGTGAGGGAAGGTGAAAAGGAAAAAGTTCCGATGCTTATATCTTGAGAACCTGTAATGATATAAGCCTTAAACTTGGTATTTAGATAGAGCTATAGTAGCGAAATGTTGGAAATATATAATTTTTTTTAGGGGTAGTATGCTACGGGGGTAGGGGGTGTTTTTCCTAACTATTAAACGGTTCATGCTAGAAAGTTGAAACTCGGTGTGTATATGTAAATCAACTAGAAAAGTAATTGTGATAAAAAAAATTTGAATATTCATTGGCGTTCAGAAAGGGGGGAAAAAAAATTATTTGTAAATATAATAGATATAAAATGGATATATTTTCACGATTTTCGTCATATCTACTGGGTCTTTCCAAATATTGAATTCATTTTTATTCTACGGATTCTTCGTATGAATACCTAGAAAGTGTTTTCAAGGTTTTTTGAAATTCGACCCCTAAGGGTAGTGTGGTACAAGTGGGGGTGTTTTTCCTATATATGGAACGGCTTAAGCTACAATGTTGAAACTCGGTGTGTATATGTAAATCAACTAGAAAAGTATTTGTGATAAAAAAAAATTGAATATTCATTGGCGTTTAGAAAGGGGGGCAAAAAAAATTATTTGTAAATATAATAAATATAAAATGCATATATTTTCACGATTTTCGTCATATCTACTAGGTCTTTCCAAATATTGAATTCATTTTTATTCTACGAATTCTTCGTATGAATACCTAGAAAGTGTTTTCAAGGTTTCTTGAAATTCGACCCCTAAGGGTAGTGTGGTACAAGTGGGGGGTGTTTTTTCTATATATAGAACAGCTTAAGCTAATGTTGAAACTCGGTGTGAAATATGTAAATCAACTAGAAAAACAATTTTGATTAAAAAAAAATTCAAATATGTATTGGCGTTCAGAAGGGGGGCAAAAAAAATTATCTGTGAAAATAGAATGCATATTTTTTCACGATTTTCGTCATATATCCTAGCTCGTCCCTAATATTGAATTTAATTTTATTCTACGGATTCTTCGTATGA
This sequence comes from Beris chalybata, assembly GCA_949128065.1. NCBI lineage: Eukaryota > Metazoa > Arthropoda > Insecta > Diptera > Stratiomyidae > Beris > Beris chalybata. The sequence goes on along the minus strand of OX421897.1, from coordinate 70,057,801 downwards.
ATACCTAGAAAGTGTTTTCAAGGTTTTTTGAAATTCGACCCCTAAGGGTAGTGTGGTACAAGTGGGGGGTGTTTTTCCTATATATAGAACGGCTTAAGCTACAATGTTGAAACTCGGTGTGTATATCTAAATCAACTAGAAAAATAATTTTGAATTAAAAAAAAACGAATATCTATTGGCGTTCAGAAGGGGGGCAAAAAAAATTACTTTGAAAATAGAATGCATATTTTCCCACGATTTTCGACATATCTACTACCTCGTCCCAAATATTGAATTTTATTTTATTCTATGTATTCTCCATAATTGACCCCTAAGTGTGTAAAGTGTAAAGTGATTGTGTACTTTTCTTAAATTATTCCATATCTGTCAGATCCAATCAGATTTTTACTTCCACGATCTTGTTCTTTTTGATAGGTTTTCAGTCACATAGTATCCTCCACCGCATTTTAGAATTGAACGCGTTCCTAACTTCTACCGGAAAAATAATAAAGTTACGCCCAGATTGTTGGCGGATTTTTTTTCTTATCATCAAAAGTGGAAGTATAAAATGACGTCACAGTACTTCAGGTCAGGTTGTGTATTGCATTTTTCATCATGTTTGTTGACATCGGAAACACAATCGATCGAGCCATTACTGAACGACTAATGAATTATGGGTATTTTTAAGGTGTAAAGAACAACACAAGTCTGAAACCTTTTATATGAAATGAGAAAGATTTGCAAATTTGCCATTCCTATGAAATAAAAATAATTCATATTATGTTATGAAAATCGGCGGTTTGATTCGATAATTTTGATTTTTTCGTTTATTGACTATTTTCAACATTTGAATGCAAGAAACAATGGTTAAAAATTCCTTGTTTTTCATTTATGCAAATGAAGACCAACAAAGCAATTTTTAGATAAAGGTCCTTTTTATTTATTTATTTTTATTTATAATGCCAGATTTTTGTCATGAAATATCGGCACAAGGAGTTACTGATTGATAAGTCAATGCAGCTCAACAAAACTTTACGTATTTTATTATTACGAGTAAAGGACGATTATGTAAAAACTAAGGCCATCCATTCCTTTATTTCTTGATACGCAGTAGGCGAAAATAAACAAAACTGTTTTTTTTTAAATATCTTTATAAATAATTTTCAAAAAGTACGGCATTAATTTCTGTTCCGATGGGCTTGGAAATTGTGTAATATTTATTGCATAAAACCTTAACCAAACTTAATCCTAACAGGGATCTTAAAAATATGTCTTATATTATATTATAGTATTATTAAATTTCGTATGATGGTGGCTTTCTTTTGCTTCTCACACTCACTTCTTCATTACTACATAGAGAGAAATGTATGTATATTTAATTAATAATAAAATAAAAAAAAATTATATCTACCTTTGATTTCTATGCAAGTAAATTTTTTTTAAACTGTTGCCAACAACTTTACGTGCTTCCATTCCTCGAGGTATTCGCGGATCTATTAGTTCTGGAATAATCCAGGAATCATAAAATGTAATTAGTGCTGTCTCCATTTTGTCTTTCCAAAAGCGATCATCTCGATAAATGGTTTCCTTGCATGTAGGAAAGTTTGAAGATGACCAAATTGCAAAAATACATTCTTTCCTTCCTGTTATATGAAGTTGGCCCTGCACTTGATAATAGTAATTATGATTCCATTTTAATCCAGTAATTGTTGAATTTGTTTTATCAATGTCCATATATTTCAGTTTTCCAGACAAAATGAATTTAACTGGATCACTATTAGCGATTGTTGAAGGACATTTAATTTCAACAATTGAATTGTTGTCTAGGATGCCATCAGGGGAAGCTCCTAGGCACATAACATCCTTGTCAATAAATAAACCGCATGGATGTATTTCCTTATTTATTTCTTTACATAGTTGTTTTAAAGCAATTTCCTCATGTATTGTACCATATACTAATGAAGGTGTTGCAAGATCAGTTCTATAAACCAACCTCTTTACATGTCCCGCATATTTCTTTGCCTTACAAATAACTCCAAAATTTGACGCCGTTATTAATGACGAACGGTACTCATGCCATTTCAAATTTTTGGATTGCCCTCTGGTTTGTAGTTTTATTTCACGTTCTCTTTTATGATTATAATGCAGTTTTTCTAAAAGGCCTATCTTTTCTTTTTCAAATTGTTCGGTACTTAAATCGGGCTTATTACAATTCGAACCGTATTCGTTTAAACCTTTTTCATTATATTTTTTTTTCATTGTTCGTCTTCTGGTAACTAGTGTCTTCTGTTTTCTATGTAGTTGTTTTCTCATATATTTTTTTAATCTGTTTGCTTTCAATGTTATTATACGTTTGGCATTGCAGCTACTATATATGAATTTATTATATTCTGAAGAGGATTTTTTAGTATTAAACTGAACAACAGCAGCTGCGCATCTATTATCGTAACTATGTTTTAAAGAATAGTTGATTCGTTTGCCACCAACTAATTTCGCAATAATGGAGTTAAAATTCTCAGCTGGATTATTCGTGTATCGAAAATAAAGGCTCTTCGAGTTGTACTTCAGTCGTCGAATAGCCTCCATAATATTACAAAATATCCCATCCTCTTTCATTACAGGTACATAATTTGTATAATCGGCCTTGCATTTTTGCTTCATATAATCAGGACACTTCTTATGATTGCCGAATACATGATCCACTATGTTTTCGATGGCTTTTTCAATAGCAATAATACAAGCGGAGGGTTCAGAGATAGTTTCTTTTCTATACTTTATTGCTGTGTAAATGTCTCTGCAAATACGTTCACTATTTTTTGTTAATAATCCCATTAAGCCTGTGGTTTTTCGAAATAGATAGTATTTTCGAACGGAAGTTGCGTAGTAAATGGTTAACGCATTCAACTTTTTCTACAACTTTTGAACCATATGCTTTCCATTTGTGTAGAAGGTCCATGAAAATTTTTTGAGCAGTTATGGTTTTTAGGTTTATCCCCTTCGCTTTTGCAGCGCATACATGTTGTACAGTATTTATTTTTACTTCCATCCATAAAACCTTGCCTGTATGCATGCCAATAATAACACCAGCTCCGGATAATGCATTATCATTTTTTCCATATGATCGTTTGCTCCAACAGGCATCTGTTATCACAGTGATGAAAGGAAGACCGTCAACATTATCTACATCACCTCTTTTTCTAGCTAACTCTGCTTCTTCTTTAGCTGCTTCTTTCATACTTTTGACAGCGTGTTCTTTAAAATTTACACCAACTCCAGTTTCATCAGAATGGTATTTTCCAGAGGATATACAATGAATGTCAAAAAAAGAGCTGAACTCCTGTAGTTGTGAGTAACCACTGCCAGTACTAATCGACCCCAATACAGCAGCAGAATTAACGTCCAGTCGTTTTAAACTTTCATCTTCTGTTGCTAACTGGCATATCACGTTACACATATTGCATTTTAATAATATTTTACTTATAAATCCATTCTTGATTTCCTTCATAGGAACAAGTTTGCCAAATGTACACCCAAACATCGAAGAATGTTGACAAGCTCGTTTGATTTCTTCCAAGAAGAACCTAATATCCACAATTCTTCTTCCTTCTAATATAAAATTATTAACACACTCTGAAACGGACGACACTTCAAGTCTAAGAGAAGTATCGAATTCTGTGTCAAAATTTTCCTCAATCGACATTTGGCAATTTGTACTGCCGCCGCTATCACGATCTTCTACACACCTTTTTTTCGCACTGCGATAAAGAAAAAAATAATAAATATACTATATTTTTTTTTCATTAAGGGAGAGTGGGGCAAAGTGGGCTAGCAAGGTAGAGTGGTCCCCTTCAAAATTTCTAAGAGTATGCAATAGCACCATCTTTTAGCAAAATAAATTATACGCGATAAAGCTTCATAAATTGGCCACAATATAGTGCATTGTGGTCAATTTATGAAGAAATTCACTTTAATTACAGTTCCCTGAATTTCCTCATATTACGATTTTGGCACTATCTGATGTAGATATGTATTAGTGTTTAATAATTGCATTAAAAAAATTGTTAGGTACTTGAGAATTGCTTGGAACAGTAACCTTGAGATCAGCATACGGATTGTGAAACTTCCAAAGTAAGATTTGATGATTATTTAAAAATATATAAATTTAAGCATCTGGCTTACTGTTTAGTGTTCATTCATACCCATACCAATATAATTTTATTTGATATTTAAAAATAACAATTTTAGCATGGCTAGAACCTTAGATCAGGTAACTAAGGATAGGACACCCCGGTGTAAAAGAAATAGAGACTGAAATTATTTTGACAGCACCATGGAGTCCAAGGTTGCCAAGGGATCTTGCCAGTCAAAAACACACGTGAAATAATCATGAAGGAAGAGAGAGAAATAGCACATGAACGTAACACCCCAGTTGGTCGCTTGTCTCTTAAGAGACAAAATCTCGATGGTTTGAGCCTAGGAATCATATTGCTTATCTTTCTTCATCACTAGATAGAAAGAAATAGCAATATAAACATGTGCTACCACCACGATCTATTTGTAATGCAAAAACAGCCGCATCACTCCGAGCGCAGCAAATGTCATCCGCGACTTACACGATAAAAATTAAATACGCGAAAAGTTACAGTTCAAGTGCAGTTACAATAAAACGACACAAGTTCGATGTGAAGTGATTGGAAATGTGTCACTAAGTTATTAGTTTTGTATATTTATTATATTGCAGTAAGGTAACTTCGCCCCTGCCTGCGAGTTTCATTTCATAACCCCCTTTCTTATTTCCAGCCGATGGCAAACTCCGCGAAATATTCATACGAGTACGAGCTTTTATCACAAAACGCTATCATCAAACAGATGGCGCTATTGCCAAAGCCATTTTTCTATCGAGACATTCGCAGACATGTCTTCGAGATTCGGGGAGAATTTGTCTCGATACCGTGTATTTTTCCCATAAGACGTCTCGAAGAATCTCGCAGACAGGCCGCCATAGTCTTCGAGATATCTGCGAGATTCTCGCAGACGCGACCAACTGGGACAAACGGAAAAATATTGCTTACTTGAGATTTGCCAACATCCACTTTCCACTTTTTCTTTTTCTCTGTTTATTGTCTTTAGCACCCATTTTAATTGATTTTCTTAACAAATTATGAATAGTGAAGTTTACTTACACCCAATTCGTATATTCCCAAAAATAATATTACCACGGTCCAAATCAGTGATTTATAATCGAACTATACTTTAGTTGTGTATGGTTGCACACCGATCGTTTAGTTTCGTTCAAAGTAACGAGTTCAATATGAAAGACGATTCCCTTTCGATCAGAATCCGACTAAACTGTTGGCTAGACCGCTATATGCACAGTAGCTTATAGAAATGCGCACGCCCCCTACATAAAACCGATTTGTTATTTCTAATCCGAGGGTTTCCCTGTTTAGGTTACAAACCTTTGGTGACATAACCTGGCCTATTTAAAACAGGTTGGCGTACGAATTTAATAGACGCACTTCATCTTTCCCAAATTATCACTATAACTGGCCACAAGGCAAATCTTTAAAAGACCAATTAGTTTGAATATTCTGGAATTTTCCGAAATCTTTCCATCCTTCAATGAATATATCCCTTCATTCACATTTTCGTCTGTGATATTTTTTTATGGTATCATGATTTTCATCAATGCGAAGGTACCTGATGCCCTTACTACTGCTTGTAACACAATTTATTAGTATCTGTTTTATGCCCTTACCTGCGCCTAGCGGGACGCAAATTGACATATTCCGAGACGCTACGCTAATGTAAAGTATCGACGCTAATCTTCTATTGTTCCACAAGAAAATTACAAGCACTTAAATATTATAATACAAAACCGATGTTTTCGCTTCTACAATTGCAGAAGAATGGCGAGAGATTATAAATGACATTATCGCGCTAAACTTAGGCGATAGCCTTGCTAAGCGTGGAATTTTCGTCGAAACATATTAGCGCGCTACGCATATGAGGAGGTCCTAGCATTAAAGAATGTACCTGCGAGTCTTAAAATGTTTGATTCATTTTTCCTTATCTTCTTTACTTTTGATCGAGTTAAGAAATAAAAATATACTCCTTAATTTTATATTACCATATTCATATAATAAAAAGGTTTATATCCCAAATTTGATGTGTTTATGGTGTGTTTGGGTTCAACACACACAACAACGTCATAAAACTACTTGTAATTACAATCTCTTACAAACATAATGCGATTAAAAAGCTGCCCAACTGATCACAGCTGAGTCCAGTACGAGCCTACCTCTAGTATCATTTCGGACCGATTGCACACATACACTTTTACCACAGACAATATAATAACCAGATGACGAATGCCATGTTAAAAATATGTACCCATTTTCAAAAAATAGCTGTCGTTCAAACGCCAGCTAAAAAGCTTGGTTTGAATCTAGAGTAAAAGTTCCTTCCCTGTATATATGAATGATATAGAAAACGCTTACGAAAGCTCACCGAGAAAACAAAAAAAAGACCAATAAGCAACGCACATATATATGGTATGCTCATATACGGTATAAATACAAACATAATGACATTAGGTATGCAATGTACCTGCTTGTACTGAGATATTTTCAAATAGAATCAGGTTTTAATGATTCTACACGAAGAGGTGAAATAAGTCCTATGTGCCGGGTCAGAAATAAAAATGGTTGTTTAACTAAATTACTTTTAAATTAATCCTAGGATTATGTATGTAAAAGGATTTTTTCGAATTCGAAGTCGTTATAAAGTAATAACCGCATAATGGAGCAATTGTTCGGAGCTCGCCCGGCCCACCACCGATCTAAGAACTTAAAACCTGATTATTTTTTTTTTAGAAAAATTATTGCTTGAGAAAAACTACTAAACGGATTGCACTGAAATTTTAATAACATATAGTATTTAGAGGATACCTAGTCAAAAATGTTAACAATATCTTAGCGATATGTGTTAAACTTTTTTCATCGAATACAAATTTTCAAAGTTAGGTCTATTTATTTATTTTTTTCTTTTTTCCAAATTACTTTATTATTGTTTTAAAAAAAGATTGCTATCAATTTAAAAATACAGTGAAATAGAAACCTACACATTCCAACCTACGCACCTCAGAATTGAACACGTTCCGAACTTTCCGAAAAATAATAAAGTTGCGACCAGACTGTTGGCAGAATTTTTTTACTTAATTCTGGTACCAGTTATGGCCACAGGCCTATAGATGAGGTTTCAGGTAAGGATGATAAATAAAGTGTAAGACTCTGGTCAGAACTGACCTTCTACAGCTAGTTTTCTTGCTATCGAATAAAAAATATTTGGAAGGGAAAATTTATTTTAAAATTAAATGAGAATATGGAAAATACCTTCAATACGGTTTACCTACATTTCACATGATACCTGTAAAACTTCCATTCATAAGTTACTAGACCCAAACATTTTTAAGAATGATAGTTGATTTACACATACACACCGAGTTTCAACTTTCTAGCATGAACCGTTTAATAGTTAGGAAAAACACCCCCTAACGCCGTACTTTTAAAAAAATAATATTTTTCCAACATGCCGCTACTATTGCTCTATCTAAATACCAAGTTTAAGGTTTATATCATTACAGGTTCTTAAGATATAAGCATCGAAACTTTTTCCTTTTCACCCTCCCCCACCCTCACCCTCTACACCCTCAACCCTAAAACTTTTTCCCTACTAGGGTTTAATTAGCGCTACTTCATGTAAAAATTCTAAGCATCTATCTTACACTGTTCTTGAGATATGAAATGTGTTTGATTTGAAAAATTTTCATCCCCTCCACTTCTATGCTCCACCTCCCACTTAAAAAATTTTACTTTGATCAATCTTTTTTTGTCGACCTTTATACCCAGACTGAATTTTATTTTTCTAGAGCAAATGGTTCATGAGATATCGTAATCTAAACTTTAGATTCTAAAGTTTTTCACCCCCCACCCCCATACACAACTTCACCCACCCAAAATTTTAAATCTTTAAATCGGTTCTCCTAGTATCACTACAAATATTTCTTAAGTTTGAATAGTGTGCCATTAACGGTTTAGGATATATGGATTTTAGAATGTGTCTATCTCGCCTTTTTTGGGTTTCGCACGCATTACATTTCCCCCCACTCCCACACCCCTTGATTAATATTGACAATTTTTACGCAAATGGGTCAAAGCTCTATAAAAATTCCAAGTTTCAGCTTCCTATCATAAGCGGTTACTGAAATTTTGGTCTAAAACTTGGTCACTTCAAGGAGCCTACCCCGTCTATTCGTAAAAAAAATTTCAATTTAATACCTCAAAGCGTTTGGGAGCTACGATCCTCCAAACGATTTTACGTACGGCGTAATGGTCAATTATAAAGAGTTTATCACCTTGATATAATGAAAACATTTCGGCCCAAATGAAAATTCAAGTTGATAAATTAGATAATAAAAGTAAGGAAGTTGTTCTTGTTTTTGATGAAATGGCCATTCAAAAAAACTTAACATATAATAGCTGTGTTTTTTATTCCCGGTTAACCATAAAGCTCGACAAAATTGCACGGCAAAACAACAACAGTGCGGTTACGGTAACCGCACTGTTGTTGTTTTGCCGTGCAATTTTTTCGAGCTTTATGGTTAAAGCCTAGTAAGGACCTCGATGAAAATTTTCATTCCCATACTAAATGCATGTAAAAAAAACGGATGAAAATTTTCATCGCAAATTTTTGCGTTGGGTTTTAATTTGCGGTACGGAGTTCGAATGAAAATTTTCATTCGTTCTGACAGTTCACGTATTCACCACCAGACGGCGCAGAAAGCATGGAGACCATATTTTTCCGTCCAATTAAATGTGCCGCTATTTAATTTTTCATTGCCGGGATGAAAATTCTGACATCTTATGTCATTCGTTCGAATTTATTTGTCAGTTTCTTTTTTCAAACCGACTAAAGAGTGTGTTTTGTCGGAAGTGGATATTTTGAGTTATGCTTTTATTTTAAAATGTGTCTTGTGACTTCAATTTAATTTTTATGTTGAAAAAGGGCCCATATACTAACGTCTATGTTACTAAATTTTCAAAAAACCGTTACTTTGACAATTGTTAAAGTCAAACAGAAGATCAGCTGTTTACTTTTCCACATTATTCTACACAACAATTTTTTCATTGTGGAGATGGGAGAGATATATAGTAAATTTGCGAATCAAAATTTTGATCGAGGTCCGTACTGAGCTTAACCGGGAATAAAAAACACAGCTAATATTGTCCACGATCGAATTGATGGTTTTGGCGATTATGGAAATGGCAACCGAAAAAATGAGAAAGCGAAGCATGTATGTGTTTTTATGATTCGTGCTATATGTGGTAAATTTAAGCAAGTTTTGGGTTACGCAGTATGTGGTGCTTCTATTCCCTCCGAAACTCTGAAATATTATATTTACCAAAGTATAGATATTTGTTCTAACTTAGGCTTAAATGTAAAGTTAATAACTTGTGATCAGGGTTCTACAAATAGATTTCTTTACAAAAAGTTAGATATTACAATCGACAAAAATTATTTTCAATATAATGAGAAGAAAATATATTGTTCATTTGATGTGCCCCATCTTTTTAAATCAGTAAGAAATAATATGTTACACAAGGACCTTCAAACAGAAGATGGTATTGTTAGTATGGATGTTGTAAGAGAAGTGTATAGTATGGAAAAAAAATAATGTGACGAAACTGTGTCCCAAATTAACATATATGCACATTAACCCCACAAACTTAAAAAAAATTAGCGTTCGATTGGCAGTACAGGTTTTAAGTCACACTGTATATGCTGCTGTCCTAACTTTAGCAACTCTTAACAAGTTTTCAGAAAAGGTGTCCCATAAGGCAATCCCCACGGCAGTCTTTATTGAGAAAATGAATAAACTTTTCGATATATTAAATGGCCGACCTCCTCTTATTCAAAATTCGGAAGCATTTAATTTTTTAAATGATATGAAATCATATATTTCTCATATAAAACTAATTAATTCTACTTCTACTACCTACTGTTTTAAAGGTCTTATTTTAACAATTGATTCCATATTATCTGTATCTGCTGACTTATTCCAAAGATATGATGATCTATTTTATTTCTATTCTTCAAAAGTTAATCAAGATCCTGTGGAAAACTTTTTTTTCCATATAAAGGGTTTTCCAATAAGGACTTAACAACTTTTATGAATGGAACTCGACTTCGTTCATATGGCCACCGCGGGCACGTTTGCAGCGGTCGATTCGTTGGACCCAATTTTCGATGACTCGGCCACACATTTCGGCCGAAACGGCTGCTTTTTCATGCTCAATGTTGGCTCTGAGCTCTTCCAACGTCGTCGGCTTGTTGGCATAGACCAACGACTTGACGTGGCCCCAAAGAAAAAAGTCCAGAGGCGTTAAATCGCACGAACGAGGCGGCCAATCGACTGGTCCATTTCTTGAGATAACACGCTCATCAAACTTACTCTTCAATAAATCGATTGTAACGTGTGCTGTGTGGCTTGTGGCACCGTCCTGTTGAAACCACATGTTGTCCAAGTCCATATCTTCCAATTCGGGCCAAAAATAATCGGTAATCATGGCGCGATAACGATTACCATTCACAGTAACGTGACGATCATTATCGTCGACGAAAAAATATGGCCCTATGACGCCGCCGGCATGCAAACCGCACCAAACAGTAATTTTGTGTGGATGAAGTGGTTTTTCATGAAGCACATGTGGATTTTCACCAGACCAATAACGCATATTTTGCTTATTGACGAACCCACTGAGCCAAAAATGAGCTTCGTCACTGAAGATGATTTTGCGATGAAATTGATCATCTTGGCGCATCTTTTCCAGAGCCCAATCGGAGAACGTACGTCGCTTCAAATGGTCCATCGGCTTTAATTCTTGAGTCAGCTTGATCTTGTATGGGTGTAAACCAAGATCCTTACGCAAAATTCGCCATAACGTGGTCTGGGCGATGCCCAACTCTTGAGAACGCCGTGGAATTGACTGATTTGGATCATTTGCTACGGACGTTTCAACGGCAGCGATATTTTCGACACTTCGACCAACTCGTTGTCTCACTGGCACGGCAACATCACACAACGAATATGTAGACTCAAATTTTTGCACTAAACTTGTTACTGCCTGTCTACTAGGGCGAGAATTACGACCGAAAATCGGAGTTAACGCTCTTAAAGTAGCGGTCACCGACTCCGAATTTCTGTAGTAAATTTTTATAATTTGCAGACGTTGTTCCTTCGTGTACTTTACCATGATAAAAATGTTAAGTTTACTGAATAAATTGACAGTGACAGTTCGATGATTAGTGAAAGGGTGCGTTCACAAATTGAATTCAAAGTTGTCAAGTCCCTATTGGAAAACCCTTTACGTGCACGTAATGCGAATAAAAGAAACCCAAGTGTTTATGAGTTCAGCGCACTTATATTTTCTTCGAAATACGCGAATTGCGAAAAAGATGAAGACGAGATTTTAGATATCGACTGGTCATCAATTCTTCAGGATCCTAATTCTGGCAATCAAAGTTCTCAATCTACTATAATAAATGGCTATGAACATGGAGAAACTGAAATCTAGGAAGAAACCCTAAACGAAGTTGATCACCAAGTACCTTCGGAAGAGGAAAACGGATACTAACCGAATCCAAAAACTAAGGAAGCTAACCCACAAATAAAATATACCAACAGCGTTGCCACATTTCTACTTTTGTAGCAAAAATGTTACTTTTGCAACAAGATTTCGGCAACACTGCATACCAATCGTACCCCAGCAGACCAATAAAGCGGAATGTTCTCATGTTCTCGGAAAGTTCCGAGCTATTTCTGACATAGGGAGAAGTTTCCGCTGGATTTCAGGCAGAAAATTTAAAGATAATTCCATAAGGAAAAACAATAAGAATTTCATGGAATTGTCGGACAGAATTCCAAAAGAATTTTCCGAAATCCGGAAATATCATGGAAAACTCTGTGTAAATTCCATTTCAATTCTATACAAAAATAGTAAAAGGGGAACACTTGACTTTAGTATCAATCTTTTAATTTTCAAATGACATATGTATATTAATTGTTCCGTCAAATTTAGTTTGAATTTAATTAATTTCTTGAGTTGAGTGAAAGTTCATATTATTCCGACGGTTAAAGAGGTAAATATATATATGTACCTATATTTAGTATAGTATATATGTTGCAATACTGATTTCAATGAAAATGTATTTAGTGAAAAGTTTTGATCATTTTCAAAATTTTCATTGGAGTCCGAGGTGCAATACTTTTGTAATATTTTCCTAACAGTATAAACATATGTATCATTTAAGAATTTTAAATAGAAAAAGTTAAAAATGTCCAGAAAAAAAATGCATAAAGCTTTTAAAAGACATGCTGAAAATTTACTGACGTCAATTCTTGGCGAAGTGGAAAGTCCGTCAAAAGAAAATACTGTGTTCGATCAACTCGAAACTGAAATAAACGAAGTTGAAATGTCTGAAGAGGAATGTGTTAGATCTCTTATGATCAATGTTCGAATCTCAAGCATGTAAATAGTTGAGGTTCGAACATAACATTTACAATGTTCACTTTTGCGAGCGAGTACTGTGCCGGCACCTGTCCGATTTTTTATTACGCAGAACGTAATCGCTCGGATAAGGGGTAAATAAAAAGCTCGCACCTGCTATAAAGGTCGCGACAACCGACGGCCTCCCTCTCACTCCTTTTTTCTTCCTGAAGTGCTGTCGGTTTGGCGCCACACAGTCGATTTGACTGATCACCAATAAAAGGAATTGCTGCCGTTTGGGTCCCGTGGTACTTTCCGTTGCAGCTCTTACAAATCAGCATACAGTGAAATGATATGTGCCCCTACGGAGGAAGGAAACGTGACACATTGAACACAAGGAGAAATTAGAGGAACTTACAACTTTGTCGCAGAGGAGACATTTCGTTATAGTCGGTGTCGGTTCGTCGAAAAGATCTTCGATATTTCCCAAGCAAATCACGTCCTCTTCGGAGACTTTTTTCGATTTTTCAACTTCGTTGTCAGAAGATGAAGAATCGTCCGAGCTTCTACTGGAGGACGATGATGACTTTCCATTTTCCGAATTGGGCTCCTTTTTAACTTTAACAGTTGGTTGCGTGACAGGCTTTCCTATGCCGTTCGGTTTTTCTTGTTTAATTGTTTGTTTGACCGTTTTATCAAGACTTTTGACCAAGCTATCCTCCGAATCCGAGTTGGAACGGCTCGAAGACGACGATTGTTTTGCTTTTTATTTATCATTGTCCACTGTTTTCTCCTTCTTTGTGCGGATTCGATGCCATAATTTCAGCCGGAATTTCTGTTGTTGTTGGTGCAGATTCAGGCACCGGTTCGGTACTCTGTTGTGGAGCGAGTTCTTTCTGTTGCTTGCATCGCTGGAACAGTCTTTAGTGTAGCCGATTCTTCTTCCTTTACAGTTTTATGTTTGTTATGCAATTCATCAGCATATTTCGTAACGTCATTTACAATTTTCTCACAATTTTCCGAAATCGACGTTTGACATTTATATTGTCATGTCATAATCACAACGTCAGGAATGAACGTTCTTGCGCTTGCGCAACTAATCGATAGTAGCGACTCAGTTGATAATAACGAGAAGTTCTGTGGTACACATGCATCAAAAAAGTTTCTACCCCCACCCCGGCAGTTTCCAGACCTGTATGTAAGACCGTGTGAAACACACACATTGACGATGTTAAAAGGTATGTATACATGCTCGTACATAGCAGGCGCGTAACCGGATTTTTCGTAGAGTAGCGCGAGTGATTTAAGGGACGAGCCTGTACCAAATATTTGTACATATGGTCAGTACATAATTCGATTATCGAGCTTACAGTTTGAAGCTTCCAGGGTTCGTGCATTGGATAAAATTCTATTGCAAATGCTTACTTCGTCATCTCAATGTAGAGGGACGACAAATTTGGGCATATCACAAGATTTCCTATGTCGATTCGTCATCTGGTATTATCTGTGCTTTTACTCAATTTTCCATTATAATTGAATTCAAAACTACTGTCCAATTTTACAGTCGTGCTTACAGTGTATATCCTCCAAACTCTGAACAGTGTAAGCGCCAGAAAATATAATTTTCATAACGTCATTGTATCCATGCAAATTGTAGGCGTGTAAAGGCGATTCGGGCCGATTGTGAGTGCGCAAAAAATGCAGAAAGCATAATTCGAAAAACGGCCTAAATGAATGTTATTTTATTCAAAACATCAAAAGGACAAAATGAAAAGCTTCCTTGAAACTTTCACAGCGTTTCTTCAAGACTTTCAAGCTTCAAAACTTTCAAATTTTGGCGCTACCTATCGACGAATAGTCAAACTATTTTAGCCTTATGTATGGAGACAAGTGTTTTTTAAAATACACCCCCATTTCATTTATTTGTTTGGGGGACGTTATTTTTTTTGACTATATGTTAGAAAACAGTCTAATTAAAGTTATATTCCGAAAAAATACTTGTAAAATTAAGAGCAAAGTAGAAAAAAAAAGACATTGAAAAACAGTGTTTTTTACATATTGTTAACAGTTCAAGAAATGATTTTAAACATTGATGATATTGTTTTTAAGTTTCAAGTAGCAACTGAATGGAAGTCCATACATACATGCACATACGTAATTCTACTTTAGCCCCAACTACAATATAAATCGGAGTTCAGTATCATCTAGAGTATTATACGATTGGCTTGCAGCCGATCGTGACTGCAGTATGTTTATTACTTATAATGAATCATCATGTTGCAAAACATCATATTGCAAATTCCTTACTTATTGCTTGTTTCCACAATTCATTAAATTCTTTCTTGTAAATCAAATCAAATTATTAAACTCTGTAAAAAATGTAATTAAATGCTTGGTGTCATCGTGTCCTAGTCCGCGTCGCCCAGACGAAGTCTGATTCTTTTTAACGGCTATTTGGTATGGGAACTGATGCCTACAATAATTAAATGGTTATACGAGTACATATTTATTTTAGAGCTAGTGGACATTTAAACCGTTTGAGTTCTTTTGGTCCAGTTTAGTGTTTGTTAACTGTCTTTAGTTTATCCATTATTAGGACAATGTTAGTGTTTGTTAACTACCCTTATAGTCCGGGAGGTAGCGTATCATTTGAGTAAGTCATTTCATACCGACTGAAAATCAGGTCAATAATAGTTTTTTCCTAATACATAACAGATCTGATCGTCAGCTACTCCAGTAGCGGTGGAGCTTAGGGTGAAAGCAAGTGAAAGTGGTAAAAAAACCCGTGTCACAAGTAGTTTCATACCGCTCCAAAATTTAGGTGATGATTGTTTAGATCATTTTCAACCAAAAAGTAATCGTCAGCTGCCTATATGAACAGGTTAAAAATTTTGAATTTTAAAGTTATTTCATACTTAATGAAATTTATGCAGGTGAATTTTCATACTTTGCAAACAATAAAGAAAACCGTCAACCGTGCTTATAGCGGGGGTAAGACCGTCAGTCAGGGTCATAAACATGGTACGTGCTCAGTGCATATGAGCATTCTATAATCTTTTTCACAAATGAAATGACGATCTTTACACCCACAAGTATCCTGCTGACGTCGACTGTTATTTTTCTTCACAATTAAAGTACTGTACTTTTGAATTTCAATAAGAATTATATTAATTTAATAGAAGATATACCACTTTATGCTGTGAATAATGGTTTTCAATAGATTTTTCATACTAAGGAAATTACTGTCCCTTTTGAATTATATAGAAGAATATGTATTCATAAAAAACGATGATTAAAACCGTTGGAAATTATTAAATATTTTCGTTTTTATTTTATTAATAAATTTTAATAATGTAGAAGAAGGCTTATCTCTACTAACACAAAAATTATAAAACGATTTCTTCGTTTAACTCTTCTGTTGTACCTGTTTCGTAGTCATCAGCTTCCTCGCAACTATCCTCGGATCTATCTACCTACGTTTCGAAGACATTTCAAAGATTTGAAAAAACAATTACCAGAGGAAAAGTTTTGACTTTTGCAAATGCTGTAATTGGCTATTTCTGGTAAATTAGGTGAAGTGCGAATGCAACGTGACTTGTTCGCTCAGTTATTATTGTTATCTAACAAAAAAACATTAAACATTGACGCAGTACTGACTTACCACTTACTCATTGACACCAGTACCATTAGCAATGTGTCACCTGGATGGGGCGATTTGTAAGACATTTATGGTGATTTCTTTTCTGAAAAAAAATGTGACCCGTTTAGATGCAAAATTATTGCAGTTCTGCCCTCTTTTTTGACAGTTCCGTCCGACAGGTCAATTTACAATAGAACGCTTTCAGGTCAAAAAGCTATTATTAAAATGCAAAATATTAGAACAAAATATAGTCAGTAATCCACCGGTATCCTGTGATGTAATGATTTATGAAGGATTTTTTATTTTACATGTAATGGTAGAAGTTCCACTATCGTTTGGAAATATTTAAAAAAAATTAATTTCGATAGTTACTTCCTCAAATGCACACACAGTTGTCATCGCATTTGATCGTTACCTTACTCCTTCAATAAAAGATCATGAACACTTCTTGAGAGGCAGAATAGAGGGTCGAAATTATTGTATACATAGTTCCGATTAATTACGACCGGCCAGTTTTGCGAACGAATTGAAAAATATACATTTTAAGGAGGCCTTAAGGCGCCTCCTCTCATAATTGTGAAAAAAGCTGAAAAATGGCAATTTTCATACACTCATAGAACTGACGCTATATTTCAGTACTTTAGTTTTGAGTAAATTAGAAAGAATGATGCTTTTCGAACCGATACTCGGTAACGGTTTTTCGATTTTTTTAAATTTGGAAAAGTTGTAAGTATTTAAAGGGAAGATGTTTTAAAATTTTGCGAATATGGTTCACTTTTCATACATTCATACAGCGTTTCTATTGGATAAAAATGAACTGAAAAGTACGTTAATCTGAAAAGAAGGATGTCTTTCACCAATCCTCGGCAGTAGATTTTTAATATTTTGCTATTTTAATTAAAAAAATGAGTGTTAACAATATGTAAAAAACACTGTTTTTCAATGTCTTTTTTTTTCTACTTTGCTCTTAATTTTACAAGTATTTTTTCGGAATATAACTTTAATTAGACTGTTTTCTAACATATAGTCAAAAAAAATAACGTCCCCCATTTCATTTATTTGTTTGGGGGACGTTATTTTTTTTGACTATATGTTAGAAAACAGTCTAATTAAAGTTATATTCCGAAAAAATACTTGTAAAATTAAGAGCAAAGTAGAAAAAAAAGACATTGAAAAACAGTGTTTTTTACATATTGTTAACACTCATTTTTTTAATTAAAATAGCAAAATATTAAAAATCTACTGCCGAGGATTGGTGAAAGACATCCTTCTTTTCAGATTAACGTACTTTTCAGTTCATTTTTATCCAATAGAAACGCTGTATGAATGTATGAAAAGTGAACCATATTCGCAAAATTTTAAAACATCTTCCCTTTAAATACTTACAACTTTTCCAAATTTAAAAAAATCGAAAAACCGTTACCGAGTATCGGTTCGAAAAGCATCATTCTTTCTAATTTACTCAAAACTAAAGTACTGAAATATAGCGTCAGTTCTATGAGTGTATGAAAATTGCCATTTTTCAGCTTTTTTCACAATTATGAGAGGAGGCGCCTTAAGGCCTCCTTAAAATGTATATTTTTCAATTCGTTCGCAAAACTGGCCGGTCGTAATTAATCGGAACTATGTATACAATAATTTCGACCCTCTATTCTGCCTCTCAAGAAGTGTTCATGATCTTTTATTGAAGGAGTAAGGTAACGATCAAATGCGATGACAACTGTGTGTGCATTTGAGGAAGTAACTATCGAAATTAATTTTTTTTAAATATTTCCAAACGATAGTGGAACTTCTACCATTACATGTAAAATAAAAAATCCTTCATAAATCATTACATCACAGGATACCGGTGGATTACTGACTATATTTTGTTCTAATATTTTGCATTTTAATAATAGCTTTTTGACCTGAAAGCGTTCTATTGTAAATTGACCTGTCGGACGGAACTGTCAAAAAAGAGGGCAGAACTGCAATAATTTTGCATCTAAACGGGTCACATTTTTTTTCAGAAAAGAAATCACCATAAATGTCTTACAAATCGCCCCATCCAGGTGACACATTGCTAATGGTACTGGTGTCAATGAGTAAGTGGTAAGTCAGTACTGCGTCAATGTTTAATGTTTTTTTGTTAGATAACAATAATAACTGAGCGAACAAGTCACGTTGCATTCGCACTTCACCTAATTTACCAGAAATAGCCAATTACAGCATTTGCAAAAGTCAAAACTTTTCCTCTGGTAATTGTTTTTTCAAATCTTTGAAATGTCTTCGAAACGTAGGTAGATAGATCTGAGGATAGTTGCGAGGAAGCTGATGACTACGAAACAGGTACAACAGAAGAGTTAAACGAAGAAATCGTTTTATAATTTTTGTGTTAGTAGAGATAAGCCTTCTTCTACATTATTAAAATTTATTAATAAAATAAAAACGAAAATATTTAATAATTTCCAACGGTTTTTATCATCGTTTTTTATGAATACATATTCTTCTATATAATTCAAAAGGGACAGTAATTTCCTTAGTATGAAAAATCTATTGAAAACCATTATTCACAGCATAAAGTGGTATATCTTCTATTAAATTAATATAATTCTTATTGAAATTCAAAAGTACAGTACTTTAATTGTGAAGAAAAATAACAGTCGACGTCAGCAGGATACTTGTGGGTGTAAAGATCGTCATTTCATTTGTGAAAAAGATTATAGAATGCTCATATGCACTGAGCACGTACCATGTTTATGACCCTGACTGACGGTCTTACCCCCGCTATAAGCACGGTTGACGGTTTTCTTTATTGTTTGCAAAGTATGAAAATTCACCTGCATAAATTTCATTAAGTATGAAATAACTTTAAAATTCAAAATTTTTAACCTGTTCATATAGGCAGCTGACGATTACTTTTTGGTTGAAAATGATCTAAACAATCATCACCTAAATTTTGGAGCGGTATGAAACTACTTGTGACACGGGTTTTTTTACCACTTTCACTTGCTTTCACCCTAAGCTCCACCGCTACTGGAGTAGCTGACGATCAGATCTGTTATGTATTAGGAAAAAACTATTATTGACCTGATTTTCAGTCGGTATGAAATGACTTACTCAAATGATACGCTACCTCCCGGACTATAAGGGTAGTTAACAAACACTAACATTGTCCTAATAATGGATAAACTAAAGACAGTTAACAAACACTAAACTGGACCAGAAGAACTCAAACGGTTTAAATGTCCACTAGCTCTAAAATAAATATGTACTCGTATAACCATTTAATTATTGTAGGCATCAGTTCCCATACCAAATAGCCGTTAAAAAGAATCAGACTTCGTCTGGGCGACGCGGACTAGGACACGATGACACCAAGCATTTAATTACATTTTTTACAGAGTTTAATAATTTGATTTGATTTACAAGAAAGAATTTAATGAATTGTGGAAACAAGCAATAAGTAAGGAATTTGCAATATGATGTTTTGCAACATGATGATTCATTATAAGTAATAAACATACTGCAGTCACGATCGGCTGCAAGCCAATCGTATAATACTCTAGATGATACTGAACTCCGATTTATATTGTAGTTGGGGCTAAAGTAGAATTACGTATGTGCATGTATGTATGGACTTCCATTCAGCTGCTACTTGAAACTTAAAAACAATATCATCAATGTTTAAAATCATTTCTTGAACTGGGTGTAACATCCTTGGAACCATCCACAAATTAATGTGTACCAAATTTCAAATTCGTAGTTTGACGCGTTCAAAAGTTATGGGAAAATATTGTTGAATACGTTTCTGAAGGATTTTTTGTATGTAAGGTACCAGAAGGAGTGAAAGGGTTTCGCTGACTAGCAAAGTCGAAGTTCGTTTTCACTCAAAACTAATTTGTTCAAAATTTTAAATTTACAGCTAAACGATTACTTGAGTTATAGTGAGTTCCATAAATTAAGTGAAGACATTTTGAAAGGATATTTGTATGGCTGTTACGCGAAGGACTAATAGGATTTTTTTCAAAAATATACATTTAACTTCAACTATTGGAAAACAAACGTACAAAATTTTAAACAAACAGCTAATATGGTTGTGAAGCCATCGACAAATTTTCTAGAACACTGTCTTTTCAAGGATTTTTGAAGTGAAAACTTCTTTAGGCGCGTTGAGCGGGGTAAAATTCATAAATTCGCGACACCGAAACAGAAAGATGAAACGAAAAAGCGTCAGGAAACAGTGAAGGGATTGTAAGAAATTTTTGATGGGTGGTAGTGGCGTACAGGTGGAAAATGGAAAATGGGAAATGTAAAATGGAAAATGGAAAATGGAAAATGAAATTACGTTTCTCGCTGCATGTTTTTATTTGGATCGCGTAACCCATCATATGTCTTGATCAATAAATAAACTATATTTAAAATTGTATATAATTATTGTTCAGAGTGCCGATATATGCGAAAACCAGAGAAATTTTTGATACTACAATTAATTTGAAAATGCAAATACAAAAACGCTTTAATTTCATAGTTTCAAGTTTTCACTTCTGTCGGCAGTCCTAATGACTGCACTGTTTGCTACTCGAAGGAGTCAAGAAATTTCACTGACTAAACGATTTCTTGAGTTAAAGTGTATTTCGTGAATTAAATGAAGATATTTTAACAAGATATTTCCATGGCAGCCACTCGAAGGACTAATAACATTTTCTTCATAATCATACATTTAGCTCCAACTATTGCAAAATTAGCACATACAAAATTTAAAACCATAGCTTCAACCTGTCTGAAGTTATCGGCCAATATTCTTGAACACATGTTCTAAGGACATTTTATATGGCAGGTACCAGAAGGAGCAAAAGGATTTATCTGCCTAGTAAACTCAAACTTTAGATAGATAGATAAATTTATTCACTAGTTTCGTTTACAATTGTGTTACAATTCATGATTTATTTTAGAGACCAAGATAAACTTTTACAACTATATACTTAAATTATTCAGCTAATTGCAGTAGTAGTGTGGTAATTAATTATTGAAATTATGAGGAAAAGTTGTGACTAAAAACCTCTTTATAAATTCCTAACCTAATCCTAAAGCTAACTTATCCTAGAGCTGACTAATTCTAAAGCTAAGTACCCAATTTTAAATATTATTTTAATGACATAGCGACATAATTAGTGGGTTATCCGAGCGAAGGCAATTATTTGTGAATGAGCCCGTTAGTTGGTTTGCCATAACAATTAATGTTTTGCATTTTCCTATTTGGTGCAATTCTTGTGTAGAAAAATGCCAAGGTTTATTGAGTATTATTTTTAAACATTTATTTTGAATGATTTGCATTTTTCTTTTGTGGATGGAAGCACAATTGTTCCAAATAGGCGCCCCATAGCAAAGTGCAGGCTGCATCACGGATTTAAATATTAACAACTTATTTACCTGTGAAAGTTTTGATTTTCTGTTTATTAAGGGATATAACATCCGAATATATTTTGATAGCTTCGAAACAGACTCTGTAGCATGTTCATTAAATGTTAGTTTGGCATCTAAAATAAGGCCTAGGTATTTAACATTTTTCGACCATAAAATGGGACTACCTAGAACATTTATTATCGGGTTTGGAAGAAAACGCGAGGACCTTTTCCTAGTGAAAAAGAGAGCTTGTGTCTTGCTAGCATTTATTTTGATTTTCCACTTATTATAATATTGCGAAATCAACTGGAGTTGTGACTGCAGATTATTTATAATTTCATTTGGATCCTCTGAGCTGGAATATAACGCTGTCGTCTGCAAACATAGCAACTTCACATTTTGTTGAACGGGGGAAGTCCGACGTATAAATATTATAAAGAGTAGGGCTTAGGCAAGAGCCCTGAGGAACACCTGCAGGAATATTTCTATAAACAGAGAAATGATCGTTAATTTTGACCGAAAAACTTCGATCAGCAAGGAAGGATGAAATTATTTCTATCAGAAATTCCGGAAAGTCCATTTTTTTGAGTTTAAACAACAAACCATGATGCCAAACAGTATCGAATGCTTTTTCAATGTCGAGGGTAATCAGACCAGTCGATTTCTTCATTTGCAGCGCATTTCTGATATCAGATGTAACTCTATAGAGTTGATGGTTCGTGGAGTGACCCGCGCGGAACCCAAACTGAAAGTCTGGGATAAGTGGAGAGCAGTTGAGTTTCTGGTTTATATGAATTAAAATTATTTTTTCAAAAACTTTTCCCATTAACGGCAGTAAACTAATTGGTCGGTAATTCACTGGCTGACTAGCGTCTTTCCCTGGTTTTGGAAGAGCAATTATAGTGGCCTTTTTCCAGCTCTTGGGGAAATATCTGAGTTTTAAGCATGCGTTAAATATGAAGTTGAGTAAAACAATTCCGTTTTTGGGGAGGTTTTTCAGACACGTTGTGGAGATTCCATCGGATCCCGGAGCTTTCTTCTTCTTAAATTTATGGATGATAGCTTTAATGGTTGAAGGCTTACATAAGTTTTCAGGAGTAACACCAGTATTATTTGAAGAAAAACAAGATATTGTATCTTCCACTAGTTCTTCAGTCAGTTTGTCACCCAGATTTTGGGAAAGAGTGTGGTTGTTGGTAAAGTTTTCGGCAAGTAGCTCAGCTTTTCCACTATTAGAGAAAATTTCAGTATCTCCCGATTTAAGCGGTGGTATAAAATTGCGACCTCTTTTGAATAATTTATTCAGTTGCCATAACTTGTTCTGACCTTTGTTGAGAAACAATAGCATGTTGTTCCAATTTTGGTTTCTTAGACCCTGAATGTTATCCGTTATCCGCCCGCTTAGATTATTTATTAAGACTTTCAGGTAAGGGTTTCTGTTCCGTTGCCACTCCCGTCTCATTACGTTTCTTTGCTTAATAAGTGATTTCGTGTGGTCGTCAATTTTTATGCTATGATCGTGCAGTTCTGTTACTGGGGTACAATCTTTCACCGTACTTACTATTAGCTGGGAAAGGTTTTGAATAAGTTGATCAACTAGGTCTCTCGAATTTATTTTGGATAAGTCCAGGGTGCTAACTGTAGGTTTCAATGAATTTTTTAATATTTGCTTATACCTTGTCCAATTAGTTCTTGAGTAGCAGAAAATTGTTGATTTTGATTTTATGTTGGGAGCTTTTTCTAATATTGATAATTCGACAGGTAGATGTGGTGATGCTAGTTCCTGCAGAGTGATAGGTTGGGAGAGAGGTATTTGGCCATTACTTAAAATAAGATCAAGGGTTGAACATTTACCTTTAGACGGGTAGTACGTGGGTGCAGACGGTGAATGTACTACAACATTTGTTTGGCTAGTTCTTCGAAGAGGATTCTACCAGCTTTATTGGAACTATAACAGTTCCAATGCCTGTGTTTAGAGTTTAAGTCGCCTCCTATTAGTAAGCTACCTTTAATGTTCAATAGATATTTCACGTCGCTCCGAAACATATCTAACTTCGATTGGTTTAACTTAGTCCCAGGAAAATAAGTTGAGATAATTGTAGTATTTAAACCGGTTAATTTAATTGCGATGCACTCAATAATATTTGTATTTAATAATGTGACAGTTGTATGGTTTATTACCTTTTTAATAATAAACGCGACTCCACCACCAGTTACGTCCTTTCTGTCTCTTCTATGAACATTATAAATTGGATCGCTAAGCCTATCGCTTGGTTTTAGCCATGTTTCTCAGATTAAAGTTATGTCTATATCCCTATCTTTAAGAAAATTAAATAGTTCAACAGTTTTATTGCGAATGCTTTGTGCATTCCAAATTAGTATTTTTAAATTTGGTAAACTATCCATAAACAAACTTAACAGCTAATTCAACAAGTACTTGGTACTGATCTTCCTTAGATCGACATTTACTTAATTTGATTATTAATTCTTTAGAAATATTTAAGAGTTCTTCACTTGAGAACAAATTGTTGGCGTCACCGTTGCTATTACCTCGTAGACGATTAGATGAAGAAGGTGACCTTTTGCAACATCGCTGAATGTCCTAGCAGTTACTCGTCTGTGATCCATTGTTGGGTTTGTAATTAGAAGAGGAAAGTCTTCTCTTGACTTCGAGTTAATTGGTGGTGCATTATTTTTATTAGCCGGTAGTATGCGTGGATTTCGTTTGTGAGAAACAATTTTCTTGATGTTTACATATTGTTCTCTCTTTGGGCAGTTGTTGTCGTTCGCCTTGTGGTTCTCGTTGCAGTTTGCACATTTAAAATTTTGTACATCATCGGTTTTGAGCTTGCAGACAGTGTGGTTGTGGCCTCTTCCGCAGATCAAACATTTTACCGGAAGGTGGCAGTGAGATGAACCATGACCGTACAATTGACAGTTTCTGCACTGTGTTGGTTTTTTAGATTTTTGATCGTATAGTTTAAGGCATTAATTTTTCGAAGGTCCGCTATTTTAACAGCTGACCGCGGAAAGTACAGAAGAAATGTTGCTTGTTGATCGTAACGTTTTTTATTTTTGTCTGCGAGGAATTTCTTTATGTCGATCGGTTTTAAATCGAATTTGAGCAAAAGCCGTTTAAGTTCACCCGTATCCATATCTGTCAGGCCAGTAAGGATAATTTTTAATGGACGATCTTCGTAATGTTGGTGGGCGAAGAAATGTACGTTCTTCTCGATGAGATAGGCAATAACCTTGTCGTAACTTTCTTTAGAATTAACAATTACCTTACGGCCAGTTGACATCATTTTGATTGCGAAATCAGTTATTTTGATTGTTGCCATAGCAAGTTTGATAGTTTCCAGACCTAAGTCAGGTATAACTATTGGCGGCGATTTATATTTCTTTTTTTGGTTCGTTACTTGCATTGACACTATTAGAAATATGCGTGTCCTCATTGTCACTTAAAAGCGCGTAGCTGTTACCGCGCACACCACCTTGACTGCCAGAAGCGGCCATTATTGATACAGTGGTTTTCCGAGTTTTTATTTTGTCTTTAACTAGTTCGAAGGAGCCCTCACGGGCTCTCTTCTGATTATTTATTTCACTATTTTGCGAAATTGTAAAATTCACTCAAATAAAGGTTAAAAACTAGTACACAACTAACTTTTGATGGTTTTTAGGAATTTTATTTAACACGGCCACTACGATTGGACTTTCGACTTGTTAACTCGACTGTCGGATTCGAACTGAAAACTCAAACTTTATTTTCACTCAAAACTAATTTGTGCACAATTTCGAATTTTTATCTAAAAGATAACTAGAGTTATAGTGAGTTTCGTAAATTATGTCAAGACATTTTGGTAGGATATTTGTATGGCGGCTACACGAAAGGCTAAAAGGACTTTTTTCATAATCATAGACTTAGCTCCGACTATTGAAAAACCAACGTATACAAGATTTCAAAGTCGTAGCTTTAGGCATACCGAAGTTATTGGTCCATATTTTTGAACTCATGCTTTGAGGACATTTTATATGGAAGGTACCAGAAGGAGTAAAATGATTTCGCTGATTAGTAAACTCGAACTTTGTGTTCACTTAAAACTAATTTGTACAAAATTCTGTATTCAAAACTAAACGATTACTTGAGTTATAGTGAGTTTCGTGAATTGAATAAAGATATTTTAATAGGATTTTTGTATGGCAGCCACTCGAAGGACTTATAGGATTTTTTTCATAATCATACATTTAGCTCCAAATATTGGAAAATTAACTCATACAAAATTTCCAAGTCGTAGCTTAAACCCTTATGAAGTTATCGGCCAATATTCTTGAACACGTGTTTTAAGGACATTTTGTATGGCAGCTACCCGAAGGACTGGGACGATTTTGCCCGTTAACGAACTTAACCTTACAAATTCAACCAAACACTTAGATTCAAAATTTCAAGATCCTAGGTGAAGGCGTTCTTGAGTTATCGTGTTCACGGACAGGCGGACGGACGGACGGACGTCAAGCGGGTTTGAGGTTTTTGGCCACAAATAAACAAAAAATAATATATAAATTTTTTTCTTCCGAGGCTTGGTTCTATGCGTTACATAATTTTCGGCTGATATGATTTCATCTAGAGTATAAAAATGCAATTAAATATATATTTAATTTTCTATATTCTTGTGGACAATACTTTTAAAATGTAAAATAGAAACAAGCACGATGAATTATAAATTACAACTGTAAGTACTTATTTAATTTTCGTTCATAACGTAGTTTATATGCATACTGCAGCTTGAGCCAAACTCCATGGCACATTTTCACCAGTCTTTGATCTGTTTCTTTGTGGCTATTAGCATATTTGTGTTGTATCCTTATTATATATTTTGCCGATCTTAGCTTTCCCGTTTGAATAAGAGAAATGCTGTAAAAAAGTTTGCAACGAGCTTGCAGAAAAGGATCGCCTATTCTTATGCCCAGTGCGAGTTGTTGTAATGATATTTTCCGCGCAGTTTCCGCCTGAAAAATAAGACAGTTAGTTATTTGACCCTATTGCGAATGTCACATCACGTCACTTCGATGCCGATTCGATATCGACGCTTGAAAAAGTGATTGTGTATGTCGAGTGTCATCGACAGTTGTCACTTTGATCGGCATTTTCCGTCGATGAGTTTCAAGTCCGTGACGCCTGAAAAAAATTAACGTCGATACAAAAATGAAAGGATTGTAAATGAAAGCATTCACGTGAACTTAAATTCACAATTTACAGCTGATACATATGGAAATACTAATGAGTCACGTCGATGCGGTTACACAATCGGTTTTTTCGAGCGAGGTGACACGTTGAATCGGCATTGAAGTGACGCGACGTCGCATTCACAATACGATAAAAAATTTTAACGGGACTATTTAATACACTAATCAATCGAATTTTCTATAAAGGTGTGTAGAGTGAACTGCTCATAGGCTATAATACTAGTTACTTCTTGAAATTTACCGATTAAACTTTTGATTCGGAATAAAACCTTCATGTTTTTGGTAATTGCATTTGCTGAATTTTATTATAGTGTTTTAATGTGAATGTAATGAAAAGTTCGGTACAATTTGTCTAATATGTTGTGTTTTGGCGGCAGTAAAATGCTAAGTTTAGCCATACCAGCTATTTTAAATCTAGTTTGTAGCCGATGCAGTAGCTTCAGTCGAGAATAAGTGAATATAACTTGAGTGAAGCGGTTGTTTAAGAATGGAAGGATCTATAAAAACCGGAATCACCAGCCATTGCTATACAGTACAGTAACGTTTGAGGAAACATGGGAGTAATAATTAACGAACTTTTTGTTTGCTGGTTTTTATATTAATAATCTATTTTCGAATACTTTTTATGGTAGAGATTTTGGTTAAGCATTTTCTTCGATATAAAATATATAAAAATATTTCATAAGGTTGGGTGAATGCATAGTACATATGTACATACTTTATTGATCAAAATTTGTTCCATGTGTCATTTAAATTCTAAATACATGGCCAGGAGATCAGAAATAAGAATCTTTACAACCTTATTAGCTAATGAGTTTTTGCCATTGGGCGGATATTTTGATAAATACTATAATTAGTTTTCATTAATTAAAGAAAAATGATCAAAAAAAACCTTATATGATAATTATAACTAAAAATAAAATAAAAAATCTGCCAACAATCTGGGCGTAACTTTATTATTTTTCCGGCAGAAGTAAGGACCGCGTTCAATTCTGAAATGCGGTGTAGGCTACTATGTGACTGAAAACTTATCAAAAAGAACAAGATCATGGAAGTGAAAATCTGATTGGATCTGAGAGATATGGAATAGTTTATGAAAAAGTACACAATCACTTTACACCCCCTTAGGGGTCAATTTTCAGAAAATCTTGAAAACACTGTCTTGGTATTCATATGGAGAATACATAGAATAAAATTAAATTCATTATTTGGGACGAGGTAGTAGATATGTCGAAAATCGTGGGAAAATATGCATTCTATTTTCACAGATAATTTTTTTTGCCCCCCTTCTGAACGCCAATAGATATTCGTTTTTTTTATTCAAAATTATTTTTTTAGTTGATTTACATATACACACCGAGTTTCAACATTGTAGCTTAAGCCGTTCCATATATAGGAAAAACACCCCCACTTGTACCACACTACCCTTAGGGGTCGAATTTCAAAAAACCTTGAAAACACTTTCTAGGTATTCATACGAAGAGTCCGTAGAATAAAAATGAATTCAATATTTGGAAAGACCTAGTAGATATGACGAAAATCGTGAAAATATTTGCATTTTATATATATTATATGTACAAATATTTTTTTTTGCCCCCCCTTCTAAACGCCAATGAATATTCAAATTTTTTTTTATCACAATTATCTTTCTAGTTGATTTACATATACACACCGAGTTTCAACATTGTAGCTTAAGCCGTTCCATATATAGGAAAAACACCCCCACTTGTACCACACTACCCTTAGGGGTCGAATTTCAAAAAACCTTGAAAACACTTTCTAGGTATTCATACGAAGAATTCGTGGAATAAAAATGAATTCAATATTTGGAAAGACCTAGTAGATATGACGAAAATCGTGAAAATATATGAATTTTATATCTATTATATTTACAAATAATTTTTTTTGCCCCCCTTTCTAAACGCCAATGAATATTCAAATCTTTTTTTATCACAATTACTTTTCTAGTTGATTTACATATACACACCGAGTTTCAACTTTCTAGCATAAACCGTTTAATAGTTAGGAAAAACACCCCCTACCCCCGTTGCATACAACCCCTAAAAAAAAATTTATTTTTCCAACATTTCGCTACTATAGCTCTATCTAAATACCAAGTTTAAGGCTTATATCATTACAGGTTCTTAAGATATAAGCATCGGAACTTTTTCCTTTTCACCCTCCCCCACCCTCCCCCTCTTCACCCTCAACCCCAAAACTTTTTTCCCTACTAGGGTTTAATTAGCGCTACTTCTGGTAAAAATTCTAAGCATCTATCTTAAACTGTTCTTGAGATATGAAATGTGTTTGATTTGAAAAATTCTCATCCCCTCCACTTCTATGCTCCACCTCCCACTTAAAAAATTTTACTTTGATCAATCTTTTTTTGTCAACCTTTACACCCAAACCAAATTTTATTTTTCTAGAGCAATTGGTTCATGAGATATCGTAATCTTAAGTTTTTCACCTCCCACCCCCATACACAACTTCCCCCACCCAAAATTTTTCTTCATTTTGTTCTCCTAGTATAACTACAAATATGTTTCAAGTTTGAATGGTGTGCCATTAACGGTTTAGGAGATATGGATTTTAGAAAGTGTCTATCTCACCTTTTTTGGGTTTCGGACGCATTACATTTCCCCCCACTCCCACACCCCTTGATCAATATTGACAATTTTTCTGCAAATGGGTCTACTATCAGAGCTCTATAGAAATTCCAAGTTTCAGCTTCCTAACATAAGGGGTTACTGAGATCTGGAAAGCAAAATTTTCGGTCTAAAACACTTCCCCCTCCTTCCCCCTCACACCCCCACCCCTAAAAATTTGGTCACTTCAAGGCGCCTACCCCGTCTATTCGTTAAAAAAATTTCAATTTAATATCTCAAAGCGTTTGGCAGCTACGAGCCTCCAAACGATCTTGCGTACGGCGGACGCCGTACGGCGTACGGCGGACAGACGGACTGAAAGTTTTTATTGCTTTTTTCGCGTCTACTAGTTATGAAACGTGAAAATAAAAATTTTGAGGGTAGCAAATTTTTTTTTTTAAAAAATCAATCACAATACTTAATTATTAAAATAATAAAGTAAAATGAGAGAAAAAAGGAAAAAAGAAAGAAAAGAAAATAAGAAAAGTGCTAGCAATAAAACTTAACCTTAGATTAACTAAATTAATAATAATTTATTCAAAAATTTTTGTTGTAATTTATTTGTGACTTCGTGAACCATTGATAGCTTTGCAAGAACGTGAAGCTGCTTGTCGAAAAATGCCAAGGCTGATTAAGAATAATTTTCAGACATTTATTTTGGGCTATTTGTAATCTATAACTGTAATAATTTTTGTTGCATTACGGCTTTGTATAAAAGCAGCTTATTATCCTGGGACAGTTTGGAATTCCTGTTGATAAGAGGATGTAGTGGGCGAATAGAGTTCAAAAGTTTTGTTACTGCGTAACTAATATGAAAATGAAAGGTAAGTTTAACGTCTAGAAGTAAACCCAAATATTTGGTGTGGTCAGTCCACTTAACTTCGGCTCCAAAGACATTAATCAGCCGGTTAGGAAGAAATTTGGAGGAACGTCATTTTGTGAAGAATATAGCTTGGGACTTTGCGGCATTCGTTTTGATCTTCCATTTGTTACAATAAACATTGAGAGAGCTAAGCTCAGTTTGTAGTTTATTGATAATAATTGCAAGATCATTTGAAGATGAGTACAGCGCAGTGTCATCCGCAAAAAGCACTAGTTTGCAGTCAGGCACTTCAGGTATATCTGAAGTAAATATAAGATTGGACTTAAGATTGGATAAGATTGGACTTAAGCATCTACCTTGGGAAAGGCCTGCTGGTATGTCTGTTACAGATGACAACGTCGAACTTATTTTAACTTGGAAAGATCTATGGGCCAAAAAGGAGATTAAAATGTGGATGAGATAATTAGGAAATATATTTTGGATCAGTTTATAGATAAGACCATCGTGCCATACTGTTTCAAATGCTTTCTCAACGTCAAGGGGCAATGAAACCAACAGAATTTTTGTGTGAGAGTTCATCTTTAATATTTTTGGTGACTTTATGAAGTGGGTCGCAGGTAGAGAAGCCTGGCCTGAAGCCATATTGAAAAGATGCCAAGATATTCTTGCTCTCCAAGTGATTCACAATTTGCTTGAGGGTAATTTTTCCTAAGATTTTACCTAATGTTGGGAGCAAACTAATTGGACGGTAGCTGATAGGACATGAAGGATTTTTTCCTGGTTTAGGTACTGCGATCACTAATGCTACTTTCCATTTTTGAGGAAAATAGCCGATTTTTAAGCATGCAATTATAACAAGGTTTAAAAATATAATGGCTTTCCTGGGTAGATGCTTAATAACCACGTTTGGGATATTGTCGCCACCAGGTGCTTTCTTATTTTTTATGCGACGAAGTTGATATTTAACCTCAGAGGGTTTGAAAAAGGGAATTTCGGAATGGTCAGTAGGAGACGAGAGATAATATCTCAAGGTGGATTTAACTTGGCTAGTTGTGGCGGCATCGCCCAGATTATTTGTTAAAGAATGAAATGACTGAAAATTGTTGGCTAGCACTTCAGCTTTTTCCTGGTTTGTATTAAATTTGGAGTTATTGTCAGTAAGTTGAAGGATAATTGACCTTTTCTTTCTGAAGATTCTATTGAAAGTCCAAATTTTATTGTGGCCTTTATCGAGTTCAGGTAGGGAATTATTCCATAGGCGATTTCTAAGGATAAATATTTCTGACCGAATTTTTGAGTTTAAATTGTTTACTAATGTCTTTGTTGCAGAATTTCTAGTTCTTTGCCATTGCCTACGCAACATATCGCGTCGACTAATGACAGCTTTAATATTGTCGCTCAATTTAATACTACCCTCTTTTTGGTAATAACCATAGGAGTATTTAATTCCGCTACTTCGGCAATCTTGGAAGTGAAGAATGCTATCATGTCATCGATTTCATTGGGCGAATTAATCTTACTTAGGTCTAACTCAGTAAGACAGAAAACGCTACTTAATGAGCTGGCAAATTTTGACCAGTTAGTTTTCGCGTAGCAAGGTCTACGAAAAGTTAAATTGTCCAAAGTTTCAGATAGAATAATGGAGAACAATTGGGGCGGATAAATTTATTGCTCCATTACTTATTATTATGTCTAGTGTAGAAGGCAATCCCTTATTAGGGTAAAAGGTAGGATCTTCAGGAGAGAATAATATAGAGCGGTTTGTTAATAGGTGATTATAAAGTAAGTTGCCAGCTTTATTAGCTCTAGAACAGTTCCATTGGTGATGCTTGGCGTTGAGATCGCCACAAAGTAGAAATTTGGAAGGAAGACTGGTTAGCGTTTTGATATCTTCGAGGAACATATCGAGTTTAGCTTTGTTTAATTTTGTCCCAGGGAAATAAACAGCCACAATCGTGAGGTATCCATGAGTTTTACACTTAGTGTTTCTATTGTTTTTTGTTTTTATAATGGGTTGCAAAGAGCACCTTATGTTATTTTTTATAAGTATTGCAACTCCGCCACCAGTTTGGATTTCTCTATCATTACGATAAATTTTGTAAGCGGGATGGTACATTTTTTGACACGGTTTCAACCAGGTCCCTGAAATATTGCATGCATCGATATCTCATGATTCAATAAAATCAAAAGTTTCTATTCTTTTATTACATATACTTTGTGCATTCCACAACATACATTTTAATTCGGATTGATTATGGTCCATGGTTATAACTTGGTTGCTAGTTCCACTACTACACAGAATTGGTCTTGTTAACTTTTGCATTGGCTTGGTTTAGAAATTAAATCAATAGAAAATTTTTAATAGCTGGTCAGCTGAGAAAAGTTCATTACTAGCACTAGAATTTACATTATTATTTGAATTAAAAAGACTAAACCATTGGACAAATTGCGTATTGTTGTTGCTATTATTACTTACAGAAGGTCGCTTCGTATTTTGAAAGTTAGAAAATTCATTTAAATTGTTGCTGCTATTAGGGCTTAGATTGTTGTTGTTACTGCTATGACGCTTCTTCCAGGTTGAGTTTAGAGTTTCGCGCAGCTTCATGTATTTTATCCGAGCATCACAGGACGGGCTATTTGAGTAATGGTCCCCACCACAATTGATGCATTTGATCTCTTCGATATACCAGCGTAAGAAGCGAGGCATGAAGAATGGTGATGGTCTTTACCGCAAATCATGCAGTTAGGTTTCATGTGGCAGTGCATTGATCCGTGACCGAACATTTGGCAGTTACGGCATTGAGTTGGCTTTGATTTTTTGGATTTATAATAGCTCCAATTAACAATGATATTCTTTATTGTTCGCTGTTTCTTAAGCTCAGCTAACTTGGTTTCTTTAGGGAAGTATAGGAGATAGACTGCCTGGTTCCCGGATCTAGATTCGCGGATGTTGAACATTTTGATGTCAGTGGGATTTACTTGAATCCTGTTTAACTCCTTTTTTAGTAAGGGAATATCCATTGTATAAAGCCCGGTTTGAACAATTTTAACCGGCTTCATATCAGAGCGGCAATATGTGAAGTAGTGTACCTTTTTGTCAGCAAAAAATGCATTTATCTCAATCATATTAGCATGATAAAAATTGGCCAACAGAGTGGGCACAACTTTATTATTTTATGGGTTGAAGTCCGAACCGTGTTTAGAGTGGGTGACTAAATAAAATGCACCTTTAGCATCTTCTCATGGTTTATGTTTAGACTAGAGTTAAATTTAACCAAGTTCACTGATATTACTTTATAAACCTTAAATACAAATTCTGTTCAAATAAATTCACTTCAAAAGGTTACTGCGTTCAAACAATATCTTTGTTCAACTTCGTCGTAGTAATCCACAGCCGTGAGGTAAGTGGAAATTACTTTGACACTCAGCTTGTTTTGGTCGAATTGAGTGGAATGTTAATTTATTCGTCATTATCATGTATGAGCTTTAAACTCGTCGCGACCTAATTTGCTCTTTTAGTTCACTAGTTCGTGGGAGTTCCATGATGAGGAAAAAGGATGGTCTAGCAAAAATGTTAAGGAAAAGGTCCTCAGTCTACAAGTAAAACCGATCTTCAAGTCAGGTCAGTGTGTATACGGTGTATCAAACGAATACAGATGAACTAGGAACGGGACTCATTGCGAACTAGTTCGCTTTTCAGAAAAGATCCTGTATTTGAGGCAATTTATAAATATAATTCTTTACCTTCAATAATACAAATGGCAAAAAATGTCTTTCAGCTAAGGCAACTTGCAAATAAACATCTTCCC
The DNA here is from genome assembly GCA_949128065.1 of Beris chalybata. NCBI lineage: Eukaryota > Metazoa > Arthropoda > Insecta > Diptera > Stratiomyidae > Beris > Beris chalybata. The sequence continues at coordinate 70,023,728 of OX421897.1, read as the reverse complement.
TGTCGAAGCTAGGAATGTGATTTTTGAATTTTTGTAGACGACCTAAATCAGATAATTTAGTCAGGCGGCTTATCGAATACCAGGCTCTTTATCCAGATGAGTCTGACGCTGAAACGTATGGTTGTAGTTTGTGTTGTTATTGCATGTTTTGTGAATTGCCTGTTTTTTATTTTCTATTAATATTAGTTATACTATATACGAGGGCGGTCCGATAAGTACTTAGCCTCACCACCCGATGGCGCCACTATCGCAAGAGAAATTTACTATCGTGTAGTATGTACATTCTCGAGTGTGTTCAAGATTTCTGCTATAGCTGCTATTAGCTGCTTTTTTATGCTTTTTTGTGTTCAATGCAACCAAAAAGCTGCTTTCTCGTGCTTGCTATTTGACACTAGATCTGTTCAAGATTTTCAAAAAGCTGCTTCTATAGCTACTTTTGGTTGCTCATACTCCGGACTGTAGCCAGAAAGCAGCTATTGCAATATGCATAAGTGTGTGTAGCTGTTAGTTTCGTCTTAACGACATTTTGAATGTTTAAAATGGAAAATAATGTTTTATTAACAAAAGAAAAAGGGACAAATTTAAAGACACTACTGGTAGTGCTCATTTGCACTTTATTTTATTATAATTTATGTCATATGTTACGCTACTTGCGTATGTATGTGTTGTAAGCTATGCAAGCTGCTTTTGGCTGTTCTAAAACCGAAGACCCTAATTCTTACTATGGCTTAATTTAACAGTTGCCACAGTCTTGCTATGCTATGCTTTCGAAGCAGCTATAGCTCACATCTTGAACACACCTCTCGTAGAAGGCTACTGTCAAAATTTCAGCCGAAGGGAGCGTGTCCGCGAATTTTAGAAAAATGGGAAAAAAGCAATATCGGTCGGTGATTCGATTCGTGTTTGGAAGGAAAATTGCGTAGCGAAATCAAAGAACGCTTGGATGGTGACTCTTCTCCTTCGATGGCGACCGTCAAAAATTTGTTTAACGAGTTTCAACGTGGTCGCACGTCGGTTTTTGATGAACCAAGCCCAGGTATCCCGAAAACGGCTACCACGAAGGATAACATAACAAAAAGCCATGATCTCGTATTGGCAGACCGCCGATTGAAGGTGCGCCAGATAGCTGTCACAGTAGGAATCTCAAAAGACCGCGATTTTAGAATGTATCGATCTCGCCTTTTTTGCGTTTCGGACTCATTATTTTTCTCCTCACTCTCACACCCCTTTCACTCATATCGGTAATTTGGTAAATAATTCTCACTGGGCACCAGCAAAAATAGAGTGAAAACAATTTTTTTTATTTTTTAAACACTTAATAAACTAAACTTTGATGTTTCCGTTTGTGGTCAAAATAAATATTTGGCATTTTCAACCTATAACTACAAAAAAAAACGACTTCAAATTTCTAGTTTTGCTCAACCAGCACATTTTATTCGAACCGCCTTGACGGTTAAGTTTGATGTTTCTCGTCACACATGAACGCGAAAAAGGGAGCTTCAGCCCCGCAGGGCTGCACGAAACGTAGTTAGAGCGTAGCGCGCGCCAGCCAGACATCAACGCGAAAAGGGTGTTTTAATCCCTGAGCCCCTCAGGGCTGCGCGAAAGGTAGTTGGAGCGTAGTGATGCCGCTAGCGTCGGAAAGAGTGGGATCTCTTTCTTTTAATGTTGTTCGCCTTGTCGCACGATCGGGCAGTTCCGGTGCTTTTATTGTACTTAAGAAATAGCAAAAAAATAGCCAGTGTCATAACACCATCAGAGTAGTATAAATCCAGTACTGTCAAAAACTAGCTGCAACATAGCCGGCAACATAGTCACAACATAGCGCATTCGAGCAGTGTTTCGGAACATTCGAGCAGTGTTTTGCAACATTCTAGCACTTAATCCTAGGAAAATCTTTCTACCAGTGGATTTTTGACCTGCTACAGACTTGTTTTTAATAGTTCGGTACGTATAAGTTGTGGAAAGTGCCAAGTTATGTTATAAAACGCGCTAAGACCGATATTTTTCTTAACAATGCAGTTCTTTATTTCGTTTACTAGATGCCGCTAGCGTCGGAAAGAGTATCTCATTCTTTTATGGTGATTTCTTTTCTGAAAAAAATGTGACCTGTAAAGATGCAAAATTATTGCAGTTCTGCCCTCTTTTTTGACAGTTCCGTCCGACAGGTCAATTTACAATAGAACGCTTTCAGGTCAAAAAGCTATTATTAAAATTTAAATAAATTTTCACTACACTCCGTATGATTTCTATTACCGTAATTTATGCTTTTAAATCGTTTGCCGCAGTTGTCGTAGGATATTTTTTTCTTATTTTCATCGTTTCTTACGCACATTTGAGGTTAAGGGAGTTGCACCGCCGAAATTTTCGGGGCAAGAAATGCGAGTTTTCAGGTCAATTTTAGCCACGGACTCAAACCCCTTTTTCTAGCAGGTCAAAAAAAAATTGAGAATAGAACAGCGGAACTGCTAGAACAAAAATTGAGGGCAGAAACGGGTCACATTTTTTTCCAGAAAAGAAATCACCATTAATGTTGTTCCCCTTGTCGCACGATGTGGAAGTTATTGTACTTTTATTGCACTTAAAAAATAGCCGCTAAATAGCCAGTGTCATAACAGCATTAAGTTGAGTTGCGTTTTGAACTCTGCTCAAGCCTTAATACACTACAGTGAAACAGTAATTCCAGTTGAGCAAAGGCTTAAGTTGAATTCGAAACTTAAGCTCGCACTGTGAAACCGGCCCTAATGCTGTTATGACACTGGCTATTTCTTAAGTGCAATAAAAGTACAATAACTGCCACATCGTGCAACAAGACGAACAACATTAAAAGAATGAGATACCACTCTTTCCAACACCAGCAGCATCTAGTAAACGAAATTAACAACTGCATTGTTACGAAAAATACCGGTTTTAGCGCGTTTTATACCATAACTTGGCACTTTCCACAATTTATACGTACCGAACTATTAAAAACAAGTCTGTAGCAGGTCAAAAATCCACTGGTAGAAAGATTTTCCTAGGATTAAGTGCTAGAATGTTGCAAAACACTGCTCGAATATTCCGAAACACTGCTCGAATGCACTATGTTGCGGCTAGTTTTTGACAGTACTATATTTATACTACTCGGACTGTCTCTCTCACACCAAAGTCTAAATTGTATGGTACATCTTCTATCCCTCTCCCTTTGGATTTACTAGCCGCTTTAAAGCCGCAAAAATAGCCAGCGTCATAACTGCATTACATTACTTTTTCGCTTGTGCCCGGTTAGAATATTTTTCCCTTTTTCGCTTGCGCGCGATACGAAAAACTTTTACGCTAAATACGACGAATATACTCATGACACTTACGCAATTTGAAAAGTGGTCGCCAAGTGCAGAAAAGCCTCCTCCCAAAGTTGACAGCCAGGACATTATATTTTCAATTTCAACCCTCTCCCACACAGTATACGAAGCAATTTCGTTCCTAAAGTATATGAAATAAATTTGTCAACTTTAAAAATTAATCCGATATGCTTACCATTTATAATCCAATGGTTCTCGCGAAGGTGGACGTATAGTCAAATAAACATTGACATTTCTTAATGAAAAAAACCTTAGCATAAATCTTCTAAAAGAGTTCCACAATAAAATCTCACGCAACAGAAAGAAAACTTCTATCCCATCCGCAGCACATCTAACGTCTCTTGAAGTTTGTACCGGTTCGGAAGACGCTGGACATTTAGCTACGCTCTTATACCTAATTGTATAGACGTCAGCTTCCTTAAAATAATCAATCACAAATAAATAAAACTTCATGATTTTAAGTTAAAGTTTCAATAAACACAATTCATTGGTTTGCTTGACAACTCCTAAGCTATTCCCAGTTGGTCGCTTGTCTCTTAAGGGCCGCACAGAATGAACGCAGTCGGAGTCGGAGCGAAATGTCAAAATGTCGGAGCGAGATGCAATGGATCGCTGTAGTCGCAAGTAAACGCTGCATGAACACAATGACCGGATTGTTGTGCCAGTGTCAAAGTGAGAATCGAAGCGAAATCGAAATGGACGCAAAAATCGGTGAATTATTCGTAATGCTGGCTATGATATACTCAATGTACACCAGTTTATGTAAAATTAGTAGTACTACGAGAAAAAGAAGGTGGTGGGTGCGAAAATTAAATCGAAATCGGAACAGTTTAGGTTATTTTGAGACTGTTTTTAAAAAAATTAAAACAGAAGATCCGGAACATTTTTTTATTCACACGCGAATGACCAGGCCTGTATACGATTTATTACTTGGCTTAGTTACGGACAGACTTACGAAAAAATCTATACGGAGAGCTATAAGTCTCGAATGTAGACTCGCATTGACTTTAAGGTATAAACAAATTGTTTATTAAATATTAAGACATGATTGCAAATTGCGTTTCTAAATTTCAGTTATATATCGCAAGGAACATCTTTTCAGTTCCTGGCATGGAGCTATAAGATTGGCAAATCTACTGTACGTGAAATTGTGTTGTAGACTTCGGCAGTTTTGTGGGAAGTGCTTTCGCCCATATATGTTTCCGACCCAACAGAACTAGACTATAAAACCATTGCAAGTGATTTCACAAATTTGTGGGATATGCCGAACTGTGTTGGTGCACTGGACGGCAAGCATGTAAACATTACATGTCCGCCCAAAACTGGGACACAGTTTTTAAATTACAAGCACTCTTTCAGTATTGTGCTTTTAGCTGCTTGTGATGCGAGATACATATTTACGGCAGTCGATGTGGGGGCGTATGGAAGCCAGAGCGATGGAGGTACTAAAATCAACATTTTATAAAGCTTTTCATCAATAGAGTTAAATTTCAGGTGTTTTTCAAGAATCGGCGTTTGGAAAGAAACTTTTGTCAGGGAAATTGCCACTTCCGGAGGCAAACAATCTTGTTAGCAGCGATATTGAATTTCCGTCGTACTTCGCTGCGTTCCCACTAAAAAATAGCATAATGCGACCATTTCTGGGCAGGCTTCTTAGTGAAAAGAAAGAAATTTTTAATTACAGACTGTCGAGAGCCAGACGGGTTATTGAGAACGCTTTCGGTATTCTCGTTTCTCGCTGGAGAATATTAAGGACACCCCTGCTACTACTTCCAGAGAATGCAGAAATTATAGTTTTGGCAGCAATAGCCCTACACAATTTCATTATGATTAATGATTGTTCGAAGTATTCCCCGCCGAATTTCGTCGATTACGAGGATGCAGATAGAAAAGTGCAATTAGGAGAGTGGCGTAAAGTTGTAGAAGACGATGGAGGAAGCCTTAGACTATTTAGTTTGCGATCAAATAACGCACCGGTAAGTGCGTTCACTTTACGAGAAACTCTAGCCAAATATTTTTTGAACGAGGGTGCGGTACCATTTTAGTATAAAAATGTTAATTTCTATGAATAAAGATCTTTTTATAAATTATTTGAAGTTATTGTCATTAAGGAATCCCTAAAAGCTTTACTATATAATTGAAAGAAAATACGGGGCTCTTTATCCCGACTATGGTTATAGTCTAATTTCCACTCGTATTTTAAATGAAAAAATATAGAATGAAAAGTAACCACATACAGGCACGTAGGTTCGGACTGTAGCCCTAAAAAAGTAAAATGTGTAAATGGTGGAAGACTTTTGTTATCTTGGAAGCATTTTCAGCATAGATGGTATAACTGCAAAAGATCTGATGAGTTGCAACAAAATAAATGTTTATTCTAAAATTCAACAAGGACATACCTAATATTAACTTAAAATAAAATGCAATCACAGTATAAAAATTCAAATGGCACTTCGGGCTTTCAAAATAAAAATAAAAAATAAAAAAGAAACACTATTTTCAAATAGCATAAGAATAAAAATTAAAATTGCACTTCGGGTTTTCAAAATAAAAAAAATTACTATTTTCAAATAGTGCTTGGTTCGAGTTCGGTGAACCCACTTTCATAATTTTCCAGCCTTATAATAATAATAAATAATTTCGCTGCATGTACGTCGGGAGCTTATCCATCCTGGATCCCATGGCCTTCGTAAACCTGACGTTATCGGTCTCTACAATACTCTGCCCGTCGCACAAATCTTGGAAAGATTTTATAGCTGATTGAAATGTCTTATGCATTTCTTCCATTTCGAACCGCTGATCTTTCTTTTCTTACTTATGGGAAAAATACACGGTATCGAGACAAATGCTCCCCGAATCTCGAAGACATGTCTGCGAATGTCTCGATAGAAAAATGGCTTTGGCAATAGCGCCATCTGTTTGATGATAGCGTTTTGTGATAAAAGTTCGTACTCGTATAAATATTTCGCAGAGATTGCCATCGGCTGGAAATAAGAAAGGGGGTTATGAAATGAAACGTGCAGGCAGGGGCGAAGTTACCTTACTGCAATATAATAAATATAAAAAACTCATAACGTAGTGACACGTAGTGACGCTTTTATCACAACAAGCTATCATCAACCAGATGGCGCTACGCTAAACAAAAATTTGCTGTCGAGACATTTGCAGGACATGTCTTCGAGATTTCGGGGTGCATTTGTCTCGATACCGTGTATTTTTCCCATAAGTCGTCTCGCAGAAATCTCGCAGACAAACCGATATGTCTTCGAGAAATCTGCGAGATTTCTCGCAGACGCGACCAACTGGGTTGTATGATAAGCCAAGTATTGTGCTCCGAGCGAAACGAAACGAACTGTCAAAGTTCATATAAAAAAAATGAAATTTTCGTTGACTTTTGACCGACGAAACCCAGTTGGTCGCGTCTGCGAGAATCTCGCAGATATCTCGAAGGCTATGGCGGCCTGTCTGCGAGATTCTTCGAGACGTCTTATGGGAAAAATACACGGTATCGAGACAAATGCTCCCCGAATCTCGAAGACATGTCTGCGAATGTCTCGATAGAAAAATGGCTTTGGCAATAGCGTCATCTGTTTGATGATAGCGTGTTGTGATAAAAGCTCGTACTCGTATGAATATTTCGCGGAGATTGCCATCGGCTGGAAACAAGAAAGGGGGTTATGAAATGAAACGTGCAGGCAGGGGCGAAGTTACCTAGAGTCACTGTATAAGAACTAACACAAACATCCACTATCTTGAGTACGGACAATGACCGCTTTTGGTACCTTTTTAGTACTCTTAAACCCTGCGAACTCCAAAGTTCGCAGGTTTCTTAAATGGCATAGTTTTAGTGTGTATACGTGTAGCAGATGGATTTTGATTAACGTTTCACGGAATCGAGATACATATGTCTCATGAAATGTCAACTAAATACAGCGTTTATCCACTTTAGTGGAGATAAAAATGAAAAATCGGACAACTGCAAAAAAAATTTCAAATGTACTGGTTTCAAATGAAACACACATTGTCCGTACTCAAGATAATGGATGTTTGAAGAACTATACAGTGACTCTAAAGTTACCTAACTGGAGTCTGTCCAATGTTCAGCTATAGCTGCTTCGATAGCAGCTATCGTAGCATAGCATAGCTTCACGATTTGAACTGTCAAATTCAACCATAGCAGCGCCAACTTAAACTTAGGCCGCGCACATTTGACAGTTCGTCATGAGAAATGCCTCGATTTTGCCTCGATTGGTGACGTCATGGCTCGATCTCCATACAAAATCGTCACTCATCGAGGAGAAATCGAGGCATTTTCGCTCTTCGAAAATTCAGTTGCGCGGCTTTTATCCAGAGGGCAATGACCATAGCCAAGTTTAACCTCGTGCTAAGTTTAACCTCGTGCTGCAGCGAGTTTCATAAGGCGCTGATGTTAGCAAATGCATTGAGAGTCTTACCGTTGCCGACACAGTCTTATACGTATAGAAACATTCAAGATATCATGACCTGCATGGCCACCGCCAACTTAAACTCAGGCCGCGCACATATGACAGTTCGTCATGAGAAATGCCTCGATTTTGCCTCGATTGGTGACGTCATGGCTCGATCTCCATACAAAATCTTCACTCATCGAGGGGAAATGGAGGCATTTTCACTCTTCGAAAATTCAGTTGCGCGGCTTTTATCCAGAGGGCAATGGCATGGCATGATCGAACAAGGAACACTTACCCCGCTATCGGAGGGATGAACTACGTATTACAAGTGATAAGATTTCACCGTGTACCCAACATATAAGTCCGAAGGATATTAATGAAAAAGTCTTCTTCAAACTGTTTTCTTTTTTAATACTTCTACTAGACTACAAGCGAGAATGGCCACAAAGAAGGCCAAACCCGATGGACAATTCTTCCTTAATCTTGAAAATGTCGAAGAATACATGGCAAATATTCCGATTAAAGATCTTCCAGGTAATTTAAAATCTATTCAAAATTATATTTGGTATTCTTAAAGTTTTCCACACCCAGGCGTCGGATACAGCACGTGGCATACCTTAGAACAAATCGATTTGGAAACATGTCGCGATCTTCAGAAGATTTCGCTCGCTAAACTTCAAGCAGAAATTGGCTAAAAATTCGGCGAAACCCTATATCAGTTTTGTAGAGGAATCGATAATCGGCCATTGGCTTATGGACAGGTACTGCGATCGGTAGATTGAAATAGTTTGTATTTTTAGTTGTGATTATTTTCAATTCAGATTAGAAAGTCGGTATCCGCAGAAGTCAACTACGGAATCAGATTCAGCGAATTCGACGAACTAGAAAAATTCTTGCGGCAACTCTGCACCGAAGTGAATACACGTATAATGGATATAAAACGACGCGGAAAATGTATTACTCTCAAGTATATGGTGAGATCTAAGGATGCTCCAGTCGAATCTTCGAAATACCTGGGTCATGGGGTCTGTGATAACGTAACGAAATCAACAACACTTTCTGATTTTACTTGTGATCTTAATAATCACTAATACCATTTTGTCCGTAGCAAAGCTATTGAATATTCCACCGACAGAGTTGCGAGGAATTGGAATCCAAATTTCAAAACTGGACAATCCCGCTGATAAGATTAGCACTTATATGTGCCGCTACGATTGCTGTACAGGTAAATGTGTCGAATTCTACTGCAATTTAAGAATGTTTTAAATTTTCATACTTTTAGAATTATAAACGAAAAAGGCTGTTGTGCTTGGTACTCTGCATATCGAAACATTTTAAATGTGGTGCAAAGCGAAATGGTGAGAGTTTATGGATCCAAAATGATTTTGACCGAACGGTTTGAGTGTGCTATTTGTGGTGCAACGTAGTGGTATTTAGGATCTGAAGAATATTTTGTTTTTATGATTAAGTTTATTTGTGTTTACCGATAAGTTTTTAATTAAATTACGAGTAACTTTAAAGTAAGATTTGTTTTCTTTTTAACAAATATGTAATCCAATGAGCACAAGTACGCCTTCTCCAGAAGGTGAGTTTAATTGTTATTTTAGAACCCATCGAAGTTGAATTGAATTCGCAATATTCCATTGCAAAAATTAGCCCAACATTACTCCTCTATGTGTAGTGGAGGCTGGAGAATGAATCTGAATTCTTGGGCCCAATAGATAAATGAAACGCTGGGAAACAGCAGCATCGGTTGTCAGAGCCAAAGGGCATTTACTAGTTTTTTCCCACTTTCATCTGTTCTAGGTAGGATACTGCTGATAGATAAAACGCAACAAAGTTAAAAGGACACGAAATAGCCGCAGCAGTACTAGACCGCTCGAGGTACAGTCTGGCTGGTACTGTCGACCGTCGCGGTTAGCAGAAACTATTAAAAACTTGCGAGTACAATGTTGCGCGACACTCACCGATCCACAGCGCTCATAGAATAGTTCCATTAGCGTTGTCTTGCTACCGTTAACACTTCCGTGAATGTTGTCCGGCTTCTTCTGTTTGCTCCCGAATAGGCCGAAGAAACCTTTCGACTCGACGGTGGAGTGTAAAGATAATCGCACAAACTTTTTTAAATCACGGTCATTCTATAATTATGAGCTGCTTTCATGTCAGGGAAAAGATTTCGCATCAACACAAGAAAATAATTTTTTCTCGTGTCCAATTTGCGCTGTAACTGTTCCTTTTTGTCCTCGATTTCGTGCAGATCCTTCTGTAAAACGTACAATTTTTTGGTGGTTTTCTTCCGATCAGGCTGCGAATTACATAATTACTTTGGTCACTACATCGTATTCTATTCTATTCTTACGGATTTTCTTTGTACTCTTGCCTGCCTTTCAAGATCTCCGTTTTTTCTACAACTGAATCTGTTGGTATGCTTACTGATAGATGTCCATGTTGCTAATTTCCGCCAGGACATTGTTTGTCAGTTCGATGAATTTCGTCACGAGTTCGGCATTCTCATCGACATTTCCCGCCTTTTTACGACGCCATCGTTCGATAGACGAGAGCTTTGGACTTTTGCTGCCCAGACGTTGCAGTGTCTTCTTGACGGTTTCGCCGGGCTCCATTAGTTTGAAGATTTTCTTGTACGTTTCAATTTCATTGAAGTTTTTCACTGGAATCGGCCAAGTCCCAATAGGTTTTCTGATGTAGTTCTTGTTGGTCTTGACCTGGAAAATAGATTTGTTGGTTACGATCCCAAAACAAAGCCTTCTCCCTCTAAACGTTGCCGAAACAATGCGTTTAAATCCCAAGCATTCCCTACCTTAATCCAATCGACGTTATCAAGCCAATTCTCTTTGATTTCCATCGACTTGTCCCAGTGAAAGTGGCCCTCCTTGTCGAAGTGTCCTTCCTCGAGTTCCTCTTTCATGTTGAACGGGGTGATTTTGACCTCGCCGTCCATTCCTGAGATTCCATCCTCTTCGCCCTAGAAATCATTTTCGTTCATAATATTGTAGCTGAAAGCCGAAATCGCGAATTATCAGTGAAAAAAAAATACGAAAAATATAAATGCAGCCCACCGCTCATCGTCGCCGTTGTCTTCTTCGTCCGAGTCCAGGGTGTGCTTTTTTCGGTATACTGAAATTGTAAACAGGATTAGAATAAGCAAAAAAAAACCGTAATGTGTATTAGTTACCTCTTTCGATCCTTGCCGGTACAGACAACTAATGCCTGCGGTCCTACCGAAAGATCACATCGAACAGAACTCTCGTTAGTTGTAACGCCACTGAATACCTCCTCGCCGAATCCCGGTAGATTTTGAATTTGCTGCAAAAGAATATACTTGGCCGATTTCGGGCTCATTTTGCATTTCGCCAATTCTTCGTGTTCGAACGCGACTTTTCGCAGAAGTTCAGCCGGAATATTGAAATCGGATCCGCTGGATTATGTAGTTCTTGTAGACATGTAGTGGCGATAATTACACGTCAATTTCAAGCGTAGTTGCATCACTGCTCTGCAAATCAATACTGTCCATTGATTTCTGTTTGGACATTCGTCGCTTCTTTGCCGCTAAATTCAGCTGCTTTCCCCGCTTCTCGTTCAGTTCGAGTTTAATTTGAACGGAACACTTGGCCGATAGAGCGGCCCTACTAAATTGAATACCGTCCGCTTGACAGAGTAGAGCACCGAAATAGGTAGCGTTTTCCCAATCTTTGGCATTTAAACGTTCCTCGATGAGATCAACTTCCGCTCGTAATTGTAATCGTAGAACACGGACCACTTATGTATATTTCACAACGCGCATTATCCGTGGCACAAATTTACTTTATTCCTATCACAAAATACGATAACATAATAAAGTTTAGTTCGATTTTAAATGACACGATAAAGAAACTAGAATTTTATCGGCACGGCAAGTGAACTGTCATACACATACTAATGCAATGCATAGCTGCTTTCTTGCTTACAGTCTGTACTCGAAGCAGTGAAAAGCAGCTATGATAGCAGCTATTTGAATGCATTGGACAGAATAACTGTCAAATAGCAAGCACGAGAAAGCAGCTTTTTGTTGCATTGGACAGGAAAAAGCAGCTATAGCTGCTATCGAAGCAGCTAAAGCAATATGATTCCTAGGCTCAAACCATCGAGATTATAGGTTTGTTTCTTTTGCCCGGTGTAAGTTGCACTTTCTTGCACCCGATTTTCTAAACAGATTTTGACGTCAATTCAATGACACAAACTCAACCTCAAATAGTGTTCTTGTTCCTTCCCCGCCACTCCCTTTTACACTTTCCTGCACTAGCTCGAGAGCCAGTGCAAAAAGTGTAGAAGGTGTACACTACACCCGTCAAATAGAACAGACCTTATGTCTCTTAAGAGACAAGCGGCCAACTGGGAATATTTCGTTCGTTTTGCAGTACTGTGTTCATTGACGGAATGGACATTTGCCGTAGTCACTAATAGATGGCGCTCGTGGCATTTTCGTTTCGCTTTTAATGGTACGGGAGGCTTTTTGACAAGCGAAATATATGACAACTCCAAATTTATCAATAGTTCGCTGTCAATTCAGTTAGATTGTGCTCGGAAAATTTTGTGTGAGTAAAATTTTGTTGTGTTATGTGCCGGAATAGTAATTACTTGACAATATTTTAATATTTTCAAATTTCGCGCGCTTTTTTATCAATGACATCTAGTAGCCACTTCGAAGGTGACTATTTCGTTCGTGTTCGTTTCGCTGAACACAGTACTAAAGCCTAGTACTGATGTGAAGATGCAAAATTATTGCAGTTCTGCCCTCTTTTTTGACAGTTCCGTCCGACAGGTCAATTTACAATAGAACGCTTTCAGGTCAAAAAGCTATTATCAAAATTTAAATATATTTACACTACACTCCGTATGATTTCTAATTACCGTATGACCCGTTGGACAGTTTAATTTATGCTTTTAAATCGTTTGCCGCTGTGTCGTAGGATATTTTTTTCTTATTTTCATCGTTTCTTACGCACATTTGAGGTTAAAGGAGTTGCATCGCCGAAATTTTCGGGGCAAGAAATGCGAGTTTTCAGGTCAATTTTAGCCACGGACTCAAACCCCTTTTTCTAGCAGGTAAAAAAAAATTTCAGAATAGAACAGCGGAACTGCTAGAACAAAAATTGAGGGCAGAAACGGGTCACATTTTTTCGCAGAAAAGAAATCACCATTAGTCTGTTCTTTTTGTCGGTTTTAGTGTACACTGAGTACACTTTTTCCACTGGCTCTCGAGCTAGTGCAGAAAAGTGTAAGAAGGAGTGACGGGGAAGGAACAAGAACACTATTTGAGGTTGAGTTTGTGCGTAACCCCCGGAATACTAATACAAGCCGTGAAGCAGAAAGCTGTGAATGCGTGCTTGCCGTCCGGACGGCTGTGTTGTTGTGTCGCCGCTGTCAGAACGTTAAAAAGTCCATGTGGAGCTGTTACGATTACAATTCAACTTTGCGATGAATTGTGATCGCATCAGCTCGACTGCGACCAACATCACGGGGAGGAGATCGCTTTTCGTGGGTGTGCGTAGGGTTCGCAGTTTGGAGAAAAAGCGCGTCGGTCTTCTATTGGAGTGAACCATTTAATTTCTTCGATTTCCATTCCGAAAAAACACAATACAATTAATTTTCACTAAATTAAAATCGACTAAAATGCAATGTAAAGCATACAAACTATAAAATAATACTGAAAAATAAGGATAATGAAAAAAAAAGAAACCAACTTTAGGATCAAGTTAAGTTAAAAATTTAAAACTTACATTACATTAAGAACTAAATAATAAATAAATAAAATTATTAAACAACAAAAAAAAATAATAAAATGACAAGACGACAGGACAGACGGACAGAAAATTTAAATAATAACTAAATAATATAAACCAAAAAAAAATAACAGAAGGTTCAACAAAAATTTATGGGGTGAGTGCACAATTTTTTTATTTTTCATTATTTTCTTTTGTTTGTTTTTTCTAGCTTTTTTTTCCGATTTGGTCTTAATTTTTTTTTTTTTTTTTCGCGCTTGTTTTGGGCATTTTTTTTCTTGATTAAGTTACAAAGATGATGATAGGCTAGAAGGCCACATGTAAAGTGAACCCGAGCGTTTAGCTCCTTCGCCCCGAACCTCAATAAGGGGCCACGACGCTAAAATGTTTTGAGGACAGTCGTGGCTGAGGTAGGGTGGGCAGAACAGGGCGCTACTTACACCTAAGCGCCCTGACAAATCGCGAAGTCGCGCAACTCCACAGCTTCTTGGTCTTTCACGACCTATTGGGAAGATATTCCAATTTTAAATACCCTGGAGTAGACCGACACGAAATTTTTCAAGTCAAAATAGTTTTTCCAAGGCCTGAAACACAACAAGATATAGTAACATATCTATCTCTGCTATTCAGTAACAAATATAATGATGAAATGTTTATTTGCAGTATGGTCCGACAGCTAGTCGAAGAAATTGTTGGACCTTTATTGTGAATACCTGAGCCAAATCGGACCGTTGAAAAAATTTCAAAATAACTCTGTCGCGCTGTAATTCCGCACAACATCTTCGAGAAACTTTTGCACCCGATGATGCTTTTCTCGCTCCTTCATCACTAGAAGCTCCTCATCCGAAGATGATGAAGATAACTTCAACAGTTCTTTTAAAACACTATCCATAGCTATTATTAAAATTTAAATAAATTTTCACTACACTCCGTATGATTTCTAATTACCGTATGACGTTTGACAGTTTGATTTATTTTTATTGATTTAGTTTTATTATTTATTATTGTTGTCATAGGATATTTTTATACTCTAGATGAAATCATATAGAGTATTATAAGTTTGATCCAGCCGAAAAATATGTAACGCATAGAACCAAGCCTCGGACGAAAAAAAGTTATATACTATTTTCTGTTTATTTGTGGCCAAAAACCTCAAAACCGCTTGACGTCCGTCAGTCCGTCCGTCCGTCTGTCTGTCCGTTAGCATGATAGCTCAAGAACGCCTTCACCTAGCCTCTTGAAATTTTGAATCTGGGTGTTTGGTTGAATTTGTAAGGCTAAGTTCGTTAACGGGCAAAATCGTCCTACTCCTTCGGGTAGTTGCCATACAAAGTGTCCTTAAAACACGTTAGTTTTGAGTGAAAACAAAGTTCGAGTTTACTAGTCAGCGAAATCCTTTTACTCCTTCTGGTACCTTCCATACAAAAAATCCTTAAGACATTCAAGAATATTGGCCGATACCTTTATAAGTATTTAAGCTACAACTTTGAAATTTTGTATGTGTTATTTTTCTAAAAATTAGAGCTAACTGTATGATTATGAAGAAAATCGTAATAGTCCTTCGAGGGGCTGCCATACAAATATAATGTAAAAATGACTTCACTTAATTTACGAAACTCCCTATAAGCCAAGTAATCCTTTAGCTATGAATTCAGAATTTTGTACAAATTAGTTTTGAGTGAAAACAAAGTTCCAGCTTACTAGTCAGTGAAATCCTTTTACTCCTCCTGGTACCTTCCATAGAAAAAATCCTTAAGACACTAGTTCAAGAATATTGGCCGATACGTAAATATTTAAGCTCCGACTTTAAAATTTTGTATGTGTTATTTTTCTAAAAATTAGAGCTAACTGTATGATTATGAAGAAAATCCTAATAGTCCTTTGAGGGGCTGCCATTCAAATATCCTTTAAAAATGACTTCACTTAATTTACAAAACTCACTATAACTCAAGTTATCGTTTAGCTATTAATTCAGAATTTTGTACAAATTAGTTTTGAGTGAAAAAAAGCTCGAGTTAACTAGTCAGCGAAATCCTTTTACTCCTTCTGGTACCTTCCATACAAAAAATCCTTAAGACACGTGTTCAACAATATTTTTCGATAACTTTTGAACGCTTCAAACTACAAATTTGAAATTTTGTACACATTAATTTTTGAATGGTTCCAAGGAAAAGGATGAATATGTAAGGAATCGAGTGAGTCCTTGCTATGCCTCCCAGATGAAAGTCCTTCAAAAAAGATAATTTTTTTCCAGTTCAAGATATGAAATTTAACGGTGAATTTTTTCTTTTAGTTTTGAGTAGCAATTTAATGAGACTCCTTAATGAAGGACATACAACATGCACACACGTAATACTTCTTCATCCCCAACTTTAATATCCATCGGAGTTCTGTATCATCTAGAGTATTATACGATTGGCTTGCAGCCGATTGTGAATGCAGTATGTCAGTAGGTCAACTGAGTTGCATTCCCGAAATTTTGGGGCAAGAAATGCGAGTTTTCAGGGCAATTGTAACCACGGACTCAAACCCCTTTTCCTAGCAGGTCAACTTTTTTTTCCACAATAGTACGGCGGAACTGCTAGAAAAAAATTGAGGGCAGAAACGGGTCACATATTTTTTAGAAAAGAAATCACTATAAGAAATCAATTTAAAGTACTAAAATAAAAGAACAAATTATTGAAAAAACCGTCTACGTGTTGTGTTTGAGGCCTTGGAAAAACTATTTTGACTTGAGAAAGTCAAAATAGTCGAAGCATGGGTAAAGGTTCGGGACAGAATGGGCCAATTCCTCCTACGTCTGAACTGGTGGCTGAAGTAGAACGGAAGCGACACGCTTGCTGGCGGCCGGGACTAGCTGCGGCAGTGTGGGGTGGTTCTTGTTCTACCTCAGACCATAAACCCTAGACCTAGACAACAAAATTTCGTGTCGGCTTACTCCAGGGTATTTAAAATTGGAATAGCTTCCCAGTAGGTCGTGAAAGACCAAGAAGCGGTGGAGTTGCGCGACTTCACGATTTGTCAGGGCGCTTAGGTGTAAGTAGCGCCCTGTTCTGCCCACCCTACCTCAGCCACGACTGTCCTCAAAACATTTTAGCGTCGTGGCCCCTTATTGAGGTTCGGGCTAAGGGAGCTAAACGCTCGGGTTCATTCTATTAGGCTCTTTCTAGCCGTTAAACATCATGAAAAAAAAAACAAATCAACCCAAAAACAAAACCATACTAGGTCTCAAGACAAAAAAAACTGCTGAAAAAACGCACCCCAAATGAAATAAACAAAATGTAAGGAAAGAAAATGTTTATAAGTATATTTATATGAAAATACGGACTCACCCCATAATAATTGATGTGATCTCGATTTTTTTTCTCTTGTAGTTTGTTAAATTTTTTTTTTTGCTTTAAATTTCTATTTATTATTTAATTCATTACTTTTATTATTTTCCGTCCGTCGGTCCTGTCATGTCTCGTTTCCTATTTTATTTTTTTAAATTTTTAATTGGTTTTTTTTTTTTGATTTTTATTTTTATGTGTTTTTATTAAAATTTTTTTTTTCTTCTTTGCTTATTCAAATTACCCATGTCCTTCTTTCTTGCAATTCCAGCAGATCCAGGGGTTCGATAGTCCGGCCAAGTCGACGGAAGAAGTCGTATCCGGATATTCTTCCACGACTGGCTCCTGTATTTCGTGGACTCTGGCCTGGTTCCAAGGGGATGGTCTGGTGGCTTTTCGCGTGTCTTGCACTTGCACTACAAGTCGACGTAGTTCGTCCATAGTAAGTACTGAGTAGAAACACAATTGTTGCTGTGTGCTACCCACCAGATTTCCGCGCACCAGAGCCACAAATTCGGACTCAATCATGGGAGCGCTCAGCAGTGAACGAAGCTCCGTCATGTCTTGTTCGAAGGACATAAAGGGCTCGTGTGGCGCTTGTGGTCTACCAAGCATCTGCTTCCGCAACTCCCAATCCGTGCTGCGCTCTCCCCAGACCTGCAAGAATGCTATCTTCAGGGTATCCCAAGACGAGTTGTTATTGGACCGACGCCACAACCAATACCACTTGTTGTGCCTACCATCCAGCAGCAGATGGAAGCCCTGCGTCAGCAGATCTAAATTGTCGCGCAAGTCGCTCATCGCGAGAGTCTCGGCCCGAAAAATCAGCTCCTCTGCGCGTAGGAGTTGGCTATCCCCGTTAAAACGCAGACGCCAATGTCTTAATGGGCTGTAGGAATTTCTTGTTCGATGATTAGGGCCGTGGCTAACGCGATCGCTGACCGACGCGGCCGCTCCGGTCCGCTGATCTGCCCTCCCAGCACGCGATTCTTCCTCTGCCGCCGAATAATGGGCCCCCACCGGTCTCTGAGACGCCTGCTCTTCCCGAAAAACCCTTCTCATCAACTCTTTTAGTTGTTCCACTCCCAGTTCAGTTCGTACCACTGGTGAACGTGTACGCCCTAGCGCTGGGTTCGCCGTAGCCGGGATACCTGCGTCGTGTATATCGGACCAACGTGGTCGTTCGCCTACTACCCTTTCTGGTGTTTGTGGGATTGGATTCGCGAGCTGGTTCACCCCCTGCTCTTGACCAATTGAACCGTCAGGGGCGTGAAAGACCCCACCGCCGACCGTTTCCAGCGGAAAATCTAGATTCAACCGCCTTGGTGAAAGTCCGCCGGCCGCTGACTTAGCTCCGCTGCGTGTCACGGCTCCGGTTCTGGCTGTGGCGCCCTCCACGCCCCTAACTGTCCAATAGTCCTGCGGTTCGAGTGCTTGGCGACAATTGGGACACGTTTTGTGGCGCAGCACCCACTCTTCCACACAATGCAGGTGAAAAGTGTCCCACATTTCGTCCGCGCTTCGTCTTCGCCCCCACGATATGTTGGCATATCGTACACATTTCGTCATTTCGCCCCAACGGCAGTGGCAGTGGCATGACTAAAAGACTATGTGAGTACTACGAAGTGAGTCAAATCGAAAGAGCGAATGCAAATGATTGAGTGTGATTGGACGAATGATCTATGTTTGAATGAACGATTGAGTGTAGGATCGACTGTCAGCTGAATGAACGAAAAAAGAAATTATAAATGTATGAAACGATTGTGCAAATGCTCGAACGAATGTATCGAAAAAAAATGAATGAGTGATAATTAAAGTTGTGAACTGTGTGTATGAGAAGGGGAAAACAAAATTATGTATCCGATGATTGGTATATAAAAAAACTGTGCGATTCGATGAGTGAATGTGTGGATGAACGTATGTTGCGGATAGAAAAATGAATGGATGAAAAACTGTATGCGTAGTTTGAATTTTTTTGAATGGGTGATTGAACGAAAAAAAATTTTTTTTTTTTTTTTTTTTTTTTTTCAACACGACGAACGAATGAATGTAAAACAAAAAGAACGAACGAATGAACGTATGAAAAAAAATGAATGAACTAATTGGTGTTTGTATGATTGTATGTAAAAAAAAAAGAATGAACGATCGAATAAATGTGTGAATGAGAATGTGTGAATGCTTGAACGAATGAAAAAACGATTGAATGTTGTAATTATATTTTGTATGAATTCAAAAAAAAAATTAACCCTTACGTTGTCGCAACCTTTCCCCTCCCCTCATATGCAGATCAAATCGCGAAGCCGATCTTGATCTTTCTCGCTCCATCGGGAAAATCCGGAACGCGATAAAATTGCAAAGAAAAAAAATTTGGGGAAAAATTAGCAACACAAAAATAAATCAAAAATCAGAAAAATAAAACTACGTTAAAATCTGTCATCAAAAGACTTAGAAAAATTTTAAATACAAAAAAAAAACTTTACGTTATTTCAAAAAAAAAATTAATCTACTTTATAAAGGTACTCTAAAAGGAAGGATAAGGAATTAAGGTACTTAACAAATTTCGACGAAATTTCCTATCATCAAACTCACCAATATTTTACAAGTATTTGTCCCAATTGTCTGACGACACGCCCGCCAAGACAGGGCATGCCCAGCACTCAAAAGGGTACTTGCAAAACAAAAGTGGAATGAATCAGGAAAATTAAGTTTTGTCACAACTTACATCCCTCCATCCGACATGCAGACAATGTTTCCCTTTCCTATGGAACCGATTTGGCGCCTAAAGGTTGCCAACACGGTTCGTCAATAGGATCGTTCCGCATTGACCACATACAAGATTTTCAGGATGATTTGCTGTTGAAGTTCGAAAAGCTTGAACACTTGGACTGTTGCCGTTCAGGCGAAAAAAATGATGTCGCAGAACGACGAAATTAAGTCCTTTTGCCCACCAACTTTTTTGCACGGAATTTTTCTGTACTCGCGCGTGTTGAAGGGCTACGCTTTGTGCTCGAAGCGTAGCTTAGGCTAGCCCCACGTTGATCGCTATTTGTTGTGTTTGAGTCCTTGGAAAAACTATTTTGACTTGAGAAAGTCAAAATAGTCGAAGGATGGGTAAAGGTTCGGGACAGAATGGGCCAATTCCTCCTACGTCTGAACTGGTGGCTGAAGTAGAACGGAAGCGACACGCTTGCTGGCGGCCGGGACTAGCTGCGGCAGTGTGGGGTGGTTCTTGTTCTACCTCAGACCATAAACCCTAGACCTATACAACAAAAATTTCGTGTCGGCTTACTCCAGGGTATTTAAAATTGGAATATCTTCCCAATAGGTCGTGAAAGACCAAGAAGCGGTGGAGTTGCGCGACTTCACGATTTGTCAGGGCGCTTAGGTGTAAGTAGCGCCCTGTTCTGCCCACCCTACCTCAGCCACGACTGTCCTCAAAACATTTTAGCGTCGTGGCCCCTTATTGAGGTTCGGGCTAAGGGAGCTAAACGCTCGGGTTCATTCTATTAGGCTCTTTCTAGCCGTTAAACATCATGAAAAAAAAAAACAAATCAACCCAAAAACAAAACCATACTAGGTCTCAAGACAAAAAAAAACTGCTGAAAAAACGCACCCCAAATGAAATAAACAAAATGTAAGGAAAGAAAATGTTTATAAGTATATTTATATGAAAATACGGACTCACCCCATAATAATTGATGTGATCTCGATTTTTTTTCTCTTGTAGTTTGTTAAATTTTTTTTTTTGGATTAAATTTCTAATAATTATTTAATTCATTACTTTTATTATTTTCCGTCCGTCGGTCCTGTCATGTCTCGTTTCCTATTTTATTTTTTTTAAATTTTTAATTCGTTTTTTTTTTTGATTTTTATTTTTATGTGTTTTTATTAAAATTTTTTTTTTTTTTCTTCTTTGCTTATTCATTTTTGTTTTGTATTTTTAAAATTTTTTCCGTTGAACCAATTTATTTCGTATTTTTAATGTTGTTTTTTAAAAAAAAAATTCATTTTGTTTTAAAAAAAAAATTCATTTTGTATATTTAATTTTCACTAATTTAATTTTTCCTTTTTTTTTCTCGCAAAATTTTCTTTTTAATTATGTTAAGATATCCGCCATTTTAGTACGAAGCAAAACGTCAACTCATTTCTACAACAATCCCCGATACTTTACACCAACGGATTTCGCGCCGCTATCGCAAAAAAATTAAATCACCACCGAACGTATTTGCGATACGTTTTCATTTTCGAGTTGTCATAAAATTCAGAGAAACTACACAAAACCTCGATGCCAGCAGAATTCCGCCACTATATCTTTTCTTCTTTTTCTCCTTCGTTCAAGCCCTCTATGCAATGTCGACACGCAGTTTTCTTCCTTTGTACCCGGAAAAAAAAAATTCTCAATCCGCCCCGCGAAAAAAACCTCACATTTCCCGTAAATTCCTCCGAATTCCCGTACACGTTACTTTTACTTCCACTTCGAGAACAATTTCCGACACTCGATCACTAAAAAAAACCGTCTTTTATCTCTAGAACGCAAGTTGCAAAAGAAACTGATCTGCGTGCTGTCGTGTACTTCACCACTCTTTTTCTTTCTTCCACCTCCAACGACGCGCTTTTTGCGCCAAAACTCTCAACTCCACGCACACCAACCCAAAACCATCTCTCTTCCCGTGAAGTTGGTCGCAGTCGAGCTGATGCGATCACAATTCATCGCAGGGTTGAATTGTAATCGCAACAGCTCCACATGGACCTTTTAACTTTCTGACAGCGCGACACCACTCTGGGACACGATTGTGCCACGAAATTTCCGGAATCGTACATTTCATTACCGCCCAAAATTATTGTTAAAATTTAGTTTTTAAAGAATACAACAATTGGAGTCGAGCGAGCACTCAAAAGTTCATTCACCACTAATTTCACTGTCAACTCAACGAAATTATGCCAATTTACCAAGAAATCCCATCCCTGCACCCGAACGAAGTTCGAAAATTTTAATGCCAACCGGCTGTCAAAATTTGTGTTGATTGCTCGAACCCTGACCGAAACGTCAAGCGAATGATTTTTGTTTTTAAAAGAATTCCGATTACGTTTCAACGTTGAAAGTGAACTTAGATGTAATTAAGATGTGGAGCTTAAATCCTGCCGACAATACTAGCATCAGACGTTTCGCTTTCCGTGACCCGTACGGTTCCAAATCAGGTGCTCCCCGACAATCTCACCGATCATCATTTAGCCGTGCACGGGATGAATCAATTCCTCGATCACCTAAACAACAACTCAAAATTGGAGTTTGTATCATTGGTAAGTGAGCCGAATTTAGTCGTACGATTCGACACGACAACCCAACATTTATTTCTTTTTCCTCGAATATTAAACAGTTGAGAAAATATTTCGAAGCTTATACCTCCCATTTATATGGAAAAATTGCCCATGATTTTCGAAATGTAGAACCGGAAATGAGCACCTTATTATCAACCAAACCGATCGCCATCAAAGTTTATCATGTCTTTCATAATGAAATTAAGAGAGAATCGAAAATTTACCGAGCTCCGAATCGTAAAAATACACACGAAACGCCCTACAACAGTCAGCTGACGAAAATGTGTCTACCATATCTGGTAGTTTTTTTTCCCACCAAGTGGAGACTTCCAACTTTACCATTCGTCAATAGACAAATATCAAGCGGTGGTGATACTCGTAAAATTCGTGTCCATGAGCGTAATTTTTCATGAGAAGGAGAAAGGTAGAAGATTGGTGTGTAGTAGAAGTAAGATGCAAGGGTCTCTAGTACCAAAAGAAAGAGACTGAAGAACAACAGTTTGTAGAGCAAGTGAGATGCAAGAGATTCAAGTTTCATATTTCATGTTGCTGATTGGTAAAAGGCTACTACCATTTAAATTTCCATCATTTAAAACAATCAGATTTCATTACGGTAAATCTCGTTATTAGCCATTCCATATACTTCCATGACAAATATACCATGTGCTCTGGTGGCAAATTTCGGAACTATATATGGTATACAAAAAGTGGCAGTTGCAAGTTATTTTCAGACAAAAATGAGATTGAGCTACAAAATGTTACTTCAAGTGAACTTAAATTATTGTTATAAATGAATAAGGAGGACATATGTATCATATCATATCAAAAACAAATTTTTTTTAAGAAATCAATTTAAAGTACTAAAATAAAAGAAAAAAGTATTGAAAAAACGGTCTTCATTCTTTTCAAATAATTTAATAATTATTTCATATTTCTTTTTCCTGGAATATTAAACATTTGAGAAGTTATTTCGAAGTTTATACCTCCAATTCATATGGAAAAATTGTTCATTTTCTGACTTCGTTGTGCGGGATTGAGCCCATGATTTTCGAAATGTAGAACCGGAAATAAGCTCCTTATTATCAACCAAACCGATCGTCATCAATCTTTTATGGTGATTTCTTTTCTGCAAGAAAGTGTGACCCGTTTCTGCCCTCAATTTTTGTTCTAGAAGTTCCGCTGTTCTATTCTCAATTTTTTTTTGACCTGCTAGAAAAAGGGGTTTGAGTCCGTGGCTAAAATTGACCTGAAAACTCGCATTTCTTGCCCCGAAAATTTCGGCGGTGCTACTCCTTTAACCTCAAATGTGCGTAAGAAACGATGAAAATAAGAAAAAAATATCCTACGACACAGCGGCAAACGATTTAAAAGCATAAATTAAACTGTCCAACGGGTCATACGGTAATTAGAAATCATACGGAGTGTAGTGTAAATATATTTAAATTTTGATAATAGCTTTTTGACCTGAAAGCGTTCTATTGTAAATTGACCTGTCGGACGGAACTGTCAAAAAAGAGGGCAGAACTGCAATAATTTTGCATCTTTACAGGTCACATTTTTTTTGAGAAAAGAAATCACCATTAGTGATTTCTTTTCTGGAAAAAAATGTGACCCGTTTCTGCCCTCAGTTTTTTTCTAGCAGTTCTGCCGTTCTATTGTGGGAAAAAATTGACCTGCTAGAAAAAGGGGTTTGAGTCCGTGGCTAAAATTGGCCTGAAAACTCGCATTTCCCGCCCGAAAAATTCGGTCCTTTAACCTCGAATGTGCGACAACATAAGAAAAATATCCTATGACAACAGCGGCAACCGATTTAAAAGCATAAATTAAACTGTCAAACAGGTCATACGGCAATTAGAAATCATACAGAGTGTAGTGTTAATATATTTAAATTTTAATAATAGCTTTTTGACCTGAAAGCGTTCTATTGTCAATTGACCTGTCGGACGGAACTGTCAAAAAAGAGGGCAGAACTGCAATAATTTTGCATCTAAACGGGTCACATTTTTTTTCGGAAAAGATATCACCATTTATTATGTCTTTCATAACGAAATTAAGAGAGAATTGAAAATTCACCGAGCTCCGAATCGTAAAAGTACACACGAACCCCCTACAACAGTCAGCTGGCGAAATTGGGGAGATTTCCAACTTTGCCATTCGTCAATTGAGTTGAGAGCTCTTCAAGACTGGTAAATTTGGAAAAGAATTTCGTGTGGCATTGAGAGATGGAACCGTGTGCTCTGGCGGCAAAAATTAAAAGTGGTAGACCCATATATAATCCAAAATGTATGGTAGAAGCTTACTAAACTTAATAATTCACTATATTTTGCGCGATATATACGTTTTTTCACTTCAAAACCCGACGTAAATATTTCCGTTATGAAAATAAGCAGCGATAAAAAACTGAACTGTCAGATTTCATATCAGTCCAACACTTTTAATTTTTCCGCTAGGGGGCACTTATCCAAATTTACCATCTTATCCAACTTTATTCGGTTATATGGCATTTGCGTCTTCTCGGGGTGTGCACTGCACACTCAGTTACCGCAGCAAAAACTCCTGCACCGAAAGTTGCATACAAAAGTCATACCATTCTCATATCGACACACCGCCAACTTAAACTCAGGCCGCGCACATATGACAGTTCGTCATGAGAAATGCCTCGATTTTGCCTCGATTGGTGACGTCATGGCTCGATCTCCATACAAAATCTTCACTCATCGAGGGGAAATCGAGGCATTTTCGCTCTTCGAAAATTCAGTTGCGCGGCTTATGATGACAACGAAAATACCGTTGACGAAAAAGATGAAGCCAAGCTCAACTATGGTGTGCTTACACTCACCCATGAGGCTCGCCTTGAGGCGAGAAGCTACCCCCATCACGCCATTGCAACCGGTTTTGGTTGACCGTATTCTTTGCTGTGTTAAAAGCAATTTACACTTAACATGCCTCTGCGTCGCAACTTGCCTATAAGTGCGAAAGGTGCGAAACGACAGAAATACGATGGCGTTTAGAATTGCGATTTTATCAAACGATTCGTTGAATTAACCAAAAAGCCGAAACTACGCTGAGAGAAGGGCAGAATCAATTCCGACAACAGACCGTAACGTTTAGAGTTGCGATAGACCGATTGGTTGAATTACCCAAATAGCCCAAGCTACGCAGAGAGAAGGGCAGAAGTTTTCAATCCCGTCCAGTCCGTCTTTTAAATAACCCAACAGTGCAACTACCCTGAGGTTTCAAGAAGAACAAGAAGATAGTTTTTCTCAAGAAAATATAACGTAAACGTAAAAGTAAATTGATTTTTTTTTTAATATTTTAATTGTTGATTGGTTTTTGCGGAGCTCATTAAGTTTTAAGACCTTGATATTGCTTTGACGGTGGTTCATTAATCAAATGTGTTAAGCAAATGTGGAACCTTCTCCCAGAGTGGCCGACGGTATTTCAATACAAACAAGTATGGCCGCGGTGGCAATTCAGAAAATACAATTTTGGTCAAATAGTCCGTTGGATTGGTTTAAGATATTAGACAGCCAGTTTAATCATGCAATTAACATGTTAAATGCTAATGAATGTGCACAGGCCATGGATATTATTGAAAATGTTCCTCAAATGATTCTTCGTTTCGGAGAATCGGAAGCCTCAAAGTTGCAAAAACTTTTAACAGGTTTAGATTTAGGGGACATGAAACCATAAGCGCGCCGTGGCCTAAAATTTGACAGGGGCCAGGGGCCGAATGGCTCAGAGCATACGACTTTTTCCGAAAGGCACACATGCTTTTCATACAACTTCGTCCTTTTTGTGTTTACAGGTTGGGTAATCGTACGAATGATTAGTCTTAGGCTACGACTTTGAAATGTTAATACGCTTTTTTTCCAATGATGATTTGATTTGATCAATTTCTTAACAGGCATAAGGATAAATTGTCTTTAAGAAAACCGATGGGAACATCATACTCGTATGCTTCTGACCATGGACTTAATAGCGAAGTAGTTTAAAAAAATGTTTGACATCTTTTACTACGGCCCCCAGGGGACCATATGTATTACCAACACATTATCTGAAATTGTTAAATTGGAGGCGCTTAAATGCACGAAAATTTTCATATCTTTTAATTTTATAAGTGCGACGCGGTTAAGTACGGAAATACGTGTAAGCGCATAGAATTTGAGACGACCATGTGCACATGTAAGGCGCTGTACACATTGCATACGACCGAACGAATTTTCCAATCCGATTTTTCGTTTTTCGAAATCTGTGAAATTTTTAGTTATTGAAAATTAGTTATAATCATAAATTATAACATTTTGAAGAATATCATGAAAGAAAATCCAAAGAAATTTGTTGTTTTAATTTTTAATAAAACGAAAAATGAATCCGTCGTACGACAAAAAATATTCGTACAGACAAACGAACTTTTTTTCAATATTATCAATTAAAATCGAAAGCCCAGGAAATTTTCTCTTACGATATTCTTAAAAATGTTATAATTAACGATTTCAACCAATTTTCGAATAGCTGAAGACTTGACAAAACCAGAAAAACGAAAATTCCTATCGGAAAATTCAACGCCTAAAACCTATTTTTACTTTCTTTTTTATCAAGCACAATTCGACCCATTAACAATTTCAGTAAAGACGGATTGCCCGAAAATCAGACGTTTTAGGCGTTGGTCATCATGTTTAAATCGAATCACTCGTTGCCATTTCGTTTGCGAAATGAGAAAATTTTTTTCGGTAAAATCGACAGCCTTTATACAACCATTGGACGATGGTATTATTTGCACTTTTGAAGTACAGATATTATCGACAACAAATATCCGACAATTCTGGCCCTGGAACAAGGATTTCTCCAATGCTTTGGAAAATCTTTAGACGTCTAAGGCCCGTTACTAAGAGATCTTGGTAGTTAGTTTCACCAACAATAATTAAAAATTGTTTTCGTAAAGCTGGATTTACTTACAAACCTTTGCAGGAATTCCATGATATTGAAGAGGAAATCATTGAATTTCCTATACCCGAGGATCAAAAAGGATCAAAAGAAATAGATAATATGTATTTTGTGTTCAGAAATCAAATTATAATTATATATTTTAGCAAAAACTAATAATTTCACTACACTGATAAGTGCACACAAAAAACCTGCACCATCGGTATGTACTTTTCTGTGTTCTACTGTACCCCGGCTTACCGATGCACCTTTCGGCACATCACCATACACAAAATTCACTGCAAAAATTTATCAAATTAGCATTTATTCAGATAACTTTTACGAAGAATATGGTAAACATTAACAAATACTATAGCCGCAGATTGGCATTTTTTACAGAATTGGAGAGTATAAAATTGAAATCAGTTAAGATTTATAATTTAAAAAACTGATCATTTGAAAACTTACTCAACATACAACATGTAACAAGGCTTGAAACCATAGAGGCCTAGCTCACATATAGTCGGAGAGCTCGAGACAAAAAATCGCAACAGTTTTGAGAAAGCTAATATTTTGGTATTTGGTTACATTTAGGGTGTATGTAAATAAACTAGAGTCAGCAGGTCTGACGTCGGGACACCTGGCTTGGGTGACCTGTCAAAGATGTCAAAAAAATCGAAAAATTTAACAGTTTTGAGAAAGCTGAAAATTTGCCAACACCTAGTTTTTACAATGAAAAACTGAAAATCAATGGTCAGACACCACAACAGTGGGACCCACCCAGTCAGCAAAGATGTCAAAAAAATCGAAAAATTTAACAGTTTTGAGAAAGCTGAAAATTTGCCAAAACTTGGTTTTTACAATGAAAAACTGAAAACCAATGGTCAGACACTCCAACAGTGGAACCCACCCAGTCAGCTTCCCCGCTAAGGTGTTAAATCGAGTACGTGCGATTTCTCTTACTATACGCGTTATAACCATGCAAGAGTTTTGAGAAAGCTGAAAATTTGCCAAAACTTAGTTTTTACAATGAAAACCTGAAAAACAATCGTCAGACACCCCAACAGTGGGACCCACCCAGTCAGCCCCCCCCGCAAAGGTGTTAAATCGAGTATACGTGCGATTTCTCTTACTTTGCGCGAAATAGCCATGCAAGAGTTTTGAGAAAGCTGAAAATTTACCAAAATTTAGTTTTTACAATGAAAAACTGAAAAACAATTTTCAGACACCCCAATAGTGGGACCCACCCAGCCAGCCCCCCGCAAAGGTGTTAAATCGAGTACATGCGATTTCTCTTACTATGCGCGTTATAACCATGCAAGAGTTTTGAGAAAGCTGAAAATTTGCCAAAACTTAGTTTTTACAATGAAAAACTGAAACCAATGGTCAGACACCCCAACAGTGGGACCCACCCAGTCAGCCCCCCCGCAAAGGTGTTAAATCGGGTACGTTCTGTTACTATGCGCGCAATAATCATGCAAGAGCTTTAAGAAAGCTGAAAATTTACCAAGACGTAGTTTTGACAATGAACAACTGAAAAACAATAGTCACACCCCTATAGTAGGACCCACCCAGTCAGCACCCCCGCAAAGGTATCGCAAAAAACGATTACGCGTGAACAACAATTTGCATGGATGGGTATAAAATACTCGTATGTAGGTACATTTTCTCTATGTTTCAATGCGCTGGTTCATTGAAGTTTTACTTACATATTTATATGAAAATATAATTCCGTATGGAAAATGTACAATACCTTAAAGTAATACTAGGTACTTAATTATATTATGACATAAACGGATCTTTTATATGTATTACGTGCATGTAACCGATATTTTCATAAGCTATATTAAATCGATTCTTACCAAATTTCAGCTTCCTTAAAACTCTTAGGCGTATTCTCCTTTACGGGGGTGCTGACTAGCTGGGTCCTACTGTTGGGGTGTTTGACAATTCTGTTTTTGTTTGTCATTGTACAAACTACCCCGTGGTGAGTTTTCAGCTTTCTTAGAACTCTTTCATGACACTAGTTTTGATTGTTGCGCGCATAGTAAGAGAAATTGCGCGTACCCGACTTTACACCTTAGCGGAGGTGCTGACTAGGTGGATCCCACTGTTGGGGTGTCTGACCATTGTTTTTCAGTTTTTCATTGTAAAAACTAAATTTTGGCAAATTTTCAGCTTTCTCAAAACTCTTGCATGGTTATTGCGCGCATAGTAAGAGAAATCGCACGTACTCGATTTAACACCTTTGTGGGGGAGGGGGAAGCTGACTGGGTGGGTCCCACTGTTGGGGTGTCTGACCATTGGTTTTCAGTTTTTCATTGTAAAAACTAGGTTTTGGCAAATTTTCAGCTTTCTCAAAACTCTTGCATGGGTATAACGCGCATAGGAAGAGAAATCACACGTATATTCGATTTAACACCTTTGCGGGGGGGGGGGGGCTGACTAGGTGGGTCCCACTGTTGGGGTGTCTGACCATTGATTTTCAGTTTTTCATTGTAAAAACTAGGTGTTGGCAAATTTTCAGCTTTCTCAAAACTGTTAAATTTTTCGATTTTTTTGACATCTTTGACAGGTCACCAAAGCCAGGTGTCCCGACGTCAGACCTGCTGACTCAAGTATTTTAACATACACTCTAAATGTAACCAAATACCAAAATATTAGCTTTCTCAAAACTGTTGGGATTTTTTGTCGCGAGCTCTTGGACTAATAGGGCACATTTACAACACACTTGAATTAATACACTGAGAGTTGTAGGTTGCCAATTACGAGTTCAATCGGAACGAGTGAACTCCGAACGTTACTCGTATCGTGTTCTCGTGTTAAGATCCCATACGAGTAAAGTCGGACAGTGCTCAACTTGTCCGAGTAAGGTCCGATATTTCAATATAAAGTTAACTCGAGTGGTTTTGGTTAACTGATAGCTAAAATAATGTTTCGTATTTCAATATGAGATAACCTACAAAGTGTTAGTACGAGGGGCATTCGAAAAGTAACTTAAGTCGGCGAGAAAACACTTGATTTTTGGAAAAGTTTTTATTTATTTTTCAACATGTCTCATTGTAACTCAATACACTTTTCCCAACGATGCTCCAGCTTCTTTAACCCTTCCGTATAATACGTTTTTGACAACTCCTCAATATGGGCCTCTGTGACAGCACTGACCCATATCATTTTCCTGTCAATGATTTTTTCAAATTGGGAAACAAGAAAAAGTCGCAGAGGGCCAGGTCTGGACAATAAGGTGGGTGTGGAAGCAACTCGTAGCGTAATTCAATTAATTTTTGAAGTAACGGCACGATTTCACGTTGTTCCGGAGTCAGCAAACGCGGCATCCATCTCGCCGATACTTTTGACATACCCAAATGCTCATGTAGGATTGTCCAGACGCTATTAGCTGAGATGCCCACAGCCTCTACTATCCCGAACACCTTCACTCGTCAATTGGCTAATACGATATCATGTACCTTATTGATCATTTCTTGGTTTGTGGCAGTTTTTGGACGTCCAGGGCGGGGTTCATCATCGATGCTAGTACGGCTACGCTTAAATTCGTTTACCCAGAAACTGATAGTTGGTAACGAAGGAGTAGATGTGCCATGAAGTTCTTGCAAAATCTGCTGAATTTCGGTCGCTTTCTTCCCCGCCAAATAAAAATGTTTTATCACTGAACGAAATTCTTTTTTTTTCATTTTTAAAAAACACTAAACACGTCGTATTTAATCCACCACCAAAACAAAACTAAGCATCCAAAATGGCTAAAATTTTGACAACACTCATACAAAAGACTGAACTTTACAGCCATCATAAACTTTTTGATATACGCGTGCTCTGTGTGTTTGACTTAAGTTACTTTTCGAACGCCCCTCGTAAAAGCGAGTTTCAAGTTAACTCATACTTCAGGTATCAGTTAACTTCTGCTTATATTTTACTGTCAGTTGTCTGTTGATAACCTTAAAAATTTTTAAGTAATTTCTATTTTGACTGTAATTGTTTCTGTTTGTTGAACTTTTTTATCATTAATAAACTGGTAACCATATTTACTTACTTAAACTGTTGAGTATACTTACTTACATACAATTTACAAACTTAAAACCATACGTTTTTGGAAATACGCTTAACAAGTTAACTGTCAGTTAACTCTGTTATGAATTACGAAGGAATACCAGCGCCAGTGCGCACAAATCTACCTGTGGTACGAGCCGAACTTGAAGTGGGCCAATTAGTGGAATTGGTCAGGACGGTTTCGAGGGAGGAGCATACGTTACAAGAACCAGTGGGGGCCCATTATTCGACAGCGGATAGAAGCTCGCGTGCCGGGAGGATAGTTCAGCGGATCGAAACAGCCGCTGGGGCCAGCGATCGTGTTTGGCAAAGCCCTATCTATCGACAAAGAAATTCCTGCAGCCCATTAAGGCATTGGCGTCTTCGTTTTAATGGAGATAGTCAATTCCTACGCGCAGAAGAAATGGTTTTTAGGGCTGAGGCTCTCGCGATGAGCGACTTGGGCGGCGACTTAGATCTGCTGACGCAAGGCTTTCATCTGCTGCTGGATGGTCGGCCCAACGAATGGTACTGGTTGTGGCGTCGATTCACCACCAATGCGACATGGGGTACCCTGAAGGATGCATTCGTGCAGGTCTGGGGTGAGCGAAGAACGGATTGGGAGGTGTGCAAGCAGATGCTTGACAGACGGCAATCTCCAAATGAACCCTTCTTGTCTTTTGAACAGGACATGATGGAGCTTCGCACATTGCTGCGCACTCCCATGATGGAGTCCGATTTCGTGGACCTGGTGCGTAGTAATCTAGTAGCCAGCACACAGCAACAAATGTGCTTCCACTCAGTCCTAACAATGGACCAATTACGTCGGCTTGTCCTTCAAGTGGAAGACACGCGCAAGGCTACCAGACCATCCCCTTGAAACCAGGCCAGAATTCACGAGGAGCCAATCGAAGAAGAACATACGGTTACGACTTCTTCAGTCGACTTGGCCGGACTAACGAACCCCTGGACTTGCTGGAATTGTAAGCGGGAAGGGCACGGATATCGTGACTGTTCGGAGGCCATAAAGAGCATCTTCTGCTTTGGATGTGGGCGGGCTGGCGTTCTAAAGCCCAACTGCATCCATTGCAAGGCGGGAAACGGTCGAAGGGACGGAAGAACAACAAGTTCCTCTCGTTCGAGTACGGCAACACGAACTATAGTTCGACACCCTGATTCCAATTCCCAATTTAATTTAGAAATTCCTATTAAAGAAACTTTAACTAATTTTTCAACCCCTACAAATACCTCTCCAAATTTTAATACCCTACCTACAACATTTTCCGAACCCAATCCCCATCCTTTTAACGTAAAATCATCCAAACCCATTTCCCCGACGATCAATACTCCGCACGTCAAAATTTTAACAAGACCAAGCGATGAGACGGAGCCGGCTGTTTCCCGGCTTGAAGATGAACTCATCGCAGATCAAAGTCCAAGACGACATTCCCACCATCCTCTCAAGCCATACCATCTTCGGCTAAAGGAGTATATGGAGGCGCGGGAGCGAATTTTTAGACCTACTCCAGTCGCAAGGGTTGATCAGGTATCAGCACTAACGAGTGGATCCGGTCGCAGGAAATCAATCGCGCGCCTTCGTATATTCTGGAGAATGGTGCGTGAAAAAAAGAAAGCGATTCTCTCTACCACCATTACGAATCCGTTGGACATACGTCCGTACGCCATGGTATCCTCGTACTGAGTGGACGTTGAAGGACTCCTAGATAGTGGGGCGAGCATCAGTTGCCTGGGGGCTAACGCTCTACAACGTCTCCATGATGCACACGTGAATTATCGACCGGTCTGACAAGAGGTCAAGACCGCTGATGGCGCAGCACAAAAGGTACTTTGGATAATTCGAATAGAACTTGTCCTTTAGATAACTTTGCATTAAGGACTACTCTTTTGGATCTTGGAACGTTCGCTCCCTTTACAGAACAGGTGCACTGCGAGAGCTTCTTCATGAAGTTTCAGGATACAACATCAACATTCTGGCGGTCCAAGAAACGAGATGGCTTGGATGTGAGGTTAATGACTTGCGGACACACACAATACTAACCAGTGGAAAAGCTTCGGGAAGCAGGGAATTTGGAGTAGCTTTCGTGGTAGATATAAAATTTAAGAACTTAATCACCGACTTCAAACCCGTAAACGAAAGACTGTGTGCGATCCGCATAAAAACAAAATTTTTCAATGTATGGCTGGTAAACTGTCACGCTCCAACAGAAGAAAAGGATGATGCAGTGAAGGACATTTTTTACAACACCCTAGAACAAACATTTGACTCTTTGCCATATAACGACATAAAGATACTTCTAGGAGACTTCAATGCTAAAGTTGGACAAGAGGAGACACATAGAGGAACCACAGGAAGGCACAGTCTCCATAACACCACCAATGACAATGGACAACGTCTAATCGACTTCGCTACCAGCAAAAACTTAGTTGTAAGCTCAACATGCTTCCCCCATCGCAACATTCATAAAAGAACGTGGTCATCTCCGGATGGTCGCACTTTCAATCAAATTGACCACGTTCTGATCGAGAGAAGGGCTGCGACCAGCATTCTAGACGTAAGATCTTTTCGCGGAGCAAACTGCGACTCCGACCACTATCTCGTAAAAGTGAAATATCGATGTCGAGTGGCATTATGCGGGTACTCCAAAAAGGGCAGGGCACCCAAATTTAACATCGATAAACTAAAGGACGAGACTGTCGCGTCAGCCTATAAGTCAGCGCTACAAAATCACTTTGAAACATCACGAACTGAAGAAGTGACAACCATCGACCAAGAGTGGACACAGTTGAGAGATGGAATCAGAACGACAGCAGAAAAGATCATTGGATTAAAATCTCAGCAGAAACATAATGACTGGTTCGATGATGAGTGTAGTGACGCAATAACGAAAAAGAATGAAGCTCACAAGGCGTACATTGAAAGACCGACGAGAGCCAAAAAAGAAGGATACGACGAGCTTAGGCGATTATCAAACAAAATCTGCAGACGAAAGAAACGAAAACACAACAATGACATAATTATAAACCTAAATACTGACATGAAGTCACATAATCTACGATCCGCATATACTGCCGTCAAACAAATAAGACAAGGCTATAAGCCACGAACAAACCTCTGTAAAGACAAGGAAGGAAATATCCTTAGTGACGCAGAACAAATTAAACAAAGATGGGTTGAATACTTTAAAAAGCTGCTGAACCCTAACAGAGTGACGACCACCGACCCAATTATAACATCAAGTGCACCATCGGATGAGCAGACATCAACTACGGTACCCACTATCGGAGAAGTGGAAGCAGCCCTGCGCGACCAAAAAATACATAAATCACCCGGAGTTGATGCAATACCAGCAGAGCTCCTAAAGGGAGGCGGTCCATACCTCGCCAACCTCCTACACAAAATCGTGACAAAAATTTGGATGGAAGAAAAAATACCCGTCGACTGGCGCCAAAACATTATATGTCCAATCTACAAGAAAGGAGATAAATTGCGATGTGAAAATTACAGAGGCATATCATTGTTGTGTACGTCCTACAAAATACTGACGAAAGTAATTCATAATCGATTAAAGCCTTATACAGAAAGTATTATCGGCGAATACCAAGGTGGTTTCAGAACCGGACGATCTACTATTGACCAGATATTCTCAGTCAAACAAGTGCTAGAAAAATGCTGGGAGTATAACATTGACGTGCACCAGATCTTCGTGGACTTCAAACAGGCATACGATAGTATAGATCGTAATGTACTATATAAAATAATGCTCGACTTTGGAATCCCATCAAAACTCGTCCGATTAACAAAAATGACCATGACTGACACTGAATCCCAAGTAAGGATACAAAACGAGCTAACCCAAAGCTTCCGAACAGAATCCGGCCTGAAGCAGGGAGATGGACTCGCTCCCATGCTCTTCAACCTTGCCCTGGAATATGTCATCAGAAAGGTACCCGTTGATACCAGAAGTACCCTACTAATCAAGTCCACTCAACTAGTGGTGTACGCGGATGACGTAAACATCATGGCCAGATCTGTTCCAGACGCAAAGGAAGTCTTCCACTGTCTAGACTCAGCAGCAAAGGATGTCGGGCTAAGGGTCAATGAGAATAAGACCAAGTTCATGACCCAAACAAGAAGAAACGCGCCAACTAGACAAAATATGACCTTGGGGGACTACAATCTGGAGAACGTGGATCATTTCTCATACTTGGGATCACACCTTGTAAGAGACGGCAACGAACGGGACGAAGTAAATCAACGGATCACACTAGCAAATAAGGCATATTTCTCGGTTCTCCCGATTTTAAAATCGAAAAAAGTGCACAGGCTGAGCAAACTTCGCATATACAAGACCATAATAAGACCTGTGCTACTATATGCAAGTGAAACGTGGACTCTCACCCAAGCGTCTGAAAAATCAATAGACGCTTTTGAACGACGAATTCTTCGAAGAATTTTGGGACCAGTAAGAGAAGGCACTGAATGGCGTATTCGGTACAACAACGAGTTGTATAACATCTATGACGACCCAGCCGCATCGACTCTTATAAAATTCCGTAAGCTGCAATGGGCAGGTCATGTGGAGCGAATGGATGACGGAAGAATTCCCAAGCGCACATTGAAAGGTAGAGCCCATGGCAAGCGACCGGTGGGAAAACCGCGAAAAAGATACGAGGATTCAGTTGACGCAGATTGCAAATCACTTCTTAGATGCACAAACTGGAGGACGCGGGCGCTGAACCGAGATGACTTCAGACAATGTATCCTGCAGGCCCTGGCCCGATTTGGGCTGTCGCGCCATTGATGATGATGATGATGGTGCGTGAAAAAAAGAAAGCGATTCTCTCTACCACCATTACGAATCCGTTGGACATACGTCCGTACGCCATGGTATCCTCGTACTGAGTGGACGTTGAAGGACTCCTAGATAGTGGGGCGAGCATCAGTTGCCTGGGGGCTAACGCTCTACAACGTCTCCATGATGCACACGTGAATTATCGACCGGTCTGACAAGAGGTGAAGACCGCTGATGGCGCAGCACAAAAGGTACTTTGGATAATTCGAATAGAACTTGTCCTTTAGATAACTTTACAATCTCTTCAAAATCAATTAACTAGTATAACGAAAAAGTTATCGAAAATAGAACAAGCTATTCAATCAAATAAAAAAGACAACAAATTTAGATCAAAATCTAAAGATCGAAATGCAGAAAATTCAGAAGACGAATATTGTTATTTTCATGGACGTAATGGGTCAAAAGCCGTGTAGTTTTGAGGCGACAAAAAATTAGATAAGGTGTTAGTTGTGGCGGATTCTAACACTTGCTGTTTTTCAAATCGCCTTATAATTTTTAATTCATTGTCGAAGTTAAATTTTTTGATTTATAATGGAGCTGAAATTTCAGTCATTCCTAAGAAGCGTTTTTCTATGATAGAAAAAGATAACAGCAGCCAATTCAAATAGAATTGCAACTTATGGTCGTCAATCAATGACATTATCTCTATAATTACGTAGATATTTTAAATGGAGTTTTATAATTGCAGACATAGACAGACCTATTTGAGGTGCAGATTTTTTGCATCATTTCGGGTTAATAATAGATATTAAACGTGAATGTTTAATTGATCCTATAACTAAATTAAATTCGCTAGTCGGTACTATTTTTAATGGACCAGCACAAAATCTATCAGTTCTGTCTACTACTGATTTAGATTCAAGAATAATTAACTTGTTAAATATGTATACATAATTCCGATAATAATTCAGATAAATCAACGTCTGAGTATAAAGATTTTCATTCGGTAAATCATTATATTGAGACTAATTGCTGTCCAATCTTTGCTAAACCTCGACGTTTGTTTCCGGATAAATTAGCTATCGCTAAAAATGAATTCAATGAAATGTTGCAAAAAGGTATTTGTAGACCGTCTAGTAGCCCATGGGCTTCTCCTTTACATATGGTTTCAAAAAAGGATGGAAGTTGGAGACCGTGTGGGGATTATAGATTTTTAAACGCAAAAACCATACCTGATAAATTTCCCGTTCCGCATATAAATACAAGACTTTGCATTAAATTTATTTAATTGTACAATTTTCACAACTTTAGATCTGGAAAAGGCATAGCATCAGATCCCTGTGAATGAATCGGATATTCCGAAAACAGCTATCACTACTCCTTTCAGTTCATTCGAATTCTTAAGAATGACATTTGTTTTGCGTAATGCAGCTCAAACCTTTCAAAGGTTTATATCTTCCATTTTTAATGATTGAACCTACTGCTTTGTTTACATAGATGATATACTTATTGCTCCACATAACGAAGATGAGCATCTAAAGCATTTGGATGATAACAAATGTGTTTTTATGAAGAAAGAGATTGACTTCTTAGGACACAATTTAAATTCTAAAGGACTTCAACCCAAAAAGTCTAAAGTAGAAGCTATTGTAAATTATCCTAAGCCATGATAAATTTTTACAGAAGATTCATCCCGCAGGCTGCATCGGAACATTCAATTTTGGATGATTTAACCAAAGGCAGCAAGAAGAAACATGATAAAACCCCTTTGAGTTGGAGTTTGAATGCGTCTAGTTCGTTTGAAAGATGTAAGGGAATGTTAGCTTATGCTACATTATTATCTTTTCCTTCACAAACAGCGTATTTATCTTTAGCGGTAGACGCCTCGAATGCTGCTTTAGGTGCAGTACTACACATGGACGTCATTTCAGGGGGGCAGGGGGGGCAAATATTTTAATTGATTATGACACTAACCCTATCGACTTGGATCACCCTGTATAAAACTATAATGACAGCCAAGTAAATGAATTGGACTAGAGACAAAAAATTCTCTGTAATTTCGCGGCTGTGTTGGTGGCGTTCTTCGATCGGTTGATCGTAGGTTCCGGAAAACTCGGAAAAGCTAAACAAAAAAAGCGGAATCATAAAGAATTTCGCTGAAATTTTGCGGCTGTGTTGGTGGTCTTGTTCGTTTGGTTGGTTGTAGGTTCTGCAAAACTCCGAAAAGCAAAACAAAAAAAAACTGAATTATAAAGAAGAACACAAACTCGTGTAAGGTGTACTTAGCTCTAACGCATGTACTGATCAAAAATCTGAGATTTGGTTTTCATCAGTTTTTAATTTAATAAAAAAGTGTTTTAATTTTTCTCGCTTCCTATATTATTATAAGCAGTAGCCGGCAATTTTGTCTTACATTATACCTAAGTGCTGTTCGTTATTCTTTGCTTCGGCGGGCGTTCTGTTTATCTCAACTAAAAAAATCAAACAGCATTTTAATCTGTGAAGTTTGAACTAGTCTTGGAACTAGAATTATAAAAAAATATTGAACAGTGAATTTTTAGCAGCTTATTGAACTTTTTGTCGCCAATTGTAGTGTATTTTTACGACTTCTTCAGGTCGACAAAAAAAAAACGGTTTGACGAATCATAGTTATCCTAGTTTGGAGACTATATAGTAGTACTGAATAAGTTTCCTAAATTTCAAAGATATTCGTTCAATAGATTTTGAGATATTGTGTCTACCGATTTGAAAATATGGTTTTGAGAAAAACGCGACTAAACTTTACATTATATTCGAAACAACATAGGAGGTTAGTGAATATAACGCCCTGTAACTTCCGAACGGCTTCGAATATCGGAATATCACTCCGCCCACATATTCAACACTATATTTAGATGTAATTTAAGCAAAGAAAAAAAAATCGATTTTTGGAAACCGTCACACGGGATGACTGCCTTAAGTTATCAAAATTTATTAAAAATAACATACAAAATTTTTCCACTGAAACTGATCGAAAATAAAATAAATAATTTTATCTATTCTTGAATTTCTTCGAATTCTTCTAACATAGTAATTCTAAAGCCTCAGTTACAATGGTTCCGATCCGATCCGATCCGGAAAACGGAGAGTGTTGAGTTTCTCCATCCGACACACATCTAAAGGGAATTTCGGAAAGCCCAGTCACAATCATTCCGGTAATTAGCCGAGACACAAAACGGATAGGTAAAGTTGACCAACTTTCAACTTCGATCCGTTCCGACGGCAAGAGGTGAATTATTCAATTTCACCACCTCCTTCGCCGCACTAAAAATCACAATTACACCTCGATAATGTCACTTTGATGGATGTCGGAATGGAATCATTGTGACTGGAAAATTTTCTCATCCGAAGTTGCCGGATCGGATCGGATCCATTGTAACTGAGGCTTAAATCTTAAAGTCTCTAAAGTCTCGTGTACACTAGCACTTTCGACATTTCTTTCCATAACGTTTACATTAGCAAATTGCAACAAAATAGCTCTAGGAATCTGCTGTAACACGTGTTTTGCAAGTGGTTTTTGCGTTTTTCAGTTCAAAAATCTTGTAGTACTATTGTATGTTTATGAATATAAATAAACAATTAAAGTAAACATTTAAACGTTGCGACAAATGCACCTCCTACGTCAAAGTCAAATCAGTCTCAAAAAATATCGTCAGAAAATCGATCCCAACTTTCTTGCGAGATTCGATCTTCACGCAAGCATGTTCATTTACTTACTAATGTGCACGAGCCCTTAGAATATATTTAAATTTAATTTCTTCTTTTTATAATGTAACATTTGCAAATGGATGAAATTGACCGCTTGGAGTCAAAAATGTATTTCTTTAAGGTTTTTAGACTCTAGATGAAATCTGAGGGCTTAAGTTTAAGTTAGAAACGCATAGATCGGAGCCTCGAACAAGATAAAGTTATATATTGTTTCCTCCATGCATGAGAAATTAAAAAAAATTTAATATAAGGAAATGAGATATTTTTGTGTTTATATAACGAAGAAATTAAAAATAAAATAAAAATAGATTTCGGGGATTTACTTTGGTCTATTTCAGACTGATAATGTCAAAAAAATCAATACAGTCGTCGATGCATAACTTTTTGAAATGAAAGAGTGTACCACACCCAGATGAAACAAATAAAAAACAAATTCTTGATTCCGAGCAAACCATTAATGGTAGTAAGAAGCTAGACTCCCTCCAACCTGCGCAATCAGTTGATGCAATACCATCTACAAGTAAAAGTGTAAAAGATAAAGATCATTCAGAAGTATTACCAGAAAATGATGTGTCAATATATGTCTCACGTTTTTATCACGATGATCTCGTTCAGCCAATACTGAAGGAATACCCCCAGACAGCGAAACGCCGATTTCAATGCAGTACTTTGAACAATTTAAATGGATTGAATACTCCATTAATCAGAATGCTGTGTTTTGTTTTAGTTGTCCTCATTTTTGTTCCCAAATAGTTCGTAGTGGTGAAGGAAGCATTACGTTTGTTGACAAGCAAGGACGTCATTTGTTGGGGGGCTGGGAGGGCATTCGCCCCCCTCCCCCTGAATTTTGTATTTTCATATATTATATATAACATATGTATATATACATATAAAAATATATACATTCATAACATCTTGCCCCCCTCCTGGAAAAAACTGAAATGACGTCCCTAGTACTATAGCAACAATTTAAAGCCGTCTTGAGACCTTTGGGATTTTTTTCTAAAAATTTAAATGAAACCCAAGTTAAGTATAGTGCTTATGATAGGGAGTTATTAGCAATTTTCGCTGCCATTAAACATTTCAGTTACTTGTTAGTAGGTCGAAATTTTACGGTTTTTACAGATCACAAGCCTCTAATTTTCGCATTTCACCAAAATGCGGACAAGGCCTCTCCGAGGCAGCTTATAGTGATTTATTTTCTGGAAAAAAATGTGACCCGTTTCTGCCCTCAATTTTTTTCTAGCAGTTCCGCCGTTTTATTGTTGAAAAAAATTTGACCTGATGGAAAAAGGGGTTTGAGGTTAAAATTGCCCTGAAAACTCGCATTTCTTGCCCCGAAAATTTTGGCGGTGCAACTCAGTTAACCTCAAATGTGCGACAACATAAGAAAAATATCCTATGACAACAGCGGCAACCGATTTTAAAGCATAAATTAAACTGTCAAACGGGTCATACAGCAATTAGAAATCATACAGAGTGTAGTGTAAATATATTTAAATTTTCATAATAGCTTTTTGACCTGAAAGCGTTCTATTGTCAATTGACCTGTCGGACGGAACTGTCAACAAAGAGGCAGAACTGCAATAATTTTGAAATCACCACTAGACAATTATGGTGATTTCTTTTCTCAAAAAAAATGTGACCCGTTTCTGCCCTCAATTTTTGTTCTAGCAGTTCCGCTGTTCTATTCTCAATTTTTTTTTGACCTGCTAGAAAAAGGGGTTTGAGTCCGTGGTTAAAATTGACCTGAAAAGTTGCATTTCTTGCCCCGAAAATTTCGGCGGTGCAAGTCCTTTAACCTCAAATGTGCGTAAGAAACGATGAAAATAAGAAAAAAAATATCCTACGACACAGCGGCAAACGATTTAAAAGCATAAATTAAACTGTCCAACGGGTCATACGGTAATTAGAAATCGTACGGAGTGTAGTGAAAATTTAATACAATTTTGATAATAGCTTTTTGACCTGAAAGCGTTCTATTGTAAATTGACCTGTCGGACGGAACTGTCAAAAAAGAGGGCAGAACTGCAATAATTTTGCATCTTTACAGGTCACATTTTTTTTGAGAAAAGAAATCACCATTAGATTTTATCGGTCCATTTTCTACTGATTTACGACACATTTCTGGTAAAGACAATTTTGTCGCAGATGATTTATCTAGGATATGTAAAATCGATTTACCTTCGTCAATTGATTACTCTGAAATTGCAACAGCTCAATTATCTGATGAACTTTTGGAAAAAATCAAATAATTACCAAGTTTAAAAATGATTCAGGTTCCCATAAATGGAACCAACTTAATATTGTGGTGTAATTCTTCTCAAAAAGTTCTAAGACTTTATATACGTAACCAATTTCGTGAATTAATATTTAAAACTGTTCATAATATTGCCCATCCGGGAATAAAAGCTACTGTTAAATTGTTAGCATTGAAATTCATTTGGCCAGCAATCAATAAGAATGTACGCCTTTGGACTGAACAATGTCCAGATTGCCAGAAAGCAAAAACTACTAAATTTGTTAAAAGTCCTTTTGGGAGCTTCCAACCAGTTTCGAATAAATTTGAAACAATTCATTTATGGTGATTTCTTTTCTCAAAAAAAATGTGACCCGTTTCTGCCCTCAATTTTTGTTCTAGCAGTTCCGCTGTT
Source organism: Beris chalybata (assembly GCA_949128065.1). Classification (NCBI taxonomy): domain Eukaryota; kingdom Metazoa; phylum Arthropoda; class Insecta; order Diptera; family Stratiomyidae; genus Beris; species Beris chalybata. The sequence continues at coordinate 69,981,344 of OX421897.1, read as the reverse complement.
CTATACTCAATTTTTTTTTTGACCTGCTAGAAAAAGGGGTTTGAGTCCGTGGTTAAAATTGACCTGAAAAGTTGCATTTTTTGCCCCGAAAATTTCGGCGGTGCAACTCCTTTAACCTCAAATGTGCGTAAGAAACGATGAAAATAAGAAAAAAATATCCTACGACAACAGCGGCAAACGATTTAAAAGCATAAATTAAACTGTCCAACGGGTCATACGGTAATTAGAAATCGTACGGAGTGTAGTGAAAATTTATTTCAATTTTGATAATAGCTTTTTGACCTGAAAGCGTTCTTTTGTAAATTGACCTGTCCGACGGAACTGTCAAAAAAGAGGGCAGAACTGCAATAATTTTGCATCTTTACAGGTCACATTTTTTTTGAGAAAAGAAATCACCATTAGATTTAGTAGATCCGCTTCCATCATCAAATAATTTTAGTTACTGTTTGACAGTAATTGATAGATTTTCAATATGGCCGGAAGCATTTCCTTTAATTGATATCACAGCAAAAACCATAGCTTCGACTTTAATTTAATGGTGATTTCTTTTCTAAAAAAAAATGTGACCCGTTTCTGCCCTCAATTTTTGTTCTAGCAGTTCCGCTGTTCCGCCACTTTCTGTCTACCCAGCGCCAACTTAATTTCAAGCCGCGCACATATGACAGTTCGTCGTGAGAAATGCCTCGATTTTGCCCCGATTAGTGACGTCATGGATCGGTCCTCATACAAAATCGTCACTCATCGAGGGGAAATCGAGGCATTTTCGCTCTTCGAAAATGCCTCGATTTCCCCTCGATGAGTGACAATTTTGTATGGAGATCGAGCCATGACGTCACCAATCGAGGCAAAATCGAGGCATTTCTCATGATGAACTGTCATATGTGCGCGGCCTGAGTTTAAGTTGGCGGTGCCAGAGGGCAATGCTGTGAACATTGCCCTCTGGATAAAAGCCGCGCAACTGATTTTTCGAAGAGCGAAAATGCCTCGATTTCCCCTCGATGAGTGACGATTTTGCATGGAGATCGAGCCATGACGTCACCAATCGAGGCATTTCTCATGACGAACTGTCATATGTGCGCGGCCTGAGTTTAAGTTGGCGGTGCTGTGAAGCATTTTGAAATTTAAGCGGCTGTTTTTGTATATAGCGTTTCATGCCCGGTGGCAGTGAAATGAAAATATTAGCCTAGTATATAAAGGTTAGGCTTTTTTTCTTTTCAATACCGGGGTTTAACATATATGTGAGTAAGATGCTGATAGAAGCATAGTGAATATCGCCGGTCCTTTGCGAGAAAACCTCCGGCTTCAAAACAGTCGCTGCACGCCATCTCCATTATACATATAGCTCTATGGTCGGAACAATTACCTTTCATTTTACTCGGCTTAAGAACTATTTTGCGTGAGGATGCTGAATCAACTCCAGCGGAGTTGTCATACGGACAAAACATTCGGTTGCCTTTCGAATTCATACACAACACAAGAGATAATAAATCAGTACAAGTTCATGAATACATACTTAGTAGGCTTGTGTAGTTCGTGAACGAACTAGTTGGGAAGATCGCTCCCAGAAGTGAAATGAACGAACTAGATCGCAGTGACTTCCAGTCCTAGTTCGTTTGTTTGAAAGTAGTTAGGTCCTCACATTTAAGCCCAACTTGAAAGGAACTAGTTCCTTCCCGTCTGGGGACCTTTTTTTTTTTTATTTTTAGGTCCTCACATTCAATCCCAACTTCAAACGAACTAGTTCCTTTTTTTTTGGTGAACGATGAACTGAAAATAATTTCAGAATGTCTGTGTACTCCCACAAAGAATATGATGATAAAGCGCTCGCGCGGCTCCTTCATTTTCATGACACTCTCCATAAATGAACACAATGTCCCCATATTCTTCATTGGAGTACTCAGGCATTTTTAAATTATTTTTTAAAATCTATTGATACCTTCTTCTTTCGAAAACGTAAGTAAAACTGATAAAAATATATATATATATATATAGTTTTGCTTTTACAGCTTTTGATTTTTTAAGGTACCCCATTAAAAAAGGCAAAGTACCGCACCCTGTATTACCTACCACATCTGGCATCAATTATGTTGAAACTCACTTACATTTCATTGATTTCTTCCGTACTTCAAATAATAATAAATGGACATAAAAAAACTTCAGAACTACCGACAATTTAAACAGTTTTTTAAACGTGTTTCACTTTAAGACACTGATTTTTTAAACATTTAATGTATGTACTTTTACCTATTACTTTCAAAATGTTATTCGTAGCTCATACATATGTATGCAGCTTTTGAGGGTAATAATAGGGTTAATAAAAAAATAAAATTAAAATGACATTTTTATAATGGGTTTTTCTGAGAAAAACTACATTGATCACTGAATTTTTAGGATTGACGAAGCAAAAATCTGTGTTTTCCACTAAATATTTCAAAATTGGGTGCAGTTACAATTTATACTTTTACATCAAATGAAAGGTAATTCGATTGCCTAAAAAACGAGCTTTAACGCTTTGCCTTATGATTATTAGTTTTGAAGATATAACGTTTTAAGTGCATGAGGGTACCGGTCAAAAACAGTTTTCTTAACCCCCCTGTATTTTCACTAATAATAAAAAATATAAAAGCCGCGCAACTGATATTTCGTCGTGCGAAAATACTTCGATTTCCTCTCGATGAGTGACGATTTTGTATAGGAACCGCGCCATGACGTCACTAATCGAGGAAAAATCGAGGCATTTCTCACGACGAACTGTCATATGTGCGCGGCTTGAAATTAAGTTGGCGCTGTTTAAACACAATTCAGACGAACTTCGCAAGCGGCTAGCGAATCTCGTCGAAGAAGTTCGCTTTCGCTAATGGAGAAATGGAATATTTTGAACTCAAGTAAAACTGTCACATTCATTTCCTTTCCTACACATTCCCATACTTTAGACTTTTAATCTACGCGCTTATATTCTGCGTGCCCTAAATCAAAAAGACAATGTAAATTAGTTCCATAAATAATTATTTATGATACATTTTATGCTTTTTACCAAAGAATAAAAAATAAAACTACAAATCACTTTTAAAAAAAACGTGTCGGAAGAAATCGTTGCGTTTCACTGTCAACAAATCTGACAGAAAACACACTGACACCTGTGGCGGCGACAGCAAAAATAGATATTAGATGTTATCCAGCGGCAACGAAATGTTCGCACAGCCGCTCGCCGCCATAATTGTGCTTCATTACGTGTGTTGCGGTACAATTTTAACATTTTGACAGCGAACTTCGCCGCTGCTGGCGAACTTCGTCTCAATTGTGTTTATACCATTAATCTCAATGAATCCTTGCAGGGATGATTCTGATTGCATGCGATGATAAAAGAGTTCCGTACGACTCGGCTGGCTACTATTGCGGTTTTCGTGCAGTTTCGGTGAGAGTGAAGCAAACAGAGGCCAACAGCTACTTGAAGAAGCCGGTAAGAGATGCTAAATTCAAGCCGACTCCACGATTTCTAATTGTTTCGCTTATTTCAGGTTCATACTGGCGAAGAAGCAATTCAATTGGCTATCAATTGCCCTTCCACAGTTTTGTCAGTCGACTTCAAAGCGTCTGGCATCGAAATCGGGGTTGTGCCTAAGGAAGATACCACCTTCAGAACTCTGACAGAGGCAGAGAACCACTTGAATAAAATTCACCAAAAGGATTAGGTTATTTCTTTTACAGGTTTTTATTCAATTGCTATAAAATAAATTATCCTTACTTAAAAAATGTTTTTGTTGCTTGTGGTGTTGCCACCGTCGCAAGCGGATTGCGAAAAGTGACGTATTCGTAAAGTATCCACTGACATACCGGAACGGAGCATTGTGTGCAGCACTGATATTTTGACATAACGTAACGGATTGGATCGTGACGGAACGGAACGGAACGGATACATTGTGATCGGGGCTTAAGCCTGAAACACAATGCTTATGCAGTTATGACACTGGCCATTTTCGCGGCTTTAAAGCCGCTCTCCAAATGGAGAGGGATAGAAGATGTAACAAACAATTTTGACTTTAGTGTGAGAGAGACAGTCCGCCCAACAAACACAGCACTACTTCCAAAGTACTGCTAAAGTAATGAACAAACGCCTGAATGCTTTCGCTGTAAATGATAGAGGCTTTGCCCAAAACTTCACCTATTTATTTCGTGTATATAAACATGTGTGTTATGAGTTTCGTTTCATGAATAAACCTATAATCGATATGCGAGAGAGAAAGACAAAAACTAGATGCAACAGTAGTGCTTAACTACTGCAAAAGCCATGATTGCGCATTATTAGAAGTGCTTTTCTACTACTGCTAAAAGTAGCTTCGGAAGTAGTACAGCAGTACTATACATTGACTGTGCGTGCATAAATTTAAGAGGAGTATAGCAGTACTTCTGAATGCACCATTTATTTATTTCCTTTTTCTTAAATGCGATTAATAGGCTCATACAATTTGCGCAAGGAGGTGTTCATTCCAGTAAACACTTTGACTTACTCATTCGAAATATGTACTCGAAAAACTGATAAATAAACTAAAAAAGTATGTGCATTGACTCGAAAAAGTAAATAGACATGCATGAAAATCTGATCAGGGCCGGGATTCTCTAACTCTCTAGCGACAGTTTCGCTGTCGTTAGCTACTGACGGTTTTCACTTGCACGAGCGATAGTCGCAATGTGGTTCGATTCTGTAACTTCCACTTCGCATTGTTTTTCGATGCAGAAATCGATACGACAACAACGAAAAGTTCGATAAATTTTCGGCTGGTTTTCCATTTTTCCAATGAAACGTCAAAAATTTTATTAATTATTTACAGAATGTGAGGTTTTTCTTTTTTGTGAATATTAATACTTATGTTTTCAGGAAAAATAAGAATTATTTTCTGCAATTACTTTATTATTTATAAAACAGTATTGTTATTGATTTTAAAAAAAAAAAATTTGCTGCCCTCAAATTTTTTTTGTCCACGTTTCATGACTAGTAGACACGAAAAAAGCAATAAAAAATTTCACTATGTCTGTCCGCCGTACGACGTACCCCGTACGCCGCACAGTGGGGCGTTTGCCCGATCTAGCTGGCCAAAATTCGGTTTTTTAAACATGCAAGTGTTAACCAGCATTTTATGTCCTAATTGTCTTAACCAATTAGGGAGTTTCAAGAAGGGTTTTTTTTTACCTGTATTTACTATAAAAGCCGTGGGCTTAGCTCAAAGTTGCCATTTGTAAAAGATAATTTCTAACGGAAAAACCTATGTTAAGAACTAACTGTGATCACATAACTTTTTCGTGAGTTTAAAGTAAAATTAAGAAATTTTGAAAAATGGATATTGAAGTAGCAGGTATGTATTTCATTTTTACCATTTTTGGTTTTTCAAGGATATACAGTTTTTGAACTAGATAGTTTTAAATTTTAGTATAATTTGAGATCTATTTCTTGGAAAAGTAACATTTTCAAAATTGAAAAAGTTATATAACTTCGCACGACTCCGTCAAAATTTATGTGGAAATATGAAGGTCAAATATTCATTCTTAAGTAGTAAAAAAAATTTCCTGCCTTTATCTGCCCAGCGAGATTTAATAACAGTTTATGTTGATAGCGGAAATTCGAAATATTCGTACTTTAAATTTTAGTCCTGCTACATTTTTTTTTCGTTTCTTGTAGGATCATCTGGAGTTACACTACTGACAGCGAATTATTTATACGATGTGATGGATGGAAGCGGATACCGCGATTTTAACAAAAAGTTGGAGTTTTTGGAAAACTACCTATTTAAACGTGCGAGCTTAGTGGAGAATTTTCAGGATGCATTTAAAAAAAAAAACAGCGAAGATTGGCTGAAAGGAGCCTTCGAAGTACCCAAGAGCACTTTTCATGCAGGACGACCGGCTAAAATCTTCAAGGAATCAAGCGATCGAACAAAACGAAGGAAAACAAAAACAGTGCGTGAAAAGATGAGCACGGATGAATTGACGTTTGCTGCCCGGATGAAACTACGATCTTCCGGAAAGAGGAATGCGTCAAAAGTCTTACAGGATATTACGTCGAGTCCAACTCGAGCAACTAACTACAAGAAAGCCTATCGCACCAGCTTGGAAAAAAAGGACAAACCACTGCACCCTGTACATGGCCTTGCAATATTCGTTGAAGCAGATTTGAGCAGAAACCAGTATGAAATAATTAGAAGTGGTGCTCCAAAGGCTTACCCCTGCTACAAAATTTTACAAAAGCTCAAGAAAGATTGTTACCCTAGGCCAGAATCATACCAAGTATCTGCAGAAATTAATCTGCAAGATCTATTGGATCATACAAGTGCAAGATTAATTGAATACCTCAATGAAGTAGTAAGTTCCTTGAACGAAGAAGAAGCTCAATCAATGCAGTTGATAACAAAGTGGGGATGTGATGAATCACAACAGACAGTATATAAACAAAGATTCGAAAATAATTCGAACATTGATAGTAACGTTTTCCAAAGTTCCATTGTGCCGCTACAATTGAACTGTAAAATAAATGACGGGATTAAAATTCTTTGGCAAAATCTTACACCGTCTTCTACTCGATACTGTCGTCCGATTAGAAGAGTTTTGACAAAAGAATCTACGGAAATTATTAATAAGGAAATTGAATACATACAGGATGAAATTGACAATTTGGAAAAGTCGATAATTCAAGGAAACAGAACGCTCACAGTAAAGCACGTACTAACATTCACTATGGTAGACGGTAAAGTATGTAATGCTGCTACCAATACAACATCTTCGATGAGATGTTACATTTGCAGTTCAACTTCGAAAGATTTTAATCACCTGTCTCTACAAAAAGAAGTTACTCTGACATTTGGTCTTTCGATATTACATGCCAGAATACGCTTATTCGAAACCTTATTGCACTTGTTGAACTCTGCCATAGCCGGTCGCAAGCCCAGGTTGAGATAAGGAGGAGCGAGTGAACACATCCTGAATGGCCAGGAACACCAGTGCGTCTCAGGAAGTAGGTCTAAAAACCGGTGTAGTTGGACTCGCGGCATAGCTGTGAGAACTCCAGCACACCATAACCGAAAGTTGTTCACACGTTTATGTACTATAGATCTGGTCCTCTAGGTTGGGGGTTGGGCGATGGGTTAACAACCCATCCCCGGAAAAAAACCTATTGTTCCGAAAGCAGGACTACAGCCTCGGAAAAGATTGGATCATTGGCAACGACTCTGGCAACGCATTAAGGACTACTCTTTTGGATCTTGGAACGTTCGCTCCCTTTACAGAACTGCGAGAGCTTCTTAATGAAGTTTCATGATACAACATCAACATTCTGGCGGTCCAAGAAACGAGATGGCTTGGCAGTGAGGTTAATGACTGGCGGACACACACAATACTAACCAGTGGAAAAGCTTCGGGAAGCAGGGACTTTGGAGTAGCTTTCGTGGTAGATACTAAATTTAAGAACTTAATTACCGACTTCAAACCCGTAAACGAAAGATTGTGTGCGATCCGCATAAAAACAAAATTTTTCAATGTATGGCTGGTAAACTGTCACGCTCCAACAGAGGAAAAGGATGACGCAGTGAAGGACATTTTCTACAACACAGAACAAACATTTGACTCTTCACCATCGAACGACATAAAGATACTTCCAGGAGACTTTAATGCTAAAGGTGGACAAGAGGAGACACAGGAAGGCACAGTCTCCATAACACCACCAATGACAGTGGACAACGTCTAATCGACTTCTCTACCAGCAAAAACTTAGTTGTAAGCTCAACATGCTTCCCCCATCGCAACATTCATAAAAGAACGTGGTCATCTCCGGATGGTCGCACTTTCAATCAAATTGACCACGTTCTGATCGAGAGAAGGGCTGCGACCAGCATTCTAGACGTAAGATCTTTTCGCGGAGCAAACTGTGACTCCGACCACTATCTCGTAAAAGTGAAATATCGATGTCGATTGGCATTATGCGGGTACTCCAAAAAGGGCAGGACACCCAAATTTGACATCGATAAACTAAAGGACGAGACTGTCGCGTCAGCCTATAAGTCAGCGCTACAAAATCACTTTGAAGCATCACGAACTGACGAAGTGACAACCATCGACCAAGAGTGGACACAGTTGAGAGATGGAATCAGAACGACAGCAGAAAAGATCATTGGATAAAAATCCCAGCAGAAACATAATGACTGGTTCGATGATGAGTGTAGTGACGCAATAACGAAAAAGAATGAAGCTTACAAGGCGTACATTGAAAGACCGACAAGAGCCAAAAAGGAAGGATACGACGAGCTTAGGCGATTATCAAACAAAATCTGCAGACGAAAGAAACGAAAAGACAATAATGACATAATTATAAACCTAAATACTGACATGAAGTCACATAATCTACGACCCGCATATACTGCCGTCAAACAAATAAGACAAGGCTATAAGCCACGAACAAACCTCTGTAAAGACAAAGAAGGAAATATTCTTAGTGACGCAGAACAAATTAAACAAAGATGCGTTGAATACTTTAAAAAGCTGCTGAACCCTAACAGAGTGACGACCACCGACCCAATTATAACATCAAGTGCACCATCGGATGAGCAGACATCAACTGCGGTACCCACTATCGGAGAAGTGGAAGCAGCCCTGCGAGACCGAAAAATACATAAATCACCCGGAGTTGATGCAATATCAGCAGAGCTCCTAAAGGGAGGCGGTCCATACCTCACCAATCTCCTACACAAAATCGTGACAAAAATTTGGATTGAAGAAAAAATACCCGACGACTGGCGCCAGAGCATTATATGTCCAATCTACTGCGATGTGAAAATTACAGAGGCATATCATTGTTGTGTACGTCCTACAAAATACTGACGAAAGTAATTCATAATCGATTAAAGCCTTATACAGAAAGTATTATCGGTGAATACCAAGGTGGTTTCAGAACCGGACGATCTACTATTGACCAGATATTCTCAGTCAAACAAGTGCTAGAAAAATGGTGGGAGTATAACATTGACGTGCACCAGATCTTCGTGAACTTCAAACAGGCATACGATAGTATAGATCGTAATGTACTATATAAAATGATGCTCGACTTTGGAATCCCATCAAAACTCGTCCGATTTACAAAAATGACCATGACTGACACGGAATCCGAAGTAAGGATACAAAACGAGCTAACCCAAAGCTTCCGAACGGAATCCGGCCTAAAGCAGGGAGATGGACTCGCTCCCATGCTCTTTAACCTTGCCCTGGAATATGTCATCAGAAAGGTACCTGTTGATACCAGAAGTACCCTACTAATCAAGTCCACTCAACTAGTAGTGTACGCGGATGACGTAAACATCATGGCCAGATCTGTTCCAGACGCAAAGGAAGTCTTCCACTGTCTAGACTTAGCAGCAAAGGATGTCGGGCTAAGGGTCAATGAGAATAAGACCAAGTTCATGACCCAAACAAGATGAAGCGCGCCAACTAGACAAAACATGACCTTGGGGGACGACAACCTGGAGAATGTGGATCATTTCTCATACTTGGGATCACACCTTGTAAGAGACGGCAACGAACGGGACGAAGTAAATCAACGGATCACACTAGCAAATAAGGCATACTTCACGGTTCTCCCGATCTAAAAATCGAAAAAAGTGCACAGGCTGAGCAAACTTCGAATTCTTCGAAGAATTTTGGGACCAGTAAGAGAAGGCACTGAATGGCGTATTCGGTACAACATCGAGTTGTATAACACCTATGACGACCCAGCCGCATCGACTCTTATAAGATTCCGTAAGCTGCAATGGGCAGGTCATATAGAGCGAATGGATGACGGAAGAATTCCCAAGCGCACATTGAAAGGTAGAGCTCATGGCAAGCGACCGGTGGGAAAACCGCGAAAAAGATACGAGGATTCAGTTGACGCAGATTGCAAATCGCTTCTTAGATGCACAAACTGGAGGACGCTGAACCGAGATAACTTCAGATAATATATCCTGCAGGCCCTGGCCCGATTTGGGCTATCGCGCCATTGATGATGATTGCACCTGTCATATAAATTAGATGTAAAGAAGTGGATAATAAAGTCTAAAGATGACAAAACTGCTGTGCATATGCGAAAACACAGCATACAAAATAAATTTCGAGAAAGATTAGGCCTCCTTGTTGATATTCCCAGACAAGGATTTGGCAATACCAATGATGGAAATACCACCCGAGGGTTTTTTGCGGATCCGGAGTTATCGGCTGAAATAACTGGAGTCGATGTTAATTTGATACAAAGATTATATATAATCCTCGAAGTCATATCTTCTGGACACAAGGTGAATACCTCGAAATTCGCAACCTATGCCATGGACACTGCAAAGTTATATGTGAACCTATACCCATGGTATCCCATGACTCCCACCATGCATACAATTTTAGTACATGGGCCGACAGTGATCGAAAATGCTTTTTTACCAATCGGGCAACTGTCGGAAGAAGCAGCTGAGGCGCGCAATAAACACTTTCACATATATTGACTCAACAAGGCAAGAAAGTTTACCGGAGAGTCCTGCAACAAGGATGTAATAAACAGACTTTTGCTTGCCTCGGACCCCCTTATAACAAGCATGAGGCCAGCTCCCAAAAAAAAAACAAACCATTTTCGTCAATAACCTTGGAAATGTTGTTACCTGGTGACTATGGATATACTTCAAGTACAGCTGATGATATGGATGAAACTGAAGAATCAGACGAGGAACCGCTATCTTCAGAATAATTTTTATTGTTTTGATATAAAAAAAATTAATCAATTATGTACAATAAATTATATTTATTATGGAAATAAACAGTATTTTGCTCGGAAAACTAGTAATTTCCGTTAAAAATGTGCTCTGAAAAGATACACCAAAATAAATATTACATCTATTTAGTATTCAAAACTATTTTCTTTCAATAAATAGGTTTCAATAATGTTATTACTTCATAATAACATTATAATACCTTATTTTCAGTTGAATCGACAATGAAAATAATTTTGGCCGTACCCCGTACGCCGTACGTCGACCGCCCCAAAATCCTTTGAAGGCTCGTAGATCTCAAACCAGTGGAGCTATTAAATTCAAATTTTTTCTAAGAATAGACTTGGTAGACCCCTTGAACTGACATTATTTTCAGGGGAGGAGGTGTGAGGGGGAAGGTGGGGGAAGCGTTTTAGACGAAAAATTTTGGTTTCTAGATTTTAGCAACCGCTTATGTTAGGAGGCTGAAACTTGGAATTTCTATAGAGCTTTGATAGTGGACCCATTTACAAAAAAATTACTGATATGGGTGAAGGGGTGTGGGAGTGGAGGGGGGAATAATGCGTCCAAAACGCAAAAATGCCGAGATTGACACATTCTAAAATCCATATCTCCTAAACTGTTAATGGCAAGCAATTAAAACTTAACGTATATCTGTAGTTATACTAGGAGAGTAGATTGAAACAAAATTTTTGGGTGGGGATAGTGGCGTACGGGGGTGGAGGGTGAAAAACTTTAGATTACGATATCTCAATTCGGTTTGAGTATAAAGCTTGATAAATAAAGATTGCTCAAAGTAAAATCTTTGAAGGGGTGGAGGAGCACGGAGGGGATTAGAATTTTCCAAAAATAACACGTTTCATATCTCAATAACAGTGTAAGGTGATGATTCAAATTTTTACCAGAAGTAGACTTAATAGAACCCTAATAGGGATTTTTGTGGGTGGGGGTGTGGGTGTAGAGGGTGAGGGTGGGGAAGGGTGAGAAGGAAAAAGTTCCGATGCTTATATCTAAAGAACCTATAATGATAGAGAGCTAAAACTTGGAAATTAGATAGACCTATAGTAGTGGCATGTTGAAAAAATAAATTTTTTTGTTAGGGGTCAAACTCGGGACGTGTATGTAAATCAACTAGAAAAGTACTTCTGATAAAAAAAAAATCGAATATTCATTGGGGTTCAGAAGGGGGAGGGGGGAGGCAAAAAAAATTATCAGTATACATATATAAAATGCATATATTTTCACGATTTTGGTCATATCTACTTGGTCTTTCCAAATATCGAATTCATTTTTATTCTACGGATTCTTCATATGAATACCTAGAAAGCGTTTCCAAGATTTTTTGAAATTCAACCCCTAAGAGGGTGTAAAGTGGTTGCATACTTTTCATGAATTCCACCATATCTTTCAGGTCTGATTAGAGATCGAAAATCATTTCACTTACACGGGCTTGTTTAAAAATCACATATTTTTAAGTTTCGTCTTTTTCAACCTCTAGCCCGCATCCCGGAATATGACCCAACTATATAATTCATATGTTACACTCTATTCTAACCGCTTCCCGAACTTTTTGTTAGGTTTTCAGTCACATGATAACATACACGGCATCCCCGAATTGAACGCGTTCCGAACTTCTGCCGGAAAAATAATAAAGTTGCGCCCAGACTGTTGCCAGATTTTTTTTTCATGGTTGCGGATCTGGGAGCAGTACAAATCTCATGTGTGGTGCACGGTTTACACGTTCAACGAGAACCATCCCATTTGATCTCGATAGTTTTATGAGTGTGTGCTACCGAGTGATTGGATTTCGGCAGTGCGAACAGTCGATTGAACGTTTGCATCTCCCAAATCCTTGGAGCTATTGCATTTAAGTTTATTGGTGGGGTAGATTGAGTGGACCCCTTCAAGTGATAAGTTTCTAATGGAGTGGTGAAGGGGGATGTGGGTGGAATGTTAGACAAAAACGTTGATTTCAATATTTCAGAAACCACTTATGCTAGGAAGCTGAAATTTGGAACTTACGTAGATCTATCACAATGTATCCAGTTGCTTGCTTAATTTTTATATTAATGAAAAAGTTTGGGAGTCGAGACATTCTAAAATTCATATCTCCTGAACGGTTAATGTCACAAAGTTGAAACATGCTAGACTAGGAACTAGGCGAAAAGATTGAAAATAATTTTTTGATAGTGTGCAGTGGCATGGATGGTAAAAAACTTTGCATTGCAATGTCTCACAAACCAATTAAACCAGGAAAAAAAATGTGTCTTATGTTTAAGGATGGACATTAGGAATTGGCTGAAAGTATTTTTCAGTGCTTAAGGTAGTACTCTACATAATTCGTACTGCATATTAAGAATATACTGTTAAAACTGCAGGCTGAAATTCGAAATATTTACGAAGTTATAGAACATATACGAGAATGCCTGGTAGTTGCGCGCGCTGATTCGCACGGTACCCTCTATTGTTTGCACCTGAGTGCTCTTCGAGCATGTTATACCTTTGTGTGTAGTAACAGCTAGTGTACGTTCGTTATGTCGTGCATAAACATACTGTAAAAGCGTGAAAAGTGTGAAAATGGTAAGTGTGATTTTTTTATAATAAATCTGTTTTTAAAACTTTAAAATCGATTTACTCTAAAGAACGTTTTTCGGCTGGACCCCACATTACAGCTTTTCTATCCGACCGATCGGGCTGCGATTTGGATATGTTATTTCACATACATACATATAAATGGCTATCGCAGGAATCTCAACCGTTTCTTTTCGTCGATCGATACCTTTAACCTTTTCATTTTACAGCTCGATTTCCAAAGTCCGCCATTTAGTTATTTTTCAAACAATTTGTTTTATCCTGCTTCGAACCAGAATTACAAGTCTACAGCAAAATAATATATGGTATGTATATGATTTATTTTTCAGATGTCCAAAAGCGGAGAAATGTGGTGGGCCAGCCACCCACCTTTTTGAAAAAAAAGCTAACTTTCATATTAAAAAATTGGAATAAATAATTAAAAAAAAAATTAATTAACATTTTTGTGCATACATACTATTAAATGCCCTTAATATCATATAGAAAACTCAAATCGGTTGAATTTCATTTTCTTGAGTAATTAAGTCAGAATATAAAAAAATACAACCAATAATGCCTGTCGTTTCAATTAACGACTATCGTTACGCCTTTGCGAGACCTCCGGAGACCGTCGCCAGCGTATCGATACAATTTTTGAATTTTCGAAGCGTAACGATGACAACTATCGGCTAACATCGTTAACTGCGTCTTACAGAATACCACATAACGAAAATCGTCGATAGAGGCAGTTAACGACAGCGATTTCATCGTTAGAGAGTTAGAGAATCCCGGCCCAGGAGTTTGGCAGTAGTATAACAGTACTTTTAAATTTGTTTGGAGATGTGGATTGCACAAACACACGTAAAACGTATCATATACATAATCAAATGCATTGCACTAGTGTGCAAAGTGCTGATTTCGCGTTTGCTGGGCGTATAGCTATAAAGTGAGTACTGTCAAAAACTAGCCGCTAAATAGCCGGTGCATAGCCGCTACATAGCGCATTCCAGCAGTGGTTCGCAACATTCTAGCGCTTAATCTAAGAAAAATTTGTGCTTCCAGTGGATTTTTGAACGGCTACAGACTTGTTTTTAACAGTTCGATACGTATAAATTGTGGAAAGTGCCATGTTATGTTATAAAACGCACTAAAATCGGTATTTTTCTTAACAATGCAGTTGTTAATGTTGATTACTAGATGCCGTTAGAGTGAGTGGTATCCCTTTCTTTTAATGTTGTTCGCCTTGTCGCACGATGGGGCCATTGTTGCACTTTTATTGCACTTAAGAAATTGCCACTAAATAGCCAGTATCATAACAGCATCACGTTCCGTTCCGTCACGTTCAGCTGTCAAAGTAGACTTTATGGGCTGGCCATGTAAATGCACACAATGGTCGTATCAGAACGGATCGGACGAGTTCACCTAAATTCAAATTTTACGGATCACATAACCTCACCTTTCGTGACGGAACGGAACGAAATGTGTGCATTGTGTTTCGGGCTTTAAGGATTGGAGCCTGAAGCACAATGCTCACGTTCCGTTCCGTCACGTTCAGCTATCAAAGTAGACCTTATGGACTGCCCATGTAAATGCACACAATGGTCGTAACGGAACGGATCGGACGAGTTCACCTAAATTCAACTTTTACGGATCACATAATCTCATTTTTCGTGATGGAACGGAACGGGTGCATGTGCATTGTGTTTCGGGCTTGATGCTGATAATAAGCTAGTAAATCCAAATGGAGAGGGATAGAAGATATAACATACAATTTAGACTTTGGTGTGAGAGAGACAGTCCGTATAGCTAAAAAGTAAGTAACTGTCAAAAACTAGCCGCTAAATAGCCGCTACATACCCTGCAAGAAATCGCTACCGAAAGTACGCATACATTCAGCAGATTCAACACAATGACACCAGAATTTTTCTGGTGTTAGAAATTTTTTCTAGTGGATGTAACTCTTCTTTATATACTTGTGGAACTGACAAAGCACGCATGAAATAATAAACGACTGCGACCTGCGCCATTCACATTTGAGCTTTCAAATCCATGAGATGCTTTACATTTTTTTTAAATTGTGCGATCATCACATCAGGCCAACCTGCACCTTGGGTAGCGCTTTCTTGCAGGTATGGCGCGTTCTGCTAGTGTTTATTACATATGCAATAAACATTAGTAGCACGCGCCATCCGACTTCCCAAAAATTTTACTTGTTTTTCTGTGTCGCAAGAATTATGCTTGAGTCACATACAAAGTAGAATGCGGCAGCACGGCGCAGCTTGACGCCTCCAATAAATCATCAAGTCAGATAACTATTCAATTTCTGCGTCAGGTTGAGTTTTAAATTAATTTGAAATTCTGACACAAGTGTTCATATTCGTTTATACGAAGCAGCGAACTAACTAGAAACAATTTTGTAGCTTATTTTAATTTAGTCCGGGGCACATAAAGTACAGATTCAACATGTTAAACATAACAAAATCACTCATTAATTTCGAGGTTAATTACGGGCTACGGAAAAGTTAAGAGTTGGCGAACTTTTTTTGATTTCTGCGTTAAGCTGCTTTCGTTGTGACTACCACAATAGAAGTACACTGCAGGGCTGCCAGATTTGGCGCTTTCGCTATTTCGTTATAGCTTGGCGCTCACTTTTATCATGAATGCGCCGGCGCAAAACATGGCGCAATTCTTATGCCGGTTTTCCACCAAACAGACAAGAAAAGTTATTGTTTTGTTCATGTTTTTGAAAGCACGGAAATTCAAAACACGAACTCGAACAAATCCAAAACACTGTTTCAACCAAACTGACAGTATTTTATCGCAGTTTTATTTTTGTTCTGAACCTGTTTCAACTGAGCGAACAAAGCGCACGGAAAACTTACTCTGTCTCATACCAAAAAACACAAACTGAACAAAACACAACTTCAGTGTTTCCCCAAAGCGGACTCAGTATGAAAACACACCGAAACCTTTTGAAGTTACCGGTTCTGATCGGGACACGAAAAACAGAACAGAAACAGTCGAAAAAAGCACGAGTTTGTAAAAAAATGATGAAAACTCGAAGTCTTGTTTTTTCGACACGAGCTTTTGCTGAGTTTCTGTTTTGTCCGTTTGGTGAAACACCCGCATTACATTTTGATCGAGTAAAAATTTGAAGTCAATGTTAGAATTTTATTAAATATTTAAAAACTTTCCACGAGATTTTTATATAAAATGTTCTAAATACATAGAGTATTTTTGCTAATGACAGCATCAACGACGACTTGTTTCATTCGAGATATCCAATAAGTCGTTTTGGATTGTTTTTGTTTTTGTTTCTTCATATTAAGATAGTAAGAACATTTTAAGTTTTTAAATAGCAATATCTTTTAATTTCAGGCCAAGCGGGGAGTGAAACCGATTGGAATTGTTTTAAATGGACATGATCTATTCATAAAAAATTGTCATGTTCATTTTCAAGTGGGGGGTTGTTAGTGAAAGATTTTCCTTTTTATTTACTTAATTTGTGGGTTTTTGTGATGTTATTTTTATATTGAATATATTTAAGTTTATTTTCACTACAAAATTGATATTTTTTTATCATGGCGTAATTTGGCGATTTTTTAAAAGAACTTTGGCGCAATTTGGCGCTTTTTTAAAAGACCTTTTGCGCAATTTTTTTAAATCGTCTGGCAACCCTGGTACACTGTGCTCAATTTCTTGACACCTAGGCTGCGCCGGCTTGCTTTGCCGTTGTGGCTTACGGGTTATAGGGTACCATTACCCTGTCATATACTGGTTAAATCGTACTGGCCCAGCGCCACCTTAATTTCAAGCCGCGCTTATATGACAGTTCGTAGTGAGAAATGCCTCGATTAGTGACGTCATGGCGCGGTTCCCATACAAAATCGTCACTCATCGAGGGGAAATCGAGGCATTTTCGCACGACGAAATTCAGTTGCGCGGCTTTTATCCAGAGGGTATTGACTGGACTCGCCTTGACGTTTACTGCATGGCATTGGGTTAATGTACCCGGTAACTACAGGGTACCGTTAACTAGGAGTGAAAGAGATGGAGATAGAGGTCGCGATCACACGTACGTACACCGATACGAAGTATATATGTAAGTTAATTTTGTCCCGAGGCCTATACTTTTTAACTGAAAGATTACCGGATAATGCTACGGCAAAGCTCCGCCGGACTTACCCGGTAATTTTCTTGCAGAGTAGCGCATTCCAGCAGTGGTTCGCAACCATGGAAGTATATGGTATGGCTGATAACGAGATATTCCGTAATGAAATCTGATTGTGTTAGGCGATGGAAGTTTAAACGGTAGTAGGCTTTAACCAATCAGCAACATGAATTTGACACTTGAACCCCAACATGTTGTTTACATCATGCTTGCATCTCACTTCATCTACAAACTATTATTTTTGAGTCTCTTTCGTTTGACACTTGAATCCCGAGGCTACCTACGTGCATCTCACTTCTACTACAAACCAATTTTCAACCTTTCTCCTTCTCATGAAAAATTGCGCTCATGCACACGAATTTTACGGGTATCACCACCGCTTGTTCTCAACATT
The DNA here is from genome assembly GCA_949128065.1 of Beris chalybata. NCBI lineage: Eukaryota > Metazoa > Arthropoda > Insecta > Diptera > Stratiomyidae > Beris > Beris chalybata. Next base: position 69,963,442 of record OX421897.1, on the reverse strand, counting down.
CTAGCACTTAGTCCTCTTGGATTAAGTGCTCCTCCTTCTACCAGTGGATTTTTGAGCTGCTACTGACTTGTTTTTAACAGTTCGGTACGTATAAAATGGTCGCGTTTATGTGCAGACCAGACCAGTCTAAAAAGACCAAAAAAACCAGTTCGGTCGAACGCATAAATGCAAACCGGACCAGTCCATTTGGACTTATTTTGGTTCTGATTTTGGTACGAACCAAACGAAACCGAACCAGTCTAGTACTGGCACATAAACGGTCTTAGACCAAAACATAACCTACAATAGTGCTGGCCAAACAAAATTAAAACGTCAAAGCATACATCTGTGAAAATAAAAATGACTGAACGTTGGACATTTGACGAGTGTCCACTTTGCGCAAACTTAGCGATGTGCAGTTACAAATTTGCATCTATGATTGAAAATGATATTTAAAATGACAGCTTCAAATTGGTTATGTTGAAAAGCACACATAAATGCAAGACCGAAAAAGGACAAACCGGTCTTTTTAGACTGGTCCGGTCTGCACGTAAACGCGACCATTGTGAACAGTGCCATGTTATGTTATGAAACGTGCTAAAATCGGTATTTTTCTTAATCCTTTGAGTGGAAATGACGAGTGCTGCCCGCATATATTTTCTGTGCCAAATTCGACTTTGACGGGCGCCCGTCTCATACTTCAATGCTTGAAAAGTATATCAAATTCTCATAACTGAAAAAATTTCTTATAATGTAAAACAACGGCTATGATATTTACAAATTATTTGCTCCCTATTTCTCAGAAAAATCTTTTATTCTAGATAGCGTTCCCAGGTATTTTGTGAAAGAATACAATTGCAATTTATATTCAGTCAGTTATTCTGCGAGTTTACGTAGTGTAATGCAGTTCTTTAGTAGTATGTACAGCTATTTTTGAGAGATTGTTTTATTGGGCTTATTTAAGTTACTAAAAAATTGCAATAAATACAATATAATATCAATGTTAGCGGTTTATTATATTCACCTGCAAAGTAATTCTAAAAATGTCTAAAAAATTCAAGTGTGAATCGATCCATGATGAAATGTATACTAATGAAGTTTATAAATGTCAAGAGAATGAAAAAAAATATGGCGTCGATCGCCATCCCTATTGGAAAAAAGTTGGAGCGCACCTTTTGAAAAACTCTTTTAAAATTATATAGTCTGCACACGCACGTTTCTTTGAAATTAAATCGGTAAGAGGTTAGCAATGCAGTTGTTATTGTTGTTTACTAGATGCCGCTAGCGTCGGAAAGAGTGGTATCTCTTTCTTTTAATGTTTTTCGCCTTATCGCACGATGGGGCCTTTGCACTTTTATTGCACTTAAGAAATAGCTAGTGTCATAACAGCATAAGGCATTCATATCCAGTTCTACATTCGGAAAATGTTAGGCACAACTAATTTAGAAAATGGGCTATTTTTCTTTATGAAGGGCCGGTATAAACTTCTCAAAAACTTCATAAATGTTTAATAATCCGAGAAAAAGATATATGAAATAATTGATAAATTATTTTAAAGAACATAACCCGTTTTTTCGCTTCATTTTTCAAAGTTAAATGCTTAAAATTTGTCTCTTTAAAAAAAATTGCTATTGTTATTGACTTATAAAAATTATTTAAGTTGACTTCAAGCGATTTTTTGTAGTAGAACCATTTTATTTGAGCTCAATCTCAATTTTGTATGAAAATAACATTCGACTGACACTTTCTGTCTCTCTTACATGGTTCCGAGATTTGCCACAAGAGCACATGCTATACTCGTCTACTTTGTGCGTGAACGAGGTTTTCACCCATCGCCCATGTAATTGACAAGTATACCATGTGCTCTGGTGGCAAATTTCGGAACTATATATGGTAGACCAATACCTTCTGGATAATAGCCGCGCTACTGATATATCGTCGTGCGAAAATGCCTCGATTTTGCCTCGATGAGTGACGATTTTGTATGGGGACCGATCCATGACGTCACTAATCGGGGCAAAATCGAGGCATTTCTCACGACGAACTGTCATATGTGCGCGGCTTGAAATTAAGTTGGCGCTGGGTAGACAGAAAGTGGCAGTTGCATGTTATTTTCAGATAAAATTGAGATTGAGCTCAAATAAGAGGGTCCTACTACAAAATATTACTTCTAGTGAACTTAAATTATTGTTATAATTGACGTCAGTTGACTGTTGTAGGGTGCTTCGTGTGTATTTTTACGATTCGGAGCTCGGTGAATTTTCGTTTCTCTCTTAATTTCATTATGAAAGACATGATACAGATGATGGCGATCGGTTTGGTTGATAGTAAGGTGCTCATTTCCGGTTCTACATTTCGAAAATCAGTGGCTCAATCCCGCACAACGAAGACAGAAAATGAACAATTTTTCCATATGAATGGGAGGTATAAATTTCGAAATATTTTCTCAAATGTTTATTATATCACGAAAAAGAAATATGATGTAATTATTAAATTATTTGAAAAGAACGTAGACCGTTTTTTCAATACTCTTTTGTTTTAGTATTTTAAATTGATTTCTTAAGAAACAAAATTTTGTTTTTGATATGTTATGATACATATGTCCTTCTTATTCAATTATAACAATAATTTAAGTTCACTTGAAGTAATATTTTGTAGTAGGACACTCTTATTCGAGCTCAATCTCAATTTTGTCTGAAAATAACATGCTACTGCCACTTTCTGTCTACTATATATAGTTCCGAAATTTGCCACCAGAACACATGGTATATTTGTCAATAGGTTTGTTCTGTTTGCTAGGTGGATTTTCACATCTTCCCAGTTGGTCGCTTGTCTCTTAAGAGACATACCTCGTTCACGTGATAGCGTAGTGTAGTGTAGCGTATTATGAAATCCAGTTGATATATGAGTGTTCACGTGAAGTGAATTGACGATTCGCACTCTTTTTTTTTGTTGACAACTGTCACAAGAGGAATTTATTTTATTATAATAAACTGTTACATTCACCGTTTTATGTCTTAAAAATAATTTTTTCTTTTATTATTCATCGAAATGGAATCATTAAAGGGACTACAACTAAAATCGTAGACAAAATCCAATCTAGTTTTTTGACATTTGACAAGAAAACTGCTACGCAACGCAACGACATGTGTTCTCGTGGGAGGATTAGCTAATCTACTACACTACACTACGCGGTTTTGCAACGTTGTAGAAAAACCACTCCGTAGCAAAATTTCATGTGTTCACCTGGTACATCGAAGTGTTCCGTAGCGATACGTCGTTGACCAGGTGAACGAGGTAATAATCTCGATGGTTTGAGCCTAGGAATCATATTGCTTATCTTTTTTCATCACTAGATCCCACCACGATCTATTTCTAATGCAAAAAACAGCCGCATCATTCCGAGCGCAGCAAATGTCATCCGAGCTTTTATCACAACACGCTATCATAAAACAGATGGCGCTGCGGTAAACAAAAATTTGCTATCGAGACATTAGCGAGACATGTCTTCGAGATTTCGGGGTGCATTTGTCTCGATACCGTGTATTTTTCCCATAAGACGTCTCGCAGAAATCTCGGAGACAAACCGATGTCTTCGAGAAATCTGCGAGATTTCTCGCAGACGCGACCACTGGGTTCGTGTAATCTAATTCTGTCAGAAAAAGGGCAGCGTATAGACCACGCAAAAAAAACGTTCTAGTGTATAATGTACTATCCACTTGTCAAAAATAACAGCTGTTAATCTCGCACAACAGTCACCGTTTGAGAATTCATGTCAGCTATTTCACAAATATCACAACATCACAAATATATAGCTGAATTTCACTTCTAAAAAGTATTTAAACACATCTAAAAATTTACCCGCACAACTGGCTCCCAATCGGAGGTTATGGTTCGCGTCAATATGACAGAGTGTAAAGTACACTGAAACTGAACCTGCTCTCGACCGAGTGCAGAAAGGTGTACTCTGTGTAAATTACACCGGCAAAAAGAATAGCAAACTTAACGTCACACTGACAAAAAGAACAGGATTGGGGCAAAAAGTGTGCACTAGTGTACACTAAGTATGCAAATAGAACAGACCTCATGTGAATACGTTGAGTTTTTAAAGAGTTAATTGACGTTGACAGCTGTGAGCTGTGTGCCCAACCCGAGTAGTCGCTTCTTAGTACGTACCCAGCAGCAGTAAGTTCCATGCAACCATTTGTGTGAATTGTAAAAATGGAATTTGGAATCTAAGATATGAGCGAGAAGAGGACTTGAAAATAATATTCATAAAAATTGGATACGAGCATCAAATTCAGTGCCTACAAAAATTATAGCGAGTACAGTGAAAACAAGATGAATCTATTCAACGAAATCGCGAGTACTTTCTGGTCAACGACAATTTGGCTGCCGCCGAACATAACATGGGAAGACATAGCTCCAGGCTCCCGGAGTGATGTGAATCACGCTAATTACAAGGACTTAATATGGCCTCTGCCGCTTGCAATTTGCATGCTTATTGTACGATACTTACTGGAAAGGTAAGTGCTCTACTCCAAAATTTATATACATAACCTCACGTGGAAACGCCCTTGACTTCGCGCTAGTGTACGGCGCAAGATTAAAATACTATCTGCCACATTAATTGTTATTTTGATAATATGTGTGTACTTAAAGTACACGTCCTGCAAGTGTTAAAATGTATACATTTTGTTATACAGTACGAAAAGCGGCTCAAACGAAGAATATAAACCACTAAATACTACAGGTTTTTCGTCTTGCCCAACTTAAATTCTCTCATGTGCCAGAAACCGCTTCTATAGAGAAATTTACAAACATCTTCTGTACATCTCACTTTTTATAAAAAAATTAAAAGCAGAAGATTCTAATAATCAGTCATCGATTTTAGTAGCCGTCGATATTTTCCACGCCGACTTAAGGCTCCATGAGTTCGGTACGACAATTTTTTATCCCTGTTTGATTTTTATTTCTTGAGAGGACTTGAATGGATTGAAATTGTTTTTCGTTTATGTAATTGGGCGACCTATAGTGCTATAGGTTTTCAAATTATTTGAAACGCATACTTAACTATTAAAAATCAATAATTTTTTCATTGATTTATCTTCTAGAAATACCAATTAATTATACTATCTGTGATACTTTTCAATGAAAAGCGGTCTGCTTGCCATGAAAATCGTGAAAAATTACTTCAGTTGGACTTCATATATATATTATTAACAAAAATGAAATTTTTTTAAAATATTAATTATGGAGGACCTTCTTTAAGATTTTTTCTAGCATTATATTTATTAATGAAAAAGACATGTTAATAATTCAAGAAATAGGTAATATGCGTTTAAAAAAATCGAATTTACGCATTTTAAAAAATGTTCAAGGGTTGTTGTTCTAATAGCATTTTTTCGAAACACAGTTTTGAATTTTTTCTCTATGGATGACCTAATTTACATATCAGCTAATAAAATGGTGTAATTTAATTTTGTTTTTTGTTTGCCATTAACGTGAAATATTGTTGTAATTAATGGCAGATGATCAAGGAAACACACGAATTTTATAAGAACACAATATATTTTTTAAATTAAACAATATGACAATAGGTGACATATCAATCATATAAGAACTTAAGTTGGTCGCAGTTGAAAACCGAGGTGAGTATAGGTGGTTTCCAACTTGATCCACCGATAACTATTATGGTGAAGCACATATCCCCATACCACCGGCGCAGAACCGCAACTTTGTTGATGGTACTCCTTTAGTCAAAGCATCCGCCACGTTCTCCTCCGTGGGGACGTAGACCAGCTTTCTGGCCCCGATCTGGACCCGTTCTCGAACGAAGTGGTACTGGATTCCGATGTGCTTCGTGCCCTGTCCGAATGCATCCTCGCTTGCGATCTCTAGAGCATCTTGGTTGTCTCCGTGGAGTGGCACGCCTCCACTGGTTCCAAACTGGTCCATAAATTGGATCAGCCAATCCACCTCTCGTGCGGCCGAACACATCGCCATGTATTCAGCCTCCGTGGACGAAAGGGCCACTGTCGTCTGACGTTTTGACAGCCACGAAATCGCACCCATACCCAGACGAAAAATCCCTTGCGCGAACGTCTGTCGTCAATGTTCGTTACCCAGTCGGCATCCACTAAACATTCCAGCGATCCACCACTAGCTAGATATTTGATGCTGTACTTCGTTGTGCCGGCCAAATACCGGAGAATTCGTTTTACCATCGTCCAATGTACCGCCCCATGGCTAGAATTGTAGCGACTGACTTCGCTGACTGCGAAGACTAAATCCGGCCGACTTCCTTGGACCAGGAACAGCAGGCTTCCAACCGCCTCCTCCTTCCACTGTCTTCCACTCTGCTTAAGACCGTATAGTGCTTTGTTCAGCTTGCAGACTCGGCCACTACCGTCGTCATAACCAGCAGGCTGTCGGATGTAAATGTCCTCCTCAATATCTCCCTGAAGATATGCAGTGACCGCATCCATTTGGTCTATGTTGAGTTTTCTCTGCGCTGCCTGCGCAATTATCAGACGTATTGACGTGTAACGGACGACCGGTGGGAAGGTCTCCGTGTAGTCAAAACCGTACTTCTGGGCGCAACCTTTTGCAATCGGCTCGCTTCGTTTTATAAATCCATTTGGTGTGGATCGCCTTCCTGTCAGCATGTAGTTCCGTCAGATCCCACGTTCCGTTCTCCTTGAGCGATGACAACATTGCACGTTTCCAGTGTTCCGAATTGTGACAGTCCATCGCCTCAATTATAGTGGTCGGATCATTTGTTTCACGATCGCACGCCAAGTATGATACAAAATCAGGCCGTTTCACTGACTTCCTCAGTCGTTTCGACCTTCTGGCTTCGACTTCCGGATCCACCTGCGAAGATGTTGGTGGCTCGTAATCCGGGTCGGAGGTTGCATCTTCAAAATCGTCGGACGAACGATTTAAGCTGCTTACGTTTCGTTCCGGCGGGTGGATGTCGATTGGTGGTTGGCTTGACCGGACGAGTACCATAGTACCGTCCACGCTCGCACCTATTTTGCTTATTAAAGTCTCTGCTATCGACTGACCCTTCTTGTATAGTCGAGACTTCTTCAGGCTTAGCTCCAACTGAGTCCTGACCACCGTCTTCGTACAGGGCTTAAATGCCCGGAAAACTTCGGAAACGGCCGACTTCTCCGTTAAGAAAGAGATGAAAACTTTTCTCGAGGAATCATCGATGATGCTCACGAAATATCGCGCTCCGCCGAGCGATTTCGACATCGGTCCGCACACGTCCATGTGCATCAGGTCCAGAACACCGTTTGTATCGATGACAGCATTTACTTTGGCAAACGCATTCCGCGATTGTTTACCCTTTGCACAAGGTAAAGCCATTGAAGGAAGTTTCGTTATCTACCGCCTTCAGTCTGCATATTCTGTTGTAGCTTAGATGGCCCAAACGACGGTGCCAATCAACGATGCCGTTGTTGCCCTTTGCCAGCATGCATCGAATCTGTTTTGCTTCGATCTTATAGACGCCATTTTCCTTACTGGCTTCAACTAGCAATTTATTGTTTTTGTTGTACACGCTACAAACATTTGGCCCGAACTTGATGCTGTTACCGGATTTTATTAAATTTGCGCCGAGTCACCCTAGTCAATGTACCACACGCCACTCGCTGATGGTCCTGTCGTAGCACTAAATGCGTTCGCGAATTTGGCTTCAGTTGACTTGTTCACCTTGCCCCCAACTTTCGCAGCACCTCCTTCTTTATTCGATCTCGAACATTGTCTCGCGTAATGTCCGATCTGATCGCACTTGAAACACCTGACTTGTTTCTTCGATCTTTTGTTCACCGAAGGCTTACTTGCGGTTCCGTCACCATTGCCAAGGAAAGCTTTTTCTGTTGGCTTGTTTATCGTAGGCACTAAGCTTAGCAGCGACGATTTCACGGTCTCGATTGACACTTTTTGTCCGCTGGCCGTCAATCCCATGATGAATGGTTGATATTCAGGGCCGAGTTTACCCAACAGCATCAAGGCAACGACACGGTCCGAGATGTCAACTTTGGCATCAGTGCAACGCTTCCATGCGTCTAGCGTACGGCCGGTATAGTCGTCCATTGATGGACAATCACTTAGTTTTACCCTGGTCAGCTCCATCAACGCTGATACTTCTCAATCGATTCCCGATTCGGCGAACGATTTTTGCAGTAGTTTCCACACTTCGAGTGGAGTCATTTTATCGTCAAAATGATTTGCCACGTTGCTCTCGGTCGCCAGGTATAACCATCCCATGGCCTCGTCGAGTTTATCGGTGTCGCTTTCCGCGATGCATCGGGCCAACTTCTTAGTACGCAAGAATGCCAGCATCGAGCGACGCCATTCGGGGTTATTTTCTCGTCCTTTTAGTTTTACAAAATCGATGTTTTTTGCCATTTTATAAATTCGCACTATTTTCGATCAGAACGAATTTAAATAATACTATTTGATTAATGACTTAATGTTTCCGATGATTCTGGGCCCATAACCTGTTGTAATTAATGGCAGATGATGAAGGAAACACACGGATTTTATAAGAACGCAATATATTTTTTAAATTAAACAATATGACAATAGGTGACATTTCAATCATATAAGAGCTTAAGTTGGTCGCAGTTGAAAACCGAGGTGAGTATAGGTGGTTTCCAAAACAGTCATAAATCATCAAAATTGCATTTAACGAGCATTAAAGCAGTCATCCCGTGTGAGGATTTTTTGTTTTTTTCATAAATTACATCCAAATATAGTGTAGAATATGTGGGCGGAGTAATATTCCGATATTCGAAGCCGTTCGGAAGTTACAGGCCGTTATATTCTCTAAACTCCTATTTCGTTTCGAATATAATGAAAAGTTTAGTCGCGTTTTTCTCAAAACTATGTTTTTCAAATCGGTAGACACAATATCTCAAAATCTATTGAACGAATTTCTTTGAAATTTAGTAAACTTATTCAGTACTAATATATAGTCTAGTCTCCAAACTAAGATAATTGTGATTCATCAAGCGGTTTTTTTTGTCGACCTGAAAAGGTCGTAAGAATACACCAAAATTGATGACGAAAAGTTCAATAAGCTGCCAAAAATTAACCGTTCAATATTTTTGGATAATCCTAGTTCCAAGACTAGTTTAAACTTCACAGATTAAAATTCCGTTTGATTTTTTTATTTGAGATAAGCAGAACGGCCGCAATCGTGTCTACCGAAAACAAAGTTTTTTGAAAATGAGTGGCTAAGTTGCCTGCCATATACCTCAGCAATGGCCGACAATTTGGGGCTGAAAAAATCCTTAAGTGTGCTCAACATGTGCATAAATATATGGTAAATTTACCAGTTCTATCATTATTAAGTTCGCCAGAACAAATTCCCAAAAATGGCGTAAAAAAAGAGCATGCACACGGGATGACTCCCTTAAGAGCCGTACAGAATGAACGCAATCGCAGTCAGATCGAAATGTCAAAATGTCGCAACGAGATGCAATGGATCTCTATAATACCGCATTTACACTGCGACAACTTTTGAAAAAATCTGCCAACAGTCTGGGCGCAACTTTATTATTTTTCCGGCAGAAGTTCGGAACGCGTTCAATTCGGGGATGCGGCGTAGGCTACTATGTGACTGAAAACCTAACAAAAAGTTCGAGAAACGGTTAGAATAGGGTGTAACATATGAATTATATAATTGGGTCATATTCCGGGATGTATCTCAAGGTTGAAAAAGAAAAAAACTTAAAATTTGGTGATTGTTAAAACAGGCCGTGGAAGTGAAATGATATTCGATATCTGATCAGACCTGAGAGATATTCCGGAATTCATGAAAAAGTATACAACCACTTTACACCCTCTTCGGATGAAGAATCCGTAAAATAAAAATAAGTTCAATATTTGGAAAGACCTAGTAATTATGACGAAAATCGTGAAAATACATGCATTTTATTTTCACTTACCATTTTTTTTACCCCCCCTTCCGAACGCCAATGGATATTTAATTTTTTTTTATCAAAACTACTTGTCTAGTTGATTTACATATACGGAACGAGTTTCAACTTTCTAGCATAAGCCGTCCTAAAGTTAGGAAAAACTCCCCCCACCCTCGTAACATACTACCCCTAAAAAAAATTTATTTTTCCACCATGCCACTACTATAGCTCTATCTAAATACCAAGTTCCAGCTTTCTATCGTTATAGGTTCTTAAGATATAATCATCGGAACTTTTTCCTTCTCACCCTTCCCCACCCTCACCCTCTACACCCACACCCAATTTTTTTTTCCCTACTAGAGTTCTATTAGGCCTACTTCTGGTAAAAATTTAAAGCATCTACCTTACACCGTTATTGAGATATGAAAAGTGTTATTTTTGAAAAATTCTTATCCCCTCCACTTCCATGCTCCCCCGCCCCTTCAAATATTTTACTTTGAGCAATCTTTATTTATCAAGCTTAATACTCAAACCGAATTTTGTTTTTCTGGTGCCATTGGTTTGTGAGATATCGTAATCTAAAGTTTTTCACCACCCACCCCCGTACGCACTACCCCCACCCAAAAATTTTGTTTCAATCTACTCTCCTAGTACACCTACAGATATTTGTTAAGTTTTAATTGCTTGCCATTAACGGCTTAGGAGATATAGATTTTAGAATGTGTCGATCTCGACTTTTTTGCGTTTCGGACGCATTATTTTCCCCTCCACTCCCACACCCCTTCATCCATACCAGTAATTTTTTTGGAAATGGGTCCCCTATCAAAGCTCTATAGAAATTCTTAGTTTCAGTTTTCTAACATAAGCGGTTGCTGAGATCTAGAAACCAAAATTTTTCGTCTAAAACGCTTCCCCCACCTTCCCCCTCAAACCCCCTCCCCTGAAAATAATGTCAATTCAAGGGGTCTACGCAGTCTATTAGAAAAATTTGTAATATAAAAGCTTCACTGGTTTGAGAGCTACGAGCCTTCAAAGGATTTTTCGTGGGGCGGTCGACGTACGGCGTACGGCGGACAGACGGAGTGAAAATTTTTATTGCTTTTTTTGTGTCTACTAGTCATGAAATGTGGAAAAAAAAATTTTGAGGGCAGCAAATATTTTTTTTTTAAATCAATAACAATACTGTATTATTAATATGAGCAAGAGCCATAGAGTGTTTCTACATAATATTCAAAATGGTGTAAAACGATGATAGCACAGTGGCTATAATTTTACTATAGTCAGTGAAGGGAAATTGATCAGCCGACTTTGGCAGTTTTATTTTCTTCAATTAAAAATATAATTTTTTTTCAATTCTCATTCATTTCTAATGCTACGGTTAAACGGTCACTCAAAACCGTCAATGCATTGACACTCTGACGTCACGTAAAAATGTCGTTTCAGTGTCAATAGTGTGTCAATCGTCATTGTGTCAATTCTTGACGAATTGATGATCACACGAAATGACCATTTTGGTCATATCTGTCCCAAAACTAAATTGACAATCAGATTGACCCTGGTAGTCAATTCGATTTGTCGCCTACGTTGTCAACGAATGGCACGGGAAAACTATGTGATCACACAGGATTGACACAATTCTATGAATTGACAATGGATAGGGCATTCATATTAGTAGGAATTTATTTATATTTACTTTTTTTTCAAATCAAACGGGATTGAATGAAAGCTGTGAAATGTGATTTTCTCTTATGAAAAAAAAAAAAAAATTATGTAGCGAATTTTTTAAAGACAATAACAAAACGAAATTATTTGGATATTGCGATTTTAGCGGCTTATATGCTGAAGAGCATTACCGCGTTTACATGGAGAATCCAAAGATCGAATGATCTAAATTTGAATCACGTTCGCGACAACACCGGATCGAAAGATCCGATTCGATCCAGACCGAGAAGTTGGTTTAGATCGAGTCGATCTCGTTTCGATCCGATCTTGGGTTTAGGAACATCTACGATTTCACAATAATGGCTTAAGTCTTAAGCTAAGTCAATAAACAAATTTGTGATTTTTTTGTGTAATTAAGAAAATATAGCCGCATACGATTAAGAATTTTAGTACTTGTCTAGTCAGATGGTATCCCTTAAGGCAGCCACAAAGTTTCAACCTTCTGAAACCAACCCTTCAGGAGATTAAAATGTTTCAATTTCAGCTATCGAGCGTTTCGGAACAACTCCTCCACTGCCCAATCCATATCGAAATTTTTTCAAAATTGATGTACCAGCATAGTTTAATATAAGGTCCAAGTTTCAGCCTTCTAGCGTTAATGGTTCCTAAAATCTAAAAACCAAAATTTTCCACTCCTCGCACCCCCTCACAACCCCACCACACAAAAGATACCACTCGTAGGGGCTTATCCAAATTACAGACAAAAATATTTCAACTTAATACTCCACATACACACATTTAAACGCTATTACGTACAGCGGAAAGATCCTTTTTGGGGATTACTAGTTCAAAAATTTTAAAATACTAAATTTCAGTGTAATAATTTTTTTTTGACATTTCCAGGCTATCACAAAAAATTATAGCTAGAGAACTCACAATTAAATAATTTCCAATTGGCCAATGTGTCAATTTGTAGATAAAGGACACGGCAGAATTTCGTGTCGTGTCAATCCCTGGGACAGTGTCAATGCATTGACTTCCCATCCAAAATATTTGTCAATTAGTCCAAACGCATTGGCTGGGTCACACGGTCATTCAAAAGTGTCAATGCATTGACACAAAAGTTTAAGTTTAAGTTTAAGTTTTATTGCCAAGAAATACAAAAATATAACATTATAAACTTAACCATTAAATCCAATACTATAACACAAAAGGTGTTTTATAAGTAAACTTAACAAAGAGAAAACAACAATAATTCATGAGTTTAACTTAATATAATTCCCAATAAGGAACAATAGCATTAAAGGCACATGCGTTGGCAAATACGCAGACCTGGGAATCTTGATCAAAAAATCAGTCTATACTCTCCAAATAAAAATAAAAAAAATATAAATAAAAAAGTAATAAAAACTAAAATAATAAAGAAAACAAAATGAAATTAAAAACAATATTGAAGGTCCATCAAAAGACCCTTAACGAAGTTAAGCAAGGCAGAGGAGGCGAAGAGCCATATAAACAAGCAGTAAGTGGCAGGGATGCAATAGATTGATACAAGCTACATACAGTAGCGCTTAGCAATTAATTCATAATTCAAGATGTAAACATTACTTATTAACTATAATGTAACGCTAGAAAAAAAAAAGATAATTATAATATTTTGGATAAATTATAAATTATAAAATTATTTATCACCAAAAGAACAAATGTATCCTTTTACAATTAGCATTTAAGGAACAGTAACAAACAACCGAATAAATATATCAATGAATCTAATACAACTACCAAAGTAATAGTAAAACTGAGTATGCCTCCATCTGCGATAAACTATCCAAAAAGTGGATATTACAGTAAAATTATCCGAGTAGTGACCACAACAGAATATAAACACGGTGTTAACAATAACGTGCAGAATATCACAATCTTACACATAGAAGTACAATATCTAAAAAGGTATGTGCCATGTATATTTATAACCTAAAACTCATCTATCTCCTGCAATCCATTGATAAAAAGACCGGAAGCATAACAATATATTACAGTAGAACCTACCGTCGCCGAACCCAAAGACAGGGCATAGTCACGATCCGTCCAGCACCAAATGCTGGATAAGATATCGTCTACTGTGGAATCGTGAAGGAGAAGCACCGGCAATTACAATCTTAAGCTATACAAGCTGCGCAGGCGCGTTGATATAGGCAGGGCTGACAGGGAATTTTGACCAGCCGACCTAGCCTCTGTGGTGAGACCCATCCCTGCCATCATAGAAACCAATGGGCCTTTTGAAATTTTCCACCGCCTCCGTACTGGAGCTATCCACCAGGCACAGCGGAGAAAGATAGAAGAAGTCTCCAGGGTTATTAGTGAAATTAGAACAAATATAATAGTTCATTCTCGTGATCGGGGAGTCTTTTTGCCCTCTTGCTCCAAAGAATGGAGAGGTAGTTCATGATCGGTGGGATCCCGGCTTTTTCATATATAGCCCAATTCGAAAAATATCTGTCCTTCTCAACGAATAGCATAGACAGGCAGTGTCTGAGAATCATCCTCTCAAAGATCTCTAATTTTCTTGCCATTGTAGGAGAGCAAACGAACCAACAGGCAAATCCATAAGTCAAAATAGGTCTGATCAATTGTTTGTATATTAGGAGTTTCGTGTTCGTATGGAGTTTGCCTTTGTGATGCAAGAGGCTCCTAAATTTCAGGAAGATGTGCTTGGCCTTCTGTACCTGGATGGCTACATGTTCGTTAAATTTGAATAAGGAATTAAAATTAATACCGAGGTATTTTATAGACCTTTTAACCTGAATGACCCTATCCGCCAGAAGAAATCTAAGCTCTCTACTTTTCCGAACTGTCCCTTTAGGACCCTTTCCACTCGCATTCCTTAAGCAGATTAATTCACTTTTCCCAGGATTAAGCGACAAACCCCAGGCAATGTAAAACTCCTTAATTAGCTGAATGTGAGAAGCTACCCTTTCAAGTGCTAGCTCGGGGTCTAAGTTCGCGGAATAAACCACTGTATCATCGGCGTACAGTAGGGCGCAGGATTGGGAAGGCGAGGAGCCCAGCACATGAGGAAAATCATGCATACCTAAATTGTATACTTTGGGGCCCAGAATCGACCCTTGAGGTACGCCCCTGGCAACGGAGACCAAGTCTGATTTCGCCTTGTCCAGTTCCACATACAATGATCTATCCCTAAGGAAACTGAAAATGAGCTTAATGATCATAGGAGGAGCGTTAATCGAAAGTAGCTTAAAAAGAATGCCGTCCGGCCAAACAGAATCGAAAGCCTTACTCACATCAAGGGTGCAGAGAACCGTGGACCTCTGACCCCTGAGGTTATTGGTAATATCGTCATGGATTTTGAGGAGAGCGTGCTCCGTGGAGTGCGCCCGACGGAAACCAAATTGCTCATTAGCTAGAATATTATTCTCCTCACAAAATGCGTCAATACGACCCGCTATAACCTTTTCCAGAATTTTCCCAATATTAGAGAGCATGGAAATAGGCCTAAAATTGTCTATGGAACAATCGGAACCCTTTTTCCTGATAGGGATTAACTTGGCAATCTTCCATTGAGGGGGGAAGAACCCGATATTCAAACAGCTATTCAGGATCGTTAGGAGAAAGTCCAGGGCTCTGTCAGAGATCTTTTTAAGAACAAAGTTAGAAATGCCATCCGGGCCAGACGATTTTTTTCCCTTTAGAGATTTTAAAATAGACTTGAGAAGCTCAAAGGAAATAAAATAAAAAATAAAATAAAATAAAATAAAAGGATTTGTCCCTACTTCATACGCTGGGGCGATATCCGGGGGGATAAAGGAAGGTTCAAATCCACAACCGCCACGATATGAATTCTCTTCCAAAAAGGATCCAACTGAGCGTTTGACTAGGCAGGATAAAGGGTCATCTCTAGCAGCAAAACTATCCCTGTACAAGGATTCATAGTGGGCCCTAAAGGCTTCCAACTTGTCGGCTTGGTCAGTGAGGCAGGTGTTGCCGACCTGGACCATACCGAACTTTGACTGATTCTTACCCCCGATTATTTTATTAAGTTCCCGAAATGTCTCGGGCCCTGGTTTAAGGAGTGATAGTTTTTTTTGGAACTCCTTGTTAAAGTGGGCGTCGACTGCCGAACTAATCTTTTTAGTGATAATTCTGATGTCCCTTGCGATATCCGCACATTCTTGACTCCAGAAGCTATTATTGGACTCGAAACGGCGTTTCTGACATTTCTTCCAAATATGTCTTATTCTGAATAGCTCCTTGATATTTTCCGGGAGTTTATCCCTGAATTGATTCGACACCTTATTGGAGTTGTGCCTACTAATGACCGCCTTAATCGTATAGGTGAACGTATGAATCAGATCATTAATTTCCTCACAATTCAAAACTCTATCCCGGGGATGTGAGAGGACTTCGAAAGAAGCATCCATATCTTCCCTAACTTTATTCCAATCCGTCCTGACGTAGGAAATATAAGAATCCGCATTGCAAAAGGCCAATCTAGCGTTATGTAAAGAAAGACATAGCTCCACAGCAAAGTGATCCGAGAAAGGGACCGCCAGAGTCTTACAAGAGATGTTGTTAACTGCAGATGGGAACTGATTTACGCAGTTGTGAGACACCAGAAATATGTCTAAACAAGCCCCGCTTAGTGGGAAGGTGGGACTATTCGGATGAATTAGCTCAAGCTTATTGGAGGCGAAATTGTTGATCATCCAATTTTTTAGAAGTCTGCCAAAGCAATTAACCGTAGGGTTAGCCCAGTCAGGGTGCTTCGCATTCAGGTCCCCACCAACGATCACGTAGTCGAACTGGTTGTTGGAGCAGAGGTCATTAAAGATGTTGAGAGATGTTTTAATGTCGATTAATTTTTCTGTACGGGGGTTGAAGTAGATAGATATTAGAAGGATGCATTTGTCGGCCCCATTTGAAGTAGAGAGAACAATGGAAGCCGCCGACCAAGGGATAGGGCCCACCGAGAGGTTAACTTCTTTAATACGAAGGTTCTGTTTTATAAGTAACAACGTGCCACAATTCTCGTCGTTTCTGAAGGCCTTATAGTTGGGGAAGTAGAGCCTACCTTTATCCTTGAGGTGAGTCTCGTTAATCATGAGAATATCCGGATTGCATTGACACAAAAACTTGTGTCAATTCGGTAGTCAATTGGTCTGTTCTTTTTGTCGGGTTTTTTGTACACTGAATACACTTTTTCCACTAGCTCTCGAGCCAGTGCAGAAAAGTGTAAAAGGGAGTGGCGGGGAAGGAATAAGAAAATTATTTGAGTTTGAGTTTGTGTCATTGATTTGACGTCAAATGCTGTTTAGGAAATCTAGTGCAAAAAAGTGCAGATATTTCATGCAAAAAAAACAGACCAAATTCAACAATCAATGCATTGACGTGTCACAAAAATGACTATCACACGGATTGACGCTAATTGACAACTTTAGGTTTGTTCCTTTTGCCCGGTGTAAGTTGCACTTTCTTGCACCCGATTTTCTAAACAGCCCTTGACGTCAAATCAATGACACAAACTCAACCTCAAATAGTGTTCTTGTTCCTTCCCCGCCACTCCCATTTACACTTTCCTGCACTAGCTCGAGAGCCAGTGCAAAAAGTGTAGAAGGTGTACACTACACCCGTCAAATAGAACAGACCTTTTGTGACCACATTCTACGTAATTTTGACGTCAGAGTGTCAATGCATTGACGGTTTTGAGTGACCGTATAATAGTAGCATAATAATCTAATATGTACTTACTGCAATCATTTCTTTACACTGGAGCACGCACTATATAACTGCCAAATGGAAACAAACAATTTAATGGGATATTCCCTGCTATAAACATGTGTATACTTGTATTTATTCTCCGCTTGCCTGAGTAAAAAGTCGGCGAATCGGCCATAACAATACTATCTTCGAGTATATTTGCTATAAAGTCGGTCATGTTCAGCCGACTTATATGGGAAAGGGGAACACATAAACACAACTAAATTTGACACATCGGCCGATATTTTTCTATTTCTCTTCTTTTCTAGTCTGTGAACATTTCCCATAGTACTATCTCTTACTAACACTTTCCCGACGTATTGTCGCAGTGTAAATTAGCCATAAGCCGCAAGTAAACGCTACATGAACACAATGACTGGATTGAGGCGCACTGGCGTAGGAACAGTGGAGATGGGGAGGGGTTTGGGGAATTAGTGAAGAAAAAAATATGATTTCAATTTTTTTTCAATCTCATTTTTTTGTTAGTTTTAAGCTTGTATTACACTGTATGACCACGCTGTCAAATTGCAGTAATATGCAATGTGAAGTAGGCGAATACAAATTAAAGTCACAGTGAGATCCCTGTAGGAAAAATAGGCATGATTCAGATCTGATTCAGGTATTATTTGTAATGCCATCACAGCTATGATTTATACCTGACCGTTCCATGATTTTATTCACGATATGCACCCCCAACCAGAATGAAAAATCAGGCCTGAAATTTAGGTCTGACTCATACCATACTAGTAATATCCAAAATATTGAGTTATTTTTGTTAGTTAAATCCTACCATGAATTCTTTTTTGTTACCTAGGAGGAGGTAGAGGACTCTTCTAAGACAATATTTACCTAATTCAAATATTATTTCTCACTTACTGATTTAATAAAACCCATGGCTTTTTGTAGGAATCGAACCCGGTGTTGAATGTTTTTGGATTAACGCGCGTAACCGCTGCGCCACAGAACCCATTTCATTTTCATTTCGCTATAGGCAACTTGTGACAAAAATCAGATCTTAAAACATTTCCTACATAATGATATGATTATTCCATATGGTGAATAATCATTCCTTGCGTTTTCGCCCATCGGTAGGCCGAAATCAGGCCTGATTTTGCTATTATTTAAATCAGGCCTTACGACTTTTCATACAGGGGTGCTATGGTTCATATCATATACTTCGAGCGAACGTCATACCTTGCGTTTTCGCCTTTCGGTAGGCCAAAATCAGGCCTGATTTTGCTATTATTTAAATCAGGCCTTACGACTTTTCATACAGGGGTGCTATGATTCATATCATATACTTCGAGCGAACGTCATATCTTGCGTTTTCGCCTATTGGTGGGCCGAAATCAGGCCTGATTTTGCTATTATTTAAATCAGGCCTTACAACTTTTCCTACAGGGATTTATTTGTATTCGCCTACTTCGCATTGCATATCGTCATACAGTGTAATACAAGCTATAGTATGTTAAAGATTTCACAAAAATGGTGTCCGAGTCCTCTTCGAAAATGCATATCTCTGGTACTTAGTCTTTATCATAGAATAATGAAGTAGGACTTATTTTAAAGTTTAAGGTTGTCGCAATATAAAAATAATACGAATAAAACTTATCGTTGCAAGTTTTTTTAAGGATAACGACTTTGTCTTTCCCTTGAATATCTCAATCTCCACTTGGGGATCGTGGTAAAAAAAATTGAAGAAAATCTGTGATTCTCAATTAAGGTTAGTGTAGTTCCTAATGATAATATTAAATTTTTTTAACCCCGATCCCCTTGAGATCCTAATTCCTGGTCTCCTAAATTCTTCACCTCAAACCGTCTCGATTTAAAGACCTTGTCCTCCAGTAGCTAAGTTTTAAGATAGCTCTGCTATCTTCCTCAACCGAGTATAATACGTTTTATTTGCTATCGATGAATCATCGTCGATTGATTTTGTCCGTTTCGTAGCCATTTTTTTCTAGATTAGTCTCAAGATATGTGAAATTATATATACTCTCCAAATTATACTCCGAAATTGGTGTATGGCAGAGTCAAGATTGACAAATACCTCCTCAGCACTAGGGAAGGATCTTGCGAGGATGTTTACATACATATATCGTTAGCCTATGCTATTGGATGGTTAGGTTTAGGCTTAGGTTTCAGTGGCGGCCAAAGCCTTCACATAGACCCACGAGGGTCCATAGTGATACCACATAAAAAATAGGATATCCAATGTACTTATGGTAGGTGCGCTTGCGTTTCGATCTGTGTTGAGAGTTCCATAGCAAAGTTGATTAGACTCTGCATGCTGTTAAAAGAGACTTCTTTAAGGTTTGCGAAGGTTGAAGCACCCAGAGCTTTCAGCCGTCTTCTAGCGAGAGCTGGGTAGTTGCACAGGAGGTGTTCTAGCTATTGGGTGGACTTGAATAGTAGTGTCCCATTAGTGTCGAGGGTTTTTCGGATGACATTCTCTAGTGCCAAGTTGAAAAGCATGGGTGCTAGACCATCTCCCTACTTTAAGGGGGATTATTTGAGTAGAATTTTTTTTTTTGTTGTCTATAAATTTCATGTTGAAATTTCAATAATTGTGGAAGCTATGGGCAATAAACCGGGATGGGCCCTTCGTGAATTCTTCGTTATTCAAACGCGATTATCTCGAAACATACTTTTCAAAGACCGTTTCCAAAATCTTCGGAAAACGGCTGAACCGATTTCTTCAAAAATTTCACACATTATTTTTGGATAGGTCTTATAGTTTTTGAGATGATAATATCTAAAATTCACCTATTTTTTCTGCTTTCTACTCAGATGATCACCCTTAAGTCACACTCAGTTCGAAAACTGGTTCTGGAATAGTTTTGTATTCCTTGTAAGCTGAAATTTTTTCAGTGTGTAAACCAGGTGAATTTTCTTTAAGTGACTGCGGTCAATTGTAAGCGGAGATTTTAGATATTCTCAATCGTTTATACTAGAAAGCTGAAACTTGAATTTAATACAATATAAAACTTGAATAGTTCGCAAAAAGTTTTCTATATTGGTGAAGAGTGTGGGAGTGAGAAAAAACAATACCTCCGAATTGCTCGAGATATAATGATAGATAGATAGAATTTGTAAGGGAAAATATGTAGGGCTTCCGAGTTTGATATCTCGAGAATCGCTTCATTAGAGCTCGAAAGAGAGCTCCATTACTTACAAATTTCCCTTTCTTTTATTGTAGTATATAATACCTACTACTACTACTACTAATAACTACTTGTAGATAATATCGAACCTTACTGGTCAATTTAAAGTTCAAATTGATCAATATTAAAAAAATTTTGCGTTCCTACGATCAGTTAAATTCTAAACGGAAATTGAACTAGAACTTTTGTATGGAAATTTTGTTTTTCTTCTTATTGCGCCCAACGACATCTTTTGAAAAGGGTTGTAACAATATAATATCTACTGCTACTATTACTAACTACTTGTAGATAATATCGAACTTAACTGGTCAATTTGAAGTTCAAATTGATCAATATTAAAAACATATCTAGCTACGCCACTGTAGTCACGTCACTGTAGTCACGACTTTATAAACACAGTTTTGAGAAAAACGCGTTCAAAGTTTCACAAGCTCTTTCAAACGCTCTTAGACGTCTTTAAAAATGTGAGTGTAACTTCGAGAATATTTGTCGAATTGACATGAAACTTTCTGTGAATAATAATATATATGTTCATTACGAAAATGGGATTTTTTTTGGAAAATTGTGACATTACATAGACAAATATTAGGTGAGAATTTGTACGCTTTTTAAAAAAACAGTGAAACCTGCCTAAAATGGAAACTGAAAAAGGCGGAAAACTGCATTAAACGGAATTTTTTTTTATTGTTGATTTTCCCACATAAAAAGCAACACGTGTAAAATGGAAAATACCTTAAAGCCTCAGTTACAATGGTTCCGATCCGATCCGGCAACGTCGGAACGGAAAAATTTCTAGTCACAATGTTCCGACTTGCATCAGAATGACACTATCGAGGTGTAATTTTGATTTTTAGTGTGGCGAAGCAGGTGGTGAAATTCAATAATTCACCTCTTAGCGTCGGAACGGATAGAAGTTGAAAGTTGGTCAACTTTACCCATCCGTTTTGTGTCTCGGCTAATTACCGGAATGATTGTGACTGGGCTTTCCGAAATTCCCTTTAGATGTGTGTCGGATGGAGAAACTCAACACTCTCCGTTTTCCGGATCGGATCGGATCGGAACCATTGTAACTGAGGCTTAAGACGGAAACGGACAAATTTTATGTCATTGAGATCTCAAGTTGACTTTTTGATATGTTTTGAAAAACAGTAGAATACACAAAATACATATAAAAAAATTGGCTTTTTGAGATATTCAAGGATAAAAAATCGTTATTCTTGGAAAAATTTTTAAGGATAAATTTGATTGGTATTTTTATTACTTTGCGACAACCTTCCCCCTTCATCTTTTATTATTCTATGATCAAAATTAACAGAGATATGAGTTTTCAAATAGGAGTTGGAATCGGCGATGGTAAGGTCACAAAATTGGCATTTTTTGCGATTCTTGATGAAATGACCCAGTGAAGCCGTAGTAAATTTCGTTGAGCTCCCGAAATAAATGCTGATTTTGTGAAAAAATGTCCAAATTAAATAAGTCGTCGGCAATTAAATCAATTGTATCCAGCCTTATGCTATGTTCATACTACGAAATTGACGAGTCTATATTGAGTTAAATGCGCTGAAAACACTTCCCGAAGGCGATTGGAAAGAATATTTTGACTTGAAAAAGTCAAAATATTCGAAGGGAAAGGTAAGGTTCGGGACAGAATGGCCTATTCCGCCTACGTCCAAATTGGTGGATGAGTCGGAACGGAAGCGACACGCTTGCTGACGGCCGGGACTAGCAACAGCAGTGTGGGGTGGTTCTTGTTCCGATTTCAGACCATAAACCCTAGGCCTTTACAACAAAAATTTCGTGTCGGCTTACTCCAGGGTATTTAAAATTTGGAACTATCTTCCCAATAGGTCGTGAAAGACCAATATACTGATGGAGTTGCGCGACTTCGCGATTTGTCAGGGCACTCTGTTACGAGTTCCGTTCGTAAGCAACACGTAGCTGGAAAGAAAAGGGCAATCGTAAGTTTCCGTTGGGGAATATAATTGAAAACAGAATGAAATTACCTGTTAAGCAATCAACGATGCGCTAGTTATTGTACTTCCACTTCACAATCGGTCCGGGTACCTAAAAAGACAGTTGAACACAACCATTAGTTATGAATATTTAATAAGTCAAACCTCGGTAAACACACGGAGAAGAGGCGGAAAGACGAAGGAATTAGGAGTACGAATGTAACGATAGGGTAAGCTGAGTTCGATTTAGCAGTAGGAATCAAGATTAGTTAGTAGTTAGTTGTTAATAGTAGGTTTAGTTAGTTGTTAATAGTAGGTTTAGTTAGTTGTTAATAGTAGGTTTAGAATAGTTAGTAGTTAGTAGGTAATAGTAGTTCTTCGCTGCACCGTAATCGGTACTCACGGGAGACGTGACTACGCCATCAACATGAACACATCGAACATACGGAATCGTATTCGGGCCCCACAAAAAATCATTGATATGGCTTCAAATCTTTGGCATGCCACGTGCCACCCCGTTTCCCGTTCAAGCCTTCCAACTCATAGGTCCATGGAGATACTCGTTCCTTAATACGGAAGGGTCCGATATATTTTGGTGCTAAATTAGCAGAGAAAAATTTAGCTGCATCCGATAAGACGTAATTTTTCCTCCACACTTGGTCGTTCGGATAGTATTCGGCCTCTCGCCGCCTCAAATCATACCAACTTTTGGATTGTTTGGATGCGTGCTCAAAACGCTTTCGGATCTCTTCGCGCACGTTCTCAAGTGCCTTAGATCGGTTGATAGGATCCTGACCGGCAGTTGCAGTGTCATCCGGTCTATCTAGTGGACTCTATGCGCAAGGCACTTAGAATGTCGCTGCAATTAGAAAATTCTACCGGGAAGTCCTCTTTAGTAGCAGTGTACCCGTTCAAATTTTCCGAAGATATTGTAGCCCTTCAGGTTAAATCGAAGGAAATCGAAGTACTGCTGGAGAAATTTGAGGGAGATAAGTCCAGTGGGGAGTTTAAAAGATTGTCGGCGAAGGTCAAGTGGTGTTTGAGGCGAGTTGAGTATGGTCAACCATCCGGGGAAGAGGTGTGCGGAAAGGCAGTGGTTAAAGGGGAATTATTGGTTCATTTAGGGACTTTGCTAGAAAAATCCGGTCATAGTTTTCCGGACGAAGAGGAGGACACGGTACCAACGCGAACAACCCCTGCAGCAAAGGTGAAAGTGAATACAAATGTAACAGATGTTGGGAATACGCCGGTGTATAAGTGGAACATTAAGTTCTCAGGTGAGCCGAACACACTATGTTCGTTCCTAGAGCGGGTCAAGGTGTTGAGGGAGGCTCGAGAAGTGCCAAAATTAGTGCTTTTCCGATCGGCGGTAGATTTATTTGAGGGGAAAGGTTTGATTTGGCTGAGGGCAAATAAAGGGCGGTGCAAAACTTGGGATGAGTTAGTGATGGAGCTAAGGGAGGAATTTTTGCCACCAGATTACGACGACCGTTTAAGGGAGGAGATTTTTTGTCGCACGCAGGGTAGTGGGGAATCGATTGGGGTATACACGGCCATTATGTAAAGTTTGTTCCGGCGTCTGTCGGTTACTCCTACAGAATCGGAAAAAGTCAAGATTTTGCGTAAGAACATATCACCTTTTTACCAAACACAGTTGGGTCTGACCACGGTAAATTCGGTTCAGAAGTTAGTGAACTTAGGACGTACTTTAGATGCCACGAGACTATCGGTGGAAAACTTCGTACCACCCACGAAGCGGTCAAATTTATTAGAGCCAGATATTGCTTATGTTTCCGCAATCGACAATAGTAGACCGAACGTAGGGCGGGAGAGCGGTAATACCCAGTATAGGGAGCAAGATCGTAAACGCACTGTGACGTGTTACAATTGCAAAAAACCTGGCCATATAGCCAGTGAATGTGGTGAATCTCGTCGTTGTTTTGGTTGCGGGAAGGTGGGAGTTTATCGGGCGAATTGCCCGGTGTGCAATCCGGAGGCGGGTCAGGGAAGTACATCAACGTCCCAGTCGGGAAACGAACAAAGTGCTCACTAAAATGCAGGGTAGTGGGTGCGGAGGTCAAAGCGACAAAACCCGTACATCTGGACTTTGCTTTGACTCCGATGTGTGGCGACAATCGCCCGCATCTATTAGTGGACGTCCTTGGAGTAGAGTTCATTGGGTTGTTGGACTCAGGGGCTTCAAGAACGATTTGGGGAGGTAAAGGGTGGGAAAGCCTAAAGAAATTGGGGGTTGAACTGCAAACATCGTCCGCACATGAAATTCGCCTGGCGAATAACGATGTCTGTGGGGTGGATGGTGTGATTTGCGTACCATTCGGGGTCGATGGGTGTACGCGCTGGATGAAGTGTTTAGTAGTAAGGAAACTCCCACATACGGTCATTTTGGGGCTGATTTTTGGAGGGAATTTGGTATAGTGCTGGATCTTAAACGGGGGCAAGTGGACTTGAGTAGTATGTCCGACGTTGCCACGGTTGAATTTTTGCGACCTAAATCCAAATTGGGAGAGTTGGAATTGAAGGAGTTGAACGTTCTACTCGAAAAAGAATTTGCAAAAATGGGGGACGGTCTCGGCAGGACATCGGAAGTGGAGCATTCGATCAAAACATACTCGCCTCCTATCAAACAGCGGTATTATCCGGTGTCTCCAGTAAGGCAGAAGGATATCGATCAAGAACTGAAGGATATGCTAGAGGCAAACATAGTTCAGCCGTCAAAGAGTCCGTGGTCATCGCCTATTTTACTTGTTCGGAAGAAAAATGGTTCTTTTCGTTTTTGTGTAGATTTCCGTTAGGTTAACAAAGTGTCAGAGCGCGATGCTTATCCCATCGGCGACACTAGATAAATTGCGGGATGCCAAGTATCTGTCTTCTTTGGATATTAAATCCGCATACTGGCAAGTTCCAATGGCCGAAAACTCAAAGAAGTATACGGCTTTCACAGTCCCGAGTAGAGGTCTGTTCGAATTCAACCGGATGCCTTTCGGACTACAGAATGCCCCAGCTACCTGGCAACGGTTGATCGACCAAGTGTTGGGAGCTGATTTGGAACCGTATGTGTTTGTGTACCTTGACGACATAGTCCTGGTGACACAAACTTTCGAAAAACATACGGAAATCTTGCGTGAAGTGTTCCGCCGGCTTAGAGAGGCTGGGTTGAAAGTGTCAAAGGAAAAGTGTGAGTTTTGTAGGTCGGAACTGCGCTATCTAGGCTATGTCGTCGATGAGTACGGACTGCATGTGGATCCGGATAAGGTAGAAAGTTTGGTTCGATTCCCAGCGCCTAGAAACATGAAGGAGGTTCGGCAATTCTCAAGCATGGTTTCATGGTATAGACGCTTCATACCAGATTTTGCAACCTTAGTTGCACCGTTGACTTCGCTTTTGAGGAAGGGTCGCAAATTTGCTTGGGACGCAGATTGTGAGAGGGCTTTCTCGGAAGCGAAAGCTAAACTATCCACGGCACCCATATTAACATGTCCTGATTACGAGTTACCATTTACGATCCAGACCGACGCTTCCAATTTCGGATTGGGGGCAGTGCTCACGCAAGAACAGTCAGATGGGGAAAAAGTGATCTGTTATCTGAGTCGATCGCTGACAAAGTCGGAACGTAAGTTCTCTATGACGAAGAAGGTGTGCTTGGCGGTGTTGTGGGCAGTAGAGAAGTTAAGACCCTACGTTGAGGATAGACGGTTCAGCGTGATAACAGATCACCATTCTTTGGTTTGGCTTCATAATTTGAAGGATCCGATATGCAGATTAGCGCGTTGGGCCAATCGCCTTCAGCAATACGACTACAAAATCGTGCACCGGAAAGGCAAGGATCATCTGGTTCCAGATGCCTTGTCAAGGTCCGTACCGTTGGTGGAAACGTTGTTTTCAGTCGTGGAAGCTGATCGGTGGTACTCGAAAATGTTGGAGACGGTGCCGAAACAATATGCGAAATATCCCTTGGCGCGTACAGGGAAACATCTTATGGAAGCATGTTCCATCCAAGTGTCCGGAACTCAATGAGGAGTGTTCGTGGAAAAGGGTACCTACGAAGGGAGAGCGTGCAGATATGGAGGGGTTAGGCGAACGGTTGATAGAGTTATGCGCGGGTACTACTGGCCTAAAATGCAAGGGGACATACGGAAATACGTTAAAGCATGTAGAATATGTCAAGCAGTGAAGCCGGAACGAAAGCTACCTGCAGGGTTAATGGCATCGAGATGTGGGAGGCGAAGCGGCCGTGGGAGATGGTATGTGTGGATTTAGTAGGACCACTACCACGCTCGTCAAGGGGATCAACATTCATCCTTACGGTCGTGGATTACTTTTCAAAGTTCGTGCTTTTATTTCCATTGAGGGCGGCGACGGCCGCGGCCGTTACACGAGTCTTGGAAGACCAAGTTTTCTTATTGTTTGGTGTTCCGAAGTGGTTAGTCTGTGATAACGGCGTTCAATTCTGTTCTAAGGAGTTTCAGGGCATGGTAGGGTCATATGGAACTTAGATAAAATTCACAGCCTTCTACCACCCTCAAGCAAATCCGGCTGAGCGAATCAATCAGTCGATTAAGATGATGTTGAGAGCGTATGTCGCGGACAATCATCGGATGTGGGACGCAAATCTGTCCAAAATTGCGTGCGCCTTGCGGACAGCCACGCACGAAGTGATGAAAGTTTCACCATACTTTGCGAACTTTGGAAGGGATATGGATTTGGGGATAGAGCCACGAGATAGACCGGATGACACTGCAACTGCCGGTCAGGATCCTATCAACCGATCTAAGGCACTTGAGAACGTGCGCGAAGAGATCCGAAAGCGTTTTGAGCACGCATCCAAACAATCCAAAAGTCGGTATGATTTGAGGCGGCGAGAGGCCGAATACTATCCGAACGACCAAGTGTGGAGGAAAAATTACGTCTTATCGGATGCAGCTAAATTTTTCTCTGCTAATTTAGCACCAAAATATATCGGACCCTTCCGTATTAAGGAACGAGTATCTCCATGGACCTATGAGTTGGAAGGCTTGAACGGGAAATGGGGTGGCACGTAGCATGCCAAAGATTTGAAGCCATATCAATGATTTTTTTTTTTTGTTGTGAACGGACGTAAAGTAGGGTGGTAAAGTCTAGATTGAAACATTTAGAGAAGACAAGGCAAAGGAGGAAAGGAAAACTTAGGAAGGTAGGCTGGTATAGTAAATTACCGATTATTATTTCGCGCAGCACTTGATAACTGTTTCGACATTTAACCCTGTGAGAATTTAGGAAATTCTCTTTGTTGTAAGGGGGGAGTGTTACGAGCTCCGCTCGTAAGCAACACGTAGCTGGAAAGAAAAGGGCAATCGTAAGTTTCCGTTGGGGAATATAATTGAAAACAGAATGAAATTACCTGTTAAGCAATCAACGATGCGCTAGTTATTGTACTTCCACTTCACAATCGGTCCGGGTACTTAAAAAGACAGTTGAACACAACCATTAGTTATGAATATTTAATAAGTCAAACCTCGGTAAACACACGGAGAAGAGGCGGAAAGACGAAGGAATTAGGAGCAGTGATCCCACCCGACGAGAAAAAAGAGTAGCAGAATCAATCAAAAATAGTAGTAGATTTAAGCAAAAAGGGAGTAGGCATATACATATGAAATAAAATACGGGTTTTTACAGTTTTACACTATAGTTCAAATTGTTTGACAAATAATGCAAGCAGAAAAATGAGCTGTTTGCAACCGCCTGTGTGAAGAATTAGAATGGCGGCTGTATTGTGGTTTTTATGGTACGGGTGGCTAATATTAACGACGGTAATAAAAGAACGTCCGAATCGGACGGCGGCTAAAATTCAACTTAACATTTATTTTTTTAATGCTTTGCATTGTGTCCGTTTTTACATTTACTAAATACATAAATTCAAGTATGTTGTGTTCGAGGCCTTGGAAGAATTATTTTGACTTGAGAAAGTCAAAATAATTGATAGGAGAATGAAGGTTCGGGACAGAAGGGCCAATTCCACCTAAGTCCGAATTGGTGGCTGAGTTCAGCTGGTGCGACGCTCTTGCTGGCGGCCGGGACTAGCTACGGCAGTGGGGGGGTACTTGCTAAAACTCAGGCCATTAAACTCTAGGCCTGTACAACAAAAATTGTAAGCGCCGACTTATCCAAGGGTAGGTAAAAATTGGGATTATTTTCCCAATTGGTCGTGAAAGACCAAGAAGCGGTTGGATGGCGCGGCTCCGCGATTTGTCAGGGCGCTCTGGTGTTAATAGCGCCCTGCTCTGCCCACCCTACCTCAGCCACGACTGTCCTTTAAATATTTCGCGTCGTGGCCCCTTATTGAGGTTCGGGGCTAAGGTGCTAGACGATCGGGTTCATTCGCGATGGGCTCTACTTAGCCTCTAAGCATCGTAAAAATTATGCACAACAAAAAACCCAACCCAAAAAGAAATTGCTGAAAAACAAAAGAAAATAGCCAAATATAATGAAAAAAAAATAAAAAACTTACCCCATAATTTTTTTGCTGCTAAATTTTTGAATTATCTTTTATTTTATGATTGATTATTTTAATTTATTCCGTCCCGTCCTTGTCATGTCTTGTAAATTTTTTATTTTAATTCTATTTTTAATGTTATATTTTATGTAGTATTTAAATTTAAGTTTTAAGTTTTAATTTTTATTTTAAAATTCATTTGTTATTTATTCTAGCTTTGCATATTTAAGTTTAATTTTTTTTTGTTTTGAACATTCATTTCATTATTCGGCAACTCATTCGTCGTTTCATTTCTTTCAGGATGCATTCAATCTTTTTAAATTCACTCGTCTTAATGGTTCTGATCGACTAAATCAATTCCAGGCGACTCAAATGATTTCACGACAATTCGCTTATTGTCAGACAGTTGCACTTTTTCTTAGCAGCAAAATTTTCAGCCCAGTCTGCTCCGCACGAAAATCTACGCAACGATTCCACCCGACACTAACCCAACGCCAACCTCACACACACCTCCAAAGGCAGGGTATATATATATCGCTGTGCTCGCACATCCACTTATTCAACTAGTTCACGTCTCTACTACGTAAATACATGCGCTTTCTTTATTTCTTTTCTGATGATTGCGTGCAATTCTAAAACTCTTCCGGTTCGCATATAGCGAACTTTTCTGCTCACTGAGGCATAAACGTCAAATCGATCAAATAACCCAATTCATTGAAAACTGGAGGGCGCACACAAAACGAACGAAATGAACACGTGTATTAACGAGATCTGAGAGTAGCGGACCGCGTAAAGTTTCGAATAAAATCACCAGATATCTTTCTTGGCGGTCGGCAATCGGTCAAATTCGATATGCCAAGTCCTATTGCGGCAAAGCGGCTCAAGAAGTCGAAAAAACTCGACACGGGAATGACGGTGACCGTTGCTCTACTCCCGAGAATTACGCACCGACTCCTATCAAACTATAGACCGACCGTCTCACGATCAAAATGGCACTTTCCAGGAAACCTTTTCGCCGATGCAAATTATCGCGTTTATTCGTTCGATTGAAATCCGGACTTTTACAAAATTTCCGTCGAGAAAACTCTCTCCCCGTACACGACACGAACACTGGAAAACCTTTTTTCTTATTTTGCTTTTTCTACACTGTATTTTATACACTATTTCGATGCGTTATCATTAAAATTTAGTATTGCGATACACTTCAATATTTGCAGCACGCATATTAAAATTTGTTCGCTTAAATTACTTCCATCGAAGCCCGGCAATGGATCATCGTTATTCGCGAAATGATGGAAGAAAACCACTGATTTTACAACCTCAAAACTAAATGGGAAAGATGATGAAATGGAGTGTGTTTATAGTGCTGTTATTTATTTCAGGAATATCTGGCGATTCAGGTGGATATTTATATCCCAAGTATAATATTATTAGTAAAACCAATTCTACAGTTGAACTATTCTGCTGCTTATATCAAGCCAATGAGACATTCAACAGCAATTTTTTGTCTTTCATTGGTAATTATAATTATCAAAAGAATGTTGAGATTGTAAATGCGACAACGTATCGTACCAATCTATAGCCGGATCGCGTAGAGATTTCTTTGTTCGGAATCCAGAATGGAATAGAAATTGTGAAGCTAATTGTACGCCTAATAATGATAATTCTTCTGTTTGCGGTGTCAATTTTTTTCGCCCCGTGACGATGGAACACTGCACGTTACTAACTTTCGGATAAAACTGAAGAGAATCAGTTGAAAACAGACTTCTCGAATGTAGGAAACGAACACTTTGCGTTCCGACACCTTCCTATAGGCTTTGGCATTGGAAATATCAAATTTCGGCTTTCCGCTAATGAGAGTTGTTCGACACTTTTTAGAACCGCCTGATACCATGTGCTGTTACTTCCTGGCGCCGGAACCGTTTTACCACCTTTCAATGGAAATTTTTCCACAGTGAACTTTAGAAAACATCGTGGCCAAATTTTAGCTTGAAATTTCATTACATTTACACATACACTGGGTCGGGCTACCGAATTTCGATGCGTTTCCGTGGCACTTTTAGGCGATCAGTCGACAATTTTTATTTTATTCGAGAGAAAGAACTTTCACATCACACAGCACTTCGTGTCGTTTTCCACCGCTTCCTCGACTTTTTTTCTTTCCGGCCTCTACCAAGCAACGGCTCTTTTTTTTCGTCTGTATTGGTATCTGTGAAGTTGGTCGCGGTGGTTCATGCGATCCCAATTTTGACGCGCCGAGGTTGGTGTAATTTGTAGAGGTGTTTACACTATGTCGTGACATTATTGTGATCGCAAGTTGCGACGACTCAACAAGTACATAATATATAATAAATTCAAGTATACAATTCAAATAAAGTGCATGCTGCAGGGGCTTGCTACCTGATGCGCGCGTTCGCTACATCAACCTCCCTTCAGTCGGAGACGTAGTGAATATTTGAAGAAAAAAAAAAAAAAAAAAATCACCGAAAACTTCATAAAAACAAAGAATGAAGGAAGGAAAAAAAAATAATAATAAAAAAATGATAATAATAATTAAATAAAAAAAAAAATGATAATAATAATAATGCCAAACGTTTAAGAATCAAAGTGCACTTTAGCTTCATTTGATTCCAATGTGAACGCCGGTTTCAAACGATCTACAGAAACCGTAATGTTTTTATTGTTCTTTTGTACTATAAATTGTTTTCTCAATTTTCTTATAACCTCAAACGGTCCTTCATATGGCGGCTGAAGGCCTGATTTAGTTCCTTCAATTCTGATAAATACTTACTTGCAACCTTCTAGAGTCTTAGGGACGTATGACTGCACATTCGGTTTTCTCGAGTCAGTTGGTTTCAGTTTAGTCATTCTCTCACGCAACTGAGTTACGAAGGATACTGGGTCATCAAATTTAGAAAAAGTGGAATTTGCAACGAATTCTCCTGGTAATTTTAAAGGCTGGCCATAGAGTAAATCTGCCGGTGAACAGTTGAGATCGTTTTTGAAAGCTGCTCTGATACCGAGTAATATGATGGGTAAGTCATCGGTCCAATGCACTTGAGTTTCACGGCATTTAAGGGCTGTCTTTAGTTGTCGGTGGAATCTCTCCACTAGACCGTTTGCCTGCGGATGATACGCGCATGTTCTAATTCGCTGTATGCCGATCAGGCAATTTAATTCCGAGAAAAGTTTGGATTCAAACTGTGATCCTCTATCAGTCGTAATTCTAGATGGAACGCCAAAACGGCTGATAAATTCGTTGACAAAAGTTCGAGCAACTGTCGTGGCTGAAATGTCTTTAAGTGGGTACGCCTCTGGCCACCGAGTGAAGCGGTCCACTAGTGTAAGAATGTATGAAAATCCGTTGGAGATCGGCAAAGGACCGACTAAATCCATATGGATGTGCTCCATTCGCGTACTAGGCAGGTCGAAGTTCTGGAGAGGACTTTTTGTATGCCTGGTAATTTTGCTTCGTTGACACTGAGTACATGCTTGTGTCCACGATTTTATATCCGAGTTCATATTGGGCCAAAAATACCTGTCGCCAATAATTTTTCTAGAACCTCTGATGCCTGGGTGTGACAATGAGTGTAAACTATCAAATACAGTTTTACGGAGAGGTAATGGAACGTATGGTCGAACGCGGTTTTGATTAACTTCGCACCATAGTGACTGGTCTAAAGTTGGGAAAGATCGCTGCTCGAGCTTGACAACGGAATTTTTTTGTTTTTCCGAGGATTGCAAAGATTTTAATTCATCATCAGCGATCTGAAGTTTTAATAAATTGTGTAATGTTAATGTTGGCACGTTTAGAGTTGAGATGTCATCGTTTACTATGCGCGATAGACAGTCGGCCACCACATTATCCCGGCCATTGACATGTTGAATGTCGTTAGTGTATTGTGAGATGAAGTCTAAGTGTCTCGATTGTCTTGGACTCCGCTCTGTTTTCGTGAACAAAGCTCTTGTCAATGGCTTGTGATCGGTAAAGACTGTAAATGTCCGACCTTCAAGATAATGTCGAAAATGCTTAATTGAAGTATAAATTGCCAAAAGTTCCCGGTCGAAGGCGGAATACTTGGTTTCAGCGGGGCTAAGTTTTTTTGAATAGAAAGCCAATGGTTCCCATGTTTGACGATTGGCTTGTTCTAGGACTGATCCTACAGCGATATTAGAAGCATCGGCTGTGAGTCTTAATTTAGCATTTTCTACCGGATGTACCAACAGAGTTGCTGCTGCCAGAGCTGTTTTGATTTCGGCGAATGCCTTTTCGCATTCTTCTGGCCAGGAGAATTCTTTGGTTTTTTTGTTTAAATTTAATTTATTTAAGTGGTCGTATAGCGGTGCTAGTAACTTTGCAAGGTTTGGTACAAAGCGATGGTAGTAGTTTACCATACCGTTAAAGCGTTGAATTTGACGTGTTGAATTTGGAGTTTTGAAATTTTCAATTATGCTAATTCTATCAGCAGATGGTAGGACGCCATCGCTGCTGACATTGTGGCTTAAGAAATTTAGTTCGCTTACACCAAAAGTACATTTAGATGGTTTGATTTTTACGTCGTATTCTACTAGTCTCTTGAACAAGGTATCTAAATGTTCTAAGTGTTCTGTGTGATCTTTGCTGCCTATCAAGATGTCATCTAAGTAAACGAACACAAAGTCCAACCCCTTTGTCACTTCGTGCATGAATCGCTGAAATGTTTGGGCAGCGTTACGAAGTCCAAACGGCATTCGTACAAATTCAAATAGCCCAAAGGGTGTTGTGATGGCAGTCTTATGAAAATCTTCTTGAGTGATGGGTATGTGATGATACGCTCTAACGAGATCGATTTTCGAAAAGTGTTGTGTTTGAGGCCTTGGAAGAATTATTTTGACTTAAAAAAGTCAAAATAATTGAAAGGAAAAGGAAGGTTCGGGACAGAAGGGCCAATTCCTCCTACGTCCGAATTGGTGGCTGAGTTTTCGCTGGTGCGACGCTCTTGCTGGCGGCCGGGACTAGCTACGGCAGTGTGGGGGGGGGGGGGGTACTTGCTCCAACTCAGACCATTAAACCCTTGGCCTATACAACAAAAATTATCAGCGCCGACTTATCCAAGGGAATACAAAAAAATTGGGATTATTTTCCCAATTGGTCGTGAAAGACCAAGAAGCGGTTGGATGGCGCGGCTCCGCGATTTGTCAGGGCGCTCTGGTGTTAATAGCGCCCTGCTCTGCCCACCCTACCTCAGCCACGACTGTCCTTATAACATTTTTCGCGTCGTGGCCCCTTATTGAGGTTCGGGGCTAAGGAGCTAGACGCTCGGGTTCATTACAATGGCTCTTCTAGCCTTTAATCGTCATTTTGACACAAAACCAGATAGGGCAAAAGAACAAAAAAAAATCCGAAATACGCATCAAAAAACGAATAAATATTGCAAAATATAGGCAAAATAATAAAAAGGAAGAAACAAAAAAAATTTGGACTCACCCCATTTTCCTTTAATGCGGCCTCCTTGTTTGGTTTTTACTGCTTTTTTTTTTTTTTATATCTCCCAGTACCTGAGCTCCTAATTCAGTTCTTAATATTTCCTAGTTCATTTCTTAATATTTCCTAGTTCATTTCTTAATATTTCCTAGTTCATTTCTTAATATTTCCTAGTTCATTCCTTAATATTTCCTAGTTCATTCCTTAATATTTCCTAGTTCATTTCTTGATATTTCCTAGTTCATTTCTTAATATTTCCTAGTTCATTTCTTAATATTTCCTAGTTCATTCCTTGATATTTCCTAGTTCATTTCTTAATATTTCCTAGTTCATTTCTTAATATTTCCTAGTTCATTCCTTGATATTTCCTAGTTCATTCCTTAATATTTCCTTTTTAACTTAGATTTCAACGGCACATTTTAATTTCTATTCATTCGATTTTTCGGCACATTTTAATTTCGGCACATTTTAATTGATTCTAATTTCTATTCATCCGATTTTTCCCTCTTTAACTTAAATTTCAACGGCACATTTTAATTTCTATTCATTCGATTTTTCGGCACATTTTAATTTCGGCACTTATCAAACTTTATTCGTTCGATTTTTCTTCTTCTAACTTAAATTTCAACGCCACATTTTAATTTTCTATTCCTTCGATTTTTTTTCTTTTTAACTTAACCGCTGACGAAAAAAAAATTCTCCGCTCCTCAAAAAAAAACCACTCCTCCGCGTTGTAAAGAAAAAAAAACCCCCAATCCCCCAAAAATCGTCGATGTCACTCCTCTCGAAAGCGTTCCCCGTCTCCCCTAAAAAAATTCAGAAGCCCGACAACTCATCGCAAAAAAAAACTCGCACAACCAGTTTAATTCCGCGTCGTGTACCTCACCCTTCGTATTACCATTTTCGGTATTGAAATTGCTATCTTTTGCAGCTGTTCTGTGATGCTGCCGTGACCTACATATACCTTTCGGTATTCATCGCACTTGTTGCTGCCCAGTGGGAATTCTGCCGTGCGCAATGACGACACAACAACATAGGCGGTTCGCCGTTGATTTTCAACGCCGAAACGACTACAAAGGTCGTCGCGCTCATGAGTCTCGTGCGCACGACTGAGTGCCGGGCAATCGGTGTTGTACCCCTCGGATCACTGCCTCAGATCCTTGGAGTGGTAAGTCCCCAGACGTTTGCCTCCTAGATCCTCCAATTCATATCGTGAGTTTCCCAGCACGCGACGAATCCTGCACTTGAGGAACTTCTTCGCTAGCTTGGCGTTATAATTCTGCGCGGCTGTGGACAAGGAAAAATTTCTACGGAATACCTCCTGTCCTACACAAAATTGTGTTTTAGCAGCACGGAGATTATAACGCCTGCTGCTGTCCTCATGTGCGACCCTTATTTTTGTCTGCGCCAGTTGTCTCACGATAGGAATTCCCTCTCGAGGTCGAAGCTGTACATTTGACTCTCCCAACGCTCGCAAATGCTTCAGCAGTTCGTAGTCCTTCCCGTGCAACATCATGTGATTCCCAAACAAAACCTGATAAGGCGAAAATCCAGTGGCTTGGTGGAGTGAGCTACGAAGAGCACATCCAATTTTGCTTAGACTCTCATCCCATCGTGTTTGGTCATCCGTGATGAATGCTCGAATTCCGGCCAGGATGGACTGATTGACACGCTCCGAAGCATTCGCTTGCGGTGAGTAGCTCGGGGTGTACAGGTGTTTAACTCCGTATTTGTTCAGCATGGTGTTAAACACATTCGACCTAAATTGAGAGCCGTTATCGGAGAGGATTGTCTCAGGTGTTCCAAACATATGGAAGACCTGCCCTTCCAAGTAGTTTGTGATCTCTTCAGCAGTGATCCGCCCCAAAGGATGTAGAAGTGGGAACTTGGTGAAGTGATCCAAGACGATCAAGATAGCGATTTTACCCCGTTTGGTACGTGGATATGGTCCAAGTACGTCGATGTACAGATGTTGGAATGGCTGATCAGTCTGGAACGGTTCTCCCATAGGCGCTCGTAGAGGTCTGTTCGGGGACTTTGTCTCTTTACAAGTGTCGCACGCCAGAACGTAGGTGCGTACTTGTGTAGCCATTCCGGGCCAGTACAAAAATCGCCTGACTCGCTCTAGCGTTTTGGCATAACCACCATGGACCGTGGTGTCTGCCTCGTGCGCCTGAGCGATCGCAGCTGACGTAAGACTTGATGGAATCCACAATTTCCAGGCTCTGTCTTCAGCAATCGGGTCACCATTGTGAGGCTCTGTGCGCTTATACACGAAGCCGTCTCTCACGCATACGTCAGGAAGCCGATCGGCGTTCGCATCGACAGTGGACACTAACTCTTTGTATTCCTTGCCAAAGAATTCTGGAGAATCCATGTCCACCATCGGTGCCACGTCGATCAGCGCATTTAATCCCTCTTCGTATACACGAGAGAGAGCG
This sequence comes from Beris chalybata, assembly GCA_949128065.1. Taxonomy (NCBI): domain Eukaryota; kingdom Metazoa; phylum Arthropoda; class Insecta; order Diptera; family Stratiomyidae; genus Beris; species Beris chalybata. The sequence goes on along the minus strand of OX421897.1, from coordinate 69,926,580 downwards.
TCGGGTACAACGTTCAGGCTCCCTCTTCGGTGCTCGATTGTGAAGTCGTAACCTTGGAGTTTTAAACTCCATCTTGCCAACCGTCCTTGTAGGTCTTTCTGCGACATGAGCCATTTGAGACTTGCGTGATCCGTAATGATTTTGAACGCAGTCCCTTCTACATAGGCTCGAAATTTTTTCACGCTCAACACAGCTGCATAACACTCGAGTTCGGTTACGCTTTAGTTGCGTTGAGCGGAAGTGAGCTTCTGTGACATATACGCCACTGGAGATTCCGATCCGTCGTCGTTTTCCTGAAAGAGAACGCTACCCACCCCTGATTTACTGGCGTCGCACTGGATTACGAAAGACCTCTTAAAATCAGGATTGATTAATAAGGGGGCTCTCGTCAACAAGTCTTTCACTAATAGGAAGGAAGTTTGTGCCTCTGTAGTCCAAGCAAACTGGTTGGACTTCTTTAGAGTGTCCGAAATCGGTGAAACAGTCGCAGCAAAGTTGGGAACGAATCGTCGATACCAGCCTGCCATACCAAGAAAGCGTCGAACTTGACGTGCGGACTTAGGCGAAGGGTAATCGACGATGGCTGAAACTTTGTTGGGATCAGTTTTCAAGCCTCCTTCTCCAACGATGTAACCGAGGTATTTCACCTCTTTCAGACAAAACTTGCTCTTGTTGACGTTAATGGTCAGGCCAGCCTTTCGTAAACATTCTGCGACTTCTGCCAATAAAACCAGATGTGAATCGAAATCCTCAGAAATTAACAGCAGATCGTCCAAATATACGAATACCTGCTCCTTCAGCTCGGGTAGGATGACTTTGTCCATCAAACGACACATCCTTTGCGGCGCGTTGCATAACCCAAAAGGCATGCGAGTGTAGTGATATAGAGGCCGGCCAGGAATGGTAAACGCTGTATACTCCCTGGATTTGTTCTCGAGAGGAATCTGCCTAAAGGCGTCTTTGAGGTCCAGGCTAGTAATGAAATTGGCTCGCGGCAAACGACTTAAGATACCATCAATGTGTGGTAATGGATAAGCATCCTTCTTCGTCACACTATTGACTTTGCGCGAGTCCAAACATAACCTGACCTTGCCTGGCTTCCTCACGAGAACCACAGGCGAGCTCCATGCACTCTGGCTGGTCTCTATAACGCCAAGTGCCCTCATGCGATCGATCTCGTCATATAAGAGTTTTTGGATCGCAGGAGACACAGGATAATGTCGCTGTTTGATGGGACTTGCATCACCAACGTCTATACTGTGTTGTTCGACGTTGGTCACACCGAGTCCGTATACTTCGTATGATGGAAATTTGGACTTTACCATTTCCAACCTCTTTACATCTGTGGGCGTTAAATGGTGGGCATCCGGAGCTATCAGTTGCGATGCAGTATCGGGAGTATCGACCGCGCTGATAAGGCTGGGAGCTAGTTGGAATGATCGCCAGAAATCTACCCCTAGGTACAATTTCTGCGACAGGCTCGGCACTATATACAAGGTAATGGGTTTGGTAATACCACGAAAAGTAATATCGGTGTTTACCGTGCCCAAAACTTTCTGTGCAGCACCATCAGCGGTCTTCACTTCTTGACAGACCGGTCGATAATTCACCTGTGCATCTTGGAGGCGTTGTAAAGCGTTTGCCCCCAGGCAACTGATGCTCGCCCCACTATCGAGGAGTCCTTCAACGTCCACTCCGTACAAGGATACCATGGCGTACGGACGTATGTCCAACGGATTGGTAATGATGGTAGAGAGGATCGCTTTCTTTTTTTCACGCACCTTCTTCCAGAATGTACGAAGGCGCAAGATTGATTTACTGCGACCGGATCCACTCGTTAGTGCTGATACCTGATCAACACTTGCGATTGGAGTAGGCGCAAAAATTCGCTCTCGAGCCTCCATATATTCCTTTAGCCGAAGGTGGTATGGCTTGAGAGGATGGTGGGAATGTCGTCTTGGATGTTCTTTTGCGATAAGGGCTTCTTCAGGCCGGGAAACAGCCGGCTCCGTCTTATCGCTTGGTCTCGTTAATAATTTGACGTGCGGAGTGTTGATCGTCGATGAAATGGGTTTGGATGCTTTTACGTTAAAAGGATGGGAATTGGGTTCAGAAAATGTTGTAGGTAGGGTATTAAAATTTGGAAGGGTATTGTTAGGGGTTGAAAATTTGGGTAAAGTTGTTTCATTTGGGCTGTCTAATTGAAATTGGGACGTGGAGTTGGAGTGGTGAACAAATTTTCCTACTGCTGTCGGGATGCAGTGTTCGGACGGGAGGGACCCGCTGTCCTTCCGTCCCTTCGGCCGTTTCCCGCCTTGCAATGGACGCAGTTGGGCTTTAGAACATCAGCCCGACCACATCCATAGCAGAAGATGCCTTTCGCAGGCTCCGCACACTCCCGATAACCATGTCCTTCTTTCCTGCAATTCCAGCAGATCCAGGGGTTCGATAGTCCGGCCAAATCGACGGAAGAAGTCGTATCCTGATGTTCTTCCACGATTGGCTCATGTATCTTGTGGACTCTGGCCTGGTTCCAAGGGGATGGTCTGGTAGCCTTGCGCGTGTCTTCCACTTGAAGGACAAGCCGACGTAATTGGTCCATTGTTAGGACTGAGTGGAAGCACATTTGTTGCTGTGTGCTGGCTACTAGATTTCCACGCACCAGATCCACGAAATCGGACTCCATCATGGGAGTGCGCAGCAATGTGCGAAGCTCCATCATGTCCTGTACAAAAGACAGGAAGGGTTCATTTGGAGATTGCCGTCTGTCAAGCATCTGCTGGCGCACCTCCCAATCCGTTCTTCGCTCACCCCAGACCTGCACGAATGCATCCTTCAGGGTACCCCATGTCGCATTGGTGGTGAATCGACGCCACAACCAGTACCATTCGTTGGGCCGACCATCCAGCAGCAGATGAAAGCCTTGCGTCAGCTGATCTAAGTCGCCGCCCAAGTCGCTCATCGCGAGAGCCTCGGCCCTAAAAACCATTTCTTCTGCGCGTAGGAATTGGCTATCTCCATTAAAACGAAGTCGCCAATGCCTTAATGGGCTACAGGAATTTCTTTGTCGATAGATAGGGCTTTGCCAATCACGATCGCTGGCCCCAGCGGCTGCTTCGATCCGCTGAACTACCCTCCCGGCACGCGAGCTTCCATCCGCTGCCGAATAATGGGACCCCCTTGGTTCTTGTGACGTTCGCTCCTCCCTCATAACCGTCCTGACCAATTCCACCAATTGGTCCACTCCAAGTTCGGCTCGAACCACAGGTGGATTTGTGCGCACTGGCGGTGGTATTTCTTCGTAATTCATAACAGGCCAACGAGTGAATGAACGAGTGAGTTATGAATGAATGAGTTGGAACGAGAGAGTTGTGAACGATTAGGTAATGAACGGGAGAGTTATGAACACATGAATGCTTGAATGACCAAGTAATTGAGCGAGAGAAAAAAAAATTATTAAGTATTACATGACTGAGTGAATAAAAATGTAATTTGCATCCCTGAATGAGTTACTGGATGCTGAACTATTTTACGAATGAGTGATGAATAAAAAAAATTACTAGAGCGATAGAAGAATAACTGAATGGATGAATTTAATAGAACGATTGCGTCTAGAATGAATGATCAATTGAATGAATGAGCGAATCGATGAATAAATGCTGAATGAATGAATATTTGTGTGTATGTTAGAACGACTGTATGTAGTGTGTAAAAAAAAACGAATGCACGGTAGAATGAATGATTGAATATATGTATGCGTAATTTAAATTTCTGGATGAGCTTCAACGTGTGAATGAAAGTATGAATAAAACAATAAAACAAATGCTGAACGAAAGATATAATAAGAGACTAAATTTAATAGCTAACCGCGTGAAGAAAAAAAAATAGTTACATGATTTAATATCGACAAAACAAAAAAAAACAATGAACCCTTACGTCGTCGCAACCTTTCCCCTCCCCTCTATGCAGAACAAATCGCGAAGCCGAACTTGATCTTTCCCGACTCACTGGGAAAATCTGGATCGCGATAAAATTTGTAATTAGAAAAAAATTGGGGAACAGTTAGCAACACAAAAATAAATCAAAAATCAGCAAAATAAAACTACGTTAAAATCTGTCAACAAAAGACTTAGAAAAAAAAATTTTTAAATACAAAAAAACTCTACGTTATTTCTACAAAAAAAAATACTCTACGTTAATAAGGTACTCTAAAAGGATGGATAAGGAAATAAGGTACTTAACAAATTTTCGACGATACCTTTTTCAACCAAACTCACCAATTTTTCGCAAGTATGATTCCCAACTGTCTGACGACACGCCCGCTAAGTCAGGGCATGCCCAGCACTCAGTTGGGTACTCACGAACCAAAAGTGGAATGGCAAAAAAAAATAAAGTCTGACCCAACTTACATCAAATCAGTCTTGCATACAGACAATGTTTCCCTTTCCTATGGAACCGAGTTGGCGCCTAAAGGTTGCCAAAACGGTTCGTCGATAGGATCGTTCCACATTGTCTCCATCCAAGATCAATAAGATGGTTTGCTGATAAAACTCAGAAAAGTTTGTACACTTAGGCTTTTGTAGCCGTTCAGGCGAAAATACTGTCGCAGAACGACGAAATTTAAGACCTTTTTGCCCATCAACTTTTTGCACGGAATTTTTCAGAGCTCGCGCGTGTTGATGGGCTACGCTCTGTGCACGTAGCGTAGCTTAGGCTAGCCCCACGTTGGGCGCCATTTGTTGTGTTTGAGGCCTTGGAAGAATTATTTTGACTTAAAAAAGTCAAAATAATTGAAAGGAAAAGGAAGGTTCGGGACAGAAGGGCCAATTCCTCCTACGTCCGAATTGGTGGCTGAGTTTTCGCTGGTGCGACGCTCTTGCTGGCGGCCGGGACTAGCTACGGCAGTGTGGGGGGGGGGGGGGGTACTTGCTCCAACTCAGACCATTAAACCCTTGGCCTATACAACAAAAATTATCAGCGCCGACTTATCCAAGGGAATACAAAAAAATTGGGATTATTTTCCCAATTGGTCGTGAAAGACCAAGAAGCGGTTGGATGGCGCGGCTCCGCGATTTGTCAGGGCGCTCTGGTGTTAATAGCGCCCTGCTCTGCCCACCCTACCTCAGCCACGACTGTCCTTATAACATTTTTCGCGTCGTGGCCCCTTATTGAGGTTCGGGGCTAAGGAGCTAGACGCTCGGGTTCATTACAATGGCTCTTCTAGCCTTTAATCGTCATTTTGACACAAAACCAGATAGGGCAAAAGAACAAAAAAAAATCCGAAATACGCATCAAAAAACGAATAAATATTGCAAAATATAGGCAAAATAATAAAAAGGAAGAAACAAAAAAAATTTGGACTCACCCCATTTTCCTTTAATGCGGCCTCCTTGTTTGGTTTTTACTGCTTTTTTTTTTTTTTATATCTCCCAGTACCTGAGCTCCTAATTCAGTTCTTAATATTTCCTAGTTCATTTCTTAATATTTCCTAGTTCATTTCTTAATATTTCCTAGTTCATTTCTTAATATTTCCTAGTTCATTCCTTAATATTTCCTAGTTCATTCCTTAATATTTCCTAGTTCATTTCTTGATATTTCCTAGTTCATTTCTTAATATTTCCTAGTTCATTTCTTAATATTTCCTAGTTCATTCCTTGATATTTCCTAGTTCATTTCTTAATATTTCCTAGCTCATTTCTTAATATTTCCTAGTTCATTCCTTGATATTTCCTAGTTCATTCCTTAATATTTCCTTTTTAACTTAGATTTCAACGGCACATTTTAATTTCTATTCATTCGATTTTTCGGCACATTTTAATTTCGGCACATTTTAATTGATTCTAATTTCTATTCATCCGATTTTTCCCTCTTTAACTTAAATTTCAACGGCACATTTTAATTTCTATTCATTCGATTTTTCGGCACATTTTAATTTCGGCACTTATCAAACTTTATTCGTTCGATTTTTCTTCTTCTAACTTAAATTTCAACGCCACATTTTAATTTTCTATTCCTTCGATTTTTTTTCTTTTTAACTTAACCGCTGACGAAAAAAAAATTCTCCGCTCCTCAAAAAAAAACCACTCCTCCGCGTTGTAAAGAAAAAAAAACCCCCAATCCCCCAAAAATCGTCGATGTCACTCCTCTCGAAAGCGTTCCCCGTCTCCCCTAAAAAAATTCAGAAGCCCGACAACTCATCGCAAAAAAAAACTCGCACAACCAGTTTAATTCCGCGTCGTGTACCTCACCCTTCGTATTACCATTTTCGGTATTGAAATTGCTATCTTTTGCAGCTGTTCTGTGATGCTGCCGTGACCTACATATACCTTTCGGTATTCATCGCACTTGTTGCTGCCCAGTGGGAATTCTGCCGTGCGCAATGACGACACAACAAAAGACATTACACCCGCTAAGATGTAATGAGAAACTTTGAATATGCGGTATTGGGTATCGATCCGGTGTTGTTACTGCGTTTAGACGGCGATAATCGCCACAAGGACGCCAATCATTAGGGTCCTTTTTAGGTGCCATGTGTAGCTGTGAAGACGCAGGAGATGATGATGGACGACAAATTCCCATTCGTTGCATTTCCTTAAATTCTTCTAATGCAATTTTATACTTGCACTTTTCAAGTCGTCTTGGGCGTGAGACTGGTAGATGTCCAGAAGTCATAATGTGATGGACAACTGTGTGATTGGGTTGAAGTGAATAGTCGGTTGCTGCTGTTAAGCTTGGGTAATTTTTTAGGAGTGCACCGTAATTGTTGTTCGGTGTGGTCGTGCATGGCAAGAGAGTATTTGACATGCGTGTGATCCCATTTACCGAAAGAGTTGTTACCTCGTCGACAAGCTTCTTTCTTTTGATGTCGACTAGGAGTGAAAATTTCTTTAGAAAATCCGCGCCGATGATCGGGTTATTCACGGATGCAAGAATGAAGGGGTATGCAAAAGGTCGTCTGAGTCCTAAATTCAGATTCAGCAATTTTGTACCAAATGTTTTTATTAGCGTTCCATTGGCAGCCGTTAAATTAAGTTCTGGACTTCTTGTACATTGATTTCTGTAATAAGACATCGGAATTACCGATACCTCTGCACCGGTGTCGATAAGGAAATTTATTTTAGAATTTAAACATTGAACGAATAAGCGGCAAGTGCGTTTTTGTTGGGACCGGTTGTTTGCCGCTTCGACAATCGGTGTGCCTAGTTTTTCGGAGTAGTGTCAGAAAAATTGCAAGGCTTCACGCATTTATTTGCTTTAGTACCGAAGTTAGTATGATACCAACAATTCTCGGTCTTATCTTTGTGTGGACTCTTGTGTTGAGATTTCCGCCGTGTGGAACGATTATGAGGGGATTTACTGCGGCCTCGCGACATAAGACTTTGCATATTTTTATTGATTTTTGCGATTTCTAATTTAATTTCCTCTATGGCCTTATTGTCTCTATTTGGAGCTAATGCGGATACTGAAGGATTTTGGGTTACTTTCCAAATTTTGTCAGCTAACTCAAGCTTCCGATCTTGTGTCTGATCGGTTGCTACGGCTAGAGGAATGGTAATGGACGGTGGTAGCTTCCGTTCCCATAATGACACAATCAAATCATCTCGAATTGTGGAGATGTTTGACGAAACTGAAACCAAATGACGGTAGAGTTCGGATGGTTTGCGGTCTCCGAGATCCTCAGTCGAAAGTAATTCTTCGAGACGTTTTTGTTCCGAGAGTGAATGTCGCTTAATAAGCGTTTGTTTTAAACTATCATATTTATTTTCAGACGGAGGGTGGTTTAAAATGTCGATTATCGCATTAATCGCTTCAAGAGGGAGCGCTGTAAGGATATACGAATATTTCGATTCATCCTTATAAATTTTCTTGATCTTAAATTGGGCTTCGGCAGCCACAAACCATGCCGCTGGGGCTTTTTCCCAAAATACTGGCAATTTGACCGAATGTATTTCGACCTCCCGGTGTTCTTCTATCTTATGACCGATAGGTAATTCGCCTTCCGTCATAATAATTTTATAATATTTAGAAACAGATAAAAGTAACCGAATTGCGTTTGAGAAGAAAAAAAAAAAAAAAAAAAAAAAATGTATCAGCGTTGCAAGTATTTTTCAGCGCGAAAGCGTTCCGCTAGTTGCTGTAACCACGGTTTGTTCAAGAACAATGAGAAAAATTTTTAACGGTTTCTAAAACCCACGCTAAAATTGCTAACGGCTTTTCCAAAAATTTTCTTTGTGTGACACAAAAGAAATCCCGCTATGAAAAAAAACTTTTACGGTTTCTCAAAAATTGCGTTAAAATTTAACGGCTTTGCAAAAATTCCCTTTGTTTCTATTGTGTGTGAAAACAAAAGGGAAAGGCACTATTGCACACATGAAATTGAAACTTTCGCGGCTGTTGGCTTCTTTTATATAAAAAAAATATTTTTTTTCCCCTTCAAACACTCCCTTTTACCGAAATTTTCGTATTTAATAATCCATATATGTATATGCATGGAATAAAGCACTAGTATGTTGCGAAAACTACGAAATACCCGGCCGCACGAGTACGCACTTTTACACAAATCTTACAATTATAAAAAGGAATATGATATATGCAAAGTAAAAAATGAAACAAAATTATTGACATTAAATTTACTTAAGATCCCTCGTTGCCAGGTTGTGGGCAGAGTTTACTTCCTTCATTACTGGGTGCGATTATGCGACCGTGTGTCGGGACGTTTTTCCTGGTTATTTCGCCGGTTTGGTGCTCCTTAAGAAAATACAGCCCGTAGAAAAAAATACGTGTATGCTGAAATCTGCGACATGTCGGGACGTATTGTTCGCAAATTTAGCTGCTGCAGTCGGCGCCGTCCATTGCGTTGGATTGTAAATTTTCGGAGAATATGAACCATAAATTCGGTTTAGCCACCCAACTGTACCACTCGAAAACAATGCAAACGCTTACTAATTGATTTAAGTATTTCGCGTATTTTACTTTTCGAAATTTTTAAATTTATTTTAAAATAAAACTTTTTTTGTCGAGGGTCACCAGTGTGGTATTTATGGTACGGGTGGCTAATATTAACGACGGTAATAAAAGAACGTCCGAATCGGACGGCGGCTAAAATTCAACTTAACATTTATTTTTTTAATGCTTCGCATAAATTCAAGTACATACTATATAATAAATTCAAGTATACAATTCAAATAAAGTGCATGCTGCAGGGGCTTGCTACCTGATGCGCGCGTTCGCTACATGTATTTTCATGAACGACTATATTTTGTACCGAAATTTCAAACGGCAGAAAAAGGAGTAAATTTTGCTTACTTCGGAGTAGATGATTTACAGCACAGAAAAGGAATAGATCTACTCCAATCGGAGTATGGTGAGATCACTGATTAGGAGTACGAATGTAACCATAGGGTAAGTTGAGTTCGATTTAGCAGTAGGAATCAAGATTAGTTAGTAGTTAGTTGTTAATAGTAGGTTTAGTTAGTTGTTAATAGTAGGTTTAGAATAGTTAGTAGTTAATAGGTAATAGTAGTTTTTCGCTGCACCGTAATCGGTACTCACGGGAGACGTGACTACGCCATCAACATGAACACGTCGAACATACGGAATCGTATTCGAACCACACTGCGCCAAAAATCCACTTTGCTATACGTTATCAACATGGCATACTTACGTTATTCCATCCTGCGTAACCGCTGACTCCGTCCTGCGTTCAGCGTAACCCTGTAACACAGAAAGAAGGAACCGCTTAAGTATAAATACCTTTAAACCAATTAAGACAAACAAACAATCACCGAGGGCACAATCATTTAACACTTAACAACCACGAACTAAACACAGGAAACAGATCGCAGGGAAGATACAAGACGGAAAACAATACACAACAGCACGACACCGCACAAAGGTAAACAGAACCACAAGAAACGTCATCCGACGATGTAAACAGACAATATGGACGAATACTGCGCGAACAGCTGGAAATTGGACGTCGATAATACAGCGTGGATGTAAAGTTTTGCTAAAAGCGTCATTGGAAACTAAACTGACAGGTACTAAAAGTTTTGGAGAAAAATCGAGGAAGGAGAAAGTGGGTTAACGTCCGGATAGTCGACCCCTAAGCGGGAAAAAAAACACAGGGAACTGTCCCGAAAGAAACTGACCGAGAGTACGCGGCAAGTAGAGACGAGAGGAACGGTCTCTTTGAGTAGGGCCGGACAGAGCGAAGGTTTTGGCGGAGTTACTGCGTTCGAAAGTGCAGGAAGTCTAATTTTGAAATCGTCGAGAAACCCGTTCACGAGTCGGTGGCGGGTGGGATCTGCCTGGAGCACCGGGAGAAGAAGGAAACTACGAAGGAGATTATCTCGAGACATGAGGTGAAGCTGTTATCAAATATAAGTCAAGTCTGGAGCAAAATTAATAGTAGCCGTGGTGAGCACCGTCAGCATCGTTGGAGTTACACCAGAGGCGCCCTAGATCATGTTAAGGCAGGTACTTTAGTGAGTCGAAACGAATAGGTAGTCATTATCAGTAGGGTGGCGTAATACGTAAGATTGGTTAACTGTATTAAACTTTGAATTGGATGTGAATTAAAACGTAGGATTGAAATTAAAAGTAAATTGAGTTCTGGTATTAAGTGTAACCTGGGTCAGTTTGCCTTCCGTTGTGTCGGGTAGATCGGCGACATCTTTTCCGAAATTGTGATTCGGTCGGGGAAGATCATCAGAACGGATCCTTAAATTAAGAATCACTGGCGCCCACGACCCTTCTCTGGGTTCGGCCGGACAAGGATCCGTTCGCCCCTGTATCGCTACGGGGGTTAAATTACGATTTTTGTTGTTACCGGTAAGTTCGCCGTACGGAGACCGTTGACAAGTTATTTTAACCGTTATAACTCTGGTGTTATAGCGTCCTGTCTGCCCACTCTACCTCAGCCATATCTGTCCTCAAATAAATTTCGATATGGCCCCTTATTGAGGTTCGCAGCAAAGGAGCTTATCCGCTCGGGTTCATTTCAAACGGGCTATTCCAGCCTTTCAACATTTTAAAATTCAAAGAGAAAAACAACTCAACCCGAAGGCCATATGAGCGAAGGCAAAACAAAAAAAAACTGAAAGCAAACGGTTCAACACATGAAAACAACTTAACAAAATAAAAAAATATAGACTTACCCCATTAAATGTGCTTCTATTTTTATTTTTTTTTTTTCATTTTTTTCTTTTATGTGATTCTCTTTTTTAATTTATTACTATTCCGTCCCGTCCTGTCATATCTTGTCTTATTTTTATATATATAAATTCATATCTACTTTAAATTTATTTTCAATTTCTTTTGTAAATTTTTAATTCTTTTTTTTTTCCTTTAATTAATTTTTTTTGCATTTAAATTCTTATTTGTTGTATTACAGGTTTTTTTTATTTATGTTGTTTTTCTATTTTTTCGTTTAATTAATTTTTTTGTAAAATTCATTTTAATTTTTAGTTTTAATTTATTTCTCGTTTTATATTTAATTTATTAAGGCGAATTGAACAGAATATAAATTACAATAATACAAATGCGGCCAAAAATAAAAATAAAATTAAAGTAAAGAAAAAATAATAATAAAGAGAAAATAATAATAAAGAAAAAATAATAATAAAGAAAAAATAAAATAAAAATAAATAATTAAAATAAAGTATAAATTAAAATTAAAGAAACTAAGTGAATTAGAAATTAATAAATAGCAAATATAGATTTTAAATGAATTTTAATAGAGCGCAAGCTGTGACCCTCAAACCTAAAACAATTTGCGTTAAGTGATCGAGGTAAACAGAGGAGCGGCGAATCAAAATAGGCATTTATAGATGCAAATGGAATGATAAAAGTGTCTTGTGATCTGCAACGGTGGTTCGGTTCTCTGAATTCAAGTTCAACATAAAGAGTACAATTGAAGATAAATAAAACTTTGTATAGGAACATAATATCTAAGTATGATCTTCTGTCCTTCAGAAAAGAAAGTCCTAGCTGTTGTAATCTCGCATCATACGAAGCCTCTTCAAAATTGAGTCTGCGAAAGAGAGATCGTGTGAAACGTCTCTGCACCGACTCCAATGCTGCAATAAGATAAGAATAGTACGGGTTCCATACAACTGAGCAATATTCCAGATAACATCTGACAAGACTATTGTACAAGTTAATGTAGAGGGCAGGGTTACGAAAAGGATAAGCAGCTCTTAATATAAAACCACATAAACTGTAAGCACGTCTACTAGTCTAGTTGAATTGAAGAGAGGAGGGTTTATTGGAGTAAATCATCTTGTAACATTTAAGTTTATTAAGATATAGCTTATTTGCCGTGCACCATGTGGACAGTTTGTTAAGGTTATTTTGTAGCACTAGACAATTGGACAAAGACTTGACAGGAGTAAATAGCTTCAGATCATCGGCGTACATAAGGTGATCATTCACGAATAAAATGAACAGCAACGGACCCAAGGTAGAACCCTAAGGAACGCCAGAAGTCGCCAGATAAGGAGTCGAGAAGCAACCTTGAAAGACAACGATATGCGTGCGACCGCTAAGATAGGAACAAACCCAACCTAACAGGGCACTGTATAGTCCAAACAAATTGAGTTTACGAATAAGAGAATAATGGTCAACCGTATCAAACGCTTTGTGAATGATTTTTTGAAATAATTTTTTATTAAGTACAGTGGTTCTATTGGGAAATTAAGGAAAATGAAATGAAATATGTTGCACAAAACTAAATAAAAAATATCAAAATAGTAGTTTTTTTAGTTCAATGAGAAATCTGACACAGTTTCTCCTTCACTAATCTGTCAACATTGGCTGTTACATAGCCCTCTGAACTATAGCCGCGCAGCTGAATTCAACATAAAATACTATATTATTAAAACAATATAGTAAAATCAGAGTCATAACAAACATGACAGCTCCATACGATTCGAAAAGATTTTGTATGGGGGATGCGTGACTTGGATGATAAAAACTATGGCCGCTATTCACAGTCGTTATAAAGTAGGCTTTAAGTTAGAGCTGACTTTAGTGTCATATAAATTATACGACACTAAAGTCAACTTTAACTCAAAGTCAACTTTATGACGACTGTGAATAGCGGCCTAAGTTTTCTATTAAAGTGTACGATTTTGTTAGGCACATCAAAGTGAAATAGTTTACAAACATATTCAAAAATGAGAACTAGACTTCTTTTCTCATCTGGAATTGAGTTTTCATAGAAAAATTTAGGAATTACAAAAATATAGCAATTTTCAACAATGTCGACATTCTGCCATTTAAAATATGTGCAGCTTTATTTTGCTTATTTTTTTAAAGGTAGTTTTTGTTATGTGACAAATCGCATATTGCTGTGATTCTGAACATTTGTTTTCAGTATCGAGTCTAGGGGGTGGCTTAATGGTTAGAGCACCTGGTATCAGGTTCGAATCTGCTTGGCGACAAGTAATTTTTCAGAACGGGATTGAGTGCCGGAATACCAGTCCACTCAGCTGTAAATGAGTACCTGAGTTAAAATCGGGGTAATAATCATGGATGAGCGTGTAGCTGACCACTTCACCACGTAGTGTTCCGTTGTTCTCGTAATGAAGTAACTCTAGCATTACTTCAAGGCCTAGGCCCGATTTGGACTGTTGCGCCATTGATTATTATTGGATTCGTCAATTCTAAAGTTTTGTATTAAAACATCGCGCTCTGGGATAATAAAATATTGTTACGAATCCGTTCCAAAAAAGACTCTTCATTGAACTGGTATATTTTCTCGTTTCAATCCGTGATGTCACTCATCAATCCAAATCGAGGCATTTCTCACGACGAACTGTCATATGTTCGCGGCTTGAGTTTAAGTCGATAGTGGCTGTTATGATGGATAAAGCAATTCGAAGAGAGTTCTCTAAATGAGTGTCAGAAACACGATTCCTCAATTATAACTTAACATTCTTCATTTTGGAAAATAGCTGCTCACGAACATAAGTGCTGCCAAAAAAGGATGCTGTCAAGAGAGCATGAGATCTGATTGCTGGAAATTGATCTTTATTAACATACAATGAATAAAACTACAAAAGTCCATAATTTTTAAATTTCTCTTTCAAATCGCGAAAGCTGTGTGCAAAGTGGGTGCCGCGCGAGCTCACAATGGAGCAAAAGTTTCAACGTGTCGTTGACTCGGAGCAATATTTAGTGATATTCAACCGAAATAAGAACGATTTTTTTCGTCGATATATGACAATGGATGAAATCTGGCTTCATCACTACACTCCAGAGTCCAATCGACAGTCAGCCGAGTGGACTGCACACCATGAACCGAATCCAAAGCGTGCAAAGACGCAACAGTCGACTGGCAAGGTTATGGCATCAGTATTCTTGCAAAGAGCCAAACCATCAACAGCGATTATTACATAGGGTTGTTGGTACGTTTAAAGGACGAAATCACAAAAAACGGCCACATTTGAAGAAGAAAAAAGTGCTGTTTCAGCAAGACAATGCACCGTGTCACAAGTCAATGAAACCGATGGCAAAATTTCATGAATTAGGGTACGAATAGCTTCCCCATCTGCCGTATTCTCCAGATCTGGTCACCAGCGACTTTTTCCTGTTTGCAGACTTTAAAAGAATGCTCGCTGGAAAGAAATTCAGGACTTATGAAGAAGTAATCGTTGAGACTGAGGCCTATTTTGAGACTAAAGAGAAATCGTACTACAAACATGGTAATCGCAAAATTGCCTGACCGCTACAATCGTTGTATCCCCGTCGAATTTTATCAACAATTTTTTTTGTTATGTTAACCTACGAACTTTTCAGCCTACTTGTTACGGTCTACGTTTAGTGGCCAACTGAACACCTTTTTATACCATTGTTTAGAGTGAAGTATGGTAACATTTAAAAAACAACAAAATGATGTACAGGCAACCCTCGTATAACACGGACTTTTAGAGCACGATTTCGATATAACACGGTACTAAAATTGCGACACTAAAATAACACGGTACTCTTAGAACACGATTTCGATATAACACGGTACCGAAACTGTGTCAACCCTCGTATAACACGGTACTCTTAGAACACACTGTTTCAGTAGAGTCACTGTATAAGAACTAACACAAACATCCATTATCATGAGTACGGACAATGACCACTTTTGGTACATATTTAGTAGTCTAAAAACCTGCGAATGTAAAAAATCGCAGGTTTCTTAAATGGCATAGTTTTAGTGTGTATAGTGTAGCAGATGGATTTTGATTGACGTTTCACGGAATCGAGATATGTCTCATGAAATGCCAACTAAATACAGCGTTTATCCACTTTAGTGGAGATCCTTAAAATGAAAAATCGAGACAACTACAAAAAAAATTTCAAATGGTACTGGTTTCAAATGAAACACACATATTCCGTACTCAAGATAATGGATGTTTGTGTTAGTTCGTATGAAGTGACTCTATGTTTCAGTTGATATAAACAGGTAATTCCTGCTGTTTGTACATACACAAATGGTGTTTTTTCTGACGTCGTGCATCGCTGTTCTTAGTGAAAACTATTCAGTAAACCAGGCGCGAACGCAGTGGGGGTGGGGGGAGGGTTTGGCGGTTCAACAACTTCTTGTTTAGAATTATTAAAAATACTTGAAATAAAATTGTTTTTTTTTACATGACTATTATGACTTTTAAATTTCGATATAACATGGAACGCATTGGCGAAATTTGTATGAATTCTATGTCTCGCTTAACACGTTTTCGATATAACACGGTACGCTGTTTTGATATAACACGGAACGCATTGGCGTAATTTGTATTACTTCTATGTCTCGCTTAACACGTTTTCGATTTAGCACGGTACGTATCCATCGTGTTATACGAGGGTTGCCTGTAATCTTCTGAACTCTTTGTTCTTTTTATCATCGATACAACATAACACTGTTGTGGCTATCGAAATAGCATCAAATATGAACTTTTGAAACTAAATCGGCGGGCCACGGATATATACACAGCGGGCCGCGGGTTGAAGATCACTGCTGTAGAGAGTTCCATTAGTCGTAGTGCTACATCTATTATAAAGACGCCTAGCCTTATCCTTATCCTTTAATAGCCTAATGACAAAAGCATTAGACCATGGTGGATAAGATCGGCGTTGAGAGCAAGAAAGTGGGACGAGATCAACAATTGCCGAATTCACAATAGAAAAAAACTGATCAAGGGCAATGTTAACCGATGAGGTATCAAGTGACGTCCAGTTTGCCTTAGCTAGAACAGAAGCAATTTCCTCATAATTACCTTTGAAGAAGTTGCGCTTGATTGAATGATGTAGGGCTGAATTAAAGAAAGCCTTCAAATTTAGCTCAATCTCAATCGGAGGATGGTGAGAGTGAGGTGATACCAGCCCAGAGGGCGACAAAACAAGAGCGACTTCATCAACAGTAAAGTTGGTAAAGATAAGATCGAGTATTCTATTGTTATGATTTGATACAAAATTGTGCTGACTTAGAGCACAGAACTCCATAAATGATTGAATAGCAAAGAGTTGGTGAGAGTAGCAATTTGAACTAGACGGGATAGAATTAGCCCATTCCAAGTGGGGCATATTGAAGTCGCCGCATATGAAGTATTTGGATAACGGATTACATTGATTAATAAACAACGATAAATATTCCAAAAGTTCAAAGTAGGGAGTATGACTAATATTGCATGGAACATAGTACGAACAAATATATAAAACTGTTTTACTTGTTTAACATTTGACCTTAACAGCAATGCACTCAAAAGGAGAATTGAAATCAGTGCAGAGTTCGGAGAACAAGCCATTACGGACAGCAGTCAACACTCCACCATCCTCATTCTTGTTAGAGGACAGAAGATCACGATCGCGTCTAAAAACATTGTAAGAACACGGAAAAATTTCGGAGTCCAAAATCGACTCATTCAGCCAAGACTCTGAAATGCAGATAACGTCAAAGGAATTTGATGATACAGAGTTTTTAAAAGAAATTGTCTTAGTCTTCAGTCCCCTTACATTTTGATAGAAAATTGTAAAAGAGCTGCGACTGTTCGATGAACGAAGATTCATATCCGTCGGAAAAGACGTCGCTATTACGTCAGTGGATCTCTGCCCACCGTAGAGCGAAAATTTTAACGCGGTCGTGGCAGAAATTCCTTCCCCACAAGATCTCAACGTCCGGAAATATTCTGTGAGGCACACGAACCTTGAAAGACACAAACGAAAGCTCCTCACCAGACTTTGTTAGCTGGTGGCAGGGTAGTGACGTTGTGGAGATATTCACGAAGTTGCGAGAGATATGATTACGAATCACATCCGGCGTAGTATTAACATCGCATCGCGATATATAAATCCAGCGTGGAAGTTTGGCAGCAAGTAGGCGTGCAGACGAACCAGCTGCATTTTAAGGATCAGGAGACACGATCTCAGGAACAGGCCTAAAACTGTTTGACGATGACGTTTGCAGTACCGGCAGAGTTAATTCATCCGTAGGAGAACTCCCACTTTCGATAACTGCCGCAGTCGGATGATTAACGCCAGGAGCGAGTTGTTTCGCCAGTCTGGTACCAATGTTGGGGTCAGCAGCAGATGAAACATTCCCTGACTTCAATCCCCCATTAGCTGTAAGCAAGGGGCTGCCACTCACCGAAGCATGCTTCAGATTTTGGACACCAACGGGATCCGAATGTACCTAGATCATTAAACGAAGCCGATTTACACCGCTCCAAGATGTTTGCGCTACGTAAAATTTTAGTAGAGAGTGCACTAGGTTTACGTGAGGTGGCTTGTTGATCTAGGTCGCGAAGAGTGCTATGATTGCTATTCGATAGAGGAGTAGTAGTCACGGAAACCGTTGAGTTCACAGAAGGAATACACATCTTGTTGACGTCATTTAAGGCAACGTCAAATTTCTGTTGAAGCAATAAAAGGTCAGCATTTAGCGTTAGCATAGTTGAACGCACTTTGAGTAAATTCGCAACGTACGATGACGCGGACGAAGTTCTGCATAAGGCGCAGAACCAGTAAATTTCGCTGCCGGTATTTATAACCGCATCTCCAACGACACCAGAGAGACCGACACATTTGGAGTGAAAGATTTTTCCGCAAAAACCAGAACAGCAAATTAGCGGTGATTTACCGGATTCATCGGAACAAACTGGCACACTGCACTCAGTCATAGCTCATAGGAATCACTAAATTCACAAGACCGCTTGATCAGAATTAATTGATATTGTTTTAATTCAATTTTAGGCACTTTTTTGTGTTAAGGTTCACTAAGTCACAGGACCACTAATTGAATTAAACGTATATTGATATTTTTTAATTCAATTTAAGTCACTTTTGTGTGTTAGGGTTCACTAAGTCACAGGACCACTAATTAGGATTGAACGTATATTGTTTATAACTACTTTGATGTGGTAACGTTTATTTGATGTAGCGTTTACTAAAAACGGAGAAAAAAATGCGTAAAATGAGTGTAAAAAAAAATTGGGACGAATTTAGAGAATCGATTAGCTTGGTTGCTAGCTCGATCGCGAATGGAAGAAAATTTTGTTACAGAACTCCGATGTATTTATATTGAAGTTGGGGATGAAGAAGTATTACGTGTGCATGTTGTGTCCTTCCTTAAAGAGTCCCATTAGATTGCTTTTCAAAACTAAAAGACAATATCCAGTATTCAATTTCATATCTTGAACTGGAAAAAACTATCCTTTTTTAAGGACTTTCATATGAGAGGCGGAGCAAGGACTCACTCGATTTCTTACATATTCATCCTTTTCCTTGGAACTATTAATTATTAATGTGTACAATTTTGTACTAAATGTGTACAAAATTTCAAGTTTGTAGTTTAAAGCGTTCAAAAGTTATCGAAAAATATTGTTGAACACGTGTCTTAAGGATTTTTTTGTATGGAAGGTACCAGAAGGAGTAAAAGGATTTCGCTGACTAGTAAACTTGAACTTCGTCTTCAGTCGAAATTAATTTGTACAAAATTCCGAATTCGTAGCTAAAAGGTTATAGTGAGTTTCGTAAATTAATTGAAGTCATTTTTACAGGATATTTGTATGGCAGCTCCCTCGAAGGACTATTAGGATTTTCTTCATAATCATACAGTTAGCTCCAACTCTTGGAAAAAAACCACATGCGAAATTTCAAAGACCTAGGTTAAGCCCTTCTGAAGTTATCGACCAATATTCTTGAACACGTGTTTTAAGGACACTTTGTATGGCAGCTACCCGAAGCAGTGGGACGATTTCCGTTAACGAACTTAGCCTTACAAATTAAACCAAACACCCAAAATCATAATTTCAAGATCGTAGGTCAAGTCGCTCTTGAGTTATCGTGCTAACGGACAGACAGATGAACGGACGGACGCACAGTGGGGTATTTGAACAATCTACGCGGCTAAAAGTCAATTTACCAAAATGTGAAACGGTTAAAAAACAAATACTACATGATCTAGCAGACTAGTCTAAGAATAATACTCAGCCACTCCCGCCTTTCCTCGTGCGTCGCCTGTTTACGTTCAGTTGAAATTCGATCAACCTACTTGGTGTATGTGTCTGTTCTCGGCGTTCATGTGAAAACAAATTTGAATAGTGAATATTTATTATTCTACCTTCATTTCGGAAGTAAAACTGATGGATACTGATACAGCAGGTAATAACTCACTAACTATATTAGGATTAAAATTATTTTTAGCGTTATACAGTTTAGATTATTGTTTTGAAAGGCACAGGTATTGTGGAGAATTTTTTAGCTATTATTTTTGTTTATTTATGAATTTCTTATACTTCCAAGTTAGATCCTGCTATAATTCCTAATAAAGGTTTGAGCTAATAAAGGTTTGAAGCTTTTAGTAGTAATTCATAAAAAAATTAGCCGCGGAAAAGCGCAGATAAGTATTATTTCGGTACTTTGAATTTTTTTTGATTAAAATGTCCAAAAAATCTAATTGAAGCTAAAAGCATTTAAAAAAAATTTTTTTTTGCTTAGGTTCACAAGGTACCTTTGGAGTAAAAATTGTGACCGTATATACTTATTCGACCGGATACAGAGTCTTAATTTGTCAAGTCTTAATTGGTCAAAATTTGTTGTCACTAAATATGTCTTGATCAAAAACAGAAAGCTGTTTTTAATTTAGTAATGTCATTTAGAATCGATGTAGACACTAAAATAATTTTGGCCGCGTAGATCGTTCAAATACTCAAGCAGATTTGAGTTTTTTGGCCACAAATAAACAAAAAATAATATAAAACTTTTTTTCGTCCGAGGCTTGGTTCTATGCGTTACAAACTTTTGGGCTGGATCAAACTTATAATACTCTATATGATTTCATCTAGAGTGAGGGTGAGGGTGGGAAAGGGTGAGAAAGGTGAGAAGGAAAAAGTTCCGATGTTTATATCTTAAGAACCTGTAATGATATAAACTTCAAACTTCGTATTTAGATAGAACTATAGTAGTGGCATGGTGAAAAAATTAATTTTTTTTAGGGGTAGCATGGTACGAAGGTGGGGGGTGCTTTCCCTAACTTTAGAACGGCTTATGCTAGAAAGTTGAAACTCGGTACGTATATGTAAATCAACCAGAAAAATAATTCTGATAAAAAAAATTTTTAATATTCATTGACGTTCAGTAGAGGGGCAAAAAAAAATTATCAGTAAATATAAAATGCATATATTTTCACGATTTTCGTCATATCTACTAGGTCTTTCCAAATATTGAATTCATTTTATTCTACGGATTCTTCATATGAATACTTAGAAAGTGTTTTCAAGGTTTTTTAAATTCGACCCCTAAGAGGGTGTAAAGTGGTTGAATACTTTTTCATGAATTCCACCATATCTCTTAGGTCTGATCAGATATCGAATATCTTTTTACTTCCCCAGGCTTGTTTAATAATCGCATATTTTTAAGTTTTATCTTTTTCAACCTTCAGACCGGAATATGACCCAATTATATAATTCATATGTTACACCATATTCTAACCGCTTCGAACTTTTTGTTAGGTTTCCAGTCACATAGTAACATTAACCGCATCCCAAAATTGAACACGTTCCAAACTTCTGCCGGAAAAATAATAAAGTTGACTGTTGGCAGATTTTTTTTTTATTACTTTTCGCTTATTTGAGTTATTTGGGATACCCCAAATCAACTATTGCAAGTTATAGAATCCACTGTAACTGAAGAACGCGTTAAAGCAGGAAATACAAATTTCACAGGAATTGGTTTTAAGTCATTAATTATAACATCCGTTAACTCATTCTAGCTGCTGTATCACAAAGGTCCTTAAAACACGTGTTTACCAATATTGAACGGTAGCTTCAGAACACTTTAATGTATGATTTTGAAATTTTGAGCTTTTAGATATTCCGGTGGTTTTAGTTTACATAGTATCAGCCATTTAAAAGTACGTGTATTTTTTTTGAGACATTTTGGTCAAACAACAAAAATGCGAAAGTGTAAAGATATTAGCGTGGACAAAAAGTCAGCAATAATTGCTTTATTGAACTCCGAAAAGATTTCTTTTCGAGAAATATCGAGAAAAGAGTATGTTTCTCATTAAACTGTGATGAGAGTCAAGAAAGAAGTCCAGGAAAATCAAGGCCACATCAGTAACAAACGGCGAAATAGTCCCGGGAAAGGAAGACACGGATCGTAAGCTTATTCAAAAGGCCTGCAAAAACCGTTGTCAATTCACGAGAAGCTTGCATCAAGATCTACTGGCCGAAGGGATAGAGATATCCAGTATGACCTTAAGAAGGCGTTTATATAAAGCCAACCTAAAGTCAAGACTACCAGAAAAAAAGCCTAAATTGACAGCTAAATTGCAAAAAGCCATATTAAAGTTTGCTAGAGCTCATCAAGATTATAGCGTAGCTGCTTGGAAAAATGGAACTAATATTTAATATCGATAAATAAAGACTCCATTGCATTTATTTCTCGCTTGGAAATATATTAAAAAAAAAATTGTTTTTATTGTTTTTTTAGTTGGTATTTAGTGCTAAGTGTAGACTAGAGTCTGTGACGGAGAGACATCAGTACGTTCGAAGAGTCTGGAACGACTGGTAGAAAAACACATCAGAGAAGTGTCTCTCAGAGCGCATCCTCTTTGTTCCCAACAACATGCGTATCAAAGCGGAAAGTCTTGTGATTCAGCGCTTCACTCTCTGGTATCCAGAATAGAAGAGGCGCTGGACCGGAAAAAGTACGCGCTGGGCCTTTTTGTGGACATTGAGGGTGCTTTTGATAGTGCGCCCTTTGAATCACTGTGTGATGCTGCCAATAGACATGGGGTGGATGGCACTTTAGTTAAATGGATTCACTCCATGCTCACACAGAGAATGCTATTCGCGGAGACTGGGGATGGGCAGTATGCTACGACAGGGGTCAGTAAGGGCTGTGCTCAGGGCGGGGTTCTTTCGCCACTGTTGTGGAGTATGCTCATCGACTCACTGCTCCTCGAACTGCAGGATCTGAATATTCACGTACAAGCTTACGCTGACGACGTGGCAGCACTAGCTGTCGGGCTATCGCTTAGAGAGGTTTGTAGTAAAATGCAAAGAGTCCTGGGGGTTATCGATGGCGGGTGCGAACGACATGGGCTTTCTGTTAGTCCTAGCAAAACAGCTCTAGTTTTGTTTACTAGGAAAAGAAAAACTGAAGGTTTAGTGTTACCAATGCTGAAGGGTGAAACCATTCAGCTTTCGGAGAAAGTGAAATATCTGGGAGTAATCTTGGATAGCAAGCTTCTCTGGAGGGAACATGTAGATACAAAGGTGAACCGTGCGCTAGTAACTTTCTGGCAGTGCAGGAGAGCTTTTGGACGAACATGGGGTCTTAGGCCTTCAATGGTATATTGGCTATATACAGCTGTTATAAGACCCATCCTAATCTATGCATCAGTGGTTTGGTGGACCAAGTCCGAATGTGCATACATCCGAGCTAGTCTCGCTAAACTACAGAGAACCGTCTGCATCGGTGTAACAGGTGCTCTTCGTACCACACCGGGAGTGGCACTCGATGCGCTGCTCAATCTGCCACCGCTTGATATTGTTGTTCAGGCAGAAGCAATGAGAGCTACCCACAGACTAATTAGACTGGGCCTGTGGAGAAAAGGGCATTGCAATGGTCATGGAGAAATGGCCCGAAGGTTGTCTGAGAACTCTATCTTCGATATGCCTTCGGATGCTATGATATCGATGTATATGCTCAAAAGGAGATATCAGGTTGAGATTCCGAGCAGGGAGGAGTGGGTAAACCAGTCCGCTCTGCCTAGCGGATTCACTGATATATTCTATACGGCCGGCTCAATGACTGAAGAAGGGTCTGGAGCTGGAATGTACCTGCAGGCCGAGGATCTCAGGTACTCTTTCGCCTTAGGAAAACATTCCTCAGTATTTCAGGCTGAGGTATATGCGATCCTTAAGGCGGTTGAATGGATTATAGAAAGAAAATTGAGGGGCAGGATGATCTGCATTTGCAGCGACAGTCAGGCCGCTCTACAATCTTTAGATAACCCAATCGTCTATTCGAAGATGGTACGTGAGTGTAAAGAACGGTTGAACTCTGTTGGAAGATTCAATGACTTAATGCTCATATGGGTTTCGGGTCACCAAGGGATAAATGGCAATGAAATAGCGGATGCTTTGGCAAAAACTGGATCGAAGTCAGCCATGGTTGGACCAGAGCCAGCTTTCGGTGTGCCAGTTGCCTCTGTTAGGTCTGCCATTGCTGAGTGGGTGAGTAAATCACACATTGAGAGATGGCGGCTTTTTCCGGGAATGCGGCAGACCAGAAACCTTGTTGAAGGACCAAGTGGACGAACCGCTGCTTTTCTTCTCAAACTGAGCAGAAAGGAATGTAGTAGTATGGTTGGTGTCCTCACAGGGCATAACTCGTGTGGCCTACACATGGTCAGACTGAGAATCATTGACGACCCCATGTGCACTGCTTGCGACGAGAGCGACGACACGACGGAACATTTTCTTCTCGAGTGTCCAGCTTACTCTTTCGCAAGAATGCATGTATACGGCGTCGATGTTATGAGGATGGAGGAACTCCGTTCTCGCTCCCTACCTGAGCTTTTGAAATTCGTGAGGAGGACGAAAAAGTTCGGGTAGAGGTTGGGGATTCGAGTATAATGGGCCATTGTGGCCTGAATGCTCAAGACTCGCCTTTCAGTGTGTCTTCCCCACCCCAAACAACAACAACAATAACAACAACGTTCGAAGAAGGTCATCAGAGAAATATGACGAAGCCTGCGTCGTTAAAACAATCAAACATCCACCAGCCACAATGATATAGTCCTGCAACTCAGGCGATGGACATGGAAGGAACTATGAACAGCACCCAGTACTACGACGTGATGGAAAACATTTTAATTCCACATTTCAACTTCTTGAAGTGCTGTGAACTAGGGAATATATTTATGCAGGATAGTGGATCCTGTCATCGTGCCCATATTATTAAAAACCTCTTCTTTAGAGAGCTCCGATATCCCAACTATTCCTTGGCCAGGTAATTCTCCCGACCTTAACTCTATTGAGAATCTCTGGAGTCTGTTAAAATCTGAAGTTTATTCCTCTCCTAATCCTACCTAAAAGAAAATATTAAAAATATATGGCAAAACAGCGAAGGAATCAAAAAAATGATACAGCAATGCATTTAAAGCATTCCGGAAAGAATTAAAGCTGTAATTAGTGCGAAGAGTGACCCTACAAAATATTACACCAAATAAAATTTTTGAATGAAATATCTAAAAAACAAAACAAATATTTTTTATATCATTTCTGCAAAGAGTTTTAGCATAAACGAAGAGAAAATATTAAAAAAAAACCTTAGTGGTTCTAATTCGTTGAACAGAGACTGTAGAACGTTCGATATGAGTACGCGAAAAGTCGGTGGTGTGGAGTTTTGGGCAGTCGTCAAAATGTTTTTATTTTAATTTCGGAGGGGGAGAACCCGACCCGACTAAATTAAACATGGCGATTTTATAATTCGAATTCATTACATTTCTTCATTCGTGCAGTGTCAGAAATTTCGTCGTCGTTTTTTTTTTTCGTCGCGCTACAAAGTCGCGTTCACGACGACGACCGGCAGTTTCGGTTTTGGCGTAGCGGCTGTCGACTGAATTGTGTCCCCGAGTGTTTGCCGCACGAACCGATTCTTGAAGTCGGATCAAGAAAAAAAGAACCCATACTGGCACCAAAGTAGTTTGTGCAAGTGCTGAAAAGACCAATATTGAGCCGAGTTTATTACTTTCATTATTGATTAATGATCTGGAATAAATACAATATTTTTTTTTAAAAATAAAAGCGTTAAGAGTGTAAAGCACACAAGTTGAAGCAGTTAGATTTCATCTTAAACCGAAATGAAAAATTTGAAATGAATAAGTAAAAAAATGAAGGAATTTTTTTTTTAACTACTAAATGAATGATTAAATAAATCCAAAAAAAAATATAAAACACCCAATAATGAAAAATTTAAGAAATTTTGAATTTTAAAATTAAAAATAAAACAAGAAATAAATTAAAACTAAAAATTAAAATGAATTTTACAAAATGAAATGAAATTTACATGAATGAATTTTACAAAATGGGGTAAGTCTATATTTTTTTATTTTGTTAAGTTGTTTTTATGTGTTGATGCGTTTGCTTTCAGTTTTTTTTTGTTTTGCCTTCGCTCATATGGCCTTTGGGTTGAGTTGTTTTTCTCTTTGAATTTTAAAATGTTGAAAGGCTAGAATAGCCCGTTTGAAATGAACTCGAGCGGATAAGCTCTTTTGCCCCGAACCTCAATAAGGGGTCATATCGAAATTTATTTGATATGGCTGAGGTAGAGTGGGCAGACAGGGCGCTATAACACCAGAGAGCCCTGACAAATCTCGATGTCGTGCAACTCCCATCAGCTTCTTGGTCTTTCACGACCTATTGGGAAGATAGTTCCAAATTTTAAATACCCTGGAGTAAGCCGACACGAAATTTTTGTTGTACAGGTTTATGGTGTGAAGTCGGAACAAGAACCACCCCACACTGCCGTAGCTAGTTCCGGCCGCCAGCAAGCGTGTCGCTTCCGTTCCGACTCGGCCTCAGGACGTAGGCGGAATTGGTCCTTGTTTTTTTCAAGTCATAATATTGTTTCCAAGGCCTAAAACACAACAGTATACGAAACTTTTACTGCTGGATGGTTGCATCATAGACAAATTATAATCGTTCGTTTATTATTTTACGGGCAGCTCATGTTCTACATGTGCGGTATACATATCGCGAAACGATCGTTTTTAGTAAACGCTTGTGAAATTGTTTGCTGGGCAGCCTTTAGTTATCAACGTATGCGTTTTTCGCGCTGGGAAGTACAGTTTCAAGGCCAAGCTGGAACTTTTAACCAATTTATTTATTTATTTATTTATTTACTGACGTCTATTGTACAGATAAACTTATCCAATTACACAATAGAAAATACAGAAAAAAAAGGAAACATCAAATAAAAAGAAATATAAATGATAAATAAATGCAAAATTAAAGAGAGAGAATATAAGAAATAATAAAAGAAAAATGAAAAAGTAATAACAAAATTTAGTTTAAGAAAAATAGTAATTTAAGCTTTGACTTGAAAAGATGATACGATGTGTTCAGAGGACCAATCTTGAGGTCATCATGATTTCTTTGTAAGCGAATAATCGGTGAAAAGAAGTATACATTTGTACGCGCCAAAGGAGGGGCAAATATGGAGTCTGACCTGCTAGGACGCAATGGTTGACGTAGCACCAAGTCTGAACTTAAGGCTGAGTCCCCATCACCGTTGTAGATTTTGAAAAGCACACATTCGTCTATGTACAGTCTGCGTTGTTCAAGGGATGGGAGCCCGAGGAGTAAAAGACGTTCACTGTAGGGACAATAGGGAATCCTATATTTGTAAAGGAGAGAACGAGTAAACTTACGTTGAACAGATTCAAGAGCAATAATATGACAATTGTAGTGAGGGGACCAAATAGCAGAGCAATATTCCAAGCCACTCCGCACTAGAGTCACGAAGAGCTTGATGCAAGTTTGAATGTTAGAGAACATGTATGATGATCTCAGGATTAGGCCTGATAATTTCGATGCAGTACTTATTAGATTTCGAAAGTGAAGGTCAAACTTTAGTCTAGTGTCAAAGGTAACACCCAGGTCTCGAATGTGGGAGACTTGAAGAAGTACTTCAGAGTTGATATCATAATCCACAGAGATCATGGTTCTCTTAAGTGCAAAGGACATTTTACGACATTTAGAGACGTTAAGTGGAAGACAGTTACTAGAGCACCATAAAGCAAGAGCATTAAGATCTGATTGTAGTATTCTGCAATCGTGCAAAGAACAGATCTCCCTGTAAATTTTTACGTCATCCGCATAGAGGAGACAAGGAGATTGAATAACTAGTGGTAAATCATTAATAAATATAACGAACAAAAGTGGGCCCAGAATAGAGCCCTGGGGAACACCAGAGAGAGAAACGAATTCCGATGACGTTGTACCATTAAAACGAACACGCGATTTACGATTGACCAGATAAGAAGCAAACCATTGAAACAGTGATCCCGAAATTCCACAGCCTTTAAGTTTTGAGAGTAATAAGCAGTGATTTACTGAGTCAAACGCTTTGGAGAAGTCAGTATAAATTACATCAACTTGTTTATTATTGTCCAGAGCTTTGGAAACAGAATTTGTAAATTCCAAGAGATTTGATGAAGTTGATCTACCTTTAAAGAAGCCATGTTGGTCTTTATTAATAAGATGATTAAGGTTTGTGAACACATGCTCATGTATTAATCTTTCAAGTAATTTGGCGAAGCATGGTAGCATAGAGATAGGACGGTAGTTTGTTACTAATGATTTATCGTCTTTCTTATGGATAGGGGTAATGACGGCTTGCTTCCAGCGAGAGGGAAAAACACCTTCATTGATACTTCTATTGAATAGAAGTGCAAGAGGATAGCTGAGAGATGAAGAAAGAGGTTTGATGAATAGGTTGGGGATCCCATCAGAGCCACCGTTCACACTAATGTCAAGAGTGGCGACAAGACGCTCGACTACACTTGAAGTGACCGAAAGTGGAGGCAAAGTAATTGGGCAAGACTCTGATAATTCAGGTGAGAATGTGGATGTTGTTGAGAATATGGACGAAAAGTAAGTCGCAAACAGCTCACATGACTCTTGAGAGTTCCGAGCAATGATGTTGTTGTAGGAGACTTCGGACGGGAAGGAAGAGGAGGATCGGAGAGTCCGAATATAGGACCAAAAGTGCTTGATCTCATTCCGTTGGATCGACGACTCAACTCTTTCTATATAAGTTCTTATAGCTGATTTTATTGTAGACTTGGCAAGCGACCGATAATATACAAACTCATATCTATGATTCTCCGACCTAGTACGCAGATATCGAGATCGAGCAATATTCTTCAGTCTCAACGTTTTGGCCACTTCAGAATTGAACCAGACAGGCGGACAGTTTTTAGGCAGTTTACGTAAAGGAACAAATCGTTGAATGACGTTGTCTAAAGACTGATAGAATAAATCTACACAGGATTCTACCTCGCGGTCGGCAAATATTGACTCCCAGTCTACATTACCCAAAGCGAGCGCAATAGCTGGAAAATTTGCTTTACGGAAGTTATACTTTTGGAAATGGTTTCCAACTTTCCGTGCAGCTGGCACTAATACTTGGAGTGAGAAAGCAAGAGGGGGATGATACGGGTCAATTCGTACATACGGATGTGGGTCAGGAACAGATAAGAGAGAGAGGACATGAAGGAACTGGATTTAGTGTATAGTCTGAAGACCAGTTGATAGATGGCAGATTAAAGTCGCCACAAATAACAAACAATGCGCTAGGGTAATGAATAACAATAACTGAGTATACAGCAAATTCAACGGAAACAAATGCTAAGAACAAAGTTGCACGGCTGCCAAATTTCCAGCTCATCACAAAAATTTCACCGACATGCCACTGCCTGCGGAAGTTTTGTTTCTTTTGTTTTTTATTTGTTAGTCGGTCGTAATTGGTTGCATCATAGACGAATTATAAAAATGTTTTTTTTTTTTTTTTTAGAATTTATTGAGATTAATGAAAGTATTACATTGTCTACAGATATGAGAAAAAATCAATCAAAACTCTATCCAACATCCTCTATCTTCCATCCACTATCCTCTATCTACCATTGATCTCCAACTTTACCATTTTGTAATAGAATTGAATAACTAATGCACCGAAAACGAACAAACTGCCGCTAAATCATTTGCAATACTCTCAAATGTTGAAATAACGCTCGTACCAACAACTGTAAAACGATTTTATTAACGCAGAACCTTCACGGGCGTTTGCTAATATATCAGCAAAGTTTCTTTGTAATCGGATGAATAGTATAGGAAAGCGCAAACAAACAATTAGAGCACCAGGGTACTAAAATCGAGAACAAATTTGAGAAATGTAAAAAAAAACAATTGTTTTTCATTCGATCTAGACCAAACTTCACAGGAACCACCCCGGGACTACTCTACACGTTCCCTGAAAATTTCATCAAAATCGGTTCAGCGGATTACAAGTCTATAGGGAACACACCCACATACCCACATACAAACAGACTTCCTCTTTTATATATATAGATAGATATGTTAGGTAGATAAATTTTAGTAATTCAGTTCAATAATTGAGTTCCTTTTAGAAACTTTAGATAAGATAAATTGGTCTTACTATAGGTTAAATTAATTGGTAATTACATGGTACCATACATAAGTTCCAAACTTTAACAGTCATCTTAACAAAATATACAGTTTTGGGAGCATTTCAAAATTTAGTCTTCCTAGAATACAAACAATCAAGCCTTCATGGCTACAGTTCACATCCGAGCGGACAAGTTGAACATGGTACCTGTCATAAGGAAACCCGATCAGTTACTTATTTATTATCAGCCATTAACATATTATTATTACGTATGGCAACTTATGTTCGAATTAATTCATTGTAAATAAATTTTATAATAAATCAAAGTATATTATCAGGACGTTCGGTCGAATGGGCTTGTCGGGTTCAAAACCCCCTGCACCGACTACGTACTTTACTGTACGGATCTCACACGGACACGGGGGCTTTATCTGTATGCTGTGTACATGAGAGCTTTCCACAAGCTCGCCATCCATTTCACGAAAATACATGCGGGAAATTGAGAAAAAGCTTGATGATTTTTAGTTTTAAATTCTTCAGTTATTCAGTTTTTCCGATTATTCCGATTATTAAGCTTTATGCTTACCTCAAAATCACAGTAGTCGAGAATTATGCAGAACATACGTCAGCATACGTCAACAATTTTCGAAAGTTAATTGAAAAGCTATTCATAAAATATTTAAAAATGTCTACAAGTGTTATTCGAAATCTCGAAGGATATCAATTTGTTTTAATTCGGAAAGAGTTAAGCGATCTTTGCTTAAATAATATGTGTGAGGATGTTGGTCTGCATTCAATTTGTTACTATGCAAGTTGAAATGTTTGTTTCTCTATGCAGCATTTGATATAATTTGGTTTTGAAAAACTATTTCTTCGATAGCTAAATCCAGGGACAAAAAATTGTCTCAAGTACACGCGCATGAGAATGAATAATCGAAGAAAATCAAAGCTGTTCAATGGTCACAACGGAATTCGAAACAAGTTTGCTGTTTGTTACAAGATTGAAAATATGTTACTCTTAGTATTTGTGGAATAAGTGTTTTGAAAATAATTCCTGTTGTTGGTTTTTCCTCAAATTCAGCACTGGGATAGGGATTAAGAGCATATGGCACGAGGGTATCTAAGACATGGTTCGATTGCCAAGGACAAATGTAATTTTATATGTAAATTAATATAAATTTGGTTTTAGTTAATTAGTTAATTCATTTCAAAGCGGTTTCTTTTCGATGCAGACAATGAAACAATAGGTCTATGGTTTTTGCCTGCACTTTTTACACTTTTTTACACTAGCTCTCGAGCGAGTGCAGAAAAGTGTAAAGGTAGAATGGGGGGGGGGGGGGGAGGGGACAAGAATACTGTTTTAGTATGAGTTTGTGTCTTTGCTGTGATGTCAAATGTTGTTTAGAGAAGTTAGTGCAAAACAGTCGCAATGACGAGCCGGGTGTAGTTCAGTGGTAGTGTACTAGGTCTTGATAACATTGCTACCGGGGTTCAATTCTCACTCAATGCAAAATTTATTTACATGAATTTTTCAGTTGTTATTGGCTTCAAAATGTTAATATAAATCGTGAACAGTGCGGAATGTTCAATAGGGTCACTTGTAAAGGATTTAAACCTGAGCAAATGAGTTCTGTTGACATTCTAATGAGCTTCACAAATGCCATCAGAGCTGCCAGACAGTAGTTGATTTGCTATAGGCAACTTTGCTGTTCTGGTAGATCGTATCACAGCCAATAGTACTGAAAAATTATTATCACTAACACATTCTAGTACACTGTCATTCCCGGCTCGATTCCTGATCTTCCTTCCCATTCCTAAAAATTCTTCTCTACAATTCCCTCCAACTTCCAACTCTCCCTCGCACCAATAACATATCGAAAAATATTCGATAGAACAAAACCGCGGCCAAATGGGCTCAGTTTGTTCTTGAAAATTATCCAAAAACAGCTATCAGCTGTAGACGCCGTGCTATGGTGCAGTGGGATCACAACGCAGCCATCTAGCGGTCTATGTGCTAGCTATCTCTGGCAATAGCTACCCTATGGATAATGAATTAACGAAATCAGCACATTTAGGCAATTCCAAAAGTTAAAGTATTATTAGGCAACAAAAAGAAATGATATACTATATATATAAAAAACAGTTTTAAAAAATGTAAAAAAGGTGTCGGGTCCAACAAAAAGGGATGATGTTAACAGAGTCGGTTTCCTTTCTACTAATATTTCCACTTACACTGGTATACAAATTTGTGATATTCATTTTTCCAAGAAACCCGACAATCGCTGGTCGGGGCATAAAGATGATGTGCAAATTTTACTTTCTGGTTGCTTTTAATCTGGAAAATTTATGGGGAGGAGGTGATATTTCTTCGTGTAATTGTCGGCTTCTTGAAGTGTTTCAAATGAAACAAAGTAATCTATTATTTGGTCGTCGGGTATTTGGTTAGCCATCAGACTTTCGCTAAATATGAGTAAAGGCATGTTACCTTCGTTCTCATTTTTGAATTCTATGACCTTTCTTTCTAGTGACTATTTCGTTAAGTCTTTCCCTTCCTAAGTCGGAGTTCTGAGTATGGATTCGTTCTAGGTGAGTTCCTATTAATTCTAGCTTTAGGGGTTCGTCGGTTATCACGAAGCAACCGTTTGGATCGCGGCTTGTACTTGTAATATCGATATTGGCGTCTTCCAGGAGTTTTTGAGAATCGGCCGGTACCTTAATCGTAGGTACGCTTGCGATATTCTTTTTCCTAAATACGGAGTTTATTTGGGCAAACATTCTTGCAGAGTCTATTCGTTTCGTTTGTAAGATTTTGTTTGATAAGGGTTTTGATGTTTCTTAATATTGACTTTAATCTATTAAAGTTGGAATTATTATAATTTAAAAATCTACGATAAATGTTGTTAATCCGCGTGAGAAGGTGACTTTCTAGTCTTTGAAGTTTATCGGGGTTTTCGTAGTTGTCTAAAATATAGCGCGATTTACGTTTTGGGACAGTCCTTTCTATTGTGCCAACCGTGACATTTTCTAGTATTTGGAGATAGTGTTCTATCTCCGAGTTTGTTAGATTCCTATCAGTGGGGGTCATGAATTCTTTTTCTTCTGGAGTTTCTTCTGAGTGCGCGTTCGCTATCCTCTTTCGCAATATATTCCAGATAGTTTTTTTGAAAGATTGGATAAATGTTGTCTTCTTGGGACGGCAGTGTGGGGTACTTTGCTCTGAACTCAAACCATAAACCCTAGCTCTGTACAACAAACGAATTATTCGCGCTGACTTATCCGGGGTATATTAAATGGTATAAACACAATTGAGACGAATTTCGCCAGCGGCGAAGAAGTTCGCTGTCAAAATTTTAAAACTGTACCGCAACACACGACTGACGCAGAATTACGATGGCGAGCGGTAGGCAAACTTTACGTGTGTCGTGGTAGAATTCAGAGAACTTCGTCGCCGCTGACGAAGTCCGTCTCAATTGTGTTAATACTAAAAATTGGGCATATCTTCCCAATAGGACGTGAAAGACCAAGAAGCGATTGGATGGCGCGACTCCGCGATTTGTCAGTGCGCTCTTGTGATATAGCACCCTGTCTGCACACCCTACCTCAGCCACGACATTCCAATCACGAATATCTCGTCGTGGCCTGGCCCCTTATTAAGGTTCGGGGGGTCGGAGCTTAGCCGCTCGGGTTCATGTTAATAATGACTTTCAGCCTCGCATCTTTTAAACGTAAAAAGGAAACTAAATAAAAATTCAACCAAGCAAAAAAAAAAGAAGAAATAAAACAAAACAACAGAAAAAAATGTATATACTAAAAGAATAGAAAAAAAAAAACAACTCACCCCATAATATTTTTTGTTTTCTTTTATATTATTTATGTATTTAAAATTGTTTCGTCCTTATCGGTCCTGTCTTTGTCATTATACTCTAGATGAAATCATATAGAGTATTATAAGTTTAATTCAGCCCGAAAAGTTTTTAACGTAAAATTCTATTAGAACAATAACCCTTGAACATTTTTTAAAATGCGTAAATTCGAATTTTTATGCCTTTCAAATAATTTGAAACCATATAACACTATTTTTTTCTGTAAAATCAAAATTAGTTCGCTGATAGACAGCGAAAGATGCAGGCGTATTGTCCACGCCAAACTACACGAACGAAAAACGATTTCAAACGATTAAAATTCTCAGAAAGAAAAATCAAACATGGACAAAAAATGGTCGTACCGGACTCATGGTGCCTTAAAGCAGGGATTGAAAACTTTACAGGTATTATTTTTATATCAAAATGCATACGGAAAATTTACCATGAAAAAGTGCATACGTATAAAAAATGCATTGCGCGATCATTTTACATTTCTTAAAGTGGGTCGATTGATTGAATGATAGCACATGAAAGTTATTTACCTTTGATGGGTAATTATGTGCGATCATTCACCCAATAGTGTCATCAAAAACAAATTGAATTATGCTGTCTCTTGTTCTGCTACTGAACAGGTTGGGCCTCGAGCAGCAAGAACCGCATTGAAACTTTCCTGAAGTGTTACATAATTCAGCATCGGGCTGGACATCATTGGATTCTTGGTTTTTGGTTGGGGTCCAGGTATTTCGACATCTTCTACATTGCAGTATTATCAGAACGATGATAACGGTGATGTGAATTGTAGTTGCGGTTGGTGCGGCATGCTTCTTGATAGTTGCAATTATAGTTGCAGGCTCCGTTGTGTGATAGGATGCTCCGTTGAATAATTGTTCCGAAACCATAGAAATAGTTTCATGACTTCTCTCAGTTGCTGAACTTAGCTCCAAAGCGTGAGGAGGTATTTCACGTGAAAAGCTGCTGATAACCCTTTGACGTTCTTTCACGGATGACTGAAGTGTAATGTCGTCGGTCTGGATGATGCACTTGTCTTTGAGATGTTTTGCAGGAGGTTTTCTCCTCTGGAGTCCTTGCATACCACGGATGCTACCGCTGGGTTGTCTGTTACGAAGAGCCAGGTGTTAGTCATCATTAACTCCTTCCACAGAGCTTGCGTTGTTTCAATTTCGATCGTTGGACCTTTTGTGCCTATTGTATAGTTCGTCTAAAGCACAGTTCGGGTTGGTGTTCATGTTCTTGAGGAGTACATAAATGTAAGTCTTCTTCAATCATGCACGCCTTAAGTGGTTCCTCATCCAGATTGTAGTATAATTGATGATTAAAGCTGACTGCTATTGTTAATGATTTGAAGATAGGCACCAAGTATTTATGTTCTTGCTTTCTGTGAGGTATCGCTGTTACATGGATCAAATCATACTTGATTGCCTCGACAATGAAAAAATATCCGTAAACTTTTATTTCATCTTCATGTTTCTTCATCAATGTTCGCTTTTGTGGGGTGCGTATTATTCTGAAGTGACTGCCTAATTTCATAGAGACATTCTGCAACGTGGTATTTATGCGGTCTACGGTGAGGAAGTCGAAAACATTTCCATGGCCGAGAAGCATTGCGGTTATTTTTGAATATTTGGCTTGGATTTCTTCGTAGTAATCAACCGCTGTGAGATAGGTCGAAATCACTTGTATGCTGATTCTTTTGTGGTCAACTTTTACGTACCATTTATTCATTTCGTTTATTGAGCTTATTACTTGATTGACTTTATTTCCGAATTGTTCAAGTTTATTCTCCGCTCGAAGATTAGACTGCGTTACTCGGTTGTTAAGTAACATTGCTTGTTGAGTGGTTGTTTGCAAAATGTTGTGCTGGTTTTGTTCTATTCTGATAGACTTCATCGTTGACGCCAAAAACGGTTGTAAGTAATTTTCCCAAGAGACCCCTACGTCGTCTCGAGGCTGTCGTCGGTTTTGAGAGATCTCCTGAATTTGAGCAAGAATATGATGTCGTTTGTTATTCAGATGCATTAGTAAGGTTTCACAATGTGTAAGATCAGATAACTCTTTCGTTTTTAGACACATATTTTCTACTTGGTTCCAAGTGTTCCTCACATCTTTCTCATCTTGTAGGATATCCTTTATGGGATAATTCACTTCTAGATGCAAGTTACCTCTAACTATTTGAGTGGGCCCCAATTTTTCGATGTTGAATCCTCCATTTGGCGCAAAAATACTGTAAGTAGAGTTACTACCTAGCTGAATCCGTGGGTCGGCAAGTCCTAATGTTAGAAGTGATAGTAGTAGTATGGCCATGTTCAATATCTTGGTAGCCCATGTGCACGGCGCGATCCTCGTTCTTTTTTGCTGTGCTCTTGGTTGTTCGACTGGCACTTCTTCCTGTTTTCGTTTTTGCGGAAGATGTTTTGGAACTGATCGCTTTAACATTTGTGTGTTAAGTGATACTACCGGCGCCGCAGTGGGTTCTTCAGAGATTTCGACTGGAAATTGATATAGATTTACAACTCCGACTTGTTTGAGTTTATTGCCGTGATATCTGACTGTTGCAGTTCGTACCTTACCATCTTACCCGGGCTGCACCTCGTGAATTCGTGCTAGTGGCCACTGTGCTGGAGGCGTGTTATTCTCTTTTATGAGGACTAGTTCTCCTACTCTAGGTTTTTCGGCGTTCTTGGTCCATTTCGTGCGTCTCTGAAGGTTATGAAGATATTCAGCTGACCATCTTTTCCAGAATATCTGGTGCACTGCTGTAAGGATCTGCCAGCGTTCGTGTAGAGTCCTGCTTGATTTGTCTGGTTCAGGAAGTGCTAATAGTGGGTGACCAATTAAAAGATATCCTGGCGTCAAGCTTCTAGGTCGTTGGGATCACTAGATATCGGTGTTATTGGCCTAGAGTTGAGACAGGCTTCGATTTGACATAAAACTGTTGTAAATTCTTCAAAAGTTGGAACTATTTTTGACTCATCGAAGACACGTTTGATATGTCCTTCAGCAGATTTCACTCCAGCTTCCCCCAATCCTCCGAAATGAACTCTCATGTAACATCGTCCTTCGCTGTGATACGCGCTACCTCGTTCGTTGATCGTTCAATGGCTTCTTGAATGTCCTTATCCATTTGATTGTTTGCACCAATAAAGTTCGTTCCATTGTCGCTGAATATTTCCTGACAAAGTCCTCGTCGGCTGATGAAACGCTTGAAGGCTGCAAGGAATGCTTCTGTTGACATGTCACTCACCAGTTCTAGATGAATGGCTTTCGTTACCATGCATACGAACATGGCAATGTATCCTTTCAATGTGGTCGTTCCACGTCCTTTAGACATTCTTGTTTTAAACGGACCAGCATAGTCGACTCCACAATGTGAAAAGGCGTTTGATGGAGTTATACGCACGGCTGGTAGATTACCCTGTCGAGCTGTTATGAGATATGCCCATACTGGGCCGAAGAAATTTATTTAAATTAAAAAAACACGACCCGACTGCTAGCCCAGCAGTCGGGTCGTGTTTTTTTAATAATAATAATAATAATTTTTTTACAACTCAACTGAATTTATTTTTCGATTCTACTTCTAATAACACATTTCCTTAAAACTAATAAAATTAAAGCAAAGTACCAAAAACAATAAAATAAAATTATGATACCTCGACGAACAATACAATGGGGTATTTTAAATGTTTGCGTTTTACCGGTTTACCCTAACGGAGTGGATTAGTCCGAAAAGGTTTACTTCTTTTAATTGTTACCCGAGCTGCGATAAATTTTGGACTTAAATGTATCACAGGGTGTTTGTAAAAATATAGTGATAATTGGTTTGTATTTCTTGTAATTCAAATATGATAACGATCTGGTTGGTATTTCGTGTAATTCAAATATGATAGCGGTCGCTACAACCCATCCTCTGCTGGTTATTCTTATTGGCGTACTTGCAGCAGGTTATGCATCGATGGATTTCGTACCGAATGACCTTTTGGTCATTTACTATCCAGTATCTCATCCTCAAGTAGTTACGAACGAGTTGTAAACCTCCATGCATGGTTCTTATATGGGCTTCTTTTACGATCAGGTACGTTATATGATGTCGTTGTGGCAATAAAATAGGATGTTTGGCTTCTTGCGAAATGTCTGCGTTTCGTAGTCTGCCGCCGACTCGAAGGATGCCAGAGGCGTCGATGAAAGGAGCTAGACACCTTTACCTAGTGTTTGATTGCTTGTTCGCTCTTAAGTCGGCTATATCTTGAGAGAACTCTGTCTTTTGTATGAGCGATATGTTTCTTAATCGAGCTTCTTCAAGTTCCTTGGGCTGTATTTTTTCAACTTTTCTTTATTGACATGGCTTCCTGACGTTGTGAATGAGTCGAAGACACAAACTCACTATTTTGATGAGTTTCGTTAGATCAGAGTAACGTTCCAAGAGCTCAATTTCTTCTTTTGTTGTACTGATTAATGTAACTGCGGCAGGTATTTCTATCTGTCCTAGGTGTTGTAGCCATTCCGGTCCATTCCACCATAACGTATGATCTTGTTATTCATTAGGACTGATTCTTCTTGAAGCACAGTCGGCTGGATTGTCCTTTGACTTTACGTGATTCCATTTTCCGCCATCGAAGCTCTGAATCTTTGATACTCTATTGCCAACGTAGGTATCTAGAGAAGCTGCGTCTCTTTTGATCCATCCTAACGTTATCATTGAGTCACTCCAGGCGAAGATCTGTGTGTCTTGTATGAACATCGAATTTGCTGTTTGGTCAAGCAAATTTCCCAGCTGTACGGCTGCGTTTAGTTCAAGCTTTTGTAGTGATATCTTGGCCTTTATGGGAGCCAACTTAGTTTTTGCGCAAAGAAGTGTGATCCTAATCGATCCATCAGAGCGAATGGTTTTGCTATAAACCACTGCTGCATATGCTGCTTCTGAAGCGTCGCAGAAGCCATGTAGTTCAACTTTACAGTTGCTAGCATAATGAATCCAACGTGGAATTCTGATGTCTTCTAAGCTTCGTAGTTCGCCTTCGAAGTTAATACAGCGATCTAATATTTTCTCGGAAGGAACTTGGTCCCAGTCTATCGTCGAATTCCAGATTTGTTACAGGACCAACCCATTGTAGAGGATCATAAATTGTTGCGATATTGGATAGCAACTGTCGCTTCGTTAGTTTTTTTGATTTGTCAAAGTCTGCTATCTTAAGTTGGAACACATCTCGGGCTGGATTCCAAATTATACCCAATGGCCGCTATTCACAGTCGTCATAAAGTTGGCTTTGACTTAAGGCTGACTTAAGTGTCGTATAATTTATATGACACTAAAGTCAGCTCTAACTTAAAGCCTACTTTATGACGACTGTGATTAGCGGCCAATGTTTTTAACGAAGCGTCCTCGGTAATCTGAAGCAAACCCTTTTCTTTCGCTTCTTCAGGTATGTTGGCTAGTAGTTCGGCGTTGTTGCTCGTCCATTTTCTTAGATTGAACCCGCCTTTTTTTAGCAGATTCGTTATTTCCGTTTGTAGGATCATGGCTTGTTCTTTCGTGGCAGCGCCGCTCAGCATATCGTCGACGTAGAAATCATTTTTTATTTATTCGAGGCAAGCGGATATTTTTCTACTTCATCATCTGCTAGTTGCACCTAGCATCTCACGGCTAGATCTGTAGCACTAGCCGTTCCATACGTGACAGTGTTGAGTCGATATTCTTCCACCGGTAGGGTTTTATCTTTTCGCCATAGGATACGATGAAAATCTCGGCCTTCCACTGCAAGACTTATTTGGCGAAACATTTTTTCGATGTCGGCAGTATAAACGTACTAATGCTTCCTCCATCTCAGCAAAATTTGTGATAGATCCTGTTGCAACTTGGTTCCGGGTTAGAGTAAGTCGTTCAAACTGCTTCCGTCTGATTTTTTGGCTGAAACATCGAAGACAACTCGAAGCTTTGTAGTAGTGCTGTCTTCTTTGAGAACCGGATGGTAAGGTAGGTAAAAAACGTTTCGAGTACCACCAACATAAAATGGAACTTTGTCCATATGCCCAAGCTTAAGATACTCCTCTAGGAATTCATTGTAGGTTCTTCTCAAATCTGTATTCTTTTCAAGCCTATTTTCGACTTATCTGTATCTTAACAATGCCCTGTTTCTTAACTCTCCAAGTGGTTTTAAGTACTTCTCGTCTTTAAATGGTAGTTGCACTGTATATCTTCCATCGGTATTTCTGCTATGGCTTGATTGAAAGTGTTCTTCGCTTCTGATTTCATTTATTGCAGGTCATTATCCACCTCAAAAAATCTTTCCACTGTCTTATGAAAATCTGTCATAGATATGCGAGAGGATATCGTTTTCGATTTTGGTTCAGCATTGAGTCTGGTTTTTCCTGACAAAATCCAGCCAAGCTTCGTTTTTTGTGCGAGTAACGGATTTTCTTTTCTAATTATCTCTTCGAAGGTATATGCACCAAGAATCATATCAATTCTGCCAGGTTTTGTAAAACTGGGATCTGCGAGATTTAATGTACTGATTCGAGTGGAATTGCTTATGTGCAACCGCTGATTTGGTATCAACGTAGTGAGTTTGGGCAATACTTTGGGTTGGAAGTCCAAGTTGCTTAACAGTTTTTGACGTCACAAAGGATGATTGTGAACCAGGATCAATTAAAGCTCGGAGTTTCTGTCCAGATTTTGTTGATACGTTAACTTGAGCAGTTGCAAGGAGAACATTCGTATCATTATGCGCCACAGCTGACTTTTCAGTTTGGTCACTAGTGGCAACGTTAGCATTTATTGTCTTCGAGCTGGCGTAATGCAGTAATGTATGGTGAGGTTTATTGCACTCGAAACAATTGCGTTTACTTTTGCGTTTTGTATCTTTTGCATTAATCAAGCAATTTTTGTTGGGTCGACCGTGTGAGGGATTTTGAATTTTAAAATTGAATGAGTAGGCTGTCCAGTATTGATACTGTGAGGAGTGGAGGATTTTTTTTGAAATTTGGAAAAACGGAGTGAGCGAGGGGAGAGAAGAAAGAAAAAACGTGTTGACTGGTCAGATAGGACGGAGAATTTACTTTACAATAATTATCGCGATAAAATTGTGTATTTAATCGGTGGAAAGTTTTCGGAAAAGTTATGAGATTTTGATCGTAAACTTGTGTGTAGTACGAACAAACCAGCGTGACGGTGTTTTTAACGAATTTAATCCGGGGGCCGAACGCCATTTTGAATTTCATGGTTCCGCACGTTGAAAGCAGATTTTTTTTGGTGTGTGAAACAAATATTTCGCAACACTCGTGGGCCATCGAGACTCAAAGAGAAATTTGTCCGATTCGGAAATATCGTGATCAAATTTTACACTATATTCTAAAAATAAGAAAATGAGTTTAAATTAAAATCAAAAAAACAAATAAATTTGAAATTAAAAAAGTAATTATTAAAGTAATAAAATGACAGACAAAGAAAGGACGGGACGGAATTTAAAAATTTAAATAAAATTCAAACATAAATAAATAAAAATGATACGAAATCAAATGCCGAAAATTTAAAGGGGTGAGTTTTTAATTTTTTTGTTCTATTTTCAGTTTACTTGCATATTCTTTTTTGTTGATATTTTTTTTTACTATGTTTTTTTTTTGTTGTTTCCACTTTGAATAGCATGGAAAATGTTGATGCAATGAAGATGAAAGGCTAAAGGCCATTATATAAAATGAACTCTCGCGAGTAGGTTTTCCTGACCCTAAACCTCTATACGGGGCCACGGCGCGAACATTTTTAGGAAAGTCGTGGCTGAGGCAGGGTGCGCAGACCCCCCCCCCCCCCACACTGCCGATGCTAGTCCTGGCCGCCAGCAAGCGCGTCGCTCCAGCTCTAACGTCAGTCACTAATTCGGACGTAGGC
Organism: Beris chalybata; assembly: GCA_949128065.1. Classification (NCBI taxonomy): domain Eukaryota; kingdom Metazoa; phylum Arthropoda; class Insecta; order Diptera; family Stratiomyidae; genus Beris; species Beris chalybata. Next base: position 69,885,129 of record OX421897.1, on the reverse strand, counting down.
AGAATTGGCCCATTGTTTCCCGTACCTTACCTTTCCCTTCGAATATTTTGACTTTTTCAGGTCGAAATATTCACTTCAAGGCCTCGTTCAAAATGGCGCCCAACGTGGGGCTAGACGCAACTACGCGACGTACACAAAGCGAAGCTCATTGACACGCGTGAGATCTGAAAAATTCCGCGCACAAAGCTAATGAGCAAAAGGACTCAACTTAGTCGTTCGGCGACAGAAATTTCCGCCTAAACGGTACCAAAAGTCCAAGTGTACACGGTTTCCTGTTTATTTTTCCACAGCGAAACATCATATCGGAATTACACGGAGGCAATATGGAACTGTCCTATTGACGAATCGTTTTGGCAACCTTTAGGCGCCAACTCGATTCCATAGGATGGGGAAATATCGTCTTTATGTGAGAGTGATGTGATTTTTTGTTGGATCAGTCGGTAATTTGGAGGCTCATTCCATTTATATGTCGCAAGTACCCTTTTGAGTGCTGGGCATGCCTTGTCTTGGCGGGCTGTCGTCAGACAATTGGGAACAATACTTGTGAGATATTTATGAGTTTGATAGTGAAAAGTTTTGACGAATTCCTTAGCCTTCCTTTTAGAGTTCCCTTTTAAAGTAGATTACATTTTTTTTGAAATAAAGTAAAGTTTTTTTTTTGGTAAGTCTTCGGACGAAATTTAGAACTTAAAGTTTTTTTTCTTGATGTTTATTTTGAATTTTTTTTTGTTGTTAAATTTTCCCATTTTTTTTTGTTGCATTTTTTTCGCGTTTCCGATTTCCCGATGGGTCCGAGAAGACAGGGATCTTCTTCGTGACTTGTCTGCAATGGAGGGGATGGGAAGAGAGAGTTGCTTGTGAGGGTTCATTTTTTTTGTGATATTCAAGTATACTACTCTATACTACTATACTACTCTAGTATTATCGTTCATATAATTTTTTTTTACTCGTTCGTTAAGAATCCGAAATTTTTTTTTTATCTTACACATTCATTCGTTCAATTAATACACGCATACAATTATTCGCTAATCAATCGGTAAAATTTTTTCCTTCCACGTTCACTCAATTCATTCGGTTTATTTATTTTTGTTCAGACACGCATTCGTTTATTCATCTAGGTGTTAAATACGTATATTTGTTCAATCGTTATTTTGTACGTACATTCACTCGTTCAGTCATTCATTCGTTCGGTCACTCGTTTGTTCGTTCAGTTACTCACTCACTTGTTCAGTTGCTTGTTCGGTTTTCGAGTGGTTAGAGAAATGAGTGAACAGAGGTAAGTGCAGCAGTTATGCCCAAAAAAATTGCCCCAATGTACGACAAAATCAGATGAATGTACCAGGTATCTCGTTGAATGACTGCCTCGATGAGTGAATGAGCGATTGAATGAACTGATTGAATGAGTGAATCGGATAGTGATTGAATGCGATTGATGGAGTGATTGAGTGCACGAACTATTGTGTATATATATGTACGAATGAATTATGAATAAATGCTGTATGACTAATAGAATGTATGGGTTACTGAAGGTATGGGCAAAAAAAATTAAGTTAATTGAGCGATTGAGAATGAATGACTGTTTACGTGACTATTTAATTCCGACTGTAAATAATTTGCACGAGTGGTTGACTGAAAAAAAAATTGAATGAGTGGTTGTATGAAATTTAATGAACGAGTGGCCAAAAAAAAAACAATTATTGAATGATGAAATGAATGAATTATGTGTACTGAAGTGGATGAACAATCGAATGAACGGATGAATGAATTTTTGAATGTATGAATAAGTGATTGCGTGAACGACAGATCGAATGTAAGTATCCAGAAATAACGAATGAATGACAAAACGAATCCTGAACGAAAAAGTAAATGATTGTGTGTATGTTAATTATGTGTTCTTTTCCGACTCATCAGGAAAATCTGGAACGCGATAAAATTTCAACAAAAAAATGGGTAAAATTAGCAAAACAAGATATATCAAAATTCAGCAAAACAAAATCTACGTTAAATGTTTGTCAAAAGAAAACTCTAAGAAAAACTCTAATTACCAAAAACAAATATACTACGTTAGTTCAAAAAAAATTAATCTACTTTAGAAGGTACTCTAAAGGAAGGATAAGGATTTAAGGTACTTTCCGAAATTTCGATGATATTTTCTATCACCAAACTCACCAATGTTTCGCAAGTATTGTTCCCAACTGTCTGACGATACGCCCGCTAAGTCAGGGCATGCCCAGCTCTCAGTTGGGTACTCACGAACCAAAAGTGGAATGGTTCAAAAAAATACAGTCTGACCCAACTTACATCAAATCAATCCTGCATACAGACAATGTTTCCCTTTCCTATGGAACCGAGTTGGCGCCTAAAGGTTGCCAAAACGGTTCGTCGATAGGATCGTTCCACATTGCCTCCATCCAAGATCGAAAAGATGATTTGCTGTTAAAACACAGAAAAGCTTGTACACTTAGGCTTTTTGTAGCCGTTCAGGCGAAAATACTGTCGCAGAACGTCGAAATTTAAGACCTTTTTGCCCACCAACTTTTTGCACGGAATTTTCCAGAGCTCGCGCGTGTTGATGGGCTACGCTTTGTGCACGTAACGTAACTGAGGCTAGCCCCACGTTGGGCGCCATTTGTTGTGTTTGAGGCCTTGGAAGAACTATTTTGACTTAAAAAAGTCAAAATAGTCGAAAGGAAAAGGAAGGTTCGGGACAGAAGGGCCAATTCCACCTACGTCCGAATTAGTGGCTGAGTTTTCGCTGGTGCGACGCTCTTGCTGGCGGCCGGGACTAGCTACGGCAGTGTGGGGGGGGTGCTTGCTACAACACAGACCATTAAACCCTTAGCCTATACAACAAAATTTATCAGTGCCGACTTATCCAAGGGAATCAAAAAAATTGGGATTATCTTCCCAATATGTCGTGAAAGACCAAAAAGCGGTTGGATGGCGCGGCTCCGCGATTTGTCAGGGCGCTCTGGTGTTGTTGGCTCCCTGTTCTGCCCACCCTACCTCAGTCACGACATTCTAAAAACGAATATCTCGTCGTGACCCCTTTTTGAGGTTCGGGGCGAAGGAGCTAACCGCTCGGGTTTATTTTAAAGGTGGCTCTACTAGCCTATCATCATTTTAACGTCTAGTTTAACGGAAAAGGGGGAAAAAAAATCTAAAATACAACATACAAACAATATAAGTATATAGGCGAGAAAAAAAATTACAATACGGAAAGACTCACCCCATTAATTTCGGTATTTTCTGCCGCCGATTAGGTTTTTTTTTTTTTTGTCTTTATTATTTATTGTTTTTTTTTTATTTTTTTTTTTCTAATTTGTTTACCCTACTTAGTTCCCTACTCGCTTGTCTTATTTCATTGCCTATGGTTCTACCTTATTTTCTTGTTTCCTAAATTTGTCTACTTAAATCCTATGGTTCTACCTTAATTTTGTTTCCTAAATTTTTCTACTTCAATCCTTATGGTTCTTTTATAATTTTGTTTCCTAAATTTTCTACTTCAATCCTTTGGTTCTACCTTAATTTTGTTTGCTAATTTTTTTTTTCTTCGAATTTTAATTTTTTTTTTCTTCATCCACCATTTTAATTCTTGATTTCACTTCTAATCCGGCCCCATTTAATTTGGATCACGCGTTATCAATTAACTTATCTTTTTCTCAATTCTAAAATTTAACTCTTTTTTCCACCGATTTCGAATTTTAACTTTTTCCTTCTTCATCCACCATTTTAATTTTGGATTTCACTTCTAGTCCGGCACCATTTAATTTGGATCACGCGTTATCAATTAACTTATTTTTTCTCAATTCCAAAATTTAACTTTTTTTCCACCGATTTCGAATTTTAACTTTTTCCTTCTTCATGCACCATTTTAATTTTTGATTTCACTTCTAGTCCGGCACCATTTAATTTGGATCACGCGTTATCAATTAACTTATTTTTTCTCAATTCCAAAATTTAACTATTTTTCCACCGATTTCGAATTTTAACTTTTTCCTTCTTCATCCACCAATTTATCAATTAACTTATTTTTCCTCAATTCCAAAATTTAATTTTTTTTCCACCGATTTCGAATTTTAACTTTTTCCTTCTTCATCCACCAATTTAATTTTTGATTTCACTTCTAATCCGGCACCATTTAATTTGGATCACGCGTTATCAATTAACTTATTTTTTCTCAATTCCAAAATTTAACTTTTTTTCCACCGATTTCGAATTTATCTTTTTCCTTCTTTATCCACCAATTTAATTTTCGATTTCACTTTTCTAATCCGGCACCATTTAATTTGGATCACGCGTTATCAATTAACTTATTTTTTCTCAATTCCAAAATTTAACTTTTTTCCCACCAATTTCGAATTTTAACTTTTTCCTTCTTCATCCACCAGTTTAATTTTTGATTTCACTTCTAATCCGGCACCATTTAATTTGGATCACGCGTTATCAATTAACTTATTTTTTCTCAATTCCAAAATTTAACTTTTTTTCCACCGATTTCGGATTTTAACTTTTTCCGTCTTCATCCACCAATTTAATTTTTGATTTCACTTTTAGTCCGGCACCATTTAATTTGGATCACGCGTTATCAATAAAATTATCTTTTTCTCAATTCTAAAATTTAACTCTTTTTTTCACCGATTTCGAATTTTAACTTTTTCCTTCTTCATCCACCATTTTAATTTTTGATTTCACTTCTAGTCTGGCACCATTTAATTTGGATCACGCGTTATCAATTAACTTATTTTTTTTTTCAATTCCAAAATTTAACTTTTGATCACGGATCTTAATTCTCGATTTCACTTCTCCAAAACGCATCCAGCCCGTTCGTATCACCCCCGCGTTCCACCAAAAAAACAAGCCTTCTACTCCTCGTCCCCCCCCCTCCAAATTAAATCTCCCTTTATCAATTTCCTTCTCAGAAAACTTCCCAAGCTGAATTTCTGTCGCTGCAGCTGATGGTACCGCTGTTGTCGGGCTCCCTTTTACATAGGCTGTTTTCTATGTATACCTAGAGCACAACCTCCGAGCAGTTGAAGGTCAGGTGCAGCTGTAGATCAGTTCTATTGACCCTATTACTAGTACATAGAACAAGGTCTACAGTGCATCATAAAAATCTTGTGCCCCTTGCACGGCGACTCAACGACATAGGCGATTCGCAACGACGACCCAACAAAAGTTTAATTTTTAATTGTTCAATAATTAATTTATTAATTGAACAAAGATGATCTTACTAAATAAATCATCTATATTTATGCAAATTAACTAACAGGTTAGGTTTTTCAAATATCACCTTCCAACATTTTGGTCATTTTTGGTTTAATTAAATTTTCATTAAAAAATAATCTACCCAATTAACTTAAGGGCCAGTCTAGGATTTTAAAAAAATCTATTTTTTGTTTTATGGCTTAAAGTATACTTTAGGGTCATAAAAACATTATTCAATTGGTAGAATAGTAGAAAAAATTTTCCCTGTCCAATCCGCTGTAGTATCGAAGCCACGAGCGCATTTTGTACCTGTTGCGGCGAGCTTCCCTTTCTCCCCCTTTTACGACTTTTACCCTCTGCACTAATGTACCGATGGGGTCTGATGTCCGTAATGGTTCCCAAAAAGGCCGTTAGGAGGTGCTAGTTCATCAATATGCTGTATGTGTGGGTCAGTCAACTGAAGGTACATATAACAAAATTTTCAGCACGTAAAACTTTAAACGCGTTTTTCTTGAAACTGCATTTTTCAAATCGAGCGACGATGGTACTCGGAGACTATCGCACGTATCCACTTGAAATTTTAACTGTAGCTTCACAGTAACATTATCTAGTAAACTACGTACGATTTTTTTGTTATGATAGCAACTTTTTTTTATATAAACAACTTACTGCTCATTTTTTGGTCAAAAATTGAATTTATTTCAAAAGTCCGCTACTATGCGAAAAATTGATGTAAAGCTAAAAAAGTACGTACTTTACTAGCAAATCTTATGTAGATTAAGATCCCGCTTTTTATTTTGCTTCAGATAGCACGAGTTCCTAAAATCACCGTCGCCCGTAGATACCCTCTTGGAAAAGGTGATTCCGAAGATTGGCCCAGTAGCCGCCATTTTGTATCACATTGTAAATATAAAAATATTTGTATACTTTCAAATACATGTTTAATAAAGCCTGAAAGAGAGAAATTCGATTCCTTTTTCCTTACTCCCATAATAAATTGTCAAAGTTAGACCTTTTTTGAGGGCTCTAGACTGGCCTAACCCCTTAAATGATGGTAATTTAAATTGTGCTAACTATTTAATATCAATGATATCAATTTGAGATCCTAATTAATTATTGAATGCTGTAAACATTAAATTAATTGTTAACTCGTTAATAAGAATACGAGTTTATTAAATGCTTTCAAAAGTTGAATTTTTAATTGTTAAATAAATAATTTATTTATTGAACAAAGATGATCTTACTAAATAAATCATCCATATTAACTAACAGATTACGTTTTTTAAATATCACTTTCCAACAAGTGAGGTTATGTGATCCGTAAAATTTGGATTTTGGTCAACTCGTCCGCTCCGTTACGACCGTTGTGTGCATTTACATGGCCAGTCCATAAAGTCTACTTTGACAGCTGAACGAAACGGAAGCATTGTGTTTCGGGCTTTAAGAAATATAAAATTCCTAACCTTGACCCTCCTTCGCTGGATGGTACTAGTCTAGTTTTCACCGATAGTGCAAAATACTTGGGTCTTATTTTGGACTGGAAAGTACATTGGACATATAACAACCATGAACGGGTTCGGAAAGCAACAGTGGCGATTTCCAACCCCGAATAGTTCATATGGCTTTATGTGCCCGTCATCAGATCGATACTTATGTTCGGTGTTATTGTCTGGTGGACGACCTTAGACGAAGCGGTTAACCGCACCACCAGAGGCATGCTATTCAATATATCACCGCTAGACATGGCAAGGAAATGACAGCGCAGCCATTCGACTCAGTGGACTGCCGTGGACTTGTTCTTTGCCACCATACTGATGCTCCGCCGTAGGTCTTACAATAGCTGTATAGGTCTATACAGCTATTTTGCTTTTCAAGCCCCACGTTTTGCATACAATTTCTGTCTCTCTTTCGTGAGAAAGCTCAATCGTGGTTTTGCTGTATTGACCTGTAGGCCTATGCTCTTATCGGGGGGTCTAATACATAAGGGATTATAATCTCCCTTCACACTATCGAAAGCCTTCTTAAAGTCCACAAATATTGGATGTATCACCATTACAGACTTACCATTCAGCTAACTGCTTTAAGATTATCCTTAGGTATTTATGTATATGGAATTAAATGGATGTTCCCATTAAGACCGCGGTCCGAATTACACTCACGATGCTTACATTACAAACAGTGCTTACAGTCGGTCCGAATTGTATGGACGCTTAAGACGCATATAATTCGAACCGATCGTGTGCACACAGCGTACTCACAGAGCCTATGCTCGAAACCGTGAGCAGTGTGAGCGTCAGAAAATTACCTCTCCATGCAAATCGTATGCCTAGTGAACGCAATTCGGACCGGTTGTATGCGTGCTAAAAGCGCAGGAAACGTAATTCAAACCGCGGCCCAAGATTGATTCTTTCTCTTTCTCTAATTAAAGCTTTGTTGCACTCGTTTTGGATCCTCTAGTTTTTTCAATGTTCTGTCTGACCCGCTTAAGCCAATCCTTTATAATTTATTAAAGTTTACTTCTGGAATTGCATCCAATATATGAGCCGTTGATTTTGAAAGTGGAATAAGTCCATTTCATTTTAAAATCGACATGCTTAACGGTTTACGTTTTAACATGTTTAAAAATATTTATGCCATTTTTCAGGAAAATTTACTTGTATTTGTTAAAAGTGTGATGAAACAATTGCATCAATAGATTCTCAGAAAGTTGCTTCGTGTTGTATAGAATAATGTTACAATGTCACAAAAAATATTTTTTCCAAATTGGACTTATTCCACTTTCAAATACAACGGCTCATATAATTGTTGCTGTTTTTGTTTTAGGTACTGGTTGACTCCTATAGGAAAATCTTTAGGGATTAAATGTTCGCGACCCAAAAAAGCTGCAACAAATCCATTATTGGAATCTGCATATACCAAAAACAGTAGACTGAATCATAAAGTGGTAAGTTATAAATTAAATTCCCAAAATTTCAAAGTTGCATTTCTATTTCTAAATTTTCTCTTTATTTTACAGTTAGTAGCTTTGGAAAAACAAACTGATATGACTGAAAGACAAATTGAAAGGTGGTGGCGTCTGAGACGCGCTCAAGATAAGCCTTCTACGTTGGTAAAATTTTGCGAAAATTCATGGAGATTCATTTACTACACTTATAGTTTTGTATATGGTGTGGTAGTGCTATGGGATAAGTCCTGGTTTTGGGATATTAAAAATTGTTGGTACAGTTACCCTCATCAGGTAAGTTTTTTCTTGTTCACTTGTGATACATAAATGCAGGTTTCCCTTCAAGTTCCACAAAGTTAACTCAATTTATCACTGTCTTTAAGATAACTATTACTCTATTTGTTTGAAAATTAGCAGGATACTAGTCTAACTCTCCTTTGCAGTCCTGGCATGTTATATGGTAATTTTTGAACCAATTGTTGACTGCAATGCCTTTTTATCGTAGTTTTTAAAAGTGATACGAAAGAATAACACATACTGCAGTTACGATCGGCTGCAAGCCAATCGTATAGTAGGGTAGAATGGGTAGCCCTGCACCATAGGTAGAAATTCACCACTCGCCATTGGCGCACGCCCGTAAGTAAAATCTACAAAGCAGAAGTAGTATTCTCTTTCTCTTTCCTATCCATACGATTGTGTTCAGGAATCGTTAAAATACCGAGTAATACCGAACAGTTATTCGGAGTAAAAGAAAAACGTTAAGGAAAGTAACTTTTCGTATATATGCAACATTTTTGTTCAAAGACAAATTATTGCTCGTGAACCTTTCTAGGTAGGCATAAATATAGCTTGTAGTCTAGGGTGTGTTTTAGTAAAGTGCTAGTTTTTTATTTGCTAATATTTATTTAAAAAAAAATAAAAATGTTCATCTGGTCAGAATCGGTAGAATTGCACCACGAGCTTATAGGGAGAAATGCACCAGATTCTTATACCTAAGTAGCATGAATTTATGGTCACAAATCATAAAGAAATTCAAATTATTTTGCTGGAATCAGAACGAGCTCGTGCTGCAAGCATACAGCAAACATATCAATTTTGAAATCGATTTTTAAAATTGTAATATCCGTTAACTTATAAAAACTTATATAAAACCATTAAATTACTATTATTTGGTATTTTCTATTATTTTTTATTAGTATAAAACTCGAAAAATATTTAATAGATTTACTGTTTAGTTCGTTATTGTTTGTTACTTTTGTAAATATATTTAATTTTTTTGTTTCAACTAATTTGGTTGGAATTTGCTACATATTTAAAATGTGGTGCATTTATACCTTGCAAGTGGTTCATTTCTCCCGTACGATGGGAGAAATGCACCATTTGGACCTGCCTGTGCTCTTCTTCATTATGCTCTCGATCTGATTATATTTTGCTCTTTATTACGAATACAATATTTGCGCAAGGTATTTGATCAAACAGAGAAAAAAAAATTAATCAAGTTCCACAATTTTCTACGGAGATATGGAGTAATTAATGAAAAATGGTGCATTTCTACCCAGTCTACCCTACTCTAGATGATACAGAACACCGATGGATATTCAAATTGGGGATGAATAAGTATTACGTGTGTGCAAGTTGTATGTCCTTCATTAAGGAGTCCCATTAAATTGCTACTCAAAACTAAAAGACAATATTTACTGTTTAATTTCATATCTTGAACTGGAAAAAAAATATCATTTTTGAAGGACTTTCATCTGGGAGGCGGAGCAAGGACTCTCTCGATTTCTTACATATTCATCCTTTTCCTTGGAACCATTCAAAATTTCAAATTTGTAGTTTGAAGCGTTCAAAAGTTATCGAAAAATATTGTTGAACACGTGCCTTAAGGATTTCTTGTATGGAAGGTACCAAAAGGAGTAAAAGGATTTCGCTGACTAGTAAACAACTTGAACTTTGTTTTCACTCAAAACTAGTTTGTACAAAATTCTGAATTCGTAAATTAAGTGAAGTTATTTCTACAGGATATGGCAGCCTCTCGAAGGATTATTAGGATTTTCTTTATAATCATACAGTTAGCTCCAACTCTTGGAAAAATAACTAATGCGAAATTTCAAAGACCTAGGTTAAGCCCTTCTGAAGTTATCGACCAATATTCTTGAACACGTGTTTTAAGGACACTTTGTATGGCAGCTACCCGAAGGAGTGGTACGATTTTTCCCGTTAACGAACTTAGCCTTACAAATTCAACCAAACACCCAGATTCAAAATTTCAAGAGCCTAGGTGAAGCCGTTCTAGTTATCGTGCTAACGGACAGACAGACGTACGGACGGACGAACGGACGTCAAGCGGATTTGAGGTTTTTGGCCACAAATAAACAAAAAATAATATATAACTTTTTTCGCCCGAGGCTTGGTTCTATGCGTTACATATTTTTTTGCTGGATCAAACTTATAATACTCTGTATGATTTCATCTAGAGTATAAAAAGCGAAATTTTAGCGATATTATTGTATTGAATCTATTTCCGAATGACAAAATGATGATGCTGCTTTGTTGCAGGTCGATAAGCGAGAGACAAAAAAGGTTCCGAACACAAAGAACAATGCCAAAAATTGCATAAATGGCGGTTATTGAAATTTAGTTTTGAAGCTATGTAAAATGCATATACAATGTATTTAACATACCGCCCCCTTGAAAGGCGGCAGTCTTTCGAAATTAACAATTTTCTTTTTTTAATGCAATAGGTTTGAAATATAATACTATACAAAAATTAGAAGAAGAAAGAATTTTACTGAAACAAGTTGAAATAAATATCCTTTGGCATGATCAAATTACCTTAATTTCTTTAGGGGCGCTATCGATTGGCAAAATAGCGATTTTAGAGATTGCTCTTTGGATTACTCCATTTTTTACTTTAATGGATGCAACGCGAACCTGGCTGTCTGTTATAAAGTGTACCAAAACAATATTTGAACTAACCCTTATGTCAAGAGTACTAAAGCATTAATTGACAAATATACCATGTGCTCTGGTGGCAAATTTCGGAACTATATATGCTAGACAGAAAGTGGCAGTTGCATGTTATTTTCAGACAAAATTGAGATTAAGCTCAAATAAGAGGGTCCTACTACAAAATATTACTTCAAGTGAAGTTAAATTATTGTTATAATTGAATAAGAAGGACATATGTATTAGTGCTGCGACATCGACATCGATGTTTCTAAAACATCGATGTTTTGCAAAAACATCGGGTACTTTTAACATCGATGTTTTTACTTCGATGTTTTATAAAAACATCGACATCGATGTTTCAGGCACATTCAGGTTTTACTTTATTATTTATAATACAGTATTTTATTTTGATCCTACCACCAATCTCTTAAAAAATAGAGGTAAGACATCGATGGGACCAAATGAAACGAAACTACTAAGCAGGCAAAGTTTCTGAAAATACATGTGATGAAATTCGTATGCGTAGCAGTCAATTTTATTTGACTTGACGCTTGAAAATTTTCTTGCTTGCATTTGTTTGGCTACGTAGATGATATCCTTTTCTTACGTGGTGTGATAGATGTGTGTAGAAAATATGTTGAATTTTCCTTAAATTTGTACGGAGTCTTTTGAGTATATGCCATCTCTATCGTACATATGCACTTACTATATATGGTATTTCACAACTTTTCGATGACTAATTGGCAGCAGGGGCGGATCTAGACTTTGCTGTTGGGGGCGGAATTTTTTCAATTTGAATTTTTTGTTTGATCAAGTTCTGTGTGATTTTGGCTTCATATGTAAAAAAAGGTCATCTGATGACGGGATCATATTGTTTTCATCGCCAATGTTAAGACCTTACCATCTCCGATTCTTTCGAAATTTTTGTTCTTGAAGAACTAGTGAAAAAAATAAGGAAAAAACAAGTTTTTGTTTCTATTCATTTTTTAACTAACAAAAGCAGCTCTTTCCGCCTTCCGGACCACTGTAGTGTCTATCAGGCGGAGCTTATGGCGATCAAGGAGGCCCTGTCCTGGCTGAGGTGTAATGTAATATCTACTAAGGATATTAGCATTTTCACAGACAGCCAAGCGGCGATAAAATCCCTGGAATCGACCTCGACAACATCAAAGGTCGCCGTAGAATGTAGATCATCTCTTAAGGAGATGGCCGAACAGTTCAATATTCTTCTGTGCTGGGTGCCAGGACACATGGATATTCCAGGGAACTGTATGGCTGACGAACTCGCTCGGCGCGGCACTACCCTTCATACTTCGCCGGTATATCAGACCCTGGGTGTGCCTCTCTCCACATGTAAACTGCTACTGAGACTGGACTCAATTGAGAAAACCAACTCAAGATGGGCAGAGGGTACAACATGTCACACTGCGAGACAGATCTGGCCAAAGCTGGATCTTAATCGTTCTAAAAGGCTGACTCTGCTCAAAAGGGCGGACATCAGCAAAACAGTCGGTGTCCTAACCGGACACTGTCTTATAGGTCGGCATGCAGAAAGGCTTGGACTTTTCTCAAACGACTTCTGTAGAAGCTGCCAGGACGAGGAGGAGGAGGAGACAGTCCTTCACCTTCTCTGCACTTGTCCAGCTCTGTCCGTCAGAAGGAAAGCTCATCTAGGAGCGTACTTCTTCAACTGTCTTGGTGAACTTGCCACAATGGAGGTCGCGAGAATCCAACGCTTTATTATAAGCTCTAAATGGTTCGACGAGTAGGACCGGAGTCGAAGATCCTGTGGTACCACAACGGACCTTTTAGGTCTAAGTGTGTCCGTGTTCTCACGGACAGCCACGTGTACCTACCTACCTAACTAACAAAAACAAAAACAATCTTTGAAATAAGCCCTACTTGATTATCCAAGGATAAAAATTACCAGAGATATGAATTTTCAAAGAGAAATTGGAAATTTTTACCATAACTAACGAAACAATAAGATAGAAACAAAAAATTTAAATCATGTTTTTTCAGTAATTCTTCGAGTACACAAATTTTAAAAGAATCGGAGACGATAAGGTCAAAATTTTAGCGATTCTTGATTAAATACCCCTTTTCTTTAAAATAATTGAGAACCATTATAATCTTCTTCGATTTTTTTGACCCCGATCCCATTGAGATCCCAAGTTAATTTTTTAGCTTGTTTCGAAAAACAGTATAACCCACAAAATAAAAAAAACCGTTTTGAAATTTTCAAGGATAAAGAACAAAGTATTTATCCTTAAAAAAAATTTCAAGGATAGTTTTTATTGCGACAAGACAAACCCCCCCTTTAAAATAAGCCATATTTTTTTATTCTAGGATAAACATTACCGGAGATATGCATTTCCAAAGAGGACTCGGACACCATTTTTACTAAAACTTTAACATACTGTCCACTCTGCGATGATTAGAAAAAAAGAGTAAGAAAAGGAGGCGGGGGGTTCTGTCGAAAAACAGTAGAGAAGAGATTAGAAAAATAAAGGAGGATATTGAAATTGAGGATTGATTGGATGGAAAAATCAATAAAGCGGTGAAATTAGAGTGTAATTAAAATAAGAGTAGTAGAGACAATTGGAAGTGATTTACAGGAATCCAAAACGAAATAGAAAATCGTCACAATACTATATCTAACAAACATACTGCAGTCACTATCGCAAGCCAATCCTATGATACTCTAGATAAATACTTAACTCAGATTTATATTGTAGTTGGGGATAACGTAGAATTACGTGTGTGCATGTTGTGTGATTGCTACTCAAAGCGAAAAGATAATAATCAGTCTTTAATTTCATATCCTAAACTGGGTAAGTCATCGAGAAAAAATTTCATTTTGATAGACTTTCACATGGAAGGTGTAGGAAGGACTCACTCGATTTCTTATAAATTTATCCTTTTCTTTGGAGCCATTCAAAAATTAATGTGTACAAAATTTCAAATTCGAGCTTGTCGAGTTCAAAATTTATCGGAAAATATTGTTGAACACGTGTTTTAAGGATGTTTGAATGGAAAATACCAAAAATGTTGAAAGAGTTTCGCTGACTAGTTCACTACTCGATCTTTGTTTTCACTCAAAACTAATTTGTACAAAATTCCAAATTCGTAACTAAGGGATTACGTGAGTTCCGTAAATTGAGTGTAGATATATTCACATGATATTTGTATGGCAGTTACACGAAGGACTAATAGGATTATTTTCATAATCATACATTTAGCTCCAACTATTGAAGAACCAACGTACACAAAATTTCAAAGTCGTAGCTCTAAGCGTGCCGAAGTTATTGATAAATATTCTTGAACACGTTATTTAATCTTAGAACCGTGTTGCTGTTTTTCTGACCATTGTCGTGTTGTGGGGCCCTCAGGACCCCAGAGTATTTTTCATATGAATTGCACTGGAGTTGCTTGTATAACATATATGAAACTGAATTTTTTACATGTTTCAGGCTATAATTAGTATTTAATTAATATTTTTTTTTTCTTAAGGTTTTATGTATAGGTACTAAGGTTTCAGATGAAGATGAAGAATGAATTCAGTAAAAAAGTAGAGTTTTGACTATTAAAATTTTGATTGACCTTATAAGATATAATAAAATGTTACACTGGTGAAGTAGGTCTGATCCTTGTAGCGGATAGGCAGGGTGTTTCATTGGATGTCGATGATGCTACGAACATATAGATAGTTTCTGGAGACAATTACCGCGTTTACATGGAGAATTCAATCCGGATTCAATCCTCTAAAATTGCATATAAACGCAGATCGGATCGAAACGAGTTTGAATCGAAACCGGTTATGTCGTACATTTCATGTTTCGATTTTTGGATTCTCCATGTAAACACGGTAAATATTGGAAACAATTGCTGGTGTCGAAAGATGTTTTAAAACAGAAGCTTTGTTGTGAAACAATTCTAGCACCAATGGTTCATCGTGGATGACACTGTTTTGCCGCGCATTACTATTTCGCTGATTTTGAACTAAAATCGGGTTAGACCACCACACACGTTTGCTCTTTTTCGGATTTTGAGCAGTATACTTTGGCCACGGTTCGGTGGAATAAGGTGTTCGGCTTCGATACAATATTCCTCTTCTGCTTCTTCTTCGTCAACAAATGTTTGTGTTACGATGTTACTCAACCCTACTTAGTATAAGAAGTATAAGACTATGTACTCAACCCTACTAGATATAAGACTTCGAAGATCCGGCCTCTTGCACCGTGTACGTGATCGTGGTTGGATGCTACGAAATTATCGGAATAAATATTTGTCGTTCAGTTAAAGTATCAACCGTTTTTCATTTCACGAATACAACAGTTTGCAACTCGTCTGCGAATTCCTCTAGCCTCGGATCTATGAGCGTTTCGTTAGCACACGGCAGCGTCATCTAAATCCGAATCATCACCTGAACTGTTTACGTCGTCATGAGTTTTGGCAGCATCGTCAACGATATCCTTTCCAAAAAGGTCGTTATAATTGGCACCACCAATACCAACATTATCGCTATTATCAGTGTTGAAATGATCTACCAAATTTTCAAATTTGATTCTTTCTTCTTCAGAGAGCTCGCGACAAAGTTTAATGTTCATCAGATGACAAAACCGAGCATCATCAATAGAGCTTTGATCGGTCATTTTTATTTATTTAAAAAAAAAGTGAACTTTTACTATTCAAGACTTCCAAAGTTACGGCGCATGATCAGTTTCAGGATTTGTCTTCGACTAGTGGTGCTGTTACTTATAGTCTGTTTTACAGGAATTCTCTGTTGCGACGGTGGCGCCGTTCTGTGGTCAAGATTATTTTGAACCATGCTGCCTATTGGTTTTTGAGACCACCGTCATTGATCAGGAAGTTCCGCAACTACATAGTTCTAAAATATAAAGTTCTAAAATATAAACCACAATACAACACGCATTTTTATGATTATAGACATTTGATGTCATGTTCTGCTGCATTCAACCTCCACAATAACAATTGTAATAACACTGTAATTTATATAATATAGTTATCTTTATAATATCAAACAAGTAATTATCAACTAATTAATTTTTAGGCACCAAAAACTTCATACAAAATGTATGAAAATTTGTTGTGGGTCCTGAGGACCCCAGAACACGACAATCGTATTTTTTAGTTTGGCCTGCTCTGGCAACCCCACCAGATACCATTTTTAAATTTTTTTTATTCAAACGACAGTTAATGCGTCATTCTTTGAACTAAGTATTGATTCTATGATAACAATAAAACTGAACATAGTTTTTTTCAATAGTCAATATTCCTTGGGGTCCTGGGGACCCAAACACGGTTCTAAGGTTAAGGACATTTTGTATGGCAGCTACCCGAACGAACTTTGCCTTACAAATTCAGCCAAACATCCAGATTCAAAATTTGAATGAATATTTTAATTTTTCTCGAAAATCTTTCGTGTATGGGGCTGCATGATGGCATGAACTCTAGCATTACTTCATATACGTAGGCTGCCTTTTATGTTTCGGGATTTGGCAACCCTGGTGGTGCAATCTGGTAACTGACAGCTCTATCGTAAAGTTGGACATTTGTGAGGTTATACGTACTCAGAACGTTTTGACATACGAGCGCTATTTGTGTTGTTTGCAGTAAGTTAAAAGATTTATCTCAGCTCAAAAATGGAATTAAATCGTGAACATTTTCGTGCGATTATTTTTTACAACTTTCGACGTGGATTAACTCAGCAACAGTGTATAGATGAACTTAATTCAATTTTGGGCGATGAAGCTTCATCAAGGACCAGTGTTTATCGATGGTATGGTGAATTCAATCGTGGTCGTAGTTCACTTCAAGACGAATTTCGTGAAGGTCGTCCAAAATCAGTTGTTGTTCCGGAAATCATTGACCATTGTGCGCAAACTGATATTGGAAGATCGTCATGTGACCTATCGTGAGTTGAGACAACCTTAGGCATTAGTGGGACCAGCATACATTCAATATTGCATGATCATTTGATTGTCAAAAAAATTTGTTCGCGTTGGATCCCGCATAATTTGACAAAAGCTCAAAAAGATGCTCGTGTCAATTGGTCCAAAGAAATGCTCAAAAACATCGATTTGATGAGTCATCCACCGTATAGTCCTGACTTGGCACCGAATGACTTCTTTTTATTCCCGTACGTAAAAAACAAACTGAGAGGTCAACGTTTTTCGACACCTGAAGAAGCGGTTGCCGCATTCAGAATGCATGTTTTGGAGATACCTCAATCAGAGTGGCAAAAGTGCTTCGACAATTGGTTCAAACGCATGCAAAAGTGTATAGATTTTCATGGGGAATATTTTGAAAAACAATAAAGTGGTTTTCGATGATTAATATTTGTTTTTCTTCTCTAATCCCGAAATATAAAAGGCAACCTACGTATTCATGCAAGAATGATAGTGTACTATATGTTGCTTTTAACGTACATTTCTACGGAGACGGTTTTCAATCGCTGTCCCTTTCTTTGACAAAAACCTTCTCGGTTTTCATGAATCAAACATTTGCTTCGTCTCTAATGTCTCACCTAAAATTCTAAAAACATCGATGTTTAAAAACATCGATGTTTTTTACCGATGTCTTATCGACATCGATGTCGTTAATTTCAAACATCGATGTTATAAAACATCGATGTTTTGAGGTCGATGTCGCAGCACTAATATGTATCATTCATAACATATCAAAAAATCTGCCAACAATCTGGGCGTTACTTTATTATTTTTCCGGTAGAAGTTAGGAACGCATTCAATTCTGAAATGCGGTGGAGGCTACTATGTGACTGAAAACCTATCAAAAAGAACAAGATCGTAGAAGTGAAAATCTGATTGGATCTGAGAGATATGGAATAATTTATGAAAAAGTACACAATCGCTTTACACCCCCTTAGGGGTCAATTATGGAGAATACATAGAATAAAATTAAATTCGACGAGGTAGTAGATATGTCGCACAAGGTAGTAGATATGTCGAAAATCGTGGGAAAATATGCATTCTATTTTCACAGATATTTTTTTTTGCCCCCCTTCTGAACGCCAATAGATATTCTTTTTTTTTATTCAAAATTATTTTTTTAGTTGATTTAGATATACACACCGAGTTTTAACATTGTAGCTTAAGCCGTTCTATATATAGGAAAAACACCTCCCACTTGTACCACACTACCCTTAGGGTTCGAATTTCAAAAAACCTTGAAAACACATTCTAGGTATTCATACCAAGAATCCGTAGAATAAAAATGAATTCAATATTTGGAAAGACCTAGTAGATATGACGAAAATCGTGAAAATATATGAATTTTATATCTATTATATTTATAAATAATTTTTTTTGCCCCCCTTTCTAAACGCCAATGAATATTCAAATTTTTTTTTATCACAATTACTTTTCTAGTTGATTTACATATACACACCGAGTTTCAACTTTCTAGCATAAACCGTTTAATAGTTAGGAAAAACACCCCCTACCCCCGTAGCATACTACCCCTAAAAAAAAAATTATTTTTCAAACATTCCGCTACTATAGCTCTATCTAAATACCAAGTTTAAGGCTTATATCATTACAGGTTCTCAAGATATAAGCATCGGAACTTTTTCCTTTTCACCCTCCCCCACCCTTCCCACTCTTCAATCAAAATCCCAAAACTTTTTTTCCTACTAGAGTTTAATTAGCGCTACTTCTGGTAAAAATTCTAAGCATCTATCTTAAACTGTTCTTGAGATATGAAATATGTTTGATTTGAAAAATTCTCATCCCCTCCACTTCTATCCTCCACCTCCCACTTAAAAAATTTTACTTTGATCAATCTTTTTTTGTCAACCTTTACGCAAAAACCAAATTTTATTTTTCTAGAGCAATTGGTTCATGAGATATCGTAATCTTAAGTTTTTCACCCCCCACCCCCATACACAACTTCCCCCACCCAAAATTTTTCTTCATTCTGTTCTCCTAGTATAACTACAAATATGTTTTAAGTTTGAATAGTGTGCCATTAACGGTTTAGGAGATATGGATTTTAGAATGTGTCTATCTCACCTTTTTTGGGTTTCGGACGCATTACATTTCCCCCCACTCCCACACCCCTTGATCAATATTGACAATTTTTCTGCAAATGGGTCTAATATCAGAACTCTATAGAAATTCCAAGTTTCAGCTTCCTAGCATAAGGGGTTACTGAGATCTGGAAACCAAAATTTTCGGTCTAAAACACTTCCCCCTCCTTCCCCCTCACACCCCCAACCCTTAAAATTTGGTCACTTCAAGGCGCCTACCCCATATATTCGTTAAAAAAAATTCAATTTAATATCTCAAAGCGTTTGGCAGCTACGAGCCTCCAAACGATCTTGCGTGCGGCGTACGGCGGACAGACGGACTGAAAATTTTTATTGCTTTTTTCGCGTCTACTAGTTATGAAACGTGAAAATAAAAATTTTGAGGGTAGCAAATTTTTTTTTTAAAAAAATCAATCACAATACTTAATTATTAAAATAATAAAGTAAAAGGATTTAAAAAACGGTCTACGTTCTTTTCAAATAATTTAATAATTATTTCATATATCTTTTTCCTGGAATATTAAACATTTGAGAAGTTATTTCGAAGATTATACCTCCCATTCGTATGGAAAAATTGTTCATTTTCTGACTTCGTTGTGCGGGATTGAGTCCATAATTTTCGAAATGTAAAACCGGAAATGAGCACCTTATTATTAACCAAACCGATCGCCATCAATCTTTATCATGTCTTTCATAATGAAATTAAGAGAGAATCGAAAATTCACCGAGCGCCGAATCTTAAAAACACACACGAGCCGCCCTACAATAGTCAGCTGACGTAAATGTGTCTAGCATATCTGGTAATTTTTTTCCCAGGTGGAGATTTCCAACTTTACCATTCGTCAATTGAGTTCACACTGCATTTAAGAACAAGCTTTGAACGCACTCTTCATTGTCAAATATCAGTTGTAATAAAATCATGATATACCTTTTAATGATATGAAAATGATTTAATACTACTAGTTTGAGCTATTTCCGTATCTAATGCTACCGTGTGAGATACTGGTACGTTGGCCGATGTTTTAACTGTTGATCCTCTGGATATGCTTGGTTGATTGTTGCGACTTCTTTTGTCTCGATGATAATATCCTGATACAAGGATAATGGTGATGATAATTGTAATATTCAACTAGCTTATTGAATAGTGATGCACGTCATGTAGATTCAATTGCGCCCATAGTGAAGATGACTTGATCTCAGGAATATCTTTGAGTCTCATTACTGCTGACTCTGTAAATAATGAATTATTGATATTAGGAATAGAAAGCGATATATTGACCATTATAGATATGTAAAATTTGCTGCAAATTTCCTCGATGATATAAGGGTTTCATCTGGTGCTTGTAATTGGCAAACTGGACGAAGTGTAGCAATTTCTTGTTTAGATATCATTTGTACTTGTGTTTCACTTCCGCATGATACCTCGATGATTTGTTCGTTGAAGATGTGGTTTTCCAACTGGTCTTTGTCCATAGACTTTTCCCTTTAGTGTGCGTTTGGGGATTCTTCCGTCATCCATACGCTCCACATTACCAGCCCATTGTAGCTTTTTAAATTTAATGAGGATCGATACTTCTGGATTGTCGAAGATGGTATACAATTCTCTATTGTATCGTATTCTCCAGATTGAGTCTTCCCTCACAGGTCCGAAGATTCTTCTGAGGACTTTTCTTTCAAAGGCGTTAACTAATTTTTCGGACGACTGAGTCAATGTCCACGTTTCGCTGCCATAGCATAGCAAAGGTCTTACTATTGTTTTGTACAGTTTAAGCTTTGTTTTTCTGTGCACATTTTTGTATTTAATTATTAGAAGTACCGTATAATACGTCTTATTTGCCATCATTATTCTTCTTTTAATTTCGATGGGTTCGCTTCCATCCTTCGATATATTTGCCCCGAGATGTACAAAGTTGTCTACGTTTTCTAGGTTGAAGTCTCCTATTGTAATACTTTGTCTAATTGGCATGTTTTTCCTAGTTTGTGTCATGACTTTGGTTTTGTTTTCGTTAATACGTAGTCCAACTTCCCTTGCTACCGAATCAAGGCTTACAAATATTTCTTTGGCACTCTCCAGGAATCTTGCAAGTATATTTATGTCGTCGGCATATGTTATTAGTTGTGTGGATTTGAAGCATAGTGTTCCGTTGGTTCGTAGCGCGTCCTTTTGCTCGTAAAACGGAGTTTTTTTCTAGCAAATCATTATCTGGTAAAGTTACTTCAGCAGGTAAATTTTCTTTTATTTTGATAAGCTGACTACTTAGTTGACTTAGCGTCAACATATCAGGGTGCAAATTACCATTGCGATAAACGTTGTCCAAATTGCTGGGTAAAATTCCATGTTAAACATTGTAATATATATTCCATTTGTTATTGCATTTAACTTGCTGTGAATCATTCGAAACTGGTTTTCAACTGCTGCATTATTTTCCTGTATTATATTACGAGTAGCATCGTAAATGGTTGTCTGATTGTTTACTAAATTGACGATATGATCCTGCCGTTGTTTATACAATTCAATTGTCTCTTCTAAATGTCTAGCATGATCAGCGTCCATCAATCCGAATAAAGCGTTAGAAATGCTATCTATCTCTCTAAAGGAGCTCTCTTCTGTCTTCCCAATTGATGATTGCCGAATATAATTTCATGGTTGTTTAAAATACGTTCGTTTTTTTGTTAAAGCTGTTCAATCTTATTGGTGCAATGAGTATCCTCCCGAATAGATCTTAACGAATTTAAACAAATGGAATCAAGTTTTCGAAGAAGTTGCTGAAGTTGTGTCTTTTGCATCCAATAATATCTCAGATCGAAGTGTGCGACGATTTGCCAATGATTTTTTACCAATTAAACCTTAGATTGCTCCTCGAAGAATATCCCAGCACTATTAACTATCGGAGAAATACTTAGCTGAGAAAGAACACTGGGAACAAGTATCAGCATGGCTAATAAAGCGGTTATATTCAATATTCCTTTATTTTGCTTAGATCGTTGAACTGGTGGTTTAGGTAATATTTTATTATGTGATGAGGTGTGTGATTCGTCTGGGATTGATTCTGGATCCTCTACTCCTAGATTATCTGGCAAGAAAAAGATATAATGAATAGCTCGTTGTGTTTCACCGGTAACCGTTTGCAGATTTGCTACTCTTGCCAAACCGTCTTTTCCTAATATTATGCTTGTAACTCGATCCTTTTTCCAATTAAATCGGATTGACCTTTTGTCTTTGAATAATACTTAAGCACCAGGCTATTGCAGGTTTTATTCCATTTGTAACGTCTTTGCTGCTCGTTTAAGTATTCCGTTGACCAACGATTCCAGAACTCATCTCTATTGTTTTTTACAATTATCGTCTAAACTTAATTTATAAATAAAATTCTTATAATAATCAGGGGCCGTATGTTGTATTCCGTCGCTCGTCGTTGGCAGCGAACGACAAGCGACGTTTTCGGTATTTTGGTATGTCGTAAGTCGACGCGTCGTCCCTTTTGACATTTTAACGACAGTTTTCCAACGACGCCGTGAACCGTTGACATTGAGACCGACGTTGATTTCAAAAATCAATATATCTGCGAAAATACAGTTAAAATGTAAGTAAAAATGAATTTTATGTTCATAAATATGTTAAATATATTTAATATTAGGTCTAAAGCAAAAAGTCCGATCATAACAAAGCCCAACTTGAGTATTTAGTTGAATACATGGCTGAACATACGGACCTGGCAAGAGGTATTTTGCTTGCATCTCAAGGTGCATCCAAATCGGGAGAGCTGTGGACAACACTCACAGAAGGACTTAATGCGCACAGCCCTCCGGTAAGAACAGTAACTGGGTGGCAGAAGATCTGGCGGGATCAAAAATACGCTACAAAAAAAAAAATTATCTAGCAACCAAAACCGGAGGAGAACTTTTCAGTGGCAATGCAGTGACGGAACTTAAAGACATTATTGTAAAAGGTGCGGGGCTAGAAAAAACCGTTTAAGGGGCAGGCCACAGTAGCGGGCCTTTTTTACGGGTCATTTTGTGATAGGATTATTGGAGAAACTATAAAGCATATCGGAATTTGGTAAAAGGCACTTTATAATATAAGTCTTGAAGAATGTTTTTGCATATAACTGAAAGTCCATATAAACAAAATGGCGGATTCCCAGCTTTTTCCAATGGACGCCTTTTTTTTAGTGCTCCACGGCCGGTCGTTTTTCTCGTGCAATTTTAAAGAGAAATGGTAGATCAATGAAATTTTCGATAAGTCATAATAAAAGCTGGAGAAGGATTTTTTTTTTAAATTTTTTTTTGTTAAAATGGCGAACTTTTGAAAAAAAAAACTTAAAAGAAAAGAAAAAAATCGCTAGAAAATTGCTTATAACTTTTTGAATATGCAATATATCGCAAAAATCCTACGTACAGTGGCGAGAAATGAAATGTTTCCAGGTAAAAAAAAAAATCGTTCTTAAGTGCTCCTTTCTAGGAAATTTTGCGAAAAGTAGTGAATAGTTAGTTTTTTTGTATAAAGGCAAGTCTTATCCCTAAAATTAGGTCAGTTAAAATTTGGACGTTAAAGCTATCGGTCGACAATAATTAGAAAACAGAAAAATGGTTAAAAAAGGCAAAATGGATGAATCAGTGAAATCCCGAATAATCGCATCCTCCGAGGATAATTTAAGCACTCGTGAGATAGCAGCTAAGGTAGGGTTCAGTCACACCGCTGTAGGTAGATTTCTGTTGCGTTTGAAGAAAACTGGTTGTTTGGAGCGTGAGAAAGGTAGTGGAAGGAAAAAAATTACGAGTGCCGCAGAAGATAGGGCTATAAAACGCGCCAGTCTTCGTGATCGTTTTAAAACTGCTGTGGATATTCGAGGGGAACACGTGAGAGCTGGAGGAACTGTCATCGGTGTCCATACTGTCCGAAATCGCCTGAGGGAGGCTGGTTTGAAGGCGGCTAAGTCCGCAAAAAATCAATTTTTAACTCCGAAAATGCGGAAAAGTAGACTGCAATGGGCCGAAAAATACGAAAACTGGACAGAAAAATTGGAGAAGTGTTATTTTCTCTGACTAGAGCAAATTCAAATTGTTCGGATCAGACGGATTCCAGTAAGTAAGACGAAGATCTGGAGAGCGATATAGCGATGAGTGCATTAGACCAACAGTAAAACATCCGGCTGGAAATATGGTGTTTGATGCTTATCCTTTTACGGAGTGGGAGAGCTGGCCTTTCTTCAAGGCACAGTGAACGCTGTAGCCTATAAAAGTATTTTAATCAACAGTTTACTTCCTTCGATTGAAAATCATTTATCGTTCACCAATGAGTGCATATTTCAAGATGATTCTGCACCATGCCATCGCGCCAAATTGGCAAGTTTATATTTTTTACTATTACTGGCAATGTTCTGAATTGGTTTCATACGAAAATGTATAATTTTTTTATCTCCTTCCTTCGTAGATTAAGGATTTTATTTCCAAAACTGCACTTTTAACGCTCGACTGGCCCGGTAATAGCCCCGATCTCAACCCCACCGAGAATCTATGGTCCATTATGAAGGTCAGAATATCAAAAGCAAAACCGACTTCAAAGAAAGAGCTTTTGAAATTGCTCGAAAAAGTTTGGTATGAGGAGATAACCGTTGAAACACTCCAGGATCTGGTGAAGTCTATGCCTAGAAGGATAAAGGCGGTCATCAAAAGTAAAGGAAGCACCACAAAATATTGAAATCGACTTATTTTACATTATTATAGTAAATATCTTATGAAAAATAAAAAAGATATTCAGAAAAATTAAATATTGAGAAGTTATGTGCAGTATTTCATGTTACACGATTTCGATAAAATTTGAGTAGAAAGTGAACAATTCACGCGATTTCAAAACACTCAAAACTCAAACTATATATTTTATATAGTTAATATTATTATTTAATATTGTAAAGAACGTATTTTATCAACCGATCAAATTTTTTATAATAATTTCGCACTTATAGATAATATTTTGGGTGGAAACATTTCACTTCTCGCCACTGTACTTCTCTGGAAAAAACAGTTATTAATAGCCTGTTAAAACCGCAAGTCCAAAAGTTGAAAATTGTGTAAATAAAACGATCGGCCAGCTCAAAAAACCTTGTTTCGAGAAAAACGCGTTTTAAGTTTTAAGTACGCTCTCTATCACCAGTATGGTAGGCCCCGCTACATTCGAATTTCAGGTACTTACAGGTTACGTACGTACCTGTAACTATAAGACAAAATTTTTGGGACCCTAAAGAGCCTTTCGAGACAAAAAAAAAAATTTCGATATTCCGAAGCCGCTACTGTAGCCTGCCCCCTTAAGGCATTAGCTCCAAGCTGTTCGGTATATTGAAAATGTCGTATGTGACGGTCAACGCTCTAGTGCCATTGAAAATGAGCCTGTGGCGTAGTTACACAATACACAACACACATACACAATTTCAAAAATACATTACAATGTAAAACACTTTGCATAAAAACACCTAACATATATACAATCAAAGTACACATAAATGTAAATGAAAAAAATAAATTATTAAAAAAATGTCAGTAATAGACAATATTTTCATATAACAACAACTTAACTGTTATTAGATTTTTCGTGGTAAGCTACCACAGAAGCTATTATGATTAGGAGTTAGTTATTCTTTCCGGTGTCAGTGGAGTGAAACTCCAACACTCTACTGACACCGGAAAGAATAACTAACTCCTAATAATAACTTAACTATTAATAAATATTTTCTTATTGTAAATTCTTCTTAGTTAACAAAAATAGTTTCAATAAAATAAAAAATACTAATATGTTTTTCTAAATATAATATTTTTATTAAAAAGTTTTAGTGAAGCTAATTTATTACAAACAGCTTTACAATTGGTGACCTCCGACAAGCAGTAACACGCCGCCAACATTGGACAAAAACGAAAATATAAACACCATCGAACAACAGCAAAAAATTCACGACTTAGACGACGATCATCGTAAAAAATACGAGGAAGAATTAAAAGAGAAGAAGGAAAAACATAACAAACTTGCGAAAATTCATCATCCGGGAAATAAAGCTCAGTTAGAACAAGTCACAGAAACCAGAATTTCAACAACAACAAACAATAATAAAGGAATCAATCAAGAGGATCAGGTTTTTTCAATAAATTTTTAACTTAAAATTGTACAAATTAATACATTTTCACAATTAACATATCAACATTTTTCAAATTTAAACAATCAATTTTATAAATTAAATAATATTTACCGGTCGCATATATTTTCTTTTCGGTGAATTATTTGTGAATTAAGTGAATTGTTTGAAAGTGAATTATTTGAAAGTGTTGTGTTCAACGAAAGGTGTTTCAACGAAAACCTACCGTTTCCTCGAATCTCAATTTCTCATTTCTCGAATCTCAATTTCCCATTTTCTCATTTTTCTCATGCCTATTTTAATTTCTCCAAATATGCCGGTAAAAAGATCCCAAGCAGCAAATATAAGAAATATTAACGAAACTGAACAAAACGACATGGATATTGAAGAAAATAATATTAATGTCATCGTTTCGGATAATACAAGTCGTAACAACATTTCGAGACCTTTCTTAAATAGTGTTTCTGTCAAGGAATTTTCTCTACTTAAAGATCAACTGTATGCACTTCCTGCCACATGTACATTACTATGTGAGCACATTAATGCTAATCGGGACACACCACCAATATCGGATACATCAACTTGCATCAAATCCATCAAATTACCTAAGTTCTATTCTGATAAACCAGATCTGTTGTTTATCCAAATAGAGGCACAATTCAGGAACTCAAAGATATTGTCGGATGAAATAAAATTCGATAATGTCGTTGCTTTCCTGGACACAAAGTATCTCGATATTGTGGCCAATTTAATACGCGATCCACCTTCTATTAATAAATATGAGTCCATTAAAACCGCACTTATTAAAGAGTTTCAACACTCTGATGAAACTTAATTGAAGCAGTTGTTAAATATTGATTTAGGTGACCAAAAACAAATATATCTCTTACGGAAAATGAGAGATACAGAACAAATCGTAGATACACTTTGGTTATCAAAACTACCCGAAAGTATCAGTCCGGTAGTCATCGGAACGAGCTTACCATTAAATGGTAAAGCAGAAATCGCTGATAAAATTTCCAAAAGAATTAATTTTAATTCTACAACCTCCGCGATTTCTGATCAAAATCTTCCTAACAAAAATAACAATGATTTATGTACTCAGATCGCGGCTTTAACTAAACAAGTCGAGCAACTAAAACAATCTCGCTCTCATCCTCGCAGCCAGAAGATAGTCAGAAATTCCACTAACAATCCACCTCCTGAATCTGATCAATGTTGGTACCATTTCAATTTTCAAGACAAAGCTCGTAAATGTACCGAACCTTGCAAATTTTTCGCCACATATAAAACGAACCAAAAAAACTAATTCTGCCAGTTTCTTCCGCGGCAGAAACTGCAGCCATCGTTAATAGCCGCAGATTATTTATTACAGATAAGTCATCCAACTTTCGATTTTTAATCGACACAGGATCAAAAAACTAGAACAATGCTCGCCTCGTCAACTTACTCACATTGATTTCATCGGACAATTTTCAACCGACATTCGTTACATTTCCGGAAAAGATAATTTTATCGCTGATATGCTTTCCCGAATTCAAAATCCTGAAGTTTCCGATATTCACACCATCGATTTCCAACAACTAGAAATCGAGCAAAATAAGGACTGCGAGTTAAAGCTTATATTAAATGACAGCAAATTAAGTTTGAATTTACAACTTCTGAATATACCAGGAACTAAATTCAAAATTTAGTGTGATGTTTCATTCAATAAAAAACGTCCGTATATTCCATTAAAGCTCTGGAAAGTTTATTTTAACCTTTTGCACAACCTCAATCATCCAAGTATCAAATCTACGACAAAATTAATTACCGATAGATTTGTATGGCCTGGTATTAACAAAGATTGCAAATTAATGGCAAAACAGTGTATTAACTGCCAGAAAGCTAAAGTTAGTCGACATAATAGACGACCTTTAGCTACCTTTTTAGTTCCAGATGAACGTTTTGCACATATTAATATCGATCTTGTTGGACCTCTTCCAACATCTCGAGGTTTTAATTACTGTCTCACCTGCATTGATCGATTCACAAGATGGCCGGAAATAATTCCGATCAACGACATTTCCGCTGAAACAGTTGCTAAGGCACTAATGTCTGGTTGGATTTCTCGATTTGGAATTCCCCGTAACATTACGACTGATCGCGGCAGACAATTTGAATCTATCTTATTTAAAGAGTTGACCAAGATCTTAGGCATTAAACACCATCGAACGACTTCCTACCATCCACAAAGTAACGGAATGATTGAACGTTTGCATAGAACTATTAAATCCGCACTCAAGTGCAACAATGCAAACGACTGGGTAGATTGTTTACCGACAATACTTTTAGATCATCGCTCGACCATTAAAGAAGATTTAAACGCAACTCCTTCTGAGTTAGTTTACGGTACTTCCTTACGGTTACCGGGAGAATTTTTTGACGAATCCACTAAAGAGGTTCCTCAAACCGATTATGTCAAAAATCTCAAATCTATTTTTACTGATTTTAAGCCGGTAAACACTTCGAATTATAATTTCTGTAGGAAGAATTTCGTTCAAAAAGATCTTGAAACGTGTTCCCATGTTTTTCTTCGCAACGATGCGGTTTCCCCATCTTTAACACCAACTTATAGCGGTCCTTACATTGTTTTAAAGAGGAAACCCTCAACGTTTGTCATTGAAGTTCGAGGAAAAGGTCAGGAAGTTGCGATTGATCGCATTAAGGCAGCTTTCGTTGAACACAACAATTTCACTTCACAGATAGATTCGCATAATTTTTTGAATAATAACTTAAACTTAACTTTCAACAATAATAATTTACTAGTTGAAACTAAACTGAATAATAATAATAAAAAAAACAGTTAATTTCGAACTACAGCCACAAATTAAAACTTTTTCGTGACCTCATCACTGGAGGGAGAGTAATGTGGCGTAGTTACACAATACACAACACACACACACACACAATTTCAAAAATACATTACACTTTACATAAAAACACCTAACATTTATACAATCAAACTACACATAAATGTAAATGAAAAAAATAAATTATTAAGAAAATGTCAGTAATAGAAAATATTTTCATATAACAACAACTTAACTATTAATAAATATTTTCTTGTTGTAAATTTCTCTTAGTTAACAAAAATAATTTCAATAAAATAAAAAATACTAACATGTTTTTCTAAATATAATATTTTTATTAAAAAGTTTTAGTGAAGCTAATTTATTACAACCAGCTTTACAATCCGACACGAAAAAAAGGGAAAAGATCATTACATTCGTGTTTGTACGGAATCAATGAAATCCATTGATTCGACGCTTAAGAGCTTACTGTCGTTTAAAACGGAAGCTCTTGCGTTGAAAAAAGAAAATTGGCGGCATAAAAGAGAAATTGCGGTGGCACATTTTAAGCAGAAGAAGCGTATAATGAAGCTGGATATCAAAATCAAAGAAAAGCAACTCTCAAATATGTTATTTTGTATGATACCTTTTTTTACTAAAAAGACAAATTTAAGTTATTTTTTTACAGAACTGTAATTTTTATGTTTTATTAATTTAAGTTAATTTCTTCCATGAAATAAAATGGCTGTTTATTTTTTTCCTAAAACATTCAATTTTTTATTTTACTGCAAAGAACGAGCAATATTGTCCCTAATGGACTCAGAAATTCGCTTAAAGTTCGGATGTTCATTTTCTTTCCCGTTTGCCGTCCTCAAACTGACATCTTCAACCATCTTCCGCATCTAATGTAATGTTGTAGTGCATGCAGATGTTGTGAAGAGCAGAACAGACATTTATAATTTTTGCTACTTTTTCCGGGGTATATCGCGGTTGTCGTTCTTGCAGCGAAATCTGCCAACGGGCTTTCAATGTTCCTATTATGAAATGATGTATTGTAAGGCGAAATATGTACATTTTAAACACCACTTATCTTGCCCACACATCGCTCAACCACTGATCTTGCTCCAACGGATATCCGCTATCACCTGTAAAGAGTGCTATTTGTATCTAAATCGAAAAAAAACGAAACCATTTCTTACCCAATAACCAAGAATTCCTATTGTCACCAATCGAGAATTTTACCTCGAAAAAACGCCGTCACTATCACTTTCACCAAATAATAAATGAAACAGTCAACGTAACGAATTTTGAAAATAAATTTAGAAGTTTTACTTTTCAAACTGTCACGTTCGTTAATTCGTTCGGTTTTTAGACCAATTTGAGCTTTAACAGTGTACGCATGAACAACACAGTTACGGATTGCCAAACTGGACGACGCGACGTTCGTCGACGCCTGTCGATGCGAACGTCGCGACGTTCGTTACAGCATACGGCCCTTGGGAACGTGGATAACGGTTCTCCAATAAGAAAATGTCCTGGTGTTAAAACTTGATAATCATTAGGATTATTTGATATTGGTGTTAATCGCCGAGAATTTAACACGGCTTCTATTTCTGCCATGACTATATTAAGTTCTTCAAATGTTAATGACGCATTTTGAATAACTTTTTTATAATGACTCTTTACTGACTTAACCGCTGCTTCCCTCCCATAATCCTCCCATATGTGGAGCTCTAGCAGGAATGGGAAACCATTCAATTTGACAAGGATTACAGAAATCGTCAATAGCTTTACAATGTGGACACGACTTAAATCTTTGAAACATTTTTTTCATCTCTAAGGCTGCCCCGGTGAAATTAGTTGCATTGCCTGAATAAATTCGTTTTGGCAATCCTCGTCTAGCTATAAATCTTTGTAAAGCTCCAATAAATGATGCCGTCGTTAAATCTGAAGTAATTTCGAAATGAAGAGCCTTTGTTGCAAAGCACACAAAGCCACACACATACTCCTTGTCAGGACGTTTACCCCTAATCTTGTGATGAATAGTTATGGGTCCTAAATAATCTATCCCTACCGTATAAAACGGTCGAAAAGCTTGCACTCTACTACTGGGTAGATCCGCCATATATTGATGAAGAGCGCGCGGCTGCGCAGAAAAACATCTGAAGCAACTATTCACAATTTTCTTAGCCATTAGTCGTCTTTTCAATGGCCAAAACCGTTGTCTAACTATGGCTAATAAGCCTTGTGGTCCAATATGAAGATGGTCTTTATGTATCTGTGTCATTAACAATTTTGTTACATAGTGATCATATGGTGGCAGAACCGGGTACTTTACGGTCGATCCCCGACAGCTGTAGCGTTCGGACGAGTTTTAATTGAGCTCCGCTTACTATTTAAAATCGTGCGAATTACGGACATCCTGCACCACCAGGTACCTAAGACAATTTTTAAACAGGGTAAAACCTATTTAAGGACTTATGCGTGTATAGAAGGCCAAAAAGAAGCATGTTTTCTTGAATTTTTTTAAAAGATACTACAAGAATTGTACAATTCTAATTTATTGTATATAAAAGTACTATAGTTAAACAACATTCTGTGAAAATTTCAAACGAAAATATCAACAAATCTGCCATTGAGAGTCTCGTGAAATTGACCATGCCAAAAAAAGTACCCTCACGGTAGTCACCGTAAATCGAGTAACATTTATCAGAAATAAAAAAAACGAAATTTTCCTGTTAGTATGTGAATATGGCTTGTGCTTGAACGAAGGATTTGTTTAAAAATTGAAAATTGAATTTTTGGTAGCGTTTTTACGAAAAATGACATTTTTTCATAAATTTTGGCTATATTTGGCTTATAAAATGAGTTGTAATTGAAGGTAAAAAAAATCCTTCGTTCGAGCACAAGCCAATCATGTCTAGTAGCAGTGTGCAAAATTTCAAAAAAAATTAAAAAATTTTCACTACCGTCTTCAAAAAAGTGGTTTTGAGAAAAACGCGTTTAAAGTTTTAAAGGAAAATAAAACAGAGAAAATGGAATACATGGAATCATCGATTCCAAGCCCATAAAGTGAAGGTTCCGCTGCAGCTGCAAGGACCAATTCATCCTTTTGTTCTTGTCTGAGTCAAATTCTGGAATCTCGGGTCTCAGCTTCTGCTTGTATGTAGTCATACCTGAGATGCTCGGTGGCCGGGTTCGGGTTGCCGGTGAAGACATGTTTAGTGAGTACAAGGCACTTTAAATCTCTCTCACTCCTACAGTTTTGCTCCGATCGACTTGAAATTTTGAGACAATACTCCTGACATGATGTACTATACTACACATTTTTTTTCTTCAAAAAAATGATCTTTTTGAAGTGTCAAGACCCGCATAAGCCCTTAAAACGAGCCGTGTGTGAAAGTGGATTAGGGTTTGTGCCTGGGAACAGGTACATACCTCAGTGAGAGTGAAAGGAGAACAGTAGAAAAGAACTGTGACAGTGCGCGAGAGTAGTACCCGCAATGAGAAAGAACGGAAAACGGGTGTGGGCGAAAGCCAAACACCTGAGCGCGAGTGTCACAGATAGTGATGGCACTATTGCCAAAAGAAGCGTTCTAGAGAGCGAGAGGGAAAGCGAAAATGAGTGTGAATACGAGAGTGAGCCTCAAAGAGACTTATGAGTGCAAGTACCGCGTTCGCGATCCGAGAGACTGAACTGGTCCGCCAGGTTAAGCAGCGAGACGAGACGATTGAGTTGCTACAACTCCAAATGCAGCAAATGCAGGAAGCGATTGGACAGCTGCAAGTCAATGCGAGCGAGCGAACACCACCAGCAGCAGAAAAAGACGCGGCCGATGTGGAAATGGCCAATCAGATATCGACAAATCCGAACGAGACGGATTTCATTGAAATGGTTCGGCGCCAAAACCGCGCTAAACCAGCAGAAACGTTAAAAACCAAGCCGGCTCCGATAGAGAAGAAGACAGCAGCAAAAAAAAACAATAACCGAGAAAAAAAAACAATTCAACAAAATGCCGCCGATCCAGACGTTTAACCAGAACCCGGAAACTCTCGTTCAACTTTTAAAGAAGAGTGCTGGTGTTGTGTTTGAGGCCTTGGAAGGACTATTTCGACTTGAAAAAGTCAAAATAGTCGGAAGAAAAAGTAAGGTTCGGGACAGAAGGGCCAATTCCACCTACGTCCGAATTAGTGGCTGAGTTTTCGCTGATGCGACGCTCTTGCTGGCGGCCGGGACTAGCTACGGCAGTGTGGGGGGGGGGGGGTACTTGCTCCAACTCAGACCATAAACCCTTGGCCTGTACAACAAAAATTATCAGCGCCTACTTATCCAAGGGAATTGTAAAAATGGGGATTATTTTCCCAACAGGTTGTGAAAGACCAAGAAGCGGTTGGATGGCGCGGCTCCGCGATTTGTCAGGGCGCCCTGGTGTTGTTGGCTTCCTGTTCTGCCCACCCTACCTCAGTCACGACATTCCAATAACGAATATCTCGTCGTGACCCCTTTTTGAGGTTCGGGCGAAGGAGCTAGACGCTCGGGTTCATTTCACTGGATCTTCTAGCCGTTAATCCGAATTATCGAAATAAATATAATAAAAACCATGATACCAAACAAAAAAAAATCGGGCGAGGAAATGAGAATATGCAGAAAAAAAATTAAATTAAATTTTGCAAATAAATAAAATAATTTGGCAACACTCACCCCATTTTTGTTGATTTCTCGCTCTGTATGCTTATATGTATTCGGATTTTATGATTCTTTTAATTTATTTATTATATGATTCTTTTAATATCATTTTAGTTTATTACCTGTCCGTTTTGTCCTGTCGTTCTGTCATTTTAATACCTTTTTATTCGCTATAGTATAATTCTTTTAGGTATAATTTATGTATCCCGTAATATATTTTTATTTATTTATAGTTTGTATATTTCAATTTTAATTATTCCGTATTGTATAATTTTTTATTTATTCATGGTTTGTATATTTCAATTTTAATTATTCCGTATTGTATAATTTTTTTATTTATTCATGGTTTGTATATTTCAATTTTAATTATTCCGTATTGTATAATTTTTTTTTTTATTCATGGTTATATGTATTCGGATTTTATGATTCTTTTAATTTATTTATTGTATGATTCTTTTAATTTCATTTTAGTTTATTACCTGTCCGTTTTGTCTTGTCATTCTGTCATTTTAATACCTATTTATTCGCTATAGTATAATTCTTTTAGGTATATAGTAATTATGTATCCCATAATATTTTTATTTATTTATAGTTTGTATATTTCAATTTTAATTATTCCGTATTGTATAATTTTTTATTTATTCATGGTTTGTATATTTCAATTTTAATTATTCCGTATTGTATAATTTTTTTATTTATTCATGGCTTGTATATTTCAATTTTAATTATTCCGTATTGTATAATTTTTTTATTTATTCATGGTTTGTATATTTGTATTTTTAATTATTGTATAATTTTTTATTTATTCATGGTTTGTATATTCGTTACGCGCACAATCAATCAATCTCCTGATAATACAGTCTTTTGGTCTTATGCGACCGACAACAATGAAAGCAAAAACGACGCCGACGAACCAAACACATCCAAGTTGGTTTCCGTTAGCCGGGGGTGGGTGCCGGTTCTCTTGTGGCGTCAGACACGACACACAAATTCAAAAGGGACCGATTGATGCTGGGCGTCTCTTCTCAGGATTCCACTCGGCAAAATTGGTTACGTTAGCTTCTACAAGCAAGCGGCAGGCAGGCGGGCAGGCAGGCGGGCAGGCAGGCGGGCAGGCAGGCAGGTAGTCACGACAGCCGCAACAAATAGCTCCTAGTTGCGCTCAAAACTAGGTCAACTACAACAGCCTTGACTCCCCGATGATTTGGTGTTTAAACCCGTTTAATATTTTTGTACTTTTTGGTTAGTTATGCGAGCCAATGAACTTTGCAATACGAAAGAAAAACGAATCTCGAATAACGCGCGAGACTTCACCGACTTCTTCAATAGTTTTCGATTTTACGGGAATTCTTGGACGCTTGGAAGCCGTCCAATTTTCACAGCGTGTAATCCCTTTTGGAGTCCACTTGAACTTGGGGAGTATCGCGTACGATTTCTTTTCTGGCGTTTCGGATTAAATTTACGAAACAAAAAAAAACCGTTGCAATTGGAAGAAGCGCGCGAGTGCCTTCTCGTCTGTGTGCTGCTTGCCTGATGACAGTCCTGTCGTCGCCGCAGACGGCTGATACAAGTTGTGAATTTTTCGCACACACTGTTACATCAACACCACTCCAACAGTACGGCTAGTGTGTACCCACAGTTCCGTTTACAGCAATTTGCGAAAATTTCGCGCACGGTGAAACTTATGTTGTTGCTTTGCTGCACAGATTACGAAACTGTCGCGGATCGTGCGGAACGCTATCCCACCGCTACCGATACCCAAAAAACTGTTCACTCTGGAATTCGAATGACCGCTAAACACGCTAATGCTACGTCATATTGCGCGAAGGCGGCTATGAATCACATGAAAACTTGCCGCGCGACACAAGGAAATTAAAAGAAAAATTAATCCAGCAAAACGTCAAAATCAATTTAATTTTGTAACTTCCTTGCGTGCTTATTTGTTTTCACCAAATTCAATTGAAGATTGCACACAATTGACGGTACAATTGTTCCAGGTAGCGAATGAATTTTAAATACGCAACACTGCCCTCAAACTTCCACTTTTGGTTGCGAAATATTGTCGTCGTTGTCGCCGCCGTACGTCGATCGAAACGGGAACTCCTTGCGATCGATTTGATGCGCAAACGGACCGGAAAGCGGCGATATGGAGACCAAAAACGAAATCGAAAACTTTGACACAAGTCGCGCAAATGTCCCACGAACTCGAATCGACGCGCGCTTCTTTTCGAGTCCAAAAAAACTTCCTCTCTCTCACTTCCGGCCTTGTACCACAAGCGGTAAAGTCTTCGTTCCAAATTTTTATCGGCTCGGTTGGTGCAGGTGTTCTGGGCTGCGTTCGGTGACAGTTAGTCTATTCTTTTTGCATGAAATTTCTGCACTTTGCACTCGATTTTCTAAACAGCCTTTGACGTCAAATCAATGCTACAAACTCAACCTCAAATAGTGTTCTTGTTCCTTCCCCGCCACTCCCTTTTACACTTTTCTGCACTAGCTCGAGAGCCAGTGGAAAAAAATGTACTCGGTGTACACTAAAACCGACAAAAAGAACAGACCAAGTGTTTGCAAATCTCACTGTAGATGTGCCGAACGAAATTGTGTTGCCAGCGACTCGCGACGACCCAACACTGGAATCGAAAATTTCGTGGTGAAAAATGTGACTGGCTCCAAAATAGCGATACGGATATCAAACATTGATGATTTCCGTAAAGCAATGGATGTACTGGAGAAAAGCGAGTCAAAATTCCTCACGTACACCGCTCGCGAAGAAAAGACGGAAACTTTTCTGCTGAAGGGACTGAGCAGTCACGAAATTCCTGAAGAAATCAAGTCCGAGTTGCAAAACCAACTGCAGGGGATTGAAATCCTATCTGTATCAAGATTCTCGACGCGAAGATCGACGACGGAAAAGAGAGTCTTGCCGACCCTCGTGGTTCAGATCGGATGCACCAGCAAAGCCTCGGATTTACATCAAATCCGCTACTTAAACGACCAGGTGGTACGCTTCGAAAAATTAAGGAAGACAGAAATCTCACAGTGCAGGCGTTGCCAGTGGTATGGCCATTCGGCAGCGAACTGCAAAATGGCTTACCATTGCGTAAAATGCGATCAGACGCACTCGCCAGGAGAGTGCAAACTTGACGCAACAGCAGAAAAATAGCTGACATTCTGCGTGAACTGCAAAAGCCACGGCCATCCAGCATCGTTGGATGCCCATCGCATAAAGAGGCAAAAACCCGGAGAAACGCCGCCCGACAGGAGAAGCAAGCAGAGACAGCGACAAAACCATCGAATCAACAATACCAGAGGATCATCGAGAGTGCAGTTCGACAAGGTGTGAACTTCGCAGATTGCCTAAAGGGAAAAAATACGAAAGCTCTACCAAACCAGGAATACCTACGAGAGCACACAAGTAAGGACAATACTACTAATCAAAATTCCTTTATATCTTTTCAGCAAAATTGAATTTAATTTATATATAATAAGTTTGAGCGTTTCGAGCAAGCCATTGGCGCTCACGCCCAACAACTTAGCCATATAAGTCACCTTCAGAAGACCATTCTGTACCTAAATAGAAGGATAAATCTAGACGATCTCCTAAAAAAAGAAAAACCCGATCTCCTCTTTTTGAACGAAACAAAATTAAAACCACACCATACCCCCCAATTCAATAATAACGA
The DNA here is from genome assembly GCA_949128065.1 of Beris chalybata. NCBI lineage: Eukaryota > Metazoa > Arthropoda > Insecta > Diptera > Stratiomyidae > Beris > Beris chalybata. The sequence goes on along the minus strand of OX421897.1, from coordinate 69,847,632 downwards.
TTTTATAAGAACGGACCGACTGAACTCCGCAGGTGGAGGCAGCACGGGTATTCTTATAAAAAGACCTTTAACCTTCTCTACAATAAACCGGCCGGAATAAAAATCTCCCTGCAGAATAATGATAATCTTTTCGTTATTAGCACCTATGCCTCAAAAAAAATTCCGAAAAATTCAATGACGAATTTCATTCACTATTCCAGACCCTTGAATTAAATAGCCTTAGTAACTTCTATGTAATAGCTGTGGACCTCAACGCGAAACACAAATCCTGACTTAACCGAGATAATAACACACGTGGAAATTTTTTGTATAACTGGGTTTTAGACAACCAAATAGAATTCAAATCTGTACTCTACGGCCCCGACTCGCCCACCCTACCAAGAGCAAATTCATACCTTGATATCTGCATAGCAGATGCCCGATTGAACTTCACGTTCGCAGGAAGCCCAAATAAATTAGAAACCAAAAATTACGATAGCGACTACCAAGCCATACTCATGACATTTGGTCATGAGAAAGACGATCATTTCGGCATTAACTCTCAAGCGGAAAATATTATCCTTAGTTATAAAAAAACTAACTAGAAATTGTTTTGAAAGAGAATAGCGAAAGCTCAGAAACAGAAACAATTCCAGAAGAAGAAGAATTCATGATCCCCACAGATAGAAACCTAACAAACTCGGAGATAGAACACTATCTTCAAACATTAGAAAATCTCACAATTTCCACAATAGAACGAACTGTCCCAAAAAGAAAAAATCCAAAGACTTAAAAGTCATTTGCTCACGCGAATTAATAACATCTATCGTAGATTTTTAGATTACAATAACCCCAAGTTGAGTAGACTAAAATCAATCTTAAAAAATGTTAAAACTCTAATTCGACAAAACTTCGCGAACGAAATTAATAGGCAATGGAGGGAAAAAATACAATCTGCTAGGCCCACTGACTTCCCCGGGAGGATTGCCCAAATAAATTCTATATTCAGGAAAAAGAATAGTGCAAGCGTTCCCACGATTAACGTACCGGCTGACTCCCAAAAACTCCTGGAAGACGCGAATATCGATATCACAAGTGCAAGCCGTGGTACAAATGGCGACGAACCCCAAAAGCTAGATCTAATAGGGACCCACTTAGAGACAATTCATACACAAAACTCCAACTTGGGAAGAGAAAGACTAAATCAATTAGTTACAAAAGGCCACAGAATTCAGAAATAAGAGCGAAGGCAATGAGCCTTTACTCATTTTTAGCGAATCTGATGGCCAATCAAATTCCAGACAACCAACTATCAGACTACTTCGTTTCATTTGAAACACTCCAATTTTTATTCAAACTCCTAAATAATAAAAAATCAACCGGCTTGGATGGAATTCCAAATTTAGTATTAAAGAATCTGCCGGATGTAATTATTCAGGAATAATGCACCCTTTTTAATAACCTATTAAATAACTCTCACTACCCCGAAAAATGGAAACGCGTGAAAACATTCCCGATCCTTAAGAAAGGGAAAGATCCTTCAGATCCAAAAAGCTACAGACCCTTTAGTCTTCTACCCAACATAAGCAAAGTCTTTGAATTCATCCTCAATGACTCCCTTAACTCCCACATTCGACAGAATGATCTGATACCAAATTGCCAATTTGGCTTTCGAAATAAATATTCTACCATACACGCCATAACGAAGGTCACATCCGACATCTGCTGGCATTTGAATAGTAAAGAATGCGTAGGTGCCTCTCTAATAGACATGGAGAAGGCCTTCGACACAGTTTGGCTCGACGGTCTGATCTCTAAATTAATCCAAAAAAAATTCCCCAAACACTTGAAAAATATTCTTGTACACATGATATACAACAAAAACTTTTTGCTTATAAACGGGAAAATTGTTACCACACAGACCTTTAATGTTAGGGAAGGGCTCCAACAGGGAACAGTAACTGCACCCACTTTATTCGCGATCTACATTAGCGATCTTTTGGAAGCATTTTATTTTAATAAATCACCCAAGAGATCTATTGTAGCCTTCGCAGACGTCCTTATTATATACACACCCCATTCTAAAGCGACTAAAGCCCAAGAGGAACTTCAGAAAATGTTTAATGATGTTCAGTTCTACACGAACTCCTGGAAGATGAAAATTAATTCACAGAAATGTGAGACTATCCTATTCCGCACCACTTTAGCACATGCCAATAGAGATTTGAAGCGCAATTGGAAGAAATTCCATATTGTAGCTGGGGAGGGAAGCCACGATAAAATTCCGCACACAACGTGTGTTAAATATCTAGGATATATATATAAACTTAGACCAACACTTGTACTTCAACCAACACGCTAATATTCAGATTGTAAAAGCGGGTAACGCATTAATGTCTCTAAAACGTCTTTCTTACGCGAAACATTTATACCCTCGCGTTAAAATCATTTGTTACCAAGCTTTGTTGAGACCTATTCTCATTTATGGCTGCCCCATCTGGTTCAATATTAGTCCATCTTCTATAGAAAAATTTAAACTTTTCGAAAGAAAATGTCTACGCGCGTGTACTGGCATCTTATGAAAGGCAGAGACAGATTTCCTACATCATGTATCGAATGAGGAAATATATCAAATGGCAGAAATCCCCCGGGTTGATACGACTATCATACGATTAATTAGGAACCATGTAGCTAGAAGCACCTCAGATCAGGACGTTAACCCCTGGATCCACCAACCCTTCTTCCCAAACCCACAATATATCGAAAAAACCATGTCAACTGGTTTTATTCCACCTTCGTCTACCTTGACGAAAACGTCAACATCTTAGATTCCGACTATGTACCAATTATTTAATATAATATAATATAGGCGCGCGACCGATAAAGAAATTGAATACGATCCCAATCTCGAAACTAGCGACCCAGTGCCCTTATGGCGATACTCCACCACATATGTTGACATTGACAGACATGGGCGTGAGGCTACGAGATACTGGTGGCTCAATCAATAAGACGCTTAGTTAGTTTTTCTAGAATAAGTTAATTAAGTAATGAAGTTAACCCAAAAAAATAAATGAAACTAGAATAAGTACTAACCTTGTTAGCAGCTTCCCTAGTTATAAGGCATGCCCATAGAGCTATAACTAACGGAGATCGCAAAGCGCCGTTTCTGTGTAAAGCAATTTGAAGCATTTTGATGCAAAATTGAACATTTTTGTATGGAGCGTTTCATGCCCGGTGGCAGTGAAATGCAAATAGTAGCGAAGTATTTAAAGGTTGGGCTTTTTTTCTTTTCAATACCGGAGTATAACATACATGTGAGTAAGATGCTGATAGTAGCATAGTAAATATCGCCGGTCCTTTGCGAGAAAACCTCCGGCTTCAAAAAAGTCACTGCACGCTATCTCCATTATACATATAGCTCTTTGGACATACCGAACCGAGACATTCGCTGCAGAAACTGATAGCCTTCAGCTATCGGTACAAGTGACCCGGAATAGTTATAAGAAAAATGTATCTAAATTAAATAAATTGATTGTTATTGTAAATAATTCCTTCTCGATGCATTAATAAATGCAAATATTGTATGCTGAACTGGCTGTCCGCGGCTGGGAACGGTGGTTTCTGCTCTACTATTCTCGAATAGTGGAGCATGATGCTGCTGTCCCCGGCAGCGGAGAGTTTGGCTCAAACCTTAGTTTTAAGTTAGTTCGTAAGAATTGTATATGTATAGTATAAGTAAAGTAGAATGAAATTTCTGTAATATTGTTTTTTTTTTTGCTAATAGTGTATTTTAATGATAAGTATACATTAACATTATAATTAAATAAAGAGACTCTGATCCCCGCGACAAAATTTATATGTTAGAATGCCCATTGAGGCCATTACGAACGCAGCTTAGGATTAGGATTGAAAAACTGTTAGCATTAAGAATTTTCGGCAAATAAAGCACTTTTAATAACTAAAACCGGGTACTTTACGAGTACGTCAAAATGTACCTCTGCATTGCTGAGTCTTCCCCCTACACGTATCAGACTATCGGCATCTAACCATGGCGACAATGTCTTTATTTGTGATGACAGTTTTACCGTTCGCCTATTCTTTAAATTCTCGATCTCATCTGTGAAATGAATTGACTGTATTCGGGTTATAATGAAATTTAAAGAATCAGCGAGCCAAATGATCTTAGGTATTCGTTCACCTTTGTTTTTTAAATGCTGGACAAATTTCAATACATTCGCTACAACTGCCTGCAAAAAAAGAAAGTTATTTTTATGATCTATTTTAACGAGAAAATGATTATCTTCTTTTATGATTAACACAGTTCTAACCTTCCTTAGTTTAGGCACTTCATCCGAATCTAACTCTGGTTGATCAAATATAACTGTTTCTTGTTTTCTTAAAAATGAGGGACCATCTAACCATAAGGAACAATGAATGAATGCATTTGGCATGATACCCCAAAAAAATAATGTCTGCAAAAGTTTGAAGGGTATTTACTTAGTTCCATTCATTTATTATACTTAAATTTATAATAGCTTGAACCCGGTTTGCTACGAAAGTTTGGAGTAAGGATAAGTCAGTTTTTAATTAGGATAACACAATTGTAGAGTCGGTATAATAACAGATTTTGTCAAATTTAATTTCTAGAGAAATTAAAACTCAGATTGTTATTCATACCCACTATCTGTAATATTCTTTTGCATTTCTCCACAAGCCTAGACTTAGTAATGTGCTCCTCAACAGCATTGATGGCAACTTGGCAGTCAACATAAATGGTTATTGTACCATTCGCGCACTGTTAACGCACAATTATTTCCGCTGCTTTTGTCGGCGCATAAATCTCTTTTTACCGCATAGGAATGTTCAAAACTACAGCTTGCCTCTCACCATCAGAATGATATCATCTGCGTAGGTAACCACCTTGACACCGGTCAAAGATAGAGCCTGCCAGATTTCGTCAACCACTAGGACAAAGATAGAGCCTGCCAGATTTCGTCAACCACTAGGACAAAGATAGAGCCTGCCCACCCTGTGGGGTTCCCCGTGTTGCTTTCATTCTTCTAAATCCATCCCCCAGAGAGGAGCTTATAATTCTACCCCCCAGCATAGACTCAATCCAGCACAAAATGAATGAGTTAGCACCCAATCTATTCAATGCCCTCGCGATCGCGCTCGTCTCCACATTATTGAAGGCACCCTCAATATCCAGAAACGCTGCTAGAGTATACTCTTTAACATTCAGAGATTCTTCCACCGTGGACACGACCTCATGCAAGGCCGTTTCGACAGATTTTCCCTTCATATAGGCGTGCTGAGAAGCGGAGAAGCCTCTCGCGTCCAGAACACATCTGAGATAATAGTCCATCAATCTCTCAATTGTTTTCAGCAAAAACGATGAAAAACTAATGGGTCTAAAGTCCTTAGCCAGGGTGTGGCTTGGCTTACCAGCCTTAGGAATAAAAATTACCCTGACTTCACGCGACATCTTCTGAACATACCCGAGAGTTAGACAACTTCTAAAGATCCTCGCCAAGGAAGGACCCATAAGTGTCATGGCCTTGTGCAGCATAATGGGCACCAGACTGTCCACTCCCGGAGACTTAAAGTGAGAGAAGGACATAACCGCACACCTAACCTTTTCAAGAGAGATTGTCCGCTTTACAATGGCAGCGTCCGCCACAGGAAGATCCATCCGAGAGGTGTTCTCAACCTCCGAGATTACACCCCGAGAGGTGGCCTCCATAAGCAGATCCAGACTTTCCTTACTCGATTCCGTCCAGGTTCTGTCGTTCCTCCTCAAGTACCCAGGAACACTATGGTCTTTGGCGAGGATCCTGCGCATTCTAGATGCTTCATTTATACATTCTATTTCCTCGCAGAGTTTCCTCCATGAACTTTGCCAAGCGAAGTTCAATGACGATTTAAATTCTCTTGAATTTCCGAATACTCATACTTTGAATTGCTTTAAGCAGACTACGTATTTTCCACATTAAAACAGGTTTCAGAGTTTTCACTTCACTTGACGATTCACCCTTATTTAATGACAATGGCTTGACTGTGTTGTGTTTGAGGACTTGGAAGGACTATTTCGACTTGAAAAAGTCAAAATAGTCGAAAGGAAAAGGAAGGTTCGGGACAGAAGGGCCAATTCCACCTACGTCCGAACTGGTGGCTGAGTTCTCGCTGGTGCGACGCTCTTGCTGGCGGCCGGGACTAGCTACGGCAGTGTGGGGGTGGTTCTTGCTTGAACTCAGACCATTAAACCCTTGGCCTGTTCAACAAAAATTATCAGCGCCGACTTATCCAAGGGAATACAAAAAAGTTGGGATTATTTTCCCAACAGGTCGTGAAAGACCATGAAGCGGTTGGATGGCGCGGCTCCGCGATTTGTCAGGGCGCTCTGGTGTTGTTGGCGCCCTGTTCTGCCCACCCTACCTCAGTCACGACATTCCAAAAGAAAATATTCGTCGTGACCCCTTGTTGAGGTTCGGGGCGAAGGAGCTAGATGCTCGGGTTCATTTCACTGGCTTTCCTAGCCTTTAAACATCATCAAATGTAAAACCAAAAAAAAAATCTCAATCAAAAATAAATCAAATGTGAAAACAAAAAAAAAAAGAACCTAAACAAAATAAAATATGCGAAAAAGAAAATATGAAACAAAACTCACCCCATAATAATTTTGCAGCTTCATTTTTCTTCCCTTTTTCTTTTTATTTTTAATTCATTTTAATTAATTTTTGTTATATTTTTAATTTGTTTTATTGCCTGTCCGTTTTGTCCCGTCAAGTCATGTGTTATATTAATTTTTAATTCATATATTAATTTTATTTGTATATTTCATTTATTTTAATTTAGTTGTATAATTCATTTAGTGCATCTTATTGATTTGTATATTCCTTTTATTTTAATTTGGTTGTATAATTTATTTAGTGCATTTTATTTATTTGTATATTTCATTTATTTTAATTTGGTTGTATAATTTATTTAGTGCATTTTATTTATTTGTATATTTCATTTATTTTAATTTGGTTGTATAATTTATTTAGTGCATTTTACTTATTTGTATATTTCATTTATTTTAATTTGGTTGTATAATTTATTTAGTGCATTTTATTTATAAATACAACTATATTTTAATATTCTCAGCCGGGTTCAGTTATTTTCATTCGATTTTTAATCTCGTTTACTCATTTGACCCCTTTTACTATTTTGTTTCTTGTTCTATATATATTTGGGTTCGGCTGTAGTGACCTCTACGAATCTCCCCAACAATTCAGTTTTATTTTTGTTGATGCTAATGGAAGAACTCGGCGCGGTAGTTCGACGACAGCTGATCAATATCGAAACGACACACAAGCAAGTAAACAAAAATTTAAGCTGCGCGCGCGACTTGTGAAATCCAGACAGATTTCGTATTAATTGGGTTGACAACCAAACATTCATCGCACACAAACCCTCGCATTTAGTTTATTCCGATCATAAGTCGTATCCACATATAAAAAAGTCTTCCCGAACGGCAGGAATCGGAATTTTCAAAACAACTACCATTCTCAGTAAATTCCTTTGGAAATAAATTCGGAAAAGAAATGCATTTCCGCACAATTAAAACTTCGCAGTTCACGCGAGACTCGGGCGAACGATCAGACGATGTTCGCGAGAACAACCAAGAATGTTAGGCTATGTGTCAAATACGACAAAAAAACTCCACCGACTGACAGGCAATTTCGAATGATCCAACCACTTCACTTAAAAGATTCCCCCCCCCCCCCCGCTCCGGCCTTTTAAACAATTTTCTTTGCACTTTCCACCCGATGACTTATTTGTTTTCTCGTATATTGACACTGTCTTCAACTTTGGGAATATTTTGCCGCCTGCAGACCATTATGCCTTTCATATTTCAATTTGAGATGGTAGTCAAAATAACTTTGTTGCTGTCGCAAAATTCCGAGTATTGTATCCTTTTATTGTTGCGAAAAAAAACCACAACTACTACTCCTCGAGTCGACCCTTTCGTGATTCGTGGTGTCTTCTGTCGTGAGGGAAATAGGCAAAAGACGCGTCACTCACACTCGTCTTGCATTTTGCGTAGATATTTCATGATTCTATTCGCTGTTGATCGCGGTGGCGCCGATTTCGAAAACACCTTTTTGCGACTCTAAGATTTTCGTACTCAATTGTGCGCAACTTGCAAAAAAATTCTTTCGAATTCAACACCAAATATTTTAAGTTCGCGGATCACGTGCAAAAAAACTCTGTCACCTCGACTTCCGGCATTGCCCGATTAGCGGTCTTTTCTGTCACGGTGGTCGTACGCTGTGAGGTTGGTCGCAGTGGAGCTGACGCGATTACAACTCATCGCCAAGTTGAATTACAATCGCAACAGCTGCACATGGACTTTTTAAATTTGACAGCGGCGACACAACAACCCAGACGGTTCGCAACGACGACCCAACAACTGTGTCAATTGTTTTTAAATTCTCGTTTATTCGCGCAACAAAGTCGGAATAAAAAACTTTGGTTTTTCGAAAACCGTCTGCGAAATAGTTGTGCGCAGACAACTTATGCCTGTCTTCACACTTTAATAACGCCCTGTCGATTTCACTTAATAGATTTTTTAAAAAAGGATTATCAACCTTACCGGATTTGATTTCGGTTTGAAATCGAGAGTTTTTTTTTCAAATTCTTCCTTGATGGAAAATTGCCGGTCAATTATATATTCCGCCATGGTACGTTTTGACTTATAAGCTAGTCAAACGCTTCACTACCGAAAACTGCACGAAAACACACCTTGTCGTATTCTGCTCGTCAAACGCTTGAATTCTGATCTCAAAAGGAGCTAATTGGACTCGATCTTAAACTCTGATTAAACACTAAAATCACGTCGGGGTCACCAAAATGTTTTGTTTTGTATTTACGCTACATATTTCGCCATGCCAGTGTGCTTACCGTGCTCCCACTCGTGATCCGTTCGTCGTACGAAAAACAGGTGTAAACGAAACTTGTAGGGAATTTAGTGCTTTACAACTTTGCCATGTAAATATTTCACCTATTTTTAATAAAAATAGTCCAAAAATTTAAAAAACTCGAAAAATCTCCTAATTATTAGTAATAAATAATAATTTTACAAAAAAGTTGTTCAGATAAAAAAAATAGAGAATTTAATTCTCTATAAATTTGGTTCTTACCATTTTCAGCGAGAAATGCAAAATACGGCTAAAAATTAGCAAAACAGAAAATTCAATATTTCGGGCACACGCCATACCAAATTTTGGTCTAAAACTGTGATTCCCTATTATACTCCATCATTGGAACCTAACTACGTCAAAACATTTCGTGTTCCATTTTTTTCTTTAACAATTCCTAGATTTACTACTACTAGATTTACTTATCCTAAGTTATCTATTTACAAAATCTTAAGGTAAGATTTTCCCAAAACCATAAATAACATTGATTTGGGAAAATCACTTATGGTGATTTCTTTTCTCAAAAAAAATGTGACCTGTAAAGATGCAAAATTATTGCAGTTCTGCCCTCTTTTTTGACAGTTCCGTCCGACAGGTCAATTTACAATAGAACGCTTTCAGGTCAAAAAGCTATTATTAAAATTTAAATAAATTTTTACTACACTCCGTATGATTTCTAATTACCGTATGACCCGTTGGACAGTTTAATTTATGCTTTTAAATCGTTTGCCGCTGTGTCGTAGGAAATTTTTTTCTTATTTTCATCGTTTCTTACGCACATTTGAGGTTAAAGGAGTTGCACCGCCAAAATTTTCGGGGCAAGAAATGCGAGTTTTCAGGTCAATTTTAGCCACGGACTCAAACCCCTTTTTCTAGCAGGTCAAAAAAAAATTGAGAATAGAACAGCGGAACTGCTAGAACAAAAATTGAGGGCAGAAACGGGTCACATTTTTTGCAGAAAAGAAATCACCATTAATGTCAATATTTTCCCAAAACCATAAATTACATTTATTTGGGAAAATTCTTAGAACTAAAAGGTAAGAACTCACATTCAATTTTTTGTTCTTATCTTGGACCACACGCACTATTGTCGGACGGATAATCAACATGTGGTATCTATGGCTTACGAACTAAACTATACCTACCGAGAGAGCTCAACATGCAGATTTGACTTTGTTAAGGAGTTCTGATAACAATAGTGCGGCACATAGTTCAAGGCGTGCGAGCGTTTGTGTTCGTATAGGAGCAACTCTGGATTTTGCGCACAAAAGTCTGACCGTGATAGTTTTGTTTGCATTGGAGCTGCGCAAATAGAGGCATGCGCCGTAAGCCTTCAAGCTTGCGTCGTAAGCCTTCAAGCTTGCGTCGTAAGCCTTCAAGCTTGCGTCGTAAGCCTTCAAGCTTGCGTCACAGAATCCATGGATTTCAAACTCCGAATAGGAGTAGCGAGACGAGGTACACGTAATTTGTCGAGATGCTTCAACTGTGTTTGAAATTTGCGCCACTGGTTCTGAAGGTGAGATTCATCCCAAAGAAGAGACCAAAGATTCTGGAAAAATATGTTTCCACTGGTTGTTACTGGATTCATGAATCCAAGAGGATCGAACAAACTGGCAAGTTGTGACAAAATCGTTCGCTTTGTTGTGCGCGATTCCGGTGCTGTATGTAATCCTTTTGTATTAAAGATGAATTCGTCACCATGTGAATTCCATAAAAGACCAAGTGCCTTAAGGGGTCTGGCCACCTTGGCTGCTTGGAAAATGTTTTTTTTTTCTAAATTCATAGACTCTGAAGTTTAAATGACTTTTATTTAATTTTTTTACACAATTTAGACTATACTTTAAGGAATCTCTGACATTTTTTTTATTCGAAAATATTAACAAATGGCGGTGCTGTAAATATTTCCCCAGACGCCCTCCGCACGAAAGGGGGGATGTGCCGTCATCGATTGCTCTGTTCATATGCATCAGAAAAGAAAAAAGAAAAAATTGGCTTGTTCGTGGGTAGTGTAGCTGGAATGTAGAGTAGGGTTTTTAAGTTTCATTAGTTTTTTTTTTTATTGACGTTTTTCGACGTTTTTCTTAGGAAAAAATTAAATTTTTTTTTATTCGGCTCACCAAAATTTAAAAAAAAAATCGCTACGCTACATTCAAGCTGCACTTGCGGTCCTCTGGAGCAATCTGCTCTGCATATGGTGAAATTGCCATTGGATTCCTTTATATCAATTAAGACTGTGGCTAGCACAACGTTTCCGACATTTAAATTAGCGTATGATTGGTTGAGTGCAACGAGTACCGACGAATTTGATTAGGAGCAGCCCGGTAAGGACTCATGGCGTTCGATTTCAGGCTGCCGATTGTTGTTAGTGTTTTCAGACGTATTTGCACGTTTTTTGTTAGATGTAATAGAGTATGATGGGGTTTCGAACATTGTTTGCACTGACTGGACTTAGTGACTTAGTGTTTTCGCGAGTTGAAAACGTTCGGTGGGAAATTTCGACACGAATTGTTTGCACTTAAATGCAGAATGCATATCCGGCTTGCAAAGCTGACAATTTTGAACCGATTGGGTGACAGTGAAAGCTGATGTAAATTTAGAATGGTTCGTTCGCGATTGATTGTTTTCAGCCCTATTCTCACTACGGAATTGTTTTGGGTTGCCTGTTACCTCTGTGAACTTAGCACCCCACTTTAACCTAACTTTCATTAAATACTAGCTTTCTAAACCAACCAATCCTCCACACAAAGAGTAAAATAATTAGAACGACAACACTTTATAAATCGATGACCGGAGTATGATCGATTTTTAAAATTCGAAAAACCAAAGATGCTAACATATGCTATAAATACCGAAATTGATTGTACCTCCAAGAAATTTTAATTTTTCCATCAAAACATAACAATATAAATCAGCCAATATATAATTCACCATTAGAGAAAAAAAATTTGTCGAAAGACGATCCTTCGACAACACATTATAAATCGATAAGCGGAGTATTGGCGATTTCAAAATTCGAAAAACTAAAGATGCTAACATATTCTATAGGAACCGACATTGATTGTACCTCCATGAAATTTTTAGAAATATTAATTTTTCCATCAAAACATAACAATATAAATCAGCCAATAATTTACCCTCAGAGAAAAACAAATCCGAAAGACGATCCTTCGACAACACATTATAAATCGATAAGCGGAGTATTGGCGATTTCAAAATTCGAAAAACTAAAGATGCAAACATATGCTATAAGAACTGACATTGATTGTACCTCCAAGAAATTTTAAGAAATATTAATTTTTCCATCAAAACATAACAATATAAATCAGCCAATAATTCACCCACAGAGAAAAATAATTCGAAGGACGATCCTTCGACAACACATTATAAATCGATAAGCGGAGTATTGGCGATTTCAAAATTCGAAAAACTAAAGATGCTAACATATTCTAAAGGAACCGACATTGATTGTACCTCCAAGAAATTTTTAGAAATATTAATTTTTCCATCAAAACATAACAATATAACTCAGCCAATATATAATTCACCATTAGAGAAAAATAATTCGAAAGACGATCCTTCGACAACACATTATAAATCGATAAGCGAAGTATTGGCGATTTCAAAATTCGAAAAACTAAAGATACTAGCATATTCTATAGGAACCGACATTGATTGTACCGCCAAGAAATTTTTAGAAATATTAATTTTTCCATCAAAACATAACAATATAAATCAGCCAATATATAATTCACCATTAGAGAAAACTAATTCGAAAGACGATCCTTCGACAACACATTATAAATCGATAAGCGGAAAGTAGTAGGGATATGGGGGCTTTGGGACGGAAATGAAATCAATAACTATCGATTAGCTTATCGTATGTAGATTGCCTTCGCACTTGTGGTTAACGACCTTGATAATAGGGGACTCTTATCAAATTTGTAGTTAGTATGCAAACCGCAAGTGACTTGTGGTTGGTCAGATAACGTAATCAATTGTAGATAAGCACGTGTTGCTAATTAAGCAATGTGTATTAATCATATATGATGAAAAGAGTATCTCAATTGTTTTGAGTTTTTTGTGGTTAAGAAAATTGTGGTTTTTGTATTATAATGAAGTTGATAATAGAGACACATACTGAAGGTATTTTTTGATTCTTGTGATGCTGTAGCTGGACCGGAATTGACTTGTGGTTAGACTGATGACGTCATCAATTGTAGATTGTATATATATATAGACGTTGATAGTAAGGTTGATAAGAGTAGGTATTAGGAATTAAGCATAGCGTAGCACACATACACACACACACACACACATATATGGGAGCATAGATATAAAATTGTGGTTTTTAAGTATAATGACCTGGATAGTAAGGTTGATAAGAGCACGTGTGGCTAATTAAGCAATGTGGATTAATCATATATATTGAAATGAGTGTCAATTGTTTTGAGTTTTTTGTGGTTTTTGAATTATAATGATGTTGATAATGGATACCCATACTGAAGGTATTTTTAGATTCTTGTGGTACTGTAGTAAAGCTGATAAGAGTAAGAATTATTAATTAAGCAATGTGGAATGGTATAGTAGAAAAGTGCATTAATTGTTTTGAGTTTAGTGTTCATGACGTCACCTCAATTGTTTTGAATTTTTGTTCGTGACGTCATCAATTGGAGACTCCCCGTCACCTCAATTGTTTTGAATTTTTGATCATGACGTAATCAATTGGAGATTCCCTTCGCACTCACACACACACACATTCATAGATATAAATATTAATACACACATGCATAGATATAAAATTATGGTTTTTAAAGTATATCGCATGGAAGTATATGGAATGGCTGATAACAGGACATTCCGTAATGAAATTTGATTGTGTTAGAAGAGCACTTGTTACTAATTAAGCAATGTGGATAAATCATTTACAATATGATAAAAAAGATCTCCATGAAGTAGGTGTTGAACAAAAAATAAAGTTTTTAGTAAAGGGGAAGCTGTCCACCAGTGACGACCATTCACATTTATAAAGCTAAAATGAAGATTGAAAACTACTTAACGTTTTTAAATAAATATAATTGCATCTTGCTGGAAGAACATCGCGAAGAAATTCTCAAAGATATATTATTTTTAATGCCATATTATAAAATGGATGAAACAAATTCAAAATACGGAAGGCACATTATCAATTGTCCTTGGTGTAAAGACGACGCAAAAAATGTAACAACATCGAAAGACTTATAAAATTTTATTATAAATTAAGAAATGAAAGATGTAAAGATTTTTTATTTTAAAACGTTTGTCTTTATTAAAGAATAAAATATAATGTGTTACGATAAATCTGTTTTTTTAATCCATGAATTGTGTTGGGATTAAAATCCTAACCACTTAACATATAATTTATTTCCTGTTTGTTTTAAAACCTTTTCCACCAAGTATAAGTCTGGATGTTTCGTCTTAAGCAATTCGTTTTCATAAAATCCTCCCTGTATGGGATCACCTTTATAATCTTTAAGCAAATATGTTGTTGGACTTGTGTTGTTAACAGCTTGCACTTTGAATATTTCAGTTGTCCAGTTTGGAGTGCTGATGCGAACAAAATCACCTCTTCTAAATTTCGGTTTTGAGAATACTTTTAAATTATTATAAACGGTTTTTAACAAATGCTTTTCGTTTGAAGAATATACGTCGCAGGGCTTGATTTTGATTGTACTGTGTTTTTTATTGTTATACTTTTCTACCAAATTTTCTATTTTATCAATCCATTTATAGGACCCATTTAGACTAAACTCCTTCCACATTATTCCCTTTAGGGTTCGATTAAATCGCTCAACTATAGAAGCTTTTAGCGAACTGTATGTTGAATAATGATTGATTTTGTAGTTTTGCATTAATATTTGGAATGGTTTGTTATAAAATTCCTTTCCAAGATCGCTTTGTATATTTTTTGGGACTCGTGATGATTCAGAAAATATTCATTCCATTTCCCTAGTCACCTCATTTCCACGTTTAGTTTTTAATGGAATGGCCCAAGCAAACTTTGAAAATGAATCGATTACGGTAAGCAAATAGCGATATCCTTTATTATCGATAGAATATGCACCCATTTCCACTTGAATGAATCAGCATTCTTGTTATCCTCATCATCATCACCATCATCATCATCATCATCATCATCATTGTCATCATCATCATTATCATTATCATCATCATAAGCGTTGACTTGTAATCGGGGATCGATAGAAGATAGTTCCTTCTTCACTTCGTTTTTAATCTTTTTATTAAGTTCTTCGCCCGCCTTCTCTTTGATTTCTTTCAACGGTTCACTAATTGGTTTAAATGTTTCTTCCAACATTAGCTCTCGTTCAGTTTTTCTGGTTTTTAAAGCTTTATATTTTTTTCGTACTTCATTTGTTGATTTTATAATGTTTTCGAGTAGTTTTGAGTCCATAATAAGCTGAAACCTGTCTTCCAACATGCAACCAGCTTGCAACCAACTTGCCACCAACTTGCAACCAACTTTGTAACCTGCAACCAATTCGCAACCAACTTACAGCTGAGTTTTTCATCGATGAGTGGACACAGGCTGTGTGCTATTGTTTTATACTTTAATGAAAACATCGAACCCCCTTCTGTAGCGTCCCGCATTAATTAAGTTTTCACCGTCCAAATGTGATGACTAGATGCTGTTGGTAATATGGGATATTCGTATAGATCCCAACTCCTAAAGCTCATTTGTATTGGACGCCCTGCATTTACAATGTTGATAAAATTTAGTCGTTCAACATCGGATACGGTTATGTGTGGTATACGACATAACAACTTATGAATAGATAGATCATAATCTTTTGCAGTATTAACAGCATTATGATCGGTCCTAGATCGAATTAAAATCAAATCGTGTCGTGCGTTAACAACAACTCTCTTGTAATCTTCTGTGAAGCCAAGCAGCATTTTAAGCGGAATACAAAAGTTGAAAAACGAATCTGGAACTTTAAAGTATTTTTCCGGTGACCAGCCTGCATTTTGTAGTATTTCACTGTCATTTTTGGTTAGGGAAATATAATTTTTCAGCGTGGTTGTGACCGTTCAATTCGTATCGTATTTCTTCGAAAAGAAAAGATATACAATTATTATTGAGAACAGAGTTAGCAGCATCTAATTTTGTTTCATCTGTTGCAGTAATTGCGCCCTCAATGTATGTATTCTTTATAATATCTTCATTCAATACAGGCTTGCTAGTAATGTTGAGCAAATGTGTCATTTTATATTCTTAAGTTTAAATCCCAACGACTGTAAAAATAACTTGTTTGCTTCTGTTAAATGTGCTTTTCCGAGAACACTTGGCCTTTTCTTTGGTGTTGAATAAGTAGACGCTGATTGTATACTGCTCGAAATAAAACTGTCATCTTGGTTATACATATATCAACATTTTTATAATGATTTCAGATGAAGTCGAACGGTAATTGTTTCACCGCGGAAATTAATAAGTTGTATGTCTTGATCTATGATTTTTATCTCTAAGAACCTTACTTCACGAGTATTTAGCGGTAAATAGATGACACTTTTCGGAACTTCAATTATTTTATACCCTGGGCCAACGTCAGGTGCGAATTCGTGAAGAGTGTGTGCAAGATTGTTGTTGATATACGAGCCAGTGATTAGAGGTCTGTTCAAGATTTCTGCTATAGCTGCTATTTAGCTGCTTTTGTGTCTCGACTAACAATCATTCCGGTACATAGCCGAGACACAAAAGCAGCTAATAGCAGCTATAGCAGAAATCTTGAACAGACCTTAAGGCTCGTGTCCACTGTCAAGTAACTTGCGACATTTCTTGCTAGAGTAATTTGGTGCGATGTGTACACTATCTGTCAAATTGCAGCAATTTTACTCTAGCAAGTAGCTCTACAAAAATCTTGCAAGTAAAACTTGCTCTTCCGTATACACTTCATCGTCAAAGTTTCGTTGAACTATCAAAACGAAAAAGAAAAATACCACAACTCTGGATAAAGTTCCACATTGGAAATGAGCAAAAACGTATACTCGGAACTTCACTTGGATTTTCCGTTCATACTTCGCACGTAAACTATGGAACTACGACTTCTAAAACTAAACTTAACTTCACATCCAATGCAATTGTACTGACTTGCTCAAAAATTTCGGAACCGATCGGAACTTTCTTGCGAGATCTCAACTCTCGCAAGTTAGCGTGTACATTCACAACTTGCTTGAAAAGGCAAGCGTTTGCTGGCTAGAGCAAAAACTTGGGCAAATGCGCTCTCGGAACCGTGTACACAAACAGCAATAAATGTCATAGAGCAACTCTAACAAGTTTTGCTTGCTAGTGGACACGAGCCTTTAGGTTGCACTCTATGCGAATTGCGTTTACTTTTATAATGTTAACGGGTAGAGTTGAAGTGTGTGTTTTAGTAGGGTGTAGAACCACATCCATAAAGCCCAGTAGTTTACCAATCGTTCACTTCCGATTAAAGTTTACTATCTCACTACTTTTTATTTCTGTCCTAAGACTGTTGATTTTTGCTTTAATTTTAAACGCATATCTTTTTCCTTTTTTTCCAATTCTTTTTCTATGTAAAAAGCAATATCGTCAACTTCGTAAGATCCCACTGGTATCTTAATTTCTTCATTTGCAATATGAAAAAGGTTATTTTCGTTATCAACATTCGGAATTAAGTTATATGTTTGAAAGTCAACCAAACCGCAGACATGAGCGCCATCCAATTCTAATGGAGGAAAATATTCTGCGGTTAAAATAGAAGTGTTTCCATTTAAAGTCAAGGTTATCGACATGATAATTATAATATTGCATTAGTCAGACTAAACAAAAAGTTGTATATATTTCAATATTTATATTTATTTTTCATAGAATTTAACACAATCATACAGAAATCTTAAACATAAGTGTCCACATATCACTGAATCAAAGTCTTGATATTGATTATAATTGTATTGGATATTGGAATCAAGATACCTAATAACTTCCTTTGGCGGCTGTAAGTTTCCAAAACTATCAAAATATTCCACATAATTTTGATGTTTGTAGTACGCTACCCAATGTGTGCCGATGAAATATCCAAATTTATTACTCCACACTCTGTATACCAGGGATGCTGTGGAAGCTCATCACACATAAATACACAACGAAAGTGGGGAATGTTTTTAGAAAATTTCAATATATCGATCTCAGTTAGCGCTCTATTGGGTAGCTGTCTTAGAAGTTTTTTGGTCGAGTTAAGTAAAGCCCTAGTCCCTTTCTATATGGTTTCAGATAAAGTCCCTTTCCGAGCGCAACAGCTTCCATTTGCCTATTATGTCTCACACTTTCTGCCAGTTGTTCTCTTACATTTTTTGCGGTATTAACAGCTTTTGCGATCTGTGATGCACCGCCAGCTAAGGCCCCAAGTGCTGAAAGTCCAGCAAATATCGGTATGAGGGGTAAAAAACCACCAACTTTTGGAATTGGTATTATCCGTGGAGTTTCAACTAGAGATCCTTTTCTTCCAATAACATCTTTTGCAGTTTTCATCGCTAATTTGATGTTGCTCGATATGCTTTCAGGCCTTTTTTTCTTCAATTCAGTATTTATGTTTTTAAGCGTTAATTTAAATAAATTTTCGTTTGGTTTTCTCTGCTTTCGCTTTACTGCTGATTTCCTCTTAGCGCATCCCATTCCAAGTTTCACTTTTGCTTTCATAGCGTTTGTTATCAACCAAGCGTTCGTTCTCTCACCGAATTTGGCGTTGTTTGAAGTTGTCCTGTTCCACGCCTTTTCCGCTAGAATTTTATCCGCGATGTTTCTGTTAAAAGTATCCTTATGTTGGAAGTAGGCAATGTCGTGTTCTCTACACGCCTCATCAAGTGGATTCACACCACGATTACCTCTAGCTAAACGTTTTTGTAGTTTTGTACCGGGACCACAGAAATTATAGCCCGGTAAATGTACCTCGAATGGTAGATTACTGATGAGTGTATTTTTTAAACCTTCTCCAGTGGAATTTCGATGTTTAATAATCGATTCTCGACCATGTTCAATCATTTTATATTAAATAATATTACAACCTTTTACTTCAGACTTTTGATGTAAACAGATTGAAAACCCTATAAAACTAAGTATTTATGTGTGTTTGAATGATAGTACACAAAATGAAGTTAATTAAACAACATGCGAAACTAAGTATTGGAAATTTTGATTTTGAAGGTAGTCACCAAAGGGCGAGAGCAAAGCATAGCGTACTCTTACCAAATGATATCCGAGCGATAATTGTTGGTCCATCGAATTCTGGAAAAACCAATATAATGCTAAGCCTACTCTTACACCCAAATAGTTTGAAATTCGAAAATATAAATATATATATTCAAAGTCGTTGTATCAACCAAAATATGAATATCTAAAGCGTATTGTATCGCCCATCAAGGGACTCGGTTATTATACATTCACTGAAAACAACGCGGTCATAGATCCCAGCGATGCAAAAAAAAATTCAGTTTTCATATTTGATGACGTCGCTTGTGAGAAGCAGAATAACATGAGATCATACTTTTGTATGGGGCGACACAAAAGCATTGATAGTTTCTACTTGTGTCAAACGTATACACACATACCCAAGCACTTGATCAGAGACAATGCAAATTTTATAATATTGTTTAAACAGGATGATCAGAATTTAAAGCATATATACAGTGATCATGTGAATACAGACTTATCGTTTGATGAATTTAAAAAGATGGCTGCTGAATGTTGGAGGGAAAAATATGGATTTTTGGTTATTAGTAAAGAATGTTTAATTAATGCGGGACGCTACAGAAGGGGGTTCGATGTTTTCATTAAAGTATAAAACAATAGCACACAGCCTGTGTCCACTCATCGATGAAAAACTCAGCTGTAAGTTGGTTGCGAATTGGTTGCAGGTTACAAAGTTGGTTGCAAGTTGGTGGCAAGTTGGTTGCAAGTTATTTGTAAGTTGGTTGCAAGTTGGTTACAAGTTGGTTACAAGTTGGTTGCGAATTGGTTGCAGGTTACAAAGTTGTTTGCAAGTTGGTGACAAGTTGGTTGCAAGTTAGTTGCAAGTTGGTTGCAAGTTTGTTGCCAATTGGTTGCAGGTTACAAAGTTGGTGACAAGTTGATTGCAAGTTGGTTTCAAGTTGGTTACAAGTTGGTAGCAAGTTGGTTGCATCATATTTTATAATACCGTACAGAAGACAGGTTTCAACTTGTTATGGGCTCAAAACAACTCGAAAACATCAGCAAGCCGACCATTCCAATCACAATATCGAAATATTGTCAATTATTGAAGAACTGAGAGAGGTCAACTTAGTTCCTTAAATAATTTTTATTAAAAAGAAATTGATTATTACGATCATGAGTGTTGATAAGTTTGGACGCTTTGTAAGCAGACGTGAAAGACCTAGGGACCTTGGGAGATCCCCTACAGTTGCAAGATGCTGTAACAAAAGCCTACGTTGATAAAGAGATTGAAAAATTAAGAAAAGAAATGGAAAACGTCGTTCAAAAGGCAAGCGATAATATTTCTCAAAACACAAAATCTATTGATGTGGTAGAATCAAAAGTTAATAAATGGTCGAGTGAAGATGAGGAATCCTTAGTTATTGATCAGGATAGAGATGAAGATGATGTCGATGATTTGATGGTCACTCCACCACCCAAAGTTATTTTAAAAGAGAAAACCAAGAACTGACGCTGAGTAAGCGAGATTTGGTTGAAGAGTTACATAAGACAGCAAGAAAAAATTTTAAACGAAGACGAGTTATAATCAGAGGTCTCGACGACTTGTGGCAAATTGATTTAGTGGAAATGGGTGCATATTCTATCGATAATAAAGGATATCGCTATTTGCTTACCGTAATCGATTCATTTTCAAAGTTTGCTTGGGCCATTCCATTAAAAACTAAACGTGGAAATGAGGTGACTGGGGAAATGAAATGAATATTTTCTGAATCATCACGAGTCCCAAAAAATATACAAAGCGATCTTGGAAAGGAATTTTATAACAAACCATTCCAAATATTAATGCAAAACTACAAAATCAATCATTATTCAACATACAGTTCGCTAAAAGCTTCTATAGTTGAGCGATTTAATCGAACCCTAAAGGGAATAATGTGGAAGGAGTTTAGTCTAAATGGGTCCTATAAATGGATTGATAAAATAGAAAATTTGGTAGAAAAGTATAACAATAAAAAACACAGAACAATCAAAATCAAGCCCTGCGACGTATATTCTTCAAACGAAAAGCATTTGTTAAAAACCGTTTATAATAATTTAAAAGTATTCTCAAAACCGAAATTTAGAAGAGGTGATTTTGTTCGCATCAGCAAATACAAACATGTCTTTGAGAAAGGGTATACTCCAAACTGGACAACTGAAATATTCAAAGTGCAAGCTGTTAACAACACAAGTCCAACAACATATTTGCTTAAAGATTATAAAGGTGATCCCATACAGGGAGGATTTTATGAAAACGAATTGCTTAAGACGAAACATCCAGACTTATACTTGGTGGAAAAGGTTTTAAAACAAACAGGAAATAAATTATATGTTAAGTGGTTAGGATTTTAATCCCAACACAATTCATGGATTAAAAAAACAGATTTATCGTAACACATTATATTTTATTCTTTAATAAAGACAAACGTTTTAAAATAAAAAATCTTTACATCTTTCATTTCTTAATTTATAATAAAATTTTATAAGTCTTTCGATGTTGTTACATTTTTTAAAAAACACTGTGACAAGCGCATGTATCCGGACCAGATGTTGCGTCGTCTTTACACCAAGGACAATTGATAAAGTGCCTTCCGTATTTTGAATTTGTTTCATCCATTTTATAATATGGCATTAAAAATAATATATCTTTGAGAATTTCTTCGCGATGTTCTTCCAGCAAGATGCAATTATATTTATTTAAAAACGTTAAGTAGTTTTCAATCTTCATTTTAGCTTTATAAATGTGAATGGTCGTCACTGGTGGACAGCTTCCCCTTTACTAAAAACTTTATTTTTTGTTCAACACCTACTTCATGGAGATCTTTTTTATCATATTGTAAATGATTTATCCACATTGCTTAATTAGTAACAAGTGCTCTTCTAACACAATCAAATTTCATTACGGAATGTCTTGTTATCAGCCATTCCATATACTTCCATGCGATATACTTTAAAAACCATAATTTTATATCTATGCATATGTGTATTAATATTTATATCTATGAATGTGTGTGTGTGTGAGTACGAAGGGAATCTCCAATTGATTACGTCATGATCAAAAATTCAAAACAATTGAGGTGACGGGGAGTCTCCAATTGATGACGTCACGAACAAAAATTCAAAACAATTGAGGTGACGTCATGAACACTAAACTCAAAACAATTAATGCACTTTTCTACTATACCATTCCACATTGCTTAATTAATAATTCTTACTCTTATCAGCTTTACTACAGTACCACAAGAATCTAAAAATACCTTCAGTATGGGTATCCATTATCAACATCATTATAATTCAAAAACCACAAAAAATTCAAAACAATTGACACTCATTTCAATATATATGATTAATCCACATTGCTTAATTAGCCACACGTGCTCTTATCAACCTTACTATCCAGGTCATACTTAAAAACCATAATTTTATATCTATGCTCACTAATATGTGTGTGTGTATGTGTGCTACGCTATGCTTAATTCCTAATACCGACTCTTATCAACCTTACTATCAACGTCTATATATATATATATATATATATATATATATGTGTGTGTGTGTGTGGGTGTGAGAGCACAGAGCTCATCTATAATTGATGACGTCATCACTTCCGGTCCAGCTACAGCATCACAAGAATCTAAAAATACCTTCATCTACAGTGGCGTGAAGTGAAATGTTTCCACCCAAAAAATTATCTTGAAATCTGCGAAATTATTTAAAAAAATTTGATCGGTTGATAAAATACGTTCTTTACAATATTAAATAATAATATTAACTATATAAAATATATAGTTTGAGTTTTGAGTGTTTTGAAATCGCGTGAATTGTTCACTTTCTACTCAAATTTTATCGAAATCGTGTAACATGAAATACTGCAAATAACTTCTCAATATTTAATTTTTCTGAATATCTTTTTTATTTTTCATAGGATATTTAGTATAATAATGTAAAATAAGTCGATTTCAATATTTTGTGGTGCTTCCTTTACTTTTGATGACCGCCTTTATCCTTCTAGGCATAGTCTTCACCAGATCCTGGAGTGTTTCAACGGTTATCTCCTCATACCAAACTTTTTCGAGCAATTTCAAGAGCTCTTTCTTTGAAGTCGGTTTTGCTTTTGATATTCTGACCTTCATAATGGACCATAGATTCTCGATGGGGTTGAGATCGGGGCTATTACCGGGCCATTCGAGCGTTGAAAGTGCAGCTTCGGAAATAAAATCCTTAATCTACGAAGGAAGGAGATAAAAAAATTATATCTTTTCGTATGAAACCAATTCAGAACATTGCCAGTATTAGTAAAAAATATAAACTTACCAATTTGGCGCGATGGCATGGTGCAGAATCATCTTAAAATATGCACTCATCGGTGAACGATAAATGATTTTCAATCGAAGGAAATAAATGGTTGACCAAAATACTTTTATAGGCTACAGCGTTCACTGTGCCTTGAAGAAAGGCCAGCTCCCCCACTCCGTAAAAGAAAAAGCATGCCCACACCATATTTCCAGCCGGATGCTTTACTGTTGGTCTAATGCACTCATCGCTGTATCGCTCTCCAGGTCTTCGTCTTACGTACTGCAATCCGTCTGATCCGAACAAGTTGAATTTGCTCTCGTCAGAGAAAATAACACTTCTCCAAATCATTTCTGTCCAGTTTTCGTATTTTTTGACCCATTGCAGTCTACTTTTCCGCATTTTCGCTGTTAAAAATGGTTTTTTTGCGGGCCTTGCCGCCTTCAAACCAGCCTCCCTCAGGCGATTTCGGACAGTATGAACACCGATGACATTTCCTCCGGCTCTCACATGTTCTCCTCGAATATCCACTGCAGTTTTAAAGCGATCGCGAAGACTGGTGCGCTTTATAGCCCGATCTTCTGCGGCAGTCGTAATTTTTTTCCTTCCACTACCTTCCTTCCGCTTCAAACAGCCAGTTTTCTTGAAATTCGAAAGAAATCTACCTACAGCGGTGTGACTGAATCCTACCTTAGCTGCTATCTCACGAGTGCTTAAATTATCCTCGGAGAATGCGATTATTCGGGATTTCACTGATTCATCCATTTTGCCTTTTTTAACCATTTTTCTGTTTTCTAATTATTGTCGACCGATAGCTTTAACGTCCAAATTTTAACTGACCTAATTTTAGGGATAAGACTTGCCTTTATACAAAAAAAATAAATATTCACCACTTTTCGCAAAATTTCCTAGAAAGGAGCACTTAAAAACGATTTTTTTTGCCTGGAAACATTTCATTTCTCGCCCCTGTATGTGTGTATTAATGCAAACGGAATCTACAATTGATGACGTCATCAGTCTAACCACAAGTCAATTCCGGTCCAGCTACAGCATCACAAGAATCAAAAAATACCTTCAGTATGT
Source organism: Beris chalybata (assembly GCA_949128065.1). Lineage (NCBI taxonomy): Eukaryota > Metazoa > Arthropoda > Insecta > Diptera > Stratiomyidae > Beris > Beris chalybata. The sequence goes on along the minus strand of OX421897.1, from coordinate 69,823,068 downwards.
GTCTCCATTATCAACTTCATTATAATACAAAAACAACAATTTTCTTAACCACAAAAAACTCAAAACAATTGAGATACTCTTTTCATCATATATGATTAATACACATTGCTTAATTAGCAACACGTGTTTATCTACAATTGATTACGTGCGGTTTGCATACTAACTACAAATTTGATAAGAGTCCCCTATTATCAAGGTCGTTAACCACAAGTGCGAAGGCAATCTACATACGATAAGCTAATCGATAATTATTGATTTCATTTCCGTCCCAAAACCCCCATATCCCTACTACTGCGGAGTATTGGCGATTTCAAAATTCGAAAAACTAAAAATGCAAACATATTCTTTAGGAACTGACATTGATTGTACCTCCAAGAAATTTTAAGAAATACTAATTTTTCCATCAAAACATAACAATATAAATCAGCCAATAATTCACCCACAGAGAAAAATAATTCGAAAGACGATCCTTCGACAACACATTATAAATCGATAAGCGGAGTATTGGCGATTTCAAAATTCGAAAAACTAAAGATGCTAACATATTCTATAGGAACCGACATTGATTGTACCTCCAAGAAATTTTTAGAAATATTAATTTTTCCATCAAAACATAACAATATAAATCAGCCAATAATTCACCCTCAGAGAAAAATAATTCGAAAGGCGGTCCTCAGACAACACTTTGTAAATCGATAAGCGGAGTCTTGGCAATTTCAAAATTCGAAAAACTAAAGATGCTAACATATTCTATATAAACCGACATTGATTAAACCTCCAAGAAATTTTAAGAAATATTACTTTTTCCATCAAAACATAACAATATAAATCAGCCAATAATTCACTCACAGAGAAAAATAATTCGAAAGACGATCCTTCGACAACACATTATAAATCGATAAGCGTAGTATTGGCGATTTCAAAATTCGAAAAACTTAAGATGCTATCATATTCTATAGGAACCGACATTGATTAAACCTTCAAGAAATTTTAAGTAATATTACTTTTTCCATCAAAACATAACAATATATGTAAATCAGCTAATAATTCTCCCACAAAGAAAAATAATTCGAAAGACGATCCTTCGACAACACATCATAAATCGATAAGCGGAGTATTGGCGATTTCAAAATTCGAAAAACTAAAGATGCAAACATATTCTACAGGAACCGACATTGATTGTCCCTCCAAGAAATTTTTAGAAATATTAATTTTTCCATCAAAGCATAACAATATAAATCAGCCAATAATTCACCATCAGAGAAAAATAATTCGAAAGACGGTCCTTCGATAACACATTATAAATCGATAAGCGGAGTATCGCCGATTTCAAAATTCGAAACTAATGATGCTAACATATTCTATAGGAACCGACATTGATTAAACCTCCAAGAAATTTTAAAAAATTTAAATTTTTCCGTCAAAACATAACAATATCAATCAGCCAATAATTCACCCACAGAGAAAAATAATTCGAAAGACGATCCTTCGACAACACATTATAAATCGATAAGCGGGGTATGGGCGATTTCAAAATTTGAAAAACTTAAGATGCTAACATATTCTATAGGAACCGACATTGATTGTACCTCCAAGAAATTTTTAGAAATATTAATTTTTCCATCAAAACATAGCAATATAAATCAGCCAAAAATTCAGGTAGTACGGACTTCGATGAAAATTTTCATTCCCATACCAAATGCATGTAAAAAAAACTAATGAAAATTTTCATTGCTTGATTTTTGCGTTGGATTTCTGTTTGCAGTACGGAGTTCGAATGAAAATTTTCATTCGTCTTGACAGGTCTGGTGTTCATCACCAGATGGCGCTGAAAGAATGGAGACCATATTTTTTCGTCCAATTACCTAAATGTGCTGTTATTTAATTTTTCATTGCCGGGATGAAAATTTTGACAACTTATGTTAATCATTTGAATTTATATAGTTTCTTTATTCAAACCGACTAAAGAGTGCGTTTTGTTGGAAGAGGGTATTTTTGAAGTCGGAACTGAATATTTTGAGCTGTGCTTTTATTTAAAATTTCTCTTGTGATTTCAATTTAATTTTTATGTTAAAAAAGGGCCCATTTATTAATGTCCATTGTACTACATTTTCAAAAAACTGTCACTGACAATTGTAAAAGTCAAACAGAAGATCAGCTGTTTACTTCTCCACATTATTCTACACAACGATTTTACTTTATTAGTAATAATACAGTATTGTTATTGATTTAAAAAAAAAAAAAATTTGCTGCCCTCAAAATTTTTTTGTCCACGTTTCATGACTAGTAGACACGAAAAAAGCAATAAAAATTTTCACTCCGTCTGTCCGCCGTACGTCGACCGCCAAAATCCTTTGAAGGCTCGTAGCTTTCAAACCAGTGGAGCTATTAAATTAAAATTTTTTCTAGGAATAGACTGGTTAGACCCCTTGAATGGACATTATTTTCAGGGGTGGGGGTGTGAGGGGGAAGGTGGGGGAAGCGTTTTAGACGAAAAATTTAGGTTTCTAGATCTTAACAACCACTCATGTTAGGAGACTGAAACTTGAAATTTTTATAAAGCTTTGATAGTGGACTTATTTGCAAAAAAATTGATGATATGGGTGAAGGAGTGTGGGATTGGAGCGGGAAGCAATGCGTCCGAAACGCAAAAAAGTCGTGATCGACACATTCTAAAATCCATATCTCCTAAACCGTTAATAGCAAGCAATTAAAACTTAGCAAATATCTGTAGTTATACTAGGAGAGTAGATCGAAAACAAAATTTTTGGGAGGGGGTAGTGACGTACGGGGGTGGGGGTTGAAATACTTGACATTACGATATCTCCCAACCCAGTGGCACCAGAAAAACAAAATTCGGTTTGGATATAAAGCTTGATAAATAAAGATTGTTAAAAGTAAAATCTTAGAAGGGGGCGGGGGAGTACGTAAGTGGAGGGGATAAGAATTTTTCAAAAATAGCACGTTTTATATCTCAATAACAGTGTAAGATGGATGCTTCAAATTTTTACCAGAAGTAGGCCTAATAGAACCCTAGTAGGGAAAAAAGTTTTGGGGGTATGGGTGTAGAGGGTGTGGGTGGGGAAGGGTGAGAAAGAAAAAGTTCCGATGCTTATATCTTAAGAATCGATAGTGATAGGAAGCTAAAACTTGGTATGTAGATAGAGCTATAGAAGTGGCATGGTGGAAAAATAGATTTTTTTTTAGGGGTAGTATGGTACGGTGGTAGGGGGTGTTTTTCCTAACTTTAGAACGGTTTATGCTAAGAAGTTGAAGTTCGGTACGTATATGGTATGTAAATTAACTAGAAAAGTAATTCTGATAAAAAAATTTCGAATATTCATTGGCGTTCAGAAGGGGGGGAGGGCAAAAAAAAATATCAGTTAATATAAAATGCATATATTTTCACGATTTTCGTCATATATACTAGGTCTTTCGAAATATTGAATTCATTTTTATTCTACGGATTCTTCATATGAATACCTAGAATGTGTTTTAAAGATTTTTTGAAATTCGACCCCTAAGAGGGTGTAAACTGGTTGTATACTTTTTCATGAATTCCACCATGTTTCTCAGGTCTGATCAGATATCGAATATCTTTTCACTTCCCCAGGCTTGTTTAATAATCAACTATTTTTAATTTTTGTTTTTTTTCAACCTCTAGACCGCATCCCGGAATATGACCTAATTATTTAATTCATATGTTACACCCTTTTCTAACCGCTTCCCAAACTTTTTGCTAGGTTTCCAGTCACATACTAACATACACCGCATCCCCGAATTGAACGCGTTCTGAACTTCTGCCGGAAAAATAATAAAGTTGCGCCCAGACTGTTGGCAGATTTTTTTCATTGTGGAGATGGGAGAGATATATAGTAAATTTGCGAATGAAAATTTTCATCGAGGTCCGTACTAGGCTACCACAAACAGAAACCCAACTCAAAAATCAAGCAATGAAAATTTTCATCCGTTTTTTACATGCATTTGGTATGGGAATGGAAATTTTCATCGCGGTCCGTACTAGGCTTTAAAAGACTGATTGCGCTGCCATTACATGTTGCACTGGGAGTAAATCCTTCAATTGTCTTGGCATCCTTAACAATTAGCAAATGTATTTATCCGTGCCACAACGCGAAACTGCTCCCAAAAGGGTAGCCAATCTTCAAAATCACCTGAAAACTTTTTTAATGTGAGTTTTGGCAATTTTACGGCCTTATTGGCTTCAATGCGAACTTCGCCGGGACCACTTTGCATTCGGTATTTACGAATTATGCGCTGATTGAGACGAGCGATGGTGGCATTCGCCTTGTCATCATAATCCGCTATGCCTTCATACTCTCGGATCATTTCATCCCATATAATGGATGAAAGCAATTCGGTATTTGCCTTGCACAAATTTCCGCTTGCATTTTTTATTCGCTCAAGAAAGACGGAGAGCTCTTTCTCAGTAGCGTCGAGATTGTTGCTATTTGCCTCAATTGATTGGGACTCGGGTAGCAACAAATACTTTTCTGCGGAGTTACATAATTTGGTGACCTGACCGCGATAAACCGTTCGCAACGAAATACTCATGTTAGAAATGATTTATACAGTACCTTTGTTTTAAATATCCAATACTCCGATACGTAGCATCCCACACAATACCAAATTTAAGTTCAGTTTCTATAGTTTTATGCTCATCACGATGAGTCCAAAGTCCAATAACCACCACACAACACAATAACTGGCGAATTGTCGATAATGTACACACAATATGATTAGAAAACGAAGAAATTTCAAACTCTCTATGATTTCGAGCTGATACACTGATAATCTAAAGCAACTTCCCGGGTTTCGGCACCAAAATGTTGACTACATTAAGCCTTTTTACCGTAGTTTTAAAAAGCGATACGAGAGAATAAAAAATCTGCCAACTGGCGCAACTTTTTTATTTTTTCCGGCAGAAGTTCGGAACGACTGAAAACATAACAAAAAGTTCGGGAAGTGGTTAGAATAGGGCGTAACATATGAATAACATTATTGTGTCATATTCTTGGATGCAGTCTAGGGGTTGAAAAAGGAGAAAAACTTGTTAATAGGTGTTTATTAAACAAGCCCGTGGAAGTTAAAAGATATTTGATATCTGATCAGACCTGAGAGATATGAAAGAATTCATGAACAAGTATATAATAACTTTACACCCCTTAGGGGTCAATTTCCAAAAAATCTTGAAAACTCTTTTTAGGTATTCATATGGAGAATCCATAGAATAAAAATGAATTTAAAATGTTGGAAGACCTAGTAGATATGACGTAAATGATTTACATATACACACCAAGTTTCAACTTTCTACCATAATAGTTAGGAAAAACACCCCCCACCCCCGTACCATACTACCCTAAAAAAAATATATTTTTCCAACATGCTACTATAATTTTACCTAAATACCAAGCTTAAGGCTTATTTCGTTTCAGGTTCTTAAGATATAAGCATCGGAACTTTGCTTTTCACTCTCCGCCACCCTCACTCTACACACCCTCATCCCCAATTTTTTTATTAGGGTTTAATTAGCGCTACTTCTGGTAAAAAAATTTAATCATCTATCTTACACTGTTCTTGGGATATAAAATGGTGCTTTTTTTTGAAAAATTCGTTTCCCCTCCACTTCTATGCTCCACCTCCCACTTAAAAATGTTACTTTGATCAGTTTTTATTTGTCGATCTTTATACCCAAACCAAATTTTATTTGTCTAGAGTAGTTGGTTCATGAGATATCGTAATCTAAAGTTTTTCACCCCCACCCCCATACGCAACTGCCCCCACCCAAAATTTTTTTTTCAATCTGCTCTCCTAGTAACAAATATTTCTTAATTTTGAATAGTGTGCCATTAACGGTTTAGGAGATATGGATTTTAGAATGTGTCTGTCTCGCCTTTTTTGGGTTTCGGGAGCATTATATTTCCCCCCACTCCCAAATCCCTTGATCAATATTGACAATTTTTATGCAAATGGGTCTACTATCAAAGCTCTATAGAAATTCCAAGTTTCAGCTTCCTACCATAAGCGGTTACTGAGGTCTAAAAACCAAAATTTTCCGTCTAAAACGCTTACCCCTCACACCCTGTTACGAAGTTGGTTTTCGGCTCCATAGGCTCCTCCAATTCGCCTCAGAATTTGATGGGCCCCCTTGGACCTGGACAGCATGATCTGCCGACTGCTCAGGAGCCGGATGGGGGGGGGGGGGTTCGAAAAAAATCTGTCTAAGAGGGCAACATCCTAGTCGATGCTGTCAATAAAACTTTAATAATGGAAAAAAATAGGGAAGAAATTCAGGAGAACAAAGAGGACACAACCGCACCAATACCGTCTCGACTCAAGTATAACTTCGGAACTGCGACGCGTGAAAGAGAAAGAGAATGAAAAGTTCGTAAGACTCAAGGCCATCCTTGTCCGATGGAGCCCCAGGGCCCCTTTCATAGGAGAACTACTCCATTATGCCACAAAAAAAAATGTCGGAACGAAAATGAAAGGAATACGCACTACGTCGTTAGCTTCGCTTCTCCACTCGGCAGGAACCTGTACAAAAAACACTACTTGGAATCTAAAAGAAAAATCGATTGAGCATGCAAAAGTGAAAGAGAAAAAAAAAGTTCATATGTAATCCAATCGTAAATGTGAGATTTAATAATTCAAACAAAAAAATGTTTAATATAAAGAAACAAAAGGTTTTTTTTTATTGAAATTTCAATTAGTAAAGCTGTGTTGGTCGATCTGCTGGCGCTGTTCGTTGGGGCCCTTTTCATCCATCATTACGAAGCGGCGTTTACATGCATGTGAAAAAAAAATTTACCTGCAGGATTTTTGCTTCTGATTCGAGTGGACAACACAATTGTCTTTTCGGTTTTTGTACTTTAACTAGTAAACTTAATAAGTGTCCCACTGAGTCCAACTGAGAGTTCGGCGTTAGGTATCCCCCACACAAACTTTTTTATAGGGATTTCTTTTACACTTTAGTCACTTTGATTATCGTAATTCACGTCTATGGTTTTTCCACAACTTAAAACCACCACTCAAACTTCGGTTGGGTTTTTTTTCCCAGTTCTAGAGGGAATTATGTTCAAGTACACTTTTTAAACTGATATTGGGGGTTTTTTTCTCCCCGTCCGTCCACTTCAACCGAAACACAAAGAAGCCCCCTATCCAAATGTTCAACTCACGATCGCCGGAAAAAAACGGTTCCTGTGACGAATTTTACATTGCGTTTACGCGGGAAGCGATGTTCTTTTAATTTTTCCCTCGTACATATAGATGCCGCTAGTGGTTTAGTCTGGATCCGAATCTTATTTTCGACCGAATGGATTTAACTGACGACGATTTTTATTATTGTTGTAATTACTGTTGTTGTTATTATTGTTGTTGTTACATGTATAGAGAAATAGGATAACATGCCTTGTGGAGCATCGCGTCAGAAAGGTTGGAGGAGATATCACTAAAGAAGTGATCGCGGTGTGACACCACAACACACTTTGGGTTTGAGACCACTACATGCCGAATAGAACAACAGAAAAGAATTTAAGTTTAAGGAAAAATACCGCGGCCGATGCTGCATTCGTAACAATCGTGGGGACAACCCAGACCCAGGAGAACCGTCTCATAATCCAAGCCGGGCTTCGTACCAAAACCCCACTCAAAAGTATAACTATGTATTTCATGATTAGGACTTAATATCCTTACTGTGGAATATGCCAATGATGTTTCCGGCCTTATCCTCAAGTTGATAGGAGACATTTCTATCTTTCCCCTTACCTTAGCCTCAATAAATTTCGGAGCAAACTTGGCAGCAAAACGGTTGACGGCACTACTTTGTACAAAATTCCGCACATATACGGTTTGCCCTGGCACAAAGGATTTGGATGTGCTACGCAAGTTGTATGTATGCGCACTCTTTTTGGAAGCTAATTCCAGGTTTTGACATATTTTATCCTGTAGCATTCGGATACGTTCGATATGAGGCGTTATGGATATATCTCCTTCTCCTAATGAATTTAAGGCCTGGAGGAGCTCATAATCTGATCCATGACGTATTGCGTGATAGCCAAACATCAGGAAGTGCGGTGAGTAGCCAGTCGAAGCGTGTACCACATTTCGAAGTGCAGACGATGTCTCGCTGAGAGGCTCATCCCAATTCCGATGATCAGTACCCACATATGAGCGTATAGCCGATAAGATAGATCGGTTGACCCTTTCAGAAGCATTAGCCTGTGGTGCATAAAAGGGGAAAAAGATGTGCTTTACACCAAAGTTCTCCAAAAATATCTGAAATGCCCTGGCAGTGAACTGTCCGCCATTATCGGAGTGGATGCATTCAGGGACACCGTAAGTTAAGAAAACTTCATTTCCCAAAAATTTTATAACACGGTCTGAAGTGGCACTTGGCATTGATTTCAACCACACAAATTTCGTGAACTTGTCCAGAACAACAAAGATGTACTTATTTCCGGCAATTGACCGGGGGTAGGGACCTAAAAAATCAATGTACAAGCGTTGCATGGGACGAACGACTTCAACTCTTTCACCCATTGGGGGACGCATGGTTTGGTTCGCGGGTTTGCTTTGTTTACAGACTACACAGGATGCAACATACTTAGCAACGTCCTGTCGTAGCTTCGGCCAATAATAATACCTCTGTAGAAGTTCTGCCGTCTTTTGTACTTCGCAATGGGATGAAATTGGGTCATCATGCGCCTTTGAAATCAGTTCTTCAGCTGCTGGATACGGGACCCACAGTTTACGCTTTGGGATGTCAGTGTTTGCCTCAATTTTGGTATTAGTGCAGATATAGATTTTACCATCAAGAACGCTAAGATTCGAGTATCGGTCTGGAGATTCGGATATCTGAGAGATCAATTCCAAGTACGACGCATCATCAAAAAATGTCATTGGCATGGCTTCGTCGACATAGAGCGGGAAATCTTCCTCCAACTCTAATTCGCTACAGAACACTCGCGATAGTGCATCAGGAACGACATTCAGCGTGCCTTTCCTATGCTCAATTTGAAACTTGAACCCCTGCAGTTTCAGACTCCATCGCGCTAAACGCCCAGACAAATCCTGTTGCTGCATGAGCCACTTTAAACTTGCAAGATCCGTAATTATTGTGAACTCAAGTCCTTCGACGTAAGCCCGAAACCTCTTTATACTCTGGACTGCAGCCAGACACTCCAACTCCGTCACACTGTAATTACGTTGTGCCGCATTGAGTTTCGCAGACATGAAGGCTACCGGATGTTCTTCACCTAAATCCGTCTTTTGGAATAGAACACTTCCGATGTCTGCAGCACTCGCGTCGCATTGTATGAAGAATGGTCTCGAAAAATCCGGATTTATCAAAACCGGCGCTGTTGTTAGGAGTTTCTTGGTTTCTTCGAAAGCCTGATTTGCAGAATCATTCCACATGAATGTTTTCTTCCCCTTGAGTAGGTCAGTTAGCGGAGAAGTCACTGAGGCAAAGTTTGGTATGAATCTCCTATACCAGCCCGCCATACCCATGAATCTACGCACTTCACGTGTGCTTTTGGGAATCGGGTATGCTGTAATACCAGAGATCTTTTCCGCGTCCGTCTTAAGTATGCCATCACTAACAACATATCCTAAGTATTTGATTTCCTTCATAAGGAATTTGCTTTTCTCTACATTTATCGTAAGGTTGGCAGTTCGCAGGAGCTGGGAAACATGGTGCAGAAGGTCAAAGTGTTCTTCCAAAGTACTGGAGGTGATAAGCAAATCATCCAGATATACAAATACCTTATCATGTAATTGGTAGGGAATGACTTTGTGCATCAGCTGACACATTGTTTGTGGCGTGTTGCACAGACCAAAAGGCATGACCGTAAATTGATAGAGCGGTCGCCCAGGTACGGTAAACGCCGTTTTATCACGCGAAGATATATCCAACGGTATTTGTCAAAAAGCATCCTTTAAGTCTAGACTCGAAATGAACTTAGTAGCTTGTAACCGAGAGAGAAGACCGTCAATTAATGGTAGGGGGTAAGCGTCCTTACACGTCACTTCATTTATCCGCCGAGCATCCAAACACAGTCTAACTTTCCCATTTGCCTTACTCTTCAGCGTCACCGGGGAACACCAAGCGCTTGAACTCTCTTCGATTACGCCTAGTTCTAGCATCCGGTCCAGTTCGTCGTAAAATTGCTTTTGAACGACCGGAGACACGGAATAATGACGCTGCTTAACCGGTGCTGCGGTGCCCACATCAATTACGTGTGAAACTAAAGAGGTTTTCCCTAAATGATGGAAACGAATCTGCAACCTCTCTTAGTTTTAGTCTGTCTTCTTCACTCAAAATATGTTGTAAGGAATTCGTAGGGGGTGGTTGGCACACTATTTCTTCAACCTGCGTTGGAGCCAGCCCAAAAAGGTCCCAGAAATCTATGCCTAAGTATAGAGGGTTTTTCAGTGCTGGAGCGACTAGAAATCGCATCATTCGACTCTTTCCTGCGAATGAAACCAAAACGCGAACATAGCCCAACACTTCGCACTTTTGACCGCATGCCGTAGATAGATGTGAATGCAGAGAATGAACGGGTAGTGAGAGATCTGTGATGAGTTTAGACCCCTCAGCCCCGAGTACGCTTGAACTAGCACCACTATCAAGTAACCCCTGAAAACGATGGCCCTTTATAAATATTTCAGCATACGGACGGTTGTCGCCATTTATTTGAAAAATTGATGACACATCGGCTTGTTTTAAATGTCGTCGAATTTGCCAGTAACGGATGGAACGTGTTAAGCGGAAGCGTTTACGAATGGGTGGACTATTCTGACATATCTGAGGTCTAGATTTGGTTGAAATTGAGAGCTGATCTATATTGTGGGTTTGGGTGGCAGATCCATATTGGTAGCCAGATTCTGAATGGGACTCTCCGTAGGTTGAATGCGACTCGTCCCAGGTTGGTTCGCACTCCTCTGACCGTTTCCCGCCTTACGTTTGCATATCGTGCAGTTTGGTTTCACCACGTTTGGTGTACCGCAACCGAAGCAAAACGTATGTGTGATTTCCTTTGCACAATCGGAAAAGACGTGCCCAATGTCCTTACAATTCCAACAGATAGCCATCCCTCTCCCCGAACTGGATTTCTGTTGTGCTACACCTTTAGAATATTGTGCTGTGCCTACGTGAGCATCAACTTGGATTTCGCTAACATGTTTTTGACCAGAACAATTTGAATCACCATCATACCCAATCCTCTTCCAAGTATCCTCAATAGTAACGCATCTTCTCTTCAACTGCATTACTGTTTCAAAATCGATCCCAGCTAAATGTACCTGTAATCCCGGACGCATGTTGCGCCAAAGAATTTGTTGCAGCTGCTGATCTGATAGCGGTGAACACAGCTGAAGAGCAAGGCTATCAATTGCATCCGCGAAATCCCGGAATGGTTCCTTAGGTTTTTGATATCGACTATCTATCAGCCTACGGACATCTAAATCGGTGTTTTGTGTATCAAAGCGTTCCCGTAGAGAATGACAAAATTCCGACCATACAATATCAGGTGTCATTTCCCGCAGAGTCCAATACCACTCAGCGGCTGAACCTCTCAATAACACAAAAATTTCCGAAATTAACTCCAATTCGTAAATCCCATTTGCTCTGCCCAAAGTTTCAACTCTGAAAAGAAACCTGTTGACATTCATGCTCGTGCTCGATCCATCAAAGGTAACTTCCCACTTCGATATCGGAATGAAACGCTTTTGAATATGAAATCCAGCGTTCATATTGCGCGCAACAGGAATACATTCCTGACGAGTGCTTGAGAAAGGCCAAACAGGTGCTTGGCAATTTAGTGGTGCCTATTCGTGTCCCTGTTCTTGAACTGGGAGGATGTCCTCATAAGCCTTTCCTCTTTCCAAATTGTCACGCTCGCCGGAGCAGTTTGGAGCTTTTACTCCCAGAGCCACTCCTTGAGGCTTAACGAACGTAGGCCCAACCTCCGGGGTAGAAGTGGTACTGAAATTTATCTCTGAAAGCTTTTGATAAAATGTTTCCAGGGCTGCCTCATCAGCAGCCTTAACTAAAAGATCATCAATGAACGAATTTAGCTCTTTGATTTTTGCTAAATGTTCTCGACCCGTAGCTTGAATTGTCCCCGAAGAGCATTTCACTAGTCGCGATAAACGACCAGTGTAGTGCTTGAGGCGAGAGACACATCTATCCAAATCATCTGATCTTCCCGCCTTACATGCCCTTAAAATACTCGAAATGTCGTCTAAGCCCTCCTGGCAATTTCCGAGTTCCCTTGGTAAATCTTAAAGAATGATTTCCGGTAAACTGGAGCTTGGTCTCAAGACCGGTCGATCCTTTTCTAACTTGAGCTGCAACTCAAGAGTTTCCAACTGGGTCAGACCCGTCCCACTGATGCCACGAATGATACATTCCATCTGGAACTCATCGGGTTCCAAATGGTCCACGGTAAAATTCATTATACCGAATAAAAATGTATAATATTAACCAAAAGAAATTAAGAGGAAAAAAAAAAAAACAAAAAAAATAGTGTGCGAAATAAGGATGCACCAAAAAAAAAATAAAAATGCGAGATCTTAAACCGTATATCACTAAATTACGTACATGCGAATAATCGATAACCAAGTGTGTTGTGTGCCTGATAAAAAAAAATCAAAGGGGTCCTGAGATCCATGAGACTTCGGAATGTAGCCTATTCTCTCTCTCTTTGCCTAAAGGAAGTTAGAAAAAAAACCCAAATAACAAATCGCTCCAAAACGACGCGGACGGTAGAGGGTACGACGAGCTATAGTTGTCCATACTAAATTATTTAAAAATGGAAAAAAATTTTCGGGAAGCTCATCGATGTGATTTCTTTATAACCAAACGAAATTATTCGTTAGGCTGCACAATAATTGCTGCAACCGACGGGACCGTCCCGGATTAAATTCCGCGAGAAACCAAATCGAGTCTTAGTTCGCGACACTGAATAATGATTTGGTACTTACACAAGTATTCGATAGGTTATTCGAAACCGACGCAAATGCGGATAACTTGTGCGCACATCACTAAACAATGTGATTTTAACAAGGGTTAAATAGAAACAAATATATTCGCTCAAAATAGCTCGGCACTTAAGGTGCACTTGTATCCCTGATTGAAAAAAAAATCCGCGCGACAATAATTGAGAATGCCCAACCATAACTCTAAACAGAGGTTAAAGGGTATGAGGTGCTATAGGTGACCATACTAAATTGTTTTAGAATGATAAAAATTTTCGGAAAACTCATCGATGTGATTTCTGTTTCAACATACGGAATTATTCGTTAAGCTGCACAACAATTGCTACAGCCGACGGGACCGACCCGGATTAAATTCCGCGAGAAACCAAATCGAGTCTTAGTTCGCGTCACTGAATAATGGTTTAATTCTTACATAAGTATTCGATAGGTTATTCGGAACCAACGCGAATGCGGATAACTTATGCGCTCACCACTAAACAGTGTGATTTAAACAGGGGTAAATAAAAACAAGTATATTCGCCTTCAAAATAGCTCGGCACTTAAGGTGCACTTGTATCCCCTGATTGAAGAAAGAAACGCGCGTTAACAATTTAAAATACCCAACCATACATAACTCCAGACAATTAAAAAAACTTTTTACAAGGAATAGATAGAAAAGGGGAAAAAAAAATCTCCAGAAAAAAAAATTGAACACGAAGTTCCTCATTAAGAATCGCACAATTTCCTAATCAAACTGCAAAAGTGTTGTTGCAATATAAGCAAACGAAGCATTGCACATTGTATGTTAAATACCCATAGTCACAACAAAACCAATCAGCTGTGAAAAGGTTGAAGGTGTTAAATTGCCTAGTTCTAGGGTATTCTAATTCTATATTGTCGGTTCAGCAGAGTACTTAGTTAACTCAACGTTAGCCCTCAGTAATCTCACCGTGACCACCACGCGGCCGAACCCGGATCGAAACCTCAAGCGGACCAAATATTTTTATATAAAAGTTTTCAAAATAGAAGGAAGACCCGATTGCAACAACAACAAACTTTAATAGCGAAAATTAATAAAGTTAAATGTAAAAAGTCATCCACCTCTCAGCTAGAACGGAACTGGAACCGTACAACTGAACGGGATTAGGAAGAATATTTAACAGGAAAACCTATAAAATTGATTTTAATCGTATAAGTAGGGAAATTGGAAATATTGAATTTACAAAAAAAAATATATACATATACACATGTTTGGGCGTCACTGTTAAGAAGTTGATTTTCGGCACCATAGGCGCCTCCAATTCGCCTCAGAATTTGATGGGCTCCCTCGGACCTGGACAGCATGATCTGCCGACTGCTCAGGAGCCGGATGGGGGGGTTCGAAAAAAATCTGTCTAAGAGGGCACCATCCTAGTCGATGCTGTCAATAAAACTTTAATAATGGAAAAAAATAGGGAAGAAATTCAGGAGAACAAAGAGGACACAACCGCACCAATACCGTCTCGACTCAAGTATAACTTCGGAACCGCGACGCGTGAAAGAGAAAGAGAATGAAAAGTTCGTAAGACTCAAGGCCATCCTTGTCCGATGGAGCCCCAGGGCCCCTTTCATAGGAGAACTACTCCATTATGCCACAAAAAAAAAATGTCGGAACGAAAATGAAAGGAATACGCACTACGTCGTTAGCTTCGCTTCTCCACTCGGCAGAAACCTGTACAAAAAACACTACTTGGAATCTAAAAGAAAAATCGATTGAGCATGCAAAAGTGAAAGAGAAAAAAAAAAGTTCATATGTAATCCAATCGTAAATGTGAGATTTAATAATTCAAAGAAAAAAATGTTTAATATAAAGAAACAAAAGGTTTTTTTTTATTGAAATTTCAATTAGTAAAGCTGTGTTGGTCGATCTGCTGGCGCTGGTCGTTGGGGCCCTTTTCATCCATCATTACGACGCGGCGTTTACATGCATGTGAAAAAAAAAATTTACCTGCAGGATTTTTGCTTCTGATTCGAGTGGACAACACAATTGTCTTTTCGGTTTTTGTACTTTAACTAGTAAACTTTAATAAGTGTCCCACTGAGTCCAACTGAGAGTTCGGCGTTAGGTATCCCCCACACAAACTTTTTTATAGGGATTTCTTTTCCACTTTAGTCACTTTGATTTTCGTAATTCACGTCTATGGTTTTTCCACAACTTAAAACCACCACTCAAACTTCGGATGGGTTTTTTCCCAGTTCTAGAGGGAATTATGTTCAAGTACACTTTTTAAACTGATATTGGGGGTTTTTTTCTCCCCGTCCGTCCACTTCAACCGAAACACAAAGAAGCCCCCTATCCAAATGTTCAACTCACGATCGCCGGAAAAAAACGGTTCCTGTGACGAATTTTACATTGCGTTTACGCGGGAAGCGATGTTCTTTTAATTTTTCCCTCGTACATATAGACGCCGCTAGTGGTTTAGTTTGGACCCGAATCTTATTTTCGACCGAATGGATTTAACTGACGACGATTTTACTGTGTTATTTATAATACAGTATTGTTATCAATTTTTAAAAAAAAAAAATTTGCTGCCCTCAAAATTTTTTTGTCCACGTTTCATGACTAGTAGACGCGAAAAAAGCAATAAAAATTTTCACTCCGTCTGTACGCCGTACCCCGTACGCCGTACGCCGTCGCCCGTACCCCGTACGCCGTACGTCGACCTCCCCAAAATCTTTGAAGGCTCGTAGCTCTCAAACCAGTGGAGCTATTAAATTCAAATTTTTTCCAAGAATAGACTTGGTGGACCCCTTGAATTGACATTATTTTCAGGGGAGGAGGTGTAAGGGGGAAGGCGGGGTAAGCGTTTTAGACGAAAAATTTAGGTTTCTAGATCTCAGGAACCGCTTGTGTTAGGAGGCTGAAACTTAGAATTTCTATAGAGCTTTGATAATGGACCCATTTGCAAAAAAGAAAACAGAGATGGGTGAAGGGGTGTGGGAGTGGAGGGGGAAGCAATGCGTCCGAAACGCAAAAAAGTCGAGATCGACACATTCTAAAATCCATATCTCCTAAACCGTTAATAGCAAGCAATTAAAACTTAACAAATATCTGTAGTTATACTAGGAGAGTAGATTGAAACAAAATTTTTCGGTGGGGGTAGTGACGTACGGGGGTGGGGAATGAAATACTTAACATTACAATATCTCCCAAACCAGAAAAACAAAATTCGGTTTGGATATAAAGCTTGATAAATAAAGATTGCTTGCAGTAAAATCTTTGAAGGGGGCGGGGGAGTACGTAAGTGGAGGTGATCAGAATTTTTCTAAAACAACACGTTTCATATCTCAATAACAGTGTAAGATGGTTGCTTCAAATTTTTACCAGAAGTAGGCCTAATAGAACCCTAGTAGGGAAAAAAAGTTTGGGGGTGTGGGTGTAGAGGGTGAGGGTGGGGAAGGGTGAGAAAGAAAAAGTTTCGATGCTTATATCTTAAGAATCTATAATGATAGGAAGCTGAAATTTGGTATTTAGATAGAGCTATAGTAGTGGCATGGTGGAAAAATAAAATTTTTTTTAGGGGTAGTATGGTACGGTGGTGGGGGGTGTTTTTCCTAACTTTAGAACGGCTTATGCTAAGAAGTTGAAACTCGGTACGTATATGTAAATTAACTAGAAAAGTAATTCTGATAAAAAAAAATTTGAATATTCATGGGCGTTCAGAAGGGGGGGGGGGGAAATATCGGTTAGTATAAAATGCATATATTTTCACGATTTTCGTCATATCTACTAGGTCTTTCGAAATATTGAGTTCAGTTTTTTTCTACGGATTCTCCATGTGAATACCTAGAAAGTGTTTTCAAGATTTTTTGAAATTCGACCCCTAAGAGGGTGTAAACTGGTTGTATACTTTTTCATGAATTCCACCATGTTTCTCAGGTCTGATCAGATATCGAATATCTTTTCACTTCCCCAGGCTTGTTTAATAATCACCTATTTTTAAGTTTTGTTTTTTTCAACCTCTAGACCGCATCCCGGAATATGACCCAATTATTTAATTCATATGTTACACCCTTTTCTAACCGCTTCCCGAACTTTTTGTTAGGTTTTCAGTCACATAGTAACATACATCGCATCTCCGAATTGAACGCGTTCTGAGCTTCTGCCGGAAAAATAATACAGTTGCGCCCAGACTGTTGGCACATTTTTTTTTTATTATTGTTGTAATTACTGTTGTTGTTATTATTGTTGTTGTTATTATTGTTGTTGTTATTATTGTTGTTGTTATTATTGTTGTTGTTATTATTGTTGTTGTTACATGTATAGAGAAATAGGATAACATGCCTTGTGGAGCATCGCGTCAGAAAGGTTGGAGGAGATATCACTAAAGAAGTGATCGCGGTGTGACACCACAACACACTTTGGGTTTGAGACCACTACATGCCGAATAGAACAACAGAAAAGAATTTAAGTTTAAGGAAAAATACCGTGGCCGATGTTGCATTCGTAACAACCCCACCCCTAAAAATTTGGTCACTTCAAGGAGTAGGCTATTCGTAAAAAAAATTTCAATTTAATATTTCTAAGCGCTTCGGAGCTACGAGCCTCCAAACGATTTTGCGTACGGCGTACGGTGGACAGACGGAGTGAAATTTTTTATTGCTTTTTTCGTGTCTACTAGTTGTGAAACGTGAAAATAAAAATGTTCAAGGTAGCAAATTTTTTTTTTTTAAAAATCGATCACAATATTATTTTTCCATTGAGAGCATTGGCATAAAGATTCCTGAGTCGCTGCCAGAGTCCAGAGATGAGAAAAGAGCCAGAGAAACTATGAATAAAACTACATTTCAAAAAGGCAATCGGTTTGAGACTTCTCTGGAAATCTAATAACTCCACTCTTCCTGACAGTTATGCGATGGCGTTTCGACATCTGATTTGCATGGAGAGACAAATTGCATGTAAACCTGAGATAGGAAATAGTGTCAGCTATACTATCCAAGATTATCTTCAAAAGGGATACGCCCGCAAACTATCTGCCACGGAATTATATGAACCACAACCTCGCAAATGGTACCTTCCTATTTTTATAGTAAAAAATCCGAACAAGCCAGGCAAAATTCCAGTAGTCTTGGATGCAGCCGCGGAAGTCAATGGAATTTCATTGAACTCTTTACTAATGAAAGGACCCGACCAATTGACTCTACTGCTTCATGTCCTTCCTCGAAGGAATGATTGCTGTAAATGGAGACATTCGCGAAATGTTCCATCAGGTCTTGTTTAGGGAAACTGACCAGCATTCGCAGAAATTTCTGTAGAGAAATAACTTTGAGCAAATCGAACCGGACGTTTACGTCATGCAAGTTATGACGTTCGGAGCAGCTTGTTCACCTTGCTCCGCGCAGTATGTAAAGAACCTGAACGCGCGACAGCACATGGAAAAATACCCTAAAGCTGCACAAGCAATTCTTTTAAACCACTATGTGGACGACATGCTCGTCAGCGTCGATGACGTTCATGAAGCAATTGAGCTTGCAAATTGTGTCAAATATGTTCATCTGGTGTCGAAATCCGCCACTGGGTCTCTAATTCACAGGTAGTGCTACAAGCTTTAGAAAAAAAAAAAAATAATGAGAAATCTAAATCCATTGGTGCTAAAATAGATTCTGGCACCGAAAAGGTTTTGGGTTTGCAGTGGTGTAGGGGAGACCGGGGACAATTGAAACATTTTCGATTTATGATTTTTTCATTACCAAGCTATCGCAATTTTCTGAGTTATAAAGACAGTTATAATGAGTATATAGTCTCTACTTTATAAGTTAATTGTTTCGTTGAGTTATAATGATAAACAAAAGAGATATCCTAAAAAGTATTGGAGTAGTCGAGATGTTTCATATGTTCCCGTGCCTGGGACGGTTGAAACACATACCTGGGACAATTGAAACAGCAATTAAATTAAATGAAATTCATGTTTATTTATTATAATTACATATTACTTCTTCATAACTTTTTTTAGTTTTTTCGCCTCATATTCTGCTGCAATAGCATTTCTCTCAGGAGAGTCAGTATAAACTGCCGATTTTCTAATTTTTCATCTAGCAGTCCTTTTTCTGGGAACTGCTTTGGGCATCGGTCTAACAATTTCTGGGGAAAATACAGCCGTTGGGTTGCTTGGTTGGGGTACCGCGTCTGCGCTGCTGACTTTCTTCTCAGGATTATAGACTGTGCGTGATGTCAGTGGTTCATTACTGTCTCCTACTGGTACAATATCTGTGCTGTGCGATGTATCAGGAGCTGGTCTATCAGTCACAAATGAAGGAGCGAAATCTACTTCCGTAAATATGTCCCTTTTGAAGAGATAAATTCCTGTGCAAGTAAAGCCCGCCACAATGTTTGTTTGTGTGAGGGCCAAGGGCAACGCACTTTTGACGATACCAGGTATATGGTAAATAGTCATGGTTTTTCCTGGATTGATCCTCATCCAGGCATCGCAATTTGAGTTTACAGCCTTTATAAAGGGATCGTAGACAGACTTATCCAGTGGCTGCAACTTATGGGAACAGTGCGGAGGAAATGAAAAAATAACTATGCCATTTTCTTTACAAAAATCTAAGCATTGTATGCTTATGTGCTACTGATGGTTATCAAGGAGAAGCAAAATCTTATTTTCCAATGAAGCTTTCTTATGGTTCTGGAAATATTTTAGGTATAGCAAGAAATCTGCTTCTCCCATCCAGCCACTTGAGTTTCCTGCTCCAATACTCCCCACTGGACCATCTAGGACGAAGTGATCTTTATATCGTAGCCGTGGGAAAATAAAAATAGGGGGAATACTGTTACCAATAGCATTTACAGCTAAAGCGATGGTAACTAACGTTCCTAAGAAAGGATTCAAACAACATTAATGCCTTAAAATAGATTTTAACCAAGTCATAATAAAAATATTAAAATATTCATGGTGGGGACAATTGAAACATGTTTCAACTGTCCCCCGGTCTTCTTGTTTCAATTGTCCCCACAGCAGATTTCGATCTAAACACCCGATTGTTTTCTTAACTTCTTACCAACGTATGAATTTAAACCATTACAACTAAAGGAAATATACTAAATTAAACAAATAATAATAGTTGAAGCCTGATAGTCGCGTTGTTATTCCTTTTAGCACTCTTTTTCGATGATGGAAAATGTTTACTCCGATGGTAGAAAAACATATTTTTTGATATATATACTTTCACTTTTAACTCTAGTCAACGGTTTAATAATGGGTACCAGGAGCATTTAGAGACGCTTCGTTTGATACTTTAAAGTTTAATTTAAACCAAGGATTGTGTTAATTATAGCCATTGTTTCAATTGTCCCTTGTTTCTATTGTCCCTGGTCTCCCCTACATCAGCAGACTGTTTCCAGTTCTCGCTAGTATTCAACAAGCTTAGTAGCGAAATAATTTCTAGTCAACGAACTCCCATGAAGAGGGAAATTCCTGCAATCATTTTCCCAAAAAAAAAAAAAAAATCACAAAAACACGCCTTTTTTCGGCCGCCAACTAGATGAGATGTAACCCCTTAATGCTGACCTAGATGACAAATGGAAAAACTGGTTGCAGATGATTCCAAGTACGAGGCAACTGAAAATGCCCAGGTGGTACTTTCCTGTAGGACCAGAAGAACGCTACAGCTACATATTTTTGTAGACGCCAGCGAAACTGCAGCTGTCGCGTACTTCAGGGTGAAACACGACGCAGGAGTGCAATGCTCCTTAGTAGCAGCGAAAACAAAAATTGCTCCGCCAAAACTCCTGTCAATTCCTCGCTTAGAGCTGCAAGCAGCCGTTCTTGGCTCAAGACTAGCGATTAATATAACTGAAGGGCATTCCATTAAAACCGACAAACGAATTATGTGGTCGGACTCGCGTACAGTTCTTAGTTGGGTGCGATCCGACATGTGCAAGTACCAACAATATGTAGCGCATCGCGTGGGAGGTATCTAAGCAAAACGTGACTTCAAAAAGTCAAAATAATTGAAGGATGGGTAAAGGTTCGGGACAGAATAGGCCAATTCCTCCTACGTCTGAATTGGTGGCTGAAGTAGAACGGAAGCGACACGCTTGCTGGCGGCCGGTACTAGCTACGGCAGTGTGGGGTGGTTCTTGTTCTACCTCAGACCATAAACCCTAGGCCTAGACAACAAAAATTTCGTGTCGGCTTACTCCAGGGTATTTTAAAATGGGACTATTTTCCCAATAGGTCGTGAAAGACCAAGAAGCGGTGGAGTTGCGCGACTTCGCGATTTGTCAGGGCGCTCTGGTGTTATTGGCGCCCTGTTCTGCCCACCCTACCTCAGCCACGACTGTCCTTAAAGATTTTTCGCGTCGTGGCCCCTTATAGAGGTTCGGGGCGAAGGAGCTAAACGCTCGGGTTCATTTCATATATGGCTTTTAGCCTTTAAACATCTTAAAGGCGAGAAAAGGAAAAACAACCAAAAAAAAACCAAAAGAAAACCATGTAGGAAGAAAAGAAAATATCTAGGTATATATACAAAGTAAACAAAAATTAAACTCACCCCATTCATGGTAATTATTATTTTGTTTATACTTAAACTTTTTTTTTTTGTTTAATTATAAATTATTTCGTCCGTCGGTCCTGTCAGTCAGTCTTATTTTTGACTTCATTTATTATCAATTTTTAACTCATTTATTTAATTTTTTTAAAATTCATTTAGTTTTTTTTTTTTTTATAAATATCGTAGAATTCGTTTAATTTTACTTTATTATTTTAATAATTAAGTATTGTGATTGATTTTTTTAAAAAAAAAATTTGCTACCCTCAAAATTTTTATTTTCACGTTTCATAACTAGTAGACGCGAAAAAAGCAATAAAAATTTTCAGTCCGTCTGTCCGCCGTACGCCGTACGGCGTCCGCCGTACGCAAGATCGTTTGGAGGCTCGTAGCTGCCAAACGCTTTGAGATATTAAATTGAAATTTTTTTAACGAATAGACGGGGTAGGCGCCTTGAAGTGACCAAATTTTTAGGGGGGGTGGTGTGAGGGGGAAGGAGGGGGAAGTGTTTTAGACCGAAAATTTTGGTTTCCAGATCTCAGTAACCCCTAATGTTAGGAAGCTGAAACTTGGAATTTCTATAGACCCATTTGCAGAAAAATTGTCAATATTGATCAAGGGGTGTGGGAGTGTGGGGGGGAAATGTAATGCGTCCGAAACCCAAAAAAGGCGAGATAGACACATTCTAAAATCCATATCTCCTAAACCGTTAATGGCACACCATTCAAACTTAACAAATATTTGTAGTTATACTAGGAGAACAGAATCACGAAAAATTTTGGGTGGGGAAAGTTGTGTATGGGGGTGGGGGGTGAAAAACTTTAGATTACGATATCTCATGAACCAATTGCTTTAGAAAAATTAAATTCGGTTTGGGTATAGAGGTCGACAAATAAAGATTGATCAAAGTAAAATTTTTTAAGTGGGAGGTGCAGCATAGAAGTGGAGGAAATGAGAATTTTTCAAATCAAACACATTTCATATCTCAAGAACAGTGTAAGATAGATGCTTAGAATTTTTACCAGAAGTAGCACTAATTAAACCCTAGTAGGGAAAAAAGTTTTGGTGTTGTGGGTGTAGAGGGGGAGGGTGGGGGGGGAAAGTTCCGATGCTTATATCTTGAGAACCTGTAATGATATAAGCCTTAAACTTGGTATTTAGATAGAGCTATAGTAGCGGAATGTTGGAAAAATATAATTTTTTTTAGGGGTAGTATGCTACGGGGGTAGGGGGTGTTTTTCCTAACTATTAAACGGTTTATGCTAGAAAGTTGAAACTCGGTGTGTATATGTAAATCAACTAGAAAAGTGCTTGTGATAAAAAAAAAATTGAATATTCATTGGCGTTCAGAAAGGGGGGCAAAAGAAATTATTTGTAAATATAATAAATATAAAATGCATATATTTTCACGATTTTCGTCATATCTACTAGGTCTTTTCAAATATTGAATTCATTTTTATTCTACGAATTCTTCGTATGAATACCTAGAATGTGTTTTCAAGATTTTTTGAAATTTGACCCCTAAGGGTAGTTTGGTACAAGTGGAGGTGTTTTTCCTATATATGGAACGGCTTAAGCTACAATGTTGAAACTCGGTGTATATGTAAATCAACTAGAAAAGTAATTGTGATAAAAAAAAATTTGAATATTCATTGGCGTTCAGAAGGGGGGGGGGGGCAACAAAAAATATTTGTAAATATAATAAATATAAAATGCATATATTTTCACGATTTTCGTCATATCTACTAGGTCTTTCCAAATATTGAATTCATTTTTATTCTACGGATTCTTCGTATGAATACCTAGAAAGTGTTTTCAAGGTTTTTTGAAATTCGACCCTTAAGGGTAGTGTGGTACAAGTGGGAGGTGTTTTTCCTATCTATATCTATTGGCGTTCAGAAAGGGGGAAAAAAATTTTTCAGTGAAAATAGAATGCATATTTTATCATGATTTTCGCTATATCTACTACCTCGTCCCAAATAATGAATTTAATTTTATTCTATGTATTCTCCATATGAATACCAAGAAAGTGTTTTCAAGATTTTCTGAAAATCGACCCCTAAGGGGGTGTAAAGTGATTGTGTACTTTTTCATAAACTATTCCATATCTCTCAGATCCAATCAGATTTTAACTTCCATGATCTTGTTCTTTTTGATAGGTTTTCAGTCACATAGTAGCCTACACCGCATTTCAGAATTGAACCCGTTCCTAACTTCTGCCGGAAAAATAATAAAGTTACGCCCAGATTGTTGGCAGATTTTTTAATATGTTGTATAATTCATTTAATTTTTTTTTTTTTTTAAAATATCATAGAATTTGTTTAATTTTACTGTATTATTTATAATACAGTATTGTTATCATTATTTAAAAAAAAAAAAATTGCTGCCCTCAAAATTTTTTTTTCCACGTTTCATGACTAGTAGACGCGAAAAAAGCAATAAAAATTTTCACTCCGTCTGTACTAGTGCTGCGACATCGACCTCAAAACATCGATGTTGCATAACATCGATGTTTTAAATACACGACATCGATGTCGATAAAACATCGGTGGAAAACATCGATGTTTCTAAACATCGATGTTTTTAGAATTTTAGGTGAGACATTGGAGAAGAGCAAAAAAAATGTTTTTAGCTAAGAAAAAAAAAATTATACTTTAAAATATTATTTATATTGTGTTAGAAAAATAAAAAAAAAGGAATGAAACTCTAATAATCCAAACTCCAAAAAGTTGAGTTTACTGTCTGTAAAAACAGTAATTTTTGAGAGCTTCTTTTGCCGGAAGCAATGTTTGCTGTAGCAGAGAACACTCTCTCAGAGGGTACCGAAGTAGCCATAATGGACAAGTATTTCATGGCAGTTTTCATGAGTGCCGAACTTCGAGGAACGTATCCCTGTTCCCATCCTTCCAGCGGGTTTTCATTCAACCTGGAGACCGGGCCTTTTAGATACAGTGTCAATTTTGCGGACATTTGGGCAATATCGAGCTCCTCTATAACCCTGGACCTTTTCTTCGCTCTCCAATTTTCTTGAACTAGTTTGTGGTGATCGTCCCAAAAGTTGAAACCTGAAATAATACATGCAGTCTTTGTTATACTCGTATACTACTATTTTTATTCAATGTAAGCATAGCAAATATTAAATTTCATAGCTGAAGAGGATTCTTTTGGTGGGCTGTTGGATGACTGTTCATCAGATTCTGAAGAAGATTCTTCGTTCTGCATTAGCTCTCTGCTCAATTTCCTTATCGCTGTCTCTAGGGCAATACTGTCTTCAAAATGAAGGTTTTTAAATCTCTGGTCCAGCAGCGTTGCAATTGAAAAAAATGGATTGCTTTCAATGCCACTGAACCTCTTACTGAATTGAACCTCCATAATTTCTTTCACTTTCTTGCCAAAGCTGGTAGTGACTGCTGCCTGGTTAATTTTATTTTTCATCAGCCTCAAAACTGGTATAATGACACTCGAGGTGACAAACTTTTCGCCGCTAATTTCTTTTGTTGCACACTCAACAGGTTGGAACAAAACAATGAGGTCTTTCAAATTCTCTATGTCAGATGCCGTAACCATAGCTGGTGCACTTGCATTAAATGCTATGATATTATTTACGATTTCACGTAATGATATGAATCTCTCCACCATATAAAAAGTAGAGTTCCACCTAGTTGGCACAGATTGTATAAGCGTTCTTGCTTGCAAGCCTTCGGTTTTCTTTCGTAGCTCATCACTTCCAGTTACATTATGCCTAAACCAAGTAACGATGGATTTTACTTTATCCACTGCTTCCTTGCCCTCAGGAAGGGATTGAATGGTTTTCTGAGCAAGAAGATTTAGCAAATGTGCAAAGCAGTATATATGTTTTTTCCCAAAAGCAATATCCACAGCTTTGATCATGTTGCTCGCACCGTCGGTCACAACGGCTATCACTTTATCCTTATTGATGCCCCAGTCTGAGCATTTTGTGATCAGCTGATGAGCTAAATTCTCTCCGGTGTGACGTTCGGATAACTCAAAGACTCCAATTGTTACACTTTCCAGTTGTAACGTTTTTTTGTTTCTAAGTAGCTGTCCGAAACAAAGTGTGCAGTTAGTCCAAGAAAGCTTTTTGTATGATGGGTTTCGGTCCATACATCCGTGGTTAGACACACATGGGGCACTTTTTCCAATTCCATTTTTACTAGTCCCGAAATATATTCGTATTTATTGTCAAGATGCATGTCTATGGTGCGTCTTGTGGGCACTTTGTACAAAGGTGCCGTAACCTTTAACAGATGTCGGAATCCTACATCATCAACTATCGAGACAGGCTGACTGTCTCTACAAATCATGTATAAAATGGCAGTTGTCACTCTATTAAATTTGTCTCCTCTATCTTTGAACGAAGAAATACTCTCAAAGCACCTGCTCAACGATTGCTGCCTTGCAATACCTGAAAATTTTTTAATATTTAGGCATACACACTAGTTTACATGACGGTTGCAAGCAATTTTTACTGAGAGTGTGAGAAAGAAGGGAGTTAGGTGTAAGGGGGAAGGCGGGGTAAGCGTTTTAGACGAAAAATTTAGGTTTCTAGATCTCAGGAACCGCTTGTGTTAGGAGGCTGAAACTTAGAATTTCTATAGAGCTTTGATAATGGACCCATTTGCAAAAAAAAAAACAGATATGGGTGAAGGGGTGTGGGAGTGAAGGGGAAAATAATGCGTCCGAAACGCAAAAATGCCGAGATCGACAAATTTTAAAATCCATATCTCCTAAACCATTAATAGCAAGCAATCAAAACTTAACAAATATCTGTAGTTATACTAGGAGAGTAGATTGAAACAAAATTTTTGGGTGGGGGTGAAAAACTTAAGATTAAGATATCTCACAAACTAATTGGACCAGAAAAACAAAATTCGGTTTTATTATAAAGATTAATAAATAAAGATTGCTCAAAGTAAAATCTTTGAAGGGGGTGGAGGAGCACGGAAGTGGGAGGGATTAGAATTTTTCGAAAATAACACGATTCATATCTCAATAACAGTGTAAGATGGATGCTTCAAATTGTTACCAAAAGTAGGCCTAATAGAACCCTAGTAGGGAAAAAAAGTTTTGGGGGTGTGGGTGTAGAGGGTGAGGGTGGGGAAGGGGGAGAAAGAAAAAGTTCCGATGCTTTTATCTTTAGAATCTGTAATGATAGGAAGCTGAAACTTGTTATTTAGATAGAGCTATAGTAGTGGCATGGTGGAAAAATACATTTTTTTTAGGAGTAGTATGGTACCGTGGTGGGGGGTGTTTTCCCTAACTTCAGAACGGCTTATGCTAGGAAGTTGAAACTCGGTACGTATATGTAAATTAACTAGAAAAGTAATTCTGATAAGAAAAAATTCAAATATTCATTGGCGTTCGGAAGGGGGGGGGGGGCAAAAAAAAATATCGGTTAATATAAAATGCAGGTTCTAGGTCTTTTGAAATATTGAATTCATTTTTATTCTACGGATTCTTCATGTGAATACCTAGAATGTGTTTTCAAGATTTTTTGAAATTCGACCCCTAAGAGGGTGTAAACTGGTTGTATACTTTTTCATGAATTCCGCCATGTTTCTCAGGTCTGATCAGATATCGAATATCTTTTCACTTCCCCAGGTTTGTTTAATAATGACCTATCTTTAAGTTTTGTTTTTTTCAACCTCTAGACCGCATCCTGGAATATGATCCAATTATTTAATTCATATGTTACACTCTTTTCTAACCGCTTCCCGAACTTTTTGTTAGGTTTTCAGTCACATAGTAACATACACGGCATCCCCGAATTGAACGCGTTCTGAATAAATAATACAGTTGCGCCCAGACTGTTGGCAGATTTTTTAATATGTTGTATAATTCATTTAATTCTTTTTTTAAAATATTGTAGACTTCGTTTAATTTTTAATATGTTGTATAATTCATTTAGTTTTTTTAAAATATTGTAGCATTCGTTGAAACTTTTCAGATTTCTTTCTCTTCGTTCGTTCCGATTCGAGACGGCATCTATTCCTGCCAAAAAACTTTTCTGTCTAGACTCACGAAACTAAATCCCGATTTTGAACAGAAATCCAACTAAGTCGACAATAAGGTAACTATCAGAATCGAATCGACATCGCCGACCAAGAATACCCGCGTTGCTTCATAGACCCCGGAAATTCAATGTTGCCACGAACCGCACAGATTCCTACAAAAACCGCGACACAGACCCAACGACAACCTCACATACACCTCCAAAGGCAGGGTATATATCGAGTACGCGCCCATACACTTATTCAACGGATTCACGTCTCGACTATGTAACTACATGCGCTTTCTTTATTTCGTTTCTATTGATTGCGTGCAATTCGAAAACTTAATCCCGCTCGCAAATTATTATTCACGCGGCCGCCAAGTTCTCGGATTTTTGTTTCACTTTTCAATGAAATGTTGTGTTTCTCGATGACTTAGCAAAACTTAAAATTGACAACTTTACATTTATTTGTTTTGTCGTTGGCGACTCCGGAACATTTCAAATCTGAGTGAGTTTCATGCCGTTCACGAGCGACCGAATTGGAAATGATTATCATTCAGTTTGTTCGCAGGCCGCAACATAATTTTTATGTAATGAAAAAAACCGCGAGAAGTATACCACACACGGAATTTCACACAATGGCGTGTTGGACCGCGCGCGTCGCCGAACCGCTTAGCACACACAAAATTCTTTTCGATTTCTTTTGTTTTCTTTTCCTAATCGAACTGACGATGCCGTGAAAACGCGACTTGGGCTGGCACGACGACTTTTTTTACTTTTTCTATTGCCGCAATAGCTTTGATTATTCGTTGATTTGCCCGATTGCGAATTTTTGGTGATTATTGTACGGTTTTTAACTCGATTTTAAGATTCGCGACGGGAAATTCTGTCGAATCGCGTACCACTCACACCAACAACCAGCTCTTACTCGCCTCTCCTGCCGGCATCTCGCAACTAGTGGTGCTTTCTCCGCCAGCCGGTTTCGCTTGTTCCTTCCAGTGCTCACAAATGCGTTCGATATTTTGTTAAATATCGAAAGCACTTGTAAGCACCGGAAACGAAATTCTGGCGGCACTCAACAACATAGGCGATTCGCCGATGATTTTCATCGCCGAAACGACTACGAAAAGTGGCCGCGTAGAAGAGTTTCGTGCGCACGACTGAGTGCCGGGCAATATGTGTTGCGCCCCCTCGGATCACTGCCTCAGATCCTTGGAGTGGTAAATCCCCAGACGTTTGCCTCCTAAATCCTCCAATTCATATCGTGAGTTGCCTAGCACACGACGAATCCTGCACTTGAGGAACTTCTTTGCCAGCTTGGCGTTATAATTCTGCGCGGCTGTGGACAAGGAAAAATTTCTTCGGAATACTTCTTGTCCTACACAAAATTGTGTTTTAGCAGCACGCAGATTATAACGTCTGCTACTGTCCTCATGTGCGACCCTTATTTTCGTCTGCGCCAGTTGCCTCACGATAGGAATTCCCTCGCGAGGTTGAAGCTGTACATTTGACTCTCCCAACGCTCGCAAATGCTTTAGCAGTTCGTAGTCCTTCCCGTGCAACATCATGTGATTTCCAAACAAAACCTGATAAGGAGAAAATCCAGTGGCTTGGTGGAGTGAGCTCCGAAGGGCACATCCAATTTTGCTTAGACTCTCATCCCATCGTGTTTGGTCATCAGTGATGAATGCTCGAATTCCGGCCAGGATGGACTGGTTGACACGTTCCGAAGCATTCGCTTGCGGTGAGTAGCTCGGGGTGTACAGGTGTTTAACTCCGTATTTGTTCAGCATGGTGTTAAACACATTCGACCTAAATTGAGAGCCGTTATCGGAGAGGATCGTCTCCGGTGTTCCAAACGTATGGAAGACCTGCCCCTCCAAATAGTTGGTGATCTCTTCAGCAGTGATCCGCCCCAAAGGATGTAACAGGGGAAATTTCGTGAAATGATCCAAGACGATCAAGATAGCGATCTTACCCCGTTTGGTACGCGGATATGGTCCAAGTACGTCGATATAAAGATGTTGGAATGGCTGATCAGTCTGGAACGGTTCTCCCATAGGCGCTCGTAGAGGTCTGTTCGGGGACTTTGTCTCTTTACAAGTGTCGCACGCCAGAACGTAGGTGCGTACTTGTGTAGCCATTCCGGGCCAGTACAAAAATCGCCTGACTCGCTCTAGCGTTTTGGCATAACCACCATGGACCGTGGTGTCTGCCTCGTGCGCCTGAGCAATCGCAGCTGACGTAAGACTTGATGGAATCCATATCTTCCAGGCCCTGTCTTCAGCAATCGGGTCACCGTTGTGAGGCTCTGTGCGCTTGTACACGAAACCATCTCTCACGCATACGTCAGGAAGCCGATCGGCGTTCGCATCGACAGTGGACACTAATTCTTTATATTCCTTGCCAGAGAATTCTGGAGAGTCCATGTCCACCATCGGTGCCACGTCGATCAGCGCATTTAATCCCTCTTCGTATACACGAGAGACAGCGTCGGGTACAACGTTCAGGCTCCCTCGTCGGTGCTCGATTGTGAAGTCGTAACCCTGAATTTTCAAACTCCATCTTGCCAACCGTCCTTGTAGGTCTTTCTGCGACATGAGCCATTTGAGGCTTGCGTGATCCGTAATGACTTTGAACGCAGTCCCTTCTACATAGGCTCGAAATTTGTTCACGCTCAACACAGCTGCATAACACTCGAGTTCGGTTACGCTGTAGTTGCGTTGAGCGGAAGTAATCCAAATATACGAACACCTGCTCCTTCTGCTCGGGTAGGATGACTTTGTCCATCAAGCAACACATCCTTTGCGGCGCGTTGCATAACCCAAAAAGGCATGCGAGTGTAATTGTATAGAGGCCGGCCAGGAATGGTAAACGCAGTGTTCTCCCTGGATTTGTTCTCGAGAGGAATCTGCCAAAGGGCGTCTTTGAGGTCCAGGCTGGTAATAAAATTGGCTCGCGGCAACCGACTTAAGCTACCATCAATGTGTGGTAATGGATATGCATCCTTCTTCGTCACACTATTGACTTTGCGCGAGTCCAAACACAACCTGACCTTGCCTGGCTTCCTCACGAGAACCACAGGCGAGCTCCATGGACTCTGGCTGGTCTCTATTACGCCAAGTGCTCTCATACGATCGATCTCGTCATATAAGAGTTTTTGGATCGCAGGAGACACAGGATAGTGACGCTGTTTGATGGGTCTTGCATCACCAACGTCTATACTATGTTGTTCGACGTTGGTCACACCGAGTCCGTATACTTCGTATGATGGAAATTTGGACTTTACCATTTCCAACCTCTTTACATCTGTGGGCGTTAAATGGTGGGCATCCGGAGCTATCAGTTGCGATGCAGTATCGGGAGTATCGACCGCGCTGATGATGCTAGGAGCTAGTTGGAATGATCGCCAGAAGTCTACCCCCAGGTACAATTTCTGCGACAGTATATGTATAGCGTTATGGGTTTGGTAATACCACGAAAAGTAATATCTGTAACTACCGTGCCCAAAACTTTCTGTGCAGCACCATCAGCGGTCTTCACCTCTTGACAGACCGGTCGATAACTCACCTGTGCATCATGGAGACGTTGTAGAGCGTTTGCCCCCAGGCAACTGATGCTCGCCCCACTATCGAGGAGTTCTTTAACGTCCACTCCGTACAAGGATACCTTTGCGTATGGACGTACATCAAACGGCTCGGTGATGATAGTCGATAAGATCGCTCTCTTTTTTTCACGCACCATCCTCCAGAATATACGAAGGCGCGCGATTGATTTTCTGCGACCGGATCCACTCGTTAGTGCTGATACTTGATCAACGCTTGCGACTGGAGTAGATCCGAAAATTCGCTCCCGAGCCTCCATATATTCTTTTAGCCGAAGATGGTATGGCTTGAGAGGATGGAGGGAAGGTCGTCTTGGATGTTGTTCTGCGATAAGGTCATCTTCAGGCCAGGAAACAGCCGGCTCCGTCTTATCGCTTGGTCTCATTAATATTTTGACGTGCGGAGTGTTGATCGTCGGGGAAATGGGTTTGGATGATTTTATGTTAAAAGGATGGGAATTGGGTTCTGAAAATGTTGTAGGTAGGGTATTAAAATTTGGAGGGGTATTTGTAGGGGTTGAAAAATTGGTTAAAGTTTTTTTAATAGGGGTTTCTAAATTAGATTGGGAATTGGAATCGAGGTGTCGAACTATAGCTCGTGTTGCAGTACTCTAATGAGAGAAACCTGTTGTTCTTCCGTCCCTTCGGCCGTTTCCCGCCTTGCAATGGATGCAGTTGGGCTTTAGAACGCCAGCCCGCCCACATCCAAAGCAGAAGATGCTCTTTATGGCCTTCGAACAGTCACGATATCCGTGCCCTTCCCGCCTACAATTCCAGCATGTCCAGGGGTTCGTTAGTCCGGCCAAGTCGACTGAAGAAGTCGTAACCGTATATTCTTCCTCGATTGGCTCCTCATGAATTCTGGCCTGGTTCCAAGGGGATGGTCTGGTAGCCTTGCGCGTGTCTTCCACTTGAAGGACAAGCCTACGTAATTGGTCCATTGTTAGGACTGAGTGGAAGCACATTTGTTGCTGTGTGCTGGCTACTAGATTTCCACGCACCAGATCCACGAAATCGGACTCCATCATGGGAGTGCGCAGCAATGTGCGAAGCTCCATCATGTCCTGTACAAAAGACAAGAAGGGTTCATTTGGAGATTGCCGTCTGTCAAGCATCTGCTTGCGCACCTCCCAATCCGTTCTTCGCTCACCCCAGACTTGCACGAATGCATCCTTCAGGGTACCCCATGTCGCATTTGTGGTGTATCGACGCCACAACCAGTACCATTCGTTGGGCCGACCATCCAGCAGCAGATGAAAGCCTTGCGTCAGCAGGTCTAAGTCGCCGCCCAAGTCGCTGCTTAAGTCGCTCATCGCGAGAGTCTCGGCCCTAAAAACCATTTCTTCTGCGCGTAGGGATTGACTATCTCCATTAAAACGAAGACGCCAATGCCTTAATGGGCTGCACGAATTTCTTTGTCGATAGATAGGGCTTTGCCAAACGCGATCGCTCGCCCCAGCGGCTGCTTCGATCCGCTGAACTACCCTCCCGGCACGCGAGCCTCCATTCGCTGCTGAATAATGGGCCTGCACTAGTTCTTGTGACGTCCGCTCCTCCCTCGAAACCGTCCTGACCAATTCCACCAATCCGGCTCGTACCACAGGTGGATTTGTGCGCACTGGTGATTGTATTCCTTCGTAATTCATTACAGACCAACGAGTGAATGAACGAGTGAGTTATGAATGAACGAGTGAGCTATGAATGAACGAGTGAGTTATGAACGATCGAGTAATGAACGAGTGAGTTATGAACGATCGAGTAATGAACGAGTGAGTTATGAATGAATGAGTTGTGAACGAGAGAGTTGTGAACGATTAGGTAATGAACGAGAGAGTTATGAACACATGAATGCTGCAATGACCATATGAGTGAGTGAAAAAAAAATTGAACGAGTGTTTGAATTTTAAATATTACATGACTGAATAGATGTGCCAGTAATTTGCATCCATGAATGAGTGACTGGATGCTTTAACGATTGAGTGATGGTGAAATCTGTACAACTGCATACAAAAAAATTGAGCGAGGGTTTGAATGATAATGTATAACAAAAAAAAATTGACCGATTGATAAAAATATTGAACTATCAAACGAACGAGTGAGTGAACGATTGAATAGATAAATGAACGATTGAAAAGTTTACTGCATGGATGGATGATGTAATGATGGATGATAAAACGACTGCGTGCTTGAGTGAGTGACTGAATGAATGAATGAACTATTTTACGAATGAGTGATGAATACAAAAAAAATTACTAGAGCGATTGAAGAATAACTGAATGGATGAATTTAATTGAACGATTGCGTCATGAATGAATGATCAATTGAATGAATGAGCGAATCGATGAATAAATGCTGAATGAATGAATGTTTGTGTGTATGTTAGAACGACTGTATGTATATTATGTAAAAGAAAACGAATGAACGGTAGAATGAATGATTGAATATATGTACGCGTAATTTAAATTTCTGGATGAGCTTCAACGTGTAAATGAAAGTATAAATAAAACAATAAAACAAATGCTGAACGAAAGATATAATAAAAGACTAAATTTAATAGCTAACCGAGTGAAAAAAAATTAGTTACATGATTTAATATCGACAAAACAAAAAAAAACAATGAACCCTCACGTCGTCGCAACCTTTCCCCTCCCCTCTATGCAGAACAAATCGCGAAGCCGATCTTGATCTTCCTCGCTCCATCGGGAAAATCCGGAACGCGATAAAATTGCAAAGAAAAAAAAAATGGGAAAATTTAGCAAACAAAATCAAAAATCAGCAATAAAAAAAATCTACGTTAATATTTTGGTCAAAAGGCTTATACAAAAAAAAAAATTAAAATTCGAAAAAAAAACTCTACGTTATTTCAAAAAAAAAAAATTAAACTACGTTAAAAAGGTACTCTAAAAGGAAGGATAAGGATATCAGGTACTTAACAAATTTTCGACGAAATTTCCTATCATCAAACTCACCAATATTTCACAAGTATTAGTCCCGATTGTCTGACGACACGCCTGCCAAGACAGGGCATGCCCAGCACTCAAAAGGGTACTTGGAAAACAAAAGTGGAATGAATCAGGAAAATTAAGTTACTTACTTACATCCATCAATCCGGCATGCAGACAATGTTTCCCTTTCCTATGGAACCGAGTTGGCGCCTGAAGGTTGCCAAAACGGTTAGTCAATAGGATCGTTCCACATTGACCACATACATGACTTTCAGGATGGTTTGCTGTTGAAAGTCGAAAAGCTTGAACACTTGAACTGTTGCCTTTCAGGCGAAAAATGATGTCGCGGAACGACGAAATTAAGTCCTTTTGCCCACCAAATTTTTGCACGGAATTTTTCTGTACTCGGTTGATGGGCTTGGCTTTGTGCTCGAAGAGTAGCTTAGGCTAGCCCCACGTTGGGCGCCATTTGTTGTGATTGAGGCCTTGGAAAAATTATATTGACTTGAAAGAGTCAAAATAACTGAAGGATGGGTAAAGGTTCGGGACAGAATGGGCCAATTCCTCCTACGTCTGAATTGGTGGCTGAAGTAGAACGGAAGCGACACGCTTGCTGGCGGCCGGGACTAGCTACGGCAGTGTAGGGTGGTTCTTGTTCTACCTCAGACCATAAACCCTAGGCCTAGACAACAAAAATTTCGTGTCGGCTTACTCCAGGGTATTTTAAAATGGGACTATTTTCCCAATAGGTCGTGAAAGACCAAGAAGCGGTGGAGTTGCGCGACTTCGCGATTTGTCAGGGCGCTCTGGTGTTGTTGGCGCCCTGTTCTGCCCACCCTACCTCAGCCACGACTGTCCTTAAACATTTTTCGCGTCGTGGCCCCTTATAGAGGTTCGGGGCGAAGGAGCTAAACGCTCGGGTTCATTTCATATATGGCTTTTAGCCTTTAAACATCTTTAAGGCGAGAAAAGGAAAAACAACAAAAAAAAAACCAAAAGAAAACCATGTAGGAAGAAAAGAAAATATCTAGGTATATATACAAATTAAACAAAAATTAAACTCACCCAGTACAGCTTCATGGTAATTATTATTTTGTTTATACTTAAATTTTTTTTTTGTTTAATTATAAATTATTTCGTCCGTCGGTCCTGTCAGTCAGTCTTATTTTTGACTTCATTTATTATCAATTTTTAACTCATTTATTAATTTTTTTAAAATTCATTTAGTTTTTTTTTTTTATAAATATCGTAGAATTCGTTTAATTTTTAATATGTTGTATAATTCATTTAATTTTTTTTTACTGATTGCGTGCAATTCGAAAACTTAATTCCGCTCGCAAATTATTATTCACGCGGCCGCCAAGTTCTCGAATTTTTGTTTCGATTTTCAATGAAATGTTGTGTTTCTCGATGACTAAGCAAAACTTAAAATTGACCAGGGGTTTTAAGCTCTTAACAACTTTACATTTATTTGTTTTGTCGTTGGCGACTCGGGAACATTTCAAATCTGAGTGAGTTTCATGCCGTTCACGAGCGACCGAATTGGAAATGATTATCATTCAGTTTGTTCGCAGGCCGCAACATAATTTTTATGTAAT
The DNA here is from genome assembly GCA_949128065.1 of Beris chalybata. Lineage (NCBI taxonomy): Eukaryota > Metazoa > Arthropoda > Insecta > Diptera > Stratiomyidae > Beris > Beris chalybata. The sequence goes on along the minus strand of OX421897.1, from coordinate 69,787,377 downwards.
GAAAAAAACCGCGAGAAGTATACCACACACGGAATTTCACACAATGGCGTGTTGGACCGCGCGCGTCGCCGAACCGCTTAGCACACACAAAATTCTTTTCGATTTCTTTTGTTTTCTTTTCCTAATCGAACTGACGATGCCGTGAAAACGAGACTTGGGCTGGCGCGACGACTTTTTTTACTTTTTCTATTGCCGCAATAGCTTTGATTATTCGTTGATTTGCCCGATTGCAAATTTTCGGTGATTATTGTACGGTTTTTAACTCGATTTTAAGATTCGCGACGGGATATTCTGTCGAATCGCGTACCACTCACACCAACAACCAGCTCTTACTCGCCTTTCCAGCCGGCATCTCGCAACTAGTGGTGCTTTCTCCGCCAGCCGGTTTCGCTTGTTCCTTCCAGTGCTCACAAATGCGTTTGATATTTTGTTAAATATCGAAAGCACTTGTAAGCACCGGAAACGAAATTCTGGCGGCACTCAACACAAACATGACGTTCTTAGAGTTCAGGGTCGTATTGACGCTGCAGTGGGTATTTCCCATAACGCTAAACGTCCTATAATACTGCCAAAAAGCCATCCTATTACGGATCTAATAATTGTACACTTCCATGAAATGTTCTACCATCATAATCAGGAGACCGTGGTCAATGAGCTACGCCAAAAACACGACATAGTGAATCTTCGTGCCAACCTAAAACTGATCAGGAAAATGTGTCAGAAGTGTAAAAACTTGCGGGCAAGACCTGAGCCCCCTCAAATGGGCGATCTTCCTAACGCGCGTCTCTTATTAATGACCCGTAACTAACGGGAGGCGCACAGAAAAACGATGGGTGGCTCTATTTACGTGCCTGACTATAAAAGCAATCCATATCGAGATCTCACTTGTTGTGATTAAGGCCTTGGAAAAACTATTTTGACTTGAGAAAGTCAAAATAGTCGAAGGATGGGTAAAGGTTCGGGACAAAATGGGCCAATTCCTCCTACGTCTGAACTGGTGGCTGAAGTTGAACGGAAGCGACACGCTTGCTGGCGGCCGGGACTAGCTACGGCAGTGTGGGGTGGTTCTTGTTCTACCTCAGACCATAAACAGCGGTGGAGTTGCGCGACTTCGCGATTTGTCAGGGCGCTTAGGTGTAAGTAGCGCCCTGTTCTGCCCACCCTACCTCAGCCACGACTGTCCTTCAAACATTTTTCGTCGTGGCCCCTTTTTGAGGTTCGGGGCTAAGAAGCTAGACGCTCGGGTTCACTTTAATGGCTCTTTCTTAGCCTTTAATCAACATACCGACCAGAATTCAAAAGAACATTTTCCCAAAAAAAAAACCAAAAAACTGAAAAAAATAAATAGCAAATATATGTGAAAACAAAGAAAAAAACATAACGCAGCCACGATCGGCTGCAAGCCAATCGTATGATACTCTAGATGAAATACTGAACTCCGATTTATATTTTAGTTGAAAATATATCAAAAGAATGAGGAGTGCCGCAAGCAATTATTACATGACCTTTTACTTACAGGTAGAAACTTTTGTATAGTGGACGATTTTTTGATTTATAGTGCGTTCCATAAAGTAAGTTAGGACATTTTACAGAATTTTTGTATGGCAACTACATGAAGGACTCATGGGATATTTTTCATATTAATAGTTTCAGCTGCGACTATTATAAAATTAATGTGTATAAAATTTCAAAGTCGTAATTTAAAGCGTTCTAAAGTTATCGTGCAATATTGGTGAATATGTTTATTAAGGACTTTTGTATGACAGCTACCCGAAGGAGTCAACGGATGGCGCTAATAAATGAACTCCGTCTTGGTTTTGGTATAAAACTAATTCCTGTAAAATTTTAAATTCCTGCCTTAACTCGTTCTGAAGTTATAGTGAATTCAGTAAAAAGCATACATTTTTGAAGGACTTTTCTAGGCTGCTACACGAAGGACTCATTCGATTTGCATCATATTCGGAACATTCGATTTAAACATTTTAAGCCATATGTATGCAAAGTTTCAAGTTCCTTACATGAAGCATTCGAGCAATAACTGGGAAAACGTGTTTCAAGGACTCTTGTATGGGAGGTACCCGAAGGACTGGAAGAATATCGCCCATTACCGAACTTAGCCTTACTTTTTCCATTTTACAAGTTGTGACCAAATTTCAACTTCCTAGGTCAACGCGTTCTTGAGTTATCGTGCTAACGGACGGACGGACGGACGAACAGCAAACGGATTTGGGGGTTTTGGCCAAAAATAATCACAAAATAATATAGAACTTTTTTTCGTCCGAGGCTCGGTTCTATGCGTTACAAACTTTTCGGGCTGGATTAAACTTATAATACTCTATATGTTCATCTAGAGTATAAAAACTTACCCAGTTATTTTTGCAGCGTTCATTTTTAAATTAAGTTAATATAATTTTTTTTTTGTATTTATTATAAATTATTATTATTAAATTATATTCCGTCCCGTCCCTGTCCTGTCGTTTGTCATATTATTTTAATCCTTTTTTTTTTTTTTTGTCTTAAAATTAGTGTTTAATTCATTTAAAATTTATATATTTGCATTGTATTATTTTTTTTTTTTTTATATATGTTTTAATTTTATTTTAATTCATGTAAAACTTATAAATTTGCATTGTATTATTTTTTCTTTATATATGTAACTGCGCACAAATGACAGGGCAGCGCGTGTTTGGTATTTTCAGGTTATGTAGCACGAAAATTTATCGACTTTCCCATATGATTTTCACCGACTTCTTTTTCACTTGATTTAGAAATGACGGGGCAACGCGTGTTTGGTATTTTCAGGCTATGTAGCACGAAAATTTATCGACTTTCCCATATAATTTTCACCGACTTCTTTTTCACTTGATTTAGAAATGACGGGGCAGCGCGTGTTTGGTATTTTCAGGTTATGTAGCGCGAAAATTTATCGACTTTCCCATATGATTTTCACCGACTTCTTTTTCACTTGATTTAGAGATGACGGGGCAGCGCGTGTTTGGTATTTTCAGGTTATGTAGCACGAAAATTTATCGACTTTCCCATATGATTTTCACCGACTTCTTTTTCACTTGATTTAGAAATGACGGGGCAGCGCGTGTTTGGTATTTTCAAGTTATGTAGCACTTATATAAAAGACACACGGAATAGATCAGAAATTGACGAAAAACAATCCAATTACGATGACAAAGATTCGAAACTGAGGAAATTGCGACTCTTCGCGGAAATTCACGGACCGAACAACCCAAAGCGAGGCGAATGACAGCTGAAACGACGAATCGGGGGAAATTTTCTTGCTCTTCAGTAGTTGCAGCACGCATATGAAAATTTGTTCGCTTAAATTACTTCCCTCGAAGCCCGGCAATGGATCATCGTTATTCGCGAAATGATCGAAGAAAACCACTAATTGTACAAACTCAGTTCGTACTTCGGGCCACGGAGCAACCAACACTTCTTAATGCACGGTAATTTCGCGATTTTTCCACTTCTGTGCACACACGTCCAGTCAAAACCAAAAAAAAGCTCTCCCACCTTTTTAAAAAACGAGCCCGCATCTACCGAGTAGCGGAACTCTCTTTTCAGCCAAGCCGGTTTCGTTTGTTCGTTCCAGTGGTTGCCAGTGCTTACAAATGCTTCGATATTTTATTACCTCTCGAAAGCATTTGCAAGCACCTGAAATGAATTTCTGGCAGCACTCAACAACATAGGCGATTCGCCGATGATTTTCATCGGCGAAACGACTACGAAAAGTGGCCGCGTAGAAGAGTCTCGTGCGCACGACTGAGTGCCGGGCAATCGGTGTACTCCCTCGGATCACTGCCGCAGATCCTTGGAGTGGTAAGTCCCCAGACGTTTGCCTCCTAAATCCTCCAATTCGTAACGTGAGTTACCTGGCACACGACGAATCCTGCACTTGAGGAACTTCTTCGCCAGCTTGGCGTTATAGTTCTGCGCGGCTGTGGACAAGGAAAATTTTCTTCGGAATACTTCTTGTCCTACACAAAATTGTGTTTTAGCAGCACGCAGATTATAACGCCTGCTACTGTCCTCATGTGCGACCCTTATTTTCGTCTGCGCCAGTTGCCTCACGATAGGAATTCCCTCGCGAGGTTGAAGCTGTACATTTGACTCTCCCAACGCTCGCAAATGCTTCAGCAGTTCGTAGTCCTTCCCGTGCAACATCATGTGATTCCCAAACAAAACCTGATAAGGAGAAAATCCAGTGGCTTGGTGGAGTGAGCTACGAAGAGCACATCCAATCTTGCTTAAACTCTCATCCCATCGTGTTTGGTCATCAGTGATGAATGCTCGAATTCCGGCCAGGATGGACTGGTTGACACGTTCCGAAGCATTCGCTTGCGGTGAGTAGCTCGGGGTGTACAGGTGTTTAACTCCGTATTTGTTCAGCATAGAGTTAAACACATTCGACCTAAATTGAGAGCCGTTATCGGAGAGGATCGTCTCTGGTGTTCCAAACGTATGGAAGACCTGCGCCTCCAAGTAGTTGGTGATCTCTTCAGCAGTGATCCGCCCCAAGGGATGTAACATGGGAAATTTTGTGAAATGATCCAAGACGATCAAGATCGCGATCTTACCCCGTTTGGTACGCGGATATGGTCCAAGTACGTCGATGTAAAGGTGTTGGAATGGCTGATCAGTCTGGAAAGGTTCTCCCATTGGCGCTCGTAGAGGTCTATTCGGGGACTTTGTCTCTTTACAAGTGTCGCACGCCAGAACGTAGGTGCGTACTTGTGTAGCCATTCCGGGCCAGTACAAAAATCGCCTGACTCGCTCTAGCGTTTTGGCATAACCACCATGGACCGTGGTGTCTGCGCCTGAGCGATCGCAGCTGACGTAAGGCTCGATGGAATCCATAACTTCCAGGCCCTGTCTTCAGCAATCGGGTCACCGTTGTGAGGCTCTGTGCGCTTATACACGAAACCATCCCTCACGCATACGTCAGGAAGCCGATCGGCGTTCGCATCGACAGTGGACACTAACTCTTTATATTCTTTGCCAGAGAATTCTGGAGAGTCCATATCCACCATCGGTGCCACGTCGATCAGCGCGTTTAATCCCTCTTCGTATACACGAGAGAGAGCGTTGGGTACAACGTTCAGGCTCCCTCGTCGGTGCTCGATTGTGAAGTCGTAACCTTGGAGTTTTAAACTCCATCTTGCCAACCGTCCTTGTAGGTCCTTCTGCGACATGAGCCATTTGAGACTTGCGTTATCCGTAATGATTTTGAACGCAGTCCCTTCTACATAGGCTCGAAATTTTTTCACGCTCAACACAGCTGCATAACACTCGAGTTCGGTTACGCTGTAGTTGCGTTGAGCGGAAGTGAGCTTTTGTGACATATACGCCACTGGAGATTCCGATCCGTCGTCGTTTTCCTGAAAGAGAACGCTACCCACCTCTGATTTTCTGGCGTCGCACTGGATTACGAAAGACCTCTTAAAATCAGAATTGATTAATAAGGGGGCATTCGTCAACATGTCTTTCACTAATAGGAAGGAAGTTTGTGCCTCTGTAGTCCAAGCAAACTGGTTGGACTTCTTTAGGGTGTCTGAAATTGGTGAAACAGTCGCAGCAAAGTTGGGAACGAATCGTCGATACCATCCTGCCATACCAAGGAAGCGTCGTACTTGACGTGCGGACTTAGGCGAAGGCTAATCGACGATGGCTGAAACTTTGTTGGGATCAGTTTTCAAGCCTCCTTCTCCAACAATGTATCCGAGATATTTCACCTCTCTCAGACAAAACTTACTCATGTTGACGTTAATAGTCAAGCCAGCCTTTCGCAAACATTCTGCGACTTCAGCCAATAAAACCAGATGTGAATCGAAATCTTCAGAAATTAACAGCAGATCGTCCAAATATACGAATACCTGCTCCTTCAGCTCGGGTAGGATGACTTTGTTCATCTAACGATACATCCTTTGCGGCGCGTTGCATAACCCAAAAGGCATGCGAGTGTAGTGATATAGAGGCCGGCCAGGAATGGTAAAAGCTGTATACTCCCTGGATTTGTTCTCGAGAGGAATCTGCCAAAAGGCGTCTTTGAGGTCCAGGCTAGTAATAAAATTGGCTCGCGGCAAACGACTTAAGATACCATCAATGTGTGGTAATGGATATGCATCCTGCTTCGTCACACTATTGACTTTGCGCGAGTCCAAACATAGCCTGACCTTGCCTGGCTTCCTCACGAGAACCACAGGCGAGCTCCATGCACTCTGGCTGGTCTCTATAACGCCAAGTGCTCTCATGCGATCGATCTCGTCATATAAGAGTTTTTGGATCGCAGGAGACACAGGATAATGTCGCTGTTTGATGGGACTTGCATCACCAACGTCTATACTGTGTTGTTCGACGTTGGTCACACCGAGTCCGTATACTTCGTATGATGGAAATTTGGACTTTACCATTTCCAACCTCTTTACATCTGTGGGCGTTAAATGGTGGGCATCCGGAGCTATCAGTTCCGATGCAGTATCGGGAGTCTCGACCGCGCTGATAATGCTAGGAGCTAGTTGGAATGGTCGCCAGAAATCTACCCCCAGGTACAATTTCTGCGACAGGCTCGGCACGATGTATAGCGTAATAGGCTTGGTAATACCGCGAAAAGTAATATCGGTGGTTACCGTGCCCAATACCTTTTGTGCTGCACCATCCGCGGTCTTCACCTCTTGACAGACCGGTCGATACTTCACCTGTGCATCTTGGAGGCATTGTAGGGAGTTTGCCCCCAGGCAACTGATGCTCGCCCCACTATCGAGGAGTCCTTCAACGATCACTCCGTACAAGGATACCTCTGCGTATAGACGTTTATCGAACGGCTCGTTGATAATGGTCGATAAGATCGCTCTCTTTTTTTCACGCACCATCCTCCAGAATATACGAAGGCGCGCGATTGATTTTCTGCGACCGGATCCACTCGTTAGTGCTGACACCTGATCAACACTTGCGACTGGAGTAGGTGAGAAAATTCGCTCTCGAGCCTCCATATATTCCTTCAGCCGAAGATGGTATGGCTTGTGAGGATGGAGGGAAGGTCGTCTCGGATTTTCTTCGGCGATAAGGTCATCTTCAGGCCGGGAAACAGCCGGCTCCGTCTTATCGCTTGGTCTTGCTAAAATTTTGACGTGCGGAGTGTTGTTCGTCGGGGAAATGGGTTTGGATGATTTTACGTTAAAAGGATGGGAATTGGGTTCTGAAAATATTGTAGGTAGGGTATTAAAGTTTGGAGGGGTATTTGTCGGGGTTGAAAAATTGCTTAAAGTTTTTTTAATAGGGATTTCTAAATTAAATTGGGAATTGGAGTCGGGGTGTCGAACTATATTTCGTGTAGCAGTACTTGGACGAGAGGAACCTGTTGTTCTTCCGTCCCTTCGGCCGTTTCCCGCCTTGCAATGGACGCAGTTGGGCTTTAGAACGTCAGCCCGCCCACATCCAAAGCAGAAGATGCTCTTTATGGCCTCCCAACAGTCACGATATCCGTGCCCTTCCCGCTTACAATTCCAGCAAGTCCAGGGGTTCGTTAGTCCGGCCAAGTCGACTGAAGAAGTCGTAACCGTATATTCTTCTTCGATTGGCTCCTCGTGAATTCTGGCCTGGTTCCAAGGGGATGGTCTGGTAGCCTTGCGCGTGTCTTCCACTTGGAGGACAAGCCGACGTTATTGTTCCATTGTTAGGACTGAGTGGAAGCACATCTGTTGCTGTGTGCTGGCTACTAAATTTCCACGCACCAGATCCACGAAATCGGACTCCATCATGGGAGTGCGCAGCAATGTGCGAAGCTCCATCATGTCCTGTACAAAAGACAAGAAGGGTTCATTTGGAGATTGCCGTCTGTCAAGCATCTGCTTGCGCACCTCCCAATCCGTTCTTCGCTCACCCCAGACTTGCACGAATGCATCCTTCAGGGTACCCCATGTCGCATTGGTGGTAAATCGACGCCACAACCAGTACCATTCGTTGAGCCGACCATCCAGCAGCAGATGAAAGCCTTGCGCCAGCAGATCTAAGCCGCCGCCCAAGTCGCTCATCGCGAGAGCCTCGGCCCTAAAAACCATTTCTTCTGCGCGTAGGGATTGACTATCTCCATTAAAACGAAGACGCCAATGCCTTAATGGACTGCAGGAATTTCTTTGTCGATAGATAGGGCTTTGCCAAACACGATCGCTAGCCCCAGCGGCTGCTTCGATCCGCTGAACTACCCTCCCGGCACGCGAGCCTCCATCCGCTGCCGAATAATGGGCCCCCACTGGTTCTTGTGACGTCCGCTCCTCCCTCAAAACCGTCCGGACCAATTCCACCAATTGGTCCACTCCAAGTTCGGCTCGTCCCACAGGTGGATTTGTGCGCACTGGCGTTGGTATTCCTTCGTAATTCATAACGAATGAACGAGTGAGTTATGATCGAGTGAGTTATGAACGAGAGAGTTGTGAACGAGTGAGTTATGAACGAGTGAGTAATGAACGAGAGAGTTGTGAACGAGAAAGTTGTGAACGAGAAAGTTGTGAACGTATGAAGTATTGAACGAGAGAGCTATGAACACATGAATGCTTGAATGGCCATATAATTGAGCGAGAGAAAAAAAATTAACGAGTGCCTGAATTTTAAATATTACATGACGGAATGAATATGCCAGTAATTTGCATCTAGGAATGAGTGACTGGATGCTTTAACGCTTGATTGATTGTGTAATTTGTACAACTGCATACAAATTTTTGAGCGGTAATGAAAATATAAAAATTTACCGATTGATAAAAAAAAAATTTTAACTATCCAGCGAACGAGTGAATAAACGATTGAAAAAAAATTAACGAGTGAATAATTTACTGCATGAATGGATGATCAAATGATACGACTGCGTGCTTGAGTGAGTGATTGAATGAGTGTTATTGTACGAGTGAGTGATGAATTAAAAATTAATCGAATGAATGTGCAACTCGATGAATAAATGATTGAACAAATGAACGAGTAAATGCATCAAAAAGGAAATGAACGAATGATTGAATGTATGTATACGTAATTTAGATTTCCGGAAGAATGATTGAACGTGTGAATGAAAGTATGAAAAGAATAATTGCTGAATGAAAGATTGAATAATTGTAATAACTGTAATGATAAAAAAAACGAATGAGTGATTACATGATCTTAATTCGACAAAAAAAAACAATGAACCCTCACGTCGTCGCAACCTTTCCCCTCCCCTCATATGCAGATCAAATCGCGAAGCCGATCTTGATCTTCCTCGCTCCATTGAGAAAATTCGGAACGCGATAAAATGTCAAAGAAAAAAAAAAAAAATGGGAAAGTTAGCAAACAAAATCTATCAAGATTCAGCAAAACAAAATCTACGTTAAATGTTCGTCAAAAGACTTAAAAAAAATCTAATTACCAAAAAAAATATTCTACGTTAGTTAAAAAAATTAATCTACTTTAAAAGGTACTCTAAAAGGAAGGATAAGGATTTAGGGTACTTAACAAATTTTCGACGATACCTTCTATCACCAAACTCACCAATTTTTCGCAAGTATGTTTCCCAACTGTCTGACGACACGCCCGCTAAGTCAGGGCATGCCCAGCTCTCAGTTGGGTACTCACGAACCAAAAGTGGAATGGTTCAACAAAATATAGTCTGTCCCAACTTACATCAAATCAGTCTTGCATACAGACAATGTTTCCCTTTCCTATGGAACCGAGTTGGCGCCTAAAGGTTGCCAAAACGGTTCGTCAATAAGATCGTTCCACATTGCCTCCATCCAAGATCAATAAGATGGTTTGCTGTTAAAACTCAGAAAAGCTTGTACACTTAGGCTTTTAGAGCTACGGCAGCTACGGACTAGCTACGGCAGTGTGGGGTGGTTCTTGTTCTACCTCAGACCATAAACCCTAGACCTATACAACAAAAATTTCGTGTCGGCTTGCTCCAGGGTATTTAAAATGGGACTATCTTCCCAATAGGTCTTGAAAGACCAAGAAGCGGTGGAGCTGCGCGACTTCGCGATTTGTCAGAGCGCTTAGGTGTAAGTAGCGCCCTGTTCTGCCCACCCTACCTCAGCCACGACTGTCCTTCAAACATTTTTCGTCGTGGCCCCTTTTTGAGGTTCGGGGCTAAGGAGCTAGACGCTCGGGTTCACTTTAATGGCTCTTTCTTAGCCTTTAATCAACATACCGACCAGAATTCAAAAGAACATTTTCCCAAAAAAAAAACCAAAAAACTGAAAAAAATAAATAGCAAATATATGTGAAAACAAAGAAAAAAAAAACTTACCCAGTTATTTTTGCAGCGTTCATTTTTAAATTAAGTTAATATAATTTTTTTTTTGTATTTATTATAAATTATTATTATTAAATTATATTCCGTCCCGTCCCTGTCCTGTCGTTTGGATTTTTTTTTTTTTTTTTAAATTAATGTTTAATTCATTTAAAATTTATATATTTGCATTGTATTTTTTTTTTTTTTTTTTATATATGTTTTAATTTTATTTTAATTCATGTAAAATTTATATATTTGCATTATTATACTCTAGAGTCTAGATGAACATATAGAGTATTATAAGTTTAATCCAGCCCGAAAAGTTTGTAACGCATAGAACCGAGCCTCGAACGAAAAAAAGTTTTATATTATTTTGTGTTTATATTTGGCCAAAACCCCCCAAATCCGTTTGTTGTCCGTCCGTCCGTCCGTCCGTCCGTCCGTCCGTCCGTCCGTCCGTCCGTCCGTCCGTCCGTCCGTCCGTCCGTCCGTCCGTCCGTCCGTCCGTCCGTCCGTCCGTCCGTCCGTCCGCCCGTCCGTCCGTCCGTTAGCACGATAACTCAAGAACGCGTTGACCTAGGAAGTTGAAATTTTGTCACAGCTTGTAAAATGGAAAAAGTAAGGCTAAGTTCGTTAATGGGCGATATCCTTCCAGTCCTTCGGGTACCTCCCATACAAGAGTCCTTGAAACACGTTTTCCCAGTTATTGCTCGAATGCTTCAAGTTAGGAACTTGAAATTTTGCATACGTAAGGTTTAAAATGTTTGAATTGAATTTTCTGAATATGATGCAAATCGAGTGAGTCCTTCGTATAGCAGCCTAGAAAAGTCCTTCAAAAATGTACGCTTTTTACTGATTTCACTATAACTCCAGAACGAGTTAAAGCAGGAATTTAAAATTTTACAGAAATTGGTTTTGTACCAAGACCAAGACGGAGTTCATTAATTAGCGCCATCCGTTGACTCCTTCGGGTAGCTGTCATACAAAAATCCTTAATAAACATATTCACCAATATTGCACGATAAGTTTAGAACGCTTTAATTTACGACTTTGAAATTTTATACACATTAATTTTATAATAGTCGCAGCTGAAACTATTAATATGAAAAATATCCCATGAGACACTCATGTAGTTGCCATACAAAAATTCTGTAAAATGTCCTAACTTACTTTATGGAAAGTTTCTACCTGTAAGTAAAAGGTCATGTAATAATTGCTTGTGCACTCCTCATTCTTTTGATATATTTCCAACTTAAATATTAATCGGAGTTCAGTATTTCATCTAGAGTATCATATGGTTGGCTTGCAGCCGATCGTGACTGCGTTATGTTTTTTTCTTTATATATGTAACTGCGCACAAATGACGGGGCAGCGCGTGTTTGGTATTTTCAGGTTATGTAGCACGAAAATTTATCGACTTTCCCATATGATTTTCACCGACTTCTTTTTCACTTGATTTAGAAATGACGGGGCAGCGCGTGTTTGGTATTTTCAGGTTATGTAGCACGAAAATTTATCGACTTTCCCATATGATTTTCACCGACTTCTTTTTCACTTGATTTAGAAATGACGGGGCAACGCGTGTTTGGTATTTTTAGGTTATGTAGCGCGAACATTTATCGACTTTCCCATATGATTTTCACCGACTTCTTTTTCACTTGATTTACAAATGACGGGGCAGCGCGTGTTTGGTATTTTCAGGTTATGTAGCACGAAAATTTATCGACTTTCCCATATGATTTTCACCGACTTCTTTTTCACTTGATTTAGAAATGACGGGGCAGCGCGTGTTTGGTATTTTCAGGTTATGTAGCACTTATATAAAAGACACACGGAATGGATCAGAAATTGACGAAAAACAATCCAGTTACGATGACAAAGATTCGAAACTGAGGAAATTGCGACTCTTCGCGGAAATTCACGGACCGAACAACCCAAAGCGAGGCGAATGACAGCTGAAACGACGAATCGGGGGAAATTTTCTTGCTCTTCAGTAGTTGCAGCACGCATATGAAAATTTGTTCGCTTAAATTACTTCCCTCGAAGCCCGGCAATGGATCATCGTTATTCGCGAAATGATCGAAGAAAACCACTAATTGTACAAACTCAGTTCGTACTTCGGGCCACGGAGCAACCAACACTTCTTAATGCACGGTAATTTCGCGATTTTTCCACTTCTGTGCACACACGTCCAGTCAAAACCAAAAAAAAACTCTCCCACCTTTTTAAAAAACGAGCCCGCATCTACCGAGTAGCGGAACTCTCTTTTCAGCCAAGCCGGTTTCGTTTGTTCGTTCCAGTGGTTGCCAGTGCTTACAAATGCTTCGATATTTTATTACCTCTCGAAAGCATTTGCAAGCACCTGAAATGAATTTCTGGCGGCACTCAACACACTCAGTCTTACTACCGATTCCTGCATTATGGTGCTAAGAAACTTCTCCGCTAGAAGAGGCGTTCCAATTGCACTGTATAGTGACAATGGAACCAACAACTTTCGAGGCGCTGATGAAGAACTTCGAAAGAATCTCGTAAAAATGTACGTAAACTAGATGAAAGACGAAACCTTTCCTGGTAAAGCCATCGAATGGCACTTCAATCCACCCTCTTCCCCACACATAAGAGGCAGCTGTAAACGACTTATCTGCTCGTTTAAAAACACCCTCAATGCAATAATACCCACGCGGAATCCCAATTATGAACCACGCTAATGGAGGTTGAGAACTATGTGAACTCCCGGCCATTGACGTTCATTCCCATTGTGACCTCCGAAAATGAAGCTCTTACTCCAAACCATTTTATACTAGGGTCCTCGAACGGATAGAAAGCGCCTGGTTTGTTTGATGAAAGCGCACTGACCCTTAGAAAGAACTGGAAAATCGCTCAGCAACTAGCAAACTGCTTCTGAAGGCGATGGATTCGGAAGTATCTGCCCGAGATCACAAGTAGAACCAAATGGTTTAAGCTTGTAAGGCCCTTAACGGAAGGAAATATAGTCTTAATCGTTGATGACAAGGCACCCCGAAATACCTGGAGAAAGGAAATACTAACAGATGTGACCTCTAGTCGATCTGGGCAAGTACGTAGGGCAACCATAAAAACTGCTAGCGGAACATTAGTTAGACCAGCAGTAAAATTAGCGGTTTTAGACTTTAGACAAGGAAATGATCAAAATTGTACGACGACCAACTGAACGATCCATTGCGCATAAGATACCGGTGGGGAGAGTGTTACCACGGGCCTTAATATTTCCCACTAATTCAGACATAGTTGCGGAATTAAACGCACTCAAAGCGTGGCGGATTTTTTGACTAACCTCACCAGCGACCAGTTACAATTTAACTTATTTTTATTTTATTTTTAATATTTCATTTATCATATTTGAACTAAACGAAGAATTACACGAATATATTATACTACAAATAACTTCCAAGCGTTCATATTGAAGAGAAGGCTCAGAGAGAAGAAGCCAGCCTGGAGCGGCGCCATTCGGGGCTAATAGTGCATTTGATGTTATAATCCGGTATTTCAGGCTGAAGTATATGCGATCCTTAAGGCAGTAGAAAAGGATTATAGAGAGAAAATGGAGAGACAGGATGATCTGCATTTGCAGTGGCAGTCAGGCCTTAGATAATCCAATCGTTTTTTCGAAGATAGTACGTGAGTGTAAAGAACGGTTGAACTCTGTTGGCAGATTCATGGGTTCCGGGTCACCAATAAATGGCAATGAAATAGCGGATGCATTAGCAAAAGCCGGATCGGAGTCAGCCATGGTTAGACCAGAGACAGCTTTCGGTGTGCCTGTTGCCTCTATTAGGGCTGCCGTTGCTGAGTGGGTGAGTAAATCACTTATTGAGAGATGGCGGCTTTTTCCGGGAATGCGGCAGACCAGAAACCTTGTTGAGAGACCAAGTGGACGAACCGCTGCTTTTCTTCTCAAATTGAGCAGAAAGAAATGCAGTAGTATGGTTGGTGTCCTCACAGGGCATAACTTGTGTGGCCTACACATGGTCAGATTGAGAATCATTGATGATCCCAAGTGCACTGCTTGCGACAAGAGCGACTACACGACGGAACATTTTCTTCTCGAGTGTCCAGCTTACTCTTTTACAATAATGCATGTATACGACGGCGTTGATGTTATGAGGATGGAGGAACTCCGTTTTAGCTCCCAACCTGAGCTTTTGAAATTCGTGAGGAGGACGAAAAAGTTCGGGTAGAAACTGGGGACTCGAGTATAATGGGCCTGGTGGCCTGAATGTTGAAGACTCGCTTTTTAATATGTCTTTCTCACACCAAACAACAACAACCGACTACTTAAACAGGTTCTTAAACGAGGTCATCTTAATGGCACTGACTTTTTAAATTTTAAATTTTTTATGCGATATGTATTTTTACCTATTACTTCCAAAAGAGCTCATTGTCTGCCTCTCATTATAGACACGCCTCTTTTACACCTGCTCACGTGGTATGTCTATAAACAAAGCTTAAGAGAAACTGCAACCTCAGCATGGGATAGAAGCAACTCATTTCTACGCTACCATAACCCCGCAACGACTCGATCAACTTACCATCACGTCTTCACTAGGCCTGAATGCATGCCATCATGAGAGCACGAGCAGGGAAACCTCTTTTCAGGCATACATCACTACAACCAAACACCACCAGAGACATGCGTCAACTGTCGAACCCAGTTAACTATCCGACATGTAATAATTGAACGCCCGCTTTCAAGGATCTTCCAAAACCCCGCGAACGAATCTTCTACTTGTCCCCAAGACGTACTCGTCCCCAAGACGTACTCATCCCCAAGACGTACTCGCCCCTGGTGATAGGCATACCTTAAATCGTATTAAGACAGTCTTCGACGCTCATATCGTTTGGACTAAAGTTTAAAATATATTTATATGGATTGACTGCAAATAATCGTATCACGACAACACCCAATAACCTTTGTAGTTTGGATGCTTTTTTTTTGGTTTCCAGCTGAATTTATTCTTTGGGCACTTATATGTATGCAGCTTTTATAGGTAATGATACGGTTCATAAAATTGTAGTGAAATTTTTATAATGGGGTTTTCTGAGTAAAACTACATTGATCACTGAATTCTTGGGGTCTACGAAGCAAAAATTTTTTTTTTTAATTTAGACTGTTACGTCAAATGAAAGGTAATTCGCTTCCCTAAAAAACGAGTAATAACACTGCCTTGCGATTATTCGTTTTCAAGATATAACGTTTTAAGTGAGTGAGGGGTACCGGTCAAAAATACTTTTCTCAACCACCCTGTCTCTTCACTGATAATAAAAATTTACCCACCCTGTAGAACGATTTTTTTCTCCAAATATATCAAGGAATACCAAGGTGGCACGGAGTGCTAAACAACGAAATATATAAAAATTTAATGTACTTACCCATATACCAATTTATGTTTTCCTTTCTAGTCTGTAGATAACGGCGTTTGGTGGTATTACATGGTTTCCATGTCTTTCTATTGGTCTCTTACGGCATCACAATTCATCGATGTCAAAAGAAAAGATTTCTGGCAAATGTTTGTTCATCACGTGGTAACGCTACTCTTAATAGCCTTAAGTTGGGTGTGTAATTTACACAGAGCAGGATCACTGGTTTTGGTTGTTCACGATTGTGCAGATATTTTCCTAGAGGTAAATACTTTTTCAAATATAGGATTAAAAATTATTCTAATACAAATTATTTAGGCGACCAAAATAACTAAATATGCAAGTTATCAAAAGTTATGTGATGCACTTTTAGCATTTTTTACTGTAGTGTGGATTGTTACTAGATTGGGATTTTATCCTAGAATTATTTACAGGTAATTGCAAAATTTACATTAATCAATACAATATAACATTGCAATTTTTTTTAGTTCTTCTGTTGAGGCTCCGACTATATTACCAATGTTTCCTGCATACTATATATTCAACAGCTTATTAATATTGCTTCTAGTTTTGCATATTATATGGACTTACTTTATTTTACAAGTGGCATATACTGCTTTTAAAGCTGGACAGGTAAGATTTTTGAAAAGTTCGCCATAATTAGAAGAGGCTCTGAACATTTTTAATTTTGGATAGTTGCGATTACACTGAAGAAAGTGGTTTGTAATTGTTGATCGTCAAGATTGTTTTACTTTATTATTTTAATAATAAAGTTTTAATTAAATTATTATTTTAATAATAAAGTTTATTTTAGATTTTCTAAAAAACTATATTTGCTACCCTGAAAATTTTGTTTACACTTTTTATCTCATCATCATCAATGACGCGACTGCCCAAATCGGGCCAGGGCCGGATACATTGTCTGAAGTCATCTCGGTTCAGCGCCCGCGTCCTCCAATTTGTGCATCTAAGAAGCGATTTGAAATCTGCGTCAACTGAGTCTTCGTATCTTTTTCCCACCGGTCACTTGCCATGAGCTCTACCTTTCATTGTGCGCTTGGGAACTCTTCCGTCATCCATTCGCTCCCCTTGACTGGCCCATTGTAGCTTACAGACTTTTATAAGAGTCGATGCGGCTGGGTAGTATAACATCTATGATGAGAGATGTTATACAACTCATTGTTGTACCGAATACGCCATTCAGTGCCTTCTCTTACTGGTCCCAAAATTCTTCGAAGAATTCGTCGTTCAAAAGCGTCTATTGATTTTTCAGACGCTTGGGTGAGAGTCCACGTTTTACTTGCATATAGTAGCACAGGTCTTATTATGGTTTTGTATATGCGAAGTTTGCTCAGCCAGTGCACTTTTTTCGATTTTAAGATCGGGAGAACTGTGAAATATGCCTTATTTGCTAGTGTGATCCGTTGATTTACTTCGTCCCGTTCGTTGCAGTCTCTTACAAGGTGTGATCCCAAGTATGAGAAATGATCCACATCCTATATGGTTAGTCCCCCACGGTCATATTTTGTTTAGTTGGCGCGGTTCTGTATATGTATGTTTGCTTGTCCGGTGTAGGCTCCAAGACTACTCATGGGATTGCGATGAAACTTCGATGATTTGTGGAGGGTATGCCCGCGATGGTTTGAGCGTTAAAAAAATCATTTAACAGTTTTTTCAATATTTGAGTGTATTTCATATGATTTAGCGGCAGTTCGTTCGTTTTCGGTGCATTAGTTATCCATCCTAAATGGTAAATGGTAAAGTTGGAAGATGGATGGTTCATAGTGGATAGTTGATGGAAGATGTAGGATGCTGGATAGAGGAAGGAGGATGGATGATGGATAGAGGATGGTGGGTGAAGGGTGGTGTGTGGAGAATGGTAGATGGTGGATAGAGGATATAGGATGGGGGATGGTAGATATAGGATGGTATATGTTGGATGGATGGATGGTGGATGGGGGATAGTGGATAGAGGATGGAGGTTGGAAAATGGAGGATGGAGGATGGTGAATGCTTGATTGAGGATGGTGGATAGGGGATGGTAGATATAGGATGGTAGAAGATGGATAGAGTATGATGGATGGGGAGGGATGGATGGTGGATAGAGGACAAAGGATGGTGGATGTAGATGGATGATGGAGGATGGTGAATCTTATATCCTGGTCCTCTACAGCGGAATAGTGGAAGCAACGGAATAAATGGGAGTAACAGGAGCATCGGGACAAATAGGAGTAACGGGAGAATCAGGACCAATGGATCAACGGGAGAAACAGGACCAATGGATCAACGTGGTCAATGGGTAAGACTTAAGTAACGGGGGCGTTGGGACCACGTGAGCGTAGTCGCGGTACGCGGCTAGTGACTAATAAATACCAAAAAAGCAAAAAAAATTTCAGTCGTCTGTGTGCCGCGCCGTCCGCCACACATAGGGGTATTTGGCCAATCTAGCTGTCAATTTTTTTTTTTTTTTCATTTTTTCAGTCTAAACAGAATGTGTAATTGAATTAACTTATAAAATTGTCATGTCCTCAGGGACGGCGATTAATCAAGAATCGGGGATTTCGTGTTGGAGTTTCACTCCACTGACACCGGAAAGAACAACTCTTAATATTATAAAAATAGTTTTGCGAAAAATATCTTTGAGGTCGGTGCAAAAAATATGACAAATTTTTTTTTTATTATTATTATTCTACACTTATTTCTGCACATCACACAAAAACGGTACCTTTCTCGGGTAACACCATTCTGAGCGCTAATAGCGAATTACCCATACTCAGTTTGCATGCATACCACGTGCGTGTGCACGAGATGAATCAATTTGACATAAAACTCATCAACTGCATGTTTTTTGGCAGACACTTCTCTGATGTTTCTCTACCAGTCGTTGGTAGGTATTAAATTTATAACGTTGTTTTATATTGTATAAAAGCGCGTTCTTTTGCGGTCTTATCTAGTGGAGAGCAGTTTAATGATATGGGAAAACAACAACAAAACCGAGTTCATAGTTGTTTTTATAACAACGTATCTCGACCTGACTGCAAAATACAAAAAATAAAAATCGTATCTTCGCGCCAACAAAGTGAAAAGAAAAAGCCACTAAAACCGGAACAAAGCGTAGTCCAAATTTTATATATATTATCTAGTGTAATTATTCATCACTAATAAGCAATATAGTAATTGTTGTTATTAGATTTTTCGTGGTAAGCTACCAAAGAAGCTTTTATGATTAGGAGTTAGTTATTCTTTCCGGTGTCAGTGGAGTGAAACTCCAACCCGGAGTCCCCGACTGTGGACTAACCGCTATCCGTGAGGATATGACAAATTTGGAAAGAAACTTCACTGGAGAAGCCAGTTCATCATAAGATTGTTTTGGACTAGGTCCGAAGGAGCTGTTTCGTCATCGGAGGGCATAGACTCTTCAGAAGGTGTATTCTTGCCTACTAACCGAAACACCTTGACAGCTGGTGGGATCGCTGAGGTAAATTCTATATAGCCACATCCCATTCCAAATTTATTACCGAGAAGAATTTAATGGTCAAGAAAGGCGTCCTCTACCTTAGGCTAAAGGCGTGTATTTTGAGAAGCTTTTTTCTCTTGATTTTTTTCGGCTATTCTCTGTTTGTAACCCTGGATATGGTCAGCGCTTCATGGCTGTGAAATTTTACAATGGTTGTAACCTTGGATCTGATCTATCAAGAAACAAATCCCGTCCACCGCAACTTATTTTTTTAACCAATATTTGTTGTTATTAGATTTTTCGTGGTAAGCTACCAAAGAAGCTATTATGATTAGGAGTTAGTTATTCTTTCCGGTGTCAGTGGAGTGAAACTCCAACACGGAGTCCCCGACTGTGGACTAACCGCTATCCGTGAGGATATGACAAATTTGGAAAGAAACTTCACTGGAGAAGCCAGTTCATCATAAGATTGTTTTGGACTAGGTCCGAAGGAGCTGTTTCGTCATCGGAGGGCATAGACTCTTCAGAAGGTGTATTCTTGCCTACTAACCGAAACACCTTGACAGCTGGTGGGATCGCTGAGGTAAATTCTATATAGCCACATCCCATTCCAAATTTATTACCGAGAAGAATTTAATGGTCAAGAAAGGCGTCCTCTACCTTAGGCTAAAGGCGTGTATTTTGAGAAGCTTTTTTCTCTTGATTTTTTTCGGCTATTCTCTGGTTGTAACCCTGGATATGGTCAGCGCTTCATGGCTGTGAAATTTTACAATGGTTGTAATCTTGGATCTGATCTATCAAGAAACAAATCCCGTCCGCCGCAACTTATTTTTTTAACCAATATTTGTTGTTATTAGATTTTTCGTGGTAAGCTACCAAAGAACACGGATAGCGGTTAGTCCACAGTCGGGGACTCCGTGTTGGAGTTTCACTCCACTGACACCGGAAAGAATAACTAACTCCTAATCATAATATCTTCTTTGGTAGCTTACCACGAAAAATCTAATAACAACAAATATTGGTTAAAAAAATAAGTTGCGGCGGACGGGATTTGTTTCTTGATAGATCAGATCCAAGGTTACAACCATTGTAAAATTTCACAGCCATGAAGCGCTGACCATATCCAGGGTTACAACCAGAGAATAGCCGAAAAAAATCAAGAAAAAAAGCTTCTCAAAATACACGCCTTTAGCCTAAGGTAGAGGACGCCTTTCTTGACCATTAAATTCTTCTCGGTAATAAATTTGGAATGGGATATGGCTATATAGAATTTACCTCAGCGATCCCACCAGCTGTCAAGGTGTTTCGGTTAGTTGGCAAGAATACACCTTCTGAAGAGTCTATGCCCTCCGATGACGAAACAGCTCCTTCGGACCTAGTCCAAAACAATCTTATGATGAACTGGCTTCTCCAGTGAAGTTTCTTTCCAAATTTGTCATATCCTCACGGATAGCGGTTAGTCCACAGTCGGGGACTCCGTGTTGGAGTTTCACTCCACTGACACCGGAAAGAATAACTAACTCCTAATATAGTAATTGTTTAAGTTGTCCTAGTGTTTCCCGTAAATTTGATGACACTTATGAGTGGGGAAGTCGAATATGTCACTGAATATACTTTTTTGTATTTTGGCTTGTTGACCAAAATAAAAAATTGCAAAATGCGTAGTCAAGTACGGTGCTTTCTCATTTGGTGCGAATACAGAGAAAAAACTGCATTAATTCGTCCTCATTCTGACTTCAGGTGAGATATTTTTAACTCATAAGTTACAGAACTGAGCAACAAAATCA
Source organism: Beris chalybata (assembly GCA_949128065.1). Taxonomy (NCBI): domain Eukaryota; kingdom Metazoa; phylum Arthropoda; class Insecta; order Diptera; family Stratiomyidae; genus Beris; species Beris chalybata. The sequence continues at coordinate 69,766,472 of OX421897.1, read as the reverse complement.
AATATATTTTTACTTCGACGGGCTTGCCATTTTCAAATTTTTTCATTTTTCAACTCCTAACCGCATCCCGGAAGATAACGCAATTATCAATTCATATATTATTTGTGGCAGTGGTATAAGTATTCTAGCAAGACCCTATTCTAACACCTTCCCGAACTTTTTGTTAGGCTTTCAGTCACATTGTAACCTACACCGCTTCTCAGAATTGAATGTGTTCCGAACTTCTACCGGAAAAATAATAAAGTAGTGCCCAGACTGTTGGCAGACTTTATATCTGTTTTAGATATGTAATCCATTTTAGAAAATCTCAACTACAGAGGATATCTAAAACTAAAGCAGGTTCTGTGTGAAGTAGTGCGGAATATGTATCGTTAGAAAGTTTTCCTTCGAACCTATTTCAACACAGTGAAGGTTTTCCAACTGTCATGTCCTCAGGGACAGCTACTAATCAACATTTGGGGCTTCACTCCACTGACGCCGGAAAACAACAAAGATTTCCTCAACTTTAAATTCTTTAGATTTTCTGCCCATATAACTTCAGCATATATTATTAATTGATTCCATGATAAGCTACCATCGAAGGAATTATGATTAAATGTTAGTTGCTTTCCGGTGTCATTGGAGTGAAACCCCAACATGAAATTCCCGACTGTTGTTTAAGGGGGTCATTGTGTGCAGGCTCTTTTTTACGCCTTTTTTTGGGGATTTGTTTTGGCGAACTTAATAATGATACAACTGTGAAATTTTAACCACATATTTATGAACATGTTGAGCACACTTTAGAATTTTTTCAGCCCCAAATTGTCAGTCATTGCTGAGGTATACGCCACCTTAGCCACCCATTTTCAAAAAACCTTGTTTTCGGTAGACACGATTGCGGGCGTTTTGCTTATCTCAAATAAAAACATCAACCGGCATTTTAATCTGTGAAATTTGAACTAGTCTTGGAACTCTAGGATTATCAAAAAGTATTGAACCGTTAATTTTTGGCAGCTTGTTGAACCTTTTATCGTCAATTTTGGTGTGTTTTTACGACTTCTTCAGGTCGCCGAAAAAAAACGGCTTGATGAATCACAATTATTCTAGTTTGGAGACTGTATATATTAGTACTGAATAAGTTTACCAAATTTCAAAGAAATCCGTTCAATAGATTTCGAAATATCGTGTCTACCGATTTCAAAACTACCGTTTTGAGAAAAACGCGACTAAACTTTTCACTGTATTCGAAGCAACAAAGGAGCTTAGAGAATGAGAATATAACGGCCTGTAACTTCCGAACAGCTTCGAATATCGGAATATCACTCCGCCCACATATTCTACACTATATTTGGATGTAATTTATGCAACAAAAAAAAAAAATCGATTTTTGGAAACCGTCACACGGGATGACTGCCTTAATCGCAGTCCCCGAGGATATAAAAATTGGAAATTCTTCACAGGTTAGGCCAGTTTTTATAAGCTTGTGCTGGGAGCTGTTTCGTCATCGGATGGCATAGACTTTTCAGAGGATGTACTCTGCCTACTATCCGAAACACCCTGACAGCTGGTGGTATTGCCAATTGCATTTCCACGAATTATATTGAAAGTTAAATTTCTTGCTATCGCAACCTTAAACTAAAGGTAGTTGGCACTGAAAACCACCCAATATTTCAACTAATTTGGTGGAATTTTTTGGTTGTTCGCTAGGATGTATGAAGCTTAACGCTAAGGACGTGACATCGAATCTCGCCAACAGCAATTTAATTTTTACTAATATTTTATTAATTGATTTTTTCATGGTATGCTACCATAGATGCAACTATGATTAAATTTGATCTGCTTTCCGGTGTCAGTGGAGTCAAACCCCAATACGATATCCCCGACTGTTGATTAATCGCTGTCCCTGAGGACATGACAATTGGAAACCTACTTGTGTTGGACTATTTCCGAAGGAGCTGTTTCGTCTTCGGATGGCAAAGACTCTTCACAGCATATAAATCTCTCAAATTGCAACCTTTGAAAGGTCGTCGGATTTCGGACGAGGATTTTCCGCCTACCGCGCGTAGGGAGATTCAAGGCTAGATATATAAAGTTTTGTTCAAATTATTATGAAATGAGATAAATCGAGTTATGCTATGTTCAGACTATGCGTTTTGTTGTAATAGAGCAAAACTAAAAGACCTCTGTTCTGTTTAAAGTTTATGACACGAGTGAAAAAACAAGTCGTATTTATTTTACAAATTATTGACTAAAATCAAACATGTTGCTGAGATGGAATACAGAACAGTATTTTATAACAACACCCCAACTCATTGGGTCAAGTGATCAATTTAAACTATCACTTTGAACCAATGCCCATAATGTCCAGTCCACGCTGGATGATGATGCGAGACACAGCTTTTGTCAACGCGTCCGCTGCGTTGGCTTCTGATGCGACGAAGTTGATGTTGATCGTTCCGTCGCCGATCCTGTCTCGAACATGATGATGGCGGATATCAATGTGTTTCGTCCTCTTGCGAAACATATCCTCCATCGCCAATGAAATGGCACCCTGGTTATCGCACTTAATCTCAACTGGCCCATTAATATCTTTGAGCGAGTCAACAAATTGACGCAACCAGATTGCCTCTTTGGTTGCCTCCGAAAGCGCCATGTACTCTGCTTCGGTAGATGATAAAGCAATTGTGTGTTGACGCGAACTGCTCCATGACACAGTACCATCGCTTATCATGAACACATACCCGGTACATGAACGTCTTTGGTCAATGTCCGACGCCCAATCCGAGTCCGAAAAACCTCGCAATTGACCACCTCCATAGCGATACAGAATGCGAAACTCGGTTGTTCCACGCAGATATCGCAAAATTCTTTTCACCGCAGTCCAGTGAGCTTCACCATAATTCGCGTTGAATCTACTCACATCATTTACTGCAAAAGCAATATCGGGTCTGGTCCCCTGGACCAAATAAAGCAAACTGCCCACAGCTTCTTGGTACGGAATACCCGACATCCTTTCACTGGAATTTACCATCGTAATTGACAGCTTTTGACTCGGGTCGCTAGGCGTTGGTGCAGCCTTGCAACTTGACATCCCGAATCGCTCAAGCACTTTCTCAATATAGCCAATTTGGTGAATGGCTATGCCTTCATCGTCATATTCAATCTTCAGCCCAATGCATTGCTCCGCTCGTCCAAGATTCTTCATTTTGAATGCTGCACACAGTTGAGATTTGATCTTCTCCAAGGTATGTTGATCCCTCCAAAAAATCAAGACATCATCAACATAAATAGCCACAATTACCTTCTCCTTGGATGAGACGTAAACACACGGATCGAGTTTTGACTTGGTCAACCCGAATCCTATCAGGGCCCGATCTAGCTTACGATTCCACTGTCTTCCGGCTTGTTTAAGACCATACATGGCCCGCTCCAACTTACATACAAGCCCAGTGCCATCATCGTATTGCTCCGGTTGTTCCGTGTAGATCTCTTCGTCCAGGTTACCTTGTAGGAATGCGGTTACAGCATCCATTTGATGAATTCCCATTCGATGTCTGGCAGCAAATGCAATCAAAATTCGGATTGATTGATATCGCACCACCGGCGAGAAAGTCTCCACGTAGTCGATCCCGAACTTCTGGGAGCAACCCTTCGCTACAAGTCTGGCCTTATAACGAGCCACACGCCCATCAGCTCCGACTTTGACTTTAAACACCCACTTCGTCTTGAGTGCCTTGCGACCAGGTGGCAGCTTGACCATGCTCCAAGTTCCATTTTCAGCATGAGCCTCCATCTCCTCGTTCATCGCAGCAATCCAATGTTGCTTGTTACCGGATTCCATTGCCTCGTCCACGGTTTCGGGTTCAACCGTTTCAACGATATATGCTGATGCCAGCAATGTCTCAACAGTCTTCTTGGCAATCCGTTCCGATTTCTGACGTTGAATAATCGGTGAAGAATCAAGTGTGGTTGGAACAAAATCCCCGTCGTTAGGATCGTCGACACACGACAACTCTGCGTCCTCAAAATCCTCACTTCCTTCTGAAATCATTGTATCATTCGAATCATCTGATATATTCCCCAACTGAATCGAATTCTCCAATTGAACCATTGTTGCATCATTCGAATCATCTGATGTATTCCCCAACTGAATCGAATTCTCCAATTGAACCGAACTGTTCAAATCGCTTGTCAACCCTGTTGTTCTTCCACCGTTTCCTGTGCAAGGTTCAGTTTTAACTTCCTCCACTAGAACGATATCATTCGAGGTATTAGTTGATGGAATAGACTGAATTACCTTCACTCCAGGCGGATCCATGAACTCCATCACGACTAATGCAGACATCGTTCGTTTCCTTGTTGAAACATCGCCAGCCCTTTTGATTCGCTGCGATTCCAACGAACAACATCGATTCCGACTTCGCGTCCCATTTGCGACGTTTTTCTTTCGGTATGTGCACCATCACTTCGGTTCCGAATATACGCATATCGGAAATGTTGACTTTCCGTCCAGTCCAGACCTCTTCTGGCACTCGTTTGCCCAATGTCCGATTTATTGTTCTATTCGTCACGTACGCAGCCCAATTGATCGCTTCGGCCCACATTGGAACTTCCAAATTAGCATCGTACAACATGCATTTTGCCCGTTCAACCAATGTCCGATTCATCCTTTCTGCAACGCCGTTCTGCTGTGGCGTGTACGTGCAGCTGGTTTGATGAATCACTCCACTTTCCCGGCAAATACGGTCAAACTGACCGAAATACTCCCTACCGTTGTCCGAACGTATCACCTTCAGTTTCAATTCGGTCTGCGTCTCGACCATCGCCTTCCATTCTGCAAACAACTGCTGAATATCACTTTTCCTCTTAGCAAAGTAAACAAAAACTTTTCTCGAGAAATCATCAACAAATGTCATGAAATACAATGCGCCACCGACTGACATATTCTCCATCGGACCGCAAACATCTGTGTGCACTAGCTCCAACACACGCTTCGATTTGATCACTGTGTCCGAGCGGTGAAACGGTTCACGACTCTGCTTCCCCTTCAAGCATGACACACATTTTGACAAATCACTTTGCTCTCCATCGATGTTGAATCCATCCACAATGTTCTTCAGCTTAATCAAGTCTCCGTATGCCACATGGCCTAGTCGACGATGCCATGTCATCAAATTCACGCCGGTGTGTGTAGTTGCCTTCAACGCAACAGGATCGCTTTGCAACTTATAGGTACCGTTGCTTGGTTTCAAACATACAACCATACTGCCGTCACTTCGATCACGCACAACACAACCGTTTTCATCAAACTCAATCCTTTTTCCGGATTTCACCATTCTATGCACTGACAATAAATTTGTTGATAAGCCGGATACAAGCAGAACGTTCTTTGCACTTATTGTTTGGTCTTCAACACGCAGATCAACTGATCCAGTACCGAGTACTTTCAAATGCGTGTTATCAGCCGTCGAAATATCAGTGTATGCTGCATTTTCCACAAAATTTTTCAACAAATTTCGATTTCCAGTCATGTGTTGACTTGCACCACTGTCGACATACCATATGCCATCCGAATGATTCACATGACAGGCCGCCATTGTATGAAGTGCCACTGGCTCCAATTTTCCGGTTAAAACACAGTATTTTGCCGCTTTACTATTTGATGTCACTGCCAGAAACGCCTTTGGTTTGAGATTTGACACTGCGCACTTTGCATCTGAACCTTCCAGTCGCTCTGGACAATCTCGACGCATATGACCGGTTTTGTGACACCGAAAACACTTAAACTGGAGTTCACTATTTTTTGCACCATTCCTCGGTCCATTCTTTCTAGATGGATTCCCTGATTTGGCTCCTTTGTAATTTACCGATGCTCTGAACACATTACCAGAATTACCAGTTCCACCTTCACTGTTGATCGCCCGCTTAGCGCGTTCCGTATCAATCAGTCTTCGCTTCAAGATGTTTGAAGTTAAACTGGTCATCATTTTCTCCTTGTTGATGAGCATCCCACCATCCAATCCGGTGACAAATGCTTCATATTCAGACGTGAGTCCGAACAGAATGATTCCACAAATCACCTCATCCTGCATCTTGAGACCCAAGTCAGCCAACACACGCGATGCAGTCGTGATTTTCCGCAAATAATCATCCATTGAAGACGACGTCTCCAATCGTGTCGTTACCAATTCACCGATTGTACGAGCCAGTCTGATCCAGCTCACATCATCGTATAGTTCTCGACACTTATCCCAAACTTCGCGTGCCGTTTCCAATTCACCAATATCGTCGTAAAGTGTACGATCGATGTTGATCAGAATCTTAGCTCGCGCCTTCTTGAGCTTCAGCGCATCCGTTGTCCCAACTGGAGTCGTGATGGCACCATCCAAATCGTGCCATTCCAACAGAACTTTTATTTCCCGAGGCCAAGTCGAATAATTCGACGCTCCGGTCAATTTCTGTATTTTGTCTTCGCCCTTTTCGGCCATTCTGCATTCACACTTAATGCACTTCTGGTCGGTGATTTTTCTTTTCACAAAATCCGCCGGCGTAATTTCCAAAAAACCAAAAATACCTTCTTTTTTTTTCCGTAAAGCCAAGACTATTTCCAATATTTCAGTATTTTCAATAATTATGTTCTATATTTCAATACAATTCTGGAATTCTAGGATCTGGGCCCATAACCTGTTGTAATAGAGAAAAACTAAAAGACCTCTGTTCTGTTTAAAGTTTATGACACGAGTGAAAAAACAAGTCGTATTTATTTTACAAATTATTGACTAAAATCAAACATGTTGCTGAGATGGAATACAGAACAGTATTTTATAACAACACGTTTCAAACGCATTTAAGTAGGTAAATTTAAGATGTAAAAAAATTAGTGTTCAGACTAGGCAACTCATTTTATTTTTATACAAGATAGCTTGATGTGATTTGTTTTGAGAAGTTTGATAATAAGCTGTATTTCAATAGCAAATTTATACCTTTTAAATTGTTTGAAACAAATTAGTTTGTGTAGCAGTAATGAAAAGAGAATTTATTAGCTAATGCAGTCGTTGCACAAGCACAAAATTGAGTTTCTACAGAAATTCAAAGTTTCTTCCAAAGTTTACTTCGATTTCCGCGAGAATCGCAGTATATGTTTTCGGTAAAATGCGTCCTAGCTACATGTTTTCGTAATCGCCTTCGGGAAGTGTTTTCAAAGAATTTAACTCGATTTAAACGCGTAAATCATTAATCTTTCAACTAGGTGCCATACAAACTTCTTTGAAAAGCATGTGCATTGACCTTTTACTTTTATACATTTTTGAATAGAATAGCAGAACAATTTATACAAATACAAGTATAGCCACAGGACGTGACTAGTTAATAATTCAATTTAAAGTTTTGTAGTTTGATTTATATATACATAACCGTATTCTTACTCTATTCTCTATTGCAGATGGAAGGTGATGTTCGATCTAGCACAAGCGATATTTCTGATAGTTCTGAGAACTCTCGTGCCCTAACGAACGGGACGTCTAAGAAAAGTATTTCAACTTCTGGGTCACCAAAGCAAGGCAAAGTGCACACACTAAACCAAAAACAAAAATGGCAAAATTCGTTGAACTGAATAATTTTTGGCATTCCAAAATAAAGCTAAAGTATCATGCTGATAATAAAATATCGAAAAAAAAAAAAAAATTATAGTCAAAAGCTTGAACATGATTTCATATATAAATTCTGCTGATATTTTTATACTTACATAAAAAATAAAAACTTTTTGAAACAGCACGATTAATAATATTGATAAATAAAATCTAAATTTAAACCAAACTATGTAAAACTGAATATAGATTTTTTTTAATATTGTTATGCTTTATTTTTTTTTATATATTTTGAAGGTTTTATTTAATAATTTATATACATATAAGAATTGTATCATATTTCACTAAGGTGTACAATATGTGATATAATTACGGCATCTTAATAGACGGTTTATAATACTAAATATGTCGAAGGAAAATCATAAATGCATTATTGATAAACAAATAATAAACTGAAATTATTTTTAATTTTAAAATTCAGTATTGTCCGGATTTTGAAATTGCTAAATAAATTATCTATAAGGAACAACCTAGTAAGCCCGTATATGCTCCACACACACCATCGAACGCGTTAAATATTTGCCGACGCGCCACATTTACTTTAACCATGAAGAGTGCCCCAATCTATTTTAAACAATAAATTAGAGACGTTCTAGTTCTAGTGCTATGACATACAGTTGCGGTAAAAAAATAGCTCTGTAAAGGTCCTCTGATTGCTTTTGACGATTTTGTTCTTGCATGGACACTTTTAGTGTCCGCCATTTTAAAATACCGTTAGGCAATGTTATTCTCTCAGAGCAAACATCAATTCATTTAAATCGACCACGATTACTTTGGATTTTGTTAGTCTTTTAGAAATAAGTGGAGTTTAGCGCAGTCATAAAAATAACACCGTTGAAAGTTGTCATGGAAAAAACGCATGTAAAAATATTGATGTGAACATATGATGATGACATATTTACATTGTAATTATATTAAATTTATAACAATTTTAAAGGAAGTGAAGTGAAAATGGGACGTGGAAAACATTACACACCGGAAAAACGATCAATTATCAGAAGGCAAAACGTACACCGAAATCAGAAAAACCCTTAATTGTTTAAATAAAATGATTAGAAATGCAAAATTATTTGAGCAAAAAGCCGAAACGCGTGGTTGAAAGAGGGCAATGTCGCCTTTGACTTATACGATTAAGCAAAAAGGAACCATTCATGGCAGCCACGCAGCTTAAAAGTGAGCTCAATGTGACAGCTAGTGTAGAAACAGTTCGTCGACGATTAAGACAAAATAACTTCACTTATTCTAACTGTGATAATAGTTTTAAGGATCATGAACACTTGACAAAGTTTCCTTCTACTTCTTTGGAGATGAAGGATCTCTATATTGACGAAGCAACAATTTTGAAATTTATCTCAAATATTGCAGATAATTTTTCTGTTGGTCCAGATGGCATCCCTCCAAACGTTCTAAAGCGCTGCAGCTCTTCCTTAGTAGCACCTTTGTGCTATTTATTCAATTCTTCTCTCCGATCAGGGGTATTTCCTAGTTCATGGAAATATTCTACTATTAGACCGTTATTTAAGAAAGGTAAGAGAATGGATGTACGAAATTATAGGCCTGTCGCCAACCTTTCTTGTATTTCGAAGCTTTTCGAGGCTATTGTTTGTGATGTAATGAATTTTCATTGCAAATCACTCATAAGTCCATCCCAACATGGATTTACTAAGGGTAGGTCTACTACCACAAATTTAATGGAATTTACTAATTTCTCCATTAGAGCAATTGAAGGTGGGAATCAGGTGGACTGCATTTACACCGATTTCAGTAAGGCGTTCGATAAAATGAGTCATTCTATCCTGACTGTCTACAAGCTACAATTACTAGGTTTTCCAGTGACGTTTATTAATTGGATCCGTTCGTATCTACTTAATCGCACTCAAAAGGTGTTTTTTCGTGGATCCCTTTCATCCGATGTACATAATACGTCTGGAGTACCTCAGGGGAGCCATTTGGGTCCGCTTTTATTTATCCTGTTCATAAATGACGTGAGTTCGGTTCTCTCCCACTCTAAAATTTTAGTGTATGCTGACGATGTAAAGATTTTTCGTAATGTAACCAATACGGCTGATTGTTCTCTTCTTCAGAGTGACTTGCAACGGTTTTATGACTGGTGTACACTTAATTGTATGCCTTTGAATATAAGTAAATGTATCTCTGTATCATTCTCTCTCTCCATGTAAATATGTCACCTATTTTTAATAAATATGGTCGAAAAGTTTAAAAAACTGTTACAATCTCCTAATTTTTACACTTTACGCTTATTATTTACAATAAATAATGATTATACAAAAAAGTTGTTCAGGTAGAAAAGATAGAGAATTTAATTCTCTATAAATTTGGTTCTTACCGTTTTTAGCAAGAAATGCAAAATACGGCTACAAATCGACAAAACACAAAACTCAAAATTTCGGGCACACGCCATATCAAATTTTGTTGTAAAACTGTGTTTCCCTATTCTACTCCATCATTGTAACCTAACTACGTCAAAAAATTTCGTGTTCTAATTTTTTCTTTTTAGAATTCCTAGATTTACTGGACTAGTGCTCACATCAAAGAAGCTTACTGAATCGCGTCATACTTTTGGTTGCTGAAGTTAATCAACTTCTGTGTATCAATAAACTGCTGAAACGATATTACATCATTCTTACAAAACAACTATTTGCTATGACCAAGTGGACTATTTCTGCACGAGAAACAACCGATCAGGACCAGACAATTTTAATCCATCGGTATTCAATAGCATCACTACGCTCGTGCACGTCCCTGCCAGTGCTGCCAGATTTGCAAACCTAAAAAATCGTACCATACCATAAAAAAAAATCTGCCAACAGTCTGGGCGCAACTTTATTATTTTTCCGGCAGAAGTTCAGAACGCGTTCAATTCGGGGATGCGGTGTATGTTACTATGTGACTGAAAACCTAACAAAAAGTTCGGGAAGCGGTTAGAAAAGGGTGTAACATATGAATTAAATAATTGGGTCATATTCCAGGATGCTCCACTTACGTACTCCCCCGCCCCCTTCAAAGATTTTACTTTGAGCAATCTTTATTTATCAATCTTTACAATCAAACCGAATTTTGTTTTTCTGGTGCCACTGGTTTGGGAGACATCGTAATGTTAAGTATTTCAACCCCCACCCCCGTACGTCACTACCCCCACCCAAAAATTTTGTTTCAATCTACTCTCCTAGTATAACTACAGATAAGTTTTAATTGCTTGCTATTAACATTTTAGAATGTGTCGATCTCGACTTTTTTGCGTTTCTGACGCATTGCTTCCCCCTCCACTCCCACACCCCTTCACCCATATCATAAATTATTTTGCAAATGGGTCCACTATCAAAGCTTTATAGAAATTCCAAGTTTCAGCCTCTTAACATAAGTGGTTGCTGAGATCTAGAAACCAAAATTTTTCGTCTAAAACGCTTCCCCCACCTTCCCCCTCACCACAACCCCTGAAAATAATGTCAATTCAAGGGGTCTACCCAGTATATTCCTAGAAAAATTTTAATTTAATAGCTCTACTGGCTTGAGAGCTACGAGCCTTCAAAGGATTTGGGGCGGTCGACGTACGGCGTACGGCGGACAGACGGAGTGAACATTTTTATTGCTTTTTTCGTGTCTACTAGTCATGAAACGTGGACGAAAAAATTTTGAGGGCAGCAAATTTTTTTTTTTTGAAAATCAATAACAATACTCTATTATTACTAATAAAGTAAAATCGTACCGAGGGAGATTTTAGGGAGATTTTATCGTACAATTCACTTTAATGTTAAATTTTATCAGTCAAACATGAAAGTGTTCTTTATACACTACATATATAAGGGGATCGAACCCTTTAGACGCCCAGAAATGAGTAATTTTTCATGCATTTTTTATGGTGATAAAATATTCGCATCATTTTAAGATTTTGACAACTTTCAACTGTTGTTTTTTTTACAAAACAAAATGGCGTTTTTATAGGATATTCCTATATGTGACTTTTATGTGACATCTTAAACTGCTCCATTTGTCATATATATAGTATTCTATTGATCTAAAACTGAAAACTAAAATATTTTCGGAATACTAACAGATGAATTGAAAGGATATACCTAAACTAAAAAAAAATAAAACGAAAAAGATATGAGGCTTTTCTCTCAAATGTTAATTTTTGTTACAGTTTTTACCGCAAGAAAGTGATTTATTTACGCGATATCCTCACAATTTTAGGTATACGTAGGTTGCCTTTTATATTTCGGGATTAGAGAAGAAAAACAAATATTAATCATCGAAAACCACTTTATTGTTTTTCAAAATATCTATACACTTTTGCATGCGTTTGAACCAATTGTCGAAGCACTTTTGCCACTCTGATTGAGGTATCTCCAAAACATGCATTCTGAATGCGGCAACCGCTTCTTCAGGTGTCGAAAAACGTTGACCTCTCAGTTTGTTTTTTACGTACGGGAATAAAAAGAAGTCATTCGGTGCCAAGTCAGGACTATACGGTGGATGACTCATCAAATCAATGTTTTTGAGCATTTCTTTGGACCAATTGACACGAGCATCTTTTTGAGCTTTTGTCAAATTATGCGGGATCCAACGCGAAAAAATTTTTGTGACAATCAAATGATCATGCAATATTGAATGTATGCTGGTCCCACTAATGACTAAGGTTGTCTCAACTCACGATAGGTCACATGACGATCTTCCAGTATCAGTTTGCGCACAGCATCAATGGTTTCCGGAACAACAACTGATTTTGGACGACCTTCACGAAATTCGTCTTGAAGTGAACTACGACCACGATTGAATTCACCATACCATCGATAAACACTGGTCCTTGATGGAGCTTCATCGCCCAAAATTGAGTTCGAGTTTAATTAAGTTCATCTATACACTGTTGCTGAGTTAATCCACGTCGAAAGTTTTAAAAAATAATCGCACGAAAATGTTCACGATTTAATTCCATTTTTGAGCTGAGATAAATCTTTTAACTTACTGCAAACAACACAAATAGTGCACGTATGTCAAAACGTTCTGAATACGTATAACCTCAAAAATGTCCAACTTTACGATAGAGCTGTCAGTTACCAGATTGCACCACCAGGGTTGCCAAATCCCGAAACATAAAAGGTAGCCTACGTATCCTTCCGATATTTATATAGACAGAAATCGATCCACAACTTTTTGAGCTACAATAGGAGCAGTTTTAGAAGATCTAGTTTTGAGATAATCGCGTTTAAAGTTTCAATATGAGAAAACTATTAGTTTTAGTGACTTACCGAATCATCGATTCCAGGCGCATATAAGAAACCTTCACCCGTAAAGCCTAGTATCGTGTTCAGCGAAACGAACACAAACGAAAAAGACACCTTCGAAGTACAGTGAAATATATCCTACTAGTGACTACTAGATGGCAGTAGTTATGTTTTTTGACTAGTGTCAAATGTCAATCGTGACGTCGATACAATCGTTAAGCCTGAATTAGATTACCACGTCAGCAGCAGCGACAGCGACAGCAAATTGTTTTCATTGGTCGAGAGCGATCAGCTGAGTGACAGCAGCAAAAACGTCGTGCTGCCGAGTCATCTCTAATTCTAAATTTGCTGTTGCTGTTTTCATATGCAGCGCGGATATTGATCGTGAGCTGTCAAGCTAATTTTTAATTTTGGTTATGGAGGAAAAACTGATTTCTTTAGTGAAAGGAAAGGAATTTTTGTACGATAAATCGAGGAATTCGTACAAAAAAGTATATTTAAAGGATGCTGCCTTGTCATAACATTCTGCTCGCTGACTTATGCTGCTGTATTGCAATCTGATACAGCCGACAGCAAAACAATATTTTGCGTTGCTGCCGCTGCCGCTGTTGCTGTCGTTGCCGTGCAATCTAATTCAGGCTTACATTTCCATATGTTTTTTTTTTTTTTCATTTATATCCTTCAGTTACAAATTTTTTATAAAATAAAGTGTACATAAAAACAAAAGTTAACTAACTAACTCACAAAAGCTTGTGTGTGAGCGTTGAAGGGTCCTTTTCAAGGTTCAATATATCGTAATAAATCAAAAAACTAATTATAATTCAAAAATAACAAAATTCATAAATAAAGAAAAATCTAAAGGTAAAATATAACGGCGAAAAGAAGAAAAAAATTTAAGAAAGAGACAATAATTCAAAAATAGTAAGTGAAAGCAAAATAGCAGTTAATTCATTTTAAAAATAAAAAAATAGCAGTACAAGTAAATAGCATTGTATAAAAAGAGAAGTGATAGAAAAAAAAAATAATAAAAACAACAGTGCATACAAGGAAAAATAAAACAAACATAAAATAAAACGAAAAAATTAAAAAAATACAAAAGTATATAAAAATTTCAACAAAAACTAGGCGATATACTGTCAAAAAGTCTAGGATTATCAAGGACATATTTCTTGAGTATGATCTTATAATTTAGTTCAGTTAGATTCGCTTTAACAAATGATGGGATTTTATTATATAATTTTGGTCCGATAATACTGGAATGGCGAGAGGTACAAGTTTTTTTGAAAGACGGAGTAATTAAGGGATTTGTTCTTTGTCTACGCGTATTATAAAATGAATGGTGATAGTCAAAATTAGAAAGATGAACAAAAATAAACTTTAGCACAGTGAAAGTGTAGATTTGACGAATATTCATTACTTTAAAATCAGCAAAAGCCTCTGTAGTCGAGCAGAACTTGGATCGTTTCAGGCATACTTTTATTATTCTACTCTGCAAATTTTTTAATGGTTTCATAGTTGTAGAACAAACAGAACCCCATGCCAGAATTCCATATTCTAGCATTGATTGCACGATTGCAAAATAAACCATTTTTAATTGCTGAAAAACAAGAATGTTACGGAGTGTCAATAGTTTAAAAATTGTTTTTCTTAGTCTACTGCAAAGAGATGTTACATGCTTACCCCACTTTAGTTCCGAGTCAATCACCCGTATTGTGAATGTCGCGCTCACGTCACTTCGATGCCGATGCGAAGTGTCACGTCGATCGAAAAAAGCGATTGTGTAACTCCATCGACGTGACTCAATGGCATTGCCATATTGATATGTGTGTATCAGCTGTAAATTGCGAATTTAAGGTCTTGTATGTCTTCGTTTACAACTATGACGTTATTTTTATGCAATATCAAATCCTACATTCAAATTTAAGATGCGGATAATGCTTTTTTCTAAAGTGGAAAAGCTATACATCTTGTTCGGCCCATTTTTGGCTCTCACTTCTGCTTGCATCTCGTGACGGTAGTCCCAAAGAATTTTACAGTGCCGAAAATTGGAGCCGTATTTCTTTAATGTGTGTCGATCTACACCACTTTTAATGACGATTACTTGTTACGAATCCATCAAAATAAGGAAAGAAACATCTTTTTGTCAAATCTATACTTGCATTTTTGCATCAACGTTAATTTTCTTCAGGCGTCACGGACTCGGAATGTCATCGACGAAAAATGACGATCAAAGTGAAAACGCTCGATGACAATCGACACTCACAATCGCCTTTTCATGCGTCGATATCGAATCGTCATCGAAGTGACGCGACGTGACAATCACAATACGGTCGAATAACAATCCCCAAATATTTTATATCATCAACCCTGTTTAAAGTTACATGGTTTAAAACTAGTTTCAAGTCACTACTCAAACTCTGTTTACTTCCGAAACAAACGTATTTAGTTTTATCCGTATTTAATGATAGCTTATGGACACAAAGCCAATTAAATAATGTGTGAAGGACGCTTTGTATTTCGGAGAAAGTATCAACCCATTTGGCAGCACTACATAACAGCACCGTATCATCGGCAAAAGCTACTATGCGGCAGTTAAGAGGATTTTTATTTAACTTACACAAGTCATTCATATAAATAAGAAACAGTAACGGTCCTAAGACCGTCCCTTATGGTACACCGCATATAACCTGTAGAGGCGGACTGATAGAGTCGGAAATTTTAACAAGCTGCGATCTATTAGTCAAATAAGAATTAAACAAAGCAAAACTTTTGTTTCGTAGACCTATATTCCAGAGCTTATCCAAAGAATGTTATGGTTCACTGTGTCAAAAGCCTTTTTTAAGTCAAGAAACACTGCAATCATTTTTTTGTTATTTTCAGTGCCATCATTTAAAAACTGAGTTACGTCATATAGCGCGTCAGACGTGTTTTTACAAGCTCTAAATCCATATTGGTTAGGTGCTAAGAAATCATTTTTGTTGAGGTGTGTCATAAGCCGATCTTTAATGCATTTTTCAAACAATTTGCTTATAGTAGATACCAAAGAAATTGGCCTATATTTGGAAGGATGAAGTTTGTCGTTGTCCTTATGTATTGGAGTAATGCTAGCAGTTTTTAGTGTATTTGGAAATATTCCCTTATTTAAAGACAAGTTTAAAATGAAACACAAAGGATCGACTATAAGATGGGATATATCTTTCAAAAGTTTTGAGTTTAAATTGTCTAACCCAGGTGCCTTACTGTTTGATAAGTTCTGAATGTGGAATTTAAGCTCGTTTACACCAATTTCACAAAAACTCGATAGGTGCGTACCGATTACCGACTGTTGAAACAGGGAAGTATTGCAATTCTGTGGAGTCCTGACCGAATTTGAGATATTAGCGCCAACGTTAGTGAAATGCTGGTTTAGTATTGAACTTATTTTGCCTGAATCTTTGATGGTTTCACCATTAGAATCACGAATTTCATCAATTTCACTCCTTCTCGCTGACTTGAAAGTTATCTCATTTATCTTTTTCCACAGCTTGCGAGGATCATTTTTAACGGAATCAATTTCTCTTCGGTAGTACAAAATTTTAGCAAATTTAATTACGGAATTTAGTTTATTTCTGTACCGTCGATAACAGCAAAGCAAATTATCGTTGAAAGGTTGTCTCTTTTTTTTTAATTTTTTTTTTATATTTAACAGGTTTTTTTTTCGTTTTATTGAAAACTACTGTAGATTTTATAGTTGCCTGATTTAATATGCCATAAAATTCCTGCATGGCTCTATCAACATCAGTATAATGGTACAAAGCTGCCCAGTTCACTTCGGTTAATACGCTAATTAGAGTATTCTTGTCGGTTTTAGTTTGCTGCCTTTTGGGTTTAGATGTGACAGTTTTTCCAATTTCATTTGGGAAAGTGAGACAAGCCATAATGGTATAATGATCTGTAATATTTGTCTTATATATTGCTGGTCTGAAATTTATATTATCTAAATTTTTAATAAAAATGTGATCAATACAAGACGAGTTGTTCCTACCGACCCTAGTTGGTCCCTTCAAATACTCATTGAACCCAAAGTGTGTCAAGGTGTCTAGATATTCCGTTGTAATAGATGAATCCTTTGACTTTAAAATATCGATATTTAAATCTCCCAGGAGTATGTGAGATTTGGTTGAACCCGTATTTTCTAAATACTCAACTAGAGAATTTAAGAAAGTGGTGGCAGTCAGACTAGGAGATCGGTATATACTAGTTACGAGAAGTTCTCGACCGTTGGGAAGCGATATTTTCAGACAACTACTTGTGGCCTCACTGATTTGAAAGTTTAAACAATGTACATTTCAGTCCTCACGAACATATACAGCTAGACTATCACATTTATTCAAAATACTTCTACAATCAAACAAATTGAAACCTTCGATATGGAAAATATTTGTTCTATCTTCGTCAATCCATGTTTCAGTGAAAACTATTATATCGAAATCAACTTTCAGCTCATCAAATAACAATAAAATCTCATCAAAATGTTTAGGTAAGCTTCTAACATTCATACAAAAGATTTTAATTTTAAAATTAGTATCATAATCAAAAAAATGTTTACATTGATAACAATTGTTAAAACTCCTTGTATCAACATTATAATAATATAAAAAAAGAAGAGAAAAATGAGATTCAACAAAAAAAAAAATAAGATTTATGAAAAAAAAAAATGAGAAAACTAGAGTTTATTAATCTGATTAGTCGAAGCTTCTCCGCCAGCTGCCTCGTAATTTAAAAATTGGTGAAAACGGTCAACTGAGTTAATTTTAATAGGACTTGCGGACTCAGACTTTTTGATGAAAACATATCCTCCTTTGGTGAAATATTTGTCAATAAGACCCTTCCCAGCAAACATGGCAATAAGAAAGCCATAGCGAAATCGTATTACCATGGCAATAATTGCATATTGCCGTGATATTGTTAACCGGACGGAAAACGATAAGTTCAGCGGACTAAAAAGTTGACGCGCCGGCAAGTTGCCAAAGAGGATCGAATTCTACTTGCTTTACTGTCCGGCTTTAGTATCGCCAGTACGATAAGAATTCGGTAGTTTAAAGCAATAAGAATTCTACTTGGACTACAGTGTAGCTATAGTATCGCCAGTACGATAAGTAGGTGATGTTTCTAAAGGCTCGTGTACACTAGCAAGCAAAACTTGTTAGAGTTGCTCTAACAAATTTATTGCTGCATGTGTACATGATTCCGAGAGCGTATTTGACCAAGTTTTTGCCCTAGCCAGCAAATGCTTGACTTTTCAAGCAAGTTGATAATTTTTGATGAATGTTTTCACAGTACATTTCGAATTGAAAATACAAGGCTTTCCGGTGAATACTGTTAAATTTATATTGTGTGACGTTTCGGACTCGACTGAGTCCTTTATCAAACGTCACACAATATAAATTTAACAGTGTTCACCGGACCTTGGTTTTTTCAAGTTGATAATGTGCACACTAACTTACGAGAGTTGAAATCTCGCAAGAAAGTTCCGATCTGTTCCGACATTTTTCAGCAAGCCAGTACATTGGAAGTGAGGTATTAGGTGTCATAGTTCTATAGTTTACGCGCGAAATATGAACGGAAAATCCAGGTGGAGTTCCGAGGTCACGTTTTTGTTCATAACCAATGTGGAACTTTATCCAGAGCTGTGGTATTTTCTTTTTCGTTTTGTTCTTGCCATTAAAACTAAATCCGCTATTTGAAATTTGTTTTAATTCATTTACAAATTGTGAAAGGAATTCATCAGCATTTTTCGGTTTTGAATAACCTTCATAGACACCGACAAGAAATACGTAATTAGAGTTTTCAACACCAGCTAATATGGTTCATATTTGTTTATTGGAGCTTTTGGACAATGGTAATCCATCAAAATTAAAATTTAATACAATAACATCAATAACATGGTTATTATTATAGAAAAAGTCCGTTAACCCATCCTCAATTCCGTAATGAACGTATATACCCGAATCCATTTGTCTGGATATTACATGCTCAGGGGTTCTTTTTAACGGGCGGACATCTTTCAGTACATTAAGGTTTTCTGATCTCAAAATACTTAAGAGATCGTTCATTGCTGATACACATATTTGATATTTAATCGACCATTTCCCAAGTTTATCACACAGTTCTTCAGGTTTCGACAAACTTACTTCAATTGCTTCACTTTTTTCACTCAAGAATCCTTCACTATCAACTTCCATTTCGAAGTCATTGTTAATAATGCTGCTACTTCCATCTTCACTCTTACAGTCGTTAGATATTAAAGTATTATTAACAGAAACTTTTTGTCTGGGTTTTATCATGTAATTAAATATCCTATTAATTTAAGGAAACAATTTCAAAGTTAGGAAAATTTTTTAACTTTCAAAATTTTGATTTATTTCTGGAAAATGACTGTGTCGGGAAAGAAGAACTATTTGAACGAGATGCTTGCTCCAACGATCAAAAAAGTTAGTAAAACCAAAAAAACTTAAGTATGATCTATACAAAATACAATTTTCAAATCAAATATAAGTAATTATTAACTTACAGTATATAGGTAACACGCACAATACCACACTTCTCACTTTTCGATCGTTTACTGTTCAGAATTTGGAATCTATCTTTTGCACTGCATGGTTGGCATTTCTCAGAATTGACAACGGCAAAAATAGACTTATATAGCTACATATATGCAATGAATTGATAATTATTGCTAAAAGGTTGCATTATGCTGAGATGGCAAGTGCTTGTACGCGTGAAATGAGTGCCAGCATGACAAAAACGCAGTGTATTGCCAAACAAGAGTATACATGATAAAAACGCAAGAGTTTTCTAGAATTTTTATCGCCGCAGCAATATTGCCTTTTTATCGGTAAGGCAAAATTTGCCTAAATTTTGACTGGGTTGTGTTGAGCAGATATAGCCATTCGAAGAAATTCCCGGTTGGATTCTGTAAGACTATCATTTCCGAAAATCCGAGATGATCCGTTGAAGCCAATGGATTGGGCAGTTGGTTTTGAGCTTCGCATTGCCGTAATGAAATTTACCTTGTCTTGCACGTTCCGAAATTTCGCAATAATTATACGCTGGTTCTTCACGTTGGGATTACGTGCACGAAAAAGCGCCGGCGGTGTAATAGTGTTGAAGCCAACAGCAGTAGACAGCCTAGTGAAAATTTTATTCAGATTTTCGGCTTCATCATATGGCACACCGGCAACAATAGCATCGAATTTAATAGCTTCCTGGTCCAGGTAGTTTAAACGCAGATTCATTTTAGTGATCGTGGATTTAAGAGTGTCGCATTGCTGGGTGACGTCACGGACGACAGTTTTCAAGCTGTTTATTTCTTTTCGTTGCTCGTTAACTGTTTCGGTCAAAGCATTAATACTGTGCTTCACCGATCTGCTTAGTTTCTTATTTTGGTCTTCCATTAATTTTTTTATTTTTGTAAACTGCTCACTGAACAACGTATCCAAAGATTTCGAATCAGTTGGCTCATCAGAATTAGAAGGAATAGCTTTTCTAGTATTTGGTGGCGCAATTTCACGTTAATATCAAACCGAAAAAAAACAAAAACTATGATCACATAAAACTAAGCGTATATGCTCTAAGCTGGTTAATAGTTAATCACTTTATGTAATTTATAGTGTTCACTGCAATTTTATCAAAAAACCAAACTTTAAATGTTAAGCCTCAGTTACAATGGTTCCGATCCGATCCGATCCGGAAAACGGAGAGTGTTGAGTTTCTCCATCCGACACACATTTAAAGGGAAATTCGGAAAGCCTAGTCACAATCATTCATAGGTAAAGTTGACCAACTTTCAACTTTTATCCGTTCCGACGTTCCGAATTATTCAATTTCACCACCTCCTTCGCCATACTAAAAATCACAATTATCGATAATGTCACTTTGATGGATGTCGGAACGGAATCATTGTGACTAGAAAATTTTCTCATCCGAAGTTGCCGGATCGGATCGGATCCATTGTAACTGAGGCTTTACTCAAACGACCGAAATTAAATATTTAGACGGAGAGAACTTTCTATCAGATCACTCAATGTACGCCATTTTTTGAAGTGAAGTATATATGTGTTGTGATAAATATGAGTTCATTGAAAAAACGAATTATTTTGGGATGCGCGGCCAGTGCACTTGTTTGTCTTCTCAAGTATAAAAGACACACTAAAGAACGCGCCAAACTGGACACATATTTATTTGAAGGACCGTCCTCGGAAGGGCCGATTTGTAAATGACGTACGAACATGTAAAGAAAAAATTAAGAAAACAAAAAATTATTGATTTTATAGTTAACAGATTTGCGATCGACAAAAAAAATTTTATGAAAACTATCGCGTGGATCTTGTTGCTTTCGACGCTTTATATAATTTAGTTAAGCCATATTTGCTGCCGAAACGTCCCACACCGGAAGAAAAATTGGCTGCAGTTTTAGAGTAAAACGAATGTGAGTTTCATGAAATTATCTATAATTGTTATTTGTTCTTGTAGATATTTTGGAAGTGGATCGCTCCAACGACACGTAGCATCCGTGTATAGAATAAGCAAACAGCATTTTGGGACAATTTTAAAGGACGTGTGTGATGCTTTAATCAGAGCATTGCATGAACAAGTTCCTCCGTTGAGTGAAACAGTTGTTGGAAACAGCAAATGATTTCCATCACAAATGGCAATTCCCAAACTGCATTGGAGCGATCGATGGAAAGCACGTCCACATTAAATGCCCAAACAACGCGGGAAGTTTATTCTATAACTATAAGGTTTCTTATTTGTAGTGTTGTTTTTAAAAACATTTTTATAACCAGATTTTGGTATTTCTGGGATTCCATAGTATTATATTAATGGCTGCAGCTGATGCAAACTATAAATTTACTTTTATGGATGTAGGAGCTTATGGAAGCGAAAATGATGCAGCTGTGTTTGCTGATTGCGTGTTAGGCAAAGCCATAACGAAAAGTCTGTTAAAATTTCCGGAAAATGCTACAGTTGGGAAAGAAAAGCTGCCTTTCTTTTTCATAGGCGATGATGCATTCCCCCTTCACAAACAATTGATGAATCCATATGTGGCAAATAAAGGGCACCCACTTACCAAAGAGCAAAGACTGTTTAATTATCGTCTAAGTCGCGCCAGACATTGTGTAGAAAACGCCTTTGGCATTTTATGCTCAAGGTTTTATTGTCTTGCTAGAAAAATTGTTGAGTGCCGCCAGAATGTTTCCAGAATGTTTCATTTAAAATTTATAAAAATAACAATAATTTATTATTTCCACTAAACAATCGCACTATACTGGCAAAGCCTCTCGATTTTATATACTACTCGATTAATGCTCGATTACTGCTACCAATCTAAGTTTAAATTTAAATTTAAACTTATATGTTTGAAATGAAATATGTATTAGAATTTTAGCCAATAAGAAATTGAATCGGTAAATGTTCGAATACAACATGTGTTGAGTGCCGCCAGAAAGTCGTTTCTGGTGTTTTCGATATTTAACAAAATATCGAATGCATTTGTGAGCACTGGAACGAACGACTGGAAACCGGCTTGGCTGGCTGGGAAGGGTACCGCTACTTTGTAGATGCCGGCTCGATTTTAAAACGGAGGGGGAAGTTTTTTTCTTACCGTACGTGTGTGCACCACGAATTGGACAATCGCGCAAATTACCGTGCATTAATAAGCAAGTTCAATCAAAATCTAGTGTCGAACAACTCTCATTAGCGGAAAGCCGAAATTTTGTACTTCCAATGCCAAAGCCTAAAGAAAAAGTGTCAGAACGCAAAATATCCGTTTCCTACATTCGAGAAGTTTGTTTTCAACTGAATTCTTCAATTTTATCCGAAAGTTAGTAACGTGCAGTGTTCCATCGTCACGAGGCGAAAAAAATTGACACTGCAAACAGAAGAATTATCATTATTAGGCGTACAATTAGCTTCACAATTTCTATTCTATTCTGGATTCCGAACAAAGAAATCTCTACGCGGTCCGGCTATAGATTGGTACGATACGTTGGCGCATCATATTCGGCATTCAGCTGTTGTGCGAAGATGGTTCGCACATAATGCACTATTAAATCCACCTTCACGTCTCGGTGAATAGGTGTTGGTTGCTCCGTCGCCCGAAGTACGAACTGAGTTTGTAAAATTAGTGGTTTTCTTCCATTATTTCGCGAATAACGATGATCCATTGTCGGGCTTCGATGGAAATAATTTAAGCGAACAAATTTTAATATGCGTGCTGCAACTATTGAAGAGCGAAGTACCGGATCATGGCAAACATTTACCACACTATTTCGGATTATTTAGTATGTTCGAGGGACTAGGAATACAAGAAAAACATCAGCTGTTGAAGTTGAACGTCCCCGCGATATTCATGCAAGTAGCATTGGATGAAGGCCCAGGTCCTCCAATTAAATACCAATATCCAGAGCTTTGATCCAAACGTACCAGGTGATAGTTTAATTCCGTTATAGCAGAAGCCACAGAATATCTGTTTGGTAGAACAAGTTATGTGAAAAAAGGTGATAGAGAATACAAATGTTGGTCGGTCGAGGGCACTTTTTGACCTGTTGAGGGGCTACTTATCGAATTTCCTGTTGAATAAATTCAAATGCGAAGCACATAGAAAAATAACGAAAAATTGAGTGAATTGTGAATTGGCAATTTTTTTTTTGCTATATGATTATTATAAACCAATAAATGAAGCGCATTAATTAAAATATACAACCCAAATTAAAAGAAATGAATTATACAAATAACGAAAAATTGAGTGAATTGTGAATTGGCCAATTTTTTCTTGCTATATGATTATTATAAACAAATAAATGAAACGCATTAGTTAAAATATACAACCCAAATTAAAAGAAACGAATTATACAAATAAATCTAAAATGTGAATATGAATTAAAAAAAAAAAAAAATATATTATTAAAAATGACATGACGAAGACAAGGACGGGACGAAATAATAAAAAAAAAGAAGATAAATAGTAATTTAACAAAAAAAAAGTGAATTAAAAAGAAATCGAGAAAGAGGCGTTTATATATAAATGGGGTGAGTTTACATTTATTTTAGTTTTTTTATATTTTATTACTTTTCCTATTGGTTCCTTTTGCTATTTCGTTTTGTTTCCTTTTTAGTATTTTTTTTGATGGATTTTCCTTCTAGTAGTGTGGGTTTTGCGTTTAATTTTGTTGAGTAAAATGTTAAGAAGCTAGAAAAGCCATACTTAAAATGAACCCGAGCGTTTAGCTCCTTTTGCCCCGAACCTCAATAAGGGGCCACGACGAAAAATGTTTGAAGGACAGTCGTGGCTGAGGTAGGGTGGGCAGAACAGGGCGCCAACAACACCAGAGCGCTCTGACAAATCGCGGAGTCGCGGCATCCAACCGCTTCTTGGTCTTTCACGACCTGTTGGGAAAATAGTCCCAATTTTTACAATTCCCTGGGATAAGTCGGCGCTGATAATTTTTGTTGTATAGGCCAAGGGTTAATGGTCTGAGTTGTAGCAAGTACCCCCCACACTGCCGTAGCTAGTCCCGGCCGCCAGCAAGAGCGTCGCACCAGCGAAAACTCAGCCACCAATTCGGAGGTAGGTGGAATTGGCCCTTCTGTCCCGAACCTTCCTTTTCCTTTCGACTATTTTGACCTTTTCAAGTCGAAAAAGTCCTTCCAAGGCATCAAACACAACAAATGGCGCCCAACGTGGGGCTAGCCTAAGCTACGCTTCGAGCGCAAAGCGTAGCCCATCCACACGCTCGAGTTCGGAAAAATTCCGTGCAAAAAGTTGGTGGGCAAAAGGACTTAATTTCGTCGTTCCGCGACATCATTTTTCGCCTGAACGGCAACAGTTCAAGTGTTCAAACTTTTCGAATTTCAACAGCAAACCATCCTGAAAGTCCTGTATGTGGTCAATGTGGAACGATCCTATCGACGAACCGTTTTGGCAACCTTCAGGCGCCAAGTCGACTAATACTTGTGAAATATTGGTGAGTTTGATGATAGGAAATTTCGTGGAAAATTTGTTAAGTACCTTATATCCTTATCCTTCCTTTTAGAGTATCTTTTAACGTAGTTTAATTTTTTTTTTAAATAACGTAGAGTTTTTGTTGTACTTTAAAATTTTTTTGATAAGTCTTTTGACCAAAATAATAACGTAGATTTTTTTTATTGCTGATTTTTGATTTTGTTTGCTAGGTTTTCCCATATTTTTTTTTTTTTTTGCAATTTTATCGCGTTCCGGATTTTCCCGATGGAGCGAGGAAGATCAAGATCGGCTTCGCGATTTGATCTGCATATGAGGGGAGGGGAAAGGTTGCGAAAACGTGATGGTTCAATTTTTTTTTGCGTACAAATACAAATAAAATGTAATTACCTCAATTATTCTATACTTTCATGTACACGTTCAAACATTTATCCAAAAAAATTTAAATTACGCATTCATTCTATCGTTCATTCGTTCTCTTTTACGTACTACATACATTCGTTCCTACATACATACAATCATTCATTCATACAGCATTCATCCATCAATTCACACATTCATTCAGTTAATCATTCAGTTCTTTAGTTCAAGATTAAATCTTTCACTCTATTCGAACAGTTTTGTTATACTCAAGCACGCATTCGTTTCTTTATTCAATCTTTTTATTCAACACTCATTCGTACAATAGTTCATTCATTCAATTACTCACTCAAGCACGCACAGTTCATTTTTTTATTATTCGGTCAACATTTATTTTTATTACCTTTTCATTCACTCAGTCATGTAATACTTAATTTTTTTTCTCGCTCAATTATATGGCTATTCAAGTATTCATGTGTTCATAGCTCTCTCGTTCACAGCTCTCTCGTTCACAACTCACTCGTTCATTCACTCGATCGTTCATAACTCACTCGTTCATTCACTCGATCGTTTGTTATGAATTACGAAGGAATACCAACGCCAACTTTGCTGCTACTGTTTCACCAATTTCAGACACTCTAAAGAAGTCCAACCAGTTTGCTTGGACTACAGAGGCACAAACTTCCTTCCTGTTAGTGAAAGACTTGTTGACGAAAGCCCCCTTACTAATCAATCCAGATTTTAAGAGGCCTTTCGTAATTCATTGCGATGCCAGTAAGTGGGTAGCGTTCTCTTCCAAGAAAACGACGACGGATCGGAATCTCCAGTGGCGTATATGTCACAGAAGCTCACTTCCGCTCAACGCAACTACAGCGTAACCGAACTCGAGTGTTATGCAGCTGTGTTGAGCGTGAAAAAATTTCGAGCCTATGTAGAAGGGACTGCGTTCAAAGTCATTACGGATCACGCAAGTCTCAAATGGCTCATGTCGCAGAAAAACCTACAAGGACGGTTGGCAAGATGGAGTTTAAGACTCCAAGGTTACGACTTCATAATCGAGCACCGACGAGGGAGCCTGAACGTTGTACCCGACGCTCTCTCTCGTGTATACGAAGAGGGATTAAATGTGCTGATCGACGTGGCACCGATGGGGGGCATGGACTCTCCAGAATTCTCTGGCAAGGAATATAAAGAGTTAGTGTCCACTGTCGATGCGAACGCCGATCGGCTTCCTGACGTATGCGTGAGGGATGGTTTCGTGTATAAGCGCACAGAGCCCCACAATGATGACCCGATTGCTAAAGACAGGGCCTGGAAGTTATGGATTCCATCAAGTCTTACGTCAGCTGCGATCGCTCAGGCGCACGAGGCAGACACCACGGTCCATGGTGGTTATGCCAAGACGCTAGAGCGAGTCAGGCGATTTTTGTACTGGCCCGGAATGGCTACACAAGTACGCACCTACGTTCTGGCGTGCGACACTTGTAAAGAGACAAAGTCCCCGAACAGACCTCTACGAGCGCCTATGGGAGAACCGTTCCAGACTGATCAGCCATTCCAACATCTTTATATCGACGTACTTGGACCATATCCGCGTACC
Source organism: Beris chalybata (assembly GCA_949128065.1). Classification (NCBI taxonomy): domain Eukaryota; kingdom Metazoa; phylum Arthropoda; class Insecta; order Diptera; family Stratiomyidae; genus Beris; species Beris chalybata. The sequence continues at coordinate 69,739,640 of OX421897.1, read as the reverse complement.
AAACGGGGTAAGATCGCTATCTTGATCGTCTTGGATCATTTCACGAAATTTCCCCTGTTACATCCTTTGGGGCGGATCACTGCTGAAGAGATCACCAACTATTTGGAGGGGCAGGTCTTCCATACGTTTGGAACACCCGAGACGATCCTCTCCGATAACGGCTCTCAATTTAAGTCGAATGTGTTTAACACCATGCTGAACAAATACGGAGTTAAACACCTGCACACCCCGAGCTACTCACCGCAAGCGAATGCTTCGGAACGTGTCAATCAGTCCATCCTGGCCGGACTTCGAACCTTCATCACTGATGACCAAACACGATGGGATGAGAGTATAATCAAAATTGGATGTGCCCTTCGGAGCTCACTCCATCAAGCCACTGGATTTTCTCCTTATCAGGTTTTGTTTGGGAATCATATGATGTTGCACGGGAAGGACTACGAACTGCTGAAGCATTTGCGAGCGTTGGGAGAGTCAAATGTACAGCTTCGACCTCGCGAGGGAATTCCTATCGTGAGGCAACTGGCGCAGATGAAAATAAGGGTCGCACATGAGGACAGTAGCAGACGTTATAATCTGCGTGCTGCTAAAACACAATTTTGTGTAGGTCAAGAAGTATTCCGAAGAAATTTTTCCTTGTCCACAGCCGCGCAGAATTATAACGCTAAGCTGGTAAATAAGTTCCTCAAGTGCAGGATTCGTCGTGTGTTAGGCAACTCTCGATACGAACTCGAATATCTAGTAGGCAAATGTCTGGGAACTTACCACTCCAAGGATCTGAGGCAGTGATCCGAGGGGGTTCAACACCGATTGCCCGGCACTCAGTCGTGCGCACGAGACTCTTCTACGCGGCCACTTTTCGTAGTCGTTTCGGCGATGAAAATCATCGACGAATCGCCTATGTTGTTGAGTGCCGCCAGAATGTTTCCAGAATGTTTCATTTAAAATTTATAAAAATAACAATAATTTATTATTGTCACTAAATAATCGCACTATACTGGCAAGGCCTCTCGATTTTATATACTACTCGATTAATGCTCGATTACTGCTACCAATCTAAGTTTAAATTTAAATATAAACTTATATGTTTAAAATAAAATATGTATTAGAATTTAAGTCAATAAGAAATTGAATCGGTAAATGTTCGAATGCAACATGTGTTGAGTGCCGCCAGAAAGTCGTTTCTGGTGTTTTCGATATTTAACAAAATATCGAATGCATTTGTGAGCACTGGAACGAACGACTGGAAACCGGCTTGGCTGGCTGGGAAGGGTACCGCTACTTTGTAGATGCCGGCTCGATTTTAAAACGGAGGGGGAAGTTTTTTTCTTACCGTACGTGTGTGCACCACGAATTGGACAATCGCGCAAATTACCGTGCATTAATAAGCAAGTTCAATCAAAATCTAGTGTCGAACAACTCTCATTAGCGGAAAGCCGAAATTTTGTTCTTCCAATGCCAAAGCCTAAAGAAAAAGTGTCAGAACGCAAAATATCCGTTTCCTACATTCGAGAAGTTTGTTTTCAACTGAATTCTTCAATTTTATCCGAAAGTTAGTAACGTGCAGTGTTCCATCGTCACGAGGCGAAAAAAATTGACACCGCAAACAGAAGAATTATCATTATTAGGCGTACAATTAGCTTCACAATTTCTATTCTATTCTGGATTCCGAACAAAGAAATCTCTACGTGGTCCGGCTATAGATTGGTACGATACGTTGGCGCATCATATTCGGCATTCAGCTGTTGTGCGAAGATGGTTCGCACATAATGCACTATTAAATCCACCTTCACGTCTCGGTGAATAGGTGTTGGTTGCTCCGTCGCCCGAAGTACGAACTGAGTTTGTAAAATTAGTGGTTTTCTTCCATCATTTCGCGAATAACGATGATCCATTGTCGGGCTTCGATGGAAATAATTTAAGCGAACAAATTTTAATATGCGTGCTGCAACTATTGAAGAGCGAAGTACCGGATCATGGCAAACATTTACCACACTATTTCGGATTATTTAGTATGTTCGAGGGACTAGGAATACAAGAAAAACATCAGCTGTTGAAGTTGAACGTCCCCGCGATATTCATGCAAGTAGCATTGGATGAAGGCCCAGGTCCTCCAATTAAATACCAATATCCAGAGCTTTGATCCAAACGTACCAGGTGATAGTTTAATTCCGTTATAAGCAGAAGCCACAGAATATCTGTTTGGTAGAACAAGTTATGTGAAAAAAGGTGATAGAGAATACAAATGTCGGTCGGTCGAGGGCACTTTTTGACCTGTTGAGGGGCTACTTATCGAATTTCTTGTTGAATAAATTCAAATGCGAAGCACATAGAAAAATAACGAAAAATTGAGTGAATTGTGAATTGGCAATTTTTTTTTGCTATATGATTATTATAAACCAATAAATGAAGCGCATTAATTAAAATATACAACCCAAATTAAAAGAAATGAATTATACAAATAACGAAAAATTGAGTGAATTGTGAATTGGCAAATTTTTTTTTGATATATGATTATTATAAACAAATAAATGAAACGCATTAGTTAAAATATACAACCCAAATTAAAAGGAACGAATTATACAAATAACGAAAAATTGAGTGAATTGTGAATTGGCAATTTGTTTTTGCTATATGATTATTATAAACAAATAAATGAAACGCATTAATTAAAATATACAACCCAAATTAAAAGAAACGAATTATACAACTAAATCTGACGGGACGAAATAGTTAAAAAAAAAGATAAATAGTAATTTAACAAAAAAAAAGTGAATTAAAAAAAAATCGAGAAAGAGGCGTTTATATATAAATGGGGTGAAATTACATTTATTTTAGTTTTTTTATATTTTATTACTTTTCCTATTGGTTCCTTTTGCTATTTCGTTTTGTTTCCTTTTTAGTATTTTTTTTCATGGATTTTCCATCTAGTAGTGTGGGTTTTGCGTTTAATTTTGTTGAGTAAAATGTTGAGAGGCTAGAAAAGCCATACTTAAAATGAACCCGAGCGTTTAGCTCCTTTTGCCCCAAACCTCAATAAGGGGCCACGACGAAAAATGTTTGAAGGACAGTCGTGGCTGAGGTAGGGTGGGCAGAACAGGGCGCCAACAACACCAGAGCGCCCTGACAAATCGCGGAGCCGCGCCATGGTCTTTCACGACCTGTTGGGAAAATAATCCCAATTTTTACAATTCCCTGGGATAAGTCGGCGCTGATAATTTTTGTTGTATAGGCCAAGGGTTAATGGTCTGAGTTGGAGCAAGTACCCCCCACACTGCCGTAGCTAGTCCCGGCCGCCAGCAAGAGCGTCGCAGCGAAAACTCAGCCACCAATTCGGAGGTAGGTGGAATTGGCCCTTCTGTCCCGAACCTTCCTTTTCCTTTCGACTATTTTGACTTTTTTAAATCGAAATAGTCCTTCCAAGGCCTCAAACACAACAAAATGCCCTGCTCAGCAGGCACGGTATCAAAAATTATCACTGCATGTTGCTATTTGCACAATTACCTGATGACGACAAATAGGGGTTCTTATTGCCCGCTAAAACATTGCGACTATCTTGATGACCAAGGTAATATCGTTGAGGGCGGCACAGTAATCTGGCAAAACAAATGTGGAAAAATATCTCAATTCCGATGAAGGATCGGTAGCCTGGCAAAACAAGGCTTGCCACTTGCCATAATGTATGTAGATATAAAAAAATAAAACTTATGAAAATAAATGTTTGTAATATTAATTAATAAAGTCAATAAAATTTAACTTTTATTTTTTTTAATCGCTTCGACCGTCATGGATATAAATTTAACGTTTAATTCCATCACATCTTCCTCTGGCAATTTTTGTAGCAGGCCATCTAGATTTGCGAGCATACCTTTGTATTTTAGCTCGCTTTTGTCCACTTCTAAAACATTGGACATTATATTGATAAGGCTGTCTGCCTTATCTTCCAAATCGGAAACCCTTCTATTTGACGGAGAAAGAGTGCTGGCCTAAAACAAAATTAAATTTAGATGATATACGCTCAGATCTAAGGGTTATAAAAACATACATATGAGTACGTGGTCTGCCTCGATGCGCAATCACGCGAGTCTTCTGCCACTAATGGAGTTGCGAACGTTCTATAAATAAGAAATTAAATTAATAGAAAATTAAAGTTCGATATTGAACATAATGTAACTACATATATTATTTTCTTCTTTACTTACTTTCTTTGTGAGGACGTCGATCGTAAAAAAGAAAGTAAATCGGAGAGTTCCCACTCACACGCTTCTTCCGATGCACAATCCTCTTCCTCTTGCAGCATATCCGGATCTAGTCCGCTTCCTGACTTCTGTACAGGCATTTTTTTTTTATAATACCTGTTACTGTCTTTTATGGCTCTCCACGCACTTTTACAATCTTCCACTAAAACGAATTATATACAAGATATTGCTAAAGAAATGAATGACATAATTTTATTTACCCGATCGTTGCATTTCATCCGAAATACGCTTCCAACTAGCACCGACAACATCAATATTCCAAAGGTCGGCGGTTTGCAAGTTCCAGATGGACTCGTGGTTCTTGATGAGTCCTGCCAGTTTTTTTTTCTCTTCCAGAGAGAAATTTCGTTTTCGCTTCATCTGCCTCACTGATGAAGAACTTGCCGCGGCTGTAATATGATGCATGTAAAGAAAAGGAAAATATTTGAAGTGACCGCAACTTACGAATAATGCTCTGCGTTGGTGGACTAGCCTGCGAAACAGTATCCTCCGCAGGAGTGTTCATATCATACGGCAACATGTAGCTGCTGCCTAACGTTCTTGTCTCGGCTGAAAGAAAATGCATTGAAAATGACAGAAATAGGTAAAAGGTGTGCGTAAACTTACAAATAGTTTTGTGTGTGGCCCGCCTACGCTCCGGAACAAATCGTGGAGTCGTGTCCTCCGCTGGAGTGTCCATGTCATACGGCGACATAAAAGTGAAGTACAACGTTTTTGTCTCGGCTGAAATGGAATGCATTGAAAATTAAAGAAAATTATAAGGTCTGCGTAACTCACGAATAATTTTATGCATAGCCCGCCTAGGCTGCGGAACAAATCGTGTGGCCGTGTCCTCCGCAGGAGTATCCACATCATACGCCGACATATATCTGGTGGATGATGTGCTTGACTCGGCTGAAATATAATGCATTGAAAATGAAAGAAGTAACAATAAGGTGCATGTAACTTACGAATAATTTTATGCATAGCCCGCCTAGGCTGCGGAACAAATCGTGAGGCCTTGTCCTCCGCAGGCGTGTCCTCATCATACGCCGACATAAAGTCGTACGTGGTGGACAACGTGCTTGACTCGGCTGAAATAAAATGCATTGGAAATGAAAGAAGTGACAATAGGTTCGCGTAACTTACGAATAGTTTTATGCATGGCCCGCCTAGGCTACGAAACAAACAGTGAAGCCGTGTCCTCCGCACGAGTGTCCACATCAAACGCAGACATATACTCGTATGTGAAAAAATGCATTAAAAATGAAAGAAATACCAAAAAGGCGTGCGTAAAGCTTGTATTACACTGTATGACCACGCTGTCAAATTGCAGTAATATGCAATGCGAAGTAGGCTAATACAATAAATCTCACAGTGAGATTTATTTGTTCGCCTACTTCGCATTGCATATTACTGCAATTTGACAGCGTGGTCATACAGTGTAATACAAGCTTAACTTACGAATAATTTCATGCGTGGTCTGCCTAGACTGCGGAACAAATCGAGGAGCCATATCCTCAACAGGATTCTCTACATTTAAATAGATGCTTGAAGCTGGTGTAAAAAACTGCAATGTAAATTACAGGAATAACTGTTTGCTGCGAGTTACTTACGAATAATCTTTCGCGTCTGCGTCCTAGGCTGCGGAATAAATCGCGGAAACCTTTCTTCTGCTATTCCGCGGACAGCACCGGCCTCGCTCCTCGGATGCTTCTGAAATTTTAGAAAACTTTTCAGTTAAGTTTAATTCTCGGGGAAAGTTGTCACGTAAACATTACAAAAGAACCGAAATTTAAATTTTCTGTGGTCTCCCGTACACACGTACCTTTTCACTTCTTTAATAAGCTTTAACACTTTTTTGTCCGACATATTGCTTAAAACTTATACTTTTCACTCAGAAAACTAAAGTAAGCCCGAAACGAAAAAAAATCGTGTGTACAAACAAAAGTTAGCTGACAGCGAACGATTGAAAATTTCGAATTGTCAAATATTTCGCTTGTCAAAAAGCCTCCCGTACCATTAAAAGCGAAACGAAATTGCCACGAGCGCCATCTGTTAGTGACTACGGCAAATGTCCATTCCGTCCACGAACACAGTACTGCAAAACGAACGAAATATTTCGTCGGTGAATTGTCAACGAAAATTTCATTTTTTTTATATGAACCTTGACAGTTCGTTTTATTTCGCTCGGAGCACAGTCCTAGGCTTCAAACTTAGTACTGTGTTCAGCGAAACGAACACGAACGAAAAAGTCACCTTCGAAGTGGAGTGAAATATTCTACACACTTCGCTACTAGATGTCATTGATAAAAAAACCCGCGAAATTTGAAAATATTAAAATAATGTCAAGTAATTACTATTCCGGCACATAACACAACAAAATATTGCTCACACAAAATTTCCCGAGCACAAACTTACTGAATTGACAGCGAACTATTGAAAATTTTGAGTTGTCAATTATTTCGTTTGTCAAAAAGCCTCCGGTACCATTAAAAACGAAACGAAATCGCCACGAGCGTCATCTATTAGTGACTACGGCAAATGTCCATTCCGTCCCCGAACACAGTACTGCAAAACAAACGAAATATTTCGTCGGTGAAATGTCAACGAAAATTTCACTTTTTTTATATGAACTTTGACACTGTGGTAGTCACAACGAACGTACCCTCAAACATCATAACGCAATCATCAAGAAATGTTCGCCAACTTTGAACTTTTTCGTTTCCCATAGCTAACCTCAAAATCGAGAAGTGACTTTTTTTATCTATACAACATCGAATGGTTACTTGATCTGACCGGACTGAATTAAAATTAGTTTAAAAAGCTTTTTTAGTTGCTCGCTGCGTCGTATGCACGAATACGAACGCTTTTTGGAAAATTTGAAATTTATTTAAAACTCAAACTAACGCAGAGAATGAATAGTTATGTGACTTGATGTTTTACTGAGTGCGTAAGGCTGCGCCGTGCTGCCTGATTCTACTTTGTATGTGGCTCAAGCATTAACTTCTAACTCACTCACACTGTCACTTGTATTCCCCCGCATATATCTGTGAATTCATTCCCTTGATAACATCCTTTCTTAGAACATTTTCGAGCTATATTACCACTTTTAGGATAGTTTGGCAAAAATGTTTCATTCTAATTTTTTATTTCGATATATGGTTAAAAAAATCTGCCAACAGTCTGGGCGCAACTGTATTATTTTTCCGGCAGAAGTTCAAAACGCGTTCAATTCGGGGATGCGGTGTGTGTTACTATGTGACTGAAAACTTAACAAAAAGTTCGGGAAGCTGTTAGAAAAGGGTGTAACATACGAATTAAATAATTGGGTCATATTCCGGGATGCGGTCTAGAGGTTGAAAAAAACAAAACTTAAAAATAGGTCATTATTAAACAAACCTGGGGAAGTGAAAAGATATTCGATATCTGATCAGACCTGAGAAACATGGTGGAATTCATGAAAAAGTATACAACCAGTTTACACCCTCTTAGGGGTCGAATTTCTAAAAATCTTGAATACCCATTCTAGGTATTCACATGAAGAATCCGTAGAATAAAAATGAATTCAATATTTCGAAAGACCTAGTAGATATGACGAAAATCGTGAAAATATATGCATTTTATATTAACCGATATTTTTTTTTGCCCCTCACCCCCTTCTGAACGGCAATGAATATTTGAATTTTTTTTTATCAGAATTACTTTTCGGTGCGGCTTTCACTTCTTCTAACTGTGATAATAGTTTTAAGGATCATAAACACTTGACAAAGTTTCCTTCTACTTCATTGGAGATGAAGGATCTCTATATCGACGAAGCTACTATTTTGAAATTTATCTCAAATATTGCAGATAGTTTTTCTGTTGGTCCTGATGGCATCCCTCCAAGTGTTCTAAAGCGATGCAGCTCTTCCCTAGTAGCACCCTTGTGCTATTTATTCAATTCTTCTCTTCGTTCAGGGGTATTTCCTAGTTCATGGAAATATTCTACTATTAGGCCGTTATTTAAGAAAGGCAAGAGAATGGATGTACGAAATTATAGGCCTGTCGCTAACCTTTCTTGTATTTCGAAGCTTTTCGAGGCTATTGTTTGTGATGTAATGAATTTTCATTGCAAATCAATCATAAGTCCATCACAACATGGATTCACTAAGGGTAGGTCTACCACCACAAATTTAATGGAATTCACTAATTTTTCCATTAAAGCAATTGAAGGTGGGAATCAGGTGGACTGCATTTACACTGATTTCAGCAAGGCGTTCGACAAAATGAGTCATTCCATCCTGACATATAAGCTACAATTACTGGGTTTTCCAGTCACGTTTATTAATTGGATCCGTTCGTATCTACTTAATCGCACTCAAAAGGTGTTGTTTCGCGGAGCCCTTTCATCCGATATATATAACACTTCTGGAGTACCTCAGGGGAGCCATTTGGGTCCGCTTTTATTTATTCTGTTCATAAATGACGTGAGTTCGGTTCTCTCCCACTCTAAAATTTTAATGTATGCTGACGATGCAAAAATTTTTCGTAATGTAACTAATGTGGCTGATTGCTCTCTTCTTCAGAGTGACTTACAACGGTTTTATGACTGGTGTACACTTAATTGTATGCCTTTGAATATTAGTAAATGTAACACTGTATCATTCTCTAGAAAGAAAACTCCAGTTACATTTGATTATAGCTTAGAAGGAAACCCATTATATAGAACTGACAAAGTGAACGATTTAGGTGTATATTTTAATAACGAAGTTACTTTTAATGACCATTTTGATTATATTGTTGGTAAGGCTAACTCCGTCTGGGGCTTTGTGCGAAGATGGTGCAAGGATTTTAATGATCCGCATATTACAACAATGTTGTACTGCACTTTCGTCCGTTCTATTTTGGAATATGCCTGCCCGGTATGGGCTCCATACTATGAAGTTCATATAAATAGAATTGAGTCAGTTCAGAGAAGATTCTTGCGATTCGCACTTAAAAGTCTTCCTTGGAAAGATTCACTGCATCTGCCTCCTTACCTTGAGCGTCTTAAGCTCCTGCCGATGGAGTCGTTGAATGATAGACGAGATGTCCTTAGAACGGTTTTTGCTTTCAAGGTAATTTCTGGTGATATTAACTCCCCGTCATTGCTGGAAGCCATTACTTTCAAAGTTCCATTTCGATCCTTAAGAGACAATGTGTTGCTGGATATTCCATACCATCGGACAAATTACGGTCAACATGAACCAATCACATCTCTTTCACGCATTTTTAACTAAATTTAAAGTCAAATTGACTTTAATATTTCTGTTCAACAGTTAAAATGGGCTGTATCTAATAAATAATGTAAAGTATCTTTGCACTTATTTTTTGTACTTATTTTTTGCATCAACTTATATTTAATTTTTTCTTATAATTTTATATTTTTGCTATTATTATATATATATATTATTATTTTTTATTATTATATATTTTGTTATTATGAGTAATCAGTATTTGATGAATATGAAATAAATAAATAAATAAAATAAAGTATATCTAAATCAACTAGAAAAATAATTTTGAATAAAAAAAAAAACGAATATCTATTGCCGTTCAGAAGGGGGGCAAAAAAAATATTTGTGAAAATAGAATGCATATTTTCCCACGATTTTCGACATATCTACTACCTCGTCCCAAATATTGAATTTTATTTTATTCTATGTATTCTCCATAATTGACCCCTTCATAAATTATTCCATATCTCTCAGATCCAATCAGATTTTCACTTCCACGATCTTGTTCTTTTTGATAGGTTTTCAGTCACATAGTAGCCTCCACCGCATTTCAGAATTGAACGCGTTCCTAACTTCTACCGGAAAAATAATAAAGTTACGCCCAGATTGTTGGCAGATTTTTTATATTTACATCAATTTTACTTTATTATTTTAATAATTAAGTATTGTGATTGATTTTTAAAAAAAAAAAATTTGCTACCCTCAAAATTTTTATTTTCACGTTTCATAACTAGTAGACGCGAAAAAAGCAATAAAAATTTTCAGTCCGTCTGTCCGCCGTACGCCGTACGCCGTACGCAAGATCGTTTGGAGGCTCGTAGCTGCCAAACGCTTTGAGATATTAAATTGAAATTTTTTTAACGAATAGACGGGGTAGGCGCCTTGAAGTGACCAAATTTTTAGGGGTGGGGGTGTGAGGGGGAAGGAGGGGGAAGTGTTTTAGACCGAAAATTTTGGTTTCCAGATCTCAGTAACCCCTAATGTTAGGAAGCTGAAACCTGGAATTTCTATATAGCTCTGATAGTAGACCCATTTGCAGAAAAATTGTCAATATTGTTCAAGGGGTGTGGGAGTGGGGGGAAATGTAATGCGTCCGAAACCCAAAAATGGCGAGATAGACACATTCTAAAATCCATATCTCCTACACCGTTAATGGCACACTATTCAAACTTAACAAATATTTGTAGTTATACTAGGAGAACAGAATGAAGAAAAATTTTGGGTGGGGGAAGTTGTGTATGGGGGTGGGGGATGAAAAACTTAAGATTACGATATCTCATGAACCAATTGCTCTAGAAAAATAAAATTCGGTTTGGGTATAAAGGTCGACAAATAAAGAATGATCAAAGTAAAATTTTTTAAGTGGGAGGTGGAGCATAGAAGTGGAGGGGATGAGAATTTTTCAAATCAAACACATTTCATATCTCAAGAGCAGTTTAAGATAGATGCTTGGAATTTTTACCAGAAGTAGCGCTACTTAAACTCTAGTAGGGAAAAAAGTTTTGGGGTTAAGGATGTAGAGGGGGAGGGTGGGGGAGGGTGGGGGAGGGTGAAAAGGAAAAAGTTCCGATGCTTATATCTTGAGAACCTGTAATGATATAAGCCTTAAACTTGGTATTTAGATAGAGCTATAGTAGCGGAATGTTGGAAAAATATAATTTTTTTTAGGGGTAGTATGCTACGGTAGGGGGTGTTTTTCCTAACTATTAAACGGTTCATGCTAGAAAGTTGAAACTCGGTGTGTATATGTAAATCAACTAGAAAAGTAATTGTGATAAAAACAAATTTGAATATTCATTGGCGTTTAGAAGGGGGGGGGGGCAAAAAAAAATATTTGTAAATATAATATATATAAAATGCATATTTTTTCACGATTTTCGTCATATCTACTAGGTCTTTCCAAATATTGAATTCATTTTTATTCTACGGATTCTTCGTATGAATACCTAGAAAGTGTTTTCTAGGTTTTTTGAAATTCGACCCCTAAGGGTAGTGTGGTACAAGTGGGAGGTGTTTTTCCTATATATAGAACGGCTTAAGCTACAATGTTGAAACTCGGTGTGTATATCTAAATCAACTAGAAAAATTATTTTGAATAAAAAAAACGAATATCTATTTGCGTTCAGAAGAGGGGCAAAAAAAATTATCTTTGAAAATAGAATGCATATTTTCCCACGATTTTCGACATATCTACTACCTCCTCCCAAGTAATGAATTTAATTTTATTCTATGTATTCTCCATATGAATACCAAGAAAGTGTTTTCAAGATTTTCTGAAAATTGACCCCTAAGGGGGTGTAAAGTGATTGTGTACTTTTTCATAAACTATTCCATATCTCTCAGATCCAATCAGATTTTCACTTCCATGATCTTGTTCTTTTTGATAGGTTTTCAGTCACATAGTAGCGTACACCGCATTTCAGAATTGAACGCGTTCCTAACTTCTGCCGGAAAAATAATAAAGTTACGCCCAGATTGTTGGCAGATTTTTATAATAAAACCGAATTTTGTTTTTATGGTCCAATTAGTTTGTGAGATATCGCAATCTAAAGTTTTTCATCCCCCACCCCCGTACGCCACTACCCCCACCCAAAAATTTTGTTTCAATCTACTCTCCTAGTATAACTACAGATATTTGTTAAGTTTTAATTGCTTGCTATTAATGGTTTAGGAGATATGGATTTTAGAATTTGTCGATCTCGGCATTTTTGCGTTTCGGACGCATTATTTCCCCCTCCACTCCCACACATCTTCACCCATATCTGTTTTTTTTTTGCAAATCGGTCCATTATCAAAGCTCTATAGAAACTCTAAGTTTCAGCCTCCTAACTCAAGCGGTTCCTGAGATCTAGAAACCTTATATTTTCGACTAAAACGCTTACCCCGCCTTCCCCCTTACACTTCCTCCCCTGAAAATAATGTCAATTCAAGGGGTCCACCAAGTCTATTCTAAGAAAAAATTTTAATTTAATAGGTCCACTGGTTTGAGAGTTACGAGCCTTCAAAGGATTTTGCTTGGGGCGTGGGGCGGTCGACGTACGGCGTACGGCATACGGCGTACAGACGGAGTGAAAATTTTTATCGCTTTTTTCGTGTCTACTAGTCATGAAACGTGGAAAAAAAAATTTTGAGGGCAGCAAATTTTTTTTTTTTAAAAATCGATAACAATACTGTATTGTAAATAATACAGTAAAATCGTACATTTTGCGTACGATGAAGAGTTCTAATCGTGCATCGTACAGAAAGGCCAAAATACACGATCATTCTTGCATGTCATGCATTCATGAATATTTGAATTTTTCTCGAAAATCTCTCGATTATGGGGTTGCATGATGGCATGATGGCATGAAAAATTCAAATATTCATGCAAGAATGATATGCAAGAATTTTTGTGGGCGGAGCCAACGGGCATGACATCATGCATGATGGTCTATGGCGATCGTCATTCCAAATTTTACATTTTTCGAATGCAGATGACGGCTCATTGAAGTCGATTTGAAAAGAAATATCTTATTACCAGGTGCGTTGCGTGAATTTTCATCGGGCTAGCGCACTGATATGATCGCTAAATTACGCACAATTTTTAGAATTGTTCCTGGCAATTAAGCAATCGAAATTTTAATTTTGAATGAAACCTACATATTTATATATAGGTACGTTTTTATGGTTACAGAATTTTTTGATTTTCGTGATTGTATTTTTGCACTAGCATTACGAAGGTTTACTTATTACAAAACCTCGCCATGTCGGTACCTAGTCAGGTACGGGTAGATTGAATCAGACAAAAAATCCTTTGATGTCCGGCTTATAGTATTTGTTGTGTCCTTTATTTTTATTACATATTCGTTGTGGAGAATTACCTTGTGCTTGGAAATACTCAACAATAAGTCCTCTGTACAAAAAGGAAAACAGACGCCATGTGAATAATTACCGGCCGATCGCTAAATTGTCTACTATCCCGAAATTATTCGAGGCTGTTGTGTGTGACGTCATGTCATTTCATTGCAAGTCCATTCTCAGTCCTTATCAACACGGTTTCATCAAGGGAAGATCTACTACTACCAATCTGATGGAATTTTCAAATTTCTCCATCCAGACGCTTGAGCACGGTAGTCAGGTTGATTGCATCTATACTGATTTCAGTTAAGCATTTGACAAAATCAACCACGACATCCTTGTTCATAAGCTTTCTCTTTTAGGTTTTCCTACATTATTTATAATGTGGATTAAATCTTACCATTCTTCTCGCACCCAACAGGTACAGTTCCGTGGAGTTCTATCCTCAAGTATTTTGAATTCATCTGGTGCACCGCAAGGTAGCCACCTTGGTCCCATTTTGTTTGTATTATATATTAATGACGTGAGTTCGGTTATTACTACCTCGAAAATTTTACTGTATGCTGACGATGCAAAAATTTTCAGGAAAATCTGCGGTGCTGATGATATCAGTCTACTGCAAAACGATTTGCATCAATTTTTTGACAGGTGCAATTTAAATTGCTTGCCTTTGAACATTAGTAAATGCACATTTTTATCTCTCCAGGAAAAATGATCCAATTCAATCTGAGTACGTTTTACACGGAAACGCGTTACTGAAAATTGACAAGGTACGTGATCTTGGGGTCCACTTTAATAAAATTTTTACTTTCGATGATCACGTCGATCATATCGTGAACAAAGCCAATTCCGTCTGGGGTTTTTTGAGACGATGGTCGAAGGAATTCGATGACCCTCACATTACGAGGACACTGTACTGTACTTTTATTCGATCTGGTCTGGAGTATGCGTTTCCAGTTTGGGCACCTTACTACTAGAATCACATCAATAGGATTGAGTTAGTACAGAGAAGATTTCTGAGATTTGCGCCAAATGGTCTTCCCCTTACGCCTTCCTTTCTACTTCGAGCGCCTTCAGTTACTCTCACTGGAGTCACTTGAGTATAGACAATGCCTTCTTACTGCTGCTTTTGCTGTTAAGGTCCTTCTTGGCGATATAAATTCACCTCATCAGCTGGGTGAGCTTAATTGCAATGTCCCTGGTCGAACCTTGAGAGGCCATGAACTTCTTCATATACCATACCATCATGGCCAATATGAACCGGTTACAAACATGTCGCGCATATTGAACTCGAACAATGCAAACATAGACTTTCATCTTAGTTCAATGCAGATCAGGACAGCACTGTTTAACAAAGCATAATTTTATTTTTTACAATCTAGTGTCGGTTATTATTTACTTTTTTTTTTTACATTATTTGTTATTATTTACTATTTATTTATTGTTCTACTTTCCATAATATTTATACTTATTGTGTTACCTCTTTATTTTTTCATTTTTGTTAAGTTAGCATGTGCAAATTCAAAAATGTTAGTTTTTATAAATAATCAGATCTTTGACGAATAAATTATTATTATTATTATTATTATTATTATTACCCAAATTCGTTCATGGATAATGCTGAGGGACGTTTTGGACAATGGGACCATCAGGACCAACTATGTACTACCAGGTCGTGCCAGTTTTTTTTAATGCTTACGAGCCCCAGGCCAACCAACTTGAGCACTGCCTGCTATCTGCCTCTTTCTCATCGTAATCTTCGTGTCGAGTGGACGCAAAATCTAGCATTAGTTTTTTTCATCGGCAAAATTTGTAATTTCCTAATTAATTTCCTGTAATTAAATCGCTACTTAAATTTAAAATCAAATTTAACCGTTGTAATTAAATCGCAGCTTAAATTTAAAATCAAATTTAACCAATTACCCATATCCTTGTATTATTCAAATTATATATTAAATATAATATTTAAACTTTAGCCCGATTTAGAACAAATCTCTTTATCAGCTGGCTACAAAGATATAAGGACAGTCGTAAAACTCAGCTCATTGAAGGCAGAAAAAGATTTTCTTTGATTTTCGTTCCGTATCCTAACGGAAAACAAATATCTTATTGCTATGCGCGTTGCGTGAATCTTCATAGGGCTAAATTACTCACAATTTCTGATTTTCTTCTAGGAATTTAGTAATCGAATTTTATTTCTTTTATGGTTATAGAATTCTTTGAATTTCACGATCATGTTATTGCACTAGAACTACGAAGTTTCGCGCCTTGCTTATGACTTGCCATAAAACCCCGCCATGTCGGCACATAGTCAGGTACGGGTGGATCGACGCAGACAAAAAATCGGCCAACCGTTTGGGCGCAACTTTATTATTTTTTCGGTAGAAGTTTGGGACGCGTTGCGTGTTTTGAAGCAATGTAGGTTACTATGCAACTGACAACCTAAAAAATACCGTTCATTATAGCATCCTGGTTTAGAAATATATAGGAATTCGTGAATATGTACACAACCGCATTATATCCCGTTAGGGGTTAGGCGCATATATGTAGAACCCGCAAAAGTAAGATAGCTCGATATATTTATCTAAAAGTTTTAAAGATGTTCGTGAAAATACATACATTTTTCTTACTCAATCCCTGAACATAAACAAAATCTAAACTTTTTGTGGTTTAATTATTCTAGTATTTCATCTACATATGTATTTGTTCCACATAAACCGCTTCTGAGATATAAAAACCACCCCTCACCGCCGTATCGTGCTATTAGTAGTAAGTACGACACTTTTGGGTCTTTTCTTGGCAGGTGCGATAGGGCCAGGATATCTGAAAGTGTAGGGGGTCTGAAAGGCTTTTGGGGGGATGCTAAGGGGGGAAAGCTATGGGGGAAGGTTTTGAGTTTTAAGGCTGAAGGGGGATAGCTATGGGGGGAAGGCTATGAGCTCTAAGGCTGAAGGTGTTTAGGCTGTAGGCTAAGGGGGAAAGTTATGAAATTGAGGGGGAAAGTGTAGGACTAAAACGCTGAAAGTGTAGGAAAGTCGATGAAAGTATCGTTTTGAAAGCATGGTCTGAAAGTGTCGGGGCGTACGCCAAGTGGGAGGTTTTTTAGTATTAGAAGCGCTTTCGCCTAGTAGTAAGTACGAAACTTTTCTTGGCAGGTGCGATAGGGACAGGCTATCTGAAAGTGTAGGGGGTCTGAAAAGCTGAAAGTGTCGGGGCAAAAATGCATATAAAAACCGGAATAAGTGTCGGGGTTGTGAACGGTGGGCTGGCTGTGGCGGCTATGGTTATTTTGGGGGGGGGGGGGGGGGGGGGGTTGGCGATTGACGATGGCTTTTCTGGGGTGCTGATTGGCTTGGATAGGTATTCTAGGTCTTGTTTTGGTCTTTCTGGGTGCTGATTGGTTTGGAGAGGTATTCTAGGCCGGGTTTTTACTCGGTTTACTCGGTTGAGCTTATGCAAATCTGATCACGAGTCAAATTCAAGTCAGGTGGAATTATTACAAGTGGAATTAATTATTGCAGTCTTTAGGTTTCTCGAACTTTTAGAAACTGATATAATGTACAGCAGATGTTTCGGTTTTTTTTATGTATGTATATTGAGAAGGGCAGGTTTTTACTCGGTTCATGTTTTGGCCTTTCTGGCTGGTGATTGTTTTGGATAGGTATTCTAGGTCAGGTTTTTACTCGGTTTACTCGGTTGAGTTTATGCAAATTTGATCACGAGTCAAGTTCAAGTCAAATGAAATTATTACAAGTAGAATTAATTATTGCAGTCTATAGGTTTCTCGAACTTTTAGAGACAGCAGGTGTTTCGGTTTTTATATCAAGTTATGAGTTCTTATTTTTTATTGTATACGATATAAAGTTTATGCAGATAACTTTCATCTGATTACATAATTGATTTTCTTAAGTAAAAAAGGTTTTAGTAATTCCTCCATTTCCAGAATCCTGCGCTGGAACCTGATTCGATCTAATTCACAGGTTTGCCAAGTACTTTTTCTACTAGATCTATATGCGTAGTCCTAGGCAAACATGTATCTGACAGAGACCTGGTCACAGAAACGAACATGTTAATCGTCCGTAGATGACATCGTAGATATTGATGAATTCAATCACCAGTAGCGATATCAGAATTAACAGGGCAAACACTCGCATCGCAGTAGGAAGTGATGGCATACAGGATTTGTATGATTTTTTAATCGGCTTGTCATATGGTCCGCAAACGTCCTTACCGCTCACAAACACACAGTCTGGAGATAGGCGTAAATGTTCAGCTTCCACATCAGTTGGCGAAGGAGATGCACTCATTATCAGAGAACAGAAGAAGCACTTGACTTAATCCTTCAAGTTGGTGTAAAAGGAGCCACTTTTCACAAGCTTAAGAACTTTCCTTTCCTCTAGATCCAATGTGGGAGTGTGAGTTTAAAGAGTTCTTAAAGTTAAATCCTAGAGTGACAATGGATCTAGAGATGCTTACTAAAAATATCACAGAACCGTTAAACCCTCGTAATGCTATCTTTGGTGGTCGCACTGAGGTTTTCAGATTATACCATGAATGCAAGGAGAACGATGTAATACGATATCTAGACTTTACAAGTCTGTATCCATACATCAATAAATATTCTCCATACCCAGTTGGGCATCCAGAATTATACAGAAACGGAAATGTACCTGCAATCTCGGAAATACTTTCGATGCATGGTTTCATGGCCTGTATTATTTTACCTCCAGATGACTTATTCCTCTTGGTATTACCTTTTAAAAAAAATCTAAGATTGTTTCTCGCCCTATGTAGAACTTGTGCATCTGAAAATAGAGTATCACGATGCCAACATAATGAGAGTGAGCGTGAGATTACAGGTACATGGGTGATACCTGAGGTAGCTTTGGCTGTGAAGTAAGGCTATAAAATTAAAGCTGTGTTTGAAGTTTGGAAATATAATCATACTGTGTACGATCCCAATACAAAAACAGGAGGCCTGTTTACGGAATATGTTAACACCTTCTTAAAGATTAAACAGGAGACCAGTGGGTGGGGGGGGGGGTGATTGCACGACTGATACGCAGAGAGAAAATTTTATAAAGTCGTATCGTATAAGAGAAGACATCGTGCTAGATAAAAAGGAAATCCTGCAGAATCCAGGTAGACGTAACACTGCAAAAATATGTCTAAATTCTTTATGGGGGAAGTTCGCTCAACGGGAAGAATCGCTCTAGCACGAAAGTGGTGAATAGCTTTAAAGAATTCTGTGACTTTATACATACACCGGGTATAGAAATCTGTTCGTTATTACCAGTATCCCAGGGCACTTTGTGGATTACCTGGAAAAATATTGAAGAGAATTTAAATATGTTACCACATGTCAGCACCCCTATAGCCGCCTACACAACAGCGTTTGCCAGACTTAAACTGTACGATGCGCTAGAAAAGGTTGGTACGGCCATACTTTACTGTGATACCGACAGCTTAATATTTGTAGACGAAAAGACATCTCCTCTCCCGTTCACAATTTCCAATTTTCTAGGTGATTTAACTAACGAGCTTGAGGGCTTTGGACCCGACGCATTTATTTCAGAATATGTAAGTACGGGACCTAAAACTTATAGTCTAAAAGTCAAAGCGGGGGACAAAGTAGAGTATGTTACAAACACTTAATTTTGAAAACTCCCAAAAGGTTAATTTTGAATGTCTGAAATCTATAGTGACAGGTTCTAATAATGGTAGTGCTGTTTGTGTAACGAATAATCGTAAGATTAAGCGTGAACGTCCTAGGATTGTTATTAGTGCTGTGGAAAAGAAACATTTACAATTCACTTTCGATAAAAGGGTTAATGTAGAAGATCATTTCTCTTATCCGTATATCGAGGCCCCATTTGGCCCATCATTCCTCTATTGCGGACAACATGTGTGCAGGTCATCAACTCGGCATAATGTCCACACGACATTATGATTGACCTGATACGATTTCCGTTCGAGGTTGATTGCATACTGCCGATCAAAGGTGAAATGCACCATCGGCACTATGCAATTAATTCGATGGTCATCAAGTTGATCAAACCCGGGTCAATAGTCACGGCGTGTGTGATCGAACGATATATGCATGCTAGCAGATATCGGCTGGGAGTGATTGCCATCCGCGACGAAAAGTCAGTGAGTAAAGACGACTTGATTGTATAAGTCAGATGAATAAAATAACAGTTATTAAGTTCGCGAAACAGTAGTGTTTTTATAAATCTTTTTCAGGATCGAACCTGACCACGACAAATGGTGCAGCCGGTAAATTTTTTTTTAAAAAAAGAAAAAGATCAAATAGTGTCATAAAGTGACCTTATATGTAGATGTGAATAAAGTTTACACCAAAAAGTGGCCTTATAGATGTGAATATACCTAGATGTGAAAATACCTAAAGTTGAATTAAGTTAATGGTGTCAAGTGGACAAGTTAAGTGAAAATATGAACTGACTAACAGGTGTGTTGGATGCAGGAAAAAAAACAGCAGAAAGGAAACTGTAAGTACAATTTTTGTTATTATATGATATTTCATATTGTGTACCTGAATATTTGCACCTCGATGGGTATATTGTGCTGTGTAATTCAATAAGCCAATGGTTTATTTTAAATGTTCAACTGGGAGTAACAAGCAGTTCTCGTTTTGGTTTTTGCGATAAGTAGGCCAAAACTGACCTACGATAAAAGTATGATGTGTTCAATACGTGTATGATACCGGAGTGAAGTTAATTACATCAGTTGGGGGTTGGTTTATTTTTAAATGTTCAACGGGAGTTACTAGCATTTCTCGTTTTTGCTTTTGCTATAAGTAGGCCAAAACTGCCCAACGGTAAAAGAATGATGTGTTTACTACGTGTATGATACCGGAGTGAAATTAATCACATCAGTTGGGGGTTGGAAACTGTAAAAGTAAATGTCAACTCTGAGGTCAAATGTTCTAACAAGAGAAGAACTGGTCAGAGTACAGTCACTTGAAACAGAAATAGAACATAAAAATGAATGTTTGAAAAAAAGTAGGCAAGAAATAGAAGCGCACACTAGGGATTGAGAATTTCTGGAAGAACGTCTGCATACCGAGGTTTATAGTAAGCATCCAGTAGATAACGATCAAACTTGGGCTGGGGTAAAAGAAGGCACTGAACGGGGGGAAATTGTAGATACTTTGTTTACTTTGCACCTGGAGGCAACAACAGCGAAGATTCAAAGATTGGAATACGAGCTGGAGGATAGTAGACAGGAAAAAGACTATCTCCTAGGGTCTGTAGAATCACTTAAAATACAGCTGGAAGAAGCTGAAAAAGCAGATCAGTCTCAGTTAGATTTGGGGAAGCAAGTAGACCAACGTGTTACGGATAAAAAACAATCAGTGCCCGCAGCCCAAGAACCTTCTAGTATCGATAAAACTCAAAAACCAGACCCCAAAATGACCTCGAACGAAATATACGACAAGGTGATGGATGCGGTGACAAAATATGTACCACAGTTCTCTGGAGCTAGAACCGCGAAGCTAGGAAAGGAATTGGGTCGGTTCTTAGATTGCAGTGGATCTCTGTATAACCGGCTTTCGGAGACTGAAAAGACGATATTCTTGACGTGTATTAAGTATCGACTGGTAGACGATGCTTACTACCTAATTTCATCGGAGATTGTTCCAGACTTCAAGACCATGGAAAAAATCCTGAACAAGGCGTACCTTCCGAAATCATCAATAAACGAGTTACGCAACGAGTTAGCAAACTTCATACAACGACCAGGTGAAGACACCGAGAACTACTCGACGAGAATGCATGATGTCTTGCTGCAAATAAAAGACGCTGTATCGGCTAAATATCCTGGGGGAGATCGAGGGCTGTTGGAAGAATTAGAGAAGGACGCCATAGCTACCTTTAAGGCAGGTATAAAAGATAGAAACACTCAGATCTACCTAATTGGGAAAAACGTGGAAACGCTAAGCGCAGTTAAAGAAGCTGCGATATTTTATGAAGGTGAATTGCGAAAATTAACATCTTTTTCCAGAATGACACGCGAAGAGATGACTTGTAACCATGACCAGGAAAAGGAGCAGACCTCCAGTAGCAACGGAAGTGGAAGCCGAGAAAAATCCGACGACCCGAAACCAGCCAGGGCAAAACTCACGTGTTGCTCTTGTAATAAACCCGAACACATTGCGAAGGACTGTAGACAACGGCAACCTAATCGGTATTGCACTCGTTGGAAAAGGTACGGACATGAGGCCCAAAACTGCCGGACGAACCCACCACCACAGCACCAAAAGGAGCACCTCACACCGAAAAAGGAGAAGGTGCTATGTGCAGGAGTCAGCAATGTCGAGGGAGATGAGTCCGTCTCAGGAATTTTATACTGTGATTTCTGTAGAACTCCGGATCATTACACTGACATCTGCTTAAGAAAATACTTGGCGGAGAACGCAGACAACAATAAGGGAAACGAATAAAGGCAGCCCGGGGGCAAGGACGGAGCCATGAAACTACAGCCGGAACAGAGCTTGATGGGAACTTTAATATAGTTGTAAATTCGGAGGTGGGAAAAAGAAACTGTTTATCGTTATTAGTGGACACGGGAGCTAGTTGTAGTATAATTAAATTATCGAGTTTAAGTAAAAACACGGAAATTAGGAGAACTAAAATACAGACAGTTTGCGGACTTTTCGGATCTGAACAGAAATCACTTGGGTATTGCTATGCTATCCTTCGCATAGGAAGTAACGAATATCCATGCGAATTTACAGTTATCGATGATACCAACTCCTTTGAAGGGGACGGACTGTTAGGGAAGACTTTTTTAAAGGGACAGGCAATTATTGACTGCAGAAACCTTAAGTTAGAAATGTGGAAATGCCCGCAAGACGCCGAGAAAACAGTCCAAAGCAGGACCGTAGATAAAACTATAGAGAAAAAAGATATCGGGATCGAGACTAGCGACCAAGAGAACACAAGTATCAAACAGGAAATAAAGTGCATGGAAACAATGCTGAACACGAAGTATGTATTCCGCATAAATCCCAGGCAGGAACAGATAGTAGAAATCCCCGTTGACATTAAAGAGGATATGGTATGTTTACGAGAGGAAATCAAACCAAGAGTAGTAACACTTTAGTGAGACCAGTGGAAGGTAAGATTTTTATCGGGATTATAAACTCTAACGCAGAAGAGGTAATCATAAAAGACTTCAATCCAACATTACAAAAGTTACAAGACTACCACATTCGAAAACCGAGAGCCCAGGACCCACCACGACCAAACGCCCATCGATTACAATTAATGAAAGATGCCCTCAATTTATCCGAAGACCTGATCCAGGAAGAAAGAGAGACGGTGACGCAACTATGCTACGAGTTCAACGATATCTTTTACCTTCCCGGAGACAAACTAACATTCACCAATCGCAAAACGTTTCGAATACCACTACAAGACGGAACGAATCCGATTAACAAAAAACAATATCGCATGCCAGAGGCGCATAGAGAAGAATGTAAGCAGCAGATCGAAAATATGTTGGACGATGATATTATCGAACCTAGTGACAGCCCATTCAATTTCCCCGTTATTTTGGTGCCAAAGAAATCTTCAACAAGTAGTGAAGTGCGTAAGTTTCGTCTTTGCGTGGATTTTAGGGAACTAAATAAACGATGCATTTCATTCTCATACCCACTTCCACTGATTGAAGATATTCTGGATCGGCTTGGCCATTCACGATATTTCTCAACCTTAGACTTGGCGAGTGGATACCATTAAGTCCTCATAGACCAAGATGATCGGGAAAAAACAGCTTTCACCGCTAATTACGAACATTATCAATATAAACGACTACCCTTTGGGCTCAAAACTGCACCCGCATTCTTTCAGTCGTTGCTCAACCAAATCTTGACAGGACTTCAGGGTATGAAATGCTTTGTTTATCTAGATGATGTAGTTATATTCGCGAAAAATCTAGACGAACATAACGAGAAACTATACGATATTTTTAGCAGATTTAGAGAAAGCAATCTGAAACTACAACCCTCAAAATGTCAATTTCTTGCCAAAGAAGTTACATACTTGGGTCACGTTTGCTCAGAAGAAGGAATAAAACCTGACCCTAGGCTAACCGATGCTGTTCGAAACTTTCCTCGGCCGAGGAAGATTCGAGAGGTGCAATCTTTTCTGGGGTTAGCCAATTACTATCGTAAGTTTGTACCCGGCTTTTCAGATATAACCAAACCAATTACCAGACTATTAAGAAAAGACATTAAATTCGAATGGGATGAGCAATGTGAGCTCACTTTTAATAAACTGAAAGAGAAATTGATTTCACGACCACTATCCTGGTATCCTGACTTTAACAAAGAATTCACCTTGATCACTGATGCAAGCGGGGAATCATTGGGGGCCGTACTGGAGCAGGAAGGCAGACCCGTAGCCTACGCGAGCCGGACTCTAAATCGGGCCGAACAAAATTATTCTACGTCAGAACGAAAATTATTAGCAACTGTTTGGGCCACCACAAATTATAAATGCTACTTGCTTGGAAGGCATTGCAAGGTAATAACTGATCATAAGCCACTGGGAGGAATGTTAAGGGTCAAAGATACTACATCGCGTATGTTGCGATTCCATCAAAAGCTGTCTGAATTCGATTTCGAGGTATCGTATAGACCGGGAAAAAGTATTGCCAACGCCGATGCTTTAAGTAGAATTCCGGCGACCGAAGTA
Organism: Beris chalybata; assembly: GCA_949128065.1. Classification (NCBI taxonomy): domain Eukaryota; kingdom Metazoa; phylum Arthropoda; class Insecta; order Diptera; family Stratiomyidae; genus Beris; species Beris chalybata. The sequence goes on along the minus strand of OX421897.1, from coordinate 69,715,586 downwards.
GTTGATCAAATTCGCATGGTAGTAACCCGCGCTCAAGGCCGTCGAGAAGGAGTACTGAAAAGACAGAGCGTCGACCATAACCAATCTGAAGAAGCAGTCTTGTTGGAACCTAAGAACGTAAACGGAACGGAAATACCTACCATGCCGAAGAGATGTAAACAAAAAATGAATGCAATAGCTAGTCTATATAACCGTCGACACGTCATTAGGGAAGCGGCGGTCAAGATCGTACGATACCACAAGTGGTACAGGAAGAAGAACTATAAATACCGCGGGCAACGTGGGAAAAATCCATCCTCTACACCCTTAAGGAAACGTTTATCAGACCCAGAAATCCAAAATGTAACACGGGCCGAGGACATCCAGGAGATACTTCAGCATTTCCACAATTCTCCTCTGGCCGGGCACTTTGGAAGATACAAAACTCTTGGCAGAATTCAACGATACTTCAGGTGAAACAGGATGAAAAAAGATGTGAAGGACTTTATAAGGAAATGTCCAAAGTGTCAGCGAAATAAACCATCACGCAGAACAAAAATGCCTATGGTCATAACATCGGTTGCAGACAAACCATTCGACAAGATATACGTTGATATAGTAGGACCCCTCCCAATAACCGAAGCCGGAAATAAATTTATTTTATCAATGATGGATGATCTAACGCGATTTGTAGACTTTGCAGCGCTCCCCAATCAGGACGCCAACACTAGAGTTTTATATGAGCAAATAATTAGTCGCTACTCGTTACTCCAGAAAATAGTCACCGATCAGGGGTCTAACTTCACCGGGGATGTGTTCAAGTCATTATGTAAGCTACTGAAGATCAAGAAATTACAAACTACGGCATACCACTTACAGTCCAATGCCGTAAAACGACAACACTCCTGGCTGGGGAATTATCTAAGAAGTTTCGTCGATAATGACCCTGGAAATTGGGATTCGTATCTTAGACCCGCGGCCCATGCCTACAACAACACTAAGCATGCAGGAACGAAATTAACTCCAATGAAAACACTTTTTGGGTTTGTGTCGGAAATCCCTAACAATTTACAACGGCGCCACGAACCAGTGTACAACCCAGACAGGTATCATTTAGTACTGAAACACCAGTTACAAAAAGCATTCCAGTTAGCAAAAAAAAACTTAGAGGGGTCCAAAGAAACATCCAAGAAATATTATGACAAATCCGCGAAGATAACAGTTTTGCATATCGGCGATGAAGTTTTACTAAAGGACATGGCCAAACCGGGAAAGCTCAGTTCAATTTACAGAGGTCCGTATAAAGTAATAGACATACACTCACCCGAGAACGTGACTATTTTGATTAGGAAACGACTTAAACGAGTACATGTCAACAGACTAAAACTTTGGTACAACTAAATAAATGTTTCGTCAGAACCTATATTTCGCAAAATTAAATTAACGCACACAGGAAATTTTTTTTTTACTAAATTAACTAAACTAAATTAAGTAAACTAACGTATACAAGTTCGTTTAAAATCTAAATAATTAACTAATTTTTATAGGGTTCTTGCAGGGTTAAAATACAGATCTCAAACCGATTTTTATTGCAGATAACTGATACATATTTATGAACTTATGCCGAATTTCATTCCGTACAGCAGCAGCGACCGGATTCAAGGACTATAGATTTGCTAAGACAACACGCACGAGGACTTATATAGTATCATTTAATAATATAATATATATCTACAAAGTATGTAAGTTTTCTTTTGATAAAAAGTAGCTGTACAGTAAGAAAAAAAAATTAGTGTATAAGTTAGGAACTAAATTAAGATAGACAACTCCAGTAATGATGATACGCTGTATGCTGCACATTATTGGGGTGGTGGTAGTAGCCATGGGAACCAGATCAGAATACACCATCAAAGAGATAGAGCCAACCGGCGCTATATTCGAGGAAGTGGGCAAACTCAACTGGTACAGTACTCACTGGACTATTTTATCAACAGTCAAGATACCAGATTTCGAAGCAGAGTTGGATTTTGTGGCCAATTGCACCGATGTGGCAGCTAACCTCTGCAAAAAGTTGCACATTTATGATACACGCTGCCAATCCATTATCAACGCACTTAAATCAGGATTGAACCATCTACAGGAGAAGAAAGCAGAAATGAATCATTACGTCTTCAGAATTAAAACCACGCGACCGAAGAGATCATTTTTCGACGGAGTCGGGGCACTCAGTAAAACTTTGTTCGGGACTATGGACAGTGATGACAACCGCCGAATATCAACAATGCTGAAAAATCTAGACGACAAAGAAAATGCCTCGTTCCATCTGATAAAGGAACAGGTTACAATATTAAAATCTAATTTCAAACTTTTTAACGAGTCGCGAGTACAAGCCGCTAATGAGAGAAAGAAACTACTGAGTCTCTACGCATCAATGGCACCAGTACTGTATGGACAAGCAGACAAACTCATAATAGAACAACGAAGAACCGATCTCACAGAGTTTATGATACTGGCCGAAATGGAAGTCCGGCGAATTTCAAGTTCACTCGACTCTATCACCGGAATTGCTCAAACATCCCATATGGGTAAATTACATCCAGCAGTTTTACATGCAGAAGAACTAATGAAGATTATATCAACAGTATTGGATAATAGTCAATTAGATGAAAAAACTTTTAACTACCACATCGTAGTACAGACAATCACAGTGAGAACTATCTTCGACAAATCCAGCCTATTAATAAGAATCGATATACCACAGCCTGAAAAAACAACATTCACAGTCTCGAAAGTATATACAGTGCCCTCACATATAGACGATTCCGGGTATTACTTCTATAGTTTGAGTGGAGATTTTCTTGCCGCTAATACGGATATAAATCAATATGCCGTTTTAAACTACAATACATTTAAATCATGCAAACAATTAATGACTACTGAGGCCGATAAGCGTTTTATTTGCGAACGTAGCGTACCCATGCTAACTTCAATTGGAAAAAAACTGTTTGCTGAACCTTTACCGAGGACATAGCTTAGATACGAGCGGGTGCTCCACAAAGAGAACCAGGAAATGGAGTGCCTTCGTGAAGATGGAGACTACGAATAGCTGGCTTTACATCATGGGATCAAAAAGCAAAATAGAAATCCATTCCCGTAACGCATCTATGAGAATTCAAGAGATCAACAATGTTGGCCTTATTTCGATTGAAGAACACTGCAGTTTTCGAAGCGGGGACGTTATGATAACATCTACTGATAACACCCAGCGAGCTATCAAACTCTGGATACCAGAAGAACGGCCCAACATGACGCTAGCAGAGCTGAAGTACGAGGGGGCCTACAAAGTAATAGACAAGCCTGAGTTACATTCCCAAGACCGACTACATCCAACAGTTCTAGAAGGATCCAATTTAGATGAAGCGTGGAAAACCGAGGGCAGGGCTGTCGAGGAACTAACCGAGCAAACACAAAATGAGAATCATTTACGACAACTAGCTCAAACAACGGCACTACATTTCACCCTAATATCGACGACGGCTACCAGTTTAGTTATAGTCATTCTAGGCATGACCTACGTTGCTGGCAGAAGGTACTGGGCACGGAGAACCGAAACGAACACAAGTCCATCTCAACAACAGCCCAAAAAGCCAACAGGCAAGTTGTCCCCCACCGACTGTGATCACCCCACTGAAGCGATCCTCGAGCGTGACTATACAGAAAAAACAACGGAAAGACAGCGAATGGAGAAACAAATCAAAGTACTATCATGCGAGAACCAACCAAAATTGGCAGCTTCCATAGGTAAAATAATACGTAGTGAGAGACCCACCTCACCACAGAAGGAAGATACTTCGGCGACTCCTACTACCATATCACCCCAAAAGCGAAGTGCACTACAGCTAGTTTAACAGATTTTTTGAGATATATATATTGGTATATTGGTATTATTTTAGATAGTGTAGCATTTGTATAAAAAAAAGAATATTATCGAATGTAATCTTAAATCAATTTAACACTCTAGTTTAATAATGTAACAGATTTTTTTTTTCTTGACAATTATATTGGTAAATTTTAGATATTGTAGCATTTGTATAAAAGAAAAGAATATTATCGAATGAATCTTAAGTAGTAGTTTTTCTTAGATGCAAAGCCAGTAGGCAATATATTTAATATAAAAAAAAAAAAATTTTTTTTTACAGCTTGATGTTATTTTTATAATTATTACTATGTGTAAGTCGAGCATGGCAATCCCTACGGTACTTTTTTCAAGGGGGGAAGGATGTCGAGGCCCCATTTGGCCCATCATTCCTCTATTGCGGACAACATGTGTGCAGGTCATCAACTCAGCATAATGCCCACACGACATTATGATTGACCTGATACGATTTCCGTTCGAGGTTGATTGCATACTGCCGATCAAAGGTGAAATGCACCATCGGCACTATGCAATTAATTCGATGGTCATCAAGTTGATCAAACCCGGGTCAATAGTCACGGCGTGTGTGATCGAACGATATATGCATGCTAGCAGATATCGGCTGGGAGTGATTGCCATCCGCGACGAAAAGTCAGTGAGTAAAGACGACTTGATTGTATAAGTCAGATGAATAAAATAACAGTTATTAAGTTCGCGAAACAGTAGTGTTTTTATAAATCTTTTTCAGGATCGAACCTGACCACGACACGTACGGTTTTAAAAAAGTTAAGCTAGGAACATAAAACATTAAAGCTTTTCCATTAAGAAAGCATGATAGCATAAGATTAATCTTAATTAATAAGAAAAACGTTTTTGGGAATATATATATAAATGAGTATGAAGAAAATTTCTTTCACTTTACGATATAGGACCTTACTGGAAACATGAGCAGATTTATTTTCGATATCCAGTTTATCACAGGGAATCCGGGACAGCATTTTGCAAAGGAGCTTGCAATACTACCTTTTGGCACAATGAATCCAGCGTGCTACCACATACAACCCCCTCATCCCTATCAGGAGCTGAGTAAAAAGACGGATCAACAGCAAAGGTATGAGCGGAAGAATATCAACGGCCTACACTGGAATGATGGCGACACAAATTATAACAGTTTGCCCGATATCTTGAAGGTCTTTGGCAACTATACCATATACGTAAAGGGTCTTGAAAAAGAGAGTTTCATCAGAAGATACTTACCAGAGGCCGAGATAATACAACTTGAAATACCGAAATTAGCGGATCTTCATAATTTCTAGGCAGACTGCAAAATTCATAGCCAAAAACGGACCCTACGTTGTGCCGTACAGAACTGCGTAAACATTTATCTATTTATGCTAATGAATAAAGTTTATATATACAAATAAAAAGCAGAAAGCTTTATCTTTTTAAAAAAAATGTTAATTAACCAATCGTTATACTAAACAGAACACTGGCACTGCAAAGCCATTGAATTTCATAAAAAAGCCTAGAATAGCTTAAATGTACATACGAAGTCCGTGATGGTATAAAAAAGTCGTCATTGGATAATTTTAGCACATCCTTCGCCTTGCATCTAGTCGTGTATTGGTTGAAATACTCCCTCACACTTTCATGAGCATTGTTGTTATGATACATGACGATATTAAAGAAATCCATCATTTCAAGTAAACATACCAGTTCGGGATGTTTCAATTTAATGCTGCCTGCTCCTACAGGTATTCTGTACACCTCCAGTAATCCAAGCTGATTACTCGGGTATAGTTCAACCGTATGCTTTAGCTGGCTGAGATGCTTGTATACCGATAACCACCCTAAGTAGTTTGTTGACACAGGGCACTGCCTGATCGGTAGACATGCTAGACGACTGGGAGCCGACGCAAATGATCTTTTTCGTAGCTGCGGTGACCCAGAAGTGTCAATCTTTCACGTCCTATGTTAGTGTCCGGGCCTATCGAAAACGAGTAGACGGAACCTCGGCGCTTATTTCCTCGATGACCTCGGTGATATCGATAGAGGAAAGCTATGTAACATAGCTAACTTTATAAAATCTACTAAATGGTTTTAGGTTCCAGGAGTTCTTCAAACTCAAACGGGGAGCACAATGGACGAACAGCTCCTGATCCCTACAAAAATTTCGTTCGCGGCGAAACAATCAATCGCTACCCTTTATCTTCAGCACATACCACATCACAAACTAATAATCATGACGACACTGATACACTTATTGCTGGTAATAAAAAAACCCCTTTTTTTGACCCACTCCTCTCAATAAATTCTGCGAAATCCGAAGAGAATAGATATCTTCTATCTCGGTTGAGAGAACATAGAGTATTTGACAATGTGCGGCTGTATCTTGCTTACATGCACAATAAATCTGACTTAACCTGTATCAATGGAAGAACCATAACTAGTCTGATACTATCCATCTAGCAGAAGACCATGGTGTCAATTGCTCTTTAGATGAAAACGATGATCTTTTTCTCCTTGGCGACTTTAATCGCCCAAGCATTTCTTTCGTCACTAATCATTCTGATAACACCATCATACCTGGGAATCTTACGTCTGTTATTGACACCACTATCATAGACACGATGTATAGTAATGGTATACATCAGGTAGTGAATTTTCCGAATAGAAACGGGAGAATGATCTTTACAGACGCATATGATGAAGTGATTGTAAGTCCTGCATCTGACGCTGAGAATCTTTTCTCAAATACCCAACATCACTCTGCCATCATATTTGACCTACCCATGTGACGATATGAATTTTGTAAGCTCTTACAACAATAATATTGTATTTGACTTCCGTAATGCCGATTTCATTAGTATTAATAATGAATTATCTTCGATAGACTGGACATTCCTTTTTTCATCTAATAATCTGGAGAATGCTATATCACCGTTTTACGATGTGATTTTCAAAATTGTCATCAACTATGTTCCTGTAATCAAGCTGAAGGATAAAGTATCAGAACCGTGGCTGGATAAAAATCTCAGATCACTGCGGAACCAGAGAAATAAGTTCTCCAAAAAACTTAAGAAAACGGATACGACTACTCCATCGGAATTCTCTTCTAAATCCCGAGCAGCGTATGAGTCTTATGTAAACAAAATTAGCGAAGATATTATTACTGATCCAAAAAGATTTTCGATTTTGTGAATACAAAACGTAAAAGTTTAGGTTACCCCGTAACAATGACCAATGGACTCAAACACACATCCTGCACGAGTGATATCTGCGATATGTTTGCCGACCGTTTTCGAGAAGTTTTTAGTCCCCCGTCGGAATCAAACTTTAGCAACACTGACAACTCGACCCCTTCACTTGCTGACAATATTTCAGTCTCCGCAGAGGAGGTGCTTGATGCCCTTAGAAATATTGACGTCAAAAAAGGTCCTGGCCCGGATCTCATTCCTCCCTTATTCCTATCAAAGTGTGCCATTCAACTTTCAAAACCACTACATTTTCTATTCAACAAGTCACTGTCATTAGGGAATTTTCCTTCAGTCTAGAAATCGTCACATCTCACGCCAATTCACGAGAATGGTGACAAACGAAACGAGGTATTGCAATACTATCAGCCATACCGAAACCATTTAAAAAAATTATCTGCGATAAACTCACTAATATTATCAACCCCATTCTTAATGACCAGCAGCACGGTTTTAGAAAAGGGCGCTCAACCATGACTAACCTAATGATTCTTGTATCTGATACACTCTGCACACTGGAAAATGGGCGCCAAATCGACGCAATATACACTGACTTTAGCAAAGCCTTTGACCAAGTAGACCACAATACTCTAATCTTTAAGTTAAAAAAGATCGGTATAACAGGACCTTTATTTGACTGGCTTAAGGTATATCTCAGTAATAGAACTCAATGTGTTAAGTTCCAAGGCTTCATTTCCAAAGAAATATCAGTGTCTTCTGGTGTTTCCCAAGGAAGTCACTTAGGACCTCTTTTGTTCAACATCTTCATTTCAGATCTATCAGAAGTATTGGAAAGTGTTTCACATCTTTTATACGCCGACGATCTGAAAATAAATCATTCCACTAGCTCCCCCGCAGGTGCTGTATTCCTGCAATCCAAGCTCTTGGCACTAGATGGATGGTGCAGTCAAAACAAATTAAAGCTTAATGTCGGTAAATGTCTCGTGATAAGCTTCTCACGTAAAGAATCCACTTACCACCATAACTATACCCTAAGTGGAAATGGTTTAGATCGAGTGGAGCATATTGAAGACCTCGGCGCTCTACTTGACAATAAACTATGCTTTAAATCTCACTACAACAGAATATTCTCAAAGGCCAACAAACTTTTAGGTTTCATTAAAAGAAGGGCTAAAGAGTTCAAAAATGTATGGGTCAATAAATCATTATTCTGCTCCCTGGTTCGCCCTCTCCTGGAATATGCATGTCCCATTTGGGATCCCTTTTTCCAGATTTATAGCAGCAGAATAGAGTCAATCCAGAAGCGATTTCTTCTTTTTGTTCTGAGGGACTTGTATGACCCTAGAGACTTTGTTAACCTTCCACACTATACAGTTAGGCTACAATTGTTGAATCTTCTACCACTCAGCTCTAGAAGAACTATACTAACATCCTGTTTCACCTTAGATGTCTTGAATGGTGATATTAAGGTTGATCACCTTACAAATAAAATTAGAATTAATGACACTGTCAGGCCGACGAGACATTCAAAACCTCATACGCAATGTCCCCACCGTACGGATTAAGGTCACAACGAACCCGTAAATAGATGCTGTAGAACGTTTAACAATTTCAGCGTACACTTCACATCTCCAATAAGTAAGCCGACATACAAACTGAAACTTCGTTCGATGTTATCAGCTCATCCTCATCCCGTTTAACCAACCAGTGCCTCTAACTAAGTTATACTAAAATAGTTAAATTAAGTCAAATTGTATTGTTTTAAATTAGTTTAATTTGAGTTAATGTTGTATCTGTATAATATATATGAAAAGGCTTTGCTAATAGCTCTACTGATCCAAACATAAAACTTTATGAAATATCTTTAGTTATCAAAAATAAAGAAAATAAAATATGTTTCTTGTCTGTTACGAAATTAGTTATTTTGACGACCACTGAAAGGCTTTTGTGAGTGGTAAAAAACTTAGCATATACTATCAATATTAAGAAAATACATTCGCCAAAAATGCAAAAACACAAAACAATCGGCAACTAAAAAATTAAAATCTGCCAACTGTCTGGGCTCAACTTAATTATTTTTCTAGCAGAAGTTCAGAACGCGCTCAATTCTGAGAAGCGGCGTAGGTTACTATACGAGTATGTGACTGAAAGCCTAACAAAAACTTCGGGAAGCGGTTAGAGTAGGGCGTAACATATGAATTACATAATTTCCGGGATACAGTCTAGGGGTTGAAAAAGGAGAAAAACTTGTAAATAGGTGTTTATTAAACAAGTCCGTGGAAGTTAAAAGATATTCGATACTGACAGACCTGAGAGATATGAAAGAATTCATGAAAAGTATATAATAACCTTACACCCAAAAAATCTTGAAAACACTTTCTAGGTAGTCATATAGAGAATCCGTAGAATAAAAATGAATTCAATATTTTGGAAGACCAAGTAGATGTGACGAAAATCATGTAAAAATACGCATTCTATTTTCTCTGATCATAATTTTTGCTTTCCTGTCAATGCTTTTCTAGTTGATTTACATATACACACCAAGTTTCAACTTTCTAGCATAAACCGTTCTATAGTTAGGAAAAACACCCCTTATCCCTTTCTTATACTACCCTAAGAAAATATTATATTTTTCCAACATGCCGCTACTATAGCTCTATCTAAATACTAAGTTTAAGGCTTATGTCATTATAGGTTCTTAAGATATAAACATCGGAACTTTTTCCTTTTCACCCGCCGTTACATCTCCAAATTTTTTTTCCTTTTTAGGTTTCAATTAGCGCTACTTCTGGTAAAAATTCTAAGTATCTGTCCTACACTGTTCTTGAGATATGAAACATGTTTTTTTTAAATTTTTTATCCTCACCACTTCTATGCTCCACCGATCAATATTCATTTGTCGACCTTTACACCCAAACCGATTTTTTTTTTCTAGAGCAATTGGTTCATGAGATATCGTAATCTAGAGTTTTTTACCACCACCCGCCCCCCACTTAAAAATTTATTTTTATTCATATCTATTTGTTAAACTACAAATATTTCTTAAGTTTGAATAGTGTTCCATTAACGGTTTCGGAGATATGCCTTTTATTTTTCCCCCACTCCCAAACCCCAAGGGATCAAGATCAATATTGACAATTTTCATGCAAATATTTATACTATCAGAGCTCTATAGAAATTTCAAGTTTCAGCTTCCTATCATAAGAGGTTGCTGAGATCTAGAAACCAAAAATTTGGTCACTTCAAGGAGCCTATCCCGTCTATTCGTAAAAAAAATTTAAATTTAATATCTCAAAGCGTTTGGGAGCTACGAGCCTTCAAACGATTTTGCGGAGGGTGGACTGAAAATTTTTATTGATTTTTTCGTGTCTACTAGTTATGACAAGTAAAAAAAAAAAAATATTTCAGCGTAGCAAATTTTCTTTTAAAAAAATTGATCACAATACTGGGGTGAGATTACGTTGGTTCGAGTGTTTGTTTCGAGTTTGAAATAAAAATGGCATTACCGAACTCTGTTTCGACCTAGATAACTTTGGTTCAAGGTTTTGCTTCGAGTTCGAAAAAATAGTTGGCATTCTGTACTTTGTTTTGACCTGTCTTATGAGATTGATACGAGCGAATTTTGGTCGGTAACTACTTGGCTGTCGAGTACAAGCTTAAAATACCTTCAACGATGTAAGTTTTCGTATATTTCTTTGTATTATATGTTCTAATACTTGAAATATTGAAATCGTAGGGATGCAGGAGACAATAAAATTGTTGAGGTAATAAACAAGCAGCAATGTGAAGTAATGGTGTGCTTCATGAAAAATAACGAAGACCTAGCAAAAGAAATTTTGAAATATGTGCACGGTACGTAAATTTCAAAGGAGTTATGGAAGACGTTAAAAACTTCCCTTAAAGATTGCCTGTGAAAAGTGCATGAATGGGAAGGAATACAAAACTTAAGTTTATGCTCAAAAGTTGAAATCATAAAGTTGAAACTTAGGCAGTTTTATGAACTATTCATCATATTTCAAGATTTTCAAATTAACAAGTTATTCGAATATATCAACAAAAAAATTAAAAACTCTTAAAATTTGGTGTTTTAAAATGAAACCGTCTGAAATACTTTATTTTGAAATGAAATGTGTGTGGTTCGAATGTTAGGCAATAAGAAGTAAATTTTTTGTTACACAGTAAATATGAAGCGTGAAAGGAGGTCGGAGAAGGTCGGAGGACTTAAAAACGTTCCCAACATCAAATTTCCAAAGTTAAGCCTAGTACTAACTAGAAGCGAAACGAAATTTTCTATACAAATCCTTCGTCCGAGCGAAAATTGTTAATGGATTCTTCTAGTTAGTACTAGGCTTTAAGGTAGATTTTGGAACTGGATTTATTTAACGCTTCGGAGAAAGTTGATACAAAAATTGCATTTATTATCTAAAATTTTCAAGTTACAAGTAAATATAACATATATAGTATAAGTAAATATAACGTTCTTATCAGAACTGAAACGCATTAATCGGACTAGAAGAATTAAGAAGCAAGACTTAACATCAGTTCTTCTCAGAACTAAAGCGCATATGCGCTAGTAGAAAAACGCAACGGCTCTTCTCAGAGCCGCCGCAGACATATCGCCCCCGGACGCAGGCGACCTCAGACCCTTTGCCCCCGGACGCAGGCATTCTTAAGACTGTCGCAAGCTCCCGCCGCCCCCGGACGCAGGCGACCTCAGACATATCGCCCCCGTACGTAGGCGACCTCAGACATTTTGCCCCCGGACGCAGGCATACTCAAGACCACCGCCGCTGCCGACACTCGCCCCTGGACGCAGGCAATTTAGTGTCGTGACGCAGCACTCATCCCGGCACACGGACAAATTATGTCCCATTGTGTTGCGCAACGCTCGCCCCCGGACGCTGGCGACCGTCTTGCCGCGACTTTCACCGTCGCAGCTAACTGTGTGGCGCACCAAAGAGTGGTGCCGCTACAACCTCTGTCATTGACGCTTCAATTGGGCCGTTCCTCTGACTATCTATGGTTCCTCTTTGATCCCGGTGCTTTCAATAAAACTTAATATTTTTTGAAGAGGAATAGCCAAGAATTGCGATGGTTCCTTGAAACACTAACGGAATTGATGAAGTAGTTTTTGTGAAATTCCCATGGTGCATGAGAGAGACTGAGTGACTAATCCTATGGAGATGCTTCCTCATGTGATAATGTCCACTCAGATGTCCCACTAGGTCAAGGGTAGAGACTCTGATCCCTCCCAAAAAACATCCCCCCGATAAAATTCATATCTTAGAGTGCCCATTGAGGCCATTTAGAACGGTAGCAGCTTAGCTATAGACTAATTTTAGCTTTAGGATTAAGATTGAAAAACTGTTAGCATTAAGAATTTTCGGCAAATAAAACACTTTTTAACTAAAACTAAAACAAGGTTACAGGTCGACTCACGAGCTGACAGTTAAAGCGTTACGGTTACTGGTAGAGACTTTGATCATGAGCTGACAGTCGACATGAGCTGACTAGCTCCTTGAAATTCGAACTTTAATAGAAAGACGGATGCCTGAACCGGTAGATAAGGACAATTTCATATTTAAACAGGATAAAACCGGTTTAAGACGCAGCGCGAGGTATACCAGTGTTAGTGACAGTGCCTAAAAGAGACCGAGAGACAGGTACCTGTTGTAGTGACATTACTTACTTACTTAGCAAGTGACCTGCTTGAAAGGGCACTCGCGCTAGTGAGCGCGTGGGCGGATAGCTGTTAATTGGGAGTCAATGCCTCAAAGACAGAGCTAGTTCTATTGACGCGTAGAACCAAAGTCCCAGATTTCACACTCCCTAAACTGGGTGGTCTCACTCTACAACTCAGGGACAATGCACAGGAAACTTACTTGGTGTAAGAACAACGACGAGCGACTGAGAAAGGCTCTAGGCGCTCTCTACGCTTGGAGAAAGATGTGGGGATTCAGCCAGGGTTGGCTCACTGGATGTACACGGCCATAGTCAGGCCTATTCAAACCAACGGGATTCTAGTTCGGTGGGTAGCTCTGGAGAAATCCACCTACCTTAGTAAACTCACGACGGTTTAGCGTCTTGCTTCCACAGGAGCAACGGGCGTACTTAGCACCACACCTACAGCGGCACTAGACATGATCCTTCCTCTTCTTCCGCTGGATATCTATGGGAAGAGTGTAGCACCGAAAAGTGCCGTGCGTCTTAGACAGTCAGGCAGCTGGGTATCCAGAACTGGGGGCACAGCAGCATACTCAGACGATTTTGAGATTGTAGTCCGTTAGAGGATACAGACTACCTGATTCCGCAGCTCAAATTCTCTAGAAGATTCTCAACGAGGATCTCCAGCAGAGAGCGGTGGAATGTGGATCGGCCCCACGAAGGGGTCTCTCATATCTACCCAGACGGATCGAAGATAGATGCGGGTACGCCGACTTGAACCATAGCGAGGCATTCAGAATTCCGGACTGTTGTAGCGTTTTTCAGGCGGAGATGATGGGAATCGTTCAGGCTTGCAATCTGCTAGAAGCCTGTGCAACGAGAAACGTAACGATTTGGGTCCGCAGAACGTCCAGTTGGCAATCGTCATTGCCGAAATTTTGGCACGTAAGCCTGGCGGACTGAAAGTCATCCTCCATCTATCGGAAGAAATCGTCATTTCTTCAACCAAGACGAAGGATAGCTTTCATATGTATTATATCGTTGACTATGTTGTCATTAGACAACATATGTGCCACGAGTGGCCAAATGAAGTGACGGAGCAGCTAGCATAAAAGCACGTGCATAGCTCGTCGGACGGGGTGGGTATGTCACTTCGACTCGTGGACGAATGTGTCTTCTGCTCGTTTGTGGGCCGACAAAAAGGTTTGGAGAGTCCTATTCTTTCGGTCGGCGGGCTGGACAAGGATGATGGGTTGAGGGGGCCAGATGCACGAAAAAAGGTGTGGAGAAGGGGGCGAAAGGAGGAAGGTAATAGAGGAGGCACATCAGGGGTTGATCAACCGACGGACGATCAAACACGATAGCCAATCTGAGTAGTTAACAGTTTTGTAAGAAAGCAACAAAACAAAAGGAATATTTCGCCTATGGTTTATGGCTACCATATGGCCCAGTCATGCCGACCTACGGGCGAAACCGTGCAGTTGGATTGAAGTGGAATGTTTCCGTTGATACGCAGTATCCTTCTTGCCTGATATGTCGTCTACCGAGTAAATTTCTTTCTTAATATTCGGTATGTAGTTGCACGGCGATATCGAACTATATCGAACTATATCGATGTATACCTTTACAAGGGCGAAGCATTTTTCGCGACTCGTTGGCATTTACCTTGTTCGGACAACGTACGATATGCTCTTGATAGCAAAACGGTAGCGCCCATGGCTTGATAGATCCGGCGGAAAAGGTTATAGATCATCGTACGACACCATACGCTTATGCGTTAGCTCTTCCATATAAATTCAGCTTAGACGGAAACCTGCCAGGGGAATAGCTATTGGACAAAATATTCTGCGCACCTCGCAATTTCGCACAGCGTTTAAATCCAACCAGTAGATTATTTCCGCCCGTATATCAATTTTGAAACGTTGTTCCTTCCAAATCTCATTACCCGTGCAAAGTTAGTAGCTACGATACCTATCCAGATCTAAGACTATAGCGACTTTGTACAGAAAGGAGGTGTGACTTCTTTTAGCTATTATCGTACGCGCGACACATATGAATTTCTTTGGGTAACAATGAGTTCAACCATCGGGTCACTTCGTTAATTTCGAACGGCGTATCGCCTAATAAATGCATGTCCTGCTGTATCTTAACAGCAAATTGTAGAAAGCGATGGTTAAAAAAAATGGCACGGACTATGAGTGGCGAGAGTGCAACGCGTCTCTTCAGACCGATATAAATTGAATTTGCATCCGTCTTTTAGCGTTATGCCCTTGACATGTTGTTCGCTATCCTAAGTAGCGGAGTGCAATAGCTTCCAAGGAGGTACCGTGCATCATTTCTTTAACAATCTACCTAACGTCACCCAATTTGAAAACATGTTCGTATAGAACTTCATAACAAATGTATGGCAAAGCAGCATCATCTAAGGAATCATTTGTATAACCTGAATCGAAATGTTTCTTCGGCGTAAAGAATGCACGGAAGCAGTTAGTAAAATACTTTTCCTCCATCCCACAAAAACCCAGCATTGCAGGTTTCGAATACAATTATTTTGGAGTAGGCTATTCGTCCCCGTATTCGTCGATATCTCTGTCACCCGTCTCCTGAAAAAAAAGGTTTATCCTTCTACGCTTGAATTCGACTCTTCTCTTCCGAATCTTCAAATGATGCAGTTGAGAGTCGCCCACCTAAACGAGACAAAGGGCGTGGCGCTGCGTTTTGACCTTTCGACGAATTTCCAACAGGTGTTGGATTGAAAAAACCGCACGAGCTGAACAATAGCACATTGCTGGGTGCTTGTGGCGAAGTCGTCGATGTGCTGGGATCGATTTCCGCATTTCCGGCATAATAGATCGGCCCCATTAAATTAGTGTCCAACGTATGTGTAATTGGAAGCGAGCTGCTTATTCCGTTATGCTGCGACATACTTGTTACGTCACTGATGCTTAAAAAAAAAATTAACTGGTTCGGAGCCCCTTCTGATACAAAAACACGCCACATTTTTCAACTATCGTCTGTGCTCTCTTCATGAACCGGCGGTGCACGACTATTTTGCTACAATTGGCTGTAAAGGGCTGGGATTTTGCTTACGTTAACGACTACACCTTATTCCTTGGCACCGAAGTACTAGACCACCAACTGCTTGGAACGAATTGCTTCGCTGCTGCGCATCAGGGCGCTGGCGGAACTAGACCCTCAGAGCTGAAACTGACCGCTATGTGATTCGTAAACAGGTCGGTGCGACCAGGTGAATGTCACGTTTGTTTCCGTAGAAATTCTTGGGTTTGTCTGATTCTCCGCTGGCTTAGCAAGTGTGAATCACAATAAAAATATTACCACCCGAATATGTGCCGAAATCAACACTGGACGGTCGGAAGGGTGTTTTAAACAACTAAGATGGCCCGGATCTTATTGCTTGCCTGCAACTACAAACGGGAAAAAAAACTACCGCGCGGCACTGAGATTCCGTCTTAATAAATGGTGATCACGTCGAAGCCCTCTCGGGCCGTCGATTCAGACGACGATTGTGATTTGGACGGATTCCTATGCGCTTCTTCCAAGAACGATGGGGCTCCGGTCGACTGGCGGGTTTTCCGATTTTTCTGAGCCTTTTCACCTGTGTAATGTGATGGCAACGTTTCACTAAACCGATTATTACTGCAAATTGCAACAACGCACTTTAAAACTACACGCCGACGACTGTCATTTTTAACAAATCCGGCGAACGATGCAGGAAATAACTGCCAGTGACAGCGGGATTCGCGCAGAGGGCGTTTCAAGTTTCACCTGATTTAGGGATTTCTTATTGCGTGTTCTTTGCATGACTTCAATGAGCGCCTGTTCAACGTAAATTTTCTACACGCTAAGCATTGCCCCGTACCACCGCACCAGACGTGGTCGTGAGCCTACAAGCCCCGTAGGAGTGGGACGATCGCGACACTGGGCCAATGAATAACTTGGGGGAAGGCTTGGTATGCGACATCAGCTCATGCACGAATTTAATTCTGCTGGTTTACACTCGCAGATTAGGTTACCAATTATAATAATCGCTCTATCGTTTTGTAGTTTGATCCCGGTATTTTTTCTTTTTTTTCAGTTCCTCGTGTTGAAAACGAACGGGCCCTAAAAGTTCGATTACGCGATTCTTGCAGGGGCTTGCACAAACACGCGGTCGGCCGGACAACGGTACCGTGGGATAGACGCCATAAAAGAAAATCTCTTTATTATTTTCTTTGCTCTATCCTGAGCCTTTGGTAGCGGACTTCCATGGGGTTGGCATGCGGGAGGCCTGTTATTCCCGCGCGGTAGTTTCCCGTGGGAACAAAATACAAAAAATTTAATTTCAGCTTACCCAATTTCACCTGATTTAGGGATTTCCTATTGCGTGTTCTTTGCATGACTTCCATGCGCGCCTGTTCAACGTAAATTTTCTACACGCTAAGCATTGCACCGCCCCGTACCACCGCACCAGACGCGGTCGTGAGCCTACAAGCCCCGTAGGAGTGGAACGATCGCGACACTGGGCCAATGAATAACTTGGGGGGAAGGCTTGGTATGCGAAATCAGCTCATGCCCGAATTTAATTCTGCTGGTTTACACTCGCAGATTAGGTTACCAATTATAATAATCGCTCTATCGTTTTGTAGTTTGATCCCGGTATTTTTTCTTTTTTTCAGGTCCTCGTGTTGAAAACGAACGGGCCCTAAAAGTTCGGTTACGCGATTCTTGCAGGGGCTTGCACAAACACGCGGTCGGCCGGACAACGGTACCGTGGGATAGACGCCATAAAAAAAATCTCTTTATTACTTTCTTTGCTCTATCCTGAGCCTTTGGTAGCGGACTTCCATGGGGTGGGCATGCGGGAGGCCCGTTATTTCCGCGCGTTAGTTTCCCGTGGGGAACAAAACACAAAAAAATTTAATTTCAGCTTACCCAATTTGCTTACTGGTTCCTTTTTGTTTTCTGTCTCTTTGTTCACCCTCCGTTTTAGCTGCCTCACCGGGTGGCAGGAGTTCCACTTTCTTTTAGTTTAATCGGTCGACCGTTTTACACTATTTGACTATAACGCACACTTTTTTTTTTTTTTTAAAGAGGAATACTTAAGGTAACGGCTTTGCGCGTTGGCGGCTTCTCTGGAAGGTCTGAACACAGTCGCTTTTGTCGGATGACTGGGGCGAGCGTCAGTTGTTTCGCTCGCAAGTGAGTAGTTATTGTGCCTGACGCCGCCGATAGATCCGGCGCTGCGCACGCTGTGCTGAACCCTTTTCAAATCTGCAGCCGTGCTGTCAGAGCGGCTCGTTACAAATACCCGCAGGATCCTGTGCAAGGCTCGTCCGATCCACAGGAGGCTGAGAAAGGAGACGCCTATGTCGGTTCTCTCACACTGCTGTCAGGTGGATGTGGCTCCCTCGCTGCAGTCACAAAAAAAAACTGATCCAGCGATCCGGCTTTTCTTTTACTATTTTTTTTCTGTTTTCTTTGTGGTTAGAACAGTTAGTCCATCTTTGCTGTTAGCCTTTTTTTTTTTTTTTTCTTGTGTGGACATGTTCCAGATCCCATCTTTTCCAATCCTTCTTTGATTCGGCGGCAGGGAACTTTTAAAGACAGCCACACCAGCTGTTTTAATTGTATGTTGCAGCCGATGAAGTATCTTCAGTCGAGAACGGGGATTCGGAACTCGAGTGAAGCGGGTTATCTAAAAGGAGGGATTTGCAGACACCGGCCACACCAGCCGTTGCTACAAGTTGAAGGTTTTCGGGATACTTGGGAGTGACAAAAGAAAATACTTTTCGTTTGCCGGTTTTATGTGGAGTGATTTATTTAATTCTCTTAACATCTATTTATAATAATTAAAGTGCTTAACATAGTAAAAAAAATATTATAAGTTTAATGATCGCACAATGCATACGGAAATTTACCATGAAAAAGTGCATACCTGTAAAAAATGCATTGTGCGATCATTTTACATTAAAAAGTGGGTCAATTGGGTGAATGATAGCACACGAAGTTATTTACCTTTGATGGGTAATTATGTGCGATCATTCACCCACTTGTGTCATCAAAACAAATCGAATTAATTATGCTGCCTCTTGTTACTTGCTACTAAACATGTTGGGCCTCGGGCAGCAAGAATAGCATTGAACCTTTCCTGAAGTGTTAGTTCCGCATCTGGCTGGACATCATTGGATTCTTGGTTTTTGGTTGGGGTCCAGGTATTTTTACATCTTCTACTTTGCAGTATTATCAGAACGATAATAACGGTGATGAGAATTGTAGTTGCGGTTGGTGCGGCATGCTTCTTGATAGTTGCAATTATAGTTGCAGGCTCCGTTGTGTGATAGGATGCTCCGTTGAATAATTGTTCCGAAACCTTAGAAATAGTTTCATGACTTCTCTCAGTTGCTGAACTAAGCTCCAAAACGTGAGGAGGTATTTCACGTAAAAAGCTGCTGATAACCCTTCCACGCTCTTCCACGGATGACTGAAGTGTAATCTCGTCAGTCTGGATGATGCAGTTGTCTTTGAGCTGTATTATAGCGATGTTTTGCAGGAGGATTTTTTCTCTGGAGTCCTTGCATACCACGGATGCTACCGCTGCGTTGTCTGTTACGAAGAGCCAGGTGTTAGTCATCATTAACTTCTTTCACAAAGTTTCCGTTGTTTCAATTTCGATCGTTGGGCATGGTTTCCTTTTGTCCTTTTGTACCAAGTATTTATGATCTTGCTTTTTGTGAGGTATCGCTGTTACATGGATCGAATCATACTTGATTGCCTCGACAATGTAAAAATATTCGTAAACATTTATTTCATCTTCATGTTTCTTCATTGATGTTCGCTTTTGTGGCGTGCGTATTATTCTGAAGTGACTGCCTAATTTCATAGAGACATCCTGCAACGTGGTATTTATGCGGTCTACGGTGAGGAAGTCGAGAACATTTCCATGGCCGATAAGCATTGCTGTTAATTTTGAATATTTGGCTTCGATTTCGTCGTAGTAATCAACCGCGGTGAGATAGGTCGAAATCACTTGTATGCTGATTCTGTTGTGGTCAACTTTTACGTACCATTTATTCATTTCGTTTATTGAGCTTATTACTTGATTGACTTTACTTCCGAATTGTTCAAGTTTATTTTCCGTTCGAAGATTAGACTGCGTTATTTGGTTGTTAAGTAACATTGCTTGTTGAGTGGTTGCTTGCAAAATTTTGTGCTGGTTTTGTTTTAAGGTGTCGATATTCTGATAGACTTCATCGTTGACACCAAAAACGGTTGTAAGTAATTTTCCCAAGAGACCCCTACGTCGTCTCGAGGTTGTCGTCGGCTTTGAGACTATCTCCTGAATTTGAGCAAGAATATGATGTCGTTTGTTATTCAGATGCATTAGTAAGGTCTCACAATGCGTAAAATCAGATAACTCTTTCGTTTTTAGACACATATTTTCTACTTGGTTCCAAGTGCTCGTCACATCTTTCTCATCTTGTAGGATATCCTTTATGGGACAGTTCACTTCTAGACGCAAGTCACCTCTAACTATTTGAGTGGGCACCAATTCTTCGCTGTAGAATCCTCCATTTGGCGCTAAAATATTGTAAGTGGAGTTACTACCTGGCTGAATCCTTGGGTCGGCAAGTCCTAGTGTTAGAAGTGATAGTAGTAGTATGGCCATGTTCAATGTTTTGGTGGCCCATGTGCACGGCACGATCCTCGTTCTTTTCTGCTGTGCTCTTGGTTGTTCGACTGTGACTTCTTCCTGCTTTCGTTTTTGCGGAAGATGTTTTGGAGCTGATCGCTTTAACATTTGTGTGTGAAGTGATACTACCGACGCCGCAGTGGGCTCTTCAGAGATTTCGACTGGAAGTTGACATAGATTTACAACTCCGACTTGTTTGAGTTTATTGCCGTGATATCTGACTGTTGCAGTTCGTACCTTACCATCTGACCCGGGCTGCACCTCGTGAATTCGTGCTAGTGGCCACTGTGTAGGAGGCGTGCTATTCTCTTTTATGGGGACTAGTTCTCCTACTTTAGGATTTTCGGCGTTCTTAGTCCATTTCGTTCGTCTCTGGAGGTTATGAAGATATTCAGTCGACCATCTTTTCCAGAATTTCTGGTGCACTGCTGTAAGGATCTGCCAGCGTTCGTGTAGATTCCTGCTTGATTTGTCTGGTTCAGGAAGTGCTAATAGTGGGCGACCAAATAAAAGATATCCTGGCGTCAAAGCTTCTAGGTCGTTGGGATCGCTAGATATCGGTGTTATTGGCCTAGAGTTGAGACAGGCTTCGATTTGACATAAAACTGTTGCAAATTCTTCAAAGGTTGGAACTATTTTTGACTCATCGAAGACACGTTTGATATGTCCTTTAGCAGATTTCACGCCAGCTTCCCACAATCCTCCGAAATGCAGTGTGGCGAAGGTATGAACTTCCATGTAACCCCATCCTTCGCTGTGATGCGCGCTACCTCGTTCGTTGATCGTTCAATGGCTTCTTGAATGTCCTTGTCCATTTGATTGCTTGCAACAACAAAGTTTGTTCCATTGTCGCTGAATATTTTCTGACAAAGTCCTCGTCGGCTGATGAAACGCTTGAAGGCTGCAAGGTATGCTTCTGTTGACATGTCACTCACGAGTTCTAGATGAATAGCTTTCGTTACCAAGCATACGAACAAGGCAATGTATCCTTTCAATGTGGTTGTTCCACGTCCTTTAGACATTCTTGTTTTAAACGGACCAGCATAATCGACTCCGCAATGTGAAAAAGCGTTTGAGGGAGCTATACGCATGGCTGGTAGATTACCCATCATCTGCTGGTTATTCTTATTGGCCTACTTGCAGCAGGTTATGCATCGATGGATTTCGTACCGAATAACCTTTTGGTCATTTACTATCCAGTATCTCATCCTCAAGTAGTTGCGAACGAGTTGCAAACCTCCATGCATGGTTCTTATATGGGCTTCTTTTACGATCAGGTACGTTATATGATGTCGTTGTGGCAATAAAATAGGATGTTTGGCTTCTTGTGAAATGTCTGCGTTTCGTAGTCTGCCGCCGACTCGAAGATGCCAGAGGCGTCGATGAAAGGAGCTAGACACCTTTACCTAGTGTTTGATTGCTTGTTCGCTTTTAAGTCGGCTATATCTTGAGAGAACTCTGTCTTTTGTATCAGCGATATCATTCTTAAACGAGCTTCTTCTAGTTCCTCATGCTGTATTCTACCAACTTTTCTTTCTTGACGTGGCTTCCTGACGTTGTGAATGAATCGAAGACACAAACTCACTATTTTGATGAGTTTCGTTAGATCAGAGTAACGTTCGAAGAGCTCAATTTCTTTTTTTGTTGTACTGATCAATGTAACTGAGGCAGGTATTTCTATCTGTCCTAGGTGTTGTAGCCATTCCGGTCCATTCCACCATAACGTATGACTTTGTAATTCATTAGGACTGATTCCTCTTGATGCACAGTCGGCTGGATTATCCTTTGACTTGACATGATTCCATTTCCATTTTCCGCCATCGAAGTTCTGAATCTTTGATACTCTATTGCCAACGTAGGTATCTAGAGAAGCTGGGTCTCTTTTGATCCATCCTAACGTTATCATTGTGTCACTCCAGGCGAAGATCTGTGTGTCTTGTATGGACATCGAATTTGCTGTTTGGTGAAGCAAATTTCACAGCAGTACGGCTGCGTTTAGTTCAAGCTTTGGTAATGATATCTTGGCCTTTATGGGAGCCACCTTAGTTTTCGCACAAAGAAGTGTGATCCTAATCGATCCATCAGAGCGAATGGTTTTGCTATAAGCCACTGCTGCATATGCTGCTTCTGAAGCGTCGCAGAATCCATGTAGTTCAACTTTACAATTGCTAATATAATGAATCCAACGTGGAATTCTGATGTCTTCCAAGCTTCGTAGTTCGCCTTCGAAGTTAATTCAGGGATCTAATATTTTCTCGGAGGGAACTTGGTCCCAGTCTATCGCTGACTTCCAGATATCCTGCATCAATATTTTAGCTCGAATTGTTACAGGACCAAGCCATTGTAGAGGATCATAAATTGTTGCGATATTGGATAGCAACTGTCGCTTCGTTAGCTTTTTCGATTTGTCAAAGGCTGCTATCTTAAACTGGAACTCATCTCGGGCTGGACTCCAAATTATACCCAATGTTTTTAGCGAAGCATCCTCGGTAATATGTAGCAAACCCTTTTCTTTCGCTTCTTCAGGTATGTTGGCTAGTAATTCTGCGTTGTTGCTCGTTCATTTTCTCAGATTGAACCCGCCTTTTTTGAGCAGATGCGTTATTTCCGTTTGTAGGATCATGGCTTGTTCTTTCGTGGCAGCACCGCTCAGCATATCGTCGACGTAAAAATCATTTTTCAATGTATTCGAGGCAAGCGGATATTTGTCTACCTCATCATCTACTAGCTACACCAAGCATCTCACGGCTAGATATGTGGCACTAGCCGTTCCATACGTGACAGTGTTGTGTCGATATTCTTCCACCGGTAGGGTTTTATCTTTTCGCCACAGGATACGATTAAGATCTCGGTCTTCCACTGCAAGACTTATTTGGCGAAACATTTTTTCGATGTCGGCAGTATAAACATACTTATGCTTCCTCCATCTCAGCAATATTTGTGATAGATCCTGCTGCAACTTGGTTCCGGTGTAGAGTAAGCCGTTCAAACTGCTTCCGTCTGATGTTTTGACTGAAGCATCGAAGACAACTCGAAGCTTTTTAGTAGTGCTGTCTTCTTTGAGAACCGGATGGTGAGGTAGGTAAAAAACGTTTCGAGTATCACCAACGTAGGGTGGAATTTTGTCCATATGCCCCAGCTCAAGATACTCCTCTAAGAATTCATTGTAGGTTCTTCTCAAATCTGTATTCTTTTCAAGCCTATTTTCGACTTGTCTGTATCTTAACAACGCCCTGTTTCTTGACTCTCCAAGTGGTTTTAAGTGTTTCTCATCTTTAAATTGTAGCTGCACTGTATATCTTCCATCGGTATTTCTGCTATGGGTTGATTGAAAGTGTTCTTCGCATCTGATTTCATCTATTGCAGGTGCTCTCTCGCCTTCTTCATTATCCATTTCAAAAAATCTTTCCACTGTCTTATGAAAATCTGTCATAGATATGTGAGAGGATATCGTTTTCGATTTTGGTTCAGCATTGGGTCTGGTTTTGCTGACAAAATCCAGCCAAGCTTCGTTTTTTGTGCGAGTAACGGATTTTCTTTTCTAAGGCCCTCTTCAATTATTTCTTTGAAGGCATCCGCACCAAGAATCATATCAATTCTGCCAGGTTTTGCAAAACTGGGATCTGCGAGATTTAGTGTACTGAGTCGGCTGGAATTGCTTATGTGCACCCGCTGATCTGGTATCAACGTAGTGAGTTTGGGCATGATTAGTGCCTCCATTAGCAGAGTAAACTTCGAAGAAAATCTTGGCGAAACCGTAAGACCTTGACCTTGCTTCGAACTGTTGAGGAAGTAGTTCCACCGATACCAGATATGCTAGCCAACATACTTTGGGTTGGAAGTCCAAGCTGCTTGACAGTTTTCGACGTCACAAAGGATGATGAAGTTTCTGTCCAGATTTCGTTGATACGTTAACTTGAGCAGTTGCAAGGAGAACATTCATATCATTATGCGCCACAGCTGACTTTTCAGTTTGGTCACTAGTGGCAACGTTAGCATTTATTGTCTTCGAGCTGGCGTAATGCAGTAATGTATGGTGAGGCTTATTGCACTCGAAACAATTGCGTTTACTTTTGCATTTTGTATCTTTCGCATGAATCAAGCAATTTTTACATAAATTGTTTGCGGAAACGAATTTCTGGCGTTCATCGACGGTCATATTCTTAAGCTTCTCACAACGATATACAGAATGCTGTTCTTTGCAATATGTGCACGAAATTTTTGTCATTGATGTAAATGATTTTTTACTGATCTGAGCCTCGTGCGCATGTGGCTTAATTGTTGTCAAGACTTCATGTCTTTTTAACAAGAAGTCGTACAGCTGTTGTATGTTTGGCATTTCTCTACTGTTACCTAAACTCATGTGAATTATAACTGGGTCCTATATTCGGTGTTGTAACCCATGTTTTTTAGGGCAGCAAGACAGTTGCGCAGCACATTATACAGGTTAATGATTCCTGCCGAACTTCTATGTTCAACTTTCTTCATGTCCAACATTGTGTCTAAGTACGACATTGTCATCTTTTTATTATTTGCAAATCGTTCTTGTAGTATTATTACAGCCGTATCGTAATTTAGTGCATCCAGCTGAAGATGAGAGACAGCATTCCTTGCTTCTCCTTGCAAATAACTTAACAGATACTGCATCTTCTGGATCGATCCTAGATAGGGGTTGCTATGTATGACCGTCCTGAATAGGTCAATGAAAACCCTCCATTCCCTGTAGTCGCCGTTGAACGTTTTGGCACGGTGTGGTCTGTTGCATTGAAGTTCGGAATTGCTCCTGTTAGAAGATTAGATGTGCGCCATGGCTGGATTGATGGCATCGTGTTTGTGGTTGAACCTTGCCTCACGGTAGGATTTACCGTTCCTGGCCATACTAGGGATTTCGTTCCGTGGGTACTAGTCGTAGGTGCTGGCCAAGCGAAGGTATTGGCTATAGAAGTAGCTGGTATTGATGTAGTCACCGCAGGAGTGTGACGAACGAGAGGATCATCAATCCTGTGTTGTAATAGAAGACGTTGTCCTTCGTCATACGTTGCTTTCGTCGTCTCGTATTGGATTCTAGTGGCCTCATACAATTCTTCTTGAAAATACGGGTGATCGCCACTCAAATTGGCTAGAAGATTGTCATGATTTGCCTGGAAACTCGTCCAGAGCTCTTCAATACTTGTAAGTTTCTTACTGTAGTACTCTCTGTCTTTTCGTGAACTGCTGTCTTTCTTGAAGTTCCTCTTCAAATTTAGTAAGGATTCAGCAACCTTTTGCTGATCCACAAGAAGAACGTCAGTATTCATAGTTTAAAGCTCGACGACGCGGCGAACCTTTTTTTGCAGTCATGAACGATACTGGAACTTAAGTTCAAAAAATCAAATGCTGATGGTATTGTATTGCTCGACGACGCTTCGATTGTTTTTTCCCAGTTAATAACGATACTGGAACTTAAGCTCGACGGACCAATGTTTCGGCGGCAGGGAACTTTTAAAGACAGCCACACCAGCTGTTTTAATTGTATGTTGCAGCCGATGAAGTATCTTCTGTCGAGAACGGGGATTCGGAACTCGAGTGAAGCGGGTTATCTAAAAAGAGGGATTTGCAGACACCGGCCACACCAGCCGTTGCTACAAGTTGAAGGTTTTCGGGATACTTGGGAGTGACAAAAGAAAATACTTTTCGTTTGCCGGTTTTATGTGGAGTGATTTATTTAATTCTCTTAACATCTTATGTTACTAGTTTTTCATGGTCATGCTACCATTGAAGCTATTAAATGTTAAGAGTTTGTTGTTGTAGAATTTGCCTCAGCAATTCCACCAGCTGTCAGGGTGTTTCGGAAGTTGGCTAGAATACACCCTCTGAAGAGTCTTCTGCATTCCGATGACGAAACAGCTCCTTCGGACCTAGTCCAACACAAAATCTTATGATAAACTGGCCTCTCCAGTGAAAGTTCTTTCCAAAAATTCGTCAAGTACTACGGTCAATCAACAGTCGGGGATTTCGTATTGGAGCTTCACTCCACTGACACTGGAAAGAACAACAAACTCTTAACATTTAATAGCTTCAATGGTAGCATGACCATGAAAAACTAGTAACATAAAAAGTATTGGTAAAAATAAGTTTTGCGTTGGACCCACTGGGCCCCGGACTTAACAACAGATTTTCAAGATTCATAGCCATATGGTTATCCAAGGTTACAACCATTTCATAGCCATATACGTCCCGCCTTTAGTATAAGGTAGATGTCCGGCGAGTTCCCGATTACATTATTCGTGGAAATGAACTTGGATTACGATGTGGCTATATAGAATTTGCCTCAGCAATTCCACCAGCTGTCAGGGTGTTTCGGAAGTTGGCTAGAATACACCCTCTGAAGAGTCTTCTGCATTCCGATGACGAAACAGCTCCTTCGGACCTAGTCCAACACAAAATCTTATGATAAACTGGCCTCTCCAGTGAAAGTTCTTTCCAAAAATTCGTCAAGTACTACGGTCAATTAACAGTCGGGGATTTCGTATTGGAGCTTCACTCCACTGACACTGGAAAGAACAACAAACTCTTAACATTTAATAGCTTCAATGGTAGCATGACCATGAAAAACTAGTAACATAAAAAGTATTGGTAAAAATAAGTTTTGCGTTGGACCCACTGGGCCCCGGACTTAACAACAGATTTTCAAGATTCATAGCCATATGGTTATCCAAGGTTACAACCATTTCATAGCCATATACGTCCCGCCTTTAGTATAAGGTAGATGTCCGGCGAGTTCCCGATTACATTATTCGTGGAAATGAACTTGGATTACGATGTGGCTATATAGAATTTGCCTCAGCAATTCCACCAGCTGTCAGGGTGTTTCGGAAGTTGGCTAGAATACACCCTCTGAAGAGTCTTCTGCATTCCGATGACGAAACAGCTCCTTCGGACCTAGTCCAACACAAAATCTTATGATAAACTGGCCTCTCCAGTGAAAGTTCTTTCCAAAAATTCGTCAAGTACTACGGTCAATCAACAGTCGGGAATTTCGTATTGGAGCTTCACTCCACTGACACTGGAAAGAACAACAAACTCTTAACATCTCTTAACATCTATTTATAATAATTAAAGTGCTTAACATAGTAAAAAAAATATTATAAGTTTAATGATCGCACAATGCATACGGAAATTTACCATGAAAAAGTGCATACGTATAAAAAATGCATTGTGCGATCATTTTACATTAAAAAGTGGGTCAATCGAATTAATTATGCTGCCTCTTGTTCTGCTACTGAACATTCTTACATACTTCAATTAACAATGATTTTAAAATGAAGGCTCAAAATACTAACAAATCAATCATGATAGTAAAATTAAAGAATACGAAGAGCCCGTATACTACTATACCTAGAATTAATTCAAATAATGTATCTCTCTTATCCCTGAATTTAAAATGTATGACTTCAACACAAGCCATTAAAACATTGATACTTATTTAACAAATTCATTACAGTATCATGTGTATATATGGTATAACTAAATTTAAAATTCAAGGCAGTAGTATGGATGTACCATTTCAGGGCCAGGGAGGCAGGGAGTCGAGCTTTTGTATGGATGACGTCATTGTTTTTTGTGGAATTTACTCCCTGGGAGGTATTTTCGTATGATGACGGCATAGACTTGTATGAAGCTGATAAGGAATTTACTCCCCCGAGTCAGGGAGGCGATTTTTTGAGGGAGGAGTTTTTTTATGATTACGTCATAGACTTGTATGAAGCTGGTAAGGAAATCACTCCCCCAGAGCTTTGGGTTTTTTTGGGCTTTTTTTTCGTTTTCCGTTGCATAAAATTAGGTGTTTTTTTTTTTTTGCATTATATTGGGGTTTTTTTTTTTGCATAAAATTTGGCGTTTTTTCCCGGTTGTTGCCAGGGCTTAGACTGTCTGTGACTTAGGCTTAGGCTAGCGGGGAGCGGGGACTTAGGCTTAACGAAAACTTAGGCTATCCAGAACTTAGGTCAGCGGGGGGCTTATACTATCTGTGACTTAGGCTTAGGCTAGCGGGGAGCGAGGGACTTAGGCTATCCGAAAATTGGGCTTTTTTTCCCGGTTGTTGCCAGGGCTTAGACTATCTGTGACTTAGGCTTAGGCTAGCGGGGAGCGGGGACTTAGGCTAAACGAAAACTTAGGCTAGCGGGGGGCTTAGGCTAAACGCAAACTTAGGCTAGCGGGTGGCTTAGGCTTATGTTTATGAAAAAGCATAGTGAGTGATGAAGCAGCATATTTCTTTTGTTTATGAAAAAGCATAGTCATATTTCTTGATAAGTCAGCATATTTCTGGTCACCGGAAAAAGCATATCGAATTTCATGCTGAGTCAGCATATTTCTCGGATGAGTCATGTTTTAGTTAGCGTTATTGCATAATGTTGTGAAATTCAACAGGTATGTCTCTCTATCTATCTCTCTCTCTCTTCCTCTCTATACATGTATATATCTATCTGTGTATGTCTCTCTCTGTGCCTATACCATATGTATCTATCTGTATATATGTCTCTCTCTTTCTCTCTATGTATCTATCTCTCTCTATCTGTGTATGTATGTCTCTATCTCTGTCTCTCTCTTTCTGTGTATGTATGTATCTATCTGTATATCTGTCTCTCTCTTTCTCTCTATGTATCTCTCTCTCTTTCTTTCTGTGTATGTGTATCTATATAGATGTGTATCTATATATCTCCTTGGATGTGTGTGTTCGTATATAAACGATGGGCGATGGTTCTGAAAGCTAAAAAATCAATTGAAGTCTATCGTGCAACATCAAAAAAATAATCCAGTGAAGCCTGAGAAAAAATAGTGAAATTGAAAAAATCGAGTAATGTGAAAAAGTAACATCGAAAATGAATTCATTTATTTGGGAATATTGTGGTATAAGCTGATCATACAACAAGAATTTAAATAGACATATACGAAGTGTGCATCTAAAAGATAGTTCTAAATGTGAATTCTGTGCGAAAATATATTCACGAAAAGATAAACATTTTGAAAAGTACAGAGTAAAACATACTTCAGTGCAACCGACTACAGCAATAATGAAACCGTCAAATAAATGTAACGCTTGTGATCTAGAAGTGTTAAATAAAAACTGGAACTATCACATTCGAACAAATTCCCATAAGAAAAACTCTGCCGACTCGATTAGTAAACATTTTAAAGTTTTGAGAAGTTCGTTTGCAGGAAGAATTGTAACATTATTGTTAGAAAATAAAAATCGAGAAGTAATAGAGCCACAGAATTTTTTTAAAATATATGAAAAGCCAGTGATGGAACTTTTAAAAGAATATTTAGTGAACCTTGGAGGCTACAAATTTAATATGGAACTATTTGCTGTTTACATAAAACATTCTCCTGAAGACGTAATATCTGATTTCAAGTCTTTTCAAACAAAAATGTGTACTGTACGGAGAGAAAATGAAATAGCTCCTATCTACAAAACAATGACGGACGATATTTCTGTAAAAAGTGAAGAATTTCAAGAACGTGATAGTGGGTGGACAATAGTTGAAATAAACCACCTTGAAATTAATGTTAACCAATATAATCCGATATGAGGGTAAAGTATTGTATATTCTTTCTTAAAAATAATATTTTAATCTTATTTTTCTTTTACAGATTGATCAAAAGACAGCTTATAGTAGGAAAAAGAGATAATGGAATAGAAACAATAATAATAATATGTAATAAGAATAAAACTAATAAAATATATTTAAAAAAATACTAATGATTGTTGTTGTTATTTAAAAAAAAAATGTGTTAGCCATTTAAATGAAAAAACAAAGTCGATAAAAGCATAGAAATTTTCGTTTTGGTGGTGGATTATGGATTTGTTGTGAAATTATGTTTTTTTTTTTTTTTTTTAAGGATACTGATCTGGACTTAGGTGGTTAGCCTTTAATACACTGTAGTGTACAATCCAGTCAGCTTAGGGATGGGAGGTCAGAAATTGGGCCGGGTATGGCAGTGTACTAGTTGGTGTTAATAATTTTTTTTGAATGCTGTTTGGTTTTGAGATGTGATCTACCAGAACAGCAATGTTGCCTATAACAAATCAACTACTGTCTGGTATCTCTGATGGTGTTAGTGAACCTGATAAGAATGTGAACAGAAGTCATCTGCTCAGTGTTAAATCCTTTAGTAGTGATCCTATTAAACATTCCGCACTGTTCACTATTTATATTAATAATTTCAAAGCCAATAGCAACTGAAAAAATTCTTATAAATAATTTATGCATAGAGTGGGAATTGAACCCACGACATCGCGTTTACAAGCCTAGTACGCTACCACTGGACTACACCCGGCTTAAATGTTCTGGACCATTTTTTATGAAAGAACTTTCCTGGTTATGTTCTCTAAACAAAAAAAAATAAATACATACATATATCGCTATAAAAAATAATTTTTAAAACTAAGACTTAGATTTGTGAATCCATTCCGATTTATGTCCTCTAGTTTCGAATCATTAGCTAAGAATTAATCTAAAAACGATTTTCAAACAATATTTATAAATAATGAAGAAGGGAAGGATGTATTTCCTAATTTGTTTAAATATGATTGAATGAGTCACAGATTCCAGTTTTATAGCCAATTAACCGATACTGAATGATCCGAATCATGCTCCAAACGTTTGAGAAAAGATTACCTTGAACTAGGTATATTTAAAAACAGATGTGTTGTTGTTAGCTGATATTTTTGAAGTATGCAAAAGTATTTATGAACTAGATCCGTGCCAATATTATACAACACCTGGGCTATCATGGGATGCTATGTTAAAAACAACTAACATTACTCTAGAACTTTTAACGTATATAAACATGCATACTTTTATTCAACGAGGTATAAGAGGAGGTATAGTTCAATGTACAAATAGACATTCCGTAGCTAACAACAAATATATGTCTGATTATGATGAAAGTAAACCATCAGAATATCTCATGCATTTAGATGCTAACAATTTATATGGATGGACAATGTCGCAACTCCTTCCTTGTGGCGAATTCAAATAGTTAGATTCAGTTTATACAATAAACCAACATATATAGGCACTCGGAAAATTCCACTATGAAGTCTAAGTTTTATGTTTAAATTATATGGATACTGTTTTTTTTAACGATGGGAATTGAACCCCGATATCAATGTTTTCAAGACCTAGTACACTACCCCTAGGCTACACCCCAACCCGCTATTACATATAGTTTTTATGAATGTTCTAGATTCTATACTTTTTAGTGTTGGATTGTTCTGGAATTCTAAATTGTTTTTCTGGGTATGATTATTGAAAGACGATTTTCAAATTGTACGATTAATATTTAGAAGAGTTGAACCTCGGAAGGATAGGTTATAATACTTATAAAGTCTGCTCAGTTAGATATGGTTGACTCAGATTCTTAAGGTATAATACCAATAAAGGCTGACTCAATAAGGTTCAGCTAAATATGTTTAACTCTACAAGTCAGATTATAACAATAATAAGGCTGGTTTTAACAAACTCAACTATCAGAAATATAGATTAGACTTAAACAGGCTCAGCTAGTAACTTTACAAGTTAGATTCTTAATAATTTTAGGTATAAGCTGCTGAACTAGATATGGTTAACTCAGTTTCATAATACTAATAAAGGCGGCTCAGCTCAGACAGGTAATAAAGCCATATTACAGGAATTGACAGTTGTATGTTACACGAATTTTTTGATAGCTTTTTGTCTACTCTGAAGCTGTGAAATTCTTATTGCTTAGGAAAATATGGTAACAGTTGTAGGGAGCTGATATAGGTTATAATACTAATAAAAGCTAGATATGGTTAACTCAGATTTAATACTAAGAAAGACTGATCAGCTAATTGTTCTAAGTCATATTAAATATATTTTATAATAGTCTGATTTAAACAGGTTCAGCTATATAAGACTAAAAAATGTATATAATGTTATCAACTCAAAACAAACTAGGATAAATCAAACATACTCTTCCAAATTTAAGAAATGGTTACAAGAGAAACCAAAACAAGAATTTCACCTGCTTTCGAAGCTTGCGGCATCAACTCTGATAGTTCCGTTTAGACATTGTGATGAAATAAAATTCCATTAAGCAATGAACTATCAATTTAGTTTTTCCCTCCGGAACTGCAGGTGACCGTCATGGGCTTAGGCTAGTGGCACATATACGAGAATGCCTGGTAGTTGCGCGCGCTGATTCGTACGGTACCCTCTATTGTTTGCACGTGAGTGCTCTTTGAGTATGTTATACCTTTGTGTATACATAGTAACAGCTAGTGTACGTTCGTTATGTCGTGCATAAACATATTGTAAAAGCGTGAAAAGGGTGAAAATGGTAAGTATGATTTTTCTATAATAAAACTGTTTTTAAAACTTTAAAATCGATTTACTCTAAACAACGTTTTTCGGCTAGACCTCCACATTACAGCTTTTCTATCCGACCGATCGGGCTGCGATTTGGATTTGTTATTCCACATACATATAAATGGCTATTGCAGGAATCTTAACCGTTTCTTTTCGTCGATCGATACCTTTTACCTTTTCATTTCACAGCTCGATTTCCGAAGTCCGCCATTTAGTTATTTTTCAAACAATTTTTGTTATCCTGCTTCGAACCAGAATTACAAGCCTACAGAAAAATAATATATGGTATATGATTTATTTTTCAGATGTCCAAAAGCGGTGAAATGTATTGGGCCAGCCACCCACCTTTTTTAAAAAAAAGCTAACTTTCGTGTTAAAAATTGGAACAAATAACTAGAAAAAACAAATTAATAAACATTTTTGTGTACACTATTAAATGCCCTTAATATCATAAAGAAAACTCAAATCGGTTGAATTTCATTTTCTTGAGTAATTAAGTCAGATTATATAAAAAAAACATTTGTGCAGTGCACACGCGGTAGAAGTGAAACCTTCGGAAAACTAAACATCGCGAGAATGAGACGGATGCAGTATCAGGAGTGGGATAGTTACAGGGTTTATTTATTATAATATTGGTACCAAGTTTAAAAACTATTGCACATATTATTATTCAGTCTCCATGTTTTCGATTTCAATATATGACACACACAAGCAACCATATGTACAACGCTTGGTAGACAAGAGTAGGGAGGCTTGAGTTTTTTCAATGTGTCGTAGGAGAGGTAGGAGGTAGAGAGGAGGGTGGGAGGTGTGGGGGTAGAGAAAGTAGATGAGGGGGAACAATATGTAGGGTGACGGGTAGAATGATAAGAGTACACAGAAGGGGGGTATACAGTGGGGGATGAAGGGTTGAATTTGGGAGGAGTAAGGGGTAGAAAGGAGGGTGGGGGTGGGGCGATAGAGAAAGTAGATGAGAGGGAACAATATGTAGGGTGAGAGGTAGAATGATAAGGGTACACAGAGAGGTGGTACACAGGGGGGGGGGGGGGTTCAGGAATGATTTTTGAGTGGTAGGGGGTAGAGAGGTGGGTGGGGGATAGAGAAAGTAGATGAGAGGGAACAATATGTAGGGTGAGGAGTAGAATGATAAGGGTGCATAGAGGGGGGTATACAGGGGGGGTGTGAAGGGTTGCGTTTTGGAGGGGTAGGGGGTAGAGAGGTTGGTGGGGGGATAAAGAAAGTAGATGAGGGGGATTAATGTGTTCGGTAAGGGGTAGAATGATAAGGGTACACAGAGGGGGGGGTATACAGTGGGTGGTGAAGGGTTGAGTTTTGGAGCGGTAGTTGGTAGAGAGGTAAATGGGGGGTGAGGGATAGAAAAAGTAGATAAGGGGGAACAATATGTAGGGTAAGGGGTAGAATGATAAGGGTACACAGAGGGTGGTATCCAGCAGTGGGTGAAGGGTTGAATTTTGGAGGGGTAGGGGGTAGAGAGGTGGGTGGGGGGATAAAAAAAGTAGATGTGGGGGAACAATATGTAGGGTGAGGAATACAATGATAAGAGTACACAGAGGGGGGTATACAGTGGGGGGTGAAGGGTTGGATTTTGGGGTGGTAGGTGGTAAAGAGGAGGGGGATGGAGAAAGTAGATGAGGGAGAACAATATGTAGGGTGAGGGGTAGAATGATAAGGGTACACAGAGGGGGGGGGGGTATACAGTGGGTGGTAAAGGGTTGAATGTAGGGTGTAAGAAGAAAAGTAAGCGGTGAGAGAGGGGTAAGGGAAATCAGTACCACGCAGGTGATTTGTTTGTCTCTTTTTACTGTCGCTCTTCTTTTTACTGTTGACTGTCGCTTTTTTTTCGTTTCACTGTTTCCTGACGCTTTGTCGTTTCATCATTTCCGTTTCATCGAGTTTCTAATCACAACGTGGCTAAAGAAGTTTTTACTTAAAAAAAACAACCAATAATACTTGTCGTTTCTATTAACGACTATCGTTACGCCTTTGCGAGACCTCCGGAGACCGTCGCTAGCGTAACGATAAAATTTTCGAATTTTCGAAGCGTAACGATGACAACTATCGGCTAACATCGTTAGTTGCGTCTTACAGAATACCACATAACGAAAATCGTCGATAGAGGCAGTTAACGACAGCGATTTCATCGTTAGAGAGCTAGAGAATCCCGGCCCTGCTCATATCGAAATTTCCTGTATGCCAGTTTGAAGTGCAAAGATGTAGCTAGAGATGGCAACGATTAATCAAATGATTCAAATAATCGATTATTATCTTTCGATTGTTCGATTAATCATTTGATACACTTGGTTAGATTAATCATTTTATTTATCGATTAATTTGTTTTGATTGTTGCCAATTTGTTAAGCAGAAACATGTAGGTACCTTGTTTTGCGCCTACACTAAATCTTGTTTGTGAAAAATCTTTGGAAATTCCCGACGTAAAGGAGCTCATCGGGAAATGCAGAAATATTGTTATTGGGATAAAATGTCGCGTTAATGCTAATGGCGAGCTTAGTAAAAAGTAGAGGGAAAAGGGGAGGAAAAAATAGTGAAGCTTCTCTTGGACGTGAAGACTAGATGGAACTCCTATTTTTATATGTTGGAGTGTTTGATAAAACTGATACCATATGCAAATCAGATCATGCTGAACCATGTAGACGTGCCTTCCATGATAACTCCAAGAGAAAAAGAAGACACAACGGAAATACTTTCCATTTTGCGACCATTGGAAGAAGTGGTGAATCAAATTAGTGGTGAAACGTATGGTACGTTGAGCCAGAAAACAATAATAATCAATGGCGCAACAGCCCAAATCGGGCCTAGGCCTTGAAGTAATGCTAGAGTTACTTCATTACTAGGCCAACGGGACACTAGGAGGTGCAGTGGCCAGCCAGACGCTCGTCCGTGATTACTACCCCGATTCCCCGTTGATCCAGATAATTTCGGTTACTTAGTGTTTGTATAAAGTAAACGCTAAAACAATGTATTCCATCTATATTCTCTTGAATCAATTGTAGGTATTTATTTATTACTTTATCGCTTAGCCATATCTTTGGGTCTAAAGTTCTTTGATCTGATTCGGTTCATTGTAGTCTGTTTTTCGCTTCTATCTTCGTTATTAGATCTTCCTGTTCGTGCTGATTTCATTGGTTTTATAGGCATGAATCTTTTTGTTGTGACGTATTTGTTTTCATTTGTGTATAATTGTATTTTCTTGAATATTGGTTCGGTCTTATGTCTTTTTGCTTTATAGTTCTGCAAATATTCGTCTTCGTTAATCTTTGGGATTTCTTCTCTTTTCCTGTTATAATAGTTCAACCATTTTCCTGTTTTCTCTTCTAGTTTGTTGTATACTTCGTTTTTTTGGGATTTTTCCGGACTGGATCTCTACCATTAGAGATAGTTTGTGTAGTTGAATGGATTGTTCAACTGTATTTTTCTGTTGCTGAAAATATTAGTGATTCTGTGTCATTTTCTTCTGATGTTAAGGATAGTACTCCCGGTTTATCGCTTGTCTCTTACGAGACATAATCTCAATGGTTTGAGCCTAGGAATCATATTGCTTATCTTTCTTTATCACTAGATAGAAAGAAATAGCAATAAAAACACGTGCTCCCAGCACGATCTATTTGTAATGCCAAAAACAGCCACATCACTCCGAGCGCTGCAAATGTCATATGCGACTTACACGATGAAAATTAAATACGCGAAAAGTTACAGTTCAAGTGCGGTTACAATAAAACGACAAAAGTGTGATGTGAAATGATTGGAAATCATGGAATGTGTCACTATGCTATTAGTTTTTTTTATATTTATTATATTGCAGTAAGGTAACTTCGCCCCTGCCTGCATTTTCCATTTTATAACCGCCTTTCTTATTTTCAGCCGATGTCAATCTCCGCGAAATGTTCAAACGAGTACGAGCTTTTATCATGACACGCTATGATGGCGCTACGCTAAACAAAAATTTGCTATCGAGACTTTTGCAGACATGTCTTCGAGGTGTCGGGAACATTTGTCTCGATGCCGTGTATTTTGCCCATAAGCCGTCTCGAAGAATCTCGCAGACAAGTCGAAATGTCTTCGAAAAATCTGCGAGATTTTCACAGGCGCGACCAACTGGGCTCTAAAATGTTCCAACAATGTGCTGTGGCATCTGCTCATATCGGAATTTCCTGTATGTCAGTTTGAAGTGCAAAGATGTAGCTCTATTCCTTCTGTTCTACAAAAAATCTTTGATGTTCAGCATATAAAATTCGTTGTCCGCTATTATTTTCTTTGATTTTCCAATGCCCCCTGGATAATAGCCGCGCAACTGATATTTCGTCGTGCGAAAATGCCCCAATTTAGCCTCGATGAGTAACGATTTTGTATGGAGACCGATCCATGACGTCACTAATCGAGGCAAAATCGAGGCATTTCTCACGACGAACTGTCATATGTGCGCGGCTTGAAATTAAGTTGGCGCTGGATTTTCCCAT
Organism: Beris chalybata; assembly: GCA_949128065.1. Taxonomy (NCBI): domain Eukaryota; kingdom Metazoa; phylum Arthropoda; class Insecta; order Diptera; family Stratiomyidae; genus Beris; species Beris chalybata. The sequence continues at coordinate 69,678,252 of OX421897.1, read as the reverse complement.
ATTGGCGTTTCTTTCTTGTATTGTTTAGATTAAGGTTCCTGTATACGCACTCACACTACTCACCCTACCTTAGGTTTGGCCGATGCATGCTCAGGTCGAAAACCAGTAAATTTAAATTTTTTTGATTTTATTGGGGGATTATCAAATATCAATTCAAAATAACTTACTTGTCGGTATAAAATAGAAAATTTCCATAAAAGAAATTGATAATGTACCGAAATTTACAAAAGAAAACCTTAATTCGCTCACACATACTTTCATACGAAACTAGTACTAATCTCAAGGTTACCGTCAAATTTATGACATTTCTCAAATGTCATCAAACGTGAAAGTGATCGGTCGCAAGAACTACGGCACCGACCTGGACTATCCTGCGGAAAAGGATTGAAACTGATTCGATGTGATACCAAACTGTGGAATTAAAACAGGCAAGGTGAAAAATTTATGAGTTTAATTTGTCCCAGACTGATTTCGTTTTTTCAGGGTGAAATGATAACGCAACGTAATCATACTCCGTACAGTCTCTTCGTGGCCTTGCAACGAATGGGAATCGTAAAGGACTACGAACGGATCCGCGATAAGTCAGTTGCTGACAAGGTAAGAAAATCCAAGGAGCAAGGAAATAAGTAACCGGGCTGTTTTCGATTTCAGGTGCGGTTTTGCCAAGCTAATTCTGTTCGACTACATCGAAGTCAAACTGACGAATATGAATCGGCAGTTCTTTACCGTGAGAAGTCACTTGCTATCGTTGGAGTGGCGGAGTCGGAAGCGTAACAGCCGATATCCTGACAAGGTAAGAAAAACCATTGGTAGCAAGGAATGAAGTAACCGGGCTGTTTCCGATTTCAGGTGCGGTGTCGGCAAGCTAATTCTGTTCGACTACATCGAAGTCGAACTGACGAATATGAACCGGCTGTTCTTTACCTTGAGAAGTCACTTGCTATCGTTGGAGTGCCGGTTTCGGAAGCGTAACAGTCGATATGCTGACAAGGTAAGAAAAACCATTGGTAGCAAGGAATGAAGTAACCGGGCTGTTTCCGATTTCAGGTTCGGTGTCGGCAAGCTAATTCTGTTCGACTACATCGAAGTCGAACTGACGAATATGAACCGGCTGTTCTTTACCGTGAGAAGTCACTTGCTATCGTTGGAGTGGCGGGTTCGAAAGCGTTACAGCCGATATGCTGACAAGGTAAGAAAAACCATTGGTAGCAAGGAATGAAGTAACCTGGCTGTTTTCCATTTCAGCTGCGGTGTCGGCAAGCTAATTCTGTTCGACTACATCGAAGTCGAACTGATGAATATGAACCGGCAGTTCTTTACCGTGAGAAGTCACTTGCTATCGTTGGAGTGGCGGAGTCGGAAGCGTAACAGCCGATATGCTGACAAGGTAAGAAAAACCATTGGTACTTCAAAAAGAAGAACCGTCGTTTTAAATTTATATATAAGCTTTATTCATTTTCATAAAAAACAAACACAAGAAAAAATTAACTCATTAAAAAGTTTTCTTTGTATATATTTTTACAAAGAGCGCATAAAACAACATTTTTCTGTACTGCGTTAATGATTTGAGTGCAAAACATCGAGTTATCCTGGTAAGAATTCACGATTTCCTAAAATTGGGAGACTGAGTTACGGCAAAGCTTGATGCAAAATTGAAGAAGTTCTCTAGCATTTTTTGTCCAAATTGAAAGTATGTTGTCGGATTAGACTGAAATTAAAAAAAACAATTTTTAAATTCTTTTGGTTTATTTTATTAATTTTATTATTTCTAGATAAGAACGGGTCACATGAGTAGCCACGGTACAGTCGCCTGCCGGCCGCCATGTTGGAACCGCCCGCTGCCACTGCAGTTTTCACCGCGTTTCCACGTCTACTATATTTAATGTCTTCGTTTACAATCCCCATCTTTGAAGCTGTGGAAACGTTATTTATTTCCTCACCACCCAAGGGGTAAATAACAGAGCGCGTTTTTTTTTAAAGAGGTTTCTCCTAGAGACCATATGCATTATGTATGCTGAATTACTTTAATTAGATATTGTATAAGATAAAAGAAAATTAATTTGATATATTCTACATTAATAAAAAAAAATATGTACTCGACATAATTCGTGTCTGCTTAAATATAACTGGTCCCTTTAGACATAATCCTCGTAAAAATATACCAATATATTAAATTAAATAGTTCCGTAAAGAAAAATGAGTCCAACATCAAAAAAATATTGAATTCTGAAATTATAAATAAATAAAAGAAAAAATTAATTCAATTGACTAGATCCAGCAAAACCATTCGATAATAAATATCACAGAAAATAGCTAAAAAAAATTATTTAAAATAACATTTTTTCATTAATAAATTAAGAATATATATAAAAAAATATATATAAAAAAATATATAAAAAAAATTGGTAAAAAATTATACAAAAGAAATACATAAAAAAATTTATAAAAATATATAGGTATCTAAAAAAAAAATATATACAAACAATATATATGTCAGTGGCGACCCCCTATTTTGCGAAAGGATATAACCTGCAACATTGTATAGTATATTCAATTGAGAATTAGACAAAAAGATTGAATTCAATCGATCTTTCTTCCACATTTATTAAGTTTTCGAAACTGCAGTCTTTCGATTTATTACTTAAGTATGCAAGAAAACCTTCAAGATGTTCCCTATCGTCTTCATCATATGAAGAATTTTATGTATATTCCATATATTGGGAAATCGTAATAAGCCTCAGATTCTGCTTAAATATAAGTGCTGAGGGCTTTGGTTGTTTATCCCTAACTATGCTAAAGAGATTTTCCAGACAATCTTGAGAATATCTGGATGTAAGAACAAATTCGTAGTTTCTATCTTTTAGAAAATGTGAACTTAATTCAATACAAGATAGAGTTGACAATAAAACCTGTTTGTACCGGCTTCCACAGGCCTTTATCGCCTATGGTCATAATTCTGATTATAAACAAAAACTCCTCAAAGAATTGAACATCTTCATCCAGATTATTTACTGTAATTGCAAGGGAATATCTGCGCGAAGTCATTTTACAATACCATTTATGCATTGTTTGTAAAAACCAACCGGTAGTGTACAAACTTAGATCATTCGTTTCACTTGCAAGAAATTGAAGACCTGCACTTACGTCTGGACGTATTAATGTAAAACCTGTCGAGACGCGCATTTTTTGGTATGTATTTGGGTGAAGATGGTATTTCTCTAAACGCGGAGCAAATTTTAACGTAGAGTTAGATTGGTACTCCAGTAACTTTTGAATATGGTCATGTTTAATATAAACAGACGGTAAGTTATATTTTACTCGCACGAATTCTGGGATTTCAATGATTTTGTTGTTGTTCAGACTTTGGGTAATATTTTTCAACAGATGAGGAACATCTGCAAAAAAATATAAATTACGAGAGCTGTCGATAGGATGTGGAATCTTACAATCTATATCATTCTTTTTATGTTTCAAGCTAAGAGCGTTCCACATCTGAACATTTAAGGGGCCCATATCTGAAGTGACGAAATGAACTCTGAGACCGAGTTTTTCCGATTTAGAAATTACTTCTGAAATCATTTCGTACATATGAGTACCGGTTGTCCCCAGTCCAGTGAAATGATATCCCACAACTTGCTTCCAAAGACTGTTAATACCCCCTAACATAACAACAAAAGCATTTGCTGCGTTAGATGATGAAACTGGTATTGTTATGTTTCCTAAAAACCGGTCTAAGGAAATATCATAATCTTTACCTTTTTCGATTTTCCTCTCATCTACATACAAACCACTCGTGGGTGGGATCCCTATCGAGCGCGTCCCCAGGTGGCGAATAGGGGAACGGCCACGGATAGCTTCTTTAGCTCTGGTGGTTAAGGATGAATAGTGAGCCTGCTCATGAATAAAACCTCGTGGACCAACCCACTTAATCCAGTGGTGTCATGACGTGCCGTGCCGAGGGACCAGTTGGCTGCTGAGTATCGAGCAGTCGCGAACGGCGTCCTGTGGGTGACCAGGCGAATACCCACAGTATCTTAGCCTTACCCGGACATGCCGGCTCTGTCGGGGTGAACCGTTTTTCCGAGCTTACTCGTGGGACCAATGAGCGATACAACAACAACAAAAAGCACAAAAGATAAAAAAAACACAAAAAACACAAAAACAGACGATAAAGTAGAGGACATTGACATTGATGTCGATGTCGGTAGCCTCAGTCTCGAGGACATCCCAGTGACTGATCTGTCAACGGCCATATCCGTAGTGGAATATGATGCCGAGACACCGGATTCACAAGGGGGTAATTGGGAGACCCAGGCTACAACGGTAGGGCAGGAGACCAGACTACCTGAGGCAGGAACTCGAGGGAAGCATCCGCTTCGCACGAAACCTGGCTTGGGTAAAAAACACAAGTCGCCGGCCCAACTAGCACTTCAGCACCTTCGGCACGCAAGATTCGTACTGGGGAAACTTGTTAGCAAGAACCCCAACGACTTCAATGCCAAAGAGCGGGAGAGGCACTCGTGGGCGACGAAAGTCGTTTGGGATGCGGAGGAATTCCAGAAGAATAAGGAGAAGCCAGGAAGATCGGCCTCCTCTTCGTCGGAATCACCAATGATCCCACAACCAACGATTCCGAAGGGAATCACAACAGCACCGTCAAGCTCGACAATGAAGAGCGGCGGTACGCCCAAACCTAGCCACAAAGCGGACAAGACGGGAATCAGCCAAAAGGCGACCCGTACCGCTGTTACTAGGCAGAAGGCTACAACTGGGCCAATCCCGAAAAGGATGAGGTCGGAGGATGACGACAATCAGGGTCCCTCCAAAAAACATAAAGAAACTTCCGTCAGTCAGAAGATCCCAGCCACATATCGTGACGCTGTAGCGGATAACCTGAAGGCGGCAGTAGTTGACCGGGGAAACCCGGAACTAAAAATCCCCGACGACCGTTGGACGATAGTATCTACGGAGTTCTTCAAGCGGGTTATAGGTATCTGTGAGGATCCTAACGCGAAGGCTCCGGTATACCGCGACAGCTGTCGGATACGGGCAATGCGAATCATTCGCTGCCAAGACCAGCATGCGCTGGCCTTCCTGAGGGCCGCAATCGCTACAATGGGGGAGCTTTGGGAAGGAGCTAAGCTCGAAGTCCTCCAGGGCGATCAGTTCCCGGAAGCGACAATAGCCCGGGTTTTTATTCCTGGACCTCCTATTTAGCCCGATCTGGTGCAAGTTGCTCTGCGGAGGCAAAACGCGAACATCCCGTCTGACGAGATATGCGTTGCCAAAGCGGAGAAAGCTGGACAGACGGGCCAAACTTTCACCCTCCACCTTGGCCCCGCTGCAGTCCGATATATCAAGGACAACTCGGACCGAGTGTCTTTTAGCCTCGGAACCGTCAAAGTAAAAATCCTTGATCGGAAGGAGCGGACTAAGGAGGAGAGGACTAACGATGACGCCCCTGGAACACAGGACGGCGAGGACATCGCGAAACGGAATCCTGGCTCATCGGGGATCCAGAAATAGATACCGAACAAACCCCCAATTAGCAGCATGGTGATGAAGATAGCTCAAATAAATCTCCACCATAGCAAAGCGGCCTCGGCCAATCTCTTAGCGGTTTTCGACGAAGAGCATATTGACATCGCGCTAATTCAGGAACCATGGATACACTGTAACCGGATCCAGGGACTGAGGAGGCGTGATCTCAATATATACTACAGCAAGGACAACGGTAAAATTCGCTCCTGCATTCTTGCAAGGAAGTGCTTCCACCTCTTCTTTGTCCCGTCTTATAGCTCTGGTGATCTTACGGTCACCAGATGCGAAAGGTATAGCTGCCTGGAACCATTCATTCTGACTTCTGCATACTTGTCCCACGACAAGGACGCACCACCGGAAGAATTGGTTAAACTGGTAGATATGGCTACCGAAAAGAAACTCGACCTCATAGTGGGATCTGATGAGAATGCGCATCACACCCAATGGGGTAGTAGTAATACAAACGATAGAGGTGAGTCCCTTTTTCAATTTATTTTATTTTCCTCTCTGTTAATCTGTAATCGGGGTAATACCCCAACTTTTATGAATAGTATTAGAAGAGAAGTTCTTGACCTAACCCTGGTATCTGACTCAGAGCGACTAAGGGTCGAGAATTGGAGGGTATCGGACAAGCCATACCTTTCGGATCACTGTCTGATAACCTTCAACGTAGAATATCAAGTAACTCCCCCTAAACCATTCAGAAACCCCAAGACGAATTACGAATTTAGTTAATGGACAACTGAGCACACGAAGCATGGACACAGTCCAAGACAGAGCAGAACTAGACACTGCGGTGGAGGAACTGACCTCTGTGCTGCGTGACGCATTCCAGAAAACTTGTCCAATCAGCAGACCTTCTACGAAAAGACTACCCGTCTGGTGGAATGCCGAGGTTAAGACCCGACGTGCAGAAGCTAGAAAACTCTTCAACAGAGCTAAATTTAGCGATTCTGCAGAAGACTGGCAGCGCTACAAACAGGGTCTTAAATGCCTCAAGAAGACAATTAGGCAAGCAAAGAAGTCGTCCTGGATGAACTTCTGCGAGTCAATAGAATCAACAAACGAATCGGCAAGATTGAGGAAGGTTCTTTCTAAAACTCCACCGATGAATACCTTCATCCAGGATGGCGGAGGGAACTGGACAGAATCTCCCGAGGAAACTTTAGAGCTTCTGATGACCACTCATTTCCCTGACTGTTCACCAGCTAGCAAAACTGACTCTGTCAGCTACGAACATAGTCGAGAAGAAGGAAACCAAGACTTGTCCAACTCAATAATTGATACTGACAAAATTAGCTGGGCAATCGGATCCTTCTCTTTGTACAAATCGCCAGGACCTGACGGAATTATACCTGCAATGCTGCAACACGCGGCAGATTCGGTAATCCCTCGGCTACTGGTGATCTTCACAAGCTGCATTAGACTCAACCATGTTCCATCGCAATGGAACAGGGTACGAGTAGTTTATATACCCAAGGTGGGTAAACCTAGTCACACGACTGCGAAAGACTTTAGACCGATAAGTCTCACGTCCTACATCCTCAAAACCTTTGAAAGGATTCTGGATAACCACGTTCGCAACAAAATTCCGCGCAATCTACTGTCACAGTCACAACATGCCTATACAAAGGGCAAGTCTGTGGATACAGCCTTACATGAGGTAGTGCTAACAATCGAAAAATCACTCTCATACAAGGAATATACTCTCGCCGCATTCCTTGATATAGAAGGCGCCTTCAATAATGTTCGTCTTTCGACTATTAAAAGCGCACTACTAACGATGGAAGCGGAACCCGAGATTTGCAATTGGCTTGACCAAATGCTTCATAGTAGAATCATTGAATCCGAACTGGGGCAATGTCTTATTACAAAGTCAGTCTCCAGAGGCACTCCGCAAGGAGGAGTGATCTCGCCCTTACTCTGGCTTCTCGTAGTCAACGAGATCCTTGTGGAACTTGAGAACCTCGGAATCAAGGCATGTGCATAAGCCGATGACGTGGTCATACTTGTCTCAGGGAAACATTTACCGACAATTAGTAGTTTGATGGAGACAGCACTCAACAAACTACGAGAATGGGCCGGCAACTGCGGTCTAGGGGTTAATCCCTCTAAAACAGTGCTGGTCCTCTTCACGAAGAAGTACAAAATCCCAGTTTTTGCGTTACCAAAGATGGGAAACGACTAGCTTCATCTTTCCGACAGCGCTAAATATCTTGGGGTTGTTCTAGACAAGAAACTTAGCTGGAAACTTAATCTGGAAGAACGCGTTAAAAAAGCGCATAACGCATTTTACGCCTCCAGAAAGTTGTTCGGTAATAATACAATCAAAATTAGTACATTGGATGTACACAGCCATAGTAAGACCAATCCTAAGCTATGGTGCGATAGTGTGGTGGGAGGCGACTAGGAAGTCCACGTATCTTAGCAAGCTGACAAAAGTACAGCGCTTAGCATGCATTGGGGTCACTAGCGCCCTCAGAACCACACCCACGGCAGCACTGGAAACTATCCTCCACCTGCTGCCAATGGACATGCACATCAAAAGCATGGCTGCAAAAGGCGCTCTTAGACTCAAAGAGTTAGGTTACTGGAGAACTAGACCTGCTGGTCACAGTACCATACTCAATGACTTCTTGGAGTGTGATACGAACAGGGAAACGGACTACATTGTGCCAGAATTAGATTTCAGTAGGGAATTTTCTGTTAAAATCCCACACAGGTTCGACTGGAATGTAGAACGCAACCTAGTCAACAGGACCATAATGGTATTTACCGACGGTTCGAAAATGATTTCTGGTACAGGCGCGGGGGTGTTCTCACAGGAACTCGATATTAATGTATAATACTTCAAGCCTGCAAAATGATTGAAGCAAAGGTGAATGCTACAGAAGACATCACTATTTGCATTGACAGCCAAGCAGCCATTAAGGCCCTTAGCTCGAACTCAACACGATCAAAACTAGTTAGACAGTGTCGTGGTTTTCTTAACACCATCGGCACACGGCATAATATTACCCTCTGCTGGGTGCCAGGCGACTGTGGAATCCAGGGGAATGAGCAAGCTGATGAACTCGCTCGAGCAGGCTCTAGCCTAAGTTCACTAGTGATGGACCAGCTCATTGCTATTCCCATCGGATCCATAAATCAGTCTATCGACTCACTATGCTTGCAGCGGGCAGGCAATAGATGGTCAAACCTAACTACATGCTCAATATCAAGAACTCTTTGGCCCGAATACGATAACGGGAAAAGCAAGTATATCCTGAGTCTGAGCAGGAAAGATGCTAGCACACTAATCGGAGTGCTCACAGGGCACTGCCTGATCGGTAGACATGCTAGACGACTGGGAGCCGACGCAAATGATCTTTGTCGTAGCTGCGGTGACCCAGAAGTGGAGGAGTCAATCTTTCACGTCCTATGTGAGTGTCCGGGCCTATCGAAAACGAGAAGACGGAACCTCGGCGCTTATTTCCTCGATGACCTCGGTAATATCGATACAGGAAAGCTATGTAACATAGCAAACTTTATAAAATCCACAAAATGGTTTTAGGTTCCATGAGTTCTTCAAACTCAAACGGGGAGCACAATGGACGAATTATAACGTCTAAGTGAAGGAGGATGATAGCATCACCACCCCTTATACCATACCATACCATACCATACATACAAACCACAATCTTTTTCAATATCCTCAAAAGAACAGACACTGAGTTCTAAAAATTTGAAGACATCGTCAAGGATTCCAGGCTCAAATTTAAAATTTTCAACCTTTCTCCTTAAAGTCCTCTCCGCAGGCAGTGGATATTTTTGTTTGCGCAAAAACCTATAGCCACGACTTCCACATGCAAATTTTATCTTAAGAGCGTTACGTATTGTTGAGGGTTTCCAATTTACCCTACGCAACCCTTTGAGGAAATTCAACTGATCCATGCCAAATAAATTGGTTAGAAATAAGTTGTGGTTTCCATTTCTTCGCTTAGCTCTTAAATTGCTGGTCCTGATTTTTCTTTTAAATGAATTCGCTATTTTAACGTGATTTTTTAATTTCAGTTCTGAATTCTTTAATTCGAGCTCAATTGTGAGAAGTCTGTTGTTTAGAACTTCAATTTTTTTTATCCCTTTCTTCCATTTTAGTTCTAAACAACAAATTTAAATCAAACAGTTTCTGTTCAGTTTTTTCCCTTTTTTCTACCTCGACTTTGAGTCTATTTTCCAAGTTCTTTATTTGTAAATAGGAAGAGTGGGCACTACTATCAATATTTTCAACAGAGCGTAAGACATTCAGTTGCTTCCGAATAGTTTTTGATTTTTCTGCAAGAAACAAAGAAGGTATCGAATTCAGATGCAATTGAGTTTTGGATGTACTTATCTCGAAACAATCTGGAGAAAAGTGATCCATGTAAAGCCTTGAATTGTCCGTAGCCGTCCAATTCGCTCTATTAATTGCCTTCGCAATTTATAATAACTAATTCCCGAAAAAAACAATAATAATCAAAAATGGAGCTAAATTTAAAGTGTAAAAAAGGTCGAGAGTCGATCTAAATTCCAGAGTTAAAATCAAAAAACCGACATTTGATTCTAAAAAATTATAAACAAGTAAGTCATTGCCTCGGAATATGTGAATTTAATTGCTATTGAAACAGTGACATACTATTGATTAGTCAAAAATGTTTTTGACTAATACTGTTTTTGCTCTTTCAGTGTGCGGCCTGCCTAAGGTTCGTTTCACATTGCACGGTTTTCACTGTGAAAAACCGTACGGCGAAATTATTTTAATAATAAATAATAATCAATGGCGCAACAGCCCAAATCGGGCCTAGGCCTTGAAGTAATGCTAGAGTTACTTCATTGCGAGACCAACGGAACACTAGGAGGTGAAGTGGTCAACTACACGCTCGTCCGTGATTATTACCCCGATCTTAACTCAGGTACTCATGTACAGCTGAGTGAACTGGTAGTCCGGCACCCAATCACATTCTCGAAAATTACTTGTCGCCAAGCAGATTCGAACCTGGAACCAGGTGCACCGAAGGCAAGTGCTCTAGCCACTAAGCCACCCAGACTACGAAATTATTTTAGTGGTGAGAAAAAGAGTTAGTTCCTTTCACATTGCACAGCCACGGTACAGTCGCCGTCCGTTCACCACTGCAGTTTTCACCGCCTTTCCACGTCCGGTCGTCGTGACGTGGACGGATGCTACATGGTAGCCAAACGACGACCGTGCCGTGGCCATGCAATAATATCTTCCAGCTTAGGCTCGGTTCACACTGCACGGTTTGCGCCGTACGGCGAGAAACCGTACGGCCAAACTCAAATTGAGCAGTCGTTCACACTATACGGTTTATGCACGGTCTTTGCACGATTTTGTTCCAATCACATGCTAAAATTATTATAAAATAATAATTTAAACTGGAACAAAATATCTATCCGAATTGACCGTGCTATTTCAACCGTTTGTTCACTTGTCTTGATTGAATTGTATGCAGTACAATGCAATTTTCCCAATATGCACATAAGAAACCGTCACGGCGCACCGTCCAGTGTGAAAGCATCCAAACGATAACATGGGCCGTGTGTTGCAGTGGCGCGAACGGCGCCACTAAAAAAATTTCACCTTGCGGCGAGAAACCGTACGGCGCAAACCGTGCAGTGTGAAACTAGCCTTACGGCCAAACTGAAATTGAGCAGTCGTTCATAATATATAACCGTACGGCGCAAACCGTGCAGTGTGAAACTAGCCTACTGCCCGGTTCACAGTTTTACCGCACGCTGAGACCCGGACAGTGTACTTCAGAAAACACCTCGAAATGCGTAAAAATTTACAACGGACCACTTTTACTGGCTTATTTAAAAAAAACTCACTACCAACTTTGAAATATACAATGTAAATATACGACGCGAAGAAAAACCAGAATAATTCTGACACTCCCGGAAGGAATTTCTGGAGTATATTGAGGCCCAATTCATAGACCGTCCAAACAAAACGGTTGCTAATACCCGGAGGACTGGTAGCTAAAACAAAATCCAGAGAACTACTAAGTAGAATCGACTCCAAGCCCGGAATTTACTCGACTTCGGGCTTGTCGAATTGATTAAATCCATCTAAAGATTGTTGGGGATTGAACTTAGCGTGTAGCGAGATAATTGGTTGGGTGGGCTTCAAGTAATAACCGATTAGTGAAGTAGAACTATCCTGGGATTTTACACATAGGGCAGCTATGAGAAATTTAATTGCTAAGTCCTTACATTACTTTGGAGAGAGAGAACTGGTATAAAACGAGCCTTTTCACAAAACCGCGAGGGAATAATTTAATTAAATCGACGGACGAGGTTTTAGCGACTTACCGGCGAAATAAGAAATCACGAAACCGTGCGGGAGTAATATATTTACTTTTGGTGACTTACCGGCAAAATGAACTGAATAATACTGCTCCAAAATTCCCCAACTGCCGTTGACTGAGATCTGTAATGTGAAAACATAATTAATTTAACAATTATCACTTAAACTTGTATAAATACCTCGAATTTGTTGCAACTGCCTCAGTTTATTTCCACATTTGAGTCATTTGACATTTAAAAATCGAAATGTCATATGTCATATGGCTGGCGGCTACACAGATTTGCACTTATACATCGAAATTTGGTACAGCCAAACTTGAAAGTTTGGCTGAGCTAAAACGACTTTTTTCAGGTTATGTAGTGGGCTTTTAGTCCAATTTTGGGCTATCGGCCAAACTCCTACTAGAAGGGTGTGTGAGTATACAGTGACTCTAGTTTCGATAAATCTTATGAAGTTCTTATCCATGATTGGTTTTACATAAAGATGTTTAGAGAACTTGTCGATTGTGGTAAAAAAATATTTCTGTTGTTAATATCTTTAGGTGTTTCGCTTTTCCTGAATTTAATTTTTAAGGATGGCGAACCTAATAGGTATATATATAAATTAATAGTTGCGACATTTGTATCATCGCAAAATACGATAGACAGTATTTTGCGATGATACAAATGTCGCAACTATTAATTTATATATATTAGGTTCGTCATCCTCTTATAACAATATATATCTTTTAATTCTGCATAATTTTCTCATATTCCTCTGTGACTAGTTTCTTTGTGTATCTTCTCCATCAATTTTATGCATTCTTCTTCGGTTTTAATATCTTTTTCTTTTTTTATATAGTTCTATGACATCCTATTCTATTGAACTCCGCCATAGCCGGTCGCAAGCCCAGGTTGAGATAAGGAGGAGCGAGTGAACACATCCTGAATGGCCAGGAACACCAGTGCGTCTCAGGAAGTAGGTCTAAAAACCGGTGTAGTTGGACTCGCGGCATAGCTGTGAGAACTCCAGCACACCATAACCGAAAGTTGTTCACACGTCTATGTACTATAGACCTGGTCCTCCAGGTTGGGGGTTGAGCGATGGGTTAACATCCCGGAAATGGGTTAATCCCCGGAAAAAAACCTATTGTTCCGAAAGCAGGACTACAGCCTCGGAAAAGATTGGATCAACGGCAACGACTGGCAGTGAGGTTAATGACTTGCGGACACACACAATACTAACCAGTGGAAAAGCTTCGGGAAGCAGGGAATTTGGAGTAGCTTTCGTGGTAGATACCAAATTTAAGAACTTAATCACCAACTTCAAACCCGTAAACGAAAGATTGTGTGCGATCCGCATAAAAACAAAATTTTTCAATGTATGGCTGATAAACTGTCACGCTCCAACAGAGGAAAAGGATGACGCAGTGAAGGACATTTTTTACAACACCCTAGAACAAACATTTGACTCTTTACCATCTAACGACATAAAGATACTTCTAGGAGACTTCAATGCTAAAGTTGGACAAGAGGAGACACATAGAGGAACCACAGGAAGGCACAGTCTCCATAACACCACCAATGACAATGGACAACGTCTAATCGACTTCGCTACCAGCAAAAACTTAGTTGTAAGCTCAACATGCTTCCCCCATCGCAACATTCATAAAAGAACGTGGTCATCTCCGGATGGTCGCACTTTCAATCAAATTGACCACGTTCTGATTGGGAGAAGGGCTGCGACCAGCATTCTAGACGTAAGATCTTTTCGCGGAGCAAACTGCGACTCCGACCACTATCTCGTAAAAGTGAAATATCGATGTCGAGTGGCATTATGCGGGTACTCCAAAAAGGGCAGGACACCCAAATTTGACATCGATAAACTAAAGGACGAGGCTGTCGCGTCAGCCTATAAGTCAGCGCTACAAAATCACTTTGAAGCATCACGAACTGACGAAGTGACAACCATCGATCAAGAGTGGACACAGTTGAGAGATGGAATCAGAACGACAGCAGAAAAGATCATTGGATTAAAACCCCAGCAGAAACATAATGACTGGTTCGATGATGAGTGTAGTGACGCAATAACGAAAAAGAATGAAGCTTACAAGGCGTACATTGAAAGAACGACGAGAGCCAAAAAGGAAGGATACGACGAGCTTAGGCGATTATCAAACAAAATCTGCAGACGAAAGAAACGAAAACACAACAATGACATAATTATAAACCTAAATACTGACATGAAGTCACATAATCTACGATCCGCATATACTGCCGTCAAACAAATAAGACAAGGCTATAAGCCACGAACAAACCTCTGTAAAGACAAGGAAGGAAATATCCTTAGTGACGCAGAACAAATTAAACAAAGATGGGTTGAATACTTTAAAAAGCTGCTGAACCCTAACAGAGTGACGACCACCGACCCAATTATAACATCAAGTGCATCATCGGATGAACAGATATCAACTACGGTACCCACTATCGGAGAAGTGGAAGCAGCCCTGCGCGACCAAAAAATACATAAATCACCCGGAGTCGATGCAATACCAGCAGAGCTCCTAAAGGGAGGTGGTCCGTACCTCGCCAATTTCCTACACAAAATCGGGACAAAAATTTGGATTGAAGAAAAAATACCCGACGACTGGCGCCAGAGCATTATATGTCCAATCTACAAGAAAGGAGATAAACTGCGATGTGAAAATTACAGAGGCATATCATTGTTGTGTACGTCCTACAAAATACTGACGAAAGTAATTCATAATCGATTAAAGCCTTATACAGAAAGTATTATCGGCGAATACCAAGGTGGTTTCAGAACCGGACGATCTACTATTGACCAGATATTCTCAGTCAAACAAGTGCTAGAAAAATGCTGGGAGTATAACATTGACGTGCACCAGATCTTCGTGGACTTCAAACAGGCATACGATAGTATAGATCGTAATGTACTATATAAAATAATGCTCGACTTTGGAATCCCATCAAAACTCGTCCGATTAACAAAAACACACTGAATCCCAAGTAAGGATACAAAACGAGCTAACCCAAAGCTTCCGAACAGAATCCGGCCTGAAGCAGGGAGATGGACTCGCTCCCATGCTCTTCAACCTTGCCCTGGAATATGTCATCAGAAAGGTACCCGTTGATACCAGAAGTACCCTACTAATCAAGTCCACTCAACTAGTGGTGTACGCGGATGACGTAAACATCATGGCCAGATCTGTTCCAGACGCAAAGGAAATCTTCCACTGTCTAGACTCAGCAGCAAAGGAGGTCGGGCTAAAGGTCAATGAGAGTAAGACCAAGTTCATGACCCAAACAAGAAGAAACGCGCCAACTAGACAAAATATGACCGTGGGGGACTACAACCTGGAGAATGTGGATCATTTCTCATACTTGGGATCACACCTTGTAAGAGACGGCAACGAACGGGACGAAGTAAATCAACGGATCACACTAGCAAATAAGGCATATTTCACAGTTCTCCCGATCTTAAAATCGAAAAAAGTGCACAGGCTGAGCAAACTTCGCATATACAAGACCATAATAAGACCTGTGCTACTATATGCAAGTGAAACGTGGACTCTCACCCAAGCGTCTGAAAAATCAATAGACGCTTTTGAACGACGAATTCTTCGAAGAATTTTGGGACCAGTAAGAGAAGGCACTGAATGGCGTATTCGGTACAACAACGAGTTGTATAACATTTATGACGACCCAGCCGCGTCGACTCTTATAAAATTCCGTAAGCTGCAATGGGCAGGTCATGTGGAGCGAATGGAGGACGGAAGAATTCCCAAGCGCACATTGAAAGGTACAGCCCATGGCAAGCGACCGGTGGGAAAACCGCGAAAAAGATACGAGGATTCAGTTTACGCAGATTGCAAATCGCTTCTTAGATGCACAAACTGGAGGACGCGGGCGCTGAACCGAGATGACTTCAGACAATGTATCCTGCAGGCCCTGGCCCGATTTGGGCTGTCGCGCCATTGATGATGATGACATCCTATTGTTCTCTATTGTACTCATGGTCATTTAATTTCGTGTGTATTCCTACGCTTCCTTTATTTTTTATATATCGTCTCAGTATGTCTTTAATTAGTTTTTTATTTATATCTTCTTTATCTATATACATATATTTTCCTTTTTCGATTTATTAATCTTATTTCTTTATTCTCCTTTTGTACTACGAAATTTTGAGTTTTGTAAGTGTTTACTATGCTATCCTTGATCAGTATGTGGTCGTGTAATCGGTATGTGGTCGTGTAAGGTCGTGTAAGTAATTCTACCCCGGAATGTATAGTAGCATCTACGCTCATATTATCGTCTATTTCGATTGTGTTCGTTATTTCTTCTTTTATTATTTTTTCTGCTATATCATGGTTATCATCTATTTCCATCATATTTGTAGTTTCTTCTTTTATTCTTTTATATGTTATGTCATTGGTACAAATTTCTCCGTTTTTGATTCTTCTTAGAAAATCTGCTATGTATAGCTATGTACATATATTAATTTAATTTAATTTTCCATCTTTGTATCATTGAGTTCGCTTTTTTGAAATTATGGAGTCAGATTAGTGGTCTATGATCTGTGCGAATTTAAAATTTTATACCGTAAAGGTAAGGTTTAAAATATGTTACTGCCCAAACTATTGCCAATAGTTCCGTTTCAATTGTTTCGTAATTTTTTTTGTGTTCGTTTAATGTTCTGTTGCAAATGATGTTGGGTGTCCTTCTTGGGAATGAACCGCTCCGATTGCCTGATTGCTCGCGTCAGTTGTTAATAGAAATCATTTTTTGAAATCTGGGTATCGCAAGGTCGGGTAATTTGTTATTAGTTTTTTTAATTTTTCAAACGCTGTTACATATTTGGAATCAATTTTACTGTATTATTTATAATACAGTATTGTTATCGATTTTTTAAAAAAAAAAATTTGCTGCCCTCAAAATTTTTTTTTCCACGTTTCATGAC
The DNA here is from genome assembly GCA_949128065.1 of Beris chalybata. NCBI lineage: Eukaryota > Metazoa > Arthropoda > Insecta > Diptera > Stratiomyidae > Beris > Beris chalybata. The sequence continues at coordinate 69,661,412 of OX421897.1, read as the reverse complement.
TAGTAGACGCGAAAAAGCAATAAAATTTTTCACTCCGTCTGTACGCCGTACCCCGTACGCCGTACGTCGACCGCCCCAAAATCTTTGAAGGCTCGTAGCTCTCAAACCAGTGGAGCTATGAAATTAAAATTTTTTCTAAGAATAGACTTGGTGGACCCCTTGAATTGACATTATTTTCAGGGGAGGAGGTGTAAGGGGGAAGGCGGGGTAAGCGTTTTAGACGAAAAATTTAGGTTTCTAGATCTCAGGAACCACTTGTGTTAGGAGGCTGAAACTTAGAATTTCTATAGAGCTTTGATAATGGACCCATTTGCAAAAAAGAAAACAGATATGGGTGAAGGGGTGTGGGAGTGGAGGGGGAAGCAATGCGTCCGAAACGCAAAAAAGTCGAGATCGACACATTCTAAAATCCATATCTCCTAAACCGTTAATAGCAAGCAATTAAAACTTAACAAATATCTGTAGTTATACTAGGAGAATAGACTGAAACAAAATTTTTGGGTGGGGGTAGTGACGTACGGGGGTGGGGGTTGAAATACTTAACATTACAATATCTCCCAAACCAGTGGCACCAGAAAAACAAAATTCAGTTTGGATACAAAGCTTGATAAATAAAGATTGCTCAAAGTAAAATCTTTGAAGGGGGCGGGGGAGTACGTAAGTGGAGGGGATAAGAATTTTTCAAAAATAACACGTTTCATATCTCAATAACAGTGTAAGATGGTTGCTTCAAATTTTTACCAGAAGTAGGCCTAATAGAACCCTAGTAGGGAAAAAAAGTTTGGGGGTGTGGGTGTAGAGGGTGAGGGTGGGGAAGGGTGAGAAAGAAAAAGTTCCGATGCTTATATCTTAAGAATCTATAATGATAGGAAGCTGAAACTTGGTATTTAGATAGAGCTATAATAGTGGCATGGTGGAAAAATTAATTTTTTTTTAGGGGTAGTATGGTACGGTGGTGGAGGGTGTTTTTCCTAACTTTAGAACGGCTTATGCTGTTAAGTTGAAACTCGGTACGTATATGTAAATTAACTAGAAAAGTAATTCTGATAAAAAAAAATTTGAATATTCATTGGCGTTCAGAAGGGGGGGGGGGGGGGCAAAAAAAAATATCGGTTAGTATAAAATGCACATATTTTCACGATTTTCGTCATATCTACTAGGTCTTTCGAAATATTGAATTCATTTTTTTTCTACCTAGAAAGTGTTTTCAAGATTTTTTGAAATTCGACCCCTAAGATGGTGTAAACTGGTTGTATACATTTTCATGAATTCCACCATGTTTCTCAGGTCTGATCAGATATCGAATATATTTTCACTTCCCCAGGCTTGTTTAATAATCACCTATTTTTAAGTTTTGTTTTTTTCAACCTCTAGACCGCATCCCGGAATATGACCCAATTATTTAATTCATATGTTACACCCTTTTCTAACCGCTTCCCGAACTTTTTGTTAGATTTTCAGTCACATAGTAACATACACCGCATCCCCGAATCGAACGCGTTCTGAACTTCTGCCGGAAAAATAATACAGTTGCGCCCAGACTGTTGGCAGATTTTTATATCTTTCCTTAAAGCGTTGGCAAGGGGCTTGCTATATGAACGTAGTTTTGAATGAATTTCCTATAATAGCCTGTCATTCCTATAAATGAGATAGATAGATAGATAGAAAATTTATTAAAATTATTAAAATACATTGGTTGTTACAATTTCGTAGATACAGTGGTCAGACATAATTATCTTTTCATTTTAGATATTATTGTTGGCGTGAAGCTAGTTTTTAAATGCTGATTTAATACAGTTCTTAAAGTAAGAGGACACAATTTCTAAAAAACCTTGTTAGAATTTCGTAGATACAGTGGTCAGACATAATTGTCTTTTCATCTTAGATATTATTGTTGGCGTGAAGCTAGTTTTTAAATGCTGATTTAATACAGTTCTTAAAGTAAGAGGACACAATTTCAAAAAAACCTCGTTTGAATTGAAACTAAAATTAAAATTAAAACTAACCTATTTCCATGTCTAAGAACTAGTATTGGATAGCAGATATGAACGGGTTTTTGCAATTAATAAGACTACTTTGGAAATTTACGTGTTTCTTTTCCGCCAGTTGGTGCACTGGCTCTATTTTAGCTTCTGTATGCAGCCTATGAGTAGAGTAATACCATGGTTTGTTAAGTATTATTTTTAAGATTTTGTTTTGCAAAGTTTGTAACTTCTTTTTATGGATTGAAGCACAACTATTCCAAATTGGAGCACCGTACATGGGTGCTGGTTGCATTACTACTTTGTATAATAGCAGCTTATTTTCCTTTGATAGCTTAGATTTTCGGTTTATTAGCGGGTAAAGAGTTCTGATACTTTTTGAAACCTTTGAAACTGTTTGGTTCGCATGCTCGTGGAAAGTTAAAGTTTTATCAAATTGAATTCCAAGATATTTAATTGAGGGTGACCAAGGGATTACTTCCCCAACAATATTGATGGAAGGGTTTGGGATAAACCGGGAGGCTCTTCGCTTGCTGAAAAACATGGCTTGTGTTATGGTGGCGTTTAATTTTATTTTCCAGGCGGTGAAGTAATCAGTAAAGGCTTCTAGCTGACGTTGAAGGTTATTGATAATTGTATTTGGATCATCAGATACACTTATTATTGCTGTGTCATCAGCAAATACGGCAAGCTCGCAGGTGTTCATTTTCGGAATATCTGAGGTGTAGATGTTGAACAGAGTGGGGCTTAGGCAAGAGCCTTGAGGAACCCCTGCAGGTATACCTCGTAGGTCCGAGACAGCATTTTGGACCTTTGTAATGAAACATCTGTTGGAGAGGAATGACAGAATAATGTTGCATAGGAAGCCTGGGAAAGAGTAGCTTGCTAGTTTATGTAGAAGACCTTCATGCCATACGGAATCGAAGGCCTTCTCTATATCTAGAACTAGCATGCCAGCTGATTGTTTTGTCTGCAGAGCCTTACCCAACTAACCATTTGCGTTGTATAAGAGTAAACGTATGGTTCCAGTGCTAATTTATAAAACATTAGGTTATATAATATAGAAACGAAAACAGTACAGTCACTCTTAAATAACCTTTAAAGAGCTTAAATGGAAAATCATATAAAATCATAACGTTAAAGAACTTCAGGTTTTATAAAGATGATAACCGAAATATTATTAACACCCTTATATAAGTTTTTATATAACCTTTTAAGTTCTTAATGGTAATGACACTTGAGGTTGGTTACCATTATAAAAACATTATGTTTGTAGTGGCTGTGGTAACGTTCCTAGAACTATTTCTTTTACCTCATATGCTACTCATACTCAATTGTATTCTACATCTTCAAAATCGAATTCATTTTGTGTTGGATTTTAGTCATATTATGAATTAATTTGACTCGAAAAATTTGGTACATATTGCCAAAATTTTTATTGCAATTGCTTTTCTATTGTAAATATAGCTAATGTAGCTTCAAAAACTGAGCGGGCTTCAAAAATTCACTGTATATGCAATAGTAAATTTCAATTAAAAAAAAACTTTTTCATACAGCAGAAATGTTTTCAGTTTAGTACTACTTGAAACTGGAAAACAAATTTCACCAAAAAAAACTACAGTTCAGTAAAATTCTTAATTTAATTGTGTGATTAATGTACATATAAATAAAAATATGGCTGATTCATGACGACGAATGCCAAAACACTACAAGTTATGCAACACAACTTTCTTCTTTATTACTACATGGGAAATTCTATATAACGAATAGTAACGCTATATAAACTAAAGAAGTCTTTTATATAACTAAAAGTGGTGCTCTTAAAGACGTTTGGTAGTTTCGTAATCCTTTGAGACCACAGATTACTATCAGTCAACTTAAAACTTGAAGTAACGCTCATTACGAATTCAGTCACACTATAAAACTTAAAGTGACGTAACAACGCCTATGTAATATAAAAAACTACGATATTGTAATCCTTTCTAGTGTAAAAGGCAATCAATGCCTCTAATTGGACGATGTAATTCCGATGGCGTACAAGAATTACAGTTTAGTAAAAAATTTGAAATATTATTACTGTCTTTTGCAGACCACTTCATTCAAAAATTACGGAAAGAGCCATCTTTCCAACCTAGTAAGCATCGTTTCATTATTCCTAAATCGATCAAATGTAGATAGGAAAAATATGAATCATATTACTTGGTTGATATTTCAGTGGTGTTTGTGATGAGACCCAAACATTCTTGAACGAAAACCCTAATCAGTTCGTTGTGTACAGCCGGTTCTTGGAAAAATGTTACAATGTGTAATATAGGAGTACTCTCCAACGGTGGTACATTTGAGACATGCTCATTAAAATTTGCAACACCTATTAAAAGGTAAATCTATTAAATCCAGTCTAATATAAAGAAAATACTATAGAGTCTTACCTTTAATAAATGCGCGAGCTGGATATTCGCAAATAAAGCATCTTATTGTTACAGTCATATTACGGCCAATAATGTCCTTGGATCTTGTGGTAATATATTTTCTAAGCGATTATTACATATAACAAATAATTGTCGCAATGCGTAATGTCTTATATTGAACTTAATAGACCAGTCTTAAGTCACCACGAAACTTTTCATTTTGTACACTTTCCAATTGCATATCCTGCAACGGATACGTTTGTTCACTTTCTTCGGATTCTTCCGACCAAGAACAATCATCTGTGTCGATTTCTTCGGTCACATTATTATGAATATTATGATCTTCTAATATTTGTCCTGAATTTAAAGTTTTCGGTGAAAAGAACTACTGTACTTTACAGATCAGTACCTACAGATCTGACATTTAGAAAATGGTTGTATAAACGTTATGTAAAAGAAGTAAAATGATCTAAATAGTTTTATGGTAGAGTTATTGTTAACATTAAATCACTTAAGTTCTATAGCAGTAATAAGCTATTACTAAAAGTTTTGAAATTGTATAAAAGGCTTTCGTTATTACTAGATTTATATAATGGTATCTATTGATACCACTGTAAAATGCAAGAACTAATCAGTTCTCTCAATTCGTTACGGAAACCCCTATATAACTTTGTTATATACCAATAAGCTATCACTAATCACAGTTTTTTAGACAGGTAATGAAAATGTTTCTATGACCGTTTTATAAAACTGCAAGTGTTGGTAACCTTAAATAGTTTTAATAACTAAACAGTAACCTTATAAAAATAATTTTTTTACTTATACAACTTGATAACCCTTAAAAACATTTTATATAACAAGATAATAGAAAACTGTTACTAGTAGTAACCGAGTGTGTTAGCTGGGTACTCACTATTGTTTTAACTCTGAGAAGTTGGTGGGTAGTCGAGTGACCTGGTCGAAAACCGAATTGGAAGTCGGGTAAAATCGGGGTATTTTCCAGCTTCTTTGATACTCGGATTAAAATGATTTTTTCGAAGATTTACCCCAGAATTGGTAGCAAGCTTATCGGTCTATAGCTTTTAAATTGGGTAGGATCTTTTCCTGGCTTGAGAACGGGGATTATCACTGCCTTTTTCCATATTTGAGGGAAGTAGCCAATCTTGAGAGAGCAGTTGAAGATGAAGTTGATGTAGACTATCAAGGCTTTAGGAAGGTTTTTGAGCATAGGTGTGATTACTCCGTCGCTACCGGGAGCTTTTCTGTTTTTAAGGGATCAAATAATTGCCATAACTTCAGTCGGCTTGGAAAGATCCTGAGGCATAAAGTCTGGGGTAGTGTTGGGATGTCCCTTAGAGTATCCTTAACCAAGGCTTCGTTTGTCGTGGTATATGGATTTTGGGACAGCACGTGTCGGAGAGAAGTTCACTTTGTTTGTGAACGCAACTGGTTTACCGTTACTCAGAGGAGGTATTGGAGAGCGTCTTTTCTTAAATAGTTTATTTAGCTCCCACACTTTGTTTGCTCCTTTGTGGAGCGAAGACAAAAGGAGATTCCATTTTTCATTCCTGGCCTTGAAAGTATTCTCGTTAATATGATGATTAGTTTTATTGATTAATGTCTTGAGGGCCCGATTTCTTGTCCTCTGCCATTGTCGCCATAGGCAGTTCCGTTCACTAATTAATAGCTTAATATCAGCGCTGAGTTGGAGTGTGAAATCGTGTGGCTTTACCCGAGGAGAAAACTTAGTTGCGGTAAGTATAATTTTTTCGTTTAACTCAGCGATCATAATATCAATTTCGGAGGGACTAATCCTTTTAGATAAATCGAGTCTAGGAAGCTTGGTATCTTTTTTCAATATTTTTCCGTACGAAAGCCAGTTGGTTCGGAAGTAAAGCTTTGTGAATTGTAGCCTTTTGATTGGAGTGGCTGAGGTGATGTGGAATTCTACAGGGAGATGAGTTGACGGAAGTTCATGGAGCGTTAAAGGAGGGGTAATACAGGTTAGACCATTGCTGAGGAGTAAGTCTAGGGTTGAGCATTTTCCTTTTTGTGGGTAGTATGTCAGCTCTCATAGGGTGTTGACTACTACGTTACACTTAGAGATCTCCTCAAAAAGAATTTTCCCTGCTTGATTAGCGTTGAAACAGTTCCAATGACGATGTCTGGCATTGAGGTCTCCGCAGATGAGCGTACTAGCTCTTCGTTTAAATAGTAGTCTTATGTCGTCATTAAATAAACCGAGTTTTTGCGCATTGAGTTTGGTGCCAGGAAAATAAGCTGCTAATATTTTTGTCTTAAGTTCAGTAATTTCAATTTCGAGAGTTTCAATTATTTTCCTAAGAAGAAAGGGCGCATCTCCATTTTAGTAGTTTTGAGATATTTAGGTATTACGTTTTTCATTATTGCCACCTTTAAAAAATGACTTTTTAAGTATTTTAAAAAACCAATTCAAATTAAATTTATCCATCTTAATTTATTATGTGAGTAAACTCCAGGAATTTTAAGGAGTAGTTAAAGAAAATGGACTTACGGCTTTTTTGCTTAGTAAAAATACACCAAATAATTACAAGATACTTAACAAAAATCAGGTTTCACAGTTTGTTTGAACAAAAATAAAAATTTATTTCACCGAAGTCTTGATAAACAAAACAAACCAGCATTAACAATTAATAATTCCACTTACAAACTAGACGTTGGGCGTACGAAAATCGACTGTAGGTACATCGGTCCTCTAGTCGTAAATGCGCCTTTTTATCTAAGTAAGTGGCAGATATGACTATTTTGTCTAGTAAACGCACTAGACATGGTAGATGTGACCGAATTGCATCCTGTTTTTCAGTCCTTTGCAGTTGGAAATAGACCGTTTTAGCTTAGCACAAAAATTATAAACTAGTTCACGGTTCCAAATATGCCTCTATCTTAATTTTTGAAATTTGGCGCTTGTGCCCTATTTTCTTAGGACGGCAGTATTTCCCACAGCGAAAATCCTATACATTTAACTCGTATATGCGCCTTTTTATCTAAAGCCTTGTTTCCATCTACGTGTTTTGTTTTCAAAAGCACGATCTGTTTCCATCTACATTTAAGTTTCATTTCGTGTTTTGAATGTCCCAGCGGAAAAATTCCAAGCGCTTCGATTACAAGCACTTAACGAGGACTTAATATGAAGGACTACATATCGAAGCAGTTTAGGAGCCCTTATCACATATAAAGATAAAATACTTTAAAATTGGTTCAGAAAATGTAAGATATGAACGAGGAGCGTCTTTGGAGCACTCGTTAATAAAAAGAGCGCTCGTTAATGCATTTTCAAGCGCTTCATTTCCCGCTGGGTGACAGTTTGATCAACTGGTGCGTTTGTTGATATTCATTTCACTGAAATTTTCAGGGCATACTCGGACTAGAGTCACTGTATAAGAACTAAATCAAACATCCACTATCTTCAGTACGGACAATGACCGCTTTTGGTACCTTTTTAGTACTCTTGAACCCTGCGAACTCCAAAGTTCGCAGGTTTCTTAAATGGCATAGTTTAAGTGTGTATACGTGTAGCAGATGGATTTTGATTAACGTTTCACGGAATCGAGATACATATGTCTCATGAAATGTCAACTAAATACAGCGTTTATCCACTTTAGTGGAGATAAAAATGAAAAATCGGACAACTGCAAAAAAATTTCAAATGTACTGGTTTCAAATGAAACACACATTGTCCGTACTCAAGATAATGGATGTTTGTGTTAGTTCTTATACAGTGACTCTAACTCTGACTAGAGTCACTGTATAAGAACTAACACAAACATCCACTATCATGAGTACGGACAATCACCACTTTTGGTACATATTTAGTACTAAAAACTTGCGAATTTAAAAAATCGCAGGTTTCTTAAATGGCATAGTTTTAGTGTGTATACGTGTAGCAGATGGACTTTGATGGACGTTTCACGGAATCGAAATATGTCTCATGAAATGTCTACTAAATACAGCGTTTGTCCACTTTAGTGGAGATCCTTAAAATGAAAAATCGAGACAACTGCAAAAAAATTTCAAATGTACTGATTTCAAATGAAACACACATTGTCCGTACTCAAGATAATGGATGTTTGTGTTAGTTCGTATGAAGTCACTCTAACTCTGACTAGTTTTCCTGTTTAGTATCGTAATTGAAACTAAAACTTGTCATTTTGAAATTACAAATTTGTATGAGAAATCGTGGGCTGTTTTCAAAAGTACGTCATTAAGGGTAGATGGAAACAAGACTTAAGTAAGTGGCAGATACGACTTTTTTGTTTAGTAGACATACTAGACATGGTAGATGTGACCAATTTGCTTCCTGTTTTTGAGTCCTTTGCAGTTGGAATTCGACCTTTTTAGCTTAGCACAAAAATTATAAACTGATTCACGGTTCCAAATATGTCTCTATCTCAATTTTTGACATTTGGTGCTTGTGCCCTTTTTAATTAGGACGGCAGTACAATGCACAATGTGGTTTATGCCTTTTCTAATAAAAATTGCAACAACCCCGCCATTTACATTCATTTTGTCGTTTCTATAAATATTATAGTTAGAGTTACATAGTTTATCAGTAGGTTTTAACCAAGTTTCCGTGATAATAATTAAATCTACTACATTTGTTTTTAAGTAGTCGAAGAGTTCGACACTTTTATTACGGATGCTTTGCGCATTCCAAATAATGACTTTTATATTAGTATAACGAGTTCAAATAAAACGAACAATTGCAAAGACTGTTTAGATAAGATTTTATTTTTATTTTGAGTAAAATAGCGAACAGTGCACCAAGGCTAATTGTATTTTCTAAAAGAACACGCGGAGCTGGCCGTCGTCGTCTTTTATACCCGGGCTGGGCATGATGGTGTTTGCGTGGGGCATGACTTCGGAGTGGGGATCCGTGACGGTGGACTGTGCAGTAGCGGCGGTTGCGCAGTGGTGGCGTTACATCCTCCCCCTCTGGCTTCGTGGTCGATTTCGACGAGGAGACAGTACTGTAGTTGTTGATTTCGGTCTGCCTCGTTTTCGTAATGGTTTGATCGGCTGGACATCTGTTGGCCCTGGTCCAATATAAGGACATAAAGCCGATGAGTGGTATACTCCTAGAATATCGCTTGGGGCGGATGTTGAGGCAACCTCGTAGCTTGTGGGCCCATGCTTTTTAATGATAACGTAGGGACCGTCTCGCTTCGGGCAGAACTTAGCACTATATCCTCTTGCGCGATTACTTATTGGATGAGTGGCAACCCAAACGTAGTCACCTGGATTGTAGGTTGGGTCGGGTCGTCTCTTTAGGTCGCTGATCGTCTTCATTCGCTCTGCTTTTACTTCTTGTGTTTCTCTGGCATCCTTCAGAGCTTCTCCAAGCCGAAGAAGGTATGGAGTTATTTCGGGTACGAAATTTTCTGCGAGTACGATGGTTTTTAAATCGTCAAGAACGTCCTTGGATGATCGAAGTTCTCGTCCGAATGTTAAGAAAGCTGCTGAACATCCAATACGCTCGTTTTGTGCGGAATTCATTGCAAATCTTACTGCTGGAAGTTTTGATGGCCAATCTCGGTGATCATACTTGGTGAGAAAGGCAAGCTGTGTCTTTAATTCTCTGTTCTTGCGCTCGACAGGGTTTGATTCCGGGTGGTACTCTGGTGTGAATGAGTGATGGATGTTGAAGCAGTACATCACCTTCTGCATAACGGCACTTACGAACTGAGTGCCATTGTCGCTGATGACTCGACGTGGTAGAGCGTATCTTAGAAATACTTCCTCGACAAGGGTTTTCGCACAAACTTCGGCGCTGGCTTTCTCTAAAGCGAAGAGTTCTATCCATCTAGAGGCGACGTCTTCAACACAAAAAACCCACGATTTGTTATCTTCCGACGTAGGTAAGGGGCCAAACAAGTCAAACGAAACAGTTTCAAACCGTTGATTACAAGCAGTGGTCTGTAAAAGTCCGGCTGGTTTTTTATTTGTTGCCTTGAATCGCTGGCACTCAAGACAACGTTTCACGTAATCCGTAATGTATTTTCGCATGCCCTTCCAAAAATATCGTTGGGAAATAGTGTGATAGGTTCTCTGAAATCCGTAATGACCTGCTGTCTCGTCATCGTGGAAGGCTTTCATAATTTCGGCTTTTTCGTGGTCGGGCACAACAAGTTGTGCATCGTCGGTTTCAATATCGGGATTATATCGGTACAAAATCCCGTTATTAAGAAGGTATCCTTTGTTACTCCAACATGCTGAATCTTTGGTGGTTTTTTCCAACTCAAAACAATCGATGATTTTTTTAATTTCAGGATCTTTTAATTGCTCAATGCGAATTTCATTTGCACCGCGTGTTGGGAAATCAATCGAGATACTGCAAACTCCACATTCCTCTAAGGTATCCGCGCTGCATGGAGGGCGAGATAGTGCGTCAGCAACTATATTTGTGCGGCCAGTAATGTCCCTTATTTTTAGGTTGAACGGTTGCAGTTGCAGAGCCCATCTGGCCAGTCGACCTGTCGGAGATTTCAGGTTCATTAGCCATTTTAAGGCCTGATGGTCTGTTTTAACTGTTACATCTGATCCTTCTATATAACCGCGAAATTTGGCTACGGCCCAGACAATAGCAAGAGCTTCGCGTTCCGTAGTTGAATAGTTCCGTTCCGATGACGACAAAAGGCGGCTTGCATACTCCACCGGATGTTCATTTTCGTCCTCCCCCTGTACCAAAACTGCTCCAATGGCATAGCTACTTGCATCGGTCTTTAGTACAAAGGCTTCATTTTCATTAGCTTGTTTAAGAACGGGAGCACTGGTTAACGCGTCTTTTAGTAATTGGTAGGACTCCTGCTGTTTTGATTCCCAACTCCAAACTGCGCTTTTCTTGGTAAGTTCCGTTAACGGTTTGCTATGTTCTGCAAAATTCGGTATAAACCTCCTATACCACGAGCAGGTTTGCAAAAAGGACTGAAGATGCTTGATGTTAAGCGGTACAGCCATTTTACTGATTGCAGTAACTTTATCTGGATCAGGCAGAATCCCTTCTCTAGTTATGACGTGTCCAAGATATTTGATATTTGAACAGCAGAACCTGCATTTCTTCCTATTGAGACGAAGATTGAATGTATCAAGTCTTTTTAATACACGAGTCAGATCAGCAATATGATCCTCAAATGTACCGGAAATAATGATCAGGTCATCAAGGTATGCCAGAATAATACTGTTAAGGCACAGATTGCTCTTGAATTTGTTGATCAAGCGTTGGAAAGTTGCCGGCGCGTTCCTTAATCCAAACGGCATTCTCTTAAATTTATAAAGCCCGAATGGAGATATGAATGCAGTTTTTTCTTGATCCTCTTCCTTGACAGCAACTTGCCAATAACCTGCTTGAAGATCTAGCGTCGTCATGAACTGAGATTGTTTAGCTTGGTGTAGAAGGTCATCCATTCGTGGCAGAGGAAATTTGTCGGGTTTCGTGATAGCATTGAGTTTGCGATAGTCTATACAAACTCGAGTACCACCTCCTTTTTTTGGAACTAGTACGACAGGGGACGCCCACGAAGATTCACATGGCTCGATGATATGGTTCTGGAGCATGTCATCAATTTCTCTTTCCAATTCTTGACGCTTTAGAGGAGACAGTCGATACGTCGATAGGTGAAGCGATGGGTGGGTTTATCCCTGTGTCTATTCGATGTTCAACTTCGTTAGTTGGATATTGTGCTATCTGAAATATATACTGGTTTTTGTGTAGCAAATTATTTAGACTCAGTCTTTCTTGTTGTAAGAGTTCAAATGCTTCGTCATCCCTTAGGGCAGTAAAATCAATACTTCCGATATCAGTATCATTTTCAAAGAGTTTTCTCCTTTTTAATCTATTTTGTGCCGATTTTACTTCAATCGACAAGTCCAGAAACTTTCCAGGCGTTGGTGGACACGATGAACATGGCGAACTTAAGTTTGTTGGTTTCAATGGTGGTGTGTAGTTCCGTATTCGAAGATCGGGCCCATATTCAAAATTTTCCTCGACATTTGATGGTTTATCAGCTTTCTTGGACGGATAGTTTAAGCAACTTTTTTTAATCGGAGAATTTATCACTTTTTCATAACAAAAATGATTGTGCTCAACCGGACAATCAGTGAAGCTCCAAGACCTTTGTGGCAGATTTAAAATAATTCCCGCATCTTCGATAAAATCAACTCCCAATAGAGTTTTGTTACCTTTGCAGTTTGGCAGCACAGTGAATTCTGTTTCATTAGCTTTATTCTGTAGATATACTATCGCCTTTGTTTTTAAAACTTTCATTGGTCCGGGAATACCATCGGCCATTATGACCGAACACAACTTTCTTCAAATTTATTGCCTTTTTTAACTAAGCAATTGTAAAGCGTTTCTAAAGCTACGCTTGTCTTGGCACCTGTATCTACAAAAGCGCTACCTAAATAATTGCCAACTTTTATAGTCATCATTGGGCGTGACCTTGCTGCAAGAGTTTGAATATTACCAATTTGTAGACAGCAAAAATCAAGAGCATTCGCTGAGGTACTTGGTGTCGGGTTACATTGTGGACACTTGCTCCTGACAACGTTGGGTTTTCCGCAACCATAGCACGCTAGTGGTTTTGTGGCATTTGTTGTCTGTGTAACCGGTGTTCGTTGCTGTTCTTTCTGCAATGTGTTGATACTCTTCTGTCTTTTTCGGCACTCAATATATTCGTGACCGTAATTGCGACAAAATGAACATTGAACTCTGTCGGATTTTGAAGTCCGAAATGAAACCTTGTGATGTTCTTGCCGAGAGTCTTCAATTTCCCTTGCTCTTTTAATAAGACCGTCAAAAGTTGAGATGCTGTCTCTAGGCATTTTGTCACGAAGAAAAATATGAAGAAGACCAAAAATCAAATCAATTTGAGTCGATTCGCTATGAGCTGGCAGTGGAAGTTCGGAAATTTGCACCCTCTTTTTTGCGATAAAAACTTCCGTTGTCATTGTAGAGATATGTTTTTCTTCGAAGATTTCTTGATATATTTTGTAGGCAGGTTTTCTGGGGCAAAATGTTCGACGTAGTGCTTCGATACTTTCCGCCCAGGATTTTACGCTATTCTTAATGCCATGCCACCAAACAGATGCTTCGTCTTCAAAGAGCAACGGCAATCCGCGCAAAGCATTTTCATCCGAAATTTGCTCGATATCCTTATATACACTGATAGTGTCAATAAAGGTTTCGACTTTCGTGGGATCACGCACACCATTGTATCTCGCGGTACAAGTTGAAAAACTACCGCCTTTAGAACTTCCCGAGTCTCTTCCAACATTTAGGTTTCCCAGCAATTCTTTGAATTGTTCGCTGGTGAAAGAAATCCCGTGATTGTCGCGTGTTTCCAACGGGCTCAAGGTACGTCGCTTTGACCTTGGCATGATGCGGTAATTTTGTGGAAACTTCCCGAATGAGTAGGTATACGAGTGAAACAACTGTTTTGTTTTGTTTGACTTGTGGCACAAAACTTTTTAAAAATGCGGCCTGTATATGACTGGAAACGGTGTTGTAGCGGTGGAGGCTGATTTTCAGTGCTTTTCGAACGCGGCGTGTGTGACTGGAATCAGTGCGCACTGTTGTTGTAGCGATGGAGACTGTTTATCAGTGCTCAAGGTTGTTTTTTGAACACAGGTGTGTGTGACTGGAATCAGTGCGCACTGTTGTTGTAACGATGGAGACTGTTTTTCAGTGCTCAAGGTTTTTCTCTCGAACGCAGCGTGTGTGACTGGAATCAGTGCGCACTGTTGTTGTAACGATGGAGACTGTTTTTCAGTGCTCAAGGTTTTTCTCTCGAACGCAGCGTGTGTGACTGGATTCAGTGCACACTGTTGTTGATGGAGACTGTTTTTCAGTGCTCAAGGTTGAAATATTATGACTGCTAGCAGTGCACAATACGCGAAGGAGACTGTTTTCAGTGCTCTATACTTGAATTTTCCTTGGAACGGATTCGGCTTCCGTTGGGCGTCAATTTATAACGAGTTCAAATAAAACGCACAATTGCAAAGACTGTTTAGATAAGATTTTATTTTTATTTTGAGTAAAATAGCGAACAGTGCACCAAGGCTAATTGTATTTTCTAAAAGAACACGCGGAGCTGGCCGTCGTCGTCTTTTATACCCGGGCTGGGCATGATGGTGTTTGTGTGGGGCATGACTTCGGAGTGGGGATCCGTGACGGTGTTCTGTGCAGTAGCGGCGGTTGCGCAGTGGTGGCGTTACATTAGTACTTAAATTATCCATAAAAGAATTTAACTGATAGCTCAATAATAACATTGAATTGGTCTTCTTTAGATTTACACTTAGCAAGATTTTTGATTACTTCTGTCGACACTTGCAACAATTCCTGCGGGGTGAATAAAGAGTCAGTCGGTGAGGTGGTGTTAGTTTGTGTTTTAACTATTTGACTATATCCCAGTAAACAATTGTGTGAATCTTCACGAAGTGATTAAAATATGAGTTCATATTCTCTAAAACTAATTAAATCTGATTTCATGTACGAAACTGGAAGTGAGTGAAAATTGTGAACTCATTATTGCCGCACAATATGATTAAAATCAATAAACACGTGTTCAGACTTGTTCCAATTGGTTCCTCGACTTTTTTATGTTTATATTGAATTTCATCAAAACAATAAGTTTTCTAATGAGCACAGTTTTGTTTCGAATTTCAAAAAGTGTTGTATGGTTTAATGATTGTGCTGTTATTTTAAGTTCTAAAATTCTTAATATGGATAAATATTTTTTAATAAGATATTTTGTTGTTCAAATATTTGAAATAAAGTTAATATTATATTTGATATGGCTATATTGTTTAGTGCGTCACATTATTCATGTACACATTTACTATATACATATCTCCTTACATTTATTTTCTAAGGCTCCAATCCTTTTCGGTAAATAGTGAAAATCGCATTAGCTCGAGCTATGCATGATTGGATATGAGTTCACATTTTATTCACCACGTGAAAGTAATACATGCTTTCGAGGTGAGTACAAATGGAGCCTGAAATTCTGCATTCATTAGAAGCTCATGTTCTACATTCTATCTAAATGTCACTAATGATTATCACTTAAGGGTAAAACGTTTCGTAGAATGTTTGATCAAAATGTTAAGTTCTAATGAAAATCACATGAAGATAAAATGAATTCACAATCACATAGTGAGTCAAAAGTGATACTACATTGAATTCACGTTGTATAGGTACAGATGTTTGTTAAGTTTGAATTTCGTGCCATCAACAGTTTAGGAGATATGTATTTTAGAATGTATCGATCTCAGCTTTTTTGCGCTTCGGACGCATTATTTCCCCACCCCCACTCCTTCACCCATATCAGAATATTTTTTGCAAATGGGTCTACTATTGAAGCTCTATAAAAATTCCAAGTTTCAGATTTCTAGCATAAGCGGTTGCTGATATCTAGAAACCAAAACTTTCGGTCTAAAACACCTCCCCCTTCACACCCGCATCCCTCAAAAGGTGTTTACTTAAAGGGGTATACCAAATCTACTAACGAAAATTCAAATAAATAGCTCAAATGGTCTGGGTGCTACGAGCTTTCAAACAATTTTGCGTACATCGGCAGACGTACGGCGTTTCCACAATCCTCACTCCCAAATAGTTTCCAAAAATTTTCCATGTACTTTTTTGTACCAGTAGTATGGATATGGGGATTCTAAGCCAGGGTGTAAGGGTGTAAGCTTTTGTATTGATGACGTCATAGTCTTGTATGAAGCTGATAAGGAATTTACACCCCGAGCTTTTTTTGATGGTGGAGCTTTGATTTTTTCCGTTGCATAAAATTGGGCGTTATTCCTTTTTTGCATAAAATTGGAAGTTTTTTTCGGGGTTTTTTTCGCGGTTGTTGTCAAGGACTTAGGCTAGCGAGGGACTTAGGCTATCTGAAACTTTTCCGTTGCATAAAATTGGGCGTTTTTCTTTTTTTACATAAAATTGGGAGTTTTTTTCGGGGTTTTTTTCGCGGTTGTTACTAGTGTCTTAGGCTATCTGAAACTTAGGCTAGTGGGGAGCGGGGACTTAGGCTAAACAAAAACTTAGGCTAAACAAAAACTTAGGCTAGCGGGGAGCGAGGGACTTAGGCTATCCGAAACATAGGCTAGCGATGGACTTATGATATCCGAAACTTAGGCCAGCGGAGAGCGAGGGACTTATGCTATCCGAAACTTAGGCCAGCGGGGGGGCTTAGGCTAATGTTTATGAAAAAGCATAGTGGGTGATGAGACAGCTTTTCTTTTGTTTATGAAAAAGCATAGTCATATTTCTTGATAAGTCAGCATATTTCTGTAAAAAGCATATCGAATTTCATGCATTTCTCGGATGAGTCATGTTTTAGTAGCGTTATTGCATAATGTTGTGAAATTCAACAGGTATGTCTCTCTTTCTATCTCTCTCTCTCTCTCTTCCTCTCTATATATGTATATATCTATCTGTGTATGTATAGATTTAGCGGGTTACTCAGATTTTTAATACATTTCATATTTAAGTCATAGTCTCCTCCAGATGTTAATTTAAATCCGATTCCAGGTGGTCCTTGCGGTCCACGGCTTACTCCCTTCGAAAATCGACCAAACTTGTCAACACCCATTTTATGAATAATTAATGTATTATGCTCGCAGCACTTTTTATTGTATTATTTGTGCTTCTTTTAATTCTTCAATGATTGAAACAATTTCATTGGTGTGATTATTATGACCAGCTTCATGCGATGCAATAAGTAAGCGTAACCGATCTACTAATTCGTTCGGATCATCCCAATAAATATAATCTTTCTATTTGTTCGATGTTTGCATTAAACCACTACCTTTGCGAGTGAAAAGCTTACAAATTATATTCGTATATTTATAACTACGATTTCCTTTTATTTGACTTTCACTTTTGTGAGAACGTTTATGGGCATTAGTATCAAGAAGAATATTTTTATAGTTTTCCAAGTCTTCTTTGGTATATAGTGCCTTTTTAGGATATTTCATAAACAAAAGTTCATATAAGCCACGAGTCCCCTCGTAGGATTTATCCTTTATAAGTACTTGATTATCGTTGATTATAAAACTTGAATTACCGATTTTCCAATTGTCAGCATCTTTATAGACTCCATACAAACTGTCAATTACAGATGGGTTATTCATAAATGTATTTAAATATTCTGTTGGAATCTCTGGAAATTTATTTTATTTCATATATTCATCCAGTTCTTCTCGTCCCTGTGGAGTTATAGCATATTTACGTACAACTTTTGTCGTAGATGACAGGTTGAGTTTTCGTTTAGGTGTTTCAAAGTTCTCATCACTATCAATTGATTCTTCTTCATCATCAGCTTTAACTGAAGCAAAGTTCTCATCACTATCAACTTCTTCGTCAGGACCAAAGCTCTCATCACTAACAACTTCAGCTTTAACTGGAAATTCTTCTTCTTTTATATTCGGAGCAAGCTTAGCTCTTTTAACTAGTTCATTGAGAGGACTTGTGATTGGTTTAAAAGTTTGTTCTAATTGGATGCCTGCTTCAGCTTTAGCTAATTTTAATTGATTATATTTTTTCCTTATCGAATTAGTTGTCTTTACAATTTGACTGAGTAATTGTTTATTGTTTATCGTTCCTCTCATCTTGTTTACAACAACAGTAAATTAAAGCTTTTTTTATTGATTTTAAAGTGTTGTTTACTTAGTCGTAATCTTCTAAATGATTTTTTATACAGCGCTGAACTCCTTTTATACTGTTTTCAACTGCTGCTCTCAAACTGAATTAAGTTGTTATCAAATTGATGGTCTGATCCACTACAGCTCTGAACAGCTACTAACAGCTTTTTTGACCTAACCTGTTCTTATATTATCTGCTTATTAACCTAACCTGTTCTGATATTAACTGCTTATTAACCTGACCTGTTCTGATTTCGACCTGACCTGTACTGTTATTAACTGCTTTTTGACCTGACCTGTTCTGATATTAACTGCTTATTAACCTGACCTGTTCTGATATTAACCTGACATGTTCTGATATTAACAGCTTTTGACCTGACCTGTTCTGTTATTAACTTGACCTGTTCAGATATTAACAGCTTTTTGACTTTACCTGTTCTGATTTCGACCTGACCTGTTCTGATATTAACTGCTTTTCGACCTGACCTGTTCTGATATTAACAGCTTTTGACCTGACCTGTTCTGATATTAACTGCTTTTTGACCTGACCTGTTCTGATATTTACTGCTTTTTGGCCTGACCTGTTCTGATTTCGACCTGACCTGTTCTGATATTAACTACTTTTTGACCTGACCTGTTCTGATATTAACCTGACCTGTTCTGATATTAACTGCTTTTTGACCTGACTTGTTCTGATATTTACTGCTTTTTGACCTGACCTGTTCTGATTTCGACCTGACCTGTTCTGATATTAAATGCTTTTTGACCTGACCTGTTCTGATATTAACTGACCTGTTCTGATATTAACCTGACCTGTTCTGATATTAACTGCTAGACCTGTTCGAATGCTGTTTCTATCATGCTAATATAAATATATCGAATCCTTTCCTATATCTTCCTTTTTCCAGAGGACTCTCTTTATCAATTACGAGGAAACCATATTTATCTTTCCAACACTTTGCACAAATATTTTTGAATTGGTCGAATGTCATATCGGAATTTACATGATCATTATAAATATGCTTCAAATTCGTATCATCTTGTTTGAATATTATTATAAAATTGGCATTATCTCGAATTAAATGCTTTGGTATTCTCGTATAGGTCTGACAGAGATAAAAACTATCAATATTAAGATGACTTCCCATACAGAAATATGATCGAACATTATCTTGCTTTTCACTTGCAATATCATCGAAAATAAACACAGAATTAGATTCAGCTTCTTCAGGTGCAATCACTTCACTATTATTTGAAAATGTATGAAAACCTAGTCCAGAAATAGGACTTACAGCTCGCTTTAGATATTGATATTTCGGTTGATGTAACGATTTCGAATAGATGTAAATATTTTTGAATTTAACGCCATTCGGATGCTCTAATAAGCAAACCATAACATTAGTTTTACCACAATTTGACGGACCAACAATTAGACTTCGAATATTATTAGGTAGTAAATGACTATGTTTTATTTTATCAGCACAATTTGTAATATCAGCATTTTGTACTGATAGCGTTTGACGTTGTTTAATAAACCGCATTCTGAGACTGACTAAGAAGAAATCGTGAAATATCAATGTTTTATAGCAAAATCATATAAAATGGTTGAACATCGTTTAAAATGGAATAGTCTACTAAAGGTAGTAAAAGAGATAAAATGATTGATCACAAATTCAGAAGTCACAGTCTACGGAAAGTTGTTGGTGGAAGAGGTTTAGTTAATTCGCTCATCAATAAATTACCTATTGAACTACATTTGCCGGGCTATCAGTATTGTGGACCTGGTACGAAATTAAGCGAACGACTTGCTAGAGGTGATCCTGGAATAAATCCATTGGATCAAGCGTGTAAAGAGCACGATATTGGATATTCTAAATATAAAGAAAGCAGTGATCGGCACATACTTGATAAGAAAAATTGAAAAGGCCTGGCAGCGAGTTAAATCTAAAGACGCAAACTTAGCAGAGCGCACGCACGCATTACTTGTAACAAATATAATGAAAGCTAAAGTTAAATTCGGAATGGGTAAACCAAAATTTAGAACAGCTGTTCGTTCAGCTCGAAATGTTCTCAAAAAAAGAAACCTGAAAGCATAAAAGCTGCTATTAAATTAGCATTGAGTACTGCAAAGAGTATAATTAAAAACAATAAAGACGTTAAAGCTCCTAGAATTATTCCCATTCCAAAAGCTGGTGGAGTTCTACCATTCTTGGTTCCACTTTTTGCGGGCTTGTCAGCTATAGGAGCATTAGCAGGTGGATCTGCAGGAATAGCTAAAGCTGTCAACGATGCTAAAGATGCAAAGAAAACGTTAGAGGAGCAGAAACGACACAATCAGAAAATGGAGCAGATAGCTGTAGGTCGTGGACTCTACTTGAAACCGTATAGGAAAGGATTAGGACTATACTTAAATCCTCAGCCAAAAAACTTTTAAGAACGCTACCCAAGAGACCATTGAATGAAAATGATTTACGTAAATTTGGAAAGTTCCTGCCTGATTTCAGAGGTGTTTTTATGCGGAATACCCTACCGAAGAAACCTAAGAAAAATGAAAGTGGTATAGTTAATTTGGATTCAATGGAAGGACCCGGCACACATTGGGTAGCGTATGATAAGAAAAAAAATCATATCGAGTACTTTGATAGTTTTGGAAATCTACCACCTCCTGTCGAATTAATATACTATTTAGGAGATAACATAAGATACAACTATAATACATATCAAAACTATGAATCATATAACTGTGGACATTTATGTTTAAAATTTTTATATAAACTTTTGTAAATTTAGTATATAAATAAATATTTTTTAAAAGTTCTTTCATTGTATTATTTGCTATCATGGCTTACACATTAACGTTGAGCGGAAATACATCCATACTAACAACAGAGTATTTTCCACCAATAGACTTGCACGGCGACTATGTTTGTGGACTAGTTGATTTCCAAACGTATAATTCTATACCGAATGTTGATGAAAGAAATAATTTATTTCATATAGGAAAACATGTTATAGAGTTTCCTATCGGATCGTATGAAATCGATGATATTGCCAACTATTTGTATAAGGAAATAGACAAGATTAGCAGTGGAATAAATCTCATAATACAGGCAAATAATAATACTCTAAAGAGTGAAATTAAGACAAGTGCTCCTATTTTCTTTAATAGAGAGAGAACTATTGGACAATTGCTAGGATTCGATAAACGAGAATTAGCTATCAATGTGAAAAATTACTCAGATTTACCTGTAAACATAACTAAAGTTAATGTAATTCGAATCGGGTGCAGTATAGTTGGAAACTCGTACATCAATAATATATCATCACATACAATTCATGAATTCTCACCTGAAGTGGGGCCAGGCTATAAAATAGTCGAGGTTCCTAAGAATGTAATCTATTTGCCGATAAACGTCAAGCGAATAAGTACGTTAACTCTGAAACTTGTTGATCAAGACGGAGATCTAATAAACTTTAAAGGAGAAACCATAACCATTAGACTTCATTTAATGCCCCAGAATGTTGGTATATAATAGTCAGCCTAGTGTTAATCCAATCAGTTCAATCAAGAAAACTGAACGAGCAAGACCAAAATTGTCACTGCGCAATAAACAATATTTAAAGTTATTAGGATTCAAACTAAAAAATATGAGTGAAATTTTGAATATCACAAGTAAACCTAGCTATGATAATAGTATTTCTAAAATTGAGTATCACAGCTATTCTCCATTTTTAACATCATACAACTCTAGCGACGAAATCAGAATATCTCTACAGCAGCAGGACTTGTGTGTTTTACCAAGTCAGAGTTTTATTTATATTGAAGGTGTTTTAACTAAAGCAGATGGAACTGCATCAACAACTGCAAAACTATACAATAATACCATAGCCTTTCTATTCGACGAGATTAGATATGAACTAAATGGAGTAGAAATCGATCGAAATAAAAATGTAGGAATAACTTCAACAATGAAGAACTACATATCGTTGAATGAGAACGAGAGCAAAATGTTGTATAATGGAGGCTGGTCACCGAACGAGCTAATAACACCCTCTAATGGCTACTTCAACTTTAGTTTACCATTACGAAAACTCTTGGGATTTGCCGAGGATTATAAAAAGATTATTGTAAACGCCAAACATGAACTAATTTTAGTTCGCACAAGAACCGACGAAAACGCATTTCTATCACCCACTGATGATGTACAATTCAAAATTTTTAAACTACAATGGAAAGTGCCTCACGTAACCTTAGATGGTTCTGAAAAACTAAAAATGCTGAAAAATATTGAGTCTGGCCAAGCAGTTCAAATGTGTTTTCGAAATTGGGATTTATATGAATATCCAGTTTTACCAATAACAACCGATCATGTATGGAGCGTTAAAACCACAGGTCAACTGGAAAAACCACGATATATTATTATAGCTTTGCAGACAAATCGAAAAAATCAAAAGGATAAGGATACAAGCAAATTTGATCATTGCGAACTCACAAATGTTAAAGTATACTTAAACTCGGAATCGTATCCATATGATGATTTAAATATTAAATTTCAACGTGATCGATTTGCTATATTATATGATATGTATAGCAATTTTCAACAATCTTATTATGATGTTCAAGCACAGCCATTACTTTCGCGAACGGAATACAAGGAAGATGCTCCAATTATAGTAATTGACTGTTCACGTCAAAATGAAACTATAAAAGCGGGTTCAGTTGATATTTGGGTAGAAATTAAAACATCAGCAGATATACCAACATTAACAACAGCCTATTGCCTATTGCTTCACGACCGCATAATCGAGTATAATCCTCTAACTAGCGCAGTTCAAAAACTTGTGCAAAAAAGGAACACTATTCAGTTTGAGATAGATTGTCAACCACGATGGATGTTGTTATCGATATGCAAGGCTTTAGAGGACCACAAAATAAATTTATTGTCAAAGAATTGACTATTGTACACCTCGATGAAAACATTCATCAACATTTTATAATGAAACCACCATCCATTTTTGAAACGCTTCCAGATACTCTGAAACATCAAGCACAATGGTTATATGAAAATCATCACGGATTCAAATGGGATGGTGGTGAAACTTCATTCTATGACCTGAAACAAGGGATTGGAAAAGAAAATCTGGCTTGAAAACTTATTAAATAGTATGGTTGTTGAGGTATTCGACTTGGATAGTTTTGGTTCACCCAATCTCAAGACACTGAAAAAGGAAAATCCTGATACACAAAGATGTTCTTTTCATACTGGATGTTGTTCTCTACAAAATGCATATCTATTAAGAAACTTTGTTATAAAAAAATTCAATAAATAGCTAAGTTGTTATAAACAAAAATTAGTCTTTTTAATCATGAGTAAGCGAGAAGTTGTGAATGAATTACATACATCTGCTCGAAGAAACTTTAAGCGACGACGGGTTATTATAAAAGGTTTAGATGACTTATGGCAAGCTGATTTAGTTGAGATGGGCGCATACGCTTCCGAAAATACAGGATTTCGATTTCTACTCACAATAATTGACACGTTTTCAAAATATGCTTGGGTTGTCCCTATGAAATCGAAGACAGGCATAGAAGTCACTAAAGCAATTGAATCAATTTTCAAGCAGGGTCGGATTCCCACCAACTTGCAAACGGATGATGGAAAAGAATTTTTCAATAAAAACTTTAAAAACGTAATGGAAAAACATCAAATTAATCATTATTCTACGTACAGCACTCTTAAAGCATCAATTGTAGAGCGATTTAATCGTACACTGAAAAATATGATGTGGAAAGAGTTTAGTATGAATGGAAATTATCAATGGATTGACTTAGTTAATGTACTCATCAATACATATAATAATACAAAGCATCGAACAATTAAAATGAAGCCTTCAGCAGTGAATAGCTTAAATGAAAAAAGACTTCTTTCTACCGTATACAACAATATTAAAGTGCTTGATGCGGCAAAATATGAAGTCGGTGATCATGTTCGAATTAGTAAATATAAACATATATTTGAAAAAGGTTACACACCAAACTGGACAACAGAAATCTTTAAGATTCGAAAAGTTCAAAACACCAATCCTGTAACATATTTGCTAGAAGACTATGAAGGAAATCTAATTGAAGGTGGATTCTATGAAGCTTAAGAATTACTGAAAGCTAAAAACCCATCGTTGTATCTAGTGGAGAAAATTGTTAGAAAGAATGGAGACAAGGTATTTGTTAAGTGGTTAGGATTTTCATCAAAACACAATTCCTGGATAAATGTAAATGAAATACTTTGAAAATAAATTTAATTATTTAATAATTTTATGTAAAAAGTTACAAGTACAACCGCGAAAAAAACCCCGAAAAAAACTTCCAATTTTATGCAAAAAAAAAAACGCCCAATTTTATGCAACGGAAAAAATCAAAGCTCCACCATCAAAAAAAGCTCGGGGTGTAAATTCCTTATCAGCTTCATACAAGACTATGACGTCATCCATACAAAAGCTTACACCCTTACACCCTGGCTTAGAATCCCCATATCCATACTACTTGTACCGCAAAAATAAAAAAAAATGTATGACCTTCTGCATAATGGAATTCTTCTTTTGCATGAAGAAACAGAAAAGCGATCTGCTTCTCCATACCACCCGTCCTTTCTCATGCACCGTGTGCGAGGAAAGGAAATGAACGTAGTGAGAACTGTGAGAAATGTCAATGCGTATTGTACCTACGAAGAAAAATTCAAAATCAATCAAAGCAAGCATTATCTCATTCATTCATAAAGTTCAATCAACACGAATTCCCATTGGTTGGGGTTTTATGCTCTCGCGCTCTCCACACTCATTCATTTTCTTAACACTCGGGTGCGGAGTTCGCTGTCGACCAATGGGAAGCCGTGTTGATTGAACTATATGAATGAATGAGATATGCCTGCTTTGATTGATTTTGAATTCTTCAAGGAAGAATGAATGTGAAAGCGCGAGAGAACAAAACCCCAAAAAACGATATATGCTGCGCCATCTTTTGAGCTAAGGTGAAGTTATTCGTGATACTACTATAAGATATAAATACAATGGTAGTATCCTCATAAACCGCACACACATACATATATTGGCGTATAATTCTGGTACTGAGAAATAAGATCGGAAATAAAATAGTATTCGGAATCATAAAATAATATTCGGAATCATAAATTTTTTTTTTCTCGCCTAAAGTTTAAGTGAAGTGAACGGTAGGTACATTATTAAACGCTGATAACACTAGAAATAGAAAATTTTTATTTTTTTTTCGGAATATTAGAAATAGTTATATACCACAATCCTGTTGGGAAAGAGGATTAAGAACAGGATTTATTTCCTTTGTTCCATTTTGAATTATCTCTGAACCATAAGATTTTGTATAACCACAATATTTTTGAAAAGTGCACTGAATTACGTGCAATACTCAGATTGGTGCAAGGAATTCGTTATATTCAAGTTTCTTGTGATGAAATAGTTTAAATTAATAAATAAAAACATACCCGTTGGGTATAATTCTCTTAAAGCAACAAAATCGAGAATATTCTTACATCGCGGCGAGAGTAATTCAATTTTACTTTATTAGTAATAATACAGTATTGTTATTGAATTTAAAAAAAAAAAAAATTGCTGCCCTCAAAATTTTTTTGTCCACGCTTCATGACTAGTAGACACGAAAAAAGCAATAAAAATGTTCACTCCGTCTGTCCGCCGTACGTCGACCGCCCCAAAATCCTTTGAAGGCTCGTAGCTCTCAAACCAGTGGAGCTATTAAATTAAAAATTTTTTCTAGGAATAGACTGAGTAGACCCCTTGAA
This sequence comes from Beris chalybata, assembly GCA_949128065.1. Lineage (NCBI taxonomy): Eukaryota > Metazoa > Arthropoda > Insecta > Diptera > Stratiomyidae > Beris > Beris chalybata. Next base: position 69,635,513 of record OX421897.1, on the reverse strand, counting down.
TTGACATTATTTTCAGTGGTGGGGTGTGAGGAGGAAGGTGGGGGAAGCGTTTTAGACGAAAAATTTTGGTTTCTAGATCTCAGCAACCACTCATGTTAGGAGACTGAAACTTGAAATTTCTATAAAGCTTTGATAGTGGACCCATTTGCAAAAAAATTGATGATATGGGTGAAGGGGTGTGGGAGTGGAGAGGGAAGCAATGCGTCCGAAACTCAAAAAAGTCGAGATCGACACATTCTAAAATCTATATCTCCTAAACCGTTAATAGCAAGCAATTTAAACTTAACAAATATCTGTAGTTGTACTAGGAGAGTAGATTGAAACAAAATTTTTGGGTGGGGTAGTGGCGTACGGGGGTGGGGGTTGAAATACTTAACATTACGATATCTCCCAAACCAGTGGCACCAGAAAAACAAAATTCGGTTTGGATATAAAGCTTGATAAATTTAGATTGTTGAATGTAAAATCTTTGAAGGGGGCGGGGGAGTACGTAAGTGGAGGGGATAAGAATTTTTCAAAAATAACACGTTTCATATCTCAATAACAGTGTAAGATGGATGTTTCAAATTTTTACCAAACGTAGGCCTAATAGAACCCTAATAGGAAAAAAAAAAGTTTAGGGGTGTGGGTGTAGAGGGTGAGGGTAGGGAAGGGTGAGAAAGAAAAAGTTCCGATGCTTATATCTTAAGAATCTATAATGATAGGAAGCTGAAACTTGGTATTTAGATAGAGCTATAGTAGTGGCATGGTGGAAAAATATTTTTTTTTTAATGGTAGTATGGTGGTGGGAGGTGTTTTTCCTAACTTCAGAACGGCTTATGCTACGAAGTTGAAACTCGTTACGTATATGTAAATTAACTAGAAAAGTAATTCTGATAAATAAAAATTCAAATATTCATTGGCGTTCAGAAGGGGGGGCAAAAAAAACTATCAGTATATATAAAATGCATATATTTTCACGATTTTCGTCATATCCACTAGGTCTTTCGAAATATTGAGTTCATATTTATTCTACGGATTCTTCATATGAATAGCTAGAATGTGTTCTCAAGATTTTTTGAAGTTCGACCCCTAAGAGGGTGTGAACTGGTTGTATACTTTTTCATGAATTCCACTATGTTTCTCAGGTCTGATCAGATATCGAATATCTTTTCACTTCCCCAGGCTTGTTTAATAATCACCTATTCTTAAGTTTTTTATTTTTCAACCTCTAGACCGCATCCCGGAATATGACCCAATTATTTAATTCCCGAACTTTTTGTTAGGTTTTCAGTCACATAGTAACATACACCGCATCCCCGAATTGAACGCGTTCTGAACTTCTACCGGAAAAATAATAAAGTTGCGCCCAGACTGTTGGCAGATTTTTTTTTTCGGAATATTAGAAATAGTTATATACCACAATCCTGTTGGGAAAGAGGATTAAGAACAGGATTTATTTCCTTTGTTCCATTTTGAATTATCTCTGAACCATAAGATTTTGTATAACCACAATATTTTTGAAAAGTGCACTGAGTTACGTGCAATACTCAGATTGGTGCAAGGAACTCGTTATATTCAAGTTTCTTGTGATGAAATAGTTTGAATTAATAAATAAAAACATACCCGTTGGGTATAATTCTCTTAAAGCAACAAAATCGAGAATATTCTTACATCGCGGCGAGAGTAATTCAATTTTTTTTCTGTGCAAATTTTTTTTTTTGGTTAAGCAGCCATGTCTAAAACAGACGACATTAAGCAGTTGCCTAACGGCTACAACGTAAAATCCTCATCATCAACAAACGTCAATGTTGGAATTGAGTTTAGCCCAATGAATGTGAGATTACCACCCTTTTGGGCAAACTTTCTCGCAACTTGATTTATACAAGTTGAATCCCAATTTGCCATTAGTAGGATCAGTAGCGATCAATCAAAATATAGTTATGTCGTAGCATGTTTACCACAGGATGTAGCCGAATCCGTTATGGACATTTTAGAAAAGACTCATAAAGAAAGTCTCTACATGCACTTAAAGAACGTCATTATAGAACGTCATTCCTTAAGTAAAGAAAAGAGAATTAAAAACTTATATCTGCCGAAGAGTTAGGTGATCAAAAACCATCAACATTCTATAGAAGGATAAAGACTTCAGGCACATTAGGAGAAGAATTAGTTAAAAAACTGTGGCTAGGTAGATTACCAAATTTAATAAGTATTGCGCTTATATCGCATCGCGACGATAATATGTCAGCAGTATTAGACACTGCGGACAAAATGTGGGAAGTCATGAATAGTTCCAGTAATATTTCAGCCTATAGCGAGCCTAGAAAGAAGATGCAGGCTACAGCCGATTCATCAGATAGTTTGAGGCTCGAACAATAAAATAAGCGCATTAAAAGAACTAGTACGAAAACAATTTTCACGACAGTCACGACCGACCGCGAGAGGCAAAGGCCATTCTCATGCTCGGTCGAATAGTAGGAAAAAATACAATAGTAGTGGTCGTTTTTGCTGGTATCACTTCAAATACGTAAACAAGGCCAAAAAATGTGTACCTCCTTGCACATATAAGGATACACTTACGGCATCTACAAATTCAAAAAACTAGAAAGTCCCTCAGTACAGGCGGCCGACCATGAGATAACATTAAAAAACCGTCGAGTCTTTGTGAGAGATAATCAAAATAAACTCAGTTTTTTAATTGACACGGGTGCAGATAGATCCGTAGTACCCCACAAATTATTCGCTAAGTTCGGCTCTACAAGAAATGATTTTTGCCTTTCTGCCGCAAACGGCACAAAAATTAATACATTTGGCAATACAGTGATAGAAGTAGATTTAGGTTTGCGCCGAAAATTTTTGCACGATGTCATTATTGCTCAGATTAATATTCCCATAATAGGAGCCGATTTCCTCAAAAGGTTTGGATTAATAGTTGATTTGAAAAATAAGAGACTAATTGTTACAGGTGCCCTGAAACGAAAGAAATGAGTAGAGTTAGTTGAAATTTGAGTGAACAAATAAAATAATGATTACCTTTGTGGTCTCCTGAATGCACCCAATGTGACGTCCATGTACGTGGCACCTTCGCTCTAAAAAGACAGTTGTACGCACGCATTAAAATATTGCCGGTAAAATTCAGGACAAGACGGAAGACAAGCAGGTTAACGAAGAAATAAATGTTAGAAGAAGCTCGGATATAAGGATGTAAATAAATATTAGAAGTAGTTAGGATTAGTTTGAATTAGGTGAAGGAAAATTATGAATTAGTCGTTAATTAAGTAATAGGTTTTAGGATAGTGTAGGAAGTAGGAATTAGCAGTTTAGGTAGCTAGAACGCGAAGAAGCTACCGTCAACCCGGAAGAGCCGGAACTCAACTACTGACGAACACCTCCAACGCCGCCAGCGAATATATACTTACACTAGCACTATAACGAGACGAATGCAGCTTGCTATCTATACTCATCTGTAGTTGCTCGGGGCTACGCCACCCACGGAAACTGTCCACATCGGACCGCGCACTCACAAATTACGTTGACATGTCATTCCGCCGATGTAAACAACTAATATGGCCGACAACTGCGCGAACAGCGAGAAATTGGAAGTTGATAAGATCGCAAGGGTTTGAGGTTGTGCTAATGCGTCGTTTGGAGAATAAAAAGTGGACACCAGGAGAAAGCAGGTTAACGTCCTCAAAGGTGAATACGTTGACCCAGTAGCGGCAAAGTAAGCACAGGTAACTGTCCCGAAAAGCTGACCGAAGTTTCGCGGCAAGTAGGGACCCGAAGAACGGGCTCTAGGAAAAAGTGTGATCGAACGGAGAAGGTGTGCGACGTGAATATCGCGAAGAATTGCAGCAAGTTGGAATTTTAAAAAAATCATCGAGGAATCCGATCACAAGTCGGTGACGGGTTAGGAAGTTTCCGGAGATCTTAAGAAGGAGAGTGATCATCAACTACGTGACAAGATTGCAGCAACGTTAGAATTATCCTGGGGAAGTACCGTCGGAACGAGCACCATCATTAACATCGTCGAGGAGATACACCAGAGGCGCCCTAGATATTAAGGAGTCAGGTAGATAAAGAAATTAGGTAGCGATTTATATTTAGGCTAGCGTTTTTATTAATAATTGCTAACTGTGACAAATTTGAAACCGAATTAAACGTTGGAATTAGAAGCAAAAGAATTATAATTTAAAGTGAGAGTTAATTAGATCCGTTTGTGTGCGATATCTGTGACGTTGAGCAGTTTGTCTTTCGTGCTCGGTTAACGTAGAGTGATTTTCCCGAAATCGTGATTCGGTCGGAGAAAATCTTAGAACGGGTCCTTAAATTAAGGATCACTGGCGCCCACGACCCTTCTCTGGGTTCGGCTGGACAAGGACCCGTTCGCCCCGTTGTTGTGAGGGGTTCAAACAGTTTTCCACGGGGAAAAACTGTAATATAATCGATAATACAACTAAGTTGACTATTAATACAAACTGCATTAACATTGGCACTCTAAGCCCAGCAAATTTCTCAATACAGAACACATACTATATGGCGACATTTTAAAAAATTACCCTTCGTTGACTGTGCCTCCAAATTTTGGTCACCCAGCCAAACATACCGTAGTGCACCACATAGCAACGGAAGGTCAACTACCATATTCAAAACTTCGTAGACTAATTTTTGAAAAACTTCAAAGTGCAAAACTCGAATTTAAACATGTGCTGCAATTAGGGATTTGTCGGCAATCATCTTCTCCGGTATCATCGCCACTGCATCTGGTGACGAAACGAGAAAGTGGAGAAATACGTCCATGTGGAGACTATCGTAGACTGAACCAAGCTACTATACCAGACCGCTACCCTATTCCACATATTCAAGATTTTACTATGCAATTAGCCGGATGCATGATTTTTTTAAAAGTTGATTTGTCCCGTGCATACCACCAAATACCGGTAGCATCGGAAGATGTATACAAAACTGCTATCACTACTCCTTTTGGTTTATATGAGTTTACAAGAATGGGTTACGGACTTCCGAGCAATTTTAGATTTTCAAGCACCTCAGTCTATAAAACAGACACAAAGATGTGTTGGGATGGCTAACTATTATCATAGATTCGTGTCACACTTAGCTGAATTACTTGCTCCAATTTACTCTCACATTACTGAAGTTCAGAAAGCCAAGAAAAGTACGCCAAAGGACAGTTTTACACGGCCAGAGCATTGTAATACTAGTTTTGATAAAAATTAAAAAAAACTTTGAGCAACGCAACATTGCTAGTAAATCCTAGGAACGATAAAACTATCAGCATCACTACAGATGTTTCTGATATAGCAGTGGGTGCTATCAAGTGCAGAAAGAAAATATTCTACGTTTGATCGAGAACTGATTGTGACATCTGATTATTGTATAGATATGTTCCTTTCGAGGTCCTTCCTCTGCGAATTTAAGAATATTTGCTGCTGCTAGTAGTCATCCTTGTAGGTTTGTTTCCCGATTGTTTCCGTTATATGTTGATTGGTGTCTTGCCTCCTTGATTAACTCCTCGAATGTAAATAATATTTGTGCCATGATTCTTGAAAATTTAGATTTTTTGAGAATCTTCGTAGTAGCTTTGATCGTTTAGGATTCTTTGATCGTTTCTTAATTAACTTTTCTGAGTTAAGTACCAGTACTGGGATTTTGTACAGGGCTAATGTAAAGTAGAATCACAATTGTTATATATGGCACTACCATTTAGAACTAGTTTTATGTACTAACGCAGACTCTGCTAAAAGCACTTGAAATATACTGTCTTGTCACTTGTGAACTCAGAAGCGTCGGACGTATTATTTTAAAATTTTTCCCGATACATAAAATATCAGGTTATGGGCCCAGACCCAGTTAAATTAACTTAAATATAATGTTCGGGAAACCGTGTGTCAAAGTCTTCGAGTAATAGGAGGTTGTAAGTTGTGTGATTATATTAATATTTTACGATATTGTACAGCAGAGCACATGCAACATGGCTACTCAATCTGCTTTCAACATTGAAAATTTGAAGGGACGCGATAATTATGATTCCTGGAAGTTCGCTGTGCAAGCCTTATTGGAACACGAAGGACTTTGGGATTGTGTTCTCGGTACGGAGACTGATGTCGTCAAAATCACGAAAGCGAAGTCTAAGATTATCCTGCTCATCGATTCTTTGAATTATTCGCATGTTCAACAAGCAAAGACGGCGAAAGAAGCGTGGGATAACCTTCAAAAGGCGTTTCAAGATTCGGGTCTTACCCGAAAGGTGGGTTTATTAAGAACACTTATAACGTCTCAATTGAATTCTAGTAGCTCTGTGGAAGACTACATCAACAGAATTGTGCTAACAAGTCATAAGTTAAAGTCTATCGGCATGGAAATAAGTGACGAATGGATTGGAACGTTGTTATTAGCTGGTCTGCCGGACGAATATCGTCCTATGATTATGGGAATTGAAAGTTCCGGAGTTTCAATTACCGCGGATTCGATAAAAACTAAATTGCTTCAGGACATCAAGAAAGATTCCTCGGAAGACATGGTTTTATTTGGAAAAAAGTCTGCTAGGGCGAATAAACAGAAGTGGGAACCGAGATGCTACGAATGTAATAAACTTGGACATTTTGCAAAAAACTGTCGTGATAAACGTAAAGAGAAGACCTCTTACAAAAACCAAGGTAAATCTCATTATGATAAATCTAAAGTTAACAATAAATCAGAACAATTATTATATACCTCCTTAATTAGTCAAAGTGTTAATAGTGATAACTGGTTTATTGATTCCGGGGCTTCTGCTTATATGACAAAGTGCTCTGAAAATCTAAGTAACGTTAGCAAACCGGTTAGAACTGAGGTATTAACGGCGAATAATACGCGATTGCAGGTTCAGAGTTTTGGTGACGTCAAACTGACACTAGTTAATGGTGAAAGTGATACTAACGCTGTCATAAAAGACGTACAGTATGTACCCCGTCTGTGTACAAACCTTCTTTCGGTTAGTCAAATGGCTAAACGCGGACACAAATTGGTGTTCGATGAAATATCATGTCGGATATATAATCGCGACGGTCAGTTAGTTACAACAGCGCCGATGATAAATAATATGTATCGGTTAAATTTTAAAACCAACAACGCGGAGATGGTTGAGCCAGAGGTGGCATTCGTAAGTCAGGAGCTTTGGCATCGAAGATTAGGACACATTGGATATGAGAATTTATTCAAACTTAAGACGATGGTTGATGGTATCAATTTTTCCACAAAAAGTTATGAGCAGTGTGTTACGTGTTTAAAAGGGAAGCATAGTAGAAAGCCCTTTAATGAAGTAGGTACAAGAGCCGAACGATTACTAGAACTTGTGCATTCCGACCTTTGCGGTCCTATAGAAATCGAAAGCCTCGGTGGCGCCAGATATATATTTTCTCTTATAGACGATTATAGTAGGAAAGTGTTTATATATTTATTAAAATACAAATCAGAAGTGCTCGAATATTTTAGAAATTTTAAAATAATGGTTGAAAATCAAACGGGACTTAAAATGAAAACACTACGTACGGACAATGGAAGTGAATACTGTAATCGTGCTTTCAAAAATTTTGTACAGAAGTGTGGTATTGTGCATCAATTGACTGCACCCTATTCGCCACAACAAAATGGCATGGCTGAACGCCTAAATAGAACCATTATTGAAAAGGTACGGTGCATGTTGGTCGATGCAGGTCTTGGCAAGGAGTTTTGGGGTGAAGCAGCCTCAGCTGCTATATATGTGATTAACAGATCACCATCCAAAGGGCTAGCATGTACAACACCGGAGGAGGTTTGGACGGGAAGGAAGCCAAATTTGAAAATGCTGCGAATTTTTGGTTGTAAGGCGATGGTCCATATTCCAAGTCAAAAGCGGCGAAAACTTGATGTGAAGTCAAGAGAGTGTATTCTATTAGGACATAGTGAAAATGCGAAGGCGTATCGTCTCTACGATCCAGTAAAGCGTGAGGTTGTTACGAGCCGAGATGTTATTTTTTTTGAAACACCGATTGATCAGCAACAGGTAATTTCGAACTTGGATTTTGATCATTCACCAGAGGATAAAAACCAACCTGTGGATGTTAATGTTGAGGATGAAACCGATGAAACAATAGAGGAGTTTGATTCTGCACATGGTACGTTAGAGGAGACACTCGTGAATATGGAATCAACCGGAAATGACGAAAAACCCATTGTGACGGATAACACTGACGAAATAGGTCCAAGACGATCAGCGAGAATTGCGGAGAAACAGTTTACCATGGGCATCGATATGGCATCATATGTGGATAAGACGCTCGATCATTTTAGTCCCAATACTGTTCAGGAAGCGTTATCACGAGCGGATGCAGAACAATGGCGGCTAGCTATGAGCGCCGAATATAACTCACTCATTGAAAACGAAACGTGGGAGCTTCAAGAACTACCGAAGAATAGAAAACCAATCGATTGCAAGTGGGTATTTCGAATAAAACGCGACAGCCAAGGATCGATTAAAAGATACAAGGCTAGGTTAGTGATAAAAGGCTATGCACAACAAAAAGGCATCGATTATCAGGAAACGTTCTCACCAGTGCTGAGATATTCATCTCTTCGTTTTTTAATAGCATATTCTGCTAAATATGAGCTGGAAATTACACAAATGGATGCAGTCACAGCATTTCTCCAGGGAGACTTGAACGAGGAGATATATATGCTGCAACCGGAGGGATTTGGAGATGGCTCTCATAGAGTTTGCAAACTTAGAAAAGCCATTTACGGTTTGAAGCAGGCGAGTAGAGTGTGGAATGAGAAGCTAAACTATACATTAATCAAAATTGGATTAACACGATCAGAAGTAGATCAATGCGTATATTTTAAAAGGGACAATAATAATATATTGATAGTAGCGATCTATGTTGATGATATAATAATATTTTCTAATAATAAATGTGAAACAGAACTTAAACAAAAACTTTTATCAACCTTTAAACTCAGTGATATGAGTGAAGTATCGAAATCGAAGTGAAGGGACAATTGGGATTGATCAAAGCCAATATATTGAGGAAATTTTAAAACGTTTTGGCATGAATGAGTCTAATCCAGTCAGTACACCATTAGACTCACAAACAAAGTTGTCGGCGAATATTAATGACTTTGATAAAAATATTCCTTACCAAGAGGCTATTGGTAGTCTTATGTATCTGGCGCAAGTAACCAGACCGGATATTTGTTTTGCAGTCAGTACATTAAGCAGATTCAATAAAAATCCTGGACAACAACATTGGAACGCAGTCAAAAGAGTTATGAGATATATCAAAGGTTCAATTAATTTAAAGTTGGTATATTCTAGGACAGGTGATGAACTTCGAGGATACTGCGATGCAGATTGGGCTGGAGACAGCGAAGACAGACGATCTACTACGGGATATATTTATTTAATGCAAGGTGCGGCTATATCCTGGAACTCTCGAAAACAACCGACTGTTGCACTGTCTACTAGTGAGGCTGAATACATGGCATTGGTGGCAGCGATGCAGGAAGGAATGTGGTTGAAGCGGTTTGAACAGGAATTATTTAAGGACGCTCCAAAATTGATCACCATTCATTGCGATAACAAAAGTGCGATACATCTTGCAACGAACAACAACTACAGTCCACGTACAAAACATATCGATATCAAACAGCAGTTTATACGTGAAAAACTGAACGAAGGAATGATCAAATTGGTATACACCAAAAGCGACGAAATGTTGGCAGACAGCATGACTAAAGCATCGATTAATAAAAGGCAAATGCTTTTCAACGAGGGTGTGGGACTTTATTAGACTATTGTCTTATCATTTTTCAATATTTTTTTTGTTTCTATTGTATTATTGAATTGCCATATAGTTTATTGAATTGCCACATTATTTTTGAATTACTGAATTGCAATATTGTGTATCAAATATTTTCCTTATATAAAATAGGATTCTAGAGGGGGTAATGTAAAGTAGAATCACAATTGTTATATATGGCACTACCATTTAGAACTAGTTTTATGTACTAACGCAGACTCTGCTAAAAGCACTTGAAATATACTGTCTTGTCACTTGTGAACTCAGAAGCGTCGGACGTATTATTTTAAAATTTTTCCCGATACATAAAATATCAAGGGCGAGTCATCAAGGGCGAGTCATCAAATATCGTCCAAAAACCGAAATTGACAGCTTTGAGATTTTGTGCACTGGCCTCTCGCCTATTAATTTGTCGCCTACTGCCATTCTGCCGCAAAATTGAGCAACTGGCGAGAAAAAGCGATTTCGTTAAATCACTTCTCGCCTGTTATGCTTATTCTACCCGCCTATTTTTCTCGCCTAGTACTAGTGGAGTCGAGCTGTTTAGTTTACTATATTTTTCAATGTTATGTAATAAGTTCAGGCCCGCGCGCACGGGGGACAATAGGCCCCCCCATTGGCCTATTGTCATAGGGAACTGAGGACCTTTTTTTTCGGTCATCACATTTAGTATGGGGAAACATGGTAAAACCCCCCCCCCCCCCCCCCTCCCACCCATCATACATTCCTGCACACGGGCCTGAATTAGTTACAATTAAAAAAAACATACTGCAGTCACGATCGGCTGCAAGTAAGCCGTATGGTAGGTTCTCTAGGTGAAAGACTGAGCTCTGACTTTAATTGCAATTGGGGTAAAGTACAATAAGGAGACGGAGTTTTTGTTTGCGACCAACCCGAAGAAGTAGAATGATTTCACCGACAAGTACGTTCACACTTTATTTTCACTCAAAACTAATTTGTGCAAAATTTTCACTGCGTGGCAAAACGATTACTTGAGTTATTGTGAGATCCGTAAATTAAGTTAGAAAATTTTAACAAAATTTTTGTATGAAAGCTTCACGAAGGATTCATACGATTTTTTTCGTAATCACACATTTAGCTGCAATTATTATTAAATCACCGTCTTAAAAATTTTAAAATTGTACCTTAAAAGGTCCGGAAGTTACTGTTCAATATTGGTAAACACGTGTTTTAAGAACTTTTGTATTTGCATTATAATATATGAACTTAGTCGTGTTTATGACTTAAAACTAGTTCCTGTAAAATTTGGATTTCCTGCTTTAACGCAATAGTTGGAATCCCAAATAACTGAAATAAGCGAAACGTAATAAAAAAGGAAGAAAAAAAAAAGGTTTTCGCGGAGATTTGAACCAGCGACACACTAATATAAGTCCACCGATCACGCCACACGACCACCGCATCTCGTTTTCTTAATGTTCTTTTTTAGCCTACTCCACTTGTGACAGTCGCCCTCAGTCGAAGATCCCCATCTGTGGAAGTGAAAGTGGACAGTAGCTCAATTCGACTCGTCACTTTTTTTTGTCCTGTGCACAAAATCGCTAAAACCGACAAGGGACAAAACGACATGGGCGAGAAAATCGTAAAAGGCGAGTCGAGTCGCCTTTGCACAAAATCCCAGTACAGGAGAATTTATATTTTTCGCCTTACTAAAATTTCGATGTGGTCCTCTATTTTTGGACTATTTTAAGGGAGACTAGAGTATTTCTCTTTAATTTTAGTTTATTTGGTTTTAATTTGATTTAAATTATAATTTCGATGTGGTCCTCTATTTTTGAACTGTTTTAAGGGAGACTAGAGTATCTCTCTCGAAATTAAGCTTTTCAGTTTTGTGGCACAGATTACGCTTTTATTATTATGCCTGCTCAAAATTTTCACTTTTGACAGGAAGCGAATTCTTTGAAAATTGAGCTCGGATCCTTTCTATAGATCCTAGTTTTATTAGTTCACTTTTATTTATTATTAATCGAATTCTTAGAAAATTCAGCTCGGATCCTTTCTATAGATCCTAATTTTATTAGTTCACTTTTTTTCATTTTACTTACTTACTTTCGTTCTTAGGTGCGTTGGTTTATATCTGAGAAGGTTCCCCCCTTCTAAGTCGATTGACTGCGCCAGTTAGTTACTCAGTATCTAGCGTTACCAAAAATAAAAGAAGTGTTTTTATTTTTGGGAGACTTTATTGGTTAGATGATTCCAGAATGAATTCCAATTTAAGACTAATCTTAGCTTTCTATTTTACTTATAAAGAAGGCTCGGTCCACTAACAATTCTTGCTTCTTTTTGCTGTTTGCTGACGGATGCGTCTGCAATTATTCTTAAAATTATTGGCTTGCATATTTTGGGTCCAGCTAATGAAATATTATCTGGTCCAATAGTGATTATGATTATGTCTGGGACTTATCCTTATTGTCAAGCTTATCTTAACTATGGTCAGCTTGGTGAGTCATATCGTTGGATAGAGTTCTTGTAGGGGTGTATATGTGACTCGCGTGTACTGGTTTTTATAGAAAAGTAGAAACAGATTTTCTTCATTATATATCGAACGAAGAAATATATAATATGGCAGATTTCTCCCGGGTTCATACGACGATCATTAGATTAATTAGAAACCATATTGAAAGATCCACTATAGACCAAGATGTTAGCCCCTGGATTCACCAACCCTTTTTCCCTAGCCCATAATATTTTCAAAAAACAATGACAACTGGTTTTATTCCACCTGAAGCCTTCGCATACCTCGATGAAAATGGATACATGTTAGACTCTGACCGCGTACCGATCATATATCATGCATATAGACGCGCGACAGATAAAAAAATAGGATACGACCTCAATCTGAACACTAGTGACCCTCTGCCCTTATGGCGATACTCTACCGCGAACCATATTGACGTTGACAGAGATGAGCGTGAAACACCAAAATGCTGGTGGCTTAATCAACAAGACATTTAGTTATTTTTCTTAGAATAACATAGCTTTAAACTAACCGAAAACAAGAAAGAAAAGAAACTTGGGTAAAGTAGTCCTGAGCCCCCTCACCAGTAATGAGCCCCCTTTACAAATTTTCCCCAATAGCTAAGAATATGCTTGGTTTAGCTAAATTTTGTTTTTTTTCGTTAAATAATTCTTTATTATCAGTTCGACATCACTTTCCATTTGGAAGGAGAAAAAAATAGCATCCGTTAGTGGGATTTCAATATCGTTTATAAAATATCGCTATTTCGATATTTTTCAACATCCTTACTTGAAACGTTTCCTAGGACGCCTAGGTAGCCTGTTCTTGGGTTGAAATATCTCCTCCACAGCGCCATCCTACCGGAGGTATTTTAGAAATCTTCCTGCAGACCAAACTAACATATGGTTCAAATATGATGCCAATGGTTACAGCAGTTCTCAAGCTTTAGACACACGCACCCCGAACAAAAATTTTTATATTGAAACTAATAATTGTAAAATGTTTACTATGTACCGGTATACTGTGCCATGTATTTTAGGTTTTGTTATTGCTTACATTTACGTAGAAGTGAAACCTTCGGAAAACTAAACAGTGAGAGAATAAGACGGATGTACTATCAGGAGTGGGAAAGTTATAGGGTTTATTTATTATAATATTAGTAGCAAGTTTAAAAATTATTGCACATTTTATTATTATTATTATTATTCAGTCTCCAATTTCAATAAATGACACGAGTGGCTTATGATAACTAAAGTATGAAATAAATGGTTTGGTTTGAATTTGATCAATATATCTTTGAAATACAGCGTCAATTACCGTTTTCGTCAATTACATTTTTAAATTCAATTTGATGTTGAGAAACTCAATCAAAGGGATCGCCACATCCAATGCAAAATTCACATTAAAATCTCCACTCAGAGTCATCGGAATTTCATCGTAATCTTTTTTAAGAATCCGCGATATTTCCGGTGTGTACTTTTACAAATTCTCATAGATGAATTCAATAATTGTATTTATTGATTGGTTGGGAGAAATGTAGATAGCCACAATTATAACTGATTTATTATGGTCCAATCTGCTTTCACAAGCACATATTTCTCCCACTTTAGAACGCTGAACAGACAATGATTGCATTTGTTGTGCATTGAGATCTATTTGTGGAATAACAACACGGGCTCCGTCATTTATATTATGGTCGATTGCAACGCCATTTTCCATTTTTCATTTTCCAATTTTCATTTTCCATTTTCCATATTTCAATTTCGATTTTCGATTTTTGATTTTCGATTTTCTATTCTCCATTTTCCATTTTTCATTTTCCATTTTAAATACTGTCCCTTCCACAATTGAATGAGTCCATGCTAAAAGATCATCGTCTATTTTTGTAAGCTGAAAGAAAAGTACGTCATTATAAGAGGTTGGTCATATTAACCGAAGTCATTCTAGGCGAATTAAAATGCATGCTTTTTATATGAAAATTAAACTTCGTAGTGCAGTTCTGTCTTTAAAAGCGGATTTCACTGTAATTCACTTTTCGATTTACTTTGAGAAAACACCTACAACTACCATAAACTTAATCAATTTATTGCCGAATAATTTCACTAGAAAATTCAAATTTTCTATTCGGTGGGGAGCGTGAAAGTCGCTTTCGCAAAATGAATAAGGTTTGAATTGTGTGCCTCACCTGGCTGGAAAATGATAATGATTGAAGATGCATAGTGTTTACAATCCATGACACCTGTTGTTATATTTATATGAAAGCTTCATTATATGAGCTTTATATAAAATATATTACATCCGAATTGAGTTTTTGTCCCTCGTAGATAGTCTTCAGGAGAAATGACAATACTGCAAGTTTAAAGAACGACGCAACGCGCCGTCTCCGTATCTGTAATGTACTCACGAGAAACAACAATCCAGTTTTGTGCTTTTTCATAGCCGAAATGTATCTTTTGGCTGAGAAAGTTCCGTTTTCGATTCGATTACGTAATTCATATACCTAAATCGAGCAACTACAAAATTGACATTTCAAAATTATTCATTTAATGTGAAACTTAGTGTAGTTAAATGAGTCTTCCAAATTCGTTTAATTTGGTATTTTTATTAAGGTTTCATTGTTTTCGTTCCGTGGTGTATGTGATAAAACTAAACTTTTCTTTAAATTGAATATAAATGTATATAATTTCATGTACTTACATACATAGATAACTAAACGATTTTTTAAATTACTTCTTGCACTTTACGAAAAAAGTGCTATGAATGCAGTCTTATAAATGTTTTGTAACTGAAGTCAAGTAAGAAGCGAATAGCGGTTCAAGTGTTAATATCCTTTTGATAAACATAATTAAATATTAATTTAAAATAGTCTGTGACCGAACTCTCGAACAGTACACAATTATATAAATAAATAGAGCTAAATAAATTTTGAAAGGAATAAGGGAATAGTTCTCAATACTGTAGCCGTCCTATGACCTTGGGGCTTATATTAGAATATATATATAAATTCTAGAGTAAATGATTAAGGGCCGGTTTCACAGTCTAAGTTTAAACTAAAAATTTTCGTTAAACTTAGGATCAAACGAATAATGCGTTTCACAGATGTTGTAAAATACAAGTTTGTTCTAATGATAGGATTAAGCTAAACGGTAGAATTTCTTCCGTTTATAGCTCAGATTAATTTTTTTGACATTCAAGTGATTTTATCCTAATTAAAGTAGCCGTGATTGTCAATAATTTAAATTTTTAATATTTCTACGAAAAAAAAAAATGACAAAAAAGGCAGAGTATACCAATGTAAAAAAATTTAACTTATTTTAATTAGTTCACAATTGTCGCGTTTATGTGTAGACCAGACCAGTCTAAAAAGACCAAAAAAACCAGTTCGGTCGCACGCATAAATGTAAAGCGGACCAGTCCATTTGGACTTATTTTGGTTCTGATTTTGGTGCGAACCAAACGAAACCGAACCAGTCTAGTACTGGCACATAAACGGTCTTAGACCAAAACATAACCTACAATAGTGCTGGCCAAACAAAATTAAGACGTCAAAGCATACATCTGTGAAAATAAAAATGTCTGAAGGGTGGACATATGACGAAGTGTCCACTTTGCGCAAACTTAGCGATGTGCATCCATGATTGAAAGTGATATTTAAAATGACAGCTTCAAATTGGTTATATGGAAAAGCACACGTACGCCCAGCTGGCCCCCCCACTTCCTCCAAACTTAATGAAAAAATTACAGAATTATGCGCTATTTATGCGCTCTGCAAAAATCCAAAAAAAAATTTTTGCGCTCCTTTCGTTTAGTAAGGATAAATCATTTAAAGGTGGGGGGGCTGAGTGGGCGGCAAGCTAGCCTCCCCACCCCTAAAATATGTAAAAATTAAAAAAAAAAATATATAGGAATTAAGCGCTATTTATGCGCTCTCAGAATTAATTACAACTGATTTTTGCGCTATGTCCTTTCAAGGACCTCCCATACAAATCGCAGGTCGAGATTCTACAAAAGCAAAAATTTCACCAAATAACTATACCAGCTTAATCTATGACTTATGCGCTCTTAGAATCCGCTATTCGCGATTTTCGCACTGCGTCCTTTCAAGGACCTCCCATAAAAGTCGTCAATTCAGCAGCAGTAAAACAGAAATGCCTACTCGATTAATGCGAAATCGTACTAAGTAATCATGCACGATCGATACATGACTTATGCGCTCCCGGAATTTGGTAAATTTGGTTTTCGCGCTATGTCCTTTCAAGGACCTCCCATACAAATCGCAGGTCGAGATTCTACAAAAGCAAAAATTTCACCAAATAACTATACCAGCTTAATCCATGATTTATGCGCTCTTAGAATCCGCTATTCGCGATTTTCGCACTGCGTCCTTTCAAGGACCTCCCATACAAGTCGTCAATTCAGCAGCAGTAAAACAGAAATGTCTACTCGATTAATGCGAAATTGTACTAAGTAATCATGCACGATCGATACATGATTTATGCGCTCCCGGAATTTGGTAAATTTGGTTTTCGCGCTATGTCCTTTCAAGGACCTCCCATACAAATCGCAGGTCGAGATTCTACAAAAGCAAAAATTTCACCAAATAACTATACCAGCTTAATCTATGATTTATGCGCTCTTAGAATCCGCTATTCGCGATTTTCGCACTGCGTCCTTTCAAGGACCTCCCATACAAGTCGTCAATTCAGCAGCAGTAAAACGGAAATGCCTACTCGATTAATGCGAAATCGTACTAAGTAATCATGCACGATCGATACATGATTTATGCGCTAACGGAATTTGTTAAATTTGATTTTCGCGCTATGTCCTTTCAAGGACCTCCCATACAAATCGCAGGTCGAGATTCTACAAAAGCAAAAATTTCACCAAATAACTATACCAGCTTAATCTATGATTTATGCGCTCTTAGAATCCGCTATTCGCGATTTTCGCACTGCGTCCTTTCAAGGACCTCCCATACAAGTCGTCAATTCAGCAGCAGTAAAACAGAAATGCCTACTCGATTAATGCGAAATCGTACTAAGTAATCATGCACGATCGATACATGATTTATGCGCTCCCGGAATTTGGTAAATTTGGTTTTCGCGCTATGTCCTTTCAAGGACCTCCCATACAAATCGCAGGTCGAGATTCTACAAAAGCAAAAATTTCACCAAATAACTATACCAGCTTAATCCATGATTTATGCGCTCTTAGAATCCGCTATTCGCGATTTTCGCACTGCGTCCTTTCAAGGACCTCCCATACAAGTCGTCAATTCAGCAGCAGTAAAACAGAAATGTCTACTCGATTAATGCGAAATCGTACTAAGTAATCATGCACGATCGATACATGATTTATGCGCTCCCGGAATTTGGTAAATTTGATTTTCGCGCTATGTCCTTTCAAGGACCTCCCATACAAATCGCAGGTCGAGATTCTACAAAAGCAAAAATTTCACCAAATAACTATACCAGCTTAATCTATGATTTATGCGCTCTTAGAATCCGCTATTCGCGATTTTCGCACTGCGTCCTTTCAAGAACCTCCCATACAAGTCGTCAATTCAGCAGCAGTAAAACAGAAATGCCTACTCGATTAATGCGAAATCGTACTAAGTAATCATGCACGATCGATACATGATTTATGCGCTCCCGGAATTTGGTAAATTTGGTTTTCGCGCTATGTCCTTTCAAGGACCTCCCATACAAATCGCAGGTCGAGATTCTACAAAAGCAAAAATTTCACCAAAAAACTATACCAGCTAAATCTATGATTTATGCGCTCTTAGAATCCGCTATTTGCGATTTTCGCACTGCGTCCTTTCAAGGACCTCCCATACAAGTCGTCAATTCAGCAGCAGTAAAACAGAAATGCCTACTCGATTAATGCGAAATCGTACTAAGTAATCATGCACGATCGATACATGATTTATGCGCTCTCGGAATTTGGTAAATTTGATTTTCGCGCTATGTCCTTTCAAGGACCTCCCATACAAATCGCAGGTCGAGATTCTACAAAAGCAAAAATTTCACCAAATAACTATACCAGCTTAATCTATGATTTATGCGCTCTTAGAATCCGCTATTCGCGATTTTCGCACTGCGTCCTTTCAAGGACCTCCCATACAAGTCGTCAATTCAGCAGCAGTAAAACAGAAATGCCTACTCGATTAATGCGAAATCCGACTGAGTAATCATGCACGATCGATACATGATTTATGCGCTCTCGAAATTTGGTAAATTTGATTTTCGCGCTATGTCCTTTCAAGGACCTCCCATACAAATCGCAGGTCGAGATTCTACAAAAGCAAAAATTTCACCAAATAACTATACCAGCTTAATCTATGATTTATGCGCTCTTAGAATCCGCTATTCGCGATTTTCGCACTGCGTCCTTTCAAGGACCTCCCATACAAGTCGTCAATTCAGCAGCAGTAAAACAGAAATGCCTACTCGATTAATGCGAAATCGTACTAAGTAATCATGCACGATCGATACATGATTTATGCGCTCCCGGAATTTGGTAAATTTGGTTTTCGCGCTATGTCCTTTCAAGGACCTCCCATACAAATCGCAGGTCGAGATTCTACAAAAGCAAAAATTTCACCAAATAACTATACCAGCTAAATCTATGATTTATGCGCTCTTAGAATCCGCTATTCGCGATTTTCGCACTGCGTCCTTTCAAGGACCTCCCATACAAGTCGTCAATTCAGCAGCAGTAAAACAGAAATGCCTACTCGATTAATGCGAAATCGTACTAAGTAATCATGCACGATCGATACATGATTTATGCGCTCCCGGAATTTGGTAAATTTGGTTTTCGCGCTATGTCCTTTCAAGGACCTCCCATACAAATCGCAGGTCGAGATTCTACAAAAGCAAAAATTTCACCAAATAACTATACCAGCTGTATCTGTGATTTATGCGCTCTTAGAATTTGCAATTCGCGATTGCAATAGTTAAGAAAAACACCCCCCACCCCCGTACCATACTACCCTTAAAAAAAATTATATTTTTCCCTCATGCCGCTACTATAGTTCTATCTAAACACCAAGTTTAAGGCTTATATCATTACAGGTTCTTAAGATATAAGCATCGAAACTTTTTCCTTTTCACCCTCTCCCCCCCTTACCCTTTACACTCGCATCTTCAAAATTTCCTCATTAGGGTTCAATTAGCGCTACTTCTGGTAAAAACTTTGAGCATCTATCTTAGACTATTCTTGAGATATGATATGTGCTTTTTTTGAAAAATTCTTATCCCCTCCACTTCTATGCTCCACCGTCCACTTTAAACATTTTACTTTGATCATTATTCATTTGTCGACCTTTACACCGATACCGAATTTTATTTTTCTAGAGCAGTTGGTACAGGAGATATCGTAATCTAAATCTAAGTCCCCCACCCCCATACGTCACTGCACCTACTCAAAAATTTGTTTTCAATCTTTTCTCCTAGTATAACTACAAATATTTCTTAAGTTTGAATAGTGTGCCATCAACGGTTTAGGAGATATGTATTTTAGAATGTGTCTAACTCGGCTTTTTTGCGTTTCGGACGCAATATTTTTCCCCTCACACCCACACTCATACCCCTTGATCAATATTGACAATTTTTATGCAAATGGGTCTACTATCAGAACTCTATACAAATTCTAAGTTTCAGCTTCCTATCAAAAGTGGTTGCTGAGATCTAGAAACCAAAATTTTCCGTCTAAAACGCTTTCCCCTTCTTCCCCTCACACCCCACCCTTAAAAATTTTGTCACTTCAAGGAGCCTACCCCGTCTATTTGTAAAAAAAATTTCAACTTAATATCTCTAAGCGCTTGGGAGCTACAAGCCTTCAAACGATTTTGCGTACCGCGGACAGATGGACTGAAAGTTTTTATTGCTTTTTTCGTGTCTACTAGTTATGAAACGTCTAAAAAAAAATAGTTCAGTGTAGCAAGTTTTTTTTTTAAGAAAATCTATCACAATACTGTATTATTAAAATAATAAAGTGAAACGTTCTTAAATCGTCAGTTTAATTTACAAATGTTGAGCTCGTCAAACAATGAACATATATATTATTTATTTGTTGTTCTTTATTGTATTTGAAATGGCGTCCCTGAAAAATTGAAACAGATAAGATCAGATAAATATTACCATCATATTCAGCTTCGTCTCACCGATCCTTTATACAATCGATCGACCCGATGATGTCCCATCGAGCCACGCACTACTCTACATATGTACATATAAAAATGACTATACGAACGTAAAAACGCGCGAAAATTTACGCATAAGTAAAATCGATAATAACTTCTTACTTCTTCTTCGCTATAACTTCTTTTTCTTAACAGTTAGCGTAAATGTTCATAAGGTGTAATCGATAGAATTCTTTGGAGGGCAAACGGAACTCTAACCAGAACTACCCCAACCCTTACAGGGAAAAAGTTTTATTTCAATCGCTCGAACAATTTTAATTTCAATGCGCTTTAACTTCTTTTCATCAAGAGTTAGCGTAAATGTTGATAACGTGTTATCATCTCTTTGGGGGGCAAATGGAACTCTATCTTAAAACACCCCAACCCTAACTAGTAACTTTTTTCTCACAGACTGAAAAATTTTCTAAGTAGTGCACATGATATTTTTTCTCAGAAATCCAGTCGATATTTTCAGAGTTCTGGGTAGTCAGTTCCTCACAAATTCTGAAAATTCCTTTATACAGGGTGTTTGGTACCCCGTGTACCACACAGGTCAATTTTCAATAAGAAAACTGGTTAAGAAAAGTATTTTTGACCGGTACCCTCACTCAGCTGAAACGTTTGATCTTGAAAACAAATAATCACAAGGCAAAGTGCTCCAGCTCGTTTTTAAGGGAATCGAATTACCTTTCAATTGACAGTCTAAATTGTAACAGCACCCAATCTTGAGGTATTTACTCGAAAACACAAACGTCAACAAAACGTCAACCGTAGAAATTCAGTGATCAGTATAGTTTTTTCCCAGAAAACCCCATTATAAAGATGTCACCTTAATTTTATTTTTTTTATGAACCGTATTATAACCTACAAAAGCTGCATACATACATATCTATGAGTTACCATTATCATTTTGGAAGTAATAGGTAAAAATACAATACAACAATACATACTTTTATACAAAAAGAAGGACATGTTGAATTACACTCCTTGCTTGAATTGAAACAATTTAATAATGGTTTTTATGTTTTACTTAAATTTTTTTATTATAATAAATGTTCAAAATGGCCATTTTCACTTTTAATGTACGCTAAAGCTCGTTTTGCGAGTGTTCCTCAACTGCTGCCTTACTTCTATTGCTTGCTGCCGCTTCGATCCTGGCATTTAGATCTTCCAGTGTTCTACTGCTGTTGCATAGATAAGGTCCTTCATCCGTCCCCATACAAAGAAATCAATAACAGTAAGATCAGGCGATCTAGCAGGCCAATGTATCGGTCCATTTCTACCGATCCAGCGATTGTTATAATTGGAATTTAACCAATTTGTGATTTGTCGCCCATAATGAGCTAGAGCACCATCGTGTTGGAAGCCAATGGTACCAGTGGAACATGATCCAACAAGTCCTGAAGATCATTTGTTAAAAAACGTAAGTAATTATAGCTATTTAGAGTAGACGGAAGCCTAATAGGTCCAAGGAAATCGTCACCAATCACACCTGTCCATAAATTAACGCTGAATATGTGCTGAAATGATTCCGCTCTTCTTGTTTGTGGATTGATCTCAGCCCACGTATGTAGTTTATGGAAGTTTGTGATACCGTCACTAGTAAATTGGAACTCATCCGTCCACAGAATGTTATTGAAAAAATTTTCGTCATTGTTGTTCAAGGAGCTAATTGCACAACTCCATCTTTTTGGGGAAATCAATGGGTAGCAGCTCCTGTACTGGTGTGCAATGGTAGGCATGGAAGCATTCTACTTTTAAAATACTCCAAACTTTTCAAGTAGAGATGTTAAACTGCAGTGCCAAGCGTCGAATACTGATTGATGGATCATTTTTAACTGCTTGCAGTATTCTTTCATCGATCTGAACAGCGATTATCGGTGCAGGATTTGCATTTACTCTGCTTGTTATAACATTCCCAGTTTGCCTAACTCTCTCCTGCTACGTGTCCGTCGATGAGGACACCTGATAGTAAAACACTCGCGCGGATCATGCATCTCCGTGAAACTCTCTACAAATGAATATAATGTCCCCATATTCTTCATTAGAGCACTCAGGCATTTTGAAATAATTTTTTAAATTCTACTGACACCTACTTTAAGCAACGTAACTAAAACTGATAAAAATATGAAGGTAGTTTTGCTTTTATAGGTTTTTCATTTTGTAAATTACCCCATTAAAAATGTTGAAACTCATTTACATTTCATTGATTTTCTCCATACTGCAAATAGTAACAAATGGGCAATAAAAATACTTCCGTACTACCAATAATTTAAACAGGTTCTTAAACGAGGTTCACTTTATGGCACTGACTTTTTAAATATTTAATTTTTATGCGGGATATGCATTTTTACCTATTACTTCCAAAATGTATTCGTAATATGTATGCAGCTTTTGTAGGTATTAGTATGATTCCTTAAAAATAAAAAAAAATAAAAAATGACAATCTCATAATGAGGTTTTCTGAGAAAAACTACGTTGATCACTGAATTTTTAGAGTTGACGTGACAAAAATCTATGTTTTCGAGTAAATACCTCAAGATTGGGTGCTGTTACAATTTACTGTTAACTGAAAGGTAATTCGATCCCCTTAAAAACGAGCTGGAACACTTTGCCTTGTGATTATTTGTTTTCAAGATCAAACGTTTCAGCTGAGTGAGGGTACCGGTCAAAAATACTTTTCTTAACCAGTTTTCTTATTGAAAATTGACCTGTGTGGTACACGGGGTACCAAACACCCTGTATAAAGGAATTTTCAGAATTTGTGAGGAACTGACTACCCAGAACTCTGAAAATATCGACTGGATTTCTGAGAAAAAATATCATGTGCACTACTTAGAAAATTTTTCAGCTTGTGAGAAAAAAGTTACTAGTTAGGGTTGGGGTGTTTTAAGATAGAGTTCCATTTGCCCCCCAAAGAGATGATAACACGTTATCAACATTTACGCTAACTCTTGATGAAAAGAAGTTAAAGCGCATTGAAATTAAAATTGTTCGAGCGATTGAAATAAAACTTTTTTCCCTGTAAGGGTTGGGGTAGTTCTGGTTAGAGTTCCGTTTGCCCTCCAAAGAATTCTATCGATTACACCTTATGAACATTTACGCTAACTGTTAAGAAAAAGAAGTTATAGCGAAGAAGAAGTAAGAAGTTATTATCGATTTTACTTATGCGTAAATTTTCGCGCGTTTTTACGTTCGTATAGTCATTTTTATATGTACATATGTAGAGTAGTGCGTGGCTCGATGGGACATCATCGGGTCGATCGATTGTATAAAGGATCGGTGAGACGAAGCTGAATATGATGGTAATATTTATCTGATCTTATCTGTTTCAATTTTTCAGGGACGCCATTTCAAAATACAATAAAGAACAACAAATAAATAATCATTGTTTGACGAGCTCAACATTTGTAAATTAAACTGACGATTTAAGAACGTTTCACTTTATTATTTTAATAATACAGTATTGTGATAGATTTTTTTAAAAAAAAAACTTGCTACACTGAACTATTTTTTTTTAGACGTTTCATAACTATAAGTAGACACGAAAAAAGCAATAAAAACTTTCAGTCCATCTGTCCGCGGTACGCAAAATCGTTTGAAGGCTTGTAGCTCCCAAGCGCTTAGAGATATTAAGTTGAAATTTTTTTTACAAATAGACGGGGTAGGCTCCTTGAAGTGACAAAATTTTTAAGGGTGGGGTGTGAGGGGAAGAAGGGGAAAGCGTTTTAGACGGAAAATTTTGGTTTCTAGATCTCAGCAACCACTTTTGATAGGAAGCTGAAACTTAGAATTTGTATAGAGTTCTGATAGTAGACCCATTTGCATAAAAATTGTCAATATTGATCAAGGGGTATGAGTGTGGGTGTGAGGGGAAAAATATTGCGTCCGAAACGCAAAAAAGCCGAGTTAGACACATTCTAAAATACATATCTCCTAAACCGTTGATGGCACACTATTCAAACTTAAGAAATATTTGTAGTTATACTAGGAGAAAAGATTGAAAACAAATTTTTGAGTAGGTGCAGTGACGTATGGGGGTGGGGGACTTAGATTTAGATTACGATATCTCCTGTACCAACTGCTCTAGAAAAATAAAATTCGGTATCGGTGTAAAGGTCGACAAATGAATAATGATCAAAGTAAAATGTTTAAAGTGGACGGTGGAGCATAGAAGTGGAGGGGATAAGAATTTTTCAAAAAAAACACATATCATATCTGAAGAATAGTGTAAGATAGATGCTCAAAGTTTTTACCAGAAGTAGCGCTAATTGAACCCTAATGAGGAAATTTTGAAGATGCGAGTGTAAAGGGTAAGGGGGGGAGAGGGTGAAAAGGAAAAAGTTTCGATGCTTATATCTTAAGAACCTGTAATGATATAAGCCTTAAACTTGGTGTTTAGATAGAACTATAGTAGCGGCATGAGGGAAAAATATAATTTTTTTTAAGGGTAGTATGGTACGGAGGTGGGGGGTGTTTTTCTTAACTATTGCAATCGCGAATTGCAAATTCTAAGAGCGCATAAATCATAGATTCAGCTGGTATAGTTATTTGGTGAAATTTTTGATTTTGTAGAATCTCGACCTGCGATTTGTATGGGAGGTCCTTGAAAGGACATAGCGCGAAAATCAAATTTACCAAATTCCGGGAGCGCATAAATCATGTATCGATCGTGCATGATTACTTAGTACGATTTCGCATTAATCGAGTAGGCATTTCTGTTTTACTGCTGCTGAATTGACGACTTGTATGGGAGGTCCTTGAAAGGACGCAGTGCGAAAATCGCGAATAGAGGATTCTAAAAGCGCATAAATCATAGATTAAGCTGGTATAGTTATTTGGTGAAATTTTTGCTTTTGTAGAATCTCGACCTGCGATTTGTATGGGAGGTCCTTGAAAGGACATAGCGCGAAAATCAAATTTACCAAATTCCGAGAGCGCATAAATCATGTATCGATCGTGCATGATTACTCAGTACGATTTCGCATTAATCGAGTAGGCATTTCTGTTTTACTGCTGCTGAATTGACGGCTTGTATGGGAGGTCCTTGAAAGGACGCAGTGCGAAAATCGCGAATAGCGGATTCTAAGAGCGCATAAATCATAGATTTAGCTGGTATAGTTATTTGGTGAAATTTTTGCTTTTGTAGAATCTCGACCTGCGATTTGTATGGGAGGTCCTTGAAAGGACATAGCGCGAAAATCAAATTTACCAAATTCCGAGAGCGCATAAATCATGTATCGATCGTGCATGATTACTTAGTACGATTTCTCATTAATCGAGTAGGTATTTCTGTTTTACTGCTGCTGAATTGACGACTTGTATGGGAGGTCCTTGAAAGGACGCAGTGCGAAAATCGCGAATAGCGGATTCTAAGAGCGCATAAATCATAGATTTAGCTGGTATAGTTATTTGGTGAAATTTTTGCTTTTGTAGAATCTCGACCTGCGATTTGTATGGGAGGTCCTTGAAAGGACATAGCGCGAAAACCAAATTTACCAAATTCCTTGAGCGCATAAATCATGTATCGATCGTGCATGATTACTTAGTACGATTTCGCATTAATCGAGTAGGCATTTCTGTTTTACTGCTGCTGAATTGACGACTTGTATGGGAGGTCCTTGAAAGGATGCAGTGCGAAAATCGCGAATAGAGGATTCTAAGAGCGCATAAATCATAGATTAAGCTGGTATAGTTATTTGGTGAAATTTTTGCTTTTGTAGAATCTCGACCTGCGATTTGTATGGGAGGTCCTTGAAAGGACATAGCGCGAAAATCAAATTTACCAAATTCCGAGAGCGCATAAATCAAGTATCGATCGTGCATGATTACTCAGTACGATTTCGCATTAATCGAGTAGGCATTTCTGTTTTACTGCTGCTGAATTGACGACTTGTATGGGAGGTCCTTGAAAGGACGCAGTGCGAAAATCGCGAATAGCGGATTCTAAGAGCGCATAAATCATAGATTAAGCTGGTATAGTTATTTGGTGAAATTTTTGCTTTTGTAGAATCTCGACCTGCGATTTGTATGGGAGGTCCTTGAAAGGACATAGCGCGAAAACCAAATTTACCAAATTCCGGGAGTGCATAAATCATGTATCGATCGTGCATGATTACTTAGTACGATTTCGCATTAATCGAGTAGGCATTTCTGTTTTACTGCTGCTGAATTGACGACTTTTATGGGAGGTCCTTGAAAGGACGCAGTGCGAAAATCGCGAATAGCGGATTCTAAGAGCGCATAAATCATAGATTAAGCTGGTATAGTTATTTGGTGAAATTTTTGCTTTTGTAGAATCTCGACCTGCGATTTGTATGGGAGGTCCTTGAAAGGACATAGCGCGAAAATCAAATTTACCAAATTCCGAGAGCGCATAAATCATGTATCGATCGTGCATGATTACTCAGTACGATTTCGCATTAATCGAGTAGGCATTTCTGTTTTACTGCTGCTGAATTGACGGCTTGTATGGGAGGTCCTTGAAAGGACGCAGTGCGAAAATCGCGAATAGCGGATTCTAAGAGCGCATAAATCATAGATTAAGCTGGTATAGTTATTTGGTGAAATTTTTGCTTTTGTAGAATCTCGACCTGCGATTTGTATGGGAGGTCCTTGAAAGGACATAGCGCGAAAATCAAATTTACCAAATTCCGGGAGCGCATAAATCATGTATCGATCGTGCATGATTACTTAGTACGATTTCGCATTAATCGAGTAGGCATTTCTGTTTTACTGCTGCTGAATTGACGACTTGTATGGGAGGCCCTTGAAAGGACGCAGTGCGAAGTGTGCGGATTCTAAGAGCGCATAAATCATAGATTAAGCTGGTATAGTTATTTGGTGAAATTTTTGCTTTTGTAGAATCTCGACCTGCGATTTGTATGGGAGGTCCTTGAAAGGACATAGCGCAAAAATCAGTTGTAATGAATTCTGAGAGCGCATAAATAGCGCATAATTCCTATATATTTTTTTTTTAAATTTTTACATATTTTAGGGGTGGGGGGGCTAGCTTGCCGCCCACTCAGCCCCCCCCCCCCCACCTTTAAATGATTTATCCTTACTAAACGAAAGGAGCGCAAAAATTTTTCTTGGTGTTTTGCAGAGCGCATAAATAGCGCATAATTCTGTAATTTTTTCATTAAGTTTGGAGGAAGTGGGGGGGGGCCAGCTGGGCGCACGTGAAAAGCACACATAAATGCAAGACCGAAAAAGAGCAAACCGGTCTTTTTAGACTGGTCCGGTCTGCACGTAAACGCGACCAATGATTACGAATTTCAGGTTAGTTAATCATAGGATATTTATTTACCGTGAAATCGAGTCAAGTTTAAAGTGCAGTTTATTCTTAAGTTTTGGTTTAAATAAACTTCAGATCAAATTTCAACTGTGAAACCGGCCCTTAGTAGTGTTGAAGTTCTATACGCCATAGTGCGCTCGGCTGTAACTTTTTTTATAATTTGGTCTATAGAGCTCTAAAGGTAGGACGACATTATTATCACGACACGTGAGCTCATATACTCTCACGCACTTAATAGTACGTGAAAGATATGTTCAAGTTCATATTCACAATAACAAAAGGAGTGTAGTTACACTTTTTGTCATGTGAACTACGTAGTACGTCAATCCAAAAATCGATTTTTTTTTTTGGTAGATAAACATGTGTAAAATATGAAACTCAATCAGATTTTTCGAAATTAACTACATATATATACGTAAGTGAGCTATCGCATCATGTGTTTTTCTCGAAACTACGTTTTGCGAACTGTAAGTAAGTTCTAGAGCTTCAACCCAAAAATTCTTTTAGTAAGTTAAATTCATTGGAGCTTATACCAAAAAACAGTGAAAAAAATTGTTTCTAAATTTTTAACACCTTTAAGATAAAAAAAAATCCTGAAAAATCGAGACTTTAACTGTTTGTTAGAGGTTTTACTGATTTTATAGGTATAAGCTCCATCTAAAGACATGTATTTCTGAAAAAAAAAATTTATTCGGAAAAAATTTACGAATTGTACAGGTTACGCCAAGTGGACCTCTCTTTTGAAAATGATTACGGCTTTATTACGCCACCATGACAACATTTTGAGTTTTTTTTTTGTACTTAAATACTTAATAAATATGATGAAAGAAATTTCCAACGTTCTAGTTGTATCCTCTTTGAAAAATAAATCCTGTAAATTGTTTTATGTTTTGGTTAGCTAGAAGTAATTACCCCCTTAAGTTTGTTTTTTTTGCCAATAATAGTGTACGATTCGCCGTATACTGAAATTCTCGTATACTACACTCTGTGACTAGGGTTATTGTATACGTACTGTACTACTCACACCTAAAACACCAGCAATTCTTAATTTTTTTCAGGTTTGTCGGACTTTTTTTTATATATATTTGAAATGATTGACTTCTCTCAGCAAATATGTAAATATCCATGAAAGAATTGAAAGAAATACGAACATTTTCCATTGAAAACTGCAATCTCGCGCACACGCACTTCCATACCAAAGAAAAAGAAGTACTAGAATTGTGAAAGAGAACCGACAGCTTTTTTCACATGTTCATACTAACAACTTTAAAACGCAATTTGTAGTCCAAAATATGTTAACTAGTAACTAAACTGAAGATTTTTATGAAGTTAAATTATTACAGAAACTATCGAATTCGACTTAACTACCAAACCCTAGGTAGAGAGTGCTGTGTATCTTAGGATGGTACGCGTGGCTGTGTACGCCGTGAGAGCACGGACAAACTTAGACCTTAAAGGTCCGCTGTGATACCACAGGATCATCGAATCCGGTCCTACTCGTCAAACTATTTAGAGCTTGTAATGAAACGTTGGATTCTCGCGACCTGCATTGCGATCACTAAAACAATTGAAGAAGTAAGCTCCAAGATGTGCTTTCCTCCTAGCTGATAGAGCTGGACAGGTAGAGAGAAAGTGAAGCCGTATATGGTATATGTATGTGGACGGACTCCTCCGTTCGTACCAAATCCCTTCCCCATTCTAGACGAGTTGGGATGGCCGTTAAGAAATTTTTGTCCAAATCATATTTGGGAGTGGTGTAGTCGGTGGTTTCAGGAATTTTGAAGTGATTCAAGATTGTTGAGTGGCCTGCACATATGTCAGTCCACTGTGTGGAGGCCCTAAGTTGAATGGCTGCACTGGCTGCCAAATGCTTGCCAAAAATGTCTAGGGGTGGCAGACTGAATAGCGTGTCCAGTGCTGCGGAGGGAGTTGTTCTCAGAGCTCCGCTGATGCATATGCATGGTGTTCTTTGTACTCCTAGTGTGGTGCGGTTAACCGCTTTGTCTAAGGCCCAGTAGGTAAAAACACCATACATAAGTATCGGTTTGATGACGGACACGTAGAGCCAATAAACTATTCGGGGTTGCATACTCAATTTGTTGCTTTCCTTACCTGTTCCTGAATGTTAGGTTTCCAGTGAAATTTCCTATCCAAAATAAGACCCAAGTATTTTGCACTTTCGGTGAAAACTAGACTAGTACAATTCAGAAAAAGAGGGCCTACGTGAGGAATTTTGTATTTCTTGGTAAAGAGGACTAATACTGTTTTGGGTGGGTTCACGCCCAGCATTCTGCAATATCTCAGAGAGAGCATTCTGCAATATCTCACTCAGCGTGTTGAGGTGCTTCCGCTAGTGTATTCTTTAATACTAAGAGATTGTACGAGTGTCAATTTAGAGTTAAGTAATAGACCCAAGTCCTTGACAACATCAACCACTGGTAGCTCGCAAGTATTAAGCTAATAGTTAATATTAACGTGCTCACGACGTCTGCTGAACGCAATGTAATTACACTTTGAAATGTTCAATGAAAGACGATTTGTGATACACTAATCATACGACTTAATAGTCGTCACCAGGTGAAGGGTAGAAGGTGCACGAAACTCTAACTCCCCAGCTCCCATGTAGATTTTCCATTTTACCGGTTGCCGAACATGACGATAATTATCAGGCTGAACATTAAATATAGTCTTGAATTTACTATTAAATTTTATTGTAACAAAATTTATATGATAATGAAAATAATTAAATTGGAGCTTAATAAATTTAAACTTAAAATAATAAATAGCGTAAGATGGCATTAGGTCTGAAAAGTCCGATTACCTGGTAGTACTAAGCGACGTCGTCGGATGTTATGGCTGGGCCAAGCAATGAATCGATGGAAGCACAAATAAGTGTCGCGGCTAACAAGGGAGGATCTATTGATAAAATGGGGCTGACCGAGTTGGTAGATTTGACGACACCCATCGTTGAGTTGCCTCAGACGAAGCGAGCGAAGAAAAAAACGACAATTGCTACCACGGCCGCGGTCATAGATTCGAGCGATGACGACGATCTTACGGATAAGATAACTCCGACTACCAGATTGTACTGGCAGTATTCAAATGGGATCAAAAGTTTAGTCCATTAGCGCTTTCTTAGAAAGGGTAGAAGAGTTACGCGCAGCGCGTAGTGTGTCGAACGGGCAGCATTTTCTTTTCGAGGTAGATTTGTTTGCGGGAAAAGCGCTCATCTGATGCCGAGCGGTAAGACAAGCAGTTAGTACGTGGGATGAGTTTGTCCTGGAACTCAGGGAAGAGTTCCTACCGCCGAATTACGACGAGAGGTTAGAAATAGAAATCCGACGACGAGCTCAGGGTGCAGACGAATCCATATGGATGTACGCAGCTCAGATGCAAGGACTTTTTCGAAGATAATCGGTACCATGTGCAGAGGCGGCACAACTAAAACTTCTGCGCCGAAACTTCAGTTCATTTTATCAAACTCATCTGAGCCTGAGACGAATTCTAACAGTAGCCGATTTGGTTTGCCTTGGACGAGAGTTAGATGCGACGAGAGTTTCGGAATAGTCGTTTGCACCACCTATTCCGCAGAGCAGCAAGGCATTGTTGGACCGGATCGCGCGTATGGAGGGTCATGCGTTATCAGTCTAATTTCAGGTGAGAGTAGAACCATCGTATGTTGGAACTGTAGGGAAATGGGGCACAACGCGCGAGAATGTTAGAAGCCTCGACCATGTTATGGATGCGGGAAACCAGGGACCATCCAAAATTTTTGCACTACATGCAAACCGACCACTCCATTGAGGTCTGGTGGCCGCAACTGAAAGGAGGGCCTCGGAAAACCAACAACGAACCCATTAATTAGCAGCATAGTGGGGGAGGGAGAGTTGGAGACTGCTGAATATAAACTAGAAAGAGGACGGGCCGGCGTAAATGTAGATTTTGTCTTCGCAAAAGTGACTGGAGATTTACGGCCGTATTTGGAGGTAAGAATTTTCGATTTGGTGATGGTAGGGTTGCTTGATTCGGGCCCCTCAAGGACAATAATTGGAAGACAGGGTTGGGATCTTCTTCAGGGAGCAGGGGTGGAACTACAAAATCAGAGGTTACAATCCGTGACGACGGCGTGGGTTCCGATTAACTTACAAGGCAAGAAAAGATGGCTGGAAGTACTCATTGTACCGGACATATCGAAAAAAAATAATGTTAGGTGCCGATTTCTGGTCAGCGGCCGGAATCATGGCGGACTTGAGGAAGAGACGATGGTTCGCAGAAGAAATAGCTGTGGCGCAGATAGAGTTTTTGCAAGCACATTTGAGACTTGATCAAGGCGAGAAGGAGCTTCTAGAAGAAGTAGTCCAGAGGGAGTTTTGTTCAATGGGAGATGGGATTGGTTGTACCGATATGGTGGAACATACGATAAAAATCGATTCCGAACCCATTAAGCAGAGATATTATCTTGTTTCGTCTGCGGTTCAAGTTCATATCGATCGAGAACTAAATGAGATGCTGGGTGCAGGTAATGTTTAACCATCGAGAAGTCCATCGGCGACGCCTATTTTGTTACTAAAAAAAAAGATGGTACATACAGGTTTCGTGTCGACTATCGGAAGGTAAATAAAGCTTCTGAGCGAGATGCGTACCCCTTGCCTTATGTTTCAGCAACACTTGACAAATTAAGGGACGCAAAATATCTATCCTCGCTGGACATAAAATCGGCGTATTGGCAGGTTCCAGTAGCCGAAACCTCTCGACCTTTCACAGCTTTTACGGTACTATGAATTTCGACAAATGCCATTCGGACTTAAGATTGCCCCTGCGACGTGTCAGCGGCTTATCGATAGGGTGTTAGGTGCCGACCTTGAGCCACATGTCTTCGTCTATTTGGATGATATCGTGATAACCACTCAGACTTTCGAGAAGCATATCGAAATTCTCACTGAAGTTTTTCGTCGACTGTGGGTGGCAGGCCTTAAGGTGTCTAAGGAAAAAATGCGAGTTCTGTCGGTCAAAGCTAAAGTATTTGGATTACGTGGTCAACGAAGATGGATAACAGGTTGATCCTGACAAAGTAGAATGTCTCATGAAAATAACAAAACCTTCCAACGTCAAGGAAGTGAGACAGTTTCTAAGGATGGTATCTCGGTATCGCAGACTTATTGCCGACTTTGCCAAACTAATGTCCTCACTAACTGTTCTACTGAAAAAGAATAAAAAATTCGTATGGGACGAGGCGTGTGACAAAGCGTTCGCCATGGCAAAAGCTCTCTACGGCACCGATACTAACTTGCCCGGACCACGCCCTACCTTTCACCTTACAGAGTGATGCGTCGGGATATGGGCTGGGTGCGGTCTTCTCACAGATGCAGGAAGGCGGGGAAAAGGTTATCTGCTATCTTAGCCGGTCCCTTACTGCTTCGGAAAGAAAGTTCTCAACCACGGAGCGCAAGTGTCTGGTATTGTGGAAGGTAGAAAAACTTCGGCCATACTTGGAAGGCACTCAGTTTGAAGTCGTAACTGATCACTACTCGCTAGTCTGGTTGAATCAACTGAACGATCCCTGTGGTCGATTGGCCCGATGGGCTGTAAGATTGTAGCAGTTTGATTTTGAGGTTGTCCGCCGAAAAGGGAAAGAACATTTGGTCCCAGATGCGTTGTCAAGGTCCGTTTCGGTGAATGCATTTACTACCAGCGATGATGTTACGGATCGGTGGTACAATAGGTAGGTAGGTACACGTGGCTGTCCGTGAGAACACGGACACACTTAGACCTAAAAGGTCCGTTGTGATACCACAGGATCATCGACTCCGGTCCTACTCGTCGAACCATTTAGAGCTTATAATAAAGCGTTGGATTCTCGCGACCTCCATTGTGGCAAGTTCACCAAGACAGTTGAAGAAGTATGCTCCGATATGAGCTTTCCTTCTGACGGACAGAGCTGGACAAGTACAGAGAAGGTGAAGGACTGTCTCCTAATCCTCCTCGTCCTGGCAGCTTCTACAGAAGTCGTTTGAGAAAAGTCCAAGCCTTTCTGCATGCCGACCTATAAGACAGTGTCCGGTTAGGACACCGACTGTTTTGCTGATGTTTTTGAGCAGAGTCAGCCTTTTAGAACGATTAAGATCCAGCTTTGGCCAGATCTGTCTCGCAGTGTGACATGTTGTACCCTCCGCCCATCTTGAGTTGGTTTTCTCAATTGAGTCCAGTCTCAGTAGCAGTTTACATGTGGAGAGAGGCACACCCAGGTTCTGATATACCGGCGAAGTATGAAGGGTGGTACCGCGCCGAGCGAGTTCGTCAGCCATACAGTTCCCTGGAATATCCATGTGTCCTGGCACCCAGCACAGAAGAATATTGAACTGTTCGGCCATCTCCTTAAGAGATGATCTACATTCTGCGGCGACCTTTGATGTTGTCGAGGTCGATTCCAGGGATTTTATCGCCGCTTGGCTGTCTGTGAAAATGCTAATATCCCTAGTAGATATTACATTACACCTCAGCCAGGACAGGGCCTCCTTGATCGCCATAAGCTCCGCCTGATAGACACTACAGTGGTCCGGAAGGCGGAAAGAGCTGCTAACATTAAGCATTTCAGAGAAAACACCTCCACCTACCCCCTCTTCAGTTTTGGAGCCGTCCGTATATATGTGGGCGGACTCTTCCTTCGTTCGTACCAAGTCCCTTTCCCACTCTAGGCGGGTTGGGATGGCTGTTGAGAAATTTTTATCGAAGTCATAACTGGCAGGGGTGTAGTCGGTGTTTTCAGGAATGTTGAGGTGACTCAAAATTGTTGAGTGGCCTGCACATATGTCAGTCCACAGTGTGGAGGCCTTTAGCCGAATGGCTGCACTGGCTGCCATTTGCTTGCCAAAGATGTCTAAGGGTGGCAGACTGAACAGCATGTCCAGTGCTACAGAGGGAGTTGTTCTCAGAGCTCCGCTGATGCATATGCATGCTGTTCTTTGTATCGTCTGATGACGGACACGTAGAGCCAATGAACTATCCGGGGTTGCATACCCCATTTATTGCCAATGGCCTTTTTGCATGAGTAGAGCGCAACTGTTGCTTTCCTTACTCGTTCCTGAATGTTAGGTTTCCAGTGAAGTTTCCTATCCAAAATAAGACCCAAGTATTTTGCACTATTGGTGAAAACTAGACTGGTACCATTCAGAGAAGGAGGGTCTACGTGAGGAATTTTGTATTTCCTGGTGAAGAGGACTAATTCTGTTTTGCATGGGTTCACGCCCAGTCCGCATTCAGAAGCCCAATTAGAAAGAATAGAGAGAGCATTCTGCAATATCTCACTCAGTGTGTTTGGGTGCTTCCCCGAGACGGCAATTGTAACATCGTCGGCATAAGCAATCACTTTGCAGCCCGCCCCTTACACTCTCAATAGTAGTTTGTTGACCACTAAATTCCACAGAAGAGGGGAGAGTACGCCACCTTGTGGTGTACCTCTGCTGACAAACCTTCGAGAGGAGGACTCGCCCAGCTTTGTGTTCGCAATCCTGGATGTAAACATCAGATTGATCAGCGCGCCAAGCGAGGACTCCACTTTCAGGATAGAAAGTGCGTCAGTGATTGCCTCTGGTCTGACGTTGTTGAAAGCCCCCTCGATATCAAGAAAGGCAACCATTGTGTATTCTTTAATGCTAAGAGATTTCTCAATGGAGTGCACGAGCGAGTGTAAGGCCGTTTCAACAGACCTCCCCTTCCAGTACGCGTGTTGTGATGTTGAAAGCAATCGCTTGTCCAGATTGTCGCAGATGTATACATCCATTAGTCTTTCCAATGTTTTCAGAAGAAAGGATGATAGACTGATAGGTCGGAGATCCTTAGGACATACATGAGAGCTTTTTCCTGCTTTAGGTATGAAAACCATCCTAACTTCCATCCATGTTGTAGGGATGTAGGTTAGATCCGGACAGCCTTTCAGTATAACCTTCAGCCAAGGCAGAATTATATCCGAGGTCTGCTGTATTTCAGCGGGTATAATTCCATCCGGTCCCGCAGACTTGAATGGTTTGAAGCCCTCTATCGCCCAGAGGAGCTTGGTCTCTGTTATAAGAGCATCCGAGTTGAACGGTGCATGGTTTCTTGTAATGCCTACCCGCTCCGGTTCAACGTGCGAGCTACCAGGGAAGTGGGTGTCTAGGAGAAGATCAGTGGTTTCCCTGCTTGAGGTAGTCCAAAATCCGTCCGGTCTCTTCAGGTAGCATGGTGTGGTTGGATTTTTGGAGAGAATTTTACGGAGCCTCGATGCCTCGGAGGAACCTTCTATCTCACTACAGAAGACTCTCCAGGAATTACGTTGCGCCCTTCTCAGTTCGTATTTGTATTTGCGAAGTGATCCTTTGTAGGAGTCCCAGTCGCAAACGTCTTTGGTGCTCTTGGCTTTGTTGAACCATTGCCTGCAGCACTTCCTAAGAGCCCCGAGTTCTGCGTTCCACCATGGCGGCTTATGTCTCCCTCTTGGCCAGCTCTCAGGACAAGAGTTCGACATTGCCTCGTTTAGGGCGCGCGTTAAGGTGGTAACCAGACCGTCGAGATCAGTTGAGCTACTCGGTTCGAGTGGCGGTGTGTGTGGGAGTAAGCTGCTAAGAGTTTCCCTGTATTTGACCCAGTCGGTCCTCCTGTAGTTTCTAAAGGCCGATGGGATAGGTTTGTAATCTTTCAGATTAAATTGGAGGTAGCAATGATCCGAGAAGGAGTTTTCTTCAGAGACCTTCGAGTTGCTAACCATGTGTGAAATGTTATCGGAAACCAGCGTGATGTCAAGAACTTCTTGTCAAGAACTTCTTGTCTATTCCTGGCTATAAAGGTGGGCTCTTGCCCTGTGTTACATAGAAGAAGGTTAGTGCTTAAGAAGTAGTCAAAAAGCGATTCCCCTCTATCGTTTGTGTCGCATCACACCCCAGGATGACACCGGTATTGAACTTACTAGCTTCAGCGATAAGATCGCTCATGATACTCGGTGGTAGCGGGCCCTGATGGTCGTGGGCCAGATAGGCCGAGATCAGCCAGTGAATCTTATTATTCAGTTCGAGGCTTACTGCGACGATATCAGAGTCACTGAAGCTGTGTAGCAGAAATATATTTAGACTGTTTTTTGCAAGAATGCATGCTCTTGGCTTGCCATAATTCCTTGCATAGAACAGAGTTTAGTTTGGGGTCTTGAGGCCAGTAACCTCGTCATTCACGGGTGATCCCGATACGCCAGTGCTGAATTGGAGTCGTTTGGTGTCGGGTCCAGATCTATCGCCAATACCGACTCGGCGAGTTTTGAGTCGTCACTGTGGATGACATGGGGGGCGGAATTGGTTTCCCTTTCCGAGGCTTCGATGTTCGTCGCACTCGTTCTGGGATTTCCAGCATCCGCCTTGTATACCCTGAGTGTGATTTGGCCGAAGCCGAACCTCACCACACCCTTTAGGCTAGCTAGGGGGGCCAGGGACTCCTTGTTAATCACGATTATCGTGACCCTATCGTCCCCTTCTGGCTCCTCCATCTTAGCGATCTTCCAGTTGTGCGTTGGAAGATCTGGATTGCAGACCTTTAAGATCTCCAGGACAGTCGCCGCGTCAGAAGGCAAGCTTGGTATCCTGGCTCTTGTTTGGGATCGGCTTGGGATGTCCTCCCTTGCCACAACCTCCAACTTAGCTCCAGGCCAAACCTCACCTAGACCAGCAATTTCTTCCTTGTAGAGATTCGCCGATCTCTGATCGGAGCAGACCACTAGTTTGACGTGGCCCTGATGCCATCCGCCGTCATGGCAGAAGGAAAGAGGACCAGGATGTTCCTTCAAAACTTTGAGGAAGCCATCCGCCAGCACGGACTGCAGACGCTTCCATTTTTCTGGAGTGATCCTTCCGTCATCGTTACTTCTGTCGATGACGGCCATCACGAGGTGTTCCTTGAGGATTACGTTGAAGGGCCTTAAAGGTGCCACGGTGCTTGTATTAACCGTCTTGACCCTTTTTGCCGCCTCGGGGGACTCATCCAGCGATCTTGGTCTCTTGGACGTTTGATCCTTGCCGGATGGTGCCACACCCTCGGTGGTCAGCTTTAAAGCCCAGACGAAGGAGGCCCGTTGTTTGTCCGTCCGCTGTTCCTCAGGTATGCTACTGAGGCGCTTCAGGACTCCCAAGGCCGTTTTCTTCTCTTTATAGAGATGTTTAGACGGAGCGATGTGGCGCGTGGAGCATCCACTTGGACCAGGTTTGGGGGCCGAAGTCTTCGTGGATGTTGAGCCGCATGGACCAGGTTTGGTTGCCGGAGTCTTCGCGGGTGGTGTTGAGTCGCTTGGACCAGGTTTGGTTGCCGGAGTCCTTGCAGGTGAGTTGCTCAGACCAGGTTCTGTGACCGCGGTCCTCGCAGGTGAGTGGCTTGAACCAGGTTTGGTTGCCGGAGTCCTTGCGGGTAACCGCATTGGGGTGGACTTCCGTCCTTCTCTCCGGCCGGTTTTTTGAGAGATCCGGACTCTGGTTTTTTGTTTGTTTTTGTTTGTTTTTTTGAATACATAGTGTTCCCACGAGTTTCGGAGAACACAAAGTCCGTCTGCACAGAGATCCGTTTGTACAGATAAGGCTGCTTAATCCGGAGGTCGCCAAGTATCCGGATACTCCGTTCGCGACTGGGCTATGAGGGCCCCCAGGCTGGTTGATCATCGGCACGGGTCGTGTGACACCTTGATCCGGCCCGTGAAGGTGGAGTGAAAGGATGTTAGGAGATGAATGGAGAGGGGAAGGATGTTGGGAGAGGGGGGTATGGTGGGAGGGGGGATGAAGGGGGAAGGTTGAGTCTCTCTTAGTTTCGGGCGAACCCTACTCTGCCCCAACACCACGGCAAGGTGGACAGTCGTCGTTGGGGAAATAAGATGATCGAAAAGGTGAGGGCTGATCCAGATAAATTTTCGGCCTGGCGAATTGAACGCGAGCAATTACTGAAAGACATCCCTGCTCATTATCCCACTAGTGTTCCTGCTCAGATCAGCTACTGGTGCGGCCGTGACCAAACTTTTAGAAGAGCAAGTGTTTCTATTTGGACTGCCAAAATGGGTTGTTTGCGACAACGGTGTGCAATTTCGCAGTCGCGACATTCGACCATGATGACTATTAACCCCACGCATTAGAGTGGAATGAGTTCTCCATGTATCGGCTGCACGTCGTCTCTCAACTTCGTTTTTGGTTTGAGCATCCAAGACAATGGGTTCATCTCGAGTTACAGATGGGTTAGAAATCTGGATGCTTTCCATTTTCTCCATGGCTAATTTGATGTCTGATTTAATATTTGATCTTAAACCAACCCCCTTCTCGGGCTGCCATAGTTTGATGACGTGGTTTATGTTGTTCGTGGCACGTACTATCTGGTCTCCGCTCCGGAAGTTGCAGTTTTCGCCAATAGTTAATACCCCAGATCACCTTGCTGAAGGATTCGTGCAGGAAGGGACTGGCAGTGAATTTCAATCTTACTCGGAGTGCTCATAAGATATAACCAATGATTCGCAGTTTCCATCTTGTTAAACGAGCTCCATTTCTTGGTCCTTTTCACGTGGCATCGCGTCAGATCTAAACTGTACCCTCTGAATATGTATAATAGACAATTATCTCCGAACGTGGTTAGCATTGGAACTTCTCATTCACATACGTAGTATTTTTCCGTCGTCGTAGTAGTTAGTAGATTGCAGCGTTGGAAGATCTCCTAGTGTAGGATTGCATTTCGACTAATGTCAGTGTTAGCCACCAAAAACTTGCCCTCCAGGTCATAGAAGTGATATGTAAGCTCGTTAATGTGTGCCGGTATTGTATACACAACTATTTGTACCTTCATTATTTGAGTTAGTACTTGGTAATCGATAACTTTCGGGTTTATTTCCTCACTTTCCCAGACCGTGGTGAGGTCTTCAGGGTGTAACTTTCCAAGGTGGGATGTGAGCGCTATTCCCATAATGGTGTCTAACTCCCCCGTTATCCATCGTAACTCCATTTTGATGAGTGTCAAGAACATCTGTTTGGCTATGTTCAATTGTCAGTCGCTCCGCCTGGTTGTAAATCATTGGCGCTATGGTAGTATACAAATCCAGTAATCGGTGTCTGAGTTTAGTATTTCATCTAGTTTAAGTTTTAAAAAGTGCTTTATTTTCCGAAAATTCTTTATGCTAACAGTTTTTCAATCTTAATCCTAAAGCTAAAATTTGTCTATAGCTAAGCTGCTACCGTTCTTAATGGCCTCAATGGGCAGTCTAACATATAAATTTTATCGGGGGGATCAGAGTCTCTTTATTTAACTATAATGTTAATGTATACTTATCGTTAAAATACACTATAAGCAAAAAAAAAAAAATCTGCCAACAGTCTGGGCGCAACTGTATTATTTTTCCGGCAGAAGCTCAGAACGCGTTCAATTCGGGGATGCGGTGTAAGTTACTATGTGACTGAAAACCTAACAAAAAGTTCGGGAAGCGGTTAGAAAAGGGTGTAACATATGAATTAAATAATTGGGTCATATTCCGGGATGCGGTCTAGAGGTTGAAAAAAACAAAACTTAAAAATAGGTCATTATTAAACAAACCTGGGGAAGTGAAAAGATATTCGATATCTGATCAGACCTGAGAAACATGGTGGAGTTAATGAAAAAGTATACAACCAGTTTACACCCTCTTAGTGGTCGAATTTCAAAAAATCTTGAAAACTTTTTCCAGGTATTCACATGAAGAATCCGTAGAAAAAAAATGAACTCAATATTTGGAAAGACCTAGTGGATATGACGAAAATCGTGAAAATATATGCATTTTATACGAAACGATATTTTTTTTGCCCCCCCTTCTGAACGCCAATGAATATTTAAATTTTTTTTTATCAGAATTACTTTTCTAGTTAATTTACATATATGTACCGAGTTTTAACTTAACAGCATAAGCCATTCTAAAGTTAGGAAAAACACCCCCCACCACCGTACCATACTACCCCTAAAAAAAATTTTATTTTTCTACCATGCCACTACTATAGCTCTATCTAAATACCAAGTTTCAGCTTCCTATCATTATAGATTCTTAAGATATAAGCATCGGAACTTTTTCTTTCTCACCCTTCCCCATCCTCACCCTCAGCACCCACACCACCAAATTTTTTTTCCCTACTAGGGTTCTATTAGGCCTACTTCTGGTAAAAATTTGAAGCAACCATCTTACACTGTTATTGAGATATGAAACGTGTTATTTTTGAAAAATTCTTATCCCCTCCACTTACGTACTCCCCCGCCCCCTTCAAAGATTTTACTTTGATCAATCTTCACTTATCAAGCTTTGTATCCAAACCGAATTTCGTTTTTCTGGTGCCACTGGTTTGGGAGATATTGTAATGTTAAGTATTTCAACCCCCACCCCCGTACGTCACTACCCCCACCCAAAAATTTTGTTTCAATCTACTCTCCTAGTATAACTACAGATATTTGTTAAGTTTTAATTGCTTGCTATTAACGGTTTAGGAGATATGGATTTTAGAATGTGTGGATCTCGACTTTTTTGCGTTTCGGACGCATTGCTTCCCCCTCAGCCTCCTAACACAAGCGGTTCCTGAGATCTAGAAACCTAAATTTTTCGTCTAAAACGCTTACCCCGCCTTCCCCCTTACCTCTCCTTCTCTGAAAATAGTGTCAATTCAAGGGGTCCACCAAGTCTATTCTTAGAAAAAATTTTAATTTAATAGCTCCACTGGTTTGAGAGCTACGAGCCTTCAAAGATTTTGGGGCGGTCGACGTACGGCGTACAGAAGGAGTGAAATTTTTTATTG
This sequence comes from Beris chalybata, assembly GCA_949128065.1. Lineage (NCBI taxonomy): Eukaryota > Metazoa > Arthropoda > Insecta > Diptera > Stratiomyidae > Beris > Beris chalybata. The sequence goes on along the minus strand of OX421897.1, from coordinate 69,593,944 downwards.
CTTTTTTCGCGTCTACTAGTCATGAAACGTGGACAAAAAAATTTTGAGGGCAGCAAATTTTTTTTTTTTAAAAATCGATAACAATACTGTATTATAAATAATACAGTAAAACAGTATTACATAAATTTCATTCTACTTTACTTATACTATACATATGCAATTCATACGTACTAACTTAAAACTAAGGTTTAAGCCGAACTCTCCGCCGCCGGGGACAGCAGCATCATGCTCCACTATTCGAGAATAGTAGAGCAGAAACCACCGTTCCCAGCCGCGGACAGCCAGTCCAGCATACAATATTTGCATTAATTAGTGCATCGAGAAGGAATTATTTACAATAACAATCAATTTATTTAATTTACATACATTTTTCTTACATCTATTCCGGGTCACTTGTACCGATAGCTGAAGGCTATCAGTTCCTGCAGCGAATTTCTCGGTTCGGCATTCCTTATAACTTGGGAAGCTGATAACAAGGTTAGTACTTATTCTAGTTTCACTTATTTTTTTTGGGTTAACTTAATTACTTAATTAAGTTATTCTAGAAAAACTAACTAAACGTCTTATTGATTGAGCCACCAGTATCTCGTAGCCTCACGCTCATGTCTGTTAATGTCAACATGGTTTGCGGTAAAGTATCGCCATAAGGGCACTGGGTCGCTTTATTTAGGTGGAATAAAACCAGTTGATATGGTTTTTTCGATATATTGTGGGTTTGGGAAGAAGGGTTGGTAGATCCAAGGGTTAAGGTCCTGATCTGAGGTGCTTCTAGCTACACGGTTCTTAATTAATCGTATGATAGTCGTATCAATCCGGGGGATTTCTGCCATTTGATATATTTCCTCATTCGATATATGATGTAGGAAATCTGTCTCTGCCTTTCTATAGATGCCAGTACACGCGCGTAGACATTTTCTTTCGAAAAGTCTACATTTTTTTATAGAAGATGGACTAATATTGAAATAGATGGGGCAGCCATAAGTAAGAATAGGTCTCCACAAAACTTGGTAACAAATGATTTTAACGCGAGGGTATAAGTGTTTCGCGTAAGAAAAACGTTTTAGAGACATGAATGCGTTACGCGCCTTTACAATAGCGTGTTGGTTGAAGTACAAGTGTTAGTCTAAGTTTAAATATATATCCTAGATATTTAACACACGTTATGTGCGGAATTTTTTCGTGACTTCCCTCTCCAGCTACAATATGGAATTTCTTCCAATTGCGCTTCACATCTCTATTGGCATGGGCTAAAGTGGTGTGGAATAGGATAGTCTCACATTTCTGTGAATTAATTTTCATCTTCCAAGACTTCGTGTAGAACTGAACATCATTAAATATTTTCTGACGTTCCTCTTTTTCCCGTTGGTTAGCACAAAGTTTTTGTTGTATATCATGTGTACAAGGATATTTATCAAGTGTTTGGGGAGTTCTTTTTGGATTAATTTAAAGATCAGACCGTCAAGCCAAACTGTGTCGAGGGCCTTCTCCATGTCTATTATTACTTAAATGCCAGCAGATGTCGGATATGACCTTCGTTATAGCGTGTATGGTAGAATGTCTATTTCGAAAGCCAAATTGGCAATTCGGTATCAGATCATTCTGTCGAATGTGGGAATTCAGGGTCATTGAGGATGGATTCAAGGACTTTGCTTATATTAGGTAGAAGATTAATGGGTCTTTTACTTTTTGGATCTAAAGGATCTTTCCCTTTCTTAAGGATCGGGAATGTTTTCGTGCGTTTCCAGTTTTCGGGGAAGTGAGAGTTATTTAATAGGTTATTAAAAAGGGTGCAATATTCGTGAATAACTACATCTTTAATACTAAATTTGAAATTCCATCCAAGCCGGATAAGTTTTTATTATTGAGGCGTTTGAATAAAATATAGTTGTTATTTTTGTAGCCGTTGTTATTGTTGTAACCGATAGTTGGTTGTCTGGAATTTGATTGGCCATCCGATTTTCGCTAAAAGTGAGTGAAGGCTCATTGCCTTCGCTCTCATTTTTTAATTTTGTGGCCTTTTACCCTCATGTCTTTGACTATGTTCCATAATTTTTTTATTGGAAAAAATTGACATATGTAGCAGATATCATATATTTCCCGGACCACTTTTCAAAAAAAGCCTTCCGCGGTGACCACTGTAACTTCCACACCAATGATCTTAAATAAAAAAACCAAATAAACTAATTTTTTTTTGTTGAAAAAGTCGTTTGGAGAAAAATCTATATCTGCTACATTTGTGAAATTTTTGTAATAAAAAAATTATCGAACATAGTCAAAGATATACCCGTCACTATGAAAAAAAACAGTTCGAAACCGGCAATCATTTTCCCAAAAAAAAATCACAAAAACACGCCTTTTTTTCGGCCGCCAACTAGATGTAACTCTTAATTCAAGGGTCTGGAATAGTGAATGAAATTCGTCATTAAATTTTTCGGAGTTTCTTTTTGAGGCATAGCTGCTTATAACGAAAAGATTATCATTATTCTGAAGGGTGATTTTTATACGGGTAGCTCTGCACTGAAAGAAAAACTATGTTTATTCCAAGGTTGCATTGACTATATTAAGGTTCAAACCACAATAGTATAATATTACTACCAATGGAGCAAAAAAGGAGAGTTTTAACAAAATTATGGAGAAAAACGCCGCTTCCCTTTTTTCGCTCCATATGGATGAACATGGGATTACGAAGAACATTTTTCAGCTTAATTTTTTCCAGGAATGTTAATGTTTCAAGTCGCCATTCTGTTTGAGAATTTCCATCGAAAGTGTCGACTCTATCACGCAGTTGTAATTTAAAAACATCTGATTGGAACCAATAAATTTGTGTTTAGTTTAAGTTTATTAATTGGTAATATCTAGTCGAAATATTTTTTTTTTTTCTTTTTTTGTGGCTTAAATGGTGTAAAAACATGTCAAGAGTGATGTCTGACATAATTTTTTATTGAAAATAAATTTTAAGTGGTCGTAAAAGACGAATTTTCGAAGCAAGGCCGAGCGCTTGAAAATGACAAATTGAGTTTCTGGGTAAGTTTCGCCCCTTTTACTCGTTACCAGCGGTGTAAAGGTACACTTTATAGTTTCTAAATGAGGTATAGATGGCGTTAATATATAGTTTCAGGCGCGAACGCAGGGGGGGGGGGATTTGGGGGTTAAAGCCCCCATTTTAGTCATTGGAATAGAACTAAAACGAGAATAAACGGCTATAATTTTCAATGACGGATTATCTGGTGTAATGAAGGTCATGGATGTACTGGGTATAACTATTGGTCGTCAATGTTTAGGTTTTTACAAAGGAAGTGACTTGCGTCGCATTGAACTGGCCGAGCGCTCATTTTCTCATGAGGCAAAAACCAGCCGTCGTGACGCTAAGTCGGCGAGAAAAAAAATCGACAGCAGTCAAATCGACGCAGAAGGCCAGTTATATGGTGCTGGGATAGCAGAGTAAAGGTAAAAAAATCAACAAGTCTGTATCTTTAAAATTTCATGTAGTAAACACATTGTGAAACTTTAAACTCGTTTTTCTCGAAACCATGTTTTCAAAAACGGCTAGCAGTAGAACTCAAGTAATTTTTATCCGATTAATATGAAATTTTGGCTGTACTTTCTTAGATAGATTATCTAGTAAAGTACACACGATTTTTGAGTTTCATAAACAATTACGATTTCTATGAAGAAATTAAGGCCGATTTTTTAACTGAAAAATATAAATTTTTTTCAAAATGCGCTCAAATATTCAAAAATTAAAATTTTTGAATATCCATGTGTACTTTAATAGTAAAACTCGTGAATATGATGAAAACTTCATTGTTCCAGATACGCTCGTTAAAGACTTGTGCTGCTAGCCGCGGGACGCCTACAAAAAATCGACCTTCGTTCCGTGTACTGCTCAGCCGTAATTTTTTCATAAGAATTAAAATAAAATTTTTTTTTTGTAGTTCAAGATAAGTGTAATGATCCCTCAATATTATACATTAATCGATTTTTTAATAAAGACACAAAAAATTCACAAAAAACTGTCTCATTTTTTGCTTCCGACTAGATATTACCCCTTAAGTGTTTTGGAAAGTTCTATAAGGAGATTGCTTATGGTGTAAACGAGTCTTAGCATTATCGTCCTGGTTGTTGATATATAGTTACTTTAGGGCAAAACACGATTAGGGCTTTTTTTCACTCAAATGTAGGAAATTGTGTCAAATTTCTCATTAAGGAAGTCTATAGTCTATAATACCCTGTGCAACAGAGTGCTTCCTGGAAGTTAAAATAAAATATTTTTAAATGAATATTTTCACTGTAGTGTAGAATGGGTAGCCCTGCACCATAGGTAGAAATGCACTACTCGCCATTGGCGCTCTCCCGTAAGTAAAATTTGCAAAGCAGAACCAGAAGTAGTATTCCCTTTCTCTTACCTGTCCATATGATCGCGTTCAGAAAGTGCTAGTTTTTTATTTGCTAGGGTAAAGTACCCAGTCCTGAGCCTCCTCACCAGTAATGAGCCCCCTTTGCAAAATTTCACTAAAAGCTAAGAATATGCTTGGTTTTGCTAAATTATGTTTTTTTCGTTAAATACCATTATTCTTTATTGTCAGTTCGACATCACTTTCCATTTGGAAGGAGAACTATCAGAAGAAATATTTCGTGCCGAACGGACTGACCTTCTTAGTGATTTGAAAAATTAACTATTCTTGTGCAAATGTATAAGGACTTCATTTTGATTCAAACAGCGAATAAGTACCGTGTTTCGATCTGAGGTTTCACTATACTTTTGTACTGATAGATTTATATATTTCCAACACATTTAAAATAAAAAGTTCTATGTATAATTAAAGAATTCCTTGAGAAATTAAAGGGGGCTCATTACTGGATCAAAATTTTTTCATAATTTCTAGTAATGAGCCATAGGGGCTCACTACTGAATTAATGGAAAAATATAGCGTTCCAGTAATGAGCCCTGTGATATTTTATAGTTTAGACGAAGTATGGGGTGTACCGTATTCCGTGCACAACCTTGAAAGGGGTTATTCCTTGATCTATTTCGAGACAAAAATTATCCTACAGGGAGGGTCAATTTTCAATATCCGTGGAGATACAGGATAGTCAAGAAAAGTGTTTCAGACCTGTACGCTCACTCATTTAAAACGTTATAACGTATCTAGAAAACTAGTAATCAGATTTAAATTTGTTATAGCTTCTTTTTTAGGGAATCGAATTACTTTTCATTAGTTACATTGCTAAAGCTGGAAGGTATTAATTTTAGAAAATAATTTCAAAATGCCTGAGTATTCCAATGATGAATATGGATACATTCGTCTATGGAGAATGTCAGGGAAAATAGTTTGTGGCGCAATCGCTATATCATCAGAGATATCCGAATCCACGAACACCTCACGGGGGATTATTTCAAGATGTTTACAGAAGGATTCGGGAAACTGGCTTCTTGTCCTGAGCAGAGTAAATGCAAACCCTATGCCAATAATCGCTGTTCAGACCGATAAAGGAATACTGTATGGAGTTCAAAATGGTTCATCCATCAGTATCCGACACTTGGCATTGCAGTTGAACATTTCTAAGTGGAAAGTTTGGAGTTGTTTAAAAGCAGAACACTTGCATCCCAGTGCAGAATACACCAGTGCAGAATACACCAGTGCAGAAGCTTCTTCCCATTGATTTGCCAAAAAAATTGAGTTTTGTAATTGGCTCCTTGAACGACAAATAGTTGACGAGAATTCTATGAACAACGTTTTTGGGACGGATGATTCCCAATTTACGAGAGACGGTATCAGAAACTTCCACAACCTACATACGTGGGCACAATAGAATAGTGGCATAATTTCAGCACAGATTTAGTGTCAATTTATGGACAGGTGTGATTCGCAACAATTTTATAATATATGTGTACCTATTAGACTTCCGCCTTCTTTAAATAGTTTCAATTACTTACATTTTTTAACAAAAACGATCTACAAGATATTTATGATGATGATATTCTACTAATACTATTGGCTCCATGTTTTACCAACACGATGTGGCTCCAGCTCATTACGGCCGACAAATCACAGATTGGTGAATAAAATCCAATAATAGCTATCACTGGATCGGTAGAAATGGCATACGAAATCTTCTAATGTTACTATTATGGATTTATTTATATGGTGGGATGAGGAATCTTGTATAAGCAACGGCAGTAGTAGCATTGAAAGATTAAAGTACCCGGATTAATGCGTCAGTAACAGAACTAATGCAGGAGTTCAGGAGTACGAGCACACTTGCAAAACGAAAAAATTTAGCGTGCATTCAAAATAAAGGTGGTCATTTTGAACATTTATCAACATCAAAAGTGCAATATTTTTAGAATCATATTATTTTCTTTATTATTGAATTTATGTCTATTACTTTTCCCCACTGGTAAGACTGCAAAGAACGCATGACGCTCTTCAACTTGGATCTCTGTCCATTTCTTATAGATGCTTTATTATCTTTAAACTTAAAAACTTGCTTTTTACTAACTAATCTTTCTCTTGTCATTCTGAAACTTTCTGAGTCATTGTATTAATGAAATGTAATATTTTGTCTCAATTGGCTATTAAATAAATAAATTAATGGCTTTTTTATAATGGGGTTTTCTGAGAAAAACTATTGATCACGAAACTTTTAGAATAGAAGTAGCAAGATTTGTGTTTCGAAGTAAATATCTCAAGATCGGGTGAAGTTACAATTTGAACTCTTACATCAAATGAAAGGTAGTTCAATTACCTAAAAAACAAGCTATACTACTTTGAATTCTGATAATTAGTTTTCAAGAGAAAACGTTTTAAGTGAGTGGGAGTACAGTTCAGAGGCGGTTATCAAAATTGATCATCCCTGGACAACAATTTTTGTCTGAAAATTTATCAAGGAATAACAACTTACAAGGCTTTTCACGGAGTACAGAAAACCATGTATATTTCTTCGTTAAAAACTATATTCTACAAATATTCGCACCTTCCTTGGAGGGGCTCAGTATTGGGTTGGCCATGGCTCAGTATTGGAAAAAAGGGGCTCATTACTGGGCACGCTGGTCTTTTTTCACTATTATTCAATTTTTTAAATAATTATGCTTGCAAACGTCAAACTATTTATTTAGTTTAATAGCTACTTACATAGTCCTTAGAGCAAAAAAAAACAGGTACCCAAAATATTTTGATATGTTAAAATGCGGAAGACTCAAATTAAAAAATTTTCTTAAGGGGGCTCAGGACATTAAAAAAAAAATAAAAATGTTCATCTGGTCAGAATCGGTAAAATTGCACCACGAGCTTATAAGGAGAAATGCACCAGATATTTATGCCTCCGCAGCTTGAATTTATGGTCACAAATCTTAATAACATTTAAATTATTTTGTTGCAACCAGAACGGGTTCGTGCTACAAGCAGACAGCAAGTAACATCAATTTTTAAAATTTGAATATCCGTTGACTTATCAAAACTTGTAGAAAACCAGTGAATTACCTTAGCTTAGTTCACGATGGCGCTGCATTAAAAATCGGACCTCTGCCTCCTGGATGTGCCGCCTCCAGCCTTCTGGGTTCAGTGACCTCCAGTTTCTACATCTTAGAAGTGATTTGCTGTCTCCGTCAATAGAGTCCTCCCAGCGCTTTCGTGGTTATCCAACTGGTCTTTGTCTATAGACTTTCCCCTTTAGTGTGCGATTAAGGATTCTTCCGTCATCCATCCGCACCACCATTGTAGTTTTTTAAATTTTATGAAGATCGATACTTCTGGATTGTCGAAGCTGGCATACTCTATTGTATCGTATTTTTCAGATCGAGCCTTCCTTCACAGGTCCGAGGATTCTTCTAAGCACTTTTCTTTCAAAAGTGCTAACCAATTTTTTGGACGCCTGAGTCAATGTCCACGTATCGCTGCCATAGCATAGCACAGGCTTTATTATTGTTTTGTACAGTTTAAGGTTTGTTTTTCTGTGCACATTTTTGTTTTTAATTATTGGAAGTACCGAATAATACGTCTTATTTGCCATCATTATTCTTCTTTTAATTTCGATGGGTTCGCTTCCATCCTTCGATATACTTATTTGCCCCGAGATGTTGTCTACGTTTTCTAGGTAGAAGTCTCCTATTGTAATATTTTGTCTGATTGGCATGTTTTTCCTAGTTTGGTTTTGTTTTCGTTAATACGTAGTCCAACTTCCCTTGCTACCGAATCAAGGTTTACATATATTTCGTTGGCACCCTCCAGGGATCTTGCAAGTATATTTATGTCATCGGCATATGCTACTAGTTGTATGGATTTGAAGCATAGTGTTCCGTTGGTGTCATCGGGCAGTTTTCGAACAACACATTTGAGTGTCAAATTGAAAAGCATTGGTGCCAGGCCATTACCTTGTTTAAGCCCGTTGTCAGTTCTTAAGCTGGAAGTCAGATAATTTTCTACTCTAACTTGTGACAGAGAATCGGTCATTGTCATTTTTGTAAGCCGCACCAGTTTCGGTGGAACTCCAAAATCTATCACTACCTTATACAGTACGCGCCTGTCGATACTGTCGTATGCCTGCTTGAAGCCCACAAATATCTGGTGCACATCAATGTCAAATTCCCAGCACTTTTTAAGCACCTATCAATCGCCCAGCTCTAAATCCGCCCTGGTATTAGATTAGATTAGATTTCATCGGTGGCGGAGGGACTCCTCCAAGCACCGCGACCATCGGTCTATTGTGCTATACCTCATTGATCTTTCTCCAGTTTCAGCCTAGAGGTCCTCACTCAGCTTTATTTCTCTAAGGAACTTATCTAGTTGGTGTAGGTCTATCATATTCTGGCAATGGTACCATGGTCCACAAAGTGTTCTCCGAAACACTTGTGACGCTGAGCTGCGACTGCCTCACAGCAGCACAAAATGTGTTCCGAGGTTCAAGCCTTCAGTTGGCAGAACCTGCATAGGTTATCAGCTATAATTCCTATTCTTTTAAGATGATCTTTCAAGCGCGAATGACCCGTGAGTATTCCGGTTATTTCCCGTACTTTGTTTTTGTCAAACTGTAGAAGCTGTTTGCTTCTTTTAGTTGAGTGGTACGGTATGAATTTTTTGGCTTGTCTCAGTGTTGGCAGTGTGGCCTAGTGTTGGCATTTCTTGTATTCCTCCTATACCCTTATGCTCCTTTTAATGGAACAGGTTGAGATTCCACAGAACGGCTCTGGTCCATTTGGGCGGACCACTGCTCCGTCTCTTGAAAGCTGATCTGCTATTTCGTTACCCTCAATGCCCTCGTGACCGTGCAAGAGGACTCTGTTGTTGGCACTGGGGATGCTCAATTTTTCTTGGCATTCCCACACCGGTTTTGAGTTTTCCGTGGGCGCAGTCGAGGCTTTTATCGCTGACTGACTATCTGTGAGAATGACTATGTTCTTATTGGAGTAACCCCTTTCGAGGCTTATTTCTATGGACGTGGATATAGCATGGACCTCCGTTTGAAAAACGGTGGGATATTCACCGAGAGATTCCGTGATCCTGGCGTGGGGTCCGCTTATGTCAGCTCCGGTGCCTTCAGTCGTTTTAGATCCATCGGAATACCATTTAATGATCCATACTGCGGTGGGTCTCTTGCCCAGCTCTTTCTGTCGCAGACTATGAAATCGAAAGGAATTTCGAAGCGATATCTCTTTATCATATGATCCACTGGCATGTCTAGCATTTGAATGCTACTCCTAAGTCTGGACAGATTATTAAGTCCACTTTTTACTTTCGATGGGCTTGCCGTTTAATTGGTTTCTCATCGCGGCTAACCTTGCCTGAGATTCGATATAGATGTGAAGCGGAGTCAGATCTAACAGAACGTCCATAGCCGCCATGGGGCAGGATCTCATTGCTCCATTCGTGTTGATACATGCCAACTGTTGGAGCTTATCCAGTTTGTTCCTGACGCTTACTAGTTTTGTTTTTTGCCACCATACTGATGCTCCGTATGCTATTATAGGTCTTACAATAGCTGTGTAGGTCCATAAGGCTATTTTGGGTTTCAGGCCTCACGTTTTGCCTACGACTTGTCTACACAGTAGAAGAGCATTAGTGGCTTTCTCTGACACTTTTCCTAGGTGCTTGTTAGATAGGAGTTTCTAATCCAGAGTTATTCCTAGATATTTTACTTCTGTCGAGAGTTTGATTTCTGTCTCGTACATCATGAGCGATTTTATACTGCTCACGTCTCTCTTTCGTGTGAAAGGCACAACCATGGTTTTGCCCGGATTGACTTGTAGGCCTTTCTCATGGCACCATGTTTGTGTTTTACTTAGTGCTTGCTGCATAAGTTCGCTGAGGGTTTCCTCAAACTTGCTCATAATCATGATTACTTAGTCGTGAGCATATCCTTGGACTGTTAGGCCGCTATGACTGAGCAAGCTCAGTAGGTCGTCTACCACAAGGCACCATAGAAGGGGTGATAGTACTCCAGCATCCTTTGCCTGCTTTGATCCTTGCGGTATCCGTTCCCAGAGAGGTGTGAATCTCCCGTATGCTTAGCATTTGTTCGATCCACCTTGAAGTGTTGGAGTCTACTCCTCTGTCGACTATTGCCTTGTTTATACAGCCGTAGGATGTGTTGTCGAACGCTCCTTCTATGTCCAGAAATATTACAAAGGTCCAAAATGCTGTCTCGGACCTACGAGGTATACCTGCAGGGATATCTCAAGGCTCTTGCCTAAGCCCCACTCTGTTCAACATCTTCACCTCAGATATTCCGAAAATGAACACCTGCGAGCTTGCCGTATTTGCTGATGACACAGCAATAATAAGTGTATCTGATGATCCAAATACAATTATCAATAACCTTCAACGTCAACTAGAAGCCTTTACTGATTACTTCACCGCCTGGAAAATAAAATTAAACGCCACCAAAACACAAGCCATGTTTTTCAGCAAACGAAGAGCCTCCCGGTTTATCCCAAACCCTTCCATCAATATTGTTGGGAAAGTAATCCTTTGGTCACCCTCAATTAAATATCTTGGAATTCAATTTGATAAAACTTTAACTTTCCACGAGCATGCGAACCAAACAGTTTCAAAGGTATCAAAAAGTATCAGAACTCTTTAAGCTATCAAAGGAAAATAAGCTGCTATTATACAAAGTAGTAATGCAACCAGCACTCATGTACGGTGCTCCAATTTGGAATAGTTGTGCTTCAATCCATAAAAAGAAGTTACAAACTTTGCAAAACAAAATCTTAAAAATAATACTTAATAAACCATAATACTTAATACTCTACTCATAGGCTGCATACAGAAGCTGAAATAGAGCCGGTGCACCAACTGGCGGAAAAGAAACACGTAAATTTCCAAAGTAGTCTTATTAATTGCAAAAACCCGTTCATATCTGCTATCCAATACTAGATCTTAGACATGGAAATAGGTTAGTTTTAATTTTAATTTTAGTTTCAATTCAAACGAGGTTTTTTTGAAATTGTGTCCTCTTACTGCTGCGAGTCCTCTTACTGCTGCAAGTTCAACTATATCATACATTCTTATGCCTACTTATTGAGATGCACTGGTGTTCCTGGCCATTCAGGATAACTCCATACCCCTCTTCCTTTCTCAACCGGGCTTGGAACCGTCTATGGCGGAGTTGAATTACTATTATTTGGTATTCTATGGTTTTTTCTTAGTATAAAACTCGAAAAATATTATTGTTTGTTAGTTTTGTCAATATATTTAATTTTTTTGTTTCAACTAATTTGGTTGGGATTTGCTACATATGTATTTAAAATGTGGTGCATTTATACCTTGCAAGTGGTTCATTTCTCCCGCATGATGAGAGAAATGCGCCATTTGGACTGACTATACTCTCCTTCATTATGCTCACGATCTGATTATATTTTGCTCTTTATTATGAATACAATATTTGCACAAGGTATTTTATCAAACAAAGAAAAAAAAAATTAAACAAGTTCTACCATTTTATACGGAGATATGGAGTAATTACTGAAAAATTGTGCATTTTTACCTAGTCTCCCCTACATAGTTAGTTTCGGAAATATTCTGAAAGTAGTTTGCGAGATTTTTCCAGTTTAGTGAGACCCAAACTCCACGGAAATAAAAAGTTTTTTTGGTCGTATTAATAAGGCTAAATCGTCTTACTATTTCGGGTAGCTGCCATGCAAAAAACCATTGCTTGTTCAATTCATGAGAATATTGGCCAATAACTTTGGGAACTATGGATTTTCAAACGTTGTATTTAAGAGACCATCGGCACCTGGAGTCTTCTTGTTCGAGAGAGTTTTTAATATTTTCATTATTTGAGTGCTGGGAGGTAAGTCAACAGATTCGGTTATGGTTAAATCTGCGTTCCTTAAGCTAAGTGTACACACAGTAAAAAATTTCAGAAAAAGTACTATTTTTTGTATAGTTATTTTTACTGTTGGGTCAATGTAATTTTACAATTAGAACGTTAATGTTAAGAACTAATATGCTTATTTGCTATAAAATGTGTAAATTGTGTAATTTATGTAAAAATTACGTAAAAGTACGTACGTTGTGCAGAATTCAATAGCGTTGTGTACATAGTAAGCGAATTTATGTAAAAGTACTATTTCTTATATAGTAGTAGGGTTAATTTACGTCATTCTTGGCTATTCTTGATGATTTAAGCATGTTTCAGAAATGCTCAGGTGGCCGAGTGGTAGCGTATCGGACTTATGTGCGACGGGTCTATGGTTCGAATCCGAGAGTATGCATTCTAATTTTTCAAACAAAAAACAATAATTTAAAGGAAAATAAATTCGTAGCAAGCAAGCAGGACAAAAAAACCAATTTTTTAAATTTTTTTTTTTACACAATAGTGTGTAAAGTATACAGAATCAGCATGTAATTAAAGTTTACACACTATTGTGTAGCGTACACAATGCAGTGTAATTTTACTATAATTAAAGTTGGCGTCCCATTGCCTAAAGTAAAAAGTAAAGTAGTAAAAAATTTTTACTGTGCACGATAGGGAAAAAATCTGCCAACAGTCTGGGCGCAACTTTATTATTTTTCCGGCAGAAGTTTAGAACGTGTTCAATTCGGGGATGCGGTGTATGTTACTATGTGACTGAAAACCTAACAAAAAGTTCGGGAAGCGGTTAAAATATGGTGTAACATATGAATTATATAATTGGGTCATATTCCGGGATGCGGTCTAGAGGTTGAAGAAGACAAAACTTAAAAATAGGTGATTACTAAACAAGACTGTGGAAGCGAAAAGATATTCGATATCTGATCAGACCTGAGCGATAAGGCAGAATTCACGAAATAGTATAAAACCACTTTAAACCCACTTCGGGGTCGAATTTCAAAAAATCTTGAAAACACTTTCTAGGTATTCATATGAAGAATCCATAAACAAAAATAATTGATGATTGTTAAACAAGCCCGTGGATGTGATATCTGATCAGACCTGAGAGATATTCCGGAATTCATAATAAAGTATACAACCACTTAACACCCCCTTAGGGGTCGAATTTAAAAAAATCTTGAAAACACATTCTAGGTACTTATATGAAGAATTCGTAAAATAAAAATGAATTCAACATTTGGAAAGACCTAGGAAATATGACGAAAATCGTGAAAATATATGCATTTTATTTTCACTGACAATTTTTTTTACCCCCTCTTCCTAACGGCAATGAATATTAAATTTTTTTTTTATCAGAATTACTTTTCTAGTTGATTTACATATAGGTACCGAGTTCCAACTTCCTAGCATAAGCCGTTCTAAAGTTAAGAAAAACACCCCCCACCCCCGTACCGTACTACCCAAAAAAAATAATTTATTTTTCCAACATGCCACTACTATAGCTCTATCTAATTACCAAGTTCCAGCTTTCTATCATTATAGGTTCTTAAGATAAGAACGTCGGAACTTTTTCCTTCTCACCCTTCCCCACCCTCATCCGCTGCACTCACACCCCCAAAATTGTTTTCCCTACTAGGGTTCTATTAGGTCTACTTCTGGTAAAAATTTTAAGCATCTTCCTTATACTGTTATTGAGATATGAAACGTGTTATATTTGAAAAATTCTTATCCCCTCCACTTCCGTGCTCCCCCGCCCCCTTCAAAGATTTTACTTTGAGCAATCTTTATTTATCAAGCTTTATACCCAAACCGAATTTTGTTTTTCTTGTGCATTTGGTTTGTGAAATATCGTAATCTTAAGTATTTCAACCCCCACCCCCGTACGCCACTACCCCCACCCAAAAATTTTCTTTCAATCTACTCTCCTAGTATAACTACAGATATTTATTAAGTTTTAATTGCTTGCTATTAATGGTTTAGGAGATATGGATTTTAGAATGTGTCGATCTCGGCATTTTTGCGTTTCGGACGCATTATTTCCCCCTCCACTCCCACACCCCTTCACCCATATCTGTTTTTTTTTTGCAAATGGGTCCATTATCAAAGCTCTATAGAAATTTTAAGTTTCAGTCTCCTAACACAAGCGGTTCCTGAGATCTGGAAACCTAAATTTTTCGTCTAAAACGCAAACCCTTCCCCCTTACACCTCCTCCCCTGAAAATAACGCAATTCAGGGTCTACCCAGTCTATTCCTAGAAAAAATTTTAATATAATAGCTCCACTGGTTTGAGAGCTACGAGCCTTCAAAGATTTTGGGGCAGTCGTCGTACGGCGTACGGCGTACGGGATACGGCGTACAGACGGAGTGAAAATATTAATTGCTTTTTTCGCGTCTACTAGTCATGAAACGTGGACAAAAAATTTTGTGGGCAGCAAATTTTTTTTTTTTTTAAATCAATAACAATACTGTATTATAAATAATAAAGTAAAACAGTAGAATTGTTCTGAGAAAAAAATCTTATCTACGAAAAGTGTGTACACGGGGCGACGTCTCTACAATGAATTCTCTCATCATAGGGTGCCCGTAGTGAAAATTTGAGTAGTGCATTTCGTAGGTCGCTACATGTCGTGGCCACGCGCTACACTCTTTTGACTCGCCGAGATATTGAGAATAGAGTATGATTTGGCATTTGAAATTGGTTTGCTAAGTTGAGGTGATTTATGTAAATTAATAAATTAATTGCGATGAAACTTTGGTGATTTGTTGAAGGCACCCCCGCAAAGGTTTCTGCATTAACAATCGGTGGTTCGAGAGTTATTTCAACATTTGAGTGTATTTCATATAGTTTAGCGGCAGTTTGTTCGTTTTCGGTGTATTAGTTATGGATGGTGATAGAGGATGGATTATGTAGGATAAAGGGTGGATGACGGATTATGGAGGATGGATTACGGCGGATGGAGTATGGATGATAGCAGGTAGAGGATGGGGGATAGAGATAGAGGAAAGAGCATAAAAAGTTTGGATATGGATATGCTATTTCAATTAGTTGGTAAGATATTGCAATTCAATGTTTTTTCAATATTTTGTATCATACTTGTACAGAAATTCCAAGCTCCAGCCTCCTACCATAAGCGGTTGCTGAGATCTATAAATCAAAATTGTTCGTCTAATACACTCCTTTTACCTTCATCATCATATTTTACTCATCAAATACAACAGGAATATTGTGTAGAGCATCTTATTATTCAACGCGTTGAATAGATTTTAGAGTCGATGTAGACCGCTCGATTAAATTAGAAAGTTCCGTCTACACGACAGATAAATTTTAGTAGAGAAATTTCGTATAGAGGAAATTTATTTCTCACTATGTGGTGTGTACACGTATTTTGCGAGAATTTTCTCTAACTCTATTGTTTTTTCTCTATCGTGGACACTTAGCTTTACAGAAAAGTTATTGATGGGACTGCCTAAGTGTTTGGTAAGGCTTTGCTTGAAAATTCGTTGCTATCAACTCTGCTTTGTCTTTGTCATTGAATATGACCGTACCGTTTTCATCTAATAGAGGTGGTATCTGTATGTCATGTCTTTTCAAAATCTAATTAAGATACCGTATTTTTTGTAGCTTTTGTAGAGGGATGAAAGCATGTTATTCCAGTTTGGATCTCTTGATCTCTGCCATTGTCTTTGAAATGTTTCGTTCCCTGATCATGGCTTTAGTGTTCTCGTCAATGCGGATGTTATGCTGATTGGTTATTGTTGCTTTAGGTGTACAGAGTTCAACAGGGTTCCAGATGTGGGTAGGTAGTGTTTGGTCATCGATTTAACCGTTTCATGTAATAGTGCTCAACTCAAGTGTACTAAAATTAGTACTCTATGAAATTTGTTCCAATTTGTTTTATTGAAGCCTTAAGCAGATTTGCTAAATTCAATGATCGGTGTTTCGATTTCAATAATAAATGATACTGGAAGATTGGGAGATGATGGCTCATGTACCATAATTGGCTGGGAGATTGTGGGCATTCCCTTTGGTGGATGGAAGGTTGGTTCGTAAGAAACATGGATACAAAGATTATATTTACAAATAAGGTCAAAGGGATTTCGCCAGCTTTGTTCGCGATGCCTGGAGTTGAAGCCACCGCAGAGTAAATACCTTTTATTATATTTTGAAAAGTGTAATATCGTCTTCGAAAAACTTTAGTTTAGTTGCATTAAGTTTTGTCTCAGAAAAGTAAACTACAACGATGACCGTATTAGAGTGTTCAATTTGGATTGCGATGGTCTCGATAATTTTGGTTTTACGACTGAATTTTTTTTTTTTTTTTCAAAAATAATTATATATATATAAATATACAAAAAATTATTATTAACAGCGCTAGCGACTAGGACCTTCGGCTTAACGAATGTTTGATGCTTTTATTAACAATGACAGCGAACCTCCGCCCAGTTGCATCGATCCTGTCATTCCTGTGGACTGCAAAGCTGGGATGCGAGAGTTTGTCGTGTTGTTTGGGCCAGGTTTCGGTTAGTATTGTAATATCAATATTTGAGTCAATAAAGCTTGCATTACACTGTATGACCACGGTGTCAAATTGCAGTAATATCATTGTATTTATATCTTATAGTAGTATCACGAATAACTTCACCTCAGCTCAAAAGATGGCGCAGCATATATCGTTTTTTGAGGTTTTGTGCTCTCGCGCTTTCACACTCGTTCTTTCTTGAAGAATTCAAAATCAATCAAAGCAGGAATATCTCATTCATTCATAAAGTTCAATCAACACGACTTCCCATTGGTCGACAGTGAACTCCGCACTCGAGTGTTAAAAAAATGAATAAGTGTGGAGAGCGCGAGAGCACAAAACCCCAACCAATGGGAAGTCGTGTTGATTGAACTTTATGAATGAATGAGATAATGCTTGCTTTGATTGATTTTGAATTTTTCTTCGTAGGTACAATACGCATTGACATTTCTCACAGTTCTCACTACGTTCATTTCCTTTACTCGCACACGGTGCATGGGAAAGGACGGGCGGTATGGAAAAGCAGATCGATTTTCTGTTTCTTCATGCAAAAAAAGAATTCCATTATGCAGAAGGTCATACACTCTTTTTTATTTTTGCGGTACAAAAAAGTACATGCAAAATTTTTGGAAACTATTTGGGAGTGAGGATTGTGGAAACGCCGTACGTCGGCCGGTGTACGCAAAATTGTTTGAAAGCTCGTAGCACCCAAACCATTTGAGCTATTTATTTGAATTTTTTTCGTTAGTAGATTTGGTATACCCCTTTAAGTGAACACCTTTTGAGGGATGCGGGTGTGAAGGGGGAGGTGGGGGAGGTGTTTTAGACCGAAAGTTTTGGTTTCTAGATATCAGCAACCGCTTATGCTAGAAATCTGAAACTTGGAATTTTTATAGAGCTTCAATAGTAGACCCATTTGCGAAAAATATTCTGATATGAGTGAAGGAGTGGGGGTGGGGAAATATTGCGTCCAAAGCGCAAAAAAGCTGAGATCGATACATTCTAAAATACATATCTCCTAAACTGTTGATGGCACGAAATTCAAACTTAACAAATATCTGCACCTTTACTAGGAGAAAAGATTGAAAAGAAATTTTTGAGTGGGGTTAGTTGAGTACGGTGGGGGGGGGGGGGGGGTGAAAAACTTTAGATTACCATATCTCAGGAACCAATTGCTCTAGAAAAATTAAATTCGGTTTGAAGAGAAAGGTCGACAAATAAAGATTGCTCAAAGTACAATTTTTTAAGGGGATGGCGGAACATGGAATTGGTGGGGAATAAGAAATTTTCAAAAAAATCACTTTTCATATCTCAAGAACAGTGTGAGATAGATGCTAAATTTTTTTACCAGACGTAGGCCCAATAGAACCTTAGCAGAAAAAGAAAATTGGGGGATGTGGGTGTAGAGGGTGAGGGTGGGGAGGGTGAAAAGTAAAAGGTTCCGATGTTTATATCTTATGAACGTATAATGATAAAAAGCTGAAACGTGGTATTTAGATAGAGCTATAGTATTGGCATGTTCGAAAAATATAATTTTTTTTAGGGGTAGTGCGGTACGGGGGTGGGGTTTTTTTTCCCTAACTAAGAAACGGCTGATGCTAGAAAGTTGAAACTCGGTGTATATGTAAATCAAATATGAAAGTAATTTTAATAAAAAAAGATTCGAATATCCATTGGCCTTCAGAAGGGGGGGCAAAAAAAAGTTATCAGTAAAAATAAAATGCATATATTTTCACGATTTTCGTCATATCTACTAGGTCTTTCCAAATGTTGAATTCATTTTTATTCCACGGATTTTTCATTTAAGTACCTAGAAAGTGTATTCAAGATTTTTTGAAATTCGACCCCTAAGAGGGTGTAAGGTGGTTGTATACTTTTTCATGAATTCCACCATATCTCTCAGGTCTGATCAGATATCGAATATCTTTTTACTTCCACAGTTTTGTTTAATAATCACCTATTTTTAAGTTTTGTCTTTTTCAACCTCGAGACCGCATCCCGGAATATGACCCAATTATATAATTCATACACCCAGAGAAAAAAAATAGTCAATTTTAACAATTTTTTAACGATTTTCATGGTTGAAATTCAGCTTACCGTAAAACTAGTTCAAAATTAGTATATTTTAACAAGAAAAATAGTCAACTATAAAAATAAATAAATAACAATTAAATAGTAAAAGTTATTTTTTTTTTTTTAATAACAACCATTTTTTGGTATTTTCGAATAGTCAATAATTGACAGATTAATTAGTAACTTAAACTATAAAGTAGTTACACTCGAAGTATTTTAGAATATATAAATACATATTATATTTACATTTTTTTGTATAAATATATATATTTAGGTACCCTATATCGCTGATTTAGGTACCTTGATTTTTAAATTTGCAAGCAAAAATCACGATGAAAAAATAAAGTGCACATTTGACTCGAATCAAAAATTTTAACAACCTGAAACAATACCTTATATGTTTCTTAGAAAGAATAAAAGACATTTATGTATCCAAATAAATTAATATATATTTCATTAAAAAAAAACTAAACAATACTAAACAAATTACAATACAGATACCTACAAATATAATAATTACCAAATTTTTCCATCTCGAGTACTATCTCTTGAAGAACTTGGCTGTGCATCGGCATCTTACAACCAAGAAGAAATTCGCGAAGGGACAGATACAGTACTCTTTCTTCATCCGCAATTGGCACTGGATATCCCTAAATTGTATGCGAAAATTATAATTATTATTTTAATTTTACATTATTACTTGCCCGAAAATTTATGTCAGATTTTCTCTACAATTTTAGATTTCCTTTTAATTTTACGTACGCCCCGAACGAATTATCCGAATCTCCTACAATTTACCGTACATCCGACAAATCAAGCAATTTTAAACAGGTTCAAATGGAGTTCTTAAAAAAATTAAAAAGTAAAATGGTATACCTATTTATAATTCTAAAAAAGATATTCACTTGCTTACCAATAAATCTGTTGTACAAATGGCAAATTTCTCAGGAAGTCAGTAATTCCAATAGAGTTGTAGTACTTGTAGTCAACTCAACGTGTTCACTTTCTTGTAATATCTCGTTCCTGACATCGTAATAGAGTTCAATTACTTCTTCACTTGTTATTTCACACATACTCGTAAGGATTAATTAACGTAATTTTAATGAAAAACTGAATTTTAGTTTACGTGCACGCGCGTCTAACAAATTCACGTAAATGCAAAAACAACCGAGCGTCGAAGTTACTACGAAAAAGTAAGCAGTAACTACAAATTTGTTGAAAAGTACTAATGTGTAGCAAAATTGCAATACTTAGTAGTTAAACTTACTATAGAGTAGTGAAACATTAACTATTTTATAATTAATTTCAAACAATTTTATAATAAAATTTTAACTATAAAATGGTGAAACAATAGTTTGAAAACTTTAACTAGTTTTATAGTAGAAGTTAGGCATTTTTCTATTTTTAAATCGATTTATAGTTATTTTCATATTTTCAGGCATCAACTATCAAAATAGTGAAAATATTACTAAAAATTTCTCTGTGACTGAAAACCTAATAAAAAGTTGGGGAAGCGGTTAGAATAGAGTGTAACATATGAATTATATAGTTGGGCCATATTCCGGGATGCGGTCTAGAGCTTGAGAAAGAAAATACTTAAAAATAGGTGATTATTAAACAAGCCCGTGGAAGTGAAAAGATATTTGATATCTGATCAGACCTGAGAAATATGGTGGAATTTATGAAAAGTATACAACCGCTTTACACCCCCTCAGGGGTTGAATTTCGAAAAATCTTGAAAACTCTTTCTAGGAATTCATATGAAGAGTCCGTAGAATAAAAATGAATTCAATATTTGGAAAGACCTAGTATATATCACAAAAATCGTGAAAATATATGCATTTTATGTTTACTTACAATTTTTTTTGCCCCCTCTTCCGAACCCCAATGAATATTCGAATTTTTTTTTATTGGATTTACTTTTCTAGTTGATTTACTTATACGTACCGAGTTCTAACTTTCTAGCATAAGCCGTTCAAAAGTTAGGAAAACAACACCCCTCACCCCCGTACCGTACTAACCCTAAAAAAAATTTATTTTTTTACCATGCCACTACAATAGCTCTATCTAAACACCAAGTTTCAGCTTCCTATCGTTATAGGTTCTTAAGATATAAACATTGGAACTTTTTCCTTCTCACCCTTCCCCACCCTCAACCTCTCCACCACGCACTCCAAATTTTTTTCCCTACTAGGGTTCTATTAGGCTCACTTCTGGTAAAAATTTGAAGCATCTATCTTACACTGTTCTTGAGATATGGAACGTGTAATTTTTGAAAAATTCTTATCCCCTCCACTTCTATGATCCCCTACCTCCCTCAAAAATATAACTTTAGATAACCTTTTACTTTATTATTTTAATAATTAAGAATTGTGATTGATTTTAAAAAAAAAAATTTGCTACCCTCAAAATTTTTATTTTCACGTTTCATAACTAGTAGACGCGAAAAAAGTAATAAAAATTTTCAGTCCGCCGTACGCAAGATCGTTTGGAGGCTCGTAGCTGCCAAACGATTTGAGATATTAAATTGAAATTTTTTTAACGAATAGACGGGGTAGGCTCCTTGAAGTGACCAAATTTTTAGGGCTGGGGGTGTGAGGAGGAAGGAGGGGGAAATGTTTTAGACCGAAAATTTTGGTTTCTAGATCTCAGTAACCCCTAATGATAGGAAACTGAAACTTGGAATTTCTATAGAGCTCTGATAGGAGACCCATTTGCAGAAAAATTGTCAATATTGATCAAGGGGTGTGGGAGTGGGGGGAAATGTAATGCGTCCGAAACCCAAAAAAGGCGAGATAGACACATTCTAAAATCCATATCTCCTAAACCGTTAATGGCACACTATTCAAACTTAAAAAATATTTGTAGTTATACTTGGAGAACAGAATGAAGAAAAATTTTGGGTGGGGGAAGTTGTGTATGAAGGTGGGGGGTGAAAAACTTTAGATTACGATATCTCATGAACCAATTGCTCTAGAAAAATAAAATTAAGTTTGGGTATAAAAGTCGACAAATAAAGATTGATCAAAGTAAAATTTTTTTTCTATGAACACATTTCATATCTCAAGAACAGTTTAAGATAGATGCTTAGAGTTTTTACCAGAAGTAGCGCTAATTAAACTCTACTAGGCAAAAAAGTTTTGGGGTTGCCGGTGTAGAGGGGGAGGGTGGGGGAGGGTGAAAAGGAAAAAGTTCCGATGCTTATATCTTGAGAACCTGTAATGATATAAGCCTTAAACTTGGTATTTAGATAGAGCTATAGTAGCGGAATGTTGGAAAAATATAATTTTTTTTAGGGGTAGTATGGTGCGGGGGTAGGGGGTGTTTTTCCTAACTATTAAACGGTTCATGCTAGAAAGTTGAAACTCGGTGTGTATATGTAAATCAACTAGAAAAGTAATTGTGATAAAAAAAAATATGAATACTCATTGGCGTTCAGAAAGGGGGGCAAAAAAAATTATTTGTAAATATATTAAATATAAAATGCATATATTTTCACGATTTTCGTCATATCTACTAGGTCTTTCCAAATATTGAATTCATTTTTATTCTATGGATTCTTCGTATGAATACCTAGAAAGTGTTTTCAAGGTCTTTTGAAATTCGACCCCTAAGGGTAGTGTGGTACGGGTGTGCGGGGTGTTTTCCCTATATATAGAACGGCTTAAGCTACAATGTTGAAACTCGGTGTGCATATGTAAATCAGCTAGAAGAACAATTTTGATTAAAAAAAAAATTCAAATATGTATTGGCGTTCAGAAGGGGGGCAAAAAAAATTATCTGTGAAAATAGCATGCATATTTTTTCACGATTTTCGTCATATATACTAGCTCGTCCCAAATATTGAATTTTATTTTATTCTACGGATTCTTCGTATGAATACCTAGAAAGTGTTTTCAAGGTTTTTTGAAATTCGACCCCTAAGGGTAGTGTGGTACAAGTGGGGGGTGTTTTTCCTCTATATAGAACGGCTTAAGCTACAATGTTGAAACTCGGTGTGTATATCTAAATCAACTAGACAAATAATTTTGAATTAAAAAAAAACGAATATCTATTGGCTTTCAGAAGGGGGGCAAAAAAAATATCTGTGAAAACAGAATGCATATTTTCCCACGATTTTCGAAATATCTACTATCTCGTCCAAATATTGAATTTAATTTTATTCTATGTATTCTCCATAATTGACCCCTAAGGGGGTGTAAAGTGATTGTGTACTTTTTCATAAATTATTCCATATCTCTCAGATCCAATCAGATTTTCACTTCCACGATCTTGTTTTTTTTGATAGGTTTTCAGTCACATAGTAGCCTCCACCGCATTTCAGAATTGAACGCGTTCCTAACTTCTACCGGAAACATAATAAAGCTACGCCCAGATTGTTGGCAGATTTTTTCTATTAAGGTTTATACTCAAACCAAATTTTGTTTTTGTGGTGCAATTGGTTTGTGAGATATCGTAATCTAAAGTTTTTCACCCCCCACCCCCGTACGCCTTTACCCATACCAAAAATTTTTCAATCTACTCTCCTAGTATAACTACAGATATTCGTTAAGTTTTAATTACTTGCCATTAACGGTTTAGGAGATATGGATTTAAGAAGGTGTCGATTTCCACTTTTTTGCGTTTCGGACGCATTATTTCCCCCTCCACTCCTACACCCCTTCATCCATATCATCAATTTTTTTGCAAATAGGTCCACTATCAAAGCTCTATAGAAATCCTAAGTTTCAGCCTCCTACCATAAGCGGTTGCTGAGAGCTAGAAACCAAAATTTTTCCTCTAAAACGCTTCCCCCACCTTCCCCTTCACACCCACACCCCTCAAAAAAATCTGACTTCAAGGGGTCTATCATGTCTATTCATAAAAAAAAATCAATTTAATAACTCATAGGGTGATCGATAAAAAAAATGGAATCTCTCAACCAACATTGATAATTTTTCTATGTGAACGATAGAAGGAGGCTGTAGCTATCAACGCTTATGAATTCAAACATTTGGGTCATTCCATCAAGAATCGTCAGATATGATAAAATTTGTGACTTACTATCACCGATTCTTTTGAAAAAGTAATTATTCGTTACTGAATAGTAATTGCTTTGCACATCACTAATATACAGTAATCCCTTGACTTACGTCTCCCTTGTTATACGTTTTTTCGACTTACGTCGTTCACTACTTTGAGACCACCCCCTTGAAATTACGTCGTCCGTCCTTTGACTTACGTCGCCGTTTTCATAGAACAGATGTTTGTTCATATCAAAACTTTTCCCCTGGTAAAAGGGAATTCCCAAAATAATTGTTTAAAAAAATGAATTATGTATAAACTTAAAAAATAAATACATTCATATTCAAAAAATGAAAGTTAAGGCGCTATACACATTGTACACGACCGAACGAATTTTCCGATACAAATTTTCGTTTCTCTGCTTAATGTAAAATTTTCTGATACTAGAAAATTGGTTTAAATCGTTAATAATAGCATTTTTAAGAATATCATAAGAGTAAATTTCAAGAGATTTGGATTTTGATTGATAATATTAACAAAACATCCGTTTGTCGGTACGAATATTTTTGGTCGTACGACGAATTCATATTTCTTTTTATTATCAATT
This sequence comes from Beris chalybata, assembly GCA_949128065.1. Classification (NCBI taxonomy): domain Eukaryota; kingdom Metazoa; phylum Arthropoda; class Insecta; order Diptera; family Stratiomyidae; genus Beris; species Beris chalybata. Next base: position 69,569,424 of record OX421897.1, on the reverse strand, counting down.
AAAACTACAAGTTCCTTGAGATTGTCTTTCATAATATTTTTGAAAATGTTATAATTTAAGATTATAACTAATTTTTCAATAACTACAGATTTCACAATAGGTCGAAAACTGAAAAATCGGATGGGAAAATTCGTTCGATCGTACGCAATGTGTACAGCGCTTTATAGTACATTTATCACCTGAGGTTGCGTCTACCCTCGAGTTACGTTGTTTTCGACTTACGTCGCAAATTCTCGGAACCTAATTCCGACGTAAGTCGAGGGATTACTGTAATTGAAATTTTTTGTTTCTATCTCATTTTTTTGATAGTTATAGTATGTTAAAGACTTCGCAAAAATGGTATCTGAGTCCTCTGCTAAAATTCATATCGCTGGCACTTAGTCTTTATCGTAGAACAATAAAGAAGGGCTTTTTAAAACGCAAGTATGTCGCAATATAAAAAAAGTACGAATAAAAATTATCCTTGGAAGTTTTTTCTCAAGGATAACTATTTTTTGATCTCAAGAGGATCGGGGTCAAAAAATCTAAGAAAATCAGTGGTTCTCAATTAAGGCTTAACTAAACAGTTGTTAATAACAATATTAGACTTTCTTGGCTCCGATCCCCTTGAGATCCCAAGTTAATTTTTTGGTGTGTTTTGAAAAACAGTATAACTCAGAAAATATATTTTAAAAAATAAATCTGCCAACAGTCTGGGCGCAACTTTATTATTTTTACGGCAGAAGTTCAGAGCGCGTTCAATTCGGGGATGCGGTGTATGTTACTATGTGACTGAAAACCTAACAAAAAGTTCGGGAAGCGGTTAGAAAAGGGTGTAACATATGAATTTAATAATTGGGTCATATTCCGGGATGCGGTCTAGAGGTTGGAAAAAAAAACATGGTGGAATTCATGAAAAAATATACAACCAGTTTACACCCTCTTAGGGGTCGAATTTAAAAATATTCATATGAAGAATCCGTAGAATAAAAATGAATTCAATATTTGGAAAGACCTAGTAGATATGACAAAAATCGTGAAAATATATGCATTTTATTTTTAGTGATAATTTTTTTTGCCACCCCTTCTGAATATTCGAATTTTTTTTATCAGAATTACTTTTCTGGGTAATTTACATACACGTACCGAGTTTCAACTTCGTAGCATAAGCCGTTCTAAAGTTAGGAAAAACACCCCCCACCACCGTACCATACTACCCCTAAAAAAAAAATTATTTTTCCACCATGCCACTACTATAGCTCTATCTAAATACCAAGTTTCAGCTTCCTATCATTATAGATTCTTAAGATATAAGCATCGGAACTTTTTCTTTCTCACCCTTCCCCACCCTCACCCTCCACACCCACACCCCCAATTTTATTTTATTTACTAGGGTTCTATTAGGCCTACTTCTGGTAAAAATTTGAAGCATCCATCTTACACTGTTCTTGAGATATGAAACGTGTTATTTTTGAAAAGTTCTTATCCCCTCCACTTACGTACTCCCCCGCCCCCTTCAAAGATTTTACTTTGAGCAATCTTAATTTATCAAGCTTTATATCCAAACCGAATTTTGTTGTTCTGGTGCCTCTGGTTTGGGAGATATTGTAATGTTAAGTATTTCACCCCCACCCCCGTACGCCACTACCCCCACCCAAAAATTTTGTTTCAATCTACTCTCCTAATATAACTACAGATATTTGTTAAGTTTAAATTGCTTTTTATTAACGGTTTAGGAGATATAGATTTTAGAATGTGTAGATCTCGGCATTTTTGCGTTTCGGACGCATTGCTTCCCCCTCCACTCCTACACCCCTTCACCAATATCATCAATTTTTTTGCAAATGGGTCCACTATCAAAGCTCTATAGAAATTCCAAGTTTCAGTCTCCTAACATAAGCGGTTGCTGAGATCTAGAAACCAAAATTTTTCGTCTAAAACGCTTCCTCCACCTTCCCCCTCACACTCTCACCGCTGAAAATAATGTCAATTCAAGGGGTCTACCCAGTCTATTCCTAGAAAAAATTTAAATTTAATAGCTCCACTGGTTTGAGAGCTACGAGCCTTCAAAGGATTTTGGCTGTCGACGTACGGCGTACGGCGTACGGTGGACAGACGGAGTGAAAATTTTTATTGCTTTTTTCGTGTCTACTAGTCATGAAATGTACACAAAAAAATTTTGAGGGCAGCAAATTTTTTTTTTTTGAAAATCAATAACAATTCTGTATTATTACTAATAAAGTAAAATTAAAGATACACATTTTGAGATATTCAAGGATAAGGGACAGAATATAGTTATCCTTGAAAAGTAAATTGTATAATATTTCAATTATTTTTCTCACTAGTTCTTCAAGTACACAAATTTTCAAAAGAATCCGAGATGGCAAGATAGTAGTCTGGGTGGCTTAGTGGCTAGAGCACTTGCCTTCGATGCACCTGGTTCGAATCTGCTTGGCGACAAGTAATTTTCGAAAATGGGATTAGGTGCTGGACTAACAGTTCACTCAGCTGTAAATGAGTACCTGAGTTAAAATCGGGGTAATAATCACGGATGAGCGTGTAACTGACCACTTAACCACCAAGTTTTCCGTTGGTCTCGTAATGAAGTAACTCTAGCATCTAGCATCTCTCTGTCTGATTGGCGTTCTCTTTCTTGTGTACGTTGTGGCAGAGTCAAAATTGACAAATACCTCTCACTAGGGAAGGATCTTGCGATGATGTTTACATATATCGTCAGGGTTAGCTACAAGTTGGGAATCCCATTGGTATCGACCATGGTTTTTCGGATGACATACTCTAGTCCTGTAGTAGCTTCTTGTTTTGTGGTCAGTTGAGATTTTAAATATTCTCAACCGTTTATACTAAAAAGCTGAAACTTGAAATTTATATAAAACTTGAATAGTTCTTAAAATATGGTCGATATTGGTGAAGAGTGTGGGTGTGAGAAAAAACAATACCTCCAAAATGCTCGAAAGCTGATATCGATATAGAGATATTCCAGAGTCTTTTTCGTAAACGGTTAATGTCGACAGTGAAGCAAGGAAGTGGGGGAATTTTTCTAAAGAATCGCGTCTCATATTAGAGTATAGAAGCTTAGAATTTATACCGGAAAAAATTTTTAGCGTTTCCGAGTTTTATATCTCGAGAATCGCTTATGATATAGGTACAACTAAAACTTGGTAGGTAGAGCTATGGTTGTGCAAGTTCTCAAAATAAGACTTTTATTAGGGGCGTTATGGTACAGAGAGAGTGAGATAATTTTTGCACAATAGGAAATTGGGTTTGTAGAGCTCCATTACGCCTTTGTTTATTTCAATTCGCTCAATTAATATCACCTTTTTATGCAAAAACCACATGAACATGAACTAAAGAAAAGAACATCCAAACTCGAGAAAAGAACAATCAAACTAGAGAAAAGAACATCGCCTCCACCAACAATCTAGTCGTCTTTTCTTACGCCTTTTTCTTCACGCCAGTGTTTTCTTCTTATTGCGCCCAAAGACATATTTTGAAAAATTAAAATTTTGGTGCTGCAGTTTTAATAGAATTATCGTGGCCACTGGTAGTGTCAGCCTTTTTAAAAATATTTGTCATTGATGATGTTGAAGCAATCTCTTTTACGTTCGCTATATGTTTCGCCATTTTAGCATGCTTCAGAAGTTCACTTTTCTCAGCAGTCAAAGTTGAATTGCACGCACGACAATACGATTTCGAAGGACTTCCGCTTATCTTTTCTAGCCATACCTTAAATTCAGGCATTTCTAGCCAGACCTGTTAGAAAATTTTGTACGATGATGGCGATGGTATTAGCTTTCTTTCATTTGGATCCATTGCTCACTGTAATTCACTAAATTTAAAAATTGTTTTTGGAAAATGAACTTGTTATATATTTAAAACTAGATACTTACAATACAATCAATGGCGCAACAGCCCAAATCGGGCCTAGGCCTTAAAGTAATGCTAGAGTTACTTCATTACGAGACCAACGGAACATTAGAAGGAGAAGTGGTCAGCTACACGCTCGTCCGTGATTATTACCCCGATTTTAACTCAGGTACTCATTTACAGCTGAGTGACCTGGTAGTCCGGCACCCAATACTATTTTCGAAAAATACTTGTCACCAAGCAGATTCGAACCTGGTACCAGGTGCGCCGAAGGCAAGTGCTCTAACCACTAAGCCACCCAGACTACTAGATACTAGATACTAGAAACTTACATTATGGCTTATATAATGAACCTTTTAACCTTTTGGTATTTTTCAAATACTAGGTCCTTATCATACAATGCACCTGTTGTCAATTTAATTTTTTTTACCAGAACGGTTATGCAATACAATTTCCACTTGATGAAATCGAAGAGTAAGCGCAACAGAAGAAAATTAAGTCTAAATTTCAAATGTAAGCTTACTTATATGTAACTCCAAAAACCTGAACCTACAAAAGTCCCTTGTAAACAAAAACTCGCAATAAACATTCGCCACAATGAAAGAAAAATTTCTTTTGTTTTTCCAATCGCCACAAGTTGTCGTTGAAGGTTAAGGTTAGTGTCGGGCTTGTTTATTTCAGATAGTTTCTGTTTTGCCGTTTTCCCCATAATTGATCTCAAATAGTCCCAATTCCCCTTTCCCCTTTCAATACAATTTAGACTAAAACTCCCCACGAAAAAGGTAATTCCCCACAAGTTGGGATCACTGTTGTAAGATTGCTTTTGCCACATGTCAACTCGACGGTGGGTAAAGAAGTGTACTTTCCTAGCTAACAAGTGGTTATGTACTTAGTCATAATTTTCAGTGGTTTCGAGAAGTCTTTTAATACCCGTAGACATTAATTTTACCTGGTAATTACTTATCTTCAGTGATGTCTGGGCAGGTCTGGATTTCTGGAACAATGATGGGTGGAATCTTTAGCTTCTTAGGAGGAGTGGGTGTTGGTGTCATGCTTCCTGTTACATCGGAGTCCAACGTGTCGTTTGCAAGAGGTCCGTATCGACTGCTGCGTAGAGGTGGCAAAATATCGATAGCACTATCGATATATCGATATTTTTCCATTAATGATATTTTATCGATTGCGGCAGCTCATATCGATATATTTCGATATTGCAAGAGTGACCAACTTCATCTCAATTTTGTCTCTATTATCTCCTTTCTTTAAGTATCTACTGCATGGATGTATTAGTATAACTGGATCGGCTGTATCGCATAAAATTCCTATATGTGAGACTAATTCGTTTCTGACAGTTGTTCCCATCTTTCAAAAAAATTTTGTACGGGTTATGACAATTGTTTTCACCACAGCGTCGGACGGGTACAGTACGTATTTTCTATTATGTAGCCCCCCCCCCCCCCCCCAGTACACTTACGCTAACGCAAAAAGACAACTCACACAACCAGAACCTATTAGGCAAAATTTCGCTTACTGCCGATCCAGTTATACTACTACATCCATGATCTACTGCAATTCGTACATGAATTTTCTCATATTTGTCAATGCCAATACACTACATTGGTTGAAATACGTACTATTCAATTTTTATTTTGCGACGTTTCGAACTCGACAGAGTCCTTTATCAAACTGTTTGATAAAGGGCTCAGTCTAGTCCGGAATGGCACACAAAAATAAAAATCTGACAGTCTGGGCGCAACTTTATTATTTTTCCGGCAGAAGTTCGGAACGCGTTCAATTCTGAAGTGTGGTGCAGGTTACTATGTGACTGAAAACCTAACAAAAAGTCCAGGAAGTGGTTAAAATAGGTTGTAACATATGAATTATATAATTGGGTGATATTTCGGGATGCGGTCTAGAAGTTGAAAAAGAAAAAAACTTAAAAATTAAAAAAGCCCGTGGAAGTGAAAAGATATTCAATATCTGATCAGACCTGAGAGAAATTGCGGAATTCATGAAAATGTATACAACGACTTTACACCCCCTTAGGAGTCGAATTTCAAAAAATCTTGAAAAGACTTTCTAGGTATTCATATGAAGAATCCGTACAATAAATTTGAATTCAATATTTGGAAAGACCTAGTAAATATGATGAAAATCGTGAAAATATATGCATTTTGTTTTCACTGATCATTTTTTTTGTACCGAGTTTCAACTTTATAGCATAAGCTGTTCGAAAGAAAAACACCACCCACCCCGTACCATACTACCCCTAAAAAAAATATTTTTCCACCATGCTACTACTATAGCTCTATCTAAATACCAAGTTTCAGCTTTCTACCACTATAGGTTCTTAAGATATAAACATCGGAACTTTTTCCTTCTCACTCTTCCCCACCTTCACCCTCGACGTACGGCGGACTGAAAATTTTGTTTGCTGTTTTCGTGTCTACTAGTCATGATACGTGGAACTAACATGAACAACTTATAGGATATTATAATTATATTAATAGTTTCAGCTGCGACTATTATAAAATCAACGTATACAAAATTTTAAAGTCGTAACGTAAAGCGTTTTAAAGTTATCATTCAATAAAAGTGAATACGTGTTATAAAGACTTTTGTAGAGTCGACGGATGGCGCCAACTAATGAACTCAGTTTTACTTTTGACTTAAAAGTAATTCCTGTAAAATTTTGAATCCCTGCTTCAACTCGTACTGGAGTTATAATGCATTATGTAACTTGAAAACATTTTTAAGGACTTTTCTTGACTGCTACACGAAGAACTCATTCGGTTTGCATCATATTCAGAACTTTCCCTTCAAACATTGTAAACTTTAAGTATGCAAAATTTCAAGTTCCTAACTGGAAGCATTCGAGCAATAATTGTGAAAACGTGTCTTAAGGACTCTTGTACGGGAGGTACCCGGGGGAGTGGAAGGATATCGCTCGTTAGCGAACTTAGCCTTACTTTTTCTGTTTTACGAGTTAAGACAAAATTTCATCTTCCTAGGTGAACGCGTTCTTGAGTTATCGTGCAGACGGACGGACGGACAGCAAACGGATTTGGCGGTTTTAACCCCAAATAAACACAAAATAATATATATAACTTTTTTTCGTCCGAGGCTCGGTTCTATGCGTTACAAACTTTTCGGGCTGGATTAAACTTATAGTACTCTAATGCCCGATTTCGCAGTGATAGCTTAAGCAATATAGCTTGGCAATAAATTTTATCCGTTAAAGTGGGATATAAAAAATTATACTTTAGCAGAAAAAAAACTGAATAAGTGGGAGAGAGAAAAGAACACTTGTGCACTTGTAGACAGCTAGTGACGGACTCTGTATGTTAATTTCGTTTCCACTGATATTTTTTTTTGGCTCCGGATCTGTACGCAAATCGATATTTGCTATTTTTTTTTATTTAAATTACTTTTAAATAGATCTTCATATACTCACCAAATAAAAACATCCCCACTATAAAAATCCTATCAAAATTATATTTTTCTAACGTCCTACTACTACTACTACTATAGTGTGGTGATGCTGTTGACATTTGCTTTGTTTATATGAGAAGTGAAAATTTACTGTAAAATAATTGATATATTATTTAGAGTGCTTGATCACTGGATTTTATAGAGAACAAGTACTCCGAAATTGTTGTTGAAAGAAAATGCTGAAATGTGGAAAAAAAAGGGCAGTTCATTAAAAACTATTGAATCTATAAGATCTATTATGATCATTGAAAATGGAATAAAATTGTTGTAATATAATTAATTTATGTATTATATATTGAAAACGCGTCTGAACAGTTTCGAATAGACAAGAAGATTAGCAATTTTATTTTTCTCAATTGACATATAAATCAATGACTATTTTATATATTTCAATAGCCTCACTAAATTAATATTATTTATATAATCCAAGATCCCTTACAAACTAATTTAATTTTATATGATTTATAAATTTGGTCATAATGTCTGCAATGATTTCATCAGTCCGCTTGTACTCCAATTTAATTATTCCGTCTGATAATTTTTCTTGAATGAAATAATTCTTGACATCTACATGCTTCGTACGGGCATGATATTTGTTATTTGTAGCAAGTTGAATAGCGCTTTTGTTATCACAAAATAACTGTATTGTTTGTGAAGCTTCTTTAAAAATTTCGCATTCGAGCCTCTTCAACCACAGTGCCTCCTGTATTGCTGCAACCATGGCCATAAACTCTACTTCGGTTGTAGAAAGCGCATTTGTTGGTTGTTTGCGCGTATTCCACGATACTGCTCCACCCTGTACCATAAATACGTAGCCAGTCATAGATCGGTTTTCATCCACATCTCCAGCCCAGTCGGCGTCACAATATCTGAACTGGCATTTTTACTAAAACACAATCGCGGATTGATGGTACCCTTGAGATATCGTAAAACTCTTTTCAATGCCAACCAATGTGGTTTTCCAAAATTTTTATTAAGCCGGCTAAGCGAGCTGACAGTGAAACTTATGTCAGGTCTAGTTACTTGAGCTGCGAACATAATACTTCCGATAACCTCCTGATATGGAATACCTTCAACTTCGCGCTTCTCGTTGTCATTTTTGGGACACATATCCTTTGACAACTTCTGATTAACATCTACTGGTGCTGAAACTGGATTGCAGTCCCACATTTTAAAACGTTTCAATATATCTTCAATGTATTGACTCTGATCAATAGCAATAGAACCATCTCTACTCCTTGTGATGTTCATTCCAAGAACCGATGATGCAACTCCTAAGTCCTTCATCTTGAAATGAGTAGACAATTCGTTCTTTAATTTGTCCCTGGTTTGTGCGTTGTTACTGAAGATCAAGATATCATCCACGTATATCGCTACAATTAAAGTGGTGATATTTTTTGTTTGCTGAAAATATATACATACATTGGTCAATCGATGATCTTGATAGTCCAAAACCCAAAAGAACTGAATTCAGCTTCTCGTTCCACACACGGCTTGATTGCTTTAAACCGTACAAGGATTTTTTAAGACGGCAAACTTTGTTTGTTCCATTCCCGAAACCTTCGGGCTGCTGAATGTATATTTCTTCATTTAAATTTCCTAGCAAAAATGCAGTTACTGCATCCATTTGATGCACTTCCAAATTATATTTGACCGCCATATCCAAAAGAAACCTTATCGATGAATAAAGCACAACCGGTGCGTATGTCTCTTCGTAATCGATACCATGTATTTGAGAAAACCCTCTCACGACAAGACGTGCCTTGTAACGCAAAATAGCGCCAGTAGTGTCCCGTTTTATTTTAAATACCCATTTGGTATCTATCGCCTTCCGTGTCATTGGCAAATCAGTCAAAATCCATGTACCATTTTCGATGAGCGATTCATACTCACTCTCCATCGCCACCTTCCTGTGTGTAGCTTTAGAACTAGACAATGCCTCTTGTACTGTCACAGGTTCATACGTTCTGGAAACATCAGCGATTAGTAAATTAACTGCCTTATTGGCAATTCGCTCGGAACGCCGTGGAATTACTCTTCCCACATTGTCTTCTTCGTTGACATCAACATCAACATCTTCGTTGTTCATGTCGCCTGACATACAATTGGGTTTGCTGCTCGTATCAGCAAAACTTTCCAACAATAACGAATTTCCATTTCTTGAAGAACTACCCTCACTGAAGTCGTTATTATTGGCAACCGGAGATACTTGAACATCGTTATTTTCGTCATCAACTATCGGCGAAAAATCAAAATATATAGAATTGTTGCATTCCTTTATTCCTTGACTTCCTCGGCGTTCAATAACTATTACATCTCGGCTGATTAATATTTTGTTAGTTTTCTCGTCATAGAGTCGATACGCTTTAGACTGTTCACTATAACCAACCATGATGCATTCTTTGGATTTTGCATCAAACTTTTTACGAAGCTGCTTAGCTACGTGAACCATAGCCTTACATCCAAAAACTCGCAAATGCTTTATATTTGGTTTCCTACCAAACCAAAGCTCCTCAGATGTTATGTCAATTTTCCCTCTACATGGAATACGATTTATTAAATAAGCTGCAGTTGAAGCAGCTTCAGCCCAAAATCGTTCTGGAAGTTCCGCATCCATCAGGTTGCATCGAACTTTTTCAATGATCGTCCTATTTATGCGTTCTGGTGTGCATGGAGCAGTTTTCTGGTGCAAGACTCCGCATCTATCCAAGAAATCGACAAATTTTTTGATACAATATTCCGTACCATTGTCCGTTCTGAATTTTTTTAATTTGCGTCCACTTTGGTTCTCCGCAAAACTTTTAAACTTCTGAAATGACACAAAAAACTTCCGTTTTCGACTTCAAAGGATAAACGAACACTTTACGGCTATAATCATCGACAAATGTTAAAATATAACTTGCACCACCCAATGATTTACTTGGCATGGGTCCACATACATCAGAATGAACCAAATCCAAAATATTTTCCGTACGAACTCCTACATTATTAAAAGGCAATCGCGTTTGCTTCCCTTTGATACAAATAATGCATTTCTCATCAAGAGATTTCGGCGAAAATTCAACACCAACAACGGCTTCCTGAACCTTGCTTAAATTTGCTGCACATGCATGATCCAATCTACGATGCCAGAGTTGCCGATCCTCCACTGCACTTAGAGCGATATTACTCCCTTCAACTGCTTCAGGAAAACATACCAATTGATACATGTCATTCACAAGTGGTGCCCAAGCAACTAATTCTCGATTTCGATCGAAAATTTCACACTTCTTATTATCAAAAATAACTGTGTTACCTCCTTTTGTCATTTGACTAACTGACAAAAGATTTCCACAAATTTCTGGCACATACAGAACATTTTTAACGTTGACTGCGTCGCACTGTCTACCATTCGAAATTTGCAACTTGACGTCTCCGGCACACTCCACTGATAATTTGGAACTATTTCCAATAATTATTTCACTTGATGACGGTTCCATTATTTGGCTAAAAAATTCTCGACTATTAGACATATGAGCTGATGCTCCCGAATCAATGTACCAACTAGTTGAAGACGTTTTTGAAACTAATGCTGCATAAAGCGATTTATCAGCCGCCGCTTTGCTGCCACTACCGCTCTGCTGCATTCCCTTTCGTCTAGGACAATATTTTGCATAATGACCTACCTCATTGCATTCAAAGCATTTTACCTTAATTTTCTTTTGTGTTCCTCGTTTGCTCACTAATGCCAATGAATGAGAATCATTCTTTTCGAATTTGACCTCTTGCAGTAGCCTCGTCTTAACAAAATCAGATGTTAATTTACTGCAATTTTCTACTGCCATCACCAATAGCCCTGACCAGAATAGACTTAAGGAATCTTAACAACTTTTCGTCAAACGCCTTAAGGCACGTAAAGTTTGTGGCAAAACTTAATGAATCTTATACCCAACCACAATAGCCTTAAGGTAAGAGAAGTTTGACAGCTAAAAAAGTCAAATATCGGCCGTCAAATACTCATCAAGAGAGTGTAAATTAAAATAAATTTTTCTTTTTTAAAGTGGAGTTAACTATAAATCACGAGTCTGAAGTCACAAAGTACAAAAATTTCGGAAAATCTGTGAATAAATGTCAAACGCATAAGTTTGCTTAAGTTTCTACGCTCAGAACCGTACACTTAAGTTTTAACGAAAGTTTGGAAAAGTCAACGAAAGATGCATTAAGTCTATTCTGGCTGTCTACGTGCATTTCTATACAGTCGTAGAAAAACTTAAGCTGCCTTAAGTTGCCTTAAGGCAATTCTGGTCAGGGCTAATGGCTTGTACTCGCCTGGAAGTCCCGCTAACATTAGCGATCCAACGATCTCATCATCTATTGTGAGTCCAGCTTTTTTAACCTTGATTGAGGTCGATGTCATTTTGCTGATGTAGTCCTCCATCGATTCACAATCGCCCAACTTCAATTGGACCAACTATTTCAACAGTTCTACTCGACGACAAATTCCCGTAGCTCCGAACACCTTTTCCAAATTTTTCCAGGCTTCCTTTGCCGTCGTACATTCTTGTACATATGAAAAATTTACCGGGTCGATAAGACGAATTATCTCGGAAATAGCTTTTAAATTGAGAGTGGCGTCTACCACTGATCCCACGATACATTCCCAATAATTCTTAATTATTAAGTGAGATTTCGCTGCTAATTTCCAGTTGTCGTAATTTTCGCGTCCCTTTAATTTTTCAATTTTTAATTGCCCTGCCATTACAAATACAAAAAATACGACTTGAAAATTAAACTGATAAAATCGCGTTCACCGGTGTACTTTCCGGGCAAAATATACTTTTATTAAAACAAATAATTAATTAGGCATCCCAAACCGCATGTCTGGGCCCATAACCTGTTGTAATTTAATTAATATTTGTATTATATATTGAAAACGCGTCTGAACAGTTTCGAATAGACAAGAAGATTAGCAATTTTATTTTTCACAATTGACATATAAATCAATGACTATTTTATATATTTCAATAAAAATATCTTATTATAATTAATTAAAAGTTTATAATATAATCTCTAATGTATATGATTGAAAAATAATTACATACAACAGTGATAATTATCAGAATTAATAAACAAATAAATCGTTATGCAATAAACTAAATGTTTAATTAAACGTTACTATTAACATAACAATAGCTCTATCATAATACCAAGTTTTAGCTATCCATCTAAATTAAAGTTTTTCATCTCCTCACCGACTGATCCCCTCAACATTATTTTTCCGTTCAGTTCAGTAATTAATAGTTTCGGGGATAAAGATTTTAGGGGCCATTTTTACGATCTTCAATTAAACTCTAACAGGAATATTAACTGGAAGTTTTGTATGTAAATCTGTCAGTTAAAGTCCAAGTTAGAACGTAACTAAATATCGTAGGAGCGAGTATTATTAGCCGTTTAAAATTAATTATAGTATTCAATTATTATTCATGTTAACATAAAATGAATTTATTTTCTCTATTTCAGATAGTGTTTAACCGCAATATAAAATTAAATAGAATAAAAAATAATGCAGCATGGCACTACATGGGTGGCGTCTTTATGGAGTGGCAGGGATAATATTTGCTTACATAGTTGGAATATTATTATTATCAGTTATAAATATACAAAACCCGCGTATGGTTTTTTCTAGAACGACTAGTAGATTGGGCGAAGTTTGTCTCTGAGAATGAGATTGGAATACATTTTAATATGGTTCTCTAGATTAACAGGTTTCGAAGACACGAATTGAATGGATTAACTATAAGAGAACCAATTAAGTGGTGTACTCAATTGGGATTTCTAGACAAAAATGCTACTCCCTTACAACCAACATTTGCAACAGAAAGTATTTTTTTTAAACGGGAAGAAATTGCTCCGAAATACAAACACATTTACAAGCGTGGGAAGCGGAAACAAAAAGACATTACCAGTTGGATAAAAAAACCCTTTCAACGCAGAAATCATGAACTAGTTAAGGATCTTACAGCATTAGCTTCATTTCCAGGAAGCGGTAATACGTGGTTACGGTACTTATTACAGCAATCGACTGGTAAATACAAACATTGATTTATACATTGATTTATACATTACCAAATTATTCTTTTGAAAAAATGATTCTTTTAATTTGAATTTATAGAATTGTAAATAACTAGTTCGTTTTCTCCATATCGAGCCTGACTAGGTTTAGAATAAATAACTAGCTCGTTTTCTCCATATCGAGCCTGACTAGGGTAAAGAACCCAGTTCCGAGCCCCCTTAAGACAAATGTTGACTTTGAGTTATCGTTAAAAATCAGAATATACAGTTACCAATCTGATATTTTACTATTCTGATTTAATATTTTATTCTTGTTTGTTATAACACCTACTCAACAAAAAATTGTTATTATAGTTTAAAGAAAATCAATAAAAAGTTTAAAATGGTCTTTGTCCCAGCTCCGAGCCTCTCTGTTCCCTATTCCGAGCCATCAAGTGCCAGTTCCGAGCCTCCCATGAGAACCGAAGATTTTAAATAAAAACTAATATATTTCTCATTTTAACAAAAACACGCAAAAATCCTTCACGATAAATAGAAAAAAAAATTAATGTTTAAGTAAGTATGATTGAAATTAATTTTAAAACATAACGCAATCACGATCAGCTGCAACCAAATCTAGATGAAATAGTGAACTATAATTATAATATATGATATGCGACAACCTTTCCCTCTAAAATAATTACTATTTTGTTATTCTATGATAAAAAATCTGCCAACAATCAGGGCGTAACTTTATTATTTTTCCGGCAGAAGTTAGGAACGCGTTCAATTCTGAAATGCGGTGTAGGCTACTATGTGACTGAAAACCTATCAAAAAGAACAAGATCATGGAAGTGAAAATCTGATTGGATCTGAGAGATATGGAATAGTTTATGAAAAAGTACACAATCACTTTACACCCCTTTAGGGGTCAATTTTCAGAAAATCTTGAAAACACTTTCTTGGTATTCATATGGAGAATACATAGAATAAAATTAAATTCATTACTTGGGAGGAGGTAGTAGATATGTCGAAAATCGTGGGAAAATATGCATTCTATTTTCAAAGATAATTTTTTTTGCCCCTCTTCTGAACGCAAATAGATATTCGTTTTTTTTATTCAAAATAATTTTTCTAGTTGATTTAGATATACACACCGAATTTCAACATTGCTTAAGCCGTTCTATATATAGGAAAAACACCTCCCACTTGTACCACACTACCCTTAGGGGTCGAATTTCAAGAAACCTTGAAAACGCTTTCTAGGTATTTATACGAAGAATCCGTAGAATAAAAATTAATTCAATATTTGGAAAGACCTAGTAGATATGACGAAAATCGTGAAAAAATATGCATTTTATATATATTATATTTACAAATATTTTTTTTTGCCCCCCCCCCCTTCTAAACGCCAATGAATATTCAAATTTTTTTTTATCACAATTACTTTTCTAGTTGATTTACATATACACACCGAGTTTCAACTTTCTAGCATGAACCGTTTAATAGTTAGGAAAAACACCCCCTACCCCGTAGCATACTACCCCTAAAAAAAATTATATTTTTCCAACATTCCGCTACTATAGCTCTATCTAAATACCAAGTTTTAGGCTTATATCATTACAGGTTCTCAAGATATAAGCATCGGAACTTTTTCCTTTTCACCCTCCCCCACCCTCCCCCTCTACACCGGCAACCCCAAAAACTTTTTCCCCTACTAGAGTTTAATTAGCGCTACTTCTGGTAAAAATTCTAAGCATCTATCTTACACTGTTCTTGAGATATGAAATGTGTTTGATTTGAAAAATTCTCATCCCCTCCACATCTATGCTCCACCTCCCACTTAAAAAATTTTATTTTGATCAATCTTTATTTGTCGACCTTTATACCCAAACCGAATTTTATTTTTCTAGAGCAATTGGTTCATGAGATATCGTAATGTTAAGTTTTTCACCCCCCACCCCCATACACAACTTCCCCCACCCAAAATTTTTCTTCATTCTGTTCTCCAAGTATAACTACAAATATTTTTTAAGTTTGAATGGTGTGCCATTAACGGTTTAGAAGATATGGATTTTAGAATGTGTCTATCTCGCCTTTTTTGGGTTTCGGACGCATTACATTTCCCCCCACTCCCACACCCCTTGATCAATATTGACAATTTTTCTGCAAATGGGTCTCCTATCAGAGCTCTATAGAAATTCCAAGTTTCAGTTTCCTATCATTAGGGGTTACTGAGATCTAGAAACCAAAATTTTCGGTCTAAAACATTTCCCCCTCCTTCCTCCTAACACCCCCACCCCTAAAAATGTGGTCACTTCAAGGAGCCTACCCCGTCTATTCGTTAAAAAAATTAAATTTAATATCTCAAATCGTTTGGCAGCTACGAGCCTCCAAACGATCTTATTTTAATAATTAAGTATTGTGATTGATTTTTAAAAAAAAAAAATTTGCTACCCTCAAAATTTTTATTTTCACGATTCATAACTAGTAGACGCGAATAAAGCAATAAAAATTTTCAGTCCGTCTGTCCGCCGTACGCCGTGCGCAAGATCGTTTGGAGGCTCGTAGCTGCCAAACGATTTGAGATATTATATTCAATTTTTTTAACGAATAGACGGGGTAGGCTCCTTGAAGTGACCAAATTTTTAGGGGTTGGGGTGTGAGGGAGAAGGAGGGGGAAGTGTTTTAGACCGAAAATTTTGATTTCTAGATCTCAGTCCCCTAATGATAGGAAGCTGAAACTTGGAACTTCTATAAAGCTCCGATAGTAGACCCATTTGCAGAAAAATTGTCAATATAAATCAAGGGGTGTGGGAGTGGGGGGAAATGTAATGCGTCCGAAACCCAAAAAAGGCGAGATAGACACATTCTAAAATCCATATCTCCTAAACCATTGATGGCACACTATTCAAACTTAAAAAAATATTTGTAGTTGTACTAGGAGAAGAGAATCAAGAAAAATTTTGGGTGGGGGAAGTTGTGTATGAAGGTGGGGGGTGAAAAACTTTAGATTACGATATCTCATGAACCAATTGCTCTAGAAAAATAATATTCGGTTAAGGTATAAAGGTCGACAAATAAAGATTGATCAAAGTAAAAATTTTTTAAGTGGGAGGTGGAGCATAGATGTATCGTACGCAGACGGAATGCCTGATGGGTTTGAAGACTGGGAGCATGACAGCACGGCAGAACGAAGTTTAGTTTAGTTCAGATGAGTTCGGATGAGATTGAAAAGAGGAAGAGATGTTTATGGGAAAGATGGCATTGATAAATAAACGGAGGTTTTTTACCAATTGGTTTTCCTCCGACAAAAAAGGGAATTGTTTCATTTGAAGTGTTTTAATTAGGTGAAGTGAGTTTTCGTTCATGACATTTTGGTCGCAATCGAGCCGGATATGGACAGGCACGTAAGGTATGGACAGATCTCGAAAAGATATCTGAATTGACTCAGAATAGAGAAAGGGGGAAAGAGAACGCTGACTCGTGTTACGACGCCGATCGAGTGTGGAATGGTGCAGTTTTACAAAAGAGGGATAGAGATAGCTGCGATGTTCATGACGCCGATCAAGCGCAAGTTTCATTGCGAAACTAAGCGACAGAGCGTCAGCACCGACAGTGAAAGTTACAGTACAAGAAAGTTTGATTATTGTGGCACGGTGTGAAATTTTGGCGTTAAAAACATTCGATTGCGCGGAGCACGAGGTGGGTAATTTACAGTCCACTGGCAGGAAAAAAGTGCGAATCGTTAGGAAGGAAGTGAAAACCACAGATCGTTTATTAGTTGGAAGGATAAGTTTGTTCAAGGTAAAGAAATACCAAGGTCAAGGTTTTTTTTTCGTTTGTCGTAGTATTAGTGAAAAATGGCGGAGAGATTGAGATGGGGGCTCGTGGGTTTCGCAGGAAAAGACATGGAAAAGATAAAAATGGAACAGATGGAAATGGAACAAATGAAAATGGAACAGATGAAAATGGAACAGATGAAAATGACAGATGGTAGTGGCACAGATTTTTCTTTTTCAATATTTTGAGGGATTAGGATATCGATATTTCTGTAGGGAACATGCATGTTTTAGCCAAGTATTCGGACAGTGGTGACAGATGGATAGAGAGCAAACGTTCTAAAGATGAAGTTTGACTCAAAAAACGATAACAATAGATGACAGATGGAGAGAGAGCAAACATTCTAAAGCTGAAGTTTGACTCAAAATCAATAATTAATTGGAAAGAAATGCTTGCAAGCGCAGAGATGGAAAGAAAAGAGAAAAAAAAACTACTGTACAGAATTTTTGGAGTGAAGAACAAAACAATGGGAAGATATAGATTTGGACAGAATAACCTAACTCCAGGATAGAAATTTTCAAAAGCAGGATAGAATAGATTGTATTTTTTCGCACTTTTTTGACAAATAGTAGGGACAGATGGAGAGAAGATAAATAATTTACACCTCTTTAATTTTGTACAGATTGAATCCATAATGGAAGCACCACAGGTGGCTATGAATATAGCCAAGTTGGCTATTGAGAGGATGCACAACTACGTGGGCTCGGAGGAATTTGAGGAAATGGACTCGTATGAGATGGTGCAGGTACGGTTAGAAAGTATGGAAGCGTCCTGGAAGGCATTCCAGAAGGCCCATGTATTGGCCCTTGATAATCTCGGGGCTGGGCTTGATCAGGGAAATTTAGCGATTGTCGTAATGGCAGAAATGGAGTCGTATTACTTCACGGTAAAGGCCAGACTACGGGAAAAATTGAGCAGACTTCGTCCAGTTTCTGAATCAACATCAAGACAGGAATCAGTGGTTCGGGTGGAAATCCCGCAGAAGGAAGATAATATAATAAACACATGGGGCACATTTGACGGGGTCCTAACAAACTGGCAGAGCTTTCGCGATAGATTCATCGCTTCGATACACAGCAAAGACTTTATTTCTCCGGTATACAAATTTAATTACCTAAAGGAATCGTTGGTTGGAAAAGCGAAACAGGCACTTGGCAATTGGCAGGTGTCAGGACAGAGTTATATGGAAGCTTGGGATAGATTAAACCAGATGTACAACCAAAAGTACCGAATCTGCAGACAGCATCTTCGAAAGTTTTATCGTTTACAAGTGTTGCAGTTGCCCGTTCGATCCAACGATCTTCAAAGGATGTCGAACGTGACGCATGAGACGATTCGCCAGCTGCGTGCGTGGGAGTTACCAGTGGATTACTGGGACTTTATTTTTGTGGATGCATTGGTAGAGCGGTTGGACAAAGATAGCCAAGTGGAATGGGAAAGAATTCGAAATGGAAATGATGAACCACCAATTGCTGACATGCTCACATTTTTAGATTCGCGAGCATCAGCATTGGAAGGAACTAATGAAAATGAACGACGCGATATACGAATGCCAACTAAGGATGATCGTATTCGTTCGGATAGTCTCGGAAAGGTAGTGGATAAACGGACAGCAAGTGTCATTTCAATGGACAAACCAGGTACATCACAGTCGCATTACCAACAACGACCCTTTGCATGTAACGTATGCAGAGGAAATCATGCGATCTGGAATTGTGACGATTTTGCATCATTGAATATCCGTGCGAGATCGGACTTTGTCGAAAAGCACAATATTTGTCCGAATTGCTTAAAGAATGGCCATTCGAGTAGCAAGTGTTTTTTATCACCATGCATTCGTTGCCCAGGCAGACCAAGGCATAATAGTTTGCTGTGCCCAATGTTAGATAAGGCAAGAGTAACCAGTATCGCTCAGGAGTTGGTAGTTGCGGTAGTAGAAGAAATAAAAAGCTCATCAGATGGGAAAGGAAACAAGCGTCGATGGAAAAGGGAAAAGAAGGAATGAGATGGGCCGTCGGTGGCAAAACGTTCACGTGGGAATCAAGGACAGGGTGACATGAAAGGAAAGAAACATAATGTAAAGGAAAGATTTAATTTAAAAGAAAGATTTAATGTATGGGATAGATTTAATAAATTGGATAGAAAAATTAAAAAACAAAAAACGTGTCACAAAAATACAAAAGCTTTTCATTTAAATGCAGGTTCTCTCGTACCATTGTTGCCGACAGTAATGATAGAATTAGAAGAAGATGGCTATAAGTATGGACCAATTCGTGCATTGTTAGACACAGGTTCACAAGTGAATATAATGAGCTACCAATTTAAACATGAGCATCATTTGTTAACAACGAGAGTTGCACGAAAGATAGTAGGGATAGATAATGCGGAATTTTTAATATCACAAAAAGTAGATGGAAAGGTATGTACTTGGTTTGAATCTGAGGTAGCAGTTGAGGAAAGTTTCCTGGTACTGCCAAGGGAATGCGACTGGCATCCGGTGTTGCCATCGAAAGCAGTTAATCAACGAAATGACTCATCAGTCACTACATTGGTGGATTTTGAGTACTGGAAACCAAGACAAACCGATATTTTGCTGGGAGTAAAATTTGTAGCAAAGATTTTAATGAAAGTGATACCGTGCGGACTTGAAAACACAAAATTATTGGAGACTATGTTTGGTACAGTCATCCTTGGAGCAAATGAAGAAACCATCGACAAGGAAACTGGAGGGATTGTATCGACAATTAAATACGTAAGCAATGAAGATTTGAATAACTTATTGAAACAGTTCTGGCAATTAGATCAAGTTGGTTCATCACCAACACGGACAGATGAGCAAGAAATGGTGGAACAGAATTTTATGCAAACTTACTCAAGAGATTCAACAGGTAGATTTATTGTCACAATTCCATTGAAATCAGAAGGAATTGAGATTGGAAACTCCAGAGACATCGCATTACGCAGATTTTTTTTGGATAGAAAAACGATTAGAAAAGGAGCCAGAATTAAAAAAGAAGTACGTCGAATTCATGCGCGAATACATCGAATTAGGTCACATGACACTAGCGACAAAAAACCCTTTACCAGGGGAATTAGTGTATTACATCCCACACCACTGTGTTACAAGTAAATTTCGTGTTGTATTTGACGGGGGATGCCAAACAGAAAACGGTATTTCGCTAAATGACATACAACTATTAGGCGAGAAATTACAACGTGACTTACATGAAATTACAATGCGCTTTCGTCGACATCCAATTGCATTTGTTGCAGATATTAAGCAGATGTTCCGTCAGGTGAGAATTCATAAATCACAATGGAACTTACAGCGAATTTTTTGGAGAGAGAGTTCAAAAGAGCCTTTGCAGGAATTTTGGCTCACAGTTGTCACATACGGATTGACATCATCGGCTCATAATTCAGTTCGAGCTGTCATCCAGTGTGCACGGGAAGCGAAGGATAGACATCCAGTTGCCGTTAAGGTTATCGAGAATGACCTATACATGGATGATTGCTGTTCTGGAGCCAATTCGAAAGAAGAGGCAATTCAATTAGCAAATGAGATTGATATTGTTCTTAAAGAAGGAGGTTTTGAATTACGAAAATGGAAATCAAATTGCAAAGAGCTTGTACAGGGAATGTGTTCGGATAGAGGAAGCTCGATGATATTTGAAGATGAGGAAAGAACTTCGATATTAGGTTTGAAATGGCTAACGCAAGAAGATAAATTTACCTTTACAGTGAAAACATTGAAGCTGGAAGGCAAAATAACAAAAAGAAAGATTGTTAGTTGCGTAGCACAACTATACGACCCAAATGGATTTTTGTCACCAGTAATTGTTCGAGGAAAGATCTTAATTCAACATTTATGGAGACTATCATTAGATTGGGACGAGCAAGTACCAATGCAAATTGGAAAAGATTGGAACGAATTTTGGAAAGACATAATTTTACTGGAAAGTTTTAAGATAAACAGATGGATAGGAACAGGAAAGAAAACAAAACCAGAAATCCATGGATTTTCAGATGCTTCAACCGTAGCATACGGCGCAGTCATTTACATAAGAATTGAACATGAAGACGGACATATTACAACCAATTTGTTGGTATCAAAGACCCGAGTTGCACCGGTTAAGACAGTCTCAATACCTCGCTTGGAATTAGCTGCGGCTGAATTATTATCGAGATTATTGATTGATGTAGTAAAAGCAATGGAATGGATAGATACATCGTATACATTATGGACAGACTCAACAGTAGTGTTACAATGGATAAGAAAACTGCCATGCAATTTAAAGACATTTATTGCAAATCGAGTGGCATCAATTCAAACGAATACCGAAATTAATAAATGGCGTCATATCGGAACGAAGGATAATCCTGCCGATATGTTAAGTCGTGGGTTAGAACCAAAAGAGCTTGTGGGCAACCAATTTTGGTTACATGGTCCTTCTTGGCTTACTTTGTCACGAAACAAATGGCCAGTTGATAAGCTTGCGATAGATCGGATAGAAGAGGTGCAAAGTGAATTAAAAGTATTTAATGTCACACGATTCACAGATTCACTACAGATCACAAAAAAGGAAAGAACGAGAATTGATCTAATTGAATATACATCGACATTGGAAAGGGCAATTAATATTGTAAGTTATATTCTGCGATTTATTGGAAAGTTAAAGATGGCAGTAAAGAATAGGTACAGAAAACAAACCAGAAGATCAACCAGAAACAGGGAAGATTTGTTACAATTGACATTGGAAGAGAAATCAGCAGCCTTAAATTATTTAATTCGGGAAGAGCAGCAAAAATGCTTTAACAAGGAAATTACATCGCTCAAAAATAACAATCAAGTACAGGAGCATAGCAAAATTGAACCACTAAAACCAATCCTGGATGGAGAGAATTTGATCAGAGTAGGTGGCAGATTGGATAGTGCTGAAATTGAGTACGAGATGCGACATCAAGCAATTATTCCAAAAGGATCGCGTTTGGCTTATCTCTTAATGGATAATGCACATCGAATGACGAAACATGGAGCTGTGCAAGTAATGACGCAATACATAAGACAGAGATTTTGGATTCCACAAATTAGATCTGAGTTGAGAAACTACTTACATAAATGTGTAGTTTGTGTTAGATACAATTACCAGTTGGAAAATCAGCTGATGGCGGATTTACCGGGGGATAGGATTCGAACTGGAAAACCGTTTCTATGCACGGGGACAGAGTATGCAGGGCCGTTCGAAATGAAGGTTATAGATCGGATAGGACATCAGATACTGAAACAGAAATGTTGGATAGTGATATTTGTTTGTTTAAAAACACGAGCAATTCACATTGATTTAGTTACGAACCAATCATCGATTGCATTCATAGCATGTTATGAGAGATTCATTGGTAGACGCGGTCGATGTGAAAAGATTTATAGCGATAATGGAACGACATTTATTGGAGCAAAGAATGAAATACAGAAACCATTAGAATTATGGAGAGATAAAGAATTTTTGGAACACATCAATTTGAAAGGGACAGAATGGAAATTTATGATACCAGCAGCACCTCATCAAGGCGGCATATATGAAGCCGCTGTGAAATCAATGAAATACCATTTGAAACGCGTAATTGGGCAAAATGTATTGACCTACGAGCAGTACATTACTTTGTTAATCGGAATTGAAGCAATTCTGAATTCAAGACCACTCTACCCATTGAGTGATGATCCAAGTGACATCCAGGCGTTGACACCGGGACATTTTCTTGTTGGTGAACCACTTGTATTGCCACCACCATTCGATTATGAAAATGTACCAGCGCACAAAGAAACGAGGTTATGGAAAGAGAAGCAGAAAATGTTGAATCATTTCTGGGACAGATGGAAAGAAGAGTATCTAACTACTCTACAGGAAAGAAAGAAGTGGAGAAGAGAAAAGGAGAGATTACAAATTGGACAGTTAGTTTTGATAAAAGCGGAGAATTTCCCACCAGCACAATGGGCAATGGGACGGATAGCAGAATTGATAACAAGCAGAGATGGAATTGTCAGATCAGCAGTAGTACAGACGCCAACCAACAGATTGAACAGACCAGTTCAAAAGATATGTATTTTACCAATAGAACCAGACAATGACAGCAGATCGAATTCGCAAATCAACAAGGGGTAGATCAACATTAAAAACCAGCGGTTTTTCCCGGGACTGTATCGTACGCAGACGGAATGCCTGATGGGTTTGAAGACTGGGAGCATGACAGCACGGCAGAACGAAGTTTAGTTTAGTTCAGATGAGTTCGGATGAGATTGTAAAGAGGAAGAGATGTTTATGGAAAAGATGGCATTGATAAATAAACGGAGGTTTTTTACCAATTGGTTTTCCTCCGACAAAAAAGGGAATTGTTTCATTTGAAGTGTTTTAATTAGGTGAAGTGAGTTTTCGTATATACAATAGAAGTGAGGGGATAAGAATTTTTCAAATCAAACACATTTCATATCTCAAGAACAGTGTAAGATAGATGCTTAGAATTTTTACCAGAAGTAGCGCTAATTAAACTCTACTAGGCAAAAAAGTTTTGTGGTTATGGGTGTAGAGGGGGAGGGTGAAAAGGAAAAAGTTCCGATGCTTATATCTTGAGAACCTGTAATGATATAAGCCTTAAACTTGGTATTTAGATAGAGCTATAGTAGCGGAATGTTGGAAAAATATAATTTTTTTTAGGGGTAGTATGGTGCGGGGGTAGGGGGTGTTTTTCCTAACTATTAAACGGTTCATGCTAGAAAGTTGAAACTTGGTGTGTATATGTAAATCAACTAGAAAAGTAATTGTGATACAAAAAAAATTAGAATATTCATTGGCGTTCAGAAAGGGGGGGAGGGCAAAAAAATTATTTGTAAATATAATATATATAAAATGCATATTTTTTCACGATTTTCGTCATATATACTAGCTCGTCCCCAATATTGAATTTAATTTGATTCTACGGATTCTTCGTATGAATACCTAGAAAGTGTTTTCAAGGTTTTTTGAAATTCGACCCCTAGGGGTAGTGTGGTACAAGTGGGGGGTGTTTTTTCTATATATAGAACGGCTTAAGCTACAACGTTGAAACTCGGTGTGTATATTTAAATCAACTAGAAAAACAATTTTGATTAAAAAAAAATTCAAATATGTATTGGCGTTCAGAAGGGGGGCAAAAAAAATTAACTGTGAAAATAGAATGCATATTTTTTCACGATTTTCGTCATATATACTAGCTCGTCCCAAATATGAATTAAATTTTATTCTACGGATTCTTCGTATGAATACCTTGAAAGTGTTTCCAAGGTTTTTTTGAAATTCGACCCCTAAGGGTAGTGTGGTACAAGTGGGGGGTGTTTTTCCTATATATAGAACGGCTTAAGAAGCTACATGTTGAAACTCGGTGTGTATATCTAAATCAACTAGAAAAATAATTTTGAATAAAAAAAGCGAATATCTATTGGCGTTCAGAAGGGGGGCAAAAAAAAATATTTGTGAAAATAGAATGCATATTTTCCCACGATTTTCGACATATCTACTACCTCGTCCCAAATATTGATTTAAATTTTATTCTATGTATTCTCCATAATTGACCCCTAAGGGGGTGTAAAGTGATTGTGTACTTTTTTATAAATTATTCCATATCTCTCAGATCCAATCAGATTTTCACTTCCACGATCTTGTTCTTTTTGATAGGTTTTCAGTCACATAGTAGCCTCCACCGCATTTCAGAATTGAACGCGTTTCTAACTTGACAGGTGTGTAGCCGGGTGTAGTCCAGTGGTAGCGTACTAGGCTTGTAAACGCAATGTCGTGGGTTCAATTCCCACTCTGTGCATAAATTATTTATAAGAATTTTTTCAGTTGCTATTGGCTTTGAAATTATTAATATAAATAGTGAACAGTGCGGAATGTTTAATAGGATCACTACTAAAGGATTTAACACTGAGCAGATGAGTTTTGTTTACATTCTTATCAGATTCACTAACACCATCAGAGATACCAGACAGTAGTTGATTTGTTGTAGGCAACATTGCTGTTCTGGTAGATCACATCTCAAAACCAAACAGCATTCAAAATTATTAACACCAACTAGTACACTGCCATACCCGGCCCAATTTTTGACCTCCCATCCCTAAGCTGACTGGATTGTACACTACAGTGTATTAAAGGCTAACCACCTAAGTCCAGATCAGTATCCTTAAAAAAAAAAAAAAAAAAAACTTCTACCGGAAAAATAATAAAGTTACGCCCAGATTGTTGGCAGATTTTTTTTTAATTAAAATTGCATTTTAAAGTAAATTGTCTTAAAGTTCAAAGGAGACTCAGAACTTGGGGCTCGCAATTGGGTCGATGAAAAACATACATAAATGCCAGTTGGGAGCCTCCAGGCTCGGAAATGGAAATTATCAGAAATACATCGCCAGTCCCAAGTCTCCTTATTATTATTAAATATAAAATTTTCAGTGTTTAATAAACTACATAATAATATTTGTGAAATACGCTTTCCATATTGTCACAATACTAACATCAATTATGTAAAACTAATGTTTTAAACATTATGTTGTGACTGAACTTTCTTAACGAACTCAACAATTGAAAATATTTCACACGATACCTATAGCTGAATCACTAAAAACAGTTGAAAGTGATTTCTGAATATTATAGTGAAGGAAAAAATGTCATGAATCCTTAGCTATTTGTGGATCGGAACTGGCGTAGGTCTCGGAACTGGGTTCCTTACCCTACGTTAATAATATGTGTACTATCTCAGTACATAGGTATCCGAAGTAAGAGTAAAATCTTGATTCTTGAATTTAATATTAAAATTAATTAAAATTATTAGTTTTCTTGGGTGTCTTAGTTCTAGCACTGCACTTAAAATGATATGTCACGCATTTTTAGTAGATAAAAATGGGTGAAACTGACATTATGTACATCCATTCAAGCAAACGCATCTTCTTCACATGTAATCCAAGGCGGAGCATCCATATTAGCAAGTGAAGCAACTGCGCCGGGCGCCAAATTTTTAGGACGAACTAATTCACCTATCTACACAATTGTTCGGTCTTTTCTTTCATTTCCCTAAACATACGGTTGTGGTTTGATCTTCTATACATACTCGTACATATCTTCCAACTACATAGTTCACACAATTTTGTATGATCAACATAATTTTCCAATTTTGATCCCGCACGTCTATCGTATGGTTCGATCATACATATGTACATGTCCGAATCTATTGACAATTACTCTTTGGTGCAAAAATTTCATCTGCACCATGGTCATATTTACTGTCCCCGACCTTTCCATGCCTCGTATCGGCCATTGTTATTTTATATTCGATCTATGTCATAGTTTCCGATACGAGGTGATGCACTTTATTTAGTACAAATAATTAAAATAATATTTAGTGCAAATAATTATAAGTATCAAATTTCAAACGAAGGTCATTAAATTCAAAATCCATATGTATTTATATGGGATTGTTCTATATTCTAGGTGCGGTTAGTATACATATATGTACTTCCAGTTTTCTACGATGTTCAGGGATTTTACCGGCGATTTGACAAATTTCGTTTGTATTATTCACGATTGAAGTTATGGCAAAAACTCAGTTGTGGGATAATTGCAGTGGTTCTGAGAAAGAAGATGACAAAATAGAAAATGGAACAACGAACCGACATCGACATATGTGACGACAAATACTGTTGCTACTGTTTCCAATTTACAATGCCAGCTGAGTTGTTTCCTTTTCACCATTTTACACCCTCACCCACTACATTCTCTCACTACAATTTTCAGCTAGGTGTTCATCAGGCCAAACTCTCGTTTTCATTGTAAAATCCCATCTTATACAGTTCTTGAGATATGAGATGTGTTTTTTAGGAAAAAATGGTTATCCATCACCTTGCTGAAAAATGCTTTCAGCCAAGTCTAATTTAATTGTTCATCTTTAAACATAAGACACATTTCCTGTTTCTGGTTTTAATTGGTTTGTGAGACATTGCACCCAACTAAAATTTTTTCTTCTGTACGGCTAAAGATGTGAGTCTCAGAAAGTCTTGGCTTCGGTAGATCTTCCAAAAAGCTAGCTTTGTTATCGAAGCCATGACTGTTGTAGTTGCTTCCAAAAAATCTTTAGGAAGTAAAAAACCACCAGCTGTATAGAGTGTTCAGCTTTCAACTTCCAATAAGTCTCGAAATCTAGACTTATAACAAGTGTGAGAAGTTGCAGCTTCCAAAGAACCTAGAAAAAGATATAGTATTGAAAAATCGGAGAAAACCTGTCACTGAGCTTCCCGAACAGTTGCCGTACAAATTATTCACAAGCTTAGTCGAAGCTATTTTGAAAAGTCTCAGTTGAGTCTGCGAAAATTTATCTCCCGTGGCTCTACGGAAGGTTTAAATTCAAATGCCTTGAAACGTGCGACTCAGTGGCTTATCCCGACCACGTAGGCTAAGCGACAAACATTAAAAGAACTTAGATATATCCAAATTCTTATATTACAGTGATTTTGTTAATGGTAAGATTTACTTATTCCCATTTTGAATATCAGTTTCATGTTTGAATTATTTTGCAGGTTATAGTGAACTGACGGCAGTTGTTCTGAACTTGACTGGATTCAAGTGCGACTCAGCGGCTCATCCTGGCCTCGTAAGCTTCGTTACAGTTACAGTTAAATAGTTAAAAGAAAGAAGCTAAGAAGCTAACTAGCAGCATCCATCAGAACTATAAAAAAGAAAAGAAATTAAGAATTTATGCTTTATTTTCCATTGGATTTTTTTTATTTTAATAAATATGTATAAAAACAAATTACAGGGTTTCTAACGGCCTAAAATCGTCAACAGTTGACGTTGTATTTGAAAGTGGAAAAAGTCCATTTTGAAAAAAATATTGTTTGTGACATTGTAACATACAACACGAAGCAACTTTCTGAGGATGTATTGATGAAAATTCATTTATTCGTACGTACGTATAGAAAAATATTGACCCTACATATATTATATATATATAATTATATTATATATATATATTATATATATTGACTACAAGGAAATTACTCCAATTATTGCTGCTCGCTGGAATAGTTGTAGACACTGGTTTGGGCAAATTACACTCACTCATAAGAAATTGATGATTTTTGACAGTTACCGGTGTTAAGAATGATGCGGTAGTTAATTGATTTCTTCTCCTTATTTTAATGTCGAAGTCTCGGGCTCTTTGCAGAATCATGGCCCGTTCTTTAACTACTTCCCGGCGGTAGTTGCCCGATTTCTTAATTTTCATTCACGATCTTACCAGTAACAAAATCAACCTACTTTAACCAAATTGTGTTGGGTCACCCGTGTGAGTGGTATGAGTTTTGAATTTTTAAAACGGAATGAGTAGGCGGTCCAGTATTGATACTGTGAGGGCTGGAAGTTTTTAAAAAAATTTGAAAAAACGGAGTAAGCGACGGGAAAAAAGAAAAAAGGAAAGTTGTTGACTGGTGTCAAAGATAGGTCGTGGAATTTTTTTTGGAGATTATTTATCGCGATGAAATTGTGTATTAACCGGTGGATAGTTTTCGGAAGAGTTATGATGCTTAGATCGTAAAATTGTGTGGTGTACGAACGAACCAGCGTGAAGGTGTTAAGAGCGAATTCAATCCGGGGGCCGAACGCCATTTTTTTAATTACATTGTTCCGCACGTCGAAAGCAGTTTTTTTTTGTGTGTGTGAAGAAAATATTTCTCAACACTCGTTGGCCATCAAGACGAAAAGAGAAATTTGGCGATTCGAAAATATCGTGATCAAATTTTACACGTTATTCTAAATGAAATACAAGAAGAGAAGAATTTTAATATATAAATTATATTGAATAAGAAAAAAAATAAACTTAATAAAAAGGCACGTTTAAATAACAAAAATTAATATTAAAATCGTAATAAATGACAAGACGAAGACAGGACGGGACGGAATTTAAAAATTTAAATAAAATTCAAACATAAATAAATAAAAATGATACGAAATCAAATGCCGAAAATTTAAAGGGGTGAGTTTTTATTTTTTTTGTTCTATTTTCAGTTTACTTGCATATTCTTTTTTGTTGATATTTTTTTTAACTATGTTTTTTTTTTTTGTTGTTTGCGCTTTGAATAGCATGGAAAATGTTGTTGCAATGAAGGTGAAAGGCTAAAGGCCATTATATTAAATGGACTCTCGCGAGTAGGTTTTCCTGACCCTGAACCTCTCTATAGGGCCACGACGTGAATAATCTAAGGAAAGTCGTGGCTGAGGCAGGGTGGGCAGACAGGGCGCTATAGGTAGGTAGGTACACGTGGCTGTCCGTGAGAACACGGACACACTTAGACCTAAAAGGTCCGTTGTGGTACCACAGGATCTTCGACTCCGGTCCTACTCGTCGAACCATTTAGAGCTTATAATAAAGCGTTGGATTCTCGCGACCTCCATTGTGGCAAGTTCACCAAGACAGTTGAAGAAGTACGCTCCGAGATGAGCTTTCCTTCTGACGGACAGAGCTGGACAAGTGCAGAGAAGGTGAAGGACTGTCTCCTCCTCCTCCTCGTCCTGGCAGCTTCTACAGAAGTCGTTTGAGAAAAGTCCAAGCCTTTCTGCATGCCGACCTATAAGACAGTGTCCGGTTAGGACACCGACTGTTTTGCTGATGTCCGCCCTTTTGAGCAGAGTCAGCCTTTTAGAACGATTAAGATCCAGCTTTGGCCAGATCTGTCTCGCAGTGTGACATGTTGTACCCTCTGCCCATCTTGAGTTGGTTTTCTCAATTGAGTCCAGTCTCAGTAGCAGTTTACATGTGGAGAGAGGCACACCCAGGGTCTGATATACCGGCGAAGTATGAAGGGTAGTGCCGCGCCGAGCGAGTTCGTCAGCCATACAGTTCCCTGGAATATCCATGTGTCCTGGCACCCAGCACAGAAGAATATTGAACTGTTCGGCCATCTCCTTAAGAGATGATCTACATTCTACGGCGACCTTTGATGTTGTCGAGGTCGATTCCAGGGATTTTATCGCCGCTTGGCTGTCTGTGAAAATGCTAATATCCTTAGTAGATATTACATTACACCTCAGCCAGGACAGGGCCTCCTTGATCGCCATAAGCTCCGCCTGATAGACACTACAGTGGTCCGGAAGGCGGAAAGAGCTGCTAATATTAAGCATTTCAGAGAAAACACCTCCACCTACCCCGTCTTCAGTTTTGGAGCCGTCCGTATATATGTGGGCGGACTCCTTCTTCGTTCGTACCAAGTCCCTTTCCCACTCTAGGCGGGTTGGGATGGCTGTCGAGAAGTTTTTATCGAAGTCATAACTGGGAGGGGTGTAGTCGGTGTTTTCAGGAATGTTGAAGTGACTCAAAATTGTTGAGTGGCCTGCACATATGTCAGTCCACAATGTGGAGGCCTTTAGCCGAATGGCTGCACTGGCTGCCATTTGCTTGCCAAAGATGTCTAAGGGTGGCAGACTGAACAGAATGTCCAGTGCTGCAGAGGGAGTTGTTCTCAGAGCTCCGCTGATGCATATGCATGCTGTTCTTTGTACCTTTCCCAGTGTGGTTCGGTTAGCCGCTTTATCTAAGGCCGTCCACCAGGCAACAACACCGTACATGAGTATCGGTCTGATGACGGACACGTAGAGCCAATGAACTATCCGGGGTTGCATACCCCATTTAATGCCAATGGCCTTTTTGCATGAGTAGAGCTCAACTGTTGCTTTCCTTACTCGTTCCTGAATGTTGGGTTTCCAGTGAAGCTTTCTGTCCAAAATAAGACCCAAGTATTTTGCACTATCGGTGAAAACTAAACTGGTACCATTCAGAGAAGGAGGGTCTACGTGAGGAATTTTGTATTTCCTGGTGAAGAGGACTAATTCTGTTTTGCATGGGTTCACGCCCAGTCCGCATTCAGAAGCCCAATTGGAAAGAATAGAGAGAGCATTCTGCAATATCTCACTCAGTGTGTTTGGATGCTTCCCCGAGACGGCAATTGTAACATCGTCGGCATAAGCAATCACTTTGCAGCCCGCCCCTTCCACTCTCAATAGTATTTTGTTGACCACTAAATTCCACAGAAGAGGGGAGAGTACGCCACCTTGTGGTGTACCTCTGCTGACAAACCTTCGAGAGGAGGACTCGCCCAGCTTTGTGTTCACAATCCTGGATGTTAGCATCAGATTGATCAGCGCGCCAAGCGAGGACTCCACTTTCAGGGTAGAAAGTGCGTCAGTGATTGCCTCTGGTCTGACGTTGTTGAAAGCCCCCTCGATATCAAGAAAAGCAACCATGGTGTATTCTTTAATGCTGAGAGATTTCTCAATGGAGCGCACGAGCGAGTGTAAGGCCGTTTCGACAGACCTCCCCTTCCAGTACGCGTGTTGTGATGTTGATAGCAATCGCTTGTCCAGGTTGTCGCGGATGTATACATCCATTAGTCTTTCCAATGTTTTTAGAAGAAAGGATGATAGACTGATAGGTCGGAGATCCTTAGGACATACATGAGAGCTTTTTCCCGCTTTAGGTATGAAAACCACCCTAACTTCCATCCATGTTGTAGGGATGTAGGTTAGATCCAGACAGCCTTTCAGTATAACCTTCAGCCAAGGCAGAATTATATCCGAGGACTGCTGCGCTGCGAGCACAAAGCGTAGCCCATCGACACGCGCGAGTTCGGAAAAATTCCGTGCAAAAAGTTGGTGGGCAAAAGGACTAAAGACTTTGTCGTTTTGCGATAGAATTTTCGCCTGAACGGCAATGAAAGTCCAAGTATTCAAGCTTTTTCGATTTTTCTGCAGCGAACCATGTTGTCTGGCTTGTGTGGGGGCAATGTGGAAATTGCCTATCGACGAACCGTTTTGGCAACCTTTAGGCGCCAATTCGGTTCCATAAAAGGTGGAAGCATTGTCTGCATGCGGGACTGATGTCCAACTGAGAGCTGGGCATGCCCTGTCTTGGCGGGCGTGTCGACAGACAGTTGGGAACAATACTTGCGAAACATTGGTGAGTTTGGTGATAGGAACTATCGCTGAAATTTCGGAAAAGTACCTTAAATCCTTATCCTTCCTTTTAGAGTTCCCTTTTAACGAAGAATATTTTTTTTTTTAAATAACCTAGAGTTTTTTTTTGATAACTTAAATTTTTTTATAAGTCTTCGGACAAAATGTTAACTTAGGTTTTTTTTTTTTTTGCTGTTGAATTTTGATTTTCTTGTGTTTAATAAATTTTCCCTTTTTTTTTGTTGTTGCATTTCTTTCGCGATCCTGATTTCCCGATGGGTCTGAGAAGACAGAGATCGGCTTCGTGACTTGTCTGCAATGGAGGGGATGGGAAGGGAGAATGACTTGTGAGGATTAATTTTTTTTTAAATTCAATTACAGTCAATTATCAATAAATACATTTATTGATACGATTAAGAGTTGGTTCACTCATTCATTCAATTAATGTACGCAAACAGTTATTCGTACGCTGGTCGGTTTTTAAATTTTTTTTTGTACTATCGTTCTTTCGTTTTTTTTTGTATATACCTACATACATTCTAATATTTATACAATCGTTTATGCGTACGCGCAGAGTTCATTATTTCGTTCATTAGTTGTTTATAAATACATACAGTCATTAAACATTCATTAATTTTTTTTTTTTTCAATTTATCGATATACACATTCAATTGCTCAATGACAGTTCATTCAATTATTTATTTCATACTTCAATTATTCGATATTCTCGCAATCGTTTGTTCTTGCGCTCAAAATACTTTCTATAGTTCGTTCATCGTCTTTAAGTACATACATTCGATCTGACATTTGCACAATCATTTAATCGAACAATTAAACATCCACTCATTTGTGCAATAGCCCATTCACTCGCTCACTTGTATAGTTGCTCGCTTGGTCATTCGTTCAATATTTTTGAATCATGTCACTCATACATTCGCCAGTGAGATCGAATGACAGTATTTACACGGCATGCCAAAGAATGGTGGAACCCGAGCGTGAGGCCCGCACCAAATGTCTTCACGTTGGACATTTGCGTTGCCTGGAATCGTGGGTTCGGCAGAACAAAAGCTGTCCAAACTGCGGACAGCACCTTGGGCCGCAAGATTTTTGGTTGGTTCAAGGCGTGGAGGGTGCGACTGCTAGACAAGGAGCTGTGACTCGCAGTCAAAACAGGTCAGTGGCTTCTGGGTCTTTGAGAGGTGGAATTTCGCCCAGAGGGTTAAATTTAGATTTTTCACGGAGGACAGTCGGTAGTCCGAGTTTCGGCGCCTTGGACGAATCATTACTCCAGAAACAAGAGGAGTCGTCACAACGCGCGACTTTGGGCAGCTCGGTCAACGAGGGAGTTGGTGAGCGGCATCGACAGTCAGATGCGAGCGAACACCGGGTACATTTCAGGGAGACGGTGGACGTACATGTACCTCCGGTAAGTTCGTCAAATGCACTGGATGTGGGAGATTTGGTGCGGCTGATTAGAACGGTCCTTCGGGAGGAATTAGCGTCCACCAGAACAAATGAAAATAGACAGCAGATACCAGCCGTTAGGGAAGAAATAATACAAGAAGAAGGAGTGCGGGTTCTCGATCGGCAGAGTTATTTGGGCACAACAGTTGGTAGTCATGGAAGCGACGGCCCTACATACAGACACCGCAACCCTGACATTCCAATGAGACATTGGGAGTTGAGGTTCACTGGGGACAGTCTGTCGTTGCGAGCGGAAGAACTAGTCTTTAGGGCCGAGGCTCTCACGACTGGTAACTTGGGTGGTCAAGTGGATCTGCTGGCCGAAAATTTTCATCTGGTGTTGGAGGGTCGTCCTAAGCAGTGGTATTGGTTGTAGAGGCGTTCCAACCCAGACACTTCGTGGGTAGTTTAGAAGCCAGCCTTTTTGCAGGCTTGGGGTGAGCGCAGTTCCGATTGGGAAGTGCGCAAGCAGATGTTGGGGTGACGTCAGGCACCCAACGAACCGTTCTTGTTATACGAACAGGACATGACGGAGTTCCGCACATTGCTGCGCACTCCCATGCTAGAGAGCGAATTCGTGGACCTGGTGCGCGGAAATTTACTGGCGAGTACGCAACAGCAAATGTGTTTTTACGATGTCAACAACATGGCTCAGTTGCGCCATCTTGTAAACCACGTAAAAGAAGTGCGGAAGGCTACGCGAGCGAATTCCTGGCAGCAGGGAAGGGTTCACGAGGTCGGCGAACCCCAAGCTGAAGCATCAACAGAGCCCGAGTTAGATGAAGTGGCTGGTTTAACAAACAAATTGACCTGTTGGAATTGCGGCATAGATGGTCATGGTTACCGTGAATGTGTGGAAGCCCCGAATGGTATTTTTTGCTATGGATGTGGGCGGGTTGACGTGTTGAAACCCAATTGCATCCATTGCAAGCCGGGAAACTTCCGCAGGGACGGAAGGGTTGCGGGTTCCTCCCGTCCAGGTCCTCCCACTTACACCCCTCGAACACCGTAGTTAACCATCAACCAAGCACTTTCGCAGACAATTCCCAATCCCCATTTCCACTTGATTTCCCTGATAAAAACATTTGAACCCATTTTGATACGCTTTTAAACACCCCTCCCAATTTTAACACAAACCCACCCACAATTTCACCCCATTTTTCAGCCTCTGTTAACATAAATTCACTTCCACCTAAAATTTTAACCACTCTTAACCCTCACATCACGATTCTGCAGGAAAGAACAGACGTTGATGTCAAACCATCTACTTCTCAGCTTGGAGGGCTAAGTAATAATAGTTCCAGACACAACGCTCCCCATCCTCACAAGCCATATCACCTTCGGTTGAAGGAATATATGGAGACGCGAGAGCGAATTTTTGCACATGTTTCAGATGGCAGTGTTGATGAAATATCTACACTGACGAATGCAATAGGCTGCAGAAAGTCTATCTTACGCCTGCGTAGATTCTGGAGGATGGTAAGAGAGAAGAAGAAAGCGATTGTTTCATCGATCATAACCGAGCCGTTCGACGTGCGTCTTTACGCAATGGTGTCATTGTACGGAGTGGACGTTAAGGGACTTCTAGACAGTGGGGCGAGCATCAGTTGCCTGGGGCAAATTCCCTACAACGCCTACAAGATGCACAGGTGAAGTACCGACCAGTCTGTCAGGAGGTGAAGACAGCTGATGGTGTTGCGCAGAAGGTGGTGGGTACGGTGATCGGTGATATTACTTTTCGCGGCATCACCGAGGCCATTACTTTATATATACTACCGAGCTTATCGCAGGAATTTACACCATTACACTCGCATGCCTTTTGGGTTATGAAATGCGCCGCAAAGGATGTGTCGTTTGATGGACAAAGTTATTCCACCCGAGTTAAAGGAACAAGTATTTGTTTATTTGGACGATCTGTTGTTGATTTCTGAGGACTTCAGCTCACACTTGGTTTTGCTGACAGAAGTCGCAGACTGTTTACGGAAGGCTGGCTTGACCATCAATGTCGGCAAGAGTAAGTTTTGTCTGAGAGAGGTAAAGTATCTCGGGTTCATCGTTGGTGATGGAGTGTTGAGAACCGACCCAAATAAAGTCTCAGCCATCGTCGATTACCCATCGCCTAAGTCGGTACGTCAAGTACGACGTTTCCTTGGCATGGCGGGCTGGTATCGACGATTCGTACCCAACTTTTCTGCTATCGTGTCACCGATCTCAGAAACCCTCAAAAAGTCCAACCAGTATGCTGGGACTGATGAGGCAGAAACCGCATCCCGAGCTGTGAAAGACTTGCAGACAGGAGCTCCGGTATTGATCAATCCCGATTTTCGGAGGTCGTTCGTGATTCAGTGCGATGCCAGTAAATCGGGTGTGGGTAGTGTTCTTTTTCAGGAGAACGACGATGGAACGGAATCTGCTGTAGCGTATATGTCGCAGAAGCTCACTTCCGCTCAGCGCAACTATAGTGTGACCGAACTCGAGTGTTACGCAGCTGTATTGAGCGTGAAAAAATTTGGAGCTTACGTTGAAGGGACTGCGTTTAAAGTTATCACGGACTACGCAAGTCACAAATGGCTAATGTCGCAGAAAGACCTGCAAGGACGGTTAGCCCGATGGAGTTTGAAACTTCAAGGCTTCGATTTCACAATCGAACATCGACGAGGGAGCCTGAACGTTGTACGTGTGATGACGTGGCACCGATGGTGGACAAGGATTCTTCAGAATTCTCTAACAACGAATAAAGAGAGTTAGTGTCTACTGTAGATGCGAACGTTAATCGGCTTCCTGATGTATGCGTGCGGGATGGCTACTTAAGCGCACAGAGCCCTACAATCGTGATCCGATAGCTGAGGACAGGGCTTGGAAGTTATGGACTCCATCGAGTCCTACGTCAGCTGCGATTGCTCAGGCGCACGAGGCAGATACCACGGTCCATGGTGGTTATGCCAAAACGCTAGAGCGAGTCAGGCGATTTTTGTATTGGCCCGGGATGGCTACACAGGTACGCACCTACGTTCTGGCGTGGGACACTTGTAAGGAAATAAAGTCCCCGAACCGACCTTTACGATTACTTATGGGTAAACAGTTTCGAACAGATCAGCATTTTCAACACCTTTATATTGATGTACTGGGACCCTATCCTCGAACGAAGTGAGGTAAAATCGCGATCTTAACTATTCTGGACCATCATTCCAAATTTCCACTTCTACATCCATTAGAGCGAATAACGGCTGAAGAAATCACCACTTACTTAGAGGGGCAGGTCTTCCATACGTTTGGAACACCAGAGACGATTCTCTCCGATAATGGCTTTCAATTCAGGTCAAATATGTTTAACTCCATGTTATCTATATATGGAGTGAGACACTTGTACACCCCGAGCTATTCTCCGCAAGCAAATGCTTCGGAACGGGTCAATCAGTCCATCCTGACCGGACTACGAGCTTTCATTAGTGATGACCAGACACGTTGGGATGAAAGCCTAAGCAAAATTGGTTGTGCTCTTCGGAGATCATTCCATCAAGCCACTGGGTTTTCTCCTTATCAGGTTTTGTTTGGTAATCACATGATGTTGCACGGGAAGGACTATGAACTGCTGAAGCGTTTGCAAGCGTTGGGAGAGTCAGATGTACAGTTACGACCTGGGGTAGGAATCCCTATCGTGAGACAGTTGGCACAGGCGAAAATAATGGCCGCACATGAGGACAGTAGCAGGCGTTATAATCTGCGCTCGACTCAAACACATTTTTGTGTAGGACAGGAAATATTCAGAAGAAACTTTTGTGTGTCCACAGCGGCGCAGAACTATAGTGCTAAGCTGGTGAAGAAGTGCCTCAAGTGCAGGATTCGTTATGTGCTTGGTAACTCGAGATATGAATTGGAGGATTTAGGTGGTAAGCGTATGGGGATTCACCACTCTAAGGATCTGAAGCGGTGATTTGGTGAAGGAAAGTGCCCGGCTCAAGTACCCCCGGGTTCCTGGTTTTTTTTTTTAGACTGTTCGGCGTTGAAGGTCAGTGGCGATCAGTCTAAGGGTGTTGGGTCGCCCGTGTGAGTGGTATGAGTTTTGAATTTTTAAAACGGAATGAGTAGGCGGTCCAGTATTGATACTGTGAGGGCTGGAAGTTTTTAAAAAAGTTTGAAAAAACGGAGTAAGCGACGGGAAAAAAGAAAAAAGGAAAGTTGTTGACTGGCGTCAAAGATAGGACGTGGAATTTTTTTTGGAGATTATTTATCGCGATGAAATTGTGTATTAACCGGTGGATAGTTTTCGGAAGAGTTATGATGCTTAGATCGTAAAATTGTGTGGTGTACGAACGAACCAGCGTGAAGGTGTTAAGAGCGAATTCAATCCGGGGGCCGAACGCCATTTTTTTAATTACATTGTTCCGCACGTCGAAAGCAGTTTTTTTTTGTGTGTGTGAAGAAAATATTTCCCAGCACTCGTTGGCCATCAAGACGAAAAGAGAAATTTAACGATTCGAAAATATCGTGATCAAATTTTACACGTTATTCTAAATGAAATACAAGAAGAGAAGAATTTTAATATATAAATTATATTGAATAAGAAAAAAAATAAACTAAATAAAAAGGCACATTTAAATAACAAAAATTAGAATTAAAATCGTAATAAATGACAAGACGAAGACAGGACGATACGGAATTTAAAAATTTAAATAAAATTCAAACATAAATAAATAAAAATGATACGAAATCAAATGCCGAAAATTTAAAGGGGTGAGTTTTTAATTTTTTTGTTCTATTTTCAGTTTACTTGCATATTCTTTTTTGTTGATATTATTTTTTACTATGTTTTTTTATTTGTTGTTTGCGCTTTGAATAGCATGGAAAATGTTGATACAATGAAGGTGAAAGGCTAAAAGCCATTATATTAAATGGACTCTCGCGAGTAGGTTTTCCTGACCCTGAACCTCTCTATAGGGCCACGACGTGAATAATCTAAGGAAAGTCGTGGCTGAGGCAGGGTGGGCAGACAGGGCGCTATAACACCAGAGCGCCCTGACAAGTTACGAAGTCGCGCCATCCAACGCTTTTCGGTCTCTCATGATTCCCTGGATAAGTCGACGTGTTTTATTTTTTGTTGTACAGGCCTAGGGTTTATGGTCTGATAATTCGAGCAAGTACCCCCCCCCCCCACACTGCCGTAGCTAGTCCCGGCCGCCAGCAAGCGCGTCGCTCCAGCTCGAACGTCAGCCACCGATTCGGACGTAGGAGGAATTGGCCCACTGTTTCCAGTACCTTACCTTTCCCTTCGAATATTTTGTTTTTTTCAAGTCGAAATATTCACTCCAAGGCCTCCATGCACAACAATTTGAATAAAAAAATTGTTTCGAGTGGAGCTTTGCTAGTACTTGATTGTATCGGGAAAAAAATTTGTTTTTACCTCAAGGAGAACGGAGAAAAAATTGGTCCGTGTGAACTTTGCACTTGAACCAAATTAACTGCAATGATATTATTCATATAGGACCCCGTCTGTAAATGATTTTACCGAAAATGTTTTTTTTAAAAAAAAAAAAACAATTACTTCAAACTATTGTAACTTGGTTTTATTTGATTGTACCTTCAATCGTTTTTAAAATACTCTAAAATTTTTATCAAATACTAGCTATCTAAACCAAAAAAACCTTTCACACAAAGAGTTAAGTAATTCGAACGACGATTCTTCGACAACACATTATTACTCGATAAGCAAAGTACAGGCCCCTTTCAAAATTCGAAAAACCAAAGATGCTAACATATTCTATAGGAACCAAAATTGATTGTACATCCAAGAAATTTAAGGATATATTAATTTTTCCATCAAAACATAACAATCTAAATCAGGAAAAAACTCACCCTCAGAAAAAAATAATTCGAGAGACGATCCTTCGACAACACATTGTTAATCGATAAGCGGAGTACAGGCCGCTTTCAGAATTCGAAAAACCAAAGATGATAGCACAGTGGCGTAGCTAGGCATGTTTTTCGGGAGGGGGGGGGGGGTAGTATTAATAGTAGCAGCAGCAGTAGATATTATATTGTTAAGACCCTTTTCACAAGGGGCCGTACACATACTACGTCACGCAAATTTTTACTATTTTGGAGCCCCCCCTCCCCCGTTGTCATACTTTGTCGCAAAATGTCATCCTCCTCCCCTCCGCTGTGACTTTAGTATGTTTCAAAAATAAACACACGAAGTAGAGCTAATATACATGTCTTATTTCAAATAAATGAAGAAATAAAAATTCATAAATAATAGGTGAGTTTTTTTGCGAACTTATCTAGATCAGAGCAGGCTAGAAAATTTTCATAAAAAAAACCAACAACATTGCAGTTTTTATGCCTTATTTTGTAGTTCTTTTCCATAGATAGTAGACTAGATTAGAGAATTTAACGCAAATAGCTACTCCAGGGTTCAGTTAACTGCAAGAGGATAAAACAAAAGAATATTGGTTTTTCGTGACTCATGATTGAGATTTTGTTAAATATAAATATATGGTATATTGCAGGGTTGCCAGTAAATTATTATGATATTAATTTGAAAAGTTCCGTTCCGATTTTGTTACGTCACATCTTTCAGATGCCCCTTCCCCTATGTCACACCTTGTCACATTTTTGCAACCACCCCCCCCCCCCTACCCCTTTTCGTGTGACGTAGTATGTGTACGGTCCCCAAGATGTCGTTGGGCGAAATAAGAAGAAAACACTGGCGTGAGAAAAAGGCATAAGAAAAGACGACTAGATCGTTGGAGGAGGCGATGTTTGCTTTTCTCTATGTAGTTTGGATGTTCTTTTCTCTAGTTCAAGCTCATGTGGTTTTTGCATAAAAAAGAGATATTATACAGGTTCAAACGGGAAGTTGCTCGTAATGATGTCTATGACATTCTGTTTGCTGCTGCTTCCTCCCGATGCTTTTATAGCAGAAAAATCTAGGTAGGACGAAGTCATTCCTGTTCCTTAAGGAAGCAGGTAAACTCCACGCCCTACTTAAATGGATATTACTTAATAACTTAAATGGATGTTAGATAATTTACTTAAATGAACGCTATCTAACTAGTTGTTATATTTTTACTTACCTGTAACATAATTTCCACACATAAGAGCAATACGTGTGTTGTTAACATGGTTGCTCATTACTGTATCTTTTACGGTAAGAAGTAGGAGACCGAACAGTGATCACAGGTACGATGAAAATCCTTTTTTCCCTTAAATCGAGCTATCTCCTTAACGGTCCAAAAACGGAAGTGTGTGTAGAACAATTTCCTACTCAGGACAAGTTCCTCTATCTCCCATTTTCGTTTGAACCTCAGTACTAAAAACACCCTGTATGAGCGAATTAAAATAAACAAAGGTGAACATAATTGAAAATAGTTGTTTGATTCTATACAATAAATGAAAAGAAGATTCATATTAGAATTGGGAAAATTTTTAAGTCATGGTGTACTACAAGGCCAATTTCCTATTGTGCAAAAATTATCATCACTCTCTCTGTACTATAATGCCCCTAATAAAAGTCTTATTTTTATAACTTGCCTCAACTATAGCTCTACCTACCAAGTTTTAGCTGTATATCATAAGTATATCGAGATTTGAAACTCGGAAGCGCTACAATTTTTTTCCCGTATAAATTCTAAGCTCTTAACGAACAGTTCTTGAAATATGAGACGTGATTCTTTAGAAAAATTCTCCCACTTCCTTGCTTCACTGTCGACATTAACCGTTTACGGAAATGACTCTGGAATATCTCTATATCGTTCTCAGCTTTCGAGCATTTCGGAGGTATTGATTTTTCTCACACCCACTTTTTGCTCTTTAGTTATTATAAACGGTTGAAAATGTCTAAAATCTCAACTGAACACATAGTACATAAAAGTCACTACAGGATTCATCCGGTTTACCCACTGAACAAATTTCAACTTATAAAGAATACAAAACGATTCCACAACCAGCTTTCGAACTAAATGTGGTTTAAACCAGGGAGATGGTCTAGCCCCCACGATTTTTAATTTGCTACTAGAGTATGTCATCCGAAAAACCATGGTTGACACCAATAGGACACCCAACTTGTAGCATACATTGACGATATACGTAAACATCTTCGCAAGATCCTTCCCTAGTGCTGAGGATGCATTTGTCAATCTTGAGTCTGCCACAACGTACACAAGAAAGAGAACGCCAATCAGACAGAATATACCAATTTCGGAGCATAATTTGGAAAGTACATATACACAACTTCAGGCTAATTTGGAAAAAGACGGCAACGAAATGGACGAAATCAATCGACGATGATCCGTCTATAGTAAATAACGACGATATACAGACGGATTAAAAATGTTTTTTTTTTGCGCTTTTGTTGTCTCTTGTATTTTTTTTTTTTTTCGATAACTACACTTTGTTATATTAAAATAATAAAGTAAAATGGATCATTCCACCAAGCCATCTTGCCGTCTTACCATCTCGGATTCTTTTGAAAATTTGTGTACTTGAAGAACTAGTGAGAAAAATAATTAAAATACAATTTCCTTTTCAAGGATAACGATTTTGTCCTTTATCCTTGAATACCATATCTCAAAATGTGTATCTTTAATTTTTTCTTTTTTATTTTTTCTGGGATACTGTTTTTCAAAACACACAAAAAAATTAACTGGGGATATCAAGGGGATCGGAGTCAAAAAAAGTCTAATATTGCTATCAAAAACTAAACTAGCCTTAATTGACAACCACTGATTTTCTTAGATTTTTTGACCCCGATCCTCTTGAGATCCCAAGTTAATCGCGATTGAATTATTCCAGGCTAAAGGACAAAATAGTTATCCTTGAGAAAAAACTTCCAAGGATAATTTTTATTCGTATTTTTTTTAT
Source organism: Beris chalybata (assembly GCA_949128065.1). Classification (NCBI taxonomy): domain Eukaryota; kingdom Metazoa; phylum Arthropoda; class Insecta; order Diptera; family Stratiomyidae; genus Beris; species Beris chalybata. The sequence continues at coordinate 69,526,852 of OX421897.1, read as the reverse complement.
ATAGCGTCAAACTTGAGCTTTGAATAAGCCCAACTTTATTATTCTACGATAAAGACTAAGTACCAGCGACATGAATTTTCGCAGAGGATTCAGATACCATTTTTGCGAAGTCTTTAACATACTATAACTAGCACAAAAAAACGAGAGAGAAACAAAAAATTGCTATTATATGGTATTTGTTTCCTCACTAATTCTTCGAGTACCTACATAATTTTTCAAAAGAATCGGTGATGGTCACAAATTTTATCATTTTTGACGATTCTTGATAAAATGACCCAAATGTTTGAATTCATAAGCGTTGATAGCTACAACCTACTTGGTATCACATTGAAGAATTATCATTGTTAGTATAGAGATTCAAACTTTTTTTTTATCGATTACCGGCCCATAATGTGGTGATCGTTTGATAATATCCTTTCTTTTGAAGTCATATTCAAAAAATCACTATACGACAATATCTTGTATACATTTGCGCACACTTTGTATTTGGAAAACAAATGAAGTTGAAGATATTAGAGACCAATAACAATCAAGCAGTATTGAAATGTCTTTGCAGACTTTCGTTCAACGGTACTACATTCTAACTTTTTAGTGCTGCTCAATTTACCCCCCCCCCCTCCCCCTTACTACGCCAGTGTGCTAACATATTCTATAGGAACCGAAATTGATGGTACCTCCATGAAATTTGAGGAAATATTAATTTTTCTATCATAACATAATAATCTAAATCAGCCAATAATTCACCCTCAGAGAAAAATAATTCATATATGAAGGAAATTTGTATCGTATTTTTTATGCAAACGAAAAGTAAGCCCCATATGCTAAAAGAATTTGGCTGCAATTTCACTTCAGCCTAATTTCTCGCGAAATATCAAAATATACTCTGCAACTTTTTTACACCCAATAAAACAAGTGTAGATGGGATGAATTATCAAAAATACCCTCTAAAATATGTTCGATCGATAGTGGCAAATTGGCCTAAATTGAAGGAGGAGCTTCGCAAGGCTCGAGGGGTGTCTAAGGCGCATTTATTTCGCTCATCTGTTGACTTTTTCTCCTGTACGGGTTTAATTTGGCTACGCTCGAATATGCCGAATTGCAAAAATTGGGATCATTTGGGTAAGGAACTGTGCGCTGAATTTTTCCCTCCCGATTATGATGACCGGTTTTTGGAAGAAATCAGACGGCGGACTCAAGGCAAGTCTGAGTCGATTGGAGTATATTGTGCGATTCTAGAGAGCTTATTCAAGCGCCTCTCGATTACGCCCTCAGATGGAGAGAAGATGAGGATTGTTCGCAGAAACGGACATTAATTGATTAAAAAGCTGACCTGAGTTTTCGCGGAAGGTACTGGACCTACTGGCCTCTTTTTTTGTGAAGTGCCTACCGAACGAGAAGTTGTGGATATAGTTAATTTTGCGATATAAGAGTCGTCAGGTTAAAGGAGGTACTTTCAGCGATCGAGAAAATCAAAGATTCGGCGAGGGACACCGCACCAGAGGCGCCCTAATTTTAAGTATAGACATTCAGCCCTTCCGTTGGTCAATAAATTCTTCGTGGAAATTAGATTGTGCGTCGTTTTCGCCAAATTGTGGTTCGGTTGTCGGAAACGTGAGAATGGGTCCTTAAAAAGGAACCACTGGCGCCCACGACCCTTCTCTGGGTTGGCCGGAAAAGGCCCCGTTAGCCCCTTTTGTATTGGGGTTTCGTACAGTTTTTTCGTGTTCTCTTTCGTCTGTTGCGAGCGTGCCCGGGCTATCGCGCTTGCTTGGTAAGTATGCCGAGCCGCAAGTGAGTGAAACTTCTTTTGTTTACTTTTAGGTTGACACGGAGCATTGTGGAATTGAGTAGCCCTACAAGAGTTCGGAGTGCGATCTGCTTTGGTAAGTTTTATTTTAACATCCCATCGCGGTATCGTAAACTAACCATTTCTCTTCTTTTCTTTTCAGGACTATAAACCGACCCGTAACAGCATCTAGACTTACAGCAAAGAGGTATATATTTCCTAAATAGCATTCGATTCTAAGATCCAACATTACAGAGAGCTGATTTTACCGAGAGCTGAACAGTGGAACCAACCAAGTTCTTTGGAAATACACTCATATTAAAAAAAAGAGAGGTACCCATACATACAGTTAGAAGGTACATATTCCATTCATGAAACTCGGGAATAATTTCAGGAAGAATATAAGTTAAATATTCCTTCATGAGTAAAAAAAGGAAAAAAACCTTTTTGACGAAAGGATATTTCGGTTTCATTTACGGGATCATTGCCAAGTACTGCAAGCCGATCTTGTAATATGGTATATGTTGAAGAATACAAAAATTAAAACGATACGTATTTTATTTTGTCGGCAGCCAAGAGTATTTAAGGGATTTTTCAAATTATGAAAATCGGCCTATACTCCGCTTATCGATTTATAATCTGTTGTCGAGGGATCGTCTTTCGAACTATTTTTCTCTAAGGGTGAATTATTGGCTGACTTAAATTTTTATGTTTTGATGGAAACATTAAAAATTAGAATCAAATTTCTTGGAGGTACAATCAATTTTGGTTCCTATAGAATATGTTAGCATCTTTGGTTTTTCGAATTTTGAAAGCGCCTGTACTCCGCTTATCGATTAATAATGTGCTGTCAAAGGATCGTCTTTCGAATTATTTTTCTCTGATGGTGAATTATTGGTTGATTTAGAATGTTATGTTTTGATGGAAAAATTAATATATCCTAAAATTTCTTGGAATTACAATCAATTTCGGTTCCTATAGAATATGTTAGCATCTTTGGTTTTTCAAATTTTGAAAGCGGCCTGTACTCCGCTTATTGATTAATAGTGTGTTGTCAAAGGATTGTCTTTCGAACTATTTTTCTCTGAGGGTGAACTATAAACTGACTTAGATTGTTATGTTTTGATAGAAAAATTAATATATCCTGAAATTTCTTGGAGGTAGAATCAATTTCGGTTCCTATAGAATATGGTCCTATAGAATATGGTTTAGTTGGATTGGGAGGCAGTTTTGTCCCTAGACAGAGCTCAATTAGCTCAAAGGCCGTTTTGATACCACAAACTCGTTAACCTGGATGTTAGGGGTTGTTATGATTGGGAAATTAAGAGTATGAGTGAGTGCGGGGTAAAATTAATCCGATTATAACCATTCTGTACTGTCTAGGAAGAGTAATAACTCTCCGATCTTTTTTGGCCGAAATCTCCCTCAGGTCCCCGTAAAAGGGCTTGCCTAGTGCTCGCTCTCGTGCTCTAGCTAAAGCCGGGCAGAACGAGTGACTCTCACTCGTTTGTGTCCTGATAGCTGCGGCTGTGTGTGTTAAATGTAATGCGTAATTTGGGCGCATGATCCGCAATTGGCAAGTGACCCGTGCTAATCGCCGTGATTCTGGAGATGTCTGCGCGGGTCTTATTTAAAAGTTCGTTTGACTTGGCTCTGTTAGATCTTCCATATACCTTCCTAGATATGACACAGGTAGTTAGGCTCTTCCAGGCTCCTGGAATTAGCCCCTGATTGGAAGTGTGAGAGTACGTATCTCTTGACAACTCTTAAAGGAACGTGGACTAGTTCCGCAGAAGAGCCGGGAAGAGCGGAGCCCTTCCTGGCCAGTTCATCAGCCTGCTCATTTCTCACTATGTCTCTATGCCCCGGGACCCAGAGCAAGGAAACTTTGGTTCGCTCCGCTAAACCTACTAGTTCGCTACGGCATTGCTGTACTAGTTTAAAGAAGATGTAAGCCGAATCTAGTGCCTTGATTGCGGCTTGGCTATCGGTGAAGATAACGATGTTGCGTTTTGGCGATAAGCTTGGCCTCAATGTCCGACAAGCCTCACGGATCCCCAGTATCTCTGCCTGGAAGACGCTAGCGTGGTGTGGTAGGCGATAGGACTTAGCGATATTGTGCGTGTTAGAGAATATTCCTGCCCCGACCCCGCAGTCCATTTTTGAGCCGTCGCACAGTGGGGCGTTTGCCCGATCTAGCTGGCCAAAATTCGGTTTTTTAAACATGCAAATGTTAACCAGCATGTTATGCCCTAATTGTCTGGTATATATTTCATTTTACCATTTATGGTTTTTCAAGGATATATAGTTTTTGAATAGATAGTTTTAAGTTTTAGTATAATTTGAAATCTATTTTTTGGAAAAGTTACATTTTCAAAATTGAAAAAGTTATATAAGTCCGCACGCTTCCGTCAAAATTTATGTGGCAATATGAAGGTCAAGTATTCATTCTTAAGCAGTAAAAAAAATTTCCTGCTAATATCTGCTCATCGAGACTTTATAACAGTTTATGCTGATAGCGGAAATTTCGAAACATTTGTATTTTGAATATTCCTTAAGCAAGGATAAAGGACTCAATCCTTGGTAAAGGCCTTGCACAAATGTCACTTGAGTCCAAAATGTTACAAAAAAAATAAATCAAATGGTATCTCTGAATTCAATTCCACTAATTATGAAATAACAACACTTTGTTTTCGTTTTCTTAGAATTTAATATAATTCAGATTTTTAGTTATATTTATATAGTATAATTCCACTTTTTCCACAATTGATGCTAATTTGATTCTTATCACAAGATTGAAAAAAACCAATTGTATTCGCGATGAAGCAGCAAATCAAATAGTTTCGATATAGCAATATATATAATTCAAAGTTAATCTTAAATTGAACATCTACGATAAGATAGAACAACCAATATGTATAATTCAAAAGTTAATGTTAAATTGAATATCTACGACTAGATAGAACAACCAATATGTATAATTCAAAAGTTAATCTTAAATTGAATATCTACGACTAGATAGAACAACCGAGTTGGATAAATCAAAATTGTGCTCGAAATCACAACAAAATACTTCTGTTCGCGTCGAAAGTAAAAGTTCAAGTACCACTAGTTGTTGGAAGAATATTCAAAAGCAGTAATTACGGTTTTTTCCAAAAACAAGTTTGTGAGGTCGGTCGTTTAATTTTTCGGTGTTGTTGTAGTTTCAATGCTGGCTGATTTTACTTTATTATTTTAATAATTAAGTATTGTGATTGATTTTTTAAAAAAAAAAAATTTGCTACCCTCAAAATTTTTATTTTCACGTTTCATAACTAGTAGACGCGAAAAAAGCAATAAAAATTTTCAGTCCGTCTGTCCGCCGTACGCAAGATCGTTTGGAGGCTCGTAGCTGCCAAACGCTTTGAGATATTAAATTGAAATTTTTTTAACGAATAGATGGGGTAGGCGCCTTGAAGTGACCAAATTTTTAGGGGTAGGGGTGTGAGGGGGAAGGAGGGGGAAGTGTTTTAGACTAAAAATTTTGGTTTCCAGATCTCAGTAACCCCTTATGTTAGGAAGCTGAAACTTGGAATTTCTATAGAGCTCTGATAGTAGACCCATTTGCAGAAAAATTGTCAATATTGATCAAGGGGTGTGGGAGTGGGGGGAAATGTAATGCGTCCGAAACCCAAAAAAGGCGAGATAGACACATTCTAAAATCCATATCTCCTAAACCGTTAATGGCACACCATTCAAACTTAAAACATATTTGTAGTTATACTAGAAGAACAGAATGAAGAAAAATTTTGGGTTGGGGAAGTTGTGTATGGGGGGGGGGGTGAAAAACTTAAGATAACGATATCTCATGAACCAATTGCTCTAGAAAAATAAAATTTGGTTCGGGTGTAAAGGTTGACAAATAAAGATTGATCAAAGTAAAAATTTTTAAGTGGGAGGTGGAGCATAGAAGTGGAGGGGATGAGAATTTTTCAAATCAAACACATTTCATATCTCAAGAACAGTTTAAGATAGATGCTTAGAATTTTTACCAGAAGTAGCGCTAATTAAACCCTAGTAGGGAAAAAAGTTTTGTGGTTATGGGTGTAGAGGGGGAGGGTGGGGGAGGGTGAAAAGGAAAAAGGTCCGATGCTTATATCTTGAGAACCTGTAATGATATACGCCTTAAACTTGGTATTTAGATAGAGCTATAGTAGGGGAATGTTGGAAAAATATAATTTTTTTTTGGGGGTAGTATGCTACGGGGGTAGGGGGTGTTTTTCCTAACTATTAAACGGTTCATGCTAGAAAGTTGAAACTCGGTGTGTATATGTAAATCAACTAGAAAAGTAATTGTGATAAAAAAAAATGTGAATATTCATTGGCGTTTAGAAAGGGGGGCAAAAAAAATTATTTGTAAATATAATAGATATAATAAGCATATATTTTCACGATTTTCGTCATATCTACTAGGTCTTTCCAAATATTGAATTTATTTTTATTCCACGGATTCTTCGTATGAATACCTAGAATGTGTTTTCAAGGTTTTTTGAAATTCGACCCCTAAGGGTAGTGTGGTACAAGTGGGGGTGTTTTTCCTATATATGGAAAGGCTTGAGCTACAATGTTGAAACTCGGTGTGTATATGTAAATCAACTAGAAAAGTAATTGTGATTAAAAAAAATTTGAATATTCATTGGCGTTCAGAAGGGGGGGGGGGCAAAAAAAATATTTGTAAATATAATAAATATAAAATGCATATATATTCACGATTTTCGTCATATCTACTAGGTCTTTCCAAATATTGAATTCATTTTTATTCTACGGTTTCTTCGTATGAATACCTAGAAAGGGTTTTCAAGGTTTTTTGAAATTCGACCCCTAAGGGTAGTGTGGTACAAGTGGGAGGTGTTTTTCCTATGTATAGAACGGCTTAAGCTACAATGTTGAAACTCGGTGTGTATATCTAAATCAACTAGCAAAATAATTTTGAATAAAAAAACGAATATCTATTGGCGTTCAGAAGGGGGGCAAAAAAAATTATCTGTGAAAATAGAAAGCATATTTTCCCACGATTTTCGACATATCTACTACCTCGTCCCAAATAATGAATTTAATTTTATTCTATGTATTCTCCATATGAATACCAAGAAAGTGTTTTCAAGATTTTCTGAAAATTGACCCCTAAGGGGGTGTAAAGTGATTGTGTACTTTTTCATAAACTATTCCATATCTCTCAGATCCAATCAGATTTTCACTTCCATGATCTTGTTCTTTTTGATAGGTTTTCAGTCACATAGTAGCCTACACCGCATTTCAGAATTGAACGCGTTCCTAACTTCTGCCGGAAAAATAATAAAGTTACGCCCAGATTGTTGGCAGATTTTTTTTTTTGTCTTCAACGGAATATAATGAGACGTACTCGATTGTGTAATTCTTTCAGATGGTTTCTTAGTACGTCCGGTATCTGAGAACATTAAGTTTAAAGGTAAGGAAATAGAGGATGAATTGGTTGGAAGAGGCATGGGGAAGTGGAAGTTATGAGAAGTTTGCGCTTCGGGTGTTTATTGGTAATTCGCATACTTTGGCTATTGATCGTTTGAACACGCCTTCTTTCGTTTTTAGTGTGACGACGCATACAATTCCTTCAGTTCCGGGATGCCCCTCCGTAATTCGTGCCATTGGCCAATGTGCAGCCAACGTTCGACCATCTTTCATGATTACAAGGTCTCCAATAGTTAAATTTGGTTCAATTCTATTCCATTTCGGTCACTGTTGTAGACGTCCCAGGTACTCATTGCTCCATATTTTCCAAAACGATTGATACATGTGTTGTACGAGATGCCATCTTGTTAGGCAATGAAGATTACAGTTCAGTGACGATGGTTCAGGAAGCGAAATCAAAGTATCTCCGATGACGTTAAAAGGCCCGCAGTAGTCAACTCCAGTATGACTAAAGGGACGGGATATATTGACTCTTGGTGCAGTAAGATTTCCCATCAATTGCTGCCGAAGATTAATTTTATATCGAAACCAAGTGACACATGCGTGAATAACCTGACGTATAGTGTTTCTGCAGTTTAGAATCCAATATTTCTTCTTTAGAAATGCCATCATTAACTGTGGACCGCCATGTACGGTTCTGTAGTGAGCATTTCTGATGATTAATTCCGTCAAATGTGATTTAGATGGTAATATGACTGGATGTTTCTCTCCAAAAGATAGGTCGGCATTATCTAATCTGCCAGCAACACGTAGAAGCTCATCCGTATGCATAAAATGATTCAGTTTCAAAAGCGGGTTGGACTTTGGGATCAACTTGCCAGATTGAAGCAATTGTATCTCCTTTGTAAAGAAGCAGCTCTGCGTTTTCTTGATACATAATATTACGCTTCTTCAATTTCTTCTGATTTCAAATATACGAATTCTCTTATCTCCTTTGATTTTTTAGCATTTTTTATAAAACGTCGACAATAAGAGATAGCTCAAGAAAGTTTTGTTAGAGATGAATACTTAGTGATTATATCCCATTCTACTTGAACTTCGGTGTGTAAAGATTTGATATTTCGTGATTCATATTCATTGGATGTGTTTTGTGACCCAATGGGCCAGTGATGATCAGGCAATTCAAGCCAATAAGTGCCTTACCATCATAGAGAACATTTTTCTAGTTCTGCTGGGTATAAACCGCAAGTAGCAATATCGGCTGGGTTCTCTTTCGAAGGTACATGTTTCCAAACATTAATTCCTAGGATCTTGATTTCTCTGCATTCAAGCGAAAGTTTTTCAAGGACCTCTTTAGAGTTTGAAGTCCATTTACTTATCGTGAACCCCACAGATTCCATGCATGATATAATTTGTTGCTGCTTACAAGAGCCTTTGGAATGTTGAAGGCGCCTGTGATAAGATCATCAACGTACATGACATTGGCGATGGCGTCGGATGCAACTGGATATGTCTTCATGGAGTCTTCAGCAAGACGTTTCAATGTTCGAATGGCTAGAAACGGTGCACACTTAGTTCCAAAGGTGACTGTTACAAGTGAATAGTCTCGGATAGGTAGAGTCGATTATTCACGCCAGACAATTCTTTGATAATTCGTATCCGATGGAGCTACTCGTAGCTGACGATACATTTTTTCTACATCTGCCATAATGGCGATGGGCTATTTTCTCCAGCGCAGAAGAAGTACAGCTAAGTCGTCTTGAATGATAGGTCCTTTAAGGAAAATTTCATTCAACGAAATTCCGCTCTTTGATGTTTGCGAAACATCGAAGACAACTCGCAATTTAGTCGTGCAGCTCCTCTCCTTTACAACGGCGTGATGAGGAAGATACGAGCATGAGTTGTTTGCTTGACCATTCGGTCCCAGTACCATATGATGTTCCTCCGTGGTAGTTACTTCTTGCAATTGACTTAAGGATAGATACTCATTCATACATGAGCTATATGACTTTTGTAATTCAGGGTTACTTCTAAATCGATTTTCCAAATGAACTAGTCAGTTTATTGCGATGTCGCGAGATTTTCCTAACTCTTAATATGGCTGTTCATCAACAAAGGGCAACTTGACTTCGAATCGTCCATCTGAATTTCGTTTGACGTTTTGATTGTAAAACTCTTCACATCTTTGCTCTTCATTGGTATAGTGCTTGTCTGATGGCACCTCCTCTAGTTCCCAAAATAGTTTAAGTTGAGTATTAAGTTCACACTTGGTGTGAAAGGTTTTCATTTGTGTAGGATTCGACGGAGATATGAATATCTCACCAGTGAGTATCCAACCTAATGCATTGTTTTGTGCTGTTGGTGCTCCAAAGTGGCCTTTTATAAGTCCAGGTTCTATGATTTTTGCATAAAACTCCGCTCCTAGGAGCAGGTCAATTTTTCCGGTTCGATTGTAATTAGGATCAGCTAAATTCAAGGATTCAATATGATCCCATTGATTACCGCATATCGTTCTATTGGGTAAGACATGTGTTAGAGTTTTTAATACATAACTACTAACGTTGAATTCAATATTTTTATTGTTGCGATGTGGCTTTAAAATGATATGCACAGTGGTTGAATTACCAAGGCCCGAAACGTTAGCGAAGATAGCTTCTTTTGTAGTCGCAAATGTCTGACGGCCGTTTCTGTTATGATCGAGGCTTGAGATCCAGGGTCTATTAATGCCCGCAGAATTTGCTCATTTCCAAACTGTGTAACTTCCTTCACTAATGTCGTCGCTAATAAGACATCCTTGTCTTCCATGATGTTATTTACTGCGTACGAACTAAAATTTGATGTCGAGGGTGTATTTGGTGGCATGCTTGAGCAGACATTTTTAGGGTTGCCACCACCGAGTTATGGTTCTCTATGGGTGTCTTTGGTGTTATTTCTTCTTTGCCACCTCTATGAAGTAGTGTGTGGTGGCGTTTTCGACATTGCAGACATGAATGAATGACCATGGCCTAGGCAATTAATACACAAGCCTGTTGATTTTACGGTTTCGAATCTCTTAGCCTGAGTCAATGCAGCAAATTGTGGACATTGAAGAATAGTGTGAGTTTGCAGGCACATGATGCATTCTGCACTTGTAGATGCGTGAATAGTTTGCGTTGTAGAGATGCTCTTTGCAGTCTTTGAACTTCTATAGCTTTGATTGTTATTAAACGGTTTGGTACTTTCATCTACAATCGATTCCAAGGCTCGAAAGCGACCCTCCAAGAAAGTTTTTAATTCTTTCCAACTCTGACAATCAGTCCGAGTACTGAGTCCTTGTTCCCAAAGTAAACGAGTTTCAGTTGGTAATTTTTGAACGGTGATATAGAATTTCTTAGCTGTTGTAAACATTCTTCAGTAGTATTCAAAATACGCTTTATTCCTTGGCTAGTATCGCTATTTAAACTACTCAGAGATAAAAGGATTTTCAACTGGGTATTTACTACACGCTTGTTGTCAAACCGCCCGATTAGAAGTTGCCATGCAGCATCATAATTAGAATCTGTGACTTGAAAATGTCTCAATAATTGTTGTGCTTCTCCATCGAGATGCAACTACAAATATTGCAATTTCCGAACTTTAGAAAGGTTGCTATTTTCATGTACTAGATGTTTGAATAAGTCGTAGAAAGAGGGCCAATATTCATATTCTCCGGAAAATTTCGGTAGTTCTAAACGCGGCAATCTTATGACATCTTCATTGGATGATGAATGTCCGATTTCAATTTGAGCTTGATTTTTCTTTGCCTTCAAATTGGACGGCGGAAAGTCAGATTTAAACGATTCTTCAATAGAAGCAGAACTGTGAATGAACAGCTGTTCTACTTGCGAATAAACATCTTCAGAGAAGTATTCTGTTTTCGACTAAGATATGTCTGTGCCTTCACTCGGCTTAAGAGACCAAACTTGAATGTGAATGTTTTGAAAATCTGTCCAGTAATTGCTAAGTAAGATCAATCTATCGCTATAATATGAGCTAGTTTTACGGTCTTTTTCGTCTTTCTTATAATTCTTCATGAACCTCTCCATTAGTTCCTTCTTTAATAATTGGATTTTCACTAATTCTTCCATTATAATGGTTGATAAAATAAAACAAAAGGATGCACTGTACCGTACTGTTTGAAGTTCTGGCTGCTCGACTGGATACCCACGCGGTTCACTACGAACTTACGAACTGTTCAAATTAGACGGTAGGCGATTATGTTCCGCAATCACAATTTTTTTTTAAAAAAAAAATCCCAAATCACTGTCCATACACATATGTATGTGGTAACTTTTGTCCACGAATTTTATATCCAGCTCGACGGACCATGAATTCAGTTCCACTAATCAAGAAATAACAGCACTTTGCAACTTTGTTTTCGTTTTCTTAGAATTTAATATAATTCAGATTTTTAGTTAAATATAGTATAATTCCATTTTTTCCACAATTGTTGCTAATTTGATTCTTATCACAAGATTGAAAAAAACCAATTGTATTCGCGATGAAGCAGCAAATCAAATAGTTTCGATATAGCAATATATATAATTCAAAGTCAATGTTAAATTGAACATCTACGATTAGATAGAACAACCAATATGTATAATTCAAAAGTTAATGTTAAATTGAATATCTACGACTAGATAGAACAACCAGTATGTATAATTCTAAAGTTAATCTTAAATTGAATATCTACGAATAGATAGAACAACCGAGTTGGATTCGCGACGAGATAAAATCAAAATTGTGCTCGATATCACAACAAAATACTTCTGTTCGCGTCGAAAGTACTACAAGTTCAAGTACCACTAGTTGTTGGAAGAATATTCAAAAGCAGTAATTACGGTTTTTTCCAAAAACAAGTTTGTGAGGTCGGTCGTTTTATTTTTCGATGTTGTTGTAGTTTCGATGCTGACTGATTTTTGATGCTGGTTGCATTGGAATTGCAGCCTGAACATTCTCACCCGGAAAACTATTATACACTGCGTCTCATAACTATAGAACCATCAGTAAATTTGCTTATTTAGGTCTTATTAATTCAATTTTTTTATTGTTACTTTGTAAAATAGTAGTTCATTAAGAAATACCTATTTATTTTTAGTTGAAAAGATATATAACATTTGATGATTCGTGTGGGGAAAAACAGAAATACCCTTTTTTTACAGTTTCATAACTATAAAACCAATTTAATTAAAAATAAAAATTAATAGAAAATTGCATAAAATTTTAAAAAACTAAAAACTTTAGTAATGGGTCGGTCCTCCTCTATTTTCAATCAATTCTAAAATTCTATTTGTCATGGAATTTATTAAGTTTTTCCGTGTTTTTTGATCGACGTCATTCCAGGCATGGATAATGCCGGTTTTCACCCCTGCATAAACTTTACGAAGGATGATGCTCCACATATTTTTAATAGGATTTTGGTCAGGGGAGCAAGCTGGCCAGTCTAAAACGCAAATCTCTTGTTCTTGAAACCATCTCTTCGTCTGCCAACTCGTGTGCACAGCAGAATTATAATGCTGATCCTGCTGAAATGTCCAAACAGTTTGGCTATTGTTACTTAGAAATAGTGTCAGATGGTTTTCCAATATTTCGATGTACTCCTGGCTGTTCATTCGCGTTGTGGGAAACGCTAACGGAAGCATTTGATTGACGGTGAACAAAGTTCGTGTTTACTAGTCAGCGAAATCCTTTTACTCCTTCTGGTACCTTCCATACAAAAAATCCTAGACACGTGTTCAACAATATTTTTCGATAACTTTTGAACGCTTCAAACTACAAATTTGAAATTTTGTACACATTAATTTTTGAATGGTTCCAAGGAAAAGGATGAATATGTAAGAAATCGAGTGAGTCCTTGCTCCGCCTCCCATATGAAACTCCTTCAAAAAGGATATTTTTTTTCAGTTCAAGATATGAAATTAAACAGTGAATATTGTCTTTTAGTTTTGAGTAGCAATTTAATGGGACTCCTTAATGAAGGACATACAACATGCACACACGTAATACTTTTTCATCCCCAACTTCAATATCCATCGGAGTTCTGTATCATCTAGAGTATTATACGGTTGGATTGCAGCCGATCGTGACTGCAGTATGTTTTTAATTCAGCAGCACGAAAAAGTTAGAATGTAGTAGCGTTAAACGAAAGTCTGTGAAGACATTTCAATACTGCTTGATTATTGTTGGTCTCAAATCTCCAACTACATTTGATTTCCATTTACAAAGCGTGCGCAAGTGTACACAAAATATTTTCGTATAGTGATTTTTTAAATAGGACTTCAAAAGAAAGGATATTATCGACCGATCACCAACAATTATGGGCCGGTGATCGATAAAAAAAAAGTTGAATCTCTCTACTAACAATGATAATTCTTCAATCTGAATGATACAAGTAGGTTGTAGCTATCAATGCTTATGAATTCAAACATTTGGATCATTCCATCAAGAATCGTCAAAAATGATAAAATTTGTGACTTACCATCACCGATTCTTTTGAAAAATTATGTAGGTAGGTACTCGAAGAATTAGTGAGGAAAAAAATACCATATAATTGCAATTTTTTGTTTCTATCTCATTTTTATACTCTAGATGAAATCATATAGAGTATTATAAGTTTGATCCAGCCGAAAAATATGTAACGCATAGAACCAAGCCTCGGACGAAAAAAAGCTATATAGTATTTTTTGTTTATATGTGGCCAAAAACCTCAAATCCGCTTGACGTCCATCTGTCCGTCCTTCCGCCCGTCTGTCCGTCCTTCCGTCCATCCGTCCGTCCGTCCGTCCGTCCGTCTGTCCGTCCGTCTGTCGGTCCGTTAGCACGAAAACTCAAGAACGGCTTCACCTAGGCTCTTGAAATCTTGAATCTGGGTGTTTGGTTGAATTTTTAAGGCTAAGTTCGTTAACGGGCAAAATCGTCGTTCTCCTTCGGGTAGCTGCCATACAAAGTGTCCTTAAAACACGTGTTCAAGAATATTGGTCGATAGCTTCAGAAGGGCTTAACCTAGGTCTTTGAAATTTCGCATGTGTTATTTTTCCAAGAGTTGGAGCTAACTGTATGATTATGAAGAAAATCCTAATAGTTCTGCCATACAAATATCCTGTAAAAATGACTTCACTTAATTTATGAAACTCACTATAACTCCAGTAATCTTTTAGCTACGAATTCGGAATTTTCTACAAATTAGTTTCGAGTGAAGACGAAGTTCAAGTTTACTAGTCAGCGAAATCCTTTTACTACTTCTGGTACCTTCCATACAAAAAATCCTAGACACGTGTTCAACAATATTTTTCGATAACTTTTGAACGCTTCAAACTACAAATTTGAAATTTTGTACACATTAATTTTTGAATGGTTCCAAGGAAAAGGATGAATATGTAAGAAATCGAGTGAGTCCTTGCTCCGCCTCGCGTATGAAACTCCTTCAAAAAGGATATTTTTTTTCAGTTCAAGATATGAAATTAAACAGTGAATATTGTCTTTTAGTTTTGAGTAGCAATTTAATGGGACTCCTTAATGAAGAACATACAACATGCACACACGTAATACTTCTTCATCCCCAACTTCAATATCCATCAGAGTTCTGTATCATCTAGAGTATTATACGATTGGCTTGCAGCCAATCGTGACTGCAGTATATTTTTGTTAGTTATAGTATGTTAAACACTTCGCAAAAATAGTATCTGAGTTCTCTGCGAAAATTCATATCGCTGGTACTTAGTCTTTATCGTAGAATAATAAAGTAGGGCTTATTTTAATATTCCAGTTTGTCGCAATATAAAAAAAAATACGAATAAAAATTATGCTTGGAAGTTTTTTCTCAAGGATAACTATTTTGTCCTTTAGCCTTGAATAATTCAATCGCGATCAACTTGGGATCTCAAGAGAATCGGGGTCAAAAAATCTAAGAAAATAAGTGGTTATCAATTCAGGCTAGTTTAGTTCTTAATAACAATATTAGACTTTTTTGACTCCGAGGTGGTAAGATGGCAAGATGGCGATTCTGGGTGGAATAATCCTTTTTACTTTATTATTTGATGAAATAAAAAAAATTATAAGCAGATACCAAATAAGCAAAAAAATATTTTTAGCCCGTCTGTATATCGTCCGTCTTGTGCCAAATCGTTTGAGGAGTATGGTATGGTATGGTATGGTATTAGGGGTGGTGATGCTATCATCTTCCTTCACTTAGACGTTATTGTTCGCCCATTGTGCTCCCGGTTTGAGTTTGAAGAACTCCTGGAACCTAAAACCATTTAGTGGATTTTATAAAGCTTGCTATGTTACATAGCTTTCCTTTATCAATATCACCGAGGTCATCGAGGAAATAAGCGCCGAGGTTCCGTCTTCTCGTTTTCGATAGGCCCGGACACTCACATAGGACGTGAAAGATTGACTCCTCCACTTCTGGGTCACCGCAGCTACGACAAAGATCATTTGCGTCGGCTCCCAGTCGTCTAGCATGTCTACTGAGCAGGCAGTGCCCAGTGAGCACTCCGATTAGTGTGCTCACAGGGGAGAACAATACGTTTTATCTATTATCGACGGGTCATCGTTGATTGGTTTCGTCCGTTTCGTTGCAGTATTTTTCCAGATTAGCCTGAAGATATACCAATGAAATTGTGATTGGCGTTCTCTTTCTTGTGTTCGTTGTGACAGAGTCAAGATTGACAAATCCCTCTTCAGCACTAGGGAACGATCTTGCGAAGATGCTTATATAGGTATATCGTCAGCGTATGCTACAAGTGTCCTATTGGTGTCGACCACGGTTTTTCGGATGACATACTCTAGTGACAAGATGAAAATCGTGGGGGCTAGACCATCTCCCTGCTTTAAATCATATTTAGTTCGAAAGCTGGTTGTGGGATCGTTTTGTATTCTTTATTAGTTAAAATTTGTTCAGTGGGTAAACCGGATGAATTCTGAGGTGACTTCTTGTTTTGTGCTGAAACTTGAATTTATATAAAACTTGAATAGTTCTTAAAATATGCTCGATATCGGTGAAGAGTGTGGGTGTGAGAAAAAACAATACTTCCGAAATTCTCGAAAGCTGAGATCGATATAGAGATATTCCAGAGTCTTTTTCATAAACGGTTAATGTCGACAGTGAAGTAAGGATGTGGGGGAATTTTTGTAAAGAATCACGTCTCATATTTCAAGAACTGTTCGATAAAAGCTTATTATTTATATGGGAAGAAAATTCTAGCGTTTCCAAGTTTCATATCTCGAGAATCGTTTATGATATACAACTAAAACTTGGTAGGTAGAGCTATAGTTGTGGCAAGTTCTAAAAATAAGACTTTTACTAGTGGTATCATGGTACAGAGGGAGTGATGATAAGTGATGAGCTTCATTACTCAAAAATTCCGGTCCCAGTTTGGCATGATATCTCAAATTGCCATATCAAAAAATTGCAAATTGCCCAAAATAAAGTCCTCAAATTATTGGTAAGCCCACCCTGGTATTTCTCCTCGCTGAAACTTCATGAAATTGCAAATATTTCAAAAATAAAGGACAAGATGGACATCATTCATCAAAAATTTGTTGAACGAAGTTCGATATCGGAAAATCCACTAACCTCGGGATTATTTAGCTAATTAGTTCATGTTTAGTCTGAGGTTATTTCTAGTTTTAATAATAGTCTTAAGTCGTATATATACCTACTGACTCTAAGGTCATAAGGTCTTTCACTTACATATTAGGCAAAATAAAAAGCATTTGAGTGTAAACTCTTTTTCTTTTATTCTAGTATATTGTTGTAAACTTATTTTGATTATGGAATGAAACAACTAATTTCAATTATGTTCGCCTTTGTTTATTTTAATTCGCTCAAATAATAATCACCTTTTTATGCAAAGACCACATGATAGTCGGAGAGCTCGCGACAAAAAAAATCGCAACAGTTTTGAGAAAGCTAATATTTTGGTATTTGGTTACATTTAGGGTGTATGTGTATATACTAGAGTCAGTAGGTCTGACGTCTGGACACCTGGCTTTGGTGACCTGTCAAAGATGTCAAAAAAATCGAAAAATTTAACAGTTTTGAGAAAGCTGAAAATTTGCCAACACGTAGTTTTTACAATGAAAAACCCAAAATTAATGGTCAGACACCCTAACAGTGGGACCCACCCAGTCAACCCCCCCCTCCTCCCAAAAATGTCAAACAAATCGAAAAATTAAACAGTTTTGAGAAAGCTGAAAATTTGCCAAAACTTGGTTTTTACAATGAAAAACTGAAAACCAACGGTCAGACACCCCAACAGTGGGACCCACCCAGTCAGCCCACCCCCCGCAAAGGTGTTAACCCTTTAATGCCCAATTTTTTTTTTTCGGGCAAAGATTTATATGTTGTAGAGGAGACAATTCTGAACGACTTTTGTTCTACGACTTTTCATATAACTCACCTGGGTATGTGACCGGTAATTTCAGGTAGTGCGTACCATATATGTATTAGTGTCTATATTGCTAGCAGTCATATTTTCTCATACAAAATCAATAAGCACGGGTTGAAATGGAAATTAAACAGCTGATTCTGATTTTTGTCTCAAAAATGTAAAAAACCAAGAGAGGGCAGTGTAAAATTTTTATCGCAAATCAAATTTTTATGAAATTTGAACATCGTACATATAAGTATTTAATTATGAAAGACATGTTTTATAAGAAATTGTACTGTTCATGATTTCTAAAACATTATAATATTAAATTAAAATCCAGTAACGTTTAAACTACCACTATATTGAATTGGAAAATCCAGAATCAGCTGATAACGACGAGACTTACTTTGACAAGTGCCGCTGGCAATATAGATACTAATACATATATGGTACGTACACGCTTGTTATAACTCACAAAAAAAGGATAAAATTTTTGAAATTTTTTATTTTAAATACTCACATCACTTTCTAGACACAATAATAAGCACGGAAATAATTCTTTCAGCGTCGGATTCGACCGATCTACCACAAATATGTATGTATGTTTGAAAATCGCAAATTCGCAAAGAATGCGTATCGTCGTGCGGCGCAAACTCAACTAAATTTCAAGCTTTCAAATGTAGTTGGTTTCAAGCGGCAACCGGTGCAAACTGTGTCGCTTGTATCGTAGAACGTACTAAAAATATTCGCACGCAGTCTGAAATATTTCCGTTGGACAAACCTTCTGTTCAAAGAGTGCGTGCCCAAAATAGACATGTGGCCATTTAAGGGTTAAGTCGAGTACGTGCGATTTCTCTTACTATGCGCGCAATAACCATGCAAGAGTTTTGAGAAAGCTGAAAATTTGCCAAAACTTAGTTGTTACATTGAAAAACTGAAAATCAATGGTCAGACACCCCAACAGCGGGACCCACCCAGTCAGCCCCCCCCGCAAGGGTGTTAAATCGAGTACGTGGGATTTCTCTTACTTTGCGCGTTATAACCATGCAAGAGTTTTGAGAAAGCTGAAAATTTGCCAAAAGTTAGTTTTTACAATGAAAAACTGAAAACCAATGGTCAGACACCCCAACAGTGGGACCCACATCATGTATTTGTATACAAGCAGTGTGTCTAGGGTATAAGTTCCGAATTTCAGTTTCCTAGCATAAGTGGTTCCAGAAATATTAAAAGTTTTTAGTCTAACTTATCACTTGAAGGGGTCCACTCCATCTGCCCTACCGATAAACTTAAATACAATAGCTCCAAGTATTTGGGAGATGCAAGCCTTCAATCGACTGTTCGCACTGTCGAAATCCAATCACTCGGTAGCACACACTCAGAAAACTATCGGGATCAAATGGGATCATTCTCGTTGAGCGTTTGAGCGTGTAAGCCGTGCACCATACATAACTTCTGTAGTGCTCCCAGATTCGCAACCATGAAAAAATTGCAGTCAATTGTTCTTATTTGTCCTGAAAACACAAATTTTAATATTCAAAAAAAAGAGAGATGTCACATTCTGTGAATAATAATTAAATTTTTTGACGTTTGACAGAAAAAATAATGGAAAACCTGCCGAAAATTTATCGAATTTAATCGTTGTTTTCGTTTCGAATTCTGCATCGACAAACATCGCGAAGTGCAAGTTACAGAATTGAACCACATTGCGAGTATTGCTCGTGCAAGCGAGAACCGGCGGTAACAAGTGACAGCGACAACTATCGCTAGAGAGTTAGAGAATCCCGGCCCTGCTACGTGGGTCGTGGAGTCGCTGAAGTTCACACGATAGTGTGTCAATTGGTTATTATTGCTGATATAGCAGCCGTCGAGTGTGGTCGTAGTGTAGAATAGCTCCCGGTTTTTCAGTGATTAAAAGCGTTTACTTGTGTCCTAAAAACCTGAAAGTGATACCCCTGTGTGTGCCCCAGTGTGCCCGACGCGTGGATCGTTTTGGATTTTTAGTACCCTAGCGGTGCACTAGTGCTTGGTGCCGTAAGGTATAGTGCATTCATTTGAAGAGCCTGAGTGGCTGGTATAGTGGATTTAACTTGTGAGTGAGTGTTACACGTTTGAGTGAAATTTTTTGAGTGATTTTTTGAGTAGAATTATTAAGTGAAATTTTTCGAAATTTTTCTAGTTTGAGTGAAATGTTTGAGTGAAAATTTTTTATATCGGATCTTGAATTTTCTCGGTATATTTTGACTGTTTTTGTTATTTTTGCGATTTTTCTCGGTATATTTTGGCTGTTTTGTCACTTTGCTGGTGAGTAAGATCTTTTGTATTGTCAAATATGAGTAGTAAGGGATCGGCCAGGATGCCGGTCCAATAGGCCAAAAAAACCAGGATGAAAGATAAAGATGATTCGCAGGATATGGACAGTAGTTCCAATGAGTGCTATCTTCTCCAGCCGACCCGAAAGCTAGCGAGTCGTTCGCCGAGCCCTGCACGTAAATTATCCGATGCTTCTGAGAGGCATACTGATCAGGAGGTTGCTGATATACAAGCTTCCACCAGTTTGGTGGTCGAGTCCAATTCGGATATGGAGTCGGTTGCAAATAGCGTTACTAGTGTCCATGTCTCGCTTCCGCCATCGAAGAGTAACCTCGTCGTGAGGATACCCCGGCTGAAGGAGCCTAGGATGCAAACGGCCTTCCGGAGAATGTCGGACCTTGCATCACAGCTTGCGTCCCTTATAATCGACGAAGGTGGGTCACCTGATTTTGTCCGCATTGCATTAAGTCAAGTGAAATCGTACGAAGAATTGATTGCGGGTGAAATCGCTGAAGTGGAGCGTTTGAATGGACAGCTTAAGCAGGCGAATCTAGAGATAGCTTACCTTAGGGCCAAGGTTGATACGAATGCCAAGCAGCAAACCCGGTATTTCCCATCCGTCGTCGCACCCGTCCGCCCTTCATCGTACTCGTCGACTGCTCGGGCCGGTGCTGTTGCCCTACTATGCCCCCTGCCACTGTACCATTGAGAGCTAGAGCGAAGCCGGCAGAAACGTGCTCGGTGATCGTTAAAAGCAAAAACTCCAACACCTCGCAGCAAGAAATTGCACATAAAATTAACAAGGAAATCGCCCCTTTCCTTGGGGTGCGGGTTCACTCGGTGACCGACCTCAAGCGTGGTCGTTTTGCGATACGCTTGCCTTCTGAGGCGGAGAGACTTAAAGTCTCGAAGTCCGACAAATTTGAACAGTGTGGTCTTGATGTTTCGGTACCAAGTAAACTAGGACCTAAAATTATGGCCCTGAATGTAGACTGTTTTACGACTGATGAATTGGTTTTGACTGAAGTATATAAAAACAATATGAAGGACAGGTTTACGGATGAACAGATCAAAGCTGGTTTCAGAATTGTTCGCCGTCCCACCATTGAAGGACCTGATGCGGTGTCAAATGTGATTTTTGAAGGCACGGAGGAAATCATCGGTCATATTCTGACCGCATTTATATCGGCTATTTGGGGTACAGAGCTAGGCCCCATGATGATGCGTTTTCCTGCTTCACGTGCCTCGGTTTTGACCACGGCATCAATGAATGTAAGGCTACCAAAGACGTGTGTGCTAGGTACTCCTCCACTGGACATAAGGCCGCTGGATGCACTAAACCACCGCACTGCCGTAATTGTGAATTTCGTGGGCAACCGGCGAATCATCGAATGCTGACGCCCGTGTGCCCAGTGTATGCTGCAAGGTTGTTGAGGAGTAGGTCTAACCACTAATATGGCTGTACAACTCATACAGCTCAATTGCCAAAGAGCAGAAGCAGTTACGCATGATCTTGGTGCATGGATGAGTGAATGTGACGTCATATTTGCCTTATAGCAGGAGCCCTGGACCGTCCATGGGCGGGTCAGGGGCCTGCCGTCTAATATGCATATATTTTCTTCGGCGGGAGGAAAATCCGCCATTGTTGTGAATGACGTAAATGTGTGCATGCATGTTGAGCACTTGACGAGTGAATATGGTGTGTGTGTTTGGGTGAAAGGTACCTTTGAAGAGAAGTGTCTTGTGAGTGTTTACTGCGTGTTTGGTGACGACCTCTTGCCTATTTAACATACTTAGATGGGGTTCTACTACAAGTTGATAGTCTCCCCATAATACTTTGTATGGATGCTAATGCCACATCGCCGATGTGGTCCAGCAAATTTCCTCGTCGTCGTTATAGCAGCCGAACTCGGCGTCATGGTGTCGTCTTGAGTGAGTGGTTACTTAGTAACAGTATGCATGTCCTGCATGAGCCGAGTACTTGGTACACCTTTGATGGGCGTCAGTGACATGGACGTCACGTGTGTAAATGAGGCAGCAATGCAATACGGGTATGAATGGAAAGTGAAGAATGTTTGGGTACTGAGTGACCACAGCCCCATCGAGAACAAGTTGGTCTACGGTGAGGCTGTGGAAGCAAATGTGGAGCCTGCTAATAGAGCATGGCGTACAAAGAGAGTGTGACTGGACGGTATATGGACAGTGAATCTTGGAGGCCACTGCTGAGCAGTCACTCACTGCCTTCGAGCAGTTGAGTGTGGACGACCAAATCCTGGCCCTGCATGAGTATCGCGACTTACTTGCGAGCTCAAAACTGGATAAATGGAGAAATTTTGTTGTGGAAAATGCTGATGATCCGTGGGGTATGGCATACAGGGTTTGCAGGGGTAGAGGCGAAAGGTATGCCATATCCGCACTAAGTGTTGGTGGCCGCCCTCTGCTAACATGGAGCGAATCGGTAGAGGCATTGCTGAATGCTTTCTTTTCTGAGGCTAGGTCTCGGCCGGAGCCAGATCTTGGCGGCGGGCAGCGCGCGTAGAAATACCTGCGCTGGAACGCTGGGAGATTGATGTGGCAATTGCTGGGATCAGATTAGGGAAAGCACCTGGATGGGATGGAATGACTGGTGAGATGTTGAAAAGCGTCTGGAAGGCCATTCCTGACTACTTTCAGTGTATGCTCAAGGGTTGCTTTGAGGAGCGTGTCTTACCGGCTCCCTTGAAGATAGTGCGCGTTCTGGTGCTTCTTAAGTCACCGGATAGGATCAGAAGTGATCCTGGGTCAAACAGGGGTATCTCGGATCTCCAGGCTATGGGGAAGGTGCTGAAAAGGATTCTGGTCCGTAGACTGGAGGACGTGATTGCCGATACGTGGTCTGATAGATAGTATGGTTTCCGTGCCGGAAGGTGTGTGGGGAGTTGTTTTGCGGCCAAACTACTCAGCCCGAAAACACTCCTCACAAATTGGATAACAGATCCAAGGACGCTGGTTGTCCTTTCGATTCCTATATAAGGATGAGAAATCGAAGTGGCAACCAGTCGTTCACCAACCGGCGTTCGACTCGCAACACACTGCAAAGTGATGACGCTGATTGTCATCACTGCAGGAACACACACACACAGCTGCGCTAAACTAGCGGTAGCAACCAGCCATACACGACGGTCGCGCCTTCCGCTGCAGCTGACACCACAGGTGCAAAAGTGTAAAAGACGTCGGCACCGAACATTGCCGACGCAGCAACCGCTACGACACAGCGGTCAACCATACGACTTTGCGGTCAACCGTCACCAGCATACATGGCACGAGCCAGCAATGGTGACGGCGCAGTTCGACGGCAGCGACTCATGTCGTCGCCGCAAAGACGATGGCTGCGACTTCAGCCATCGCTGCAGAGACGTCGGCAGCGTTATTGTCGACGGCTGCTACAACCACACCCCCAGACAAGCAACGGCACAGAATACTGCCGTTCCGTCAACGACCTTATCTATGTTGGACTCTCGGCATAGCCGGGAGAACTCCAACACATGGGGTCGTGACGCAAGTCCCTCAAAGGTCTACAGAGGATGCATGGATATATGTGAAGAATTGTGTCAATGACAGTAGGGCCAAACACGTTCTTGGAATCTTCGTTGATTTCAAGGGCGCATTCGAATACCTGGATTGGGAAGCGGTGAAAGATAAGTTGTGGGAGTGCGGTTGCCGGGAGGTTGACAGGTGGTCAGACTACTTCTCTGGCACACGTGCTTTCGTCAATGGAGTGCGTGATTGTGTGTGGAAAACAGTAACTAGGGGATGCCCACAAGGTTCAGTTGCAGAACCATTTATTTGGAACCTGATGATGAACGAGCTTCTTGTGAACCTGTTGGATGAATGTAGAGTGTTCGCATTCGCCGATGACCTTCTTATATTCATTGAGGAGGAAAGTCGTCTGCTCCTTGAGCGTCGAGGTGCTGCCATTGTGGAGGTAGTTCATAGGTGGGGTGTAAAAGTGGGCGTTGATGTTTCCATGGACAAGACGGTGACAATGCTGCGTAGGAGCAGACTGTCGCCGAATCGACATCCATCAGTAGTGTTTAATGGCAGGTCTCTCCGATACGTGACTCAGGTCAAATACTTGGGAATCAGATTGGGCGAAAGGCTGAACTTCTATATGCACCTATCTGAGCTAAGAGATCGGATAATCACACTTGTATGCTCAATGAGACGAATATTGAGGTGTGAATGGGGACTTGGCCGAAGGGTGGTCAGGATCATTTATGGCAATCTGTTTGTGGCTTGTGCTGCGTGTGGATCGTCAGTGTTTGCGGAGTGTATGTTGACTGAACGCGGGAAGCAAATGATGAATGCATGTCAGCGAGTGGTTATGTATGCATGTGAACCTGTATGTCATACAGTTTTGACTGATGCCATGCAGGTAGTTATGGGTGTCGTACCTTTGGACCTGGCGGTGCTCCGCAGGAGTTTATCCTTCAGAATCTGAAGGGCCGTACCATTGCTGCAGAGTGACTGGGTATCGAGTGCTGAGGTGAATGGAAAGAGTCGTCGGTTATGCGGCGAACTCTTTGATAAGCGCATGATGTCTGGGTGGCAAACTAGATGGGATGAAAGTGACAAAGGCAGAGTGACTTACGAGTATATCAAGGATGTTTGTTTTGTCAGAGGAGCCCTAGGATTAGACTTCGGCCTAAGTTTGGGTTACCTCCTCACAGGACATGGGAGTATGAATGCGTATTTGAATGGATTGAATCATTCAATCACCGAGGGGTGCATGTTTTGCGGGGCAGCGCTAGAGGATTGGAAGCATGTATTGTTTGAATGTGTGATATACTCTGACTGGCGAGATTTGAATGCGATGGGTATAAGATTAGTGAATGGGACGTATGATGTGAGTGAATGTATAACATCGAAGGAAACGTTTGAAAGGATGAATTAATTTGCCCGTATTGCCTTCCGAACTAGGAAGGAATACCTGAGTGTGTGAGGTATGAGTTGTGTAGTCATGTTACACGCAAAGAGGTGGTACTTGATACCAACACTGAGTTAAAGGCGATAATGCCAAGTCCAGTGTAGCCTTTGGGGAGTGCCTACCCCACGTACCCGATGAGGAGGGTCACCAGTCCCGAGTTGCAAGTAACTCAAACATATGGTAGTAGTGTTGTTAAGCTACGAATCCTGACCGGAGGTTCTATTTCTGGTACCACGGGAGTCGGGGAGGCCCATAGAAGGTTACTTCCACCCCTGACACTGGAGAGGCCCCTAGGGGAGCAACGTGGTGGCAGTGGCTATGCCCAAGCGGGCAGAGTTTCCTTGTGGAGCTCGACGTGGAGTTGCGTATCAACCCATAGAACGGCAGAGAATTAGATAGGTCTCGCATCCACTGGTATGAACGTAAGAGCTTGCATTCTTATATAAGACCAGTACCGCTATTATTGGAGGGGCTCTGATTGTAGTCCCAAATTCAATCCGTGTCCGAAGAGGACCGTGGAATCAAGCCTTTACGGCAGGTGTTCACGTAAGATCAACGACAATATTGTGTCAATTGGTAGGTTAGTTTAGGTTAAGAAGGGTGGACTGAAGCTCGTTGCCACAGTCCATCACGAGAGATCACTGCAGATCCATTGTGGTCCCCTCGTATAAAACCGGGCTCTAGACTACTGATTCCAAATATTGCTCTTCCTTATGAAGAGTTCTCCATAAAGGAATCATTGCAAGTTCTGATAGGTTGGTCAAGGAGAATTTCCCCAAGTACCGATACCTTGTGAGTGCCAGATTCTCGCTCTAAGGTCGGTTCCACATTCCCATCACCACAGCGACACAGGTCAGCCATTGGTATTCCCAGTCTTTCCCCATGTGTCCCATTAGAACCCTTATGAGTTGTCTGTAAATGCCACTGCCCAGAGACAAAATGAAGCTGGAGTTTCTCCTATCGAGTTTCGGCCAGCAGACTTTTGCTTGCTGGCATCCCGAGAGATTCTACCACGTCTTCTCCATCTGTCTGACAGCTTTAATGTCAACCTATTTCTTTACACACTCAATCGGACAAAGAACCAATTCGTCGGCGAGCTCCCTGCCCATCTCCGACCCCCTTCTGGTGAGCTCGTCTGCCTTTCCATTTCCAGGGAAGTCACTGTGATCAGGAATTCAGGAGATCCTCAGGTTGTTATTCATACCCACTATCTGTAATATTCTTTTACATTCCTCCACAAGCCTAGACTTAGTAATGTGTGCCTCAACATCCTTAATGGCAGCTTGGCTGTCAACATAAATGGTTATTGTACCTTTCGCGCACTGTTTTCGCACAATTACTTCCGCTGCTTTTGTCAGCGCATAAATCTCGGCCTGAAACACGCTCGAGCTATCCGATTATAGCCTAAACGATTCCATAATGTCGAGTTCACAAGAGTACACTCCCGCACCCGTACCGCTTTCTGTCTTTGAGCCATCGGTGTATATAGACACAGTGTCTGAGGCGGTGATTCCAGTTCGCCACTCCAGCCTGGTGGGAATATTTACCGCATAGGAATGTTCAAAACTACAAGACGGTGTCCTGTAGTCGGTGTGCTCCGGCATGGCGGAGCACAGCGAAACTGTCGAGATCCTGGAGTGACCCACACTGCCTCCCAACCAATAGCCTGCCTCGCGGAGACGCAAAGCCCCCTTTACCGCTATTGATTTTACCGCTATTTCCAACGGGATCACGTGTAGCATTACCTCCAGAGTCTGCGTTGCCGTGGTACGTAAGGCCCCAGTGATACCAATGAGTGCCATTCTTTGAATTCTATTCATGGCGCCCCTGTTGGTCCCAACCTCCAATGCGTGCCACCACACCAGGGACCCATAAGTAAGAACAGGTCAAACTACCGTGATATACAGCCAGTGGACTATCCTCGGATTGAGGCCCCAGGTTTTCCCTACCATTTTCTGACAAGCATTGTAAGCATTCGATGCTTTCTTGATCCTGTCGTTAATCGTAAGTTTCCAACTCAGCCTAGGATGAAGATAGAAACCTAATTATTTCACACTATGTGAGAGCGTGATGGTAACGCCATTCACGCGTGGGAGCCTGAATTCTCAGTCTTTTTTCTTTGTAAAGAGGATTAGGTCGGTTTTGCTCCGGATTGATGTTGAGACTACAGTTACCAGCCCACCTGCTCAATGATTTGAGCCCAACTTCTAGTTGATCACTCAGGGTGTCCAGGAACTTTCCTCTCACATCAGAACGATATCATCTGCGTAGGCAACACCCTTGGTCCTAGGTCAAAGATAGAGCCTACAAGATTTTGTCAACCACTAGGACCCACAGTAAAGGAGAAAGCACCCCGCTCTGTGGGGCTCCCCGTGTTGCTTTCATTCTGCTGAATCCATCCCCCAGAGAGGATTTTATAATTCTACCCCCCAGCATCGACACAATTTAGCTCGAAATGAATGAAACAGCATCCTATCTATTCAGTGCACTCGCGATCGCGCTCGTCTCCACATTATTGAAGGCGCCCTCAATATCCAGAAACGCTGCTAAATATATTCTTTAACATCCAGAGATTCTTCTACCATGGAGACGATCTCGTTCAAGGCCGTTTCGACAGATTTTCCATTCATATAGGCGTGCTGAGAAGCGGAGAAGCCTCTCGCGTTCAGAATACATCTGAGATAGTAGTCCATTAATCTCTCCATTGTTTTCAGCAAAAACGATAAGAGACTAATGGGTCTAAAGTCCTTAGCCAGGGTGTGGCTTGGCTAACTAGCCTTAGGAATAAAAACCACCCTGACTTCACGCCACATCTTCGGGACGTACCCGAGAGCTAGGCAACTTCTTAAGATTCTCACCAAGGAAGGACCAATAAGTGGCATGGTCTTCTGCAGCATAATGGGCACCAGACCGTCCACTTCCAAGGACATAAAGGGAGAGAAGGACATAACCGCACACCTTAATTTTTCAAGAGAGATTGCCCGCTTTACAATGGCAGCGTCCGCCACAGGGAGATCTTTTCGAGAGGTGTTCTCAACCTCAGAGATACACCCCGGGAAATGCGCCTCCATAAGCAGATCCAGACTTTCCTGACATGATTCCGTCCAGGTTCCGTCGCTTCTCCTCAAGTACCCAGGAACACTAAGGTCCTTGGCGAGGATCCTGCGCATTCTAGATGCTTCATTTATACATTCTATTTCCTCGCAGAGTTTCCTCCATGAACTTCGCTTGGCAAAGTTCAGTGACGATTTAAATTCTTTTTGACTAAGTCCGTATGCATCCCAGTCCGAATCATTCTGAGTTCTTATAACGGGTTTTCCAATAGGGACTTGACAACTTTGAATTCAATTTGTGAACGCACCCTTTCACTAATCATCGAACTGTCACTGTCAATTTATTCAGTAAACTTAACATTTTTATCATGGTAAAGTACACGAAGGAACAACGTCTGCAAATTATAAAAATTTACTACAGAAATTCGGAGTCGGTGACCGCTACTTTAAGAGCGTTAACTCCGATTTTCGGTCGTAATTCTCGCCCTAGTAGACAGGCAGTAACAAGTTTAGTGCAAAAATTTGAGTCTACATATTCGTTGTGTGATGTTGCCGTGCCAGTGAGACAACGGGTTGGTCGAAGTGTCGAAAATATCGCTGCCGTTGAAACGTCCGTAGCAAATGATCCAAATCAGTCAATTCCACGGCGTTCTCAAGAGTTGGGCATCGCCCAGACCACGTTATGGCGAATTTTGCGTAAGGATCTTGGTTTACACCCATACAACATCAAGCTGACTCAAGAATTGAAGCCGATGGACCATTTGAAGCGATCTCCGATTGGGCTCTGGAAAAGATACGCCAAGATGATCAATTTCATCGCAAAATCATCTTCAGTGACGAAGCTCATTTTTGGCTCAGTGGGTTCGTCAATAAGCAAAATATGCGTTATTGGTCTGGTGAAAATCCACATGTGCTTCATGAAAGACCACTTCATCCACAAAAGATAACTGTTTGGTGCGGTTTGCATGCCGGCGGCGTCATAGGGCCATATTTTTTCGTCGACGATAATGATCGTCACGTTACTGTGAATGGTAATCGTTATCGCGCCATGATTACCGATTATTTTTGGCCCGAATTGGAAGATATGGACTTGGACAACATGTGGTTTCAACAGGACGGTGCCACAAGCCACACAGCACACGTTACAATCGATTTATTGAAGAGTAAGTTTGATGAGCGTGTTATCTCAAGAAATGGACCAGTCGATTGGCCGCCTCGTTCGTGCGATTTAACGCCTCTGGACTTTTTTCTTTGGGGCCACGTCAAGTCGTTGGTCTATGCCAACAAGCCGACGACGTTGGAAGAGCTCAGAGCCAACATTGAACACGAAATAGCAGCCGTTTCGGCCGAAATGTGTGGCCGAGTCATCGAAAATTGGGTCCAACGAATCGACCGCTGCAAACGTGCCCGCGGTGGCCATATGAACGAAGTCGAGTTCCATTCATAAATCTTTTTATTGTACTTCAACCCGATAATAAAGTTTTTGAAATATCTCAAATGGTTTGCATTTTATTTTGAAAAAAAGTTGTCAAGTCCTTATTGGAAAACCCTTTAGCTTTGTTGAAAAGCCTCCTCGCCTTTCCTCGCAGAATTTCGAGCTCCTTTGACCACCACTTTGGACCACCCTTCCCACCCCAATTTGAAAGTGGACAAGTTGATCTAAGCGCAGTCATTAAGGTTTCCAAAATCCTCTCCACCTCCCTGTCGATAAGTTCCGCACTGCTTAAGCTGCCGGTTTCCTGCCAAAGGTTGCTTCTAACTATCCCAAAAAAATCCTCCCAGTTCGTTCTCCTGATGTTACGGAAGGAGTTACCCCGCACTATGTCACAAGATACCGAGAACATAATTATTCTATGATCAGAGAAGGATTCTATTCCTGAGACTGATCAGTTCACGACTTCAAACTTCGTACCATAGTTTGATCTTAGAGTTATGTCCAAGACTTCACTTCTATTTCATCACTGCTGCCCCATTGGTGTGGTGAGCGTTAGCGTTGCATCCCCCACGATGTTGGTCTTCTGCCTTTCCACCTGACCAAATGGCCCATCAGAGGGTGGGTTTTCTTCACTGCCTTACGGTAAGTAGAGAGAGATGACGATAAAGCCGCTACCATCTGGTCCCTCTATCTTCACTCTCATCTGGTCACCGCTGCTTTAATTGTTCAGGAGAAAGGAATTAATTCCTTTCCTAATCAGAATACAAGTTCTCTGCTTACCTGTGTCCTTCGAGAAGAACAGATCAAATTCTTTACATTTCAGATCCTGTATCCGATTGTTTACCAACCAGGGTTCTTGCAGGAGAGCCACATCGATTTTGCACAAATCTAGCAGTCTCAAGAGATTGCCGGATGCGGCTTTGCTCTGTGAAAACCTTACAGACATCCTGCTGCATCCGTAGTGCAGTTCCCACTTCTTCTTTTCAAAGGCAGGGATTGCTTCCTTATCCCACACCAGTAGAAGACGCTGTTCCCCATTAACTGGTGGGTCACTGCCTGTTTTGCCGGATTCTGGCGAATCCCTTCAGGCGAAAATGTCAGAAGCTTCAGCGGCGAAGGCAAGAAACCTCTTATTCCCACCACTGCCCACCTCGACAGAATCCGACCAGCCAAAATGTCAAGAAACAAATGGCAAGAAGACGGAAGTTACTGTAAATTCGATGCGTAAAGTCGCGTTTCGGGATGCTAACGAAAATTTATTTTCCTTATCCTCGTTTTGGTTCGAAGTTCAGTCTGCCATCCATCCTCGCTACACGGCTCACGCATAAAACCCTGTTGCCTTCTCGCAAAGCCGAGCAAGTGTCACTTTTGGGGCGATTTTTCGCACTTCCCCTGCGTTACAATTCGCACGGAGCACCTCACACGCGGATTATTGAAAAGAAAAACGTATTTTCCACGCAAATCCCAGGTAAACGTAACGATTGGAAATGATTGTGCTATGCGCAATCACTTCGCGCACCGTTTTTAACTATTTTCTGCAATTTATGCGACGGTTTTTCCGCGAAAATATTGTAAATGGCACCAATATGTGACACACGAGCGATACTTCGTTCGAACTCATACATATGTCAATTGGTAACATTGCCGATATTACTTCATCGGACACTGTTCGAAAAGCACTAGCAAGCCTTAGTGCGCTAAGACGATAGATAGATCGGATTCCGGCTATATATAATTTCTTCTTTGTTGCAGATGCCCAGATCGGTGCAGCGTATAGCATTACGGAACTCATGACCGGGGCTAATATTTTTCGTCTGGTGGAGCGTGGTCCTCCAATGCTTAAATGGTACCAATGAAAAGCGTCTCAAGCTTTTAAATCAAATACGACTTCTATGGATACACAATGTATTCTTCAAAAATTATACGCGATTATGGGTTGAGTCGATATTTTTGTTTACGAGTATAGTTGGCTATGATTCGTTGTAGATATTCCGGTATGTTGAAACTATCTACTGCTTGCATTATACGCAACCAACAGTGAGTTGAAGGCATTCTTGACGTCAAATGTTACCACTGTGCAGTACTTTTTGTCGCCATTTTCCATCTTTCACCGGATGTTGCTTCACGCATAATTCTCATGACGGCATTAATGGCGTCGATGGTGGATCTCCCTCAGCGGAATCCAATTTGTTGCTTAGATAGACCTCCAGGTCTCTTGAGCGACGCCTGCAGTCGGTTACTGATAATGCTCTCTAGTACTCTTCCCAATGAGTCCAGCATCCATAGTGGCCGGTTTGCCAATGGTTGTTCTGGTTGCTTTCTGAGTTTCAATAACAGAACCAGTTATTGGAGCTTCAAAAAAGCGGGGA
This sequence comes from Beris chalybata, assembly GCA_949128065.1. NCBI lineage: Eukaryota > Metazoa > Arthropoda > Insecta > Diptera > Stratiomyidae > Beris > Beris chalybata. Next base: position 69,495,118 of record OX421897.1, on the reverse strand, counting down.
GCACTCCTTCTTTGAGACATGCTGTGTATATCCTAGCGAACGTCTCGGGATCCTTCCGGATGGCTGTTTTAATCACTATGTAAGGAATGCCGTCGAGATACCTGGTCGGTTGTTGTCGGTTACTCTTCGTACTGCCAGTAAAACCTCCTCAGCTATCACGGGAATAACATCACCCATATCTTGATATGATCTTTACGGACGCATTTAATGAAGTGACTGTTAGCCCTGCATTTGACGCTGAGAATCCCTTCTCAAAAACCCAACATCACTCTGCCATACCATCGTATACTTACCATGCAACTATACAAATTTTGTTAACTCTTACCTTCGATAGACTGGACATTCCTTTTCTCATTTAATAATCTGGACCATGCTATATCATCTATTTCGATGTGGTTTTTGGAACTATCAAGGACATTGTAATCAATCTGAAGGATAAAGTATCAGAACCGTGCCTGGATAAAAATCTCAGATCACTGCAGAGCCAAAGAAATAAGTTCTTCAAAAAACTTAAGAAAACGACTACTCCTGATCTTCAAAAATATGACTAGCTTTCCTCGGAATTCTCTTGTAAATCCGTATGAGTCTTATGTAAACAAAATTAACTAAGATATCATTACCGGTCCAAAAAAAAAATGTCGATTTTGTGAACACAAAACGTAAAAGTTCAGGTTACCCCGGAACCATGTCTAATAGAACCAAGCAAACATCATGCATGCGCGATATCTGCGATATTTTTGCCGACCGTTTTCGAGAAGTTTTTAGTCCCCAATTAGAATCAACCTTCAGCGAGCCAGATAACTTTACTTGCTGACAATATTTCATTGTCCGCAGAGGAGGTGTTTGATGCCCTTACAAATATTGACGTCAAAAAAGGATCTTATTCCACTTTCAACATCTCAACGCTTTCTATTCAACAAGTCATTGTCATTAGTGATTTTCCCTTCAGCCTGGAAATCGTCGCATCTCACGCAGCCCACTCGCATAATAAAGGGTTTTCCAATAAGAACTTGACAACTTTGAATTCAATTTGTGAACGCACCCTTTCACTAATCATCGAACTATTACTGTCAATTTATTCAGTAAACTTAACATTTTTATCATGATAAAGTACACGAAGGAACAACGTCTGCAAATTATTTTATATTATTTTAAAAAAAAGTTGTCAAGTCCTTATTGGAAAACCCTTTCGAATAGGGACTTGACAACTTTGAATTCAACTTGTGAACGCACCCTTTCACTAATCATCAAACTGTCACTGTCAATTTATTCAGTAAACTTAACATTTTTATCATGGTAAAGTACACGAAGGAACAACGTCTGCAAATTAAATTATATTATTTTGAAAAAAAGTTGTCAAGTCCTTATTGGAAAACCCTTTACCACTGATGTCTGGTACGCTCCGGTATTCCGCTATGGGGCACGCTAAAGTTCAAGCAGCAACTCATTCTAAGCGGTTCATCAACCTACACGTACGTTTTCGCCAAGTGACTTGTGTGTGTCATTTGTCTTAATCGTCTGCAGAATGTCCGCGGACGTAGGATCACCAGCTGCCGAAATAATGAGTGCGTCGGATTTTGACCTTGTAACCTTCTTCGGCTTCTGCTTCTTGACTGATCACGTATCAAATTGGTTTTTATGTAATCGCCTAACAACTTGTTACATGATATTTTTGTATTCAACCCCCAACCATAGTTGCATGCGTACATGAAGATATAACGAAATTCTGGATGTTCAAGTAGATTTTACTGTATTTTATAATTAATTTCAAGGTTTTTCGTTTTTAGTTCCATCGAAAGATTATTATTTTTTTTTTTTTGTATAAAGAACCACTAATAAATGTGGCCGTTGGATCTATTCATGTAACAAACTTTTCAAAAAATTTCCTTGTCTCAAAAATATCGATGTTATATTTCACATTTGACCGAGTCCGAAGAATGTGGTTTAAGTGCAGTAAGCTAAAACAGTTATCGGAATTTGAACCGTAAAATGATTTAGGTTCGTCAATACGGTTGGCAGATTTTTTATAGAAATAATTGGTACCATTCATATACTACTTTGTAACTTTTTCACTACTAGGAGCTTTAACTGGCAGCATTTATAAGGATTATGGACTTTTAAAGAGCGGTTTTCCTGCTGAAAATGTTTGTAACCGATCGGTATGTTTTGTATTAATATGGTTAAGTTTTAATGGTAATAGCGATGAAGATTACATACATATATGGGTATATATACTTCTCAATATAATTTTATTTAATTTATAGGTGCTTGTAGTTAAGACCCACGAGTGGGGTCCAAAAGCATGGGTATATTTCAACAGAGCTATATTACTTGTACGAGATCCCGACAAAGCTATTTTAGCTGAGTTCAACAGACAAAGTGGAGGACATATTGGCTTTGCATCTCGAGATAGATACAAACGAACAAAGGGACGCTGTATGTAGTAATATATTAATAAATACCTTTAGTCACATTTCAATTAACAGCAATCATATATTTTAAGACTGGCAGCAGTTTGTATCTAACAAATTAAATGGATGGGAAAATATGAACTTGGCTTGGGCTCGAAATTTTACTGGAAATTTAAAAATTGTCTATTTTGATGATCTCGTGGCAGATGTAGAAGGCATTCTTCGAGAAGTACTAAGCTTTTTAAACCAACCAATTAATGAAGTAACTTCCTAGACCTATTTAAGAGATCACAATTTATATAATTAAATCTACTATCTTTCATTATGTATAGGAACTTCTATCGTGCGCTGTAATTCGAAAGGAGGGTGTTTATCGAAGGAAGAAGCGTATTCTACAATTTGATCCATACAGCCCAGTGATGCATAAATACATCGAACACAAGAAATTAAATGTATACGCTTCGCTCGGCAGACATCCTTAACGTCTTTTATCATTATAAAATAATTATAGTATTTCATACTAGTGTAAGAAAATAAGCTATTGTAAATTTCCATTTTTAATCATAAGAACTGATTCTCACAGTTTAAAGATAAATTATTTTTTCACTGTATATTTTGTTAAATTCATAATAATACATGCTTTCAAATATAAATAAATTCAATTGTGTCCAACAAATTCATAAAATAAATCAATGTAAGAAATGTACATATTATTCCCAAAAACTGGTTATGTATTTTACTATTGTATCTTCAAAGCACGTGTTCTATCAAAAGATTGAGTACGATAGAAGATTTTGTAATATAACTGGTTAGTGGAACTTGATAAGAACCAAACTTCTTTTTTATGAATAGGAGACGATGTATACAAAACCAGCAAATTTATAGTCTCGCAACATTTCACGCAGTTTTTTAGTATTATATTATGATGGACCTAAACTTTATTAATACAAATCCATGTCTGGTTTTTTTTTTTTTTTTAAATGGGGTAAAAACTATACATTTTAAAAAAAATTATAATTTTTTAATCTTTGATGATTGAAGTAACATTATCGAAGATAAGTTTGCAGAAAATTTAGTATTTCCGAACGTAACCGAACCTGATTATAGGACGGGCCGAATTTTTTGAAGAAGAGTTTTTATTTTATTTTTACTTCCACGGGCTTGTTAAATAATCACATATTTGTAAGTTGCGAAACACTGCACTACACTCGAATGCACTCTGTTTCGGATATTATTTGACAGATTGTGCTATGATGCGGCTACTTTTTGACAGTACTCACTTTATAGCTATTCCGACTGTCTCTCTCATACCAAAGTCTAAATTGTGTGTAACATTTTATATCCCTCTCCATTTGGATTTACTAGCCGCCTTAAAGCCGCAAAAATAACCAGCCGAACGTAACCGAACCTGATTATAGGCTGGACCATTTTTTTTTATGAAGAGGCCTAGAACTATTTCACTTTTGGGGCAAACATCTAAGGCTTATGATTTTTAATTTTATTTTTTTCGTATAAACATTAAAGACATTATCTTCACCAAAGATATCAGCTTTCTTTCATTGCGTGCCTATTTTTATTGAAATACTACATTGGTACAAAATGAGTACAGTGTAATTTAGATAGTCGTTTCTTCCTCGTGCAAACAGTGTATAGAACGCATTACCTTCGACTGTGTTTTCTGGCGAATATGACTTATAGTTTTTTAAACATAACATCCACCAATTGTTTTCCAATGATCCCTTTTACTTTTATTACATTGTTCATTCGTTTTATTTATTTATTTATATCTGTAAATTAATTTTTTTTTCCAATCCTATACTGACTGTACTTACTGTACTGTACATAACATAAGGTTGACCCCTAAGTTCAGTTCCGTGCTATAGAAATCGTAAAATGTACCAAAATTGCTCTTTTTTTTCTTTAACGAGTTATATCCTTTCAATCGTCCGGTTACTTCCCACTAGAGTCACTGTATACTCACACACCCTTCTAGTAGGAGTTCGGCCGATAGCCCAAAATTGGGCTAGAAGACCACTACATAACCTGAAAAAAGGTCGTTTTCGTGCAGCCAAACTTTTAAGTTTGGCTGCACGAAATTTCGGTGTTTAGGTGCATAGTATGTGTGCATAGTATGTGTGCGCGAATTAAGGTTTTCTTTTGTAAATTTACGTACATTATCTATTTCTTTTATGGAAATTTCCTATTTTGTACCGAAAATAAGACTATTTCGAATTAATATGTGATATTCCCCCAATAAAATCAAAAAAATTTAAATTTACTGGTTTTCGACCTGAGCATGCATCGGCCAAACCTTAGGTAGGGTGAGTAGTGTGAGTGCGTATACAGGAACCTTACTTCCCACACGAAAGTCCTTGAAACACGTATTCAACTCAATTGGTCTAATCCTTCAAGCATAGAGAGAAACTAGCTGGGGAGGAGAAACAATGTGTCAATCGAAAGCAATGATCCTGTCATTCTAAAATCTATGTCATCTAAACAGATATTGCAAGAAAGTTAAATTAAGTGTTTGTTTAGGTATACTAGAAGAATGTATCGGACATTTGCTATTCAAAATAATAAGTTTCCATGAACGAAGTTGAAGAAATGCTGAAATTTACCATTGAAAACCACAATTTCGCGCACACACACTTGCATACAAAAGCAAAAGATGTACTAGAGTAGTAGTGCAGCTCGATTCCTAAGCTTTCGTTTCACTGTCGATCCCGCTTCAGATTTTAGATACGCCTGCGCGCAAGTCATACTCATGTTTTAAGGTGGCCGGTTAAGTGGTAGTATGGTAGGAGCCCCAACAGTTGACTGCTCCGTGGAGATACCAGATAACGAATCGCACCGTCAGCCGGATCAGTAGACGACCTCGGCAGTTGAAGAAAATAACTGCCGTTGCCGAGATCGTCTACCGAACACCTTCCACCAAAAAGGTGTGCGAGATGAGATAGCTAGTTGTTTGGAATTGGTTTTAAGTCAGCGGGGAAGTGTCGGCAAGAGCCCTAACAGCTGACTGCTCTACACATATTTTTTTTATTTATTTATTTAATGCATTTTTGTAGTTTACATCTAGTTTTCCATACGTATGTATATTGCACTTCTCCCCCTTATAAGGTAACATACCTTGTGTTAGGAGTGAGGAGTTCAGTGTTCATATCATTACATCTCTAATTCATAACATAACACATAAAAATTTAATTTAGTTTCTTATCTTATAAAATATGGTATAAATGGCGGTAAGTACAAATAAAATCCAAATCAATATTACTAACACGTCACATCACTTTGCATATCTGTTTGCTCATCATTTCAACCCTAAATTGTATAATAATAGTTTTTTATGCTTACTTTAAAATTATGTAGACTAAAAGAATTTTTTATTCGGTCTGGTAGCTCATTGAATCATTTGATTCCAGCGTAAGAATAGTGATTTTGCCCCAAATTAGTTCTCCTCCGCGGCAATAAAAGTTCATGGAATGTTCCCCCACGAGTCTGGTTGCTGTTACGTTTAATATCTCCCCTTTGTAGCTCCTTGTAAATGCTACTAGCGATAACATTGAATAGGACATTTATTATAGAGTATACTTGTTCTGTACTATATCTACGCGGTTTCTTCAGTAATATTTTTAGTACCATGTTTTGTGCAATTTTTAATGGTTTGAATGCAATAATAGTAGCCCCTCCCCAAGAAATTATCCCATATTGTAAAACTGAATGTATTACAGCAAAATAGAACATTCTTGTTGCTGCTTTCGTCAAGAATGACCTTACGGTAAAACATACGGAAAGTAAGATCTTTAGACGCTTTATGATACTGGCAATATGTTCGTCCCACCTAAGATGTTGGTCAAATATTACACCTAGATACCTCGTATGATCTACATTTTTAAGAGGCTTACATTTGCAATTGGAAGATCAATCTTTTGAATGGACAGTAACACCCAAAGGTGGAGGGATACCTCCATTATTATGCGCAAAAGTTATATATGTACTTTTTTCCATGTTAAGTGTCATAGAATTAATATCTAACCATTCTTTAATTAATAAAAGGCTATAGTTGGCCTTAATTTTGACCCCATCCCAGGAATTGTCCTCTACAAATAGAACCGTATCATCGGCAAAAGATATTAAATCTCCTTTGATTTGTTGTTGATACAAATCATTAATATATATTAGGAATAGTACTGGTCCAAGCACTGTTCCTTGTGGTACACCGTAGCAGAAGGAACGTTCCTGGCTGGATTCATGATTAATTTTCACAATTTGTTTACGATTACTTAGGTAACTTAAGATCCAATCTATTAATCCTTTTTTTAAGTTAACTTGATGTAATTTCTCTATTATGTTGGTGTGAGGTTTAGAGTCAAAAGCTTTTGCTAGATCAAGAAAAACTGCACAGGGTTCATTACCGTTGTCCATAAATATATTGATTTTTTTACTCAGCAATGCAATAGCATCGTGTGTGCTATGACCTAATCTAAAGCCTTGTTTCCATCTACCCTTAATGACGTACTTTTGAAAACAGCCCACGATTTCTCATACAAATTTGTAATTACAAAATGACAAGGTTTAGTTTCAATTACGATACTAAACAGGAAAACTAGTCAGAGTATGCCCTGAAAACTTCAGTGAAGTGAATATCAACAACCGCACCAGCTGACCAAACTGTCACCCAGCGGGAAATGAAGCGCTTGAAAATGCATTAACGAACGCTCTTTTTATTAACATTTTCTGAACCAATTATAAAGTATTAGATCTTTATATGTGATAAGGGCTCCTAAACTGCTTCGATATGTAGTTCTTCATTTTAAGTCCTCCTTAAGTGCTTGTAATTGAAACGCTTGGAATTTTTCCGCTGGGACATTCAAAACACGAAATGAAACTCAAATGTAGATGGAAACAGATCGTGCTTTTGAAAACAAAACACGTAGATGGAAACAAGGCTTAAAACCAAATTGATTGCTAAAGAGCAAATTGTTTTTATCTATTTCTATAGTGAGCTTATGTTTTATTACTCGTTCTAAATATAATTTTTGCGACATTGGAAATAAGAGATATTGACCTGTAGTTGCTTACTTTTGCTTTATCTCCACCCTTAAAAATGGGAGTAATTGTAGTTCTTTTGTAAATATCAGGAAATATTCTAGTTTTTAAACATAGATTTGTAATATATGTAAGTGGTTTTGTTATATAGTTACAAATAATTTTTAAGCATTCAACTGTAATTTCGTCAAATCCCGGGGCAGTGCCTCCGTTTAAGTCCATTATTATGCTTTTTATATCACTTTCGCAAATATCTTCAATTGTAGAATTATTATTCGTCATAATCTTTGCATTTGAAGTTATTGGGAAAGTTGTAATTTGTTCCGCAAGTCGTTGGCCTTCATGAGTGAGATATTCATTAAAAATGTCAGCTATCTCTTTAGGACTTTCGCTTGCATTTAGTCGTACATTTTCGTGAACAATACTAGTGATGGTTTTATATTGGTGCTATCTACCTATAGCTGCATTAATTGTTTTCCATACTTTTTTATCATTGTTACCAGAGCTATGTAACATTTTTTGAAAATAAGAGCTTTTAGCAGTATATATAATTTGATTCAGTTTATTTCTATATTTTTTATAGTATACTTTGAGTCTTTCGTTGAATGGATTCTTTTTTAAGCCTTTACTGAGTTTATTTCGTTTTCTAATTGAGGTAATAAGACCCATTGATATCCAAGGTTTTAATTTTTTTTATTACTATTTGACTGAAGGCTAGTTTTTGTATGTTTTTCAATTAGAGCTAAAAGTATATTATGAAAAAGTAGGGAAGCTTTGTCTACATTCGTATCCATTAGTATCTCGTCCCAGTTCACAGATTTGATTCCTTCGACTAACTTATCATAATTAATTGTTTTAATCGTTTTTGGGTTCTTTACAATACTTAAGTCATTATTAGTTTTTAACAGTAAAACAATGCTCTTATGATCTGTAATATTTGTTTCTAGTACAGCCGATGTTATTTTCTGAAATATTCTGTAATTATTTTTTAGAAAAATATGGTCAACACAAGATGTTTCTCGAGTATAGTTATTTATTACGCTAATAAATCCCATTTCATTGAGCATGTTGTTATATTCCGTACTCGCTTTGTCAGACCTGTTTTCTATATCAATGTTGAAATCCCCTGTAAGAATAATATTTTCATTTTTAAAGTTTTCTAATATTTTTTCTAGTTCTTCATTAAATGAATAAGTATCATAATTCGGTGATTCGGTGTACATTGCTATTACTTTGAAGTCTAAGTGTGCAACTTTTAAATTTGCTACAAGACCAGTAGCACCCTGTATAATGATCTCTTCTACATTGGTAACATCTAAAGCTTTGTGTATATATATAACTACTCCACTATTTTATATTGGCACTAACACATTTCAAAAATGCAATTTTATCTAGTAAAAAAAAAACAGGCGAACTAATACATAAACAGGCGATTTTATTGTGGTTAAATCACTATTTCTGGGACATTAACGACCGAATTAAACAAATCTGCCAAACCCTAGTAATGACTAGTCGGGATGGATCTTCTTTCCACTCGATTATTCAGCTAATACTTACACTTCACGTTTCAATCGTGTGTTGTGGTCATTAATAGTGAGGTACCCAGCTGCTCCCTCGTGTCGATCCTTGAGTGCAAGATGTGAAATGTTGTGGGCTAGTTTTTTTTACGGTATCCCCTACGTCATTATTCTCAGAATTTTCGTCGTAATTTTCGTCCTCTGCTGAGATACATATTATATAAAAATTCGGGGGTTTCAAATGCATTTCCTCTGCAGTCATTATTGTTTGAAGTTACACCGATATGTTGAATTGATAATTTATTATTCACTTAGTTTAGTAAGTTCACTTAATAAACTCAATATTATGGTTATCAAAAACTTTATTTTTGTTAAAATGAGATTGAAATAAAAGTATTGTCACAGAGATGAATATGTAATTAATAGCATCGCAGCTTTATTTCTGTTTAAAAGAAAAGAATTTCTTAAACCGAAAAGTATCGCTATAGAACTAATTGCTATTAAATATTCCGCACTGTTCAGTATTTATATTAGTATTTCGAATCCAATTGCAACTGAAAAAATTCTATAAATAATTTGGGGTTGAGTGGTAATTGAACCCACGACATCGCCAATTGTTGAGCTAAGAGCTGTTGCTGCAGAGAAAAGGTTCTAAATACAGAAGATTGGTTGAAACAACTATTCTTCTGTTAAAATGCGAATTCCTTCCATTTTGATCAAAATAACCGTAACTATGGTATGGTATGGTATGGTATAAGGGGTGGTGATGCTATCATCCTCCTTCACTTAGACGTTATAATGCGTCCATTGTGCTCCCCGTTTGAGTTTGAAGAACTCATGGAACCTAAAACCATTTTGTGGATTTTATAAAGTTTGCTATGTTACATAGCTTTCCTGTATCGATATTACCGAGGTCGTCGAGGAAATAAGCGCCGAGGTTTCGTCTTCTCGTTTTCGATAGGCCCGGACACTCACATAGGACGTGAAAGATTGACTCCTCCACTTCTGGGTCACCGCAGCTACGACAAAGATCATTTGCGTCGGCTCCCAGTCGTCTAGCATGTCTACCGATCAGGCAGTGCCCTGTGAGCACTCCGATTAGTGTGCTAGCATCTTTCCTGCTCAGACTCAGGATATACTTGCTTTTCCCGTTATCGTATTCGGGCCAAAGAGTTCTTGATATTGAGCATGTAGTTAGGTTTGACCATCTATTGCCTGCCCGCTGCAAGCATAGTGAGTCGATAGACTGATTTATGGATCCGATGGGAAAAGCAATGAGCTGGTCCATCACTAGTGAGCTTAGGCTAGAGCCTGCTCGAGCGAGTTCATCAGCTTGCTCATTCCCCTGGATTCCACAGTGGCCTGGCACCCAGCAGAGGGTAATATTATGCCGTGTGCCGATGGTGTTAAGAAAACCACGACACTGTCTAACTAGTTTTGATCGTGTTGAGTTCGAGCTAAGGGCCTTAATGGCTGCTTGGCTGTCAATGCAAATAGTGATGTCTTCTGTAGCATTCACCTTTGCTTCAATCATTTTGCAGGCTTGAAGTATTGCAAAGATTTCCGCTTGAAGGACTCATTAATATCGAGTTCCTGTGAGAACACCCCCGCGCCTGTACCAGAAATCATTTTCGAACCGTCGGTAAATACCATTATGGTCCTGTTGACTAGGTTGCGTTCTACATTCCAGTCGAACCTGTGTGGGATTTTAACAGAAAATTCCCTACTGAAATCTAATTCTGGCACAATGTAGTCCGTTTCCCTGTTCGTATCACACTCCAAGAAGTCATTGAGTATGGTACTGTCACCAGCAGGTCTAGTTCTCCAGTAACCTAACTCTTTGAGTCTAAGAGCGCCTTTTGCAGCCATGCTTTTGATGTGTATGTCCATTGACAGCAGGTGGAGGATAGTTTCCAGTGCTGCCGTGGGTGTGGTTCTGAGGGCGCTAGTGACCCCAATGCATGCCAAGCGCTGTACTTTTGTCAGCTTGCTAAGATACGTGGACTTCCTAGTCGCCTCCCACCACACTATCGCACCATAGCTTAGGATTGGTCTTACTATGGCTGTGTACATCCAATGTACTAACCGTAACTAAAACTCTGTAAAAATGGAAAATTAAGTCAAACAGATATTTGGCTATTTTGCCTTCTTTGACAACGTTGGAGCAACTCTTAGTTCTAACCTTTTGGTTATCGTGACTTTTTTATCCATTGTGATGGTTGGCACAACGTTACTACAGCAATTAAAGTTCTGCGATGGAAAAAGAAGTTGTTTTGTGTTACTTGGGGTGATGAGGTGATAGTTACCCAGTAGGAAGTTCGAGGAGAACTCAATATGGAGAACTCAATGCAAGAAAGAAGTTTTTTAACAAAACTATGGAGAAAACCGCCATATCTCTTTTTTTGGTCCAAATGGATGTAAGTTCAGTTGTGACTTTGATTTGAAAACATCGTTCTAAACGCCGCTAAGTATTGAGTTTTTTTCAAGTACAGAAACTGTAATCAATAATCATTAAATAATGAAGACTTTAAGTACTAAACTAACCTATCCAAAGACATTAAAAGTTGAAGTATTTCAGCTCACTGACATTACGTAAAATAAACGCAAAAAGTGTTTTAAAAAAATGCGCATCGACCAATGATCCGAAAGTACCCCAATTAAGTTGGACAAGCCGGAGGATCATACCTCGCAATTTACCATGCGCTCGTCTCTAAAATAAATGATCCTCTTGAAAGTAATAACTTTCTTACGCTACAACAACAGAAGGCAACAAAACATTTATCAGAAGCTACCCATGAGATCAAGATGCTGAACAAAAGAATGACGGAATTTCAAGATGACAACATCGCCAAGCCAACTTGTATAATCGCATTGGAATCTCGATTAAACTTCTTGGAGCAAAATTAGTTATCGCATAAAGTAGAATTATGTGGCTTTAACATGGACACCAAGGAGAAAACGGAAGAAAGAGTTCACGATCTCTTCAAAACCCTTCATAACACTTTAAATAAATACATTACCCAGCTGTATATTCGCCGAAGAAAAGAAACAACAAGTGCCAGCGTCATAGTAGAATTTCAATCTAAGAAATCTGCCAACAGTCTGGGCGCAACTTTATTATTTTTCCGGCAGAAGTTCGGAACGTGGTTTATTTGGGGATGCGGCATATGTTACTATGTGACTGAAAACCTAACAAAAAGCGGTTAGAAAAGGGTTTAACATATGAATTAAATAATTGGGTCATACTCCGGGATGCGGTCTAGAGGTTGAAAAAAACAAAACTTAAAAATAGGTGATTATTAAACAAGCCTGGGGAAGTGAAAAGATATTTGATATCTGATCAGACCTGAGAAACATGGTGGAGTTCATGAAAAAGTATACAACTAGTTTACACCCTCTTAGGGGTCGAATTTCAAAAAATCTTGAAAAAATACTCTAGGTATTCATATGAAGAATCCGTAGAAAAAAAATGAACTCAATATTTGGAAAGACCTAGTAGATATGACGAAAATCATGAAAATATATGCATTTTATATTAACTGCTATTTTTTTTTGCCCCCCCCCCCCCTTCTGAACGCCAATGAATATTCGAATTTTTTTTTATCAGAATTACTTTTCTGGTTAATTTACATATAAGTACCGAGTTTCAACTTCCTAACATAAGCCGTTCTAAAGTTAGGAAAAACACCCCCCACCATCGTACCATACTACCCCTAAAAAAAAAATTATTTTTCCATCATGCCACTACTATAGCTTTATCTATATACCAAGTTTCAGCTTCCTATCGTTATAGATTCTTAAGATACAAGCATCGGAACTTTTTCTTTCTCACCCTTCCCCACCCTCACCCTCTAAAACCACACCCCCAATTTTTTTCCCCTACTAGGGTTCTATTAGGCCTACTTCTGGTAAAAATTTGAAGCATCCATCATCCGTTACACTGTTATTGAGATTTGAAACGTGTTATTTTTGAAAAATTCTTATACCCTCCACTTACGTACTCCCCCGCCCCCTTCAAAGATTTTACTTTGAGCAATCTTTATTTATCAAGTTTTATATCCAAACCGAATTTTGTTTTTCTGGTGCCTCTGGTTTGGGAGATATCGTTATGTTAAGTATTTCACACCCCCCCCCCCCCCCCCACCCTCGTACGCCACTACCCGCAACCAAAAATTTTGTTTCAATCTACTCTCCTAGTATAACTACAGATATTTGTTAAGTTTTAATTGCTTGCTATTAACGGTTAAGGAGATATAGATTTTAGAATGTGTAGATCTCCACTTTTTTGCGTTTCGGACGCATTGATTCCCCCTCCACTCCCACACCCCTTCACCCATATCATCAATTTTTTTGCAAATGGGTCCACTATCAAAGCTTTACAGAAATTCAAAGTTTCAGTCTCCTAACATAAGCGGTTGCTGAGATCTAGAGACCAAAATTTTTCGTCTAAAACGCTTCCCCCACCTTCCCCCTCACACCCCCATCCCTGAAAATAATGTCAATTCAAGGGGTCTACCCAGTCTATTCCTAGAAAAAATTTAAATTTAATGGCTCCACTGGTTTGAGAGCTACGAGCCTTCAAAAGATTTTGGCGGTCGACGTACGGCGTACGGTGGACAGACGGAGTGAAATTTTTTATTGCTTTTTTCGTGTATACTAGTCATGAAATGTACACAAAAAAATTTTGAGGGCAGCAAATTTTTTTTTTTTTTGAAAATCAATAACAATACTGTATTATTACTAATAAAGTAAAATCATCTATTGAAACTCTAAAATATAGAAGAATTCAACACGGAGAGAAAACTATTTACATCAACGAATGCCTGACACCGTACAACAGGAACTTACTCTGGAAAACACAAAATAAAGCTAAGCAACAGAACTACAAATACATCTGGGTCAAGGACGGAAAGATCCTTTGCCGAAAACTTAAAGGTGAAAAAATGTTTGTCATAAAAACTGAAGAAGATTTAGCTTTTTTAGTTTGATTGCTCATTAGGGTAAAGGCTACAATGATTGACACTCCCAAAATATGTACCAGTATATATAGCAATAGCATTTTAAAGAATATAAATGAAATATTAATACTCTGAGGATTTAATTTTTATAAAAGTTGTTATAGGTAAGGTCATATGTTACCACCTGCAAGAACAATTTCCATTGTCAATTCTCTAGAAAACTTGAAGAGTGAACACCTGCTAGAAGAACGATTTTTTTTCTAATTTAATTTAATACACAGTGGAATCATAAACAATGACTTCATTTATTTCAAATCAGGAAGATATTTGAGCGATTTTTTACTTCATTCAATTCTTGAAGGTGTGTTTTAATAAGATATTTATTTTTTTTATTTTTCTTAAGTTAACAAATGAATAAATTGGTGTCAACTATTGGTACAGAATCACGTATTAGCTAGTAGTTGACACTATGGTATCAACCATTGTAACGTATGAAGGTACAATAGTTGAAACCGTATGACACAATATAAGTTTGTGACAATTACTTTAGTGAAAAATCTGCCAACCGGCAGAAGATTGGAACGCATTCAATTCTGAGATGCGGTGTAGGTTACTATGTGACTAAAAACATAACAAAAAGTTCTGGAAACGGTTAGAACAACATATGAATTACATAATTCCGTCATATTTTGGGATGAGGTCTAGGGGTTGAAAAAGGAAAAAACTTAAAATAGGTCATTTTTAAACAAACCCGTGGAAATGAAAAGATATTCGATCAGATCTGAGAAACGCGGCAGAATTTATGAAAAAGTATAAATTCACTTTACACCCCCTTAGGGTCGAATTTCAAAAAATCTTGAAAACTCTTTCTAGGTATTCATATGAAAAATCAATAGAATAAAACGAGTTCAGTATCTGGGAAGCCCTAGTAGATATGGCCAAAATCGTGAAAATATATGCATTCAACTATCACTGAAAAATTTTTTTGTCCTCCTTCCAAACGCCTATGGATATTCTAATTTTTATTATAATTACTTTTCTCGTTGATATACATATACAAGCATGGGCGCCCACAGGTAGGGGCAAGAAGGGGCACTTGCCCCCCCCCCCCTGGATTTGACCATCACTTAAAGTTGAGACAAATCAAATATTTTATATACCAAACCTTGTTGTAACTATTTTACCATTACCATTATTGTACACATCTTTCATGCTTCGACTTTAGTTCTTAGTAACGAATATCAAATCAATATCAAATCAAGCGTATGTTTTACAAGATTTTTCGTTACTCTTTTGTAACGTTTTAGTACTTTAAGAACTAAAATTTTTTTCAATGATAGTGATTTTGTTATTTATCCTTATATATCTCCAAATACGTTTTTTTTATATTTTGTAGGTTATACTGTTTTTCAAAACATACCAAAAAATTAAAACGGAATGGTCAAAAAAATCGAAGAGCATTATAGTGATTCTCAATTATTTTATAGAAAAAGGGTAATTTAATCAAGAATCACCAAAAGTGTGACCTTATCATCGCCGATTCTTTTGAAATTTTGTGTACTCGAAGAATTCGTGAAAAAAAGTTGATTTCAATTTTTTGGTTTCTATCTCATTTTTCTTATTAGTTATAGTATGTTAAAAATTTCCCAAAAACGATGTCCGAATCCTCTTTCAAAGTTCATATCTCTGGTAATTTTTATCCTTGAATAATAAAGTCGGGCTTATTTAAAGATTGTTATTGTTTTTGTTAGTTAAAAAATGAGATAGAAACCGAACCTTGAATTTCAATTATTTTTTTCACTTATTCTTCAAGTACAAACATTTTGAAAAGAATCAGAAATGGTAAGGTCACAACTTTGGCGATTCTTGATGGAATAATTCATAATATGGTGAAAACAATTTGACCCCTTCTTCAGATGACCCTTTTTTTGCTAAGTGCTGTTGATCAATTCAATTATTTTTTTCACTTATTCTTCAAGTACAAACATTTTGAAAAGAATCAGAAATGGTAAGGTCACAACTTTGGCGATTCTTGATGGAATAATCCATAATATGGTGAAAACAATTTGACCCCTTCTTCAGATGACCCTTTTTTTGCTGTTGATGTAGCTAAATTCACACAGAACTTTATCATATGAAATAGACAAATTAAAAAAAATTCTGACACCCAACAGTAAGGTCCTGGTTCTGCCAATGATATCAAATATATTTTACTTTATTATTTTAACAATAAAGTAATGTTCTCGATTTAAAAATTTGCCAATAGTCTGGGTGAAACTTTATTATTTTTCAGGTCGAAGTTCGGGAGCGATCAAAATCGGAGTATATCATCAATTGCTTCGAGATTATGACTCTTCTTGGAAAATTGATTTTATTTTAAAAATAAAAAATCTGCCAACAATCTGGGCGTAACTTTATTATTTTTCCAGCAGAAGTTAGGAAGGCGTTCAATTCTGAAATGCGGTGTAGGCTACTATGTGACTGAAAACCTATCAAAAAGAACAAGATCATGGAAGTGAAAATCTGATTGGATCTGAGAGATATGGAATAGTTTATGAAAAAGTACACAATCACTTTACACCCCCTTAGGGGTCAATTTTCAGAAAATCTTGAAAACACTGTCTTGGTATTCATATGGAGAATACATAGAATAAAATTAAATTCATTATTTGGGACGAGGTAGTAGATATGTCGAAAATCGTGGGAAAATATGCATTCTATTTTCACAGATAATTTTTTTTGCCCCCCTTCTGAACGCCAATAGATATTCGTTTTTTTTATTCAAAATTATTTTTTTAGTTGATTTAGATATACACACCGAGTTTCAACATTGTATTAAGCCGTTCTATATATAGGAAAAACACTTACCACTTGTACCACACTACCCTTAGGGGTCGAATTTCAAAAAACCTTGAAAACACTTTCTAGGTATTCATACGAAGAATCCGTAGAATAAAAATGAATTCAATATTTGGAAAGACCTAGTAGATATGATGAAAATCGTGAAAATATATGCATTTTATATATATTATATTTCCAAATATTTTTTTTTGCCCCCCTCCGCCCTTCTGAACGCCAATGAATATTCAAATTTTTTTTTATCACTATTACTTTTCTAGTTGATTTACATATACACACCGAGTTTCAAAATTGTAGCTTAAGCCGTTCCATATATAGGAAAACTACCCCCACTTGTACCACACTACCCTTAGGGGTCGAATTTCAAAAAACCTTGAAAACACTTTCTAGGTATTCATACGAAGAATCCGTAGAAAAAAAATGAATTCAATATTTGGAAAGACCTAGTAGATATGACGAAAATCGTGAAAATATTTGCATTTTATATTTATTATATTTACAAATAATTTTTTTTGCCCCCCTTTCTGAACGCCAATGAATATTCAAAATTTTTTTTATCACAATTACTTTTCTAGTTGATTTACATATACACACCGAGTTTCAACTTTCTAGCATAAACCGTTTAATAGTTAGGAAAAACACCCCCTACCCCCGTAGCATACTACCCCTAAAAAAAATTTTATTTTTCCAACATTCCGCTACTATAGCTCTATCTAAATATCAAGTTTAAGGCCTATATCATTACAGGTTCTCAAGATATAAGCATGGGAACTTTTTCCTTTTCACCCTCCCCCACCCTCCCCCTCTTCACCCTCAACCCCAAAACTTTTTTCCCTACTAGGGTTTAATTAGCGCTACTTCTGGTAAAAATTCTAAGCATCTATCTTAAACTGTTCTTGAGATATGAAATGTGTTTGATTTGAAAAATTCTCATCCCCTCCACTTCTATGCTCCACCTCCAACTTAAAAAATTTTACTTTGATCAATCTTTTTTTGTCAACCTTTACACCCAAACCAAATTTTATTTTTCTAGAGCAATTGGTTCATGAGATATCGTAATGTTAAGTTTTTCACCCCCCACCCCCATACACAACTTCCCCCACCCAAAATTTTTCTTCATTCTGTTCTCCTAGTATAACTACAAATATGTTTTAAGTTTGAATGGTGTGCCATTAACGGTTTAGGAGATATGGATTTTAGAATGTGTCTATCTCGCCTTTTTTGGGTTTCGGACGCATTACATATCCCCCCACTCCCACACCCCTTGATCAATATTGACAATTTTTCTGCAAATGGGTCTACTATCAGAGTTCTATAGAAATTCCAAGTTTCAGCTTCCTAACATAAGGGGTTACTGAGATCTGGAAACCAAAATTTTCGGTCTAAAACACTTCCCCCTCCTTCCCCCTCACACCCCCACCCCTAAAAATTTGGTCACTTCAAGGCGCCTACCCCGTCTATTCGTTAAAAAAATTTCAATTTAATATCTCAAAGCGTTTGGAAGCTACGAGCCTCCAAACGATCTTGCGTACGGCGTACGGCGTACGGCGTACGGCGTACGGCGTACGGCGGACAGACGGACTGAAAATTTTTATTGCTTTTTTCGCTTATACTAGTTATGAAACGTGAAAATAAAAATTTTGAGGGTAGCAAATTTTTTGTTTTAAAAAATCAATCACAATACTTAATTATTAAAATAATAAAGTAAAATACATACTTACATATGTAGGTTTTTAAAATAGAAATAACGAATTTCATATCTCATCAGAACTAAGAGATAGCAAAAATTGTGAAAACATATGCAGACCCTGCGAACTTGAATGTCGAAAAATTTTGAAATGGGTTTGCAGGCGATTATATAAAAAGTCTGTGGAAGTGAAAAGAAATACGTCGATACGTCTTACATCCCTTAGGATTGAATATCTAAAAATACTGAAATTGACTTAATTGACTTGGAAAATTGATTTTATTTTAAAAATAAAAATACATACTTACATATGTAGGTTTTTAAAATAGAAATAACGAATTTCATATCTCATCAGAACTAAGGGATAGCAAAAATTGTGAAAACATATGCAGACCCTGCGAACTTGAATGTCGAAAAATTTTGAAATGGGTTTGCAGGCGATTATATAAAAAGTCTGTGGAAGTGAAAAGAAATACGTCGATACGTGTTACATCCCTTAGGATTGAATATCTAAAAATACTGAAATTGACTTATATAGGAAACCAAAGGAATTAAAAAGGAACTTAATATATCATCAGATTTAAGCAATATGTAAGAATCTGTGAAAACATATGCAACCTACTTACACCCACTTGGGGGTGGAATATTCAAAAATCCTGGAAAGAGTTAATAGATACAGTGGTACCTCAACATACGAGCTTAATTCGTTCCGTAACCTTGCTCGTATGTCAAATTGCTCGTATCTCAAAGCAATTTTCTCCATTGAAATTAATTGAAATGCCATTAATCCGTTCCAGCTCCCAAAAGACCACCTTATTTGTTTTCGTTAAGTGTTGTTGAATAAGAAAAATGTATTTACAAGAAGAAACATTTATTTATAAAAAATAAAAGAAAAAGGGAAGTGCTTACGGAAGCGCTTAGTTTTCTTCATTGGTCTTCGCTTTTTTCGTCACGCTTTGCTCATTTTCACCTGCAGATCGTTTAAAAAAACTGTCCAAGGAGGTTTGTTACTTCCTTCCATTCAGGATATTACGGAAATGAGTTAGGCAAGTTTCGTTGAACAACTCCGATGCACGACCAGTTCCAACTTTTTCGGGGTGATTTTTATCCACGAACTCTAAACTTTTCTCCCACATCCCCAAGATCTCCTTTAAATTTCTTGTAGAGATAACCTCCTCCATCTCTGGCTCCTTTTCAGAACTAATTTTTCGTTGAACCACCATATGCTGCTGCAAATGTAGATCGTGTAACTTCTTGGTTGTCAGCTCCTGAGACTGTTCCTCGACGAGTTCGTTCACATCTCTCTCATTCACCTCCAGATCCATGGATTTTCCCAGAGAAATAATCTCCTCTACCACTGACACTTCGGGTTCCAAGCCTTTGAAGGCCCTTTCAGCTACAGCCTCAGGCCAAAACTTCTTCCATGCAGAGGTTAAGGTTCTCGTTGTAACATCATCATGCGATTCCTCGTATCTCAAATCTTGCTCTCATCTCAAAGCAAAATATCGCTCGCTCGGCGGCTCGTATCTCAAAACACTCTTATATTGGGGTACTCGTATATCGAGGTACCACTGTAAATAGAAAGACAGCACGAGAAAGTAAAAGCCAATTCAATTTCTTGCCACTTCTAAAAGAAATTACGGAATTCGTGAAAACGGGTTTCAAAACTAGTTTTATGCGATTATTACGCAAGCCCATGGAATTAAAGGAAAAATCGATATCATATCAGGGCTGGGGATATGGCAGAATTACTGAAAAAGTATAACTCCTTGCACCCACCTCCAGAGGGGTGAACAACTTTTGATTACAATATCTCACGAACCAATTGCACTTTAAAAATAAAATTCAGTTTCTGTATAAATTTTGACAAATAAAGTAAAATTTTTTAAAGAAGTGATGAAGCATGAAAGTGGAAGGGATAACATTTTTTCGCAAATACAGAAACTACTAGTATAGGGCGAGAAATATCGGCAATCTATAAAAACATTGCTACATTGTCGAAATATTGGCGCAACTAGAATGATATTGCTCGCTCCACTAGTTTTGGCAATACTCGTCGGACAATTAATTGTTTTGAAAATTGCTCGTGTTCAAGCACCTTCATGACTGGGATTAGAGCGATTTAAGCGTTCCGAAAATATCAGCTAATATTCTTGAATGCATGTTTTAAGGCCTTTGTTTGGACCCAAATGAGTAAAACGATTATGCCCGTTAAAGAACTTAATTTAAAAATTTCAACCATAAGTTCAGATTCTAAATGGAGTGGGACGTTATTTTATAAAACTTTTGCCTTGCCCCCCCCCCCCCCCCTGGCAGAAGTTCTATGGGCGCCCTTGTATACAAGCCGTTCTATAGTTAGAAAAAACACCACAACCCCGTACTAAAAAAATTATATTTTTCCAACATGCCCATTTACAATTGTCTCTCTGTACTACCCTGGTTCCCAGACCTTTAACTTGATATGCTTGCTACAAATGCATATTTGAGTACAGGGATGGGCAAGGGCTGCTGTTGATAGTTTACGAACGCGCAAAATTATAAGGTTTTCAATTTTGACGCAATTTTAATTCTGTTAATTTTCCTAATTAGGTAGTTTCCTGGCCTTTAATTTGATTTGAGTACAGGGATGGACTTGGGCGGCTGTTGATAGGTTACGAATGCGTAAAATTAGGCTGTTTTCAATCAGTGACGTCATTTCAGTTTTTTCCAGGGGGGCAAGATGTTATGAAAGTATTTATTTTTATATGTAAATATACATATGTCTTATATAATATATAAAAATACAAAATTCAGAGTGGGAGGGCAAATGCCCTCCCTGCCCCCTCCACACAAATGACGTCCATGCTTGTCGTAATGCTTCCTTGTGCTTCACCACTATGAACTATTTTGGAACAAGAATTACGACAACTAAAACAAAACACAGCATTCTGATTAATGGAGTATTCAATCCATGTAAATTGTTCAAAATAACTGCATTGAAATCGGCGCTTCGCTATCTGGGGGTATTCCTTCTGTGTTGGCTGAACGAGGTCATTGTGATAAAAACGTGATATATCAATAATTGACACATCATTTTCTGGCAATGGTTCTGAATGAACTTTATCTTTTACATTTTTACTTGAAGATTTATTGTATTGCATCAACTGGTTGCGCAGATTGGAGGGAGTCTAGCTTCTTACTACCATCAATGGTTTGCTCGGAATCAAGAATTTGTTTTTATTTGTTTCATCTGGGTTTGGTACACTCTTTCTTTTCAAAAAGTTATACATCGACGACTGTATTGATTTTTTTGACAGTATCAGTCTGAAATAGACAAAAGTAAATACCCGAAATCTTTTTTTATTTTATTTTTAATTTCTTCGTAATATAAACACAAAAATATCTCATTTCTTTATATTAAATTTTTTTTGTTAATTTCTCATGCATGGAGGAAACAATATACAGTAGAGTCTCACTAATCCGGATACGGCCTAATCCGGATCCATCGGTAGTCCGGATGGGATGAAAAATTTAAAAATTTCCATTATGTTCCTTGTAATCCGGATCGTCCACAGTTTCGCTAATCCGGATTGCATGTTAAATAAAGTAATGATCAAAAATACAGTGAAATCAAACAAGTGTAGAACGGGAAATTCCCGAATATTCTCATTGACACTTCATATGCATCGTTTTGTATGTATTATGTACATATTTCATATGGCAATAAGTATTGGTACTCTATGCAACCAAGCCAACTTTGGCTTGTGAGCGTTTTTCCGTTCACTAAATTTTGAGTTTATGTATATTTCATTACTTTTTACTTATTTCTAACGTCTAACGAGATACTATATGTTTTATTTGTTGTAATAAATGCATAAGCGTTTGTAAATGTTTATCTTTAATAATTTGCATATACCTTTGGTAATCCGATCTCCCGCATAATCCGGATTGGGGGTAGTTTTAATTGATCCGGATTAGCGAGACTCTATATAACTTTATCTTGTTCGAGACTCCGACCTATGCGTTTCTAATTTTTGGGTAGAATTAAACTTAAACCCTCAGATTTCATCTAGAGTCTAATGCCGCAAGTACACACTCGCCTTCACTCGCATTGACCGATGCGAGGTAGCGCTCGTACATTTGTCTCTCTGGCACTGTTTGGACGCGTTTCAAAGGGATTTGCTTACAGCACTATGGGCCTCGCTTGTAGCACTCGTGCGTACCCTTTACACATGCGCCTAGACGTTCGCGTCGGGCAATGCGAGTGAAGGCGAGTGTGTACTTGCGGCATTAAAACCTTAAAGAAACACATTTTTGACTCCAAGCAGTCAATTTCATCTATTTGCAAATGTTACATTATAAAAAGAAGAAATTAAATTTAAATATATACTAAGGGCTCGTGGACACTAGTAAGTAAATGAACAAGCTTGCGTGAAGATCGAATCTCGCAATAAAGTTGGAATCGATGGTCTGACGATATTTTTTTGAGTCAGATTTGACTTTGACGTAGGAGGTGCACTTCTCGCAACGTTTAATTGTTTATTTATATTTATAACCATACAATAGTACTATAAGATTTTTGAAGTGAAAAACGCAAAAACCACTTGCAAAACACTTGTTACAGCAGATTCCTAGAGCAATTTTGATGCAA
Organism: Beris chalybata; assembly: GCA_949128065.1. Lineage (NCBI taxonomy): Eukaryota > Metazoa > Arthropoda > Insecta > Diptera > Stratiomyidae > Beris > Beris chalybata. The sequence continues at coordinate 69,472,007 of OX421897.1, read as the reverse complement.
TTTGCTAATGTAAACGTTATGGAAAGAAATATCGCAAGTGCTAGTGTACACGAGACTTTAGAAACTTTAAGATTTAGAATTACTAAGTTCAAAAATCAAGAATAGATAAAATTATTTATTTTATTTTCGATCAGTTTCAGTGGAAAAATTTTGTATGTGGACAAATTTTGATAACTGAAGGCATCCTGTGTGACTGTTTCCAAAAATCGATTTTTTTTCTTTGCATAAATTACATCCAAATATAGTGTTGAATATGTGGGCGGAGTGATATTCCGATATTCGAAGCCATTCGGAAGTTACAGCGCGTTATATTCACTAACCTCCTATGTTGTTTCGAGTATAATGAAAAGTTTAGTCGCGTTTTTCTCAAAACCATGTTTTTCAAACCGGTAGACACAATATCTCAAAATCTATTGAACGAATATCTTTGAAATTTAGTAAACTTATTCAGTACTATAATATAGTCTCCAAACTAGGATAATTGTGATTCATCAAGCCGTTTTTTTTGTCGAGCTGTAGAAGTCGTAAAAATACACTAAAATTGACGACAACAAGTTCAATATGCTGCCAAAAATTCACTGTTCAATATTTTTTGATAATCCTAGTTCCAAGACAAGTTCAAACTTCACAGATTACAATGCTGTTTGATTTTACTGTATTATTTAAAATACAGTATTGTTATCGATTTTTAAAAAAAAAAAATTTGCTGCCCTCAAAATTTTTTTGTCCACGTTTCATGACTAGTAGACGCGAAAAAAGCAATAAAAATTTTCACTCCGTCTGTACGCCGTACCCCGTACGCCGTACACCGTACGTCGACCGCCCCAAAATCTTTAAAGGCTCGTAGCTCTCAAACAAGTGGAGCTATTAAATTAAATTTTTTTCTAAGAATAGACTTGGTGGACCCCTTGAATTGACATTATTTTCAGGGGAGGGGGTGTAAGGGGGAAGGCGGGGTAAGCGTTTTAGACGAAAAATTTAGGTTTCTAGATCTCAGGAACCGCTTGTTTTAGGAGGCTGAAACTTAGAATTTCTATAGAGCTTTGATAATGGACCCATTTGCAAAAAAAAAACAGATATGGGTGAAGGGGTGTGGGAGTGGAGGGGGAAGCAATGCGTCCGAAACGCAAAAAAGTCGAGATCGACACATTCTAAAATCCATTTCTCCTAAACCGTTAATAGCAAGCAATTAAAACATAACAAATATCTGTAGTTATACTAGGAGAGTAGATTGAAACAAAATTTTTGGGTGGGGGTAGTGACGAACGGGGGTGGGGGTTGAAATACATAACATTACAATATCTCCCAAACCAGTGGCAGCAGAAAAATAAAATTTGGTTTGGATACAAAGCTTGATAAATAAAGATTGCTCAAAGTAAAATCTTTGAAGGGGGCGGGGGGTACGTAAGTGGAGGGGATAAGAATTTTTCAAAAATAACACGTTTCATATCTCAATAACAGTGTAAGATGGTTGCTTCAAATTTTTACCAGAAGTAGGCCTAATAGAACCCTAGTAGGGAAAGTTTGGGGATGTGGGTGTAGAGGGTGAGGGTGGGGAAGGGTGAGAAAGAAAAAGTTCCGATGCTTATATCTTAAGAATCTATAACGATAGGAAGCTGAAACTTGGTATTTAGATAGAGCTATAATAGTTGCATGGTGGAAAAATAAAATTTTTTTTAGGGGTAGAATGGTACGGTGGTGGGGGGTGTTTTTCCTAACTTTAGAACGGCTTATGCTGTTAAGTTAAAACTCGGTACGTATATGTAAATTAACTAGAAAAGTTATTCTGATAAAAAAAAATTCGAATATTCATTGGCGTTTAGAAGGGGGGGCAAAAAAAAATATCGGTTAGTATCAAATGCATATATTTTCACGATTTTCGTCATATCTACTAGGTCTTTCCAAATATTGAGTTAATTTTTTTTCTACGGATTCTTCATGTGAATACCTAGGAAGTGTTTTCAAGATTTTTTGAAATTCGACCCCTAAGAGGGTGTAAACTGGTTGTATACTTTTTCATTAATTCCACCATGTTTCTCAGGTCTGATCAGATATCGAATATTTTTTCACTTCCCCAGGCTAGTTTAATAATCACCTATTTTTAAGTTTTGTTTTTTTCAACCTCTAGACCGCATCCCGGAATATGACCCAATTTTTCAATTCATATGTTACACCCTTTTCTAACCGCTTCCCGAACTTTTTGTTAGGTTTTCAGTCACATAGTAACATACACCGCATCCCCGAATTGAACGCGTTCTGAACTTCTGCCGGAAAAATAATACAGTTGCGCCCAGACTGTTGGCAGATTTTTTTTATTTGAGATAAACAGAACGCCCGCAATCTTGTCTACCGAAAACAAGATTTTTTTGAAAATGGGTGGCTAAGTTGCCATGTATTTCAGCAACGACCAACAATTTCGGGTTGAAAAAATTCCTAAGTTTGCTCAATATAAATATATGGTAAAAATTTCACAGTTCTATCATTATTGAGTTCGTCAGAACAAATTCTCAAAAATGGCGTAAAAAAGAGCCTGCACACGGGATGACCCCCTTAAGCAATATTGAATATTAAAATTTCTATTAGTAATAGATGTAGGGAAAGTTTAACTGAGACACACGTGAACATTTGTCAGAATATGCGGGAGCTTTATACTGTTAAACTTGTATTACACTGTATGACCACGCTGTCAAATTGCCGTAATATGCAATGCGAAGTAGGCGAATACAAATAAATCTCACAGTGAGATTTATTTCTATTCGCCTACTTCGCATTGCATATTACTGCAATTTGACCACTTGGTCAAACAGTGTAATACAAGCTTTAGAGAGAGAATGAGAAAATATTCCTTACCTTGAAGCAAAGAATAACTAACAGCACTTAGGTATAATGTGTGACAAAATTGCCAGCTACTGCTTATAATAATATAGGAAGGGAGAAAAATTAAAACACTTTTTTATTAAATTAAAAACTGATGAAAATCAAGTCTTAGATCTTTGATCAGAACATGCGTTAGAGCTAAGTACACCTTACACGAGTTTGTGTTCTTCTTTATGATTCCGCTTTTTTTGTTTTGCTTTTCGGAGTTTTGCAGAACCTATAATCAACCGAACGAACAAGACCAACACAGCCGCGAAATTTTGAATGACTCCTTTTTTTTGTTTTGCTTTTCCGAGTTTTCCGGAACCTACGATCAACCGATCGAAGAACACCACCAACACAGCCGCGAAATTACAGAGAATTTATCGTCTCTAGTTCAATTCATTTACTTGGTTGTCATTATAGTTTTATACAGGGTAATCCAATTCGATAGGATTAATAGTTTTCTCAGATTTATACCCTTAAAAAATTTTCGTTTGTGTCATAATCAATGAAAATATTTCTGAGGTTTCAAATTCAGAGGGGAGGAAATGCCCCCTGCCCTCCCTGAAATGACGTCCCTGTTTTCAATATTGACTCAATTTTAAGATCTGCTAAATTTCCTTATTAGGTAGTTCCTTGGCCTTTAATTTGATATGCTACAAGTGCATATTTGAGAGCAGGGATGGACTAGGGCGGCTGTTAAAAGGTTACGAACGCGTAAAATTAGGCCGTCTTCTGTCTTCGTCTATTAATTCCTAAGTATATAGTTCCAGAGATTTTAAATAATTAAAAAATGTACGACATAACCGGTTTCGATCCGATCTCGTTTCGATCGGATCTGCGTTTACATGCGATTTTAGAGGATTGAATCCGGATTCAATCCTCCATGTAAACGCGGCAAATACGTACTATATCTGGTCTCTCCGTCTGACGTGATATAACATCTGTCAACACTCGTCTTCGATGAATCGTGCCATGCGCGCGACGATAATCACTAGAACCTTGAAAAAAGAATGAAAAAAAAATAAAAAACTCTCGATTAAAAGCTTTTTCTAACGTTTTTCATAACGTTTTTTGCAACGCTAAAATATGAGTATAGTATCAATGCGTGAAAAACCGCTCTTCTAGGATTCTATCGATATTTATGCTTTCCATGTCTAAAATTTCTTGTACAGTCAGAACTTTAAAACAAATAATTTTCTCGTGAGCGTCTTGGAGGGGCCCCTTTGACGTGGGAGCCCCAAGCCACGGCCCCGTCGGCCCGTATGGTAATCCAGCCCTGACTGTAGTAAATAGAACCGTGAAAAAAATTGTACAAGAAAACATATTGCGTAGGTTATAGGGCCATTTTATCAAGAATCGCATAAAAGGACGAAATTTGTAACCTTGCCATATGCGATTCTTTTGAAAATTTTTGTAATAACTAGTTAAAAAAAAAAAAATCTGCCAACAATCTGGGCGTAACTTTATTATTTTTCCGGCAGAAGTAAGGAACGCGTTCAATTCTGAAATGCGGTGTAGGCTACTATGTGACTGAAAACCTATCAAAAAGAAGAAGATCATGGAAGTGAAAATCTGATTGGATCTGAGAGATATGGAATAGTTTATGAAAAAGTACACAATCACTTTACACCCCCTTAGGGGTCAATTTTCAGAAAATCTTGAAAACACTGTCTTGGTATTCATATGGAGAAAACATAGAATAAAATTAAATTCATTATTTGGGACGAGGTAGTAGATATGTCGAAAATCGTGGGAAAATATGCATTCTATTTTCACAGATAATTTTTTTTGCCCCCCTTCTGAACGCCAATAGATATTCGTTTTTTTTATTCAAAATTATTTTTTTAGTTGATTTAGATATACACACCGAGTTTCAACATTGTAGCTTAAGCCGTTCTATATATAGGAAAAACACCTCCCACTTGTACCACACTACCCTTAGGGGTCGAATTTCAAAAAACCTTGAAAACACTTTCTAGGTATTCATACGAAGAATCCGTAGAATAAAAATGAATTCAATATTTGGAAAGACCTAGTAGATATGACGAAAATCGTGAAAATATATGCATTTTATATTTATTATTTTTACAAATATTTCCCCCCCCCCCTTCTGAACGCCAATGAATATTCAAATTTTTTTTAATCACAATTACTTTTCTAGTTGATTTACATATACACACCGAGTTTCAACATTGTAGCTTAAGCCGTTCCATATATAAGAAAAACACCCCCACTTGTACCACACTACCCTTAGGGGTCGAATTTCAAAAAACCTTGAAAACACTTTCTAGGTATTCATACGAAGAATCCGTAGAATAAAAATGAATTCAATATTTGGAAAGACCTAGTAGATATGACGAAAATCGTAAAAATATATGAATTTTATATCTATTATATTTACAAATAATTTTTTTTGCCCCCCTTTCTAAACGCCAATAAATATTCAAATTTTTTTTTATCACAATTACTTTTCTAGTTGATTTACATATACACACCGAGTTTCAACTTTCTAGCATAAACCGTTTAATAGTTAGGAAAAACACCCCCTACCCCCGTCGCATACTACCCCTAAAAAAAAAATTATTTTTCCAACATTCCGCTTTTATAGCTCTATCTAAATACCAAGTTTAAGGCTTATATCATTACAGGTTCTCAAGATATAAGCATCGAAACTTTTTCCTTTTCACCCTCCCCCACCCTCCCCCTCTTCACCCACAACCCCAAAACTTTTTTCCCTACTAGGGTTTAATTAGCGCTACTTCTGGTAAAAATTCTAAGCATCTATCTTAAACTGTTCTTGAGATATGAAATGTGTTTGATTTGAAAAATTCTCATCCCCTCCACTTCTATGCTCCACCTCCCACTTAAAAAATTTTACTTTGATCAATCTTTTTTTGTCAACCTTTATACCCAAACCAAATTTTATTTTTCTAGAGCAATTGGTTCATGAGATATCGTCATCTTAAGTTTTTCACCCCCCACCCCCATACACAACTTCCCCCACCCAAAATTTTTCTTCATTCTGTTCTCCTAGTATAACTACAAAAATGTTTTAAGTTTGAATAGTGTGCCATTAACGGTTTAGGAGATATGGATTTTAGAATGTGTCTATCTCGCCTTTTTTGGGTTTCGGACGCATTACATTTCCCCCCACTCCCACACCCCTTGATCAATATTGACAATTTTTCTGCAAATGGGTCTACTATCAAAGCTCTAAAGAAATTCCAAGTTTCAGCTTCCTAACATAAGGGGTTACTGAGATCTGGAAACCAAAATTTTCGGTCTAAAACACTTCCCCCTCCTTCCCCCTCACACCCCCACCCCTAAAAATTTGGTCACTTCAAGGCGCCTACTCCATCTATTCGTTAAAAAAATTTCAATTTAATATCTCAAAGCATTTGGCAGCTACGAGCCTCCAAACGATCTTGCGTACGGCGGACGCCGTACGGCGTACGGCGTACGGCGATGATCCAGTCCCTGGTCGGTTTATTGTTGCACGTGATGCTAAGCCAGCCGCTAGTCTGACTTTGTGCAATAAATTGCGGATGCGGTCCGCCAACTTCGATCTTGTCCACTTCGTCCATGATCGATCGCTTGACGTCTCTCATTTGATCTTCAGTGAGAGTGACCACAGGGTGCATTGAGTGCGTAATAGCTACTTTCATTTGGGACGCTACGTCTCTGTATGAAAGCTTGGAAGTGCGCGGTGCCGGGTTGAGCGAGCTCTGTTCTACCACCGGCTTTCCTTTGGCTATTTTTGCACTTACTGCAGAGGCTGGTTTGGTCTTTGTCGAGGAGGCCTGAACCTTGTCATGGACGACTGGTTTGGTTTTGCTAACCTGAACCGTGTCGACGACTGCCGCAGATTGTTCAGTTTTCTGCACCTTTTTCAAGATCTGTTCTGGTGTGCTACCATCAGATCTGCCTCTTTTGCCAATGTGTGTTTTGGCACCTTCTGAGGCGCGTTTGGCTACAAGTTCTCTGACTTGTCTCCGCGCTTCTTCCGGATCCACGCCACTGGCAATTTTGGCCCTGATACGTCTCTTAGAGGCTCCGGAGAAGTATTCGTGTTGCCTCTCTGATTCGATTTGCGGTAAGTCCACAGGAACAACTACTGCATCTGGAACCATTGGCTCCTGAATGCTGACGTCGCTCGTGCTTACTACCACTCCTCTGCACAGAGAGGTGAGCAAGTTCCCCTCTTCATGAAGGTCGGTCGGTGTGAGTAGTAGGGTGTCTTCACACTCTACATCCGTCCCGCCATCAGTGCCCACAGCGAGTTCCACGTCGACTGGGGTGCTAATACCAGAAGACACTTCGTCGGTTTTGGATACTATGTCTATTTTGATCCCACGAGTATGGCGAGAAAGGAAGGTCCGCATCCGCAGAGCTCCCAATACGGACGTAAGGCTACATTACAAGGGGGTTTCGCCCGGTGCCCCCAGGAGATCGTTCAAGGTATCACTTTTAGCCACCTGATACCAAGCAGCCCACGGCACGAATGCTTATACACCTTGGCTTGAGTGTGGATCTCTTTTCGTTCACCGCTCCCCCAGAGTAGTCAGAGCCACCCCCAACTAACTCTAGGTTCGCGACACAAGCCCCCCCACCACGGCAAGGTAGGGATCCACGGGGGGGATCATCATACTTAATTATTAAAACAATAAAGTAAAACGTCGCAGCTACTGAGCTGTTGCAACTCAACTGACTTTAATTTAAATCACTACTTAAAATTACACATTTATAGAATTCATAGAATTTGATCGTGTTAGCTAGCTAGCACTATGAAGTTTCAAGCTACGAGCCTGGAAGGCATGATATACCCTCTGATATATCCATGCCATCAGGTGAGGAAACAGCTCCTTCGGACCAAGCCCAACGCAGTCTTAAAAGTTTTTTTTTACCATACCAGTTGTTCAACTTTCGTGTCCACAATGGCAGTAGCCAGGATAGTGATTAATACCAGTTGGGCTATATTCCCAATAAAATCATAAGAAGAACTTTAAAATATTGACGAGACTATTAAGATGATCAATGAGACAGAAATGGAAATAATAACTGTTGGCTTAATTTGGAATAGTTAATTTGGATATTCTACTACATACATACATACATTTTTCTTAATAATCACATCAAATATATTTTGATTATATATCAAAACAATAATAGGAACTACGTATTTAAAAAAATGCCTATATCTTTTTTTATCAAATGATTTGATACTAAAAATCAACTGGGATGGGCTCCAAAAAAGTAGGAATAAAAAAAAAGAAACTGTTTAATAAATTTCTTCTTGGTATGTACATACTCACTATCATTTTAGATATTTTACATACAATATGTTATCATTTTTCTACTAAACCTTTTCAACATGTATTTCAGATTATGTAAATTGTATTTCAGAATAGTGAGTTGTATTTCAGATTAGGTAAATTGTATTTCAGAAAAGTGAGTTGTATTTCAGATTAGGTAAATTGTATTTCAGAGTAGTGAGTTGTACCTAATCTGAAATACAACTCACTATTGTATTTCAGATTAGGTAAATTGTATTTCAGAATAGTGAGTTGTATTTCAGATTAGGTAAATTGTATTTCAGAAAAGTGAGTTGTATTTCAGATTAGGTAAATTGTATTTCAGAATAGTGAGTTGTATTTCAGATTAGGTAAATTGTATTTCAGAATAGTGAGTTGTATTTCAGATTAGGTAAATTGTATTTCAGAATAGTGAGTTGTATTTCAGATTAGGTAAATTGTATTTCAGAATAGTGAGTTGTATTTCAGAGTACGTAAGTTTGAATTCAGAAAACGTAAGTTGTATTTCAGAATACGTAAGTTTGAATTCAGAAAACGTAAATTGTATTTCAGAGTATATCAATTGAAATTCAGAACACATATTACATAACATTTAAGTTGATAATCGAAATAATAAGACTTAATTTCCCATAGTGTATGCGATTAACAATAGAATAATAAAACTTCGATTGTCTCAAACAGCGATAATTTATGGTGCAATTAAGATCGAATGTCTGTACAAATCTTTATATGTAGATAAAGGAATGACGATGATATAAATAAGAAATTTTGTTTTTGCTCCTGGAGCAATAATTCACGTTTGCTTCACTGACGGCCGAAACAAATTGCCGATTATCATCTTTTTCTGTGACATGCAAGTAACCGATGATCCGTATCGCGTGAACCTTAACCCCCCATCCTGAAGGGAAAATTGAAAGAGATATTTCAGGTGGTTCATCTCTCCCATATGGTCAAGTCTCCCGGACTCCCCCTATACTTAATGCGATCTCAATACAATAATTACGTTAAATGTCAACATTCTGATAAAGAATGCAAGGGTACATATCTGATATACAATTTACGTTTTCTGAATTCAAACTTACGTATTCTGAAATACAACTTACGTTTTCTGAATTCAAACTTACGTACTCTGAAATACAACTCACTATTCTGAAATACAATTTACCTAATCTGAAATACAACTCACTATTCTCAAATACAATTTACCTAATCTGAAATACAACTCACTATTATGAAATACAATTTACCTAATCTGAAATACAACTCACTATTCTGAAATACAATTTACCTAATCTGAAATACAACTCACTATCTGAAATACAATTTATATAATCTGAAATACAACTCACTATTCTGAAATACAATTTACCTAATCTGAAATACAACTCACTATTCTCAAATACAATTTACCTAATCTGAAATACAACTCACTATTCTGAAATACAATTTACATAATCTGAAATACAACTCACTATTCTGAAATACAATTTACCTTAGAAGTATGGAGGATGGTGGATAGAGACCATCCTCCATACTTCATCCACTCAAATGTTGAAATAGCTCGCGAACCACCAATTTCTGTAATATATAATTATGTTTCATCGCCCCTGTTACTCACGTCGCGTGTTCGCAGAGGGTAGTAAAATTGAAACACATAATTAAAAAAAAAGAAAATCAGACATGTTCGGGGTCGGCTGGATTCGAACCTACACTCCCAGATTTCTAGTCAGACGCCTTACCCGCTCGGCTACGACTGCAGTTGTAAGCATTTATTTTCATGTCAACTTATGCTGATTTAACTTACTAAAAAGCTCAAATGTTGAAATAACTCGCGAGCCACTAATTTCGGGAATATATAATTATGGCCAGTACCTGCCCGGTAGTCTCGAGAATTTCCATGCAAAATTTGGAAAGGAGCGGTTCAATTCTGAAATGCGGTGTAGGCTACTATGTGACTGAAAACCTATCAAAAAGAACAAGATCATGGAAGTGAAAATCTGATTGGATCTGAGAGATATGGAATAGTTTATGAAAAAGTACACAATCACTTTACACCCCCTTAGGGGTCAATTTTCAGAAAATCTTGAAAACACTGTCTTGGTATTCATATGGAGAAAACATAGAATAAAATTAAATTCATTATTTGGGACGAGGTAGTAGATATGTCGAAAATCGTGGGAAAATATGCATTCTATTTTCACAGATAATTTTTTTTGCCCCCCTTCTGAACGCCAATAGATATTCGTTTTTTTTATTCAAAATTATTTTTTTAGTTGATTTAGATATACACACCGAGTTTCAACATTGTAGCTTAAGCCGTTCTATATATAGGAAAAACACCTCCCACTTGTACCACACTACCCTTAGGGGTCGAATTTCAAAAAACCTTGAAAACACTTTCTAGGTATTCATACGAAGAATCAGTAGAATAAAAATGAATTCAATATTTGGAAAGACCTAGTAGATATGACGAAAATCGTGAAAATATATGCATTTTATATTTATTATTTTTACAAATATTTCCCCCCCCCCCTTCTGAACGCCAATGAATATTCAAATTTTTTTTAATCACAATTACTTTTCTAGTTGATTTACATATACACACCGAGTTTCAACATTGTAGCTTAAGCCGTTCCATATATAAGAAAAACACCCCCACTTGTACCACACTACCCTTAGGGGTCGAATTTCAAAAAACCTTGAAAACACTTTCTAGGTATTCATACGAAGAATCCGTAGAATAAAAATGAATTCAATATTTGGAAAGACCTAGTAGATATGACGAAAATCGTAAAAATATATGAATTTTATATCTATTATATTTACAAATAATTTTTTTTGCCCCCCTTTCTAAACGCCAATAAATATTCAAATTTTTTTTTATCACAATTACTTTTCTAGTTGATTTACATATACACACCGAGTTTCAACTTTCTAGCATAAACCGTTTAATAGTTAGGAAAAACACCCCCTACCCCCGTCGCATACTACCCCTAAAAAAAAAATTATTTTTCCAACATTCCGCTTTTATAGCTCTATCTAAATACCAAGTTTAAGGCTTATATCATTACAGGTTCTCAAGATATAAGCATCGAAACTTTTTCCTTTTCACCCTCCCCCACCCTCCCCCTCTTCACCCACAACCCCAAAACTTTTTTCCCTACTAGGGTTTAATTAGCGCTACTTCTGGTAAAAATTCTAAGCATCTATCTTAAACTGTTCTTGAGATATGAAATGTGTTTGATTTGAAAAATTCTCATCCCCTCCACTTCTATGCTCCACCTCCCACTTAAAAAATTTTACTTTGATCAATCTTTTTTTGTCAACCTTTATACCCAAACCAAATTTTATTTTTCTAGAGCAATTGGTTCATGAGATATCGTCATCTTAAGTTTTTCACCCCCCACCCCCATACACAACTTCCCCCACCCAAAATTTTTCTTGATTCTGTTCTCCTAGTATAACTACAAAAATGTTTTAAGTTTGAATAGTGTGCCATTAACGGTTTAGGAGATATGGATTTTAGAATGTGTCTATCTCGCCTTTTTTGGGTTTCGGACGCATTACATTTCCCCCCACTCCCACACCCCTTGATCAATATTGACAATTTTTCTGCAAATGGGTCTACTATCAAAGCTCTAAAGAAATTCCAAGTTTCAGCTTCCTAACATAAGGGGTTACTGAGATCTGGAAACCAAAATTTTCGGTCTAAAACACTTCCCCCTCCTTCCCCCTCACACCCCCACCCCTAAAAATTTGGTCACTTCAAGGCGCCTACTCCATCTATTCGTTAAAAAAATTTCAATTTAATATCTCAAAGCATTTGGCAGCTACGAGCCTCCAAACGATCTTGCGTACGGCGTACGGCGTACGGCGTACGGCGGACAGACGGACTGAAAATTTTTATTGCTTTTTTCGCGTCTACTAGTTATGAAACGTGAAAATAAAAATTTTGAGGGTAGCAAATTTTTTTTTTTAAAAAATCAATCACAATACTTAATTATTAAAATAATAAAGTAAAACATTAGGACTGCCGACAGAAGTGAAAACTTGAAACTATGAAATTAAAGTGTTTTTGTTTTTGCATTTTCAAATTAATTGTAGTATCAAAAATTAATCTGGTTTTCGTATCTATCGGCACTCCGAACAACAATTATTTCAGTTACTACATTAATATGTATTTATTTCAGTTACCATAAGCCTATTGTATCCCTCTTAGAATGTAATGAAATAGTTGAAAGAACAAATAATCTAAGAATTGTTGAAATTGATGATGATAATGATGCAATCAATGAAAATAATGTTGAAAATCAAGTTCATTAAAATTTACATAAATACAAATACTATGAATAATATAAATTTATATTAATTACTATTATATGAATTAACTTGTGGTTATATTTTGCATTTGGATCGCGTAACCCATCATATGTTTTGATCAATAAATAAACTATATTTAAAATTGTATATAATTGTTGTTCAGAGTGCCGATAGATGCGAAAACCAGACAAATTTTTGATACTACAATTAATTTGAAAATCCAAAAAATAACACACAAGCCCCATATGTACAACGCTTGGTAAACAAGAGTAGTGAGGCTTGAGTAAAAGAGAAATAAACATGCAGCGAGTAACGTAATTTCATTTTCGATTTTCGATTTTTGATTTTCGATTTTTGATTTTCAATTTTCCATTTTCCATTTTCCATTTTCCATTCTCCATTTTCCATTTTCAATTTTCGATTTTCGATTTTCGATTTTCAATTTTCGATTTTCTATTTTCGATTTTCCATTTTCGATTTTTGATTTTCGATTTTCGATTTTCGATTTTCCATTTTCGATTTTCCATTTTCCATTTTCGATTCTCGATTTTCGATTTTCGATTTTCCATTTTCCATTTTCGATTTCCCGTTTTTCATTTTCCATTTTCCATTTTCGATTTTCGATTTTCCATTTTCGATTTTCGATTTTCGATTTTTGATTTTCGATTTTCCATTTTCCACCTTTACGCCACTACCATCCCATCAACAATTTCTTACAATCCCTTCACTGTTTCCTGACGCTTTTTCGTTTCATCCCTCGGTTCCATCTCTCGGTTTCATTCAATTGGGTGACGGTGACGCGAATTTATGAAATTTACCCCATACAAAAATCGCTCAACGCGCCTGAAGAAGTTTTCACTTCAAAAATTTAAATTCAATTTTTTGGTTCTATCTCATGTGTACTATAGATACTCTAGAATCTAGATGAAATAGATCAAATAGAGTATTATAAGGTTAATCCAGCCAAAAAGTTTTTAACGCATAGAAACGAGCTTCGGACGAAAAAGTAATATATTATGTTTTGTTTATTTGTGGCCGATAATTCGAAGTCCGCCTGACGTTCGTCCGTCCGTCAGTCTGTCCGTTATCATGATAGGACCTAGACCTAGAATTTTTAAATTTTGAATCTGGATGTATGGTTGAATTTGTAAGGCTAAGTTCGTTCGGGTAGCTACCATACAAAATGTTCTTAAGTAACATGTTCAAGAATATTTATCAATAGCTTTGGAACGCTTAAGGCTACGACTTTGAAATTTGGTGTAGATTGGTTCTTCAATCGTTGGAGCTAAATGTATGATTATGAAAATAATCCTATTAGTCCTTTGTGTAACTGCTATACAAATATCATGTGAATATGTCTACACTCAATTTATGGAGCTCACTATTACCATTGTATTTAAATCTTATAGTAGTATCACGAATAACTTCACCTCAGCTCAAAAGATGGCGCAGCATATATCGATTTTTGGGGTTTTGTGCTCTCGCGCTTTCACACTCATTCTTTCTTGAAAAATTCAAAATCAATCAAAGCAGGCATATCTCATTCATTCATAAAGTTCAATCAACACGGCTTCCCATTGGTCGACAGCGAACTCCGCACTCGAGTGCTAAAAAAAAGAATGAGTGTGGAGAGCGCGAGAGCACAAAACCCCAACCAATGGGAAGTCGTGTTGATTGAACTTTATGAATGAATGAGATAATGCTTGCTTTGATTGACTTTGAATTTTTCTTCGTAGGTACAATACGCATTGACATTTCTCACAGTTCTCACTACGTTCATTTTCTTTCCTCGCACACGGTGCATGGGAAAGGACGGGCGGTATGGAAAAGCAGATCGATTTTCTGTTTCTTCATGCAAAAAAAGAATTCCATTATGCAGAAGGTCATACACTCTTTTTTATTTTTGCGGTACAAAAAAGTACATGCAAAATTTTTGGAAACTATTTGGGAGTGAGGATTGTGGAAACGCCGTACGTCGGCCGGTGTACGCAAAATTGTTTGAAAGCTCGTAGCACCCAAACCATTTGAGCTATTTATTTGAATTTTTTTTGTTAGTAGATTTGGTATACCCCTTTAAGTGAACACCTTTTGAGGGATGCGGGTGTGAAGGGGGAGGTGGGGGAGGTGTTTTAGACCGAAAGTTTTGGTTTCTAGATATCAGCAACCGCTTATGCTAGAAATCTGAAACTTGGAATTTTTATAGAGCTTCAATAGTAGACTCATTTGCAAAAAATATTCTGATATGAGTGAAGGAGTGGGGGTGGGAAAATAATGCGTCCGAAGCGCAAAAAAGCTAAGATCGACATATTCTAAAATACATATCTCCTAAACTGTTGATGGCACGAAATTCAAACTTAACAAATATCTGTACCTATACTAGGAGGAAAGATTAAAAAGAAATTTTTGAGTGGGGGTAGTGGAGTACGGTGGTGGGGGGTGAAAAACTTTAGATTACCACATCTCAGGAACCAGTTGCTCTAGAAAAACTAAATTCGGTTTGAAGAGAAAGGTCGACAAATAAACATTGCTCAAAGTACAATTTTTTAAGGGGATGGCGGAACATGGAAGGGAAGGGGGATTAGAAATTTTCAAAAATATCACTTTTCATATCTCAAGAACAGTGTGAGATAGATGCTCAATTTTTTTACCAGACGTAGGCCCAATAGAATCTTAGCAGAAAAAGAAAATTGGGGGATGTGGGTGTAGAGGGTGAGGGTGGGGAGGGTGAAAAGTAAAAGGTTCCGATGTTTATATCTTATGAACGTATAATGATGAAAAGCTGAAACGTGGTATTTAGATAGAGCTATAGTATTGGCATGTTCGAAAAATATAATTTTTTTTAGGGGTAGTGCGGTACGGTGGTGGGGGGTGTTTTCCCTAACTATAGAACGGCTGATGCTAGAAAGTTGAAACTCGGAGTGTATATGTAAATCAACTAGGAAAATAATTTTGTTAAAAAAAAGATTCAAATATCAATTTGCGTTCAGAAGGGGGGGGGGCAAAAAAAATTATCAGTAAATATAAAATGCATATATTTTCGCGATTTTTGACATACAAATCCAAATGTTGAATTCATTTTTATTCTACGGATTTTTCATTTGAATACCTAGAAAGCGTTTTCAAGATTTTTTTAAATTCGACCCTTAAGAGGGTGTAAAGTGGTTTTATACTTTTTCATGAATCCCACCATATCTCTCAGGTCTGATCAGATATCGAACATCTTTTCACTTCCACAGTTTTGTTTAATAATCACCTATTTTTAAGTTTTGTCTTTTTCAACCTCGAGACCGCATCCCGGAATATGACCCAAGTATATAATTCATATGTTACACCATATTCTAACCGCTTCCCGAACTTTTTGAAAGGTTTGCAGTCACATAGTAACCTACACCGCATTTTAGAATTGAACGCGTTCCCTGCTTCTGCTGGAAAAATTGTAAAGTTAGCAGATTTCTTAGTATGGCGAAGGAGGTGGAGAAATTCAATAATTCACCTCTTAGCGTCGGAACGGATAGAAGTTTCAAAATACCGCTTTTAAAAAAAAAAACTTTTTCCAACATTCTATTTTGAAAATATTAATTTCTTTTTAAAATTTTATATCTCTGTTTTTATAAGATTCAAGAGGTGCAACGCAGTTGAGATGATGTGTTTATACTCTAGATGAACATATAGAGTATTATAAGTTTAATCCAGCCCGAAAAGTTTGTAACGCATAGAACCGAGCCTCGGACGAAAAAAAGTTATATATTATTTTGTGTTTATTTTTGGCCAAAACCCCCAAATCCGTTTGCTGTCCGTCCGTCCGTCCGTCCGTTAGCACGATAACTCAAGAACGCGTTGACCTAGGAAGTTGAAATCTTGTCACAACTTGTAAAATGGAAAAAGTAAGGCTAAGTTCGTTAATGGGCGATATTTTTCCAATCCTTCGGGTACCTCCCATACAAGAGTCCTTGAAACACGTTTTCCCAGTTATTGCTCGAATACTTTAAGTTAGGAACTTGAAATTTTGCATACGTATGCTTTGAAATGTTTGAATTAAATGGTCCGAATATGATGCAAATCGAATGAGTCCTTCGTGTTGCAGCCTAGAAAAGTCCTTAAAAAATGTATGCTTTTTACTGAATTCACTATAACTCCAGAACGAGTTGGAGCAGGAATTTAAAATTTTACAGGAATTAGTTTTATACCAAAACCAAGACGGAGTTCATTAATTAGCGCCATCCGTTGACTCCTTCGGGTAGCTGTCATACAAAAGTCCTTAATAAACATATTCACCAATATTGCACGATAAGTTTAGAAAGCTTTAATTTACGACTTTGAAATTTTACAAACATTAATTTTATAATTGTCGCAGCTGAAACTATCAATATGAAAAATATCCCATGAGTCCTTCATGTAGTTGCCATACAAAAATTCTGTAAAATGTCCTAACTTACTTCATGGAACTCACTATTTATCAAAAAATCGACCACTATACAAAAGTTTCTACCTGTAAGTAAAAGGTCATGTAATAATTGCTTGTGCTCTCCTCATTCTTTTGATATATTTCCAACTAAAATCAGAGTTCAGTATTTCATCTAGAGTATCATACGATTGGGTTGCAGCCGATCGTGACTGCGTTATGTTACTTTATTATTTTAATAATTAAGTATTGTGATTGATTTTTTAAAAAAAAAAATTTGCTTCCCTCAAAATTTTTATTTTCACGTTTCATAACTAGTAGACGCGAAAAAAGCAATAAAAATTTTCAGTCCGTCTGTCCGCCGTACGCCGTACGCAAGATCGTTTGGAGGCTCGTAGCTGCCAAACGATTTGAGATATTAAATTGAATTTTTTTTTAACGAATAGACGGGGTAGGCTCCTTGAAGTGACCAAATTTTTAGGGGTGGGGGTGTGAGGGGGAAGGAGGGGGAAGTGTTTTAGACCGAAAATTTTGGTTTCTAGATCTCAGTAACCCCTAATGATAGGAAGCTGAAACTTGGAATTTCTATAGAGCTCTGATAGTAGACCCATTTGCAGAAAAATTGTCAATATTGATCATGGGGTGTGGGAGTGGGGGGAAATGTAATGCGTCCGAAACCCAAAAAAGGCGAGATAGACACATTCTAAAATCCATATCCCCTAAACCGTTGATGGCACACCATTCAAACTTAACAAATATTGGTAGTTATACTAGGAGAACAGAATCAAGAAAAATTTTGGGTGGGGGAAGTTGTGTATGGGGGTGGGGGGTGAAAAACTTTAGATTACGATATCTCATGAACCAATAGCTCTAGAAAAATAAAATTCGGTTTGGGTATAAAGGTCGACAAATAAAGATTGATCAAAATAAAATTTTTTAAGTGGGAGGTGGAGCATAGAAGTGGAGGGGATGAGAATTTTTCAAATCAAACACATTTCATATCTCAAGAACAGTGTAAGATAGATGCTTAGAATTTTTATCAGAAGTAGCGCTAACTAAGCTCTAGTAGAGAAAAAAAATTTGGCGTTGTGGGTGTAGAGGGGGAGGGTGGGGGAGGATGAAAAGGAAAAAGTTCCGATGCTTATATCTTGAGAACCTGTAATGATATAAGCCTTAAACTTGGTATTTAGATAGAGCTGTAGTAGCGGAATGTTGGAAAAATAAATTTTTTTTTAGGGGTAGTATGCTACGGGGGTAGGGGGTGTTTTTCCTAACTATTAAACGGTTCATGCTAGAAAGTTGAAACTCGGTGTGTATATGTAAATCAACTAGAAAAGTAATTGTGGTACAAAAAAATTTGAATATTCATTGGCGTTCAGAAAGGGGGGCAAAAAAAAATTATTTGTAAATATAATAAATGTAAAATGCATATACTTTCCCGATTTTCGTCATATCTACTAGGTCTTTCCAAATATTGAATTCATTTTTATTCTACGGATTCTACGTATGAATACCTAGAAAGTGTTTTCAAGGTTTTTTGAAATTCGACCCCTAAGGGTAGTGTGGTACAAGTGGGGGGTTTTTTTCCAATATATGGAACGGCTTAAGCTACAATGTTAAAACTGGGTGTGTATATGTAAATCAACTAGAAAAACAATTTTGATTAAAAAAAAATTCAAATATGTATTGGCGTTCAGAAGGGGGGCAAAAAAAATTATATGTGAAAATAGAATGCATATTTTTTCACGACTTTTGTCATATATACCAGCTCGTCCCAAATATTGAATTTAATTTTATTCTACGTTTTCTTCGTATGAATACCTAGAAAGTGTTTTCAAGGTTTTTTGAAATTCGACCCCTAAGGGTAGTGTGGTACAAGTGGGGGGTGTTTTTCCTATATATAGAACGGCTTAAGCTACAATGTTGAACCTCGATGTGTATATCTAAATCAACTAGAAAAATAATTTTGAATAAAAAAAAAAAACCAATATCTATTGGCGTTCAGAAGGGGGGCAAAAAAAATATCTGTGAAAATAGAATGCATATTTTCCCACGATTTTCGACATATCTACTACCTCGTCCCAAATATTGAATTTAATTTTATTCTATGTATTCTCTTTAATTGACCCCTAAGGGGTGTAAAGTGATTGTGTACTTTTTCATAAATTATTCCATATCTCTCAGATCCAATCAGATTTTGACTTCCACGATCTTGTTCTTTTTGATAGGTTTTCAGTCACATAGTAGCCTCCACCGCATTTCAGAATTGAACGCGTACCTAACTTCTACCGGAAAAGTAATAAAGTTACGCCCAGATTGTTGGCAGATTTTTTTTGTTTGAGTTTCACCAAAACTTTATTTGTTCATTCGTAGTTTGTTTGTACGCGATCTGACCAATTTTAACACTTGGGGTGTCATTCTACTAGCCTCAGCTATGCATGTGTTTGAATAAAAAAACATATATGTGAAAAGTTCAAAATAGTACTAAAAAATCTGCCAACAATCTGGGCGTAACTTTATTATTTTTCCGGCAGAAGTAAGGAACGCGTTCAATTCTGAAATGCGGTGTAGGCTACTATGTGACTGAAAACCTATCAAAAAGAACAAGATCATGGAAGTGAAAATCTGATTGGATCTGAGAGATATGGAATAGTTTATGAAAAAGTACACAATCACTTTACACCCCCTTAGGGGTCAATTTTCAGAAAATCTTGAAAACACTGTCTTGGTATTCATATGGAGAAAACATAGAATAAAATTAAATTCATTATTTGGGACGAGGTAGTAGATATGTCGAAAATCGTGGGAAAATATGCATTCTATTTTCACAGATAATTTTTTTTGCCCCCCTTCTGAACGCCAATAGATATTCGTTTTTTTTATTCAAAATTATTTTTTTAGTTGATTTAGATATACACACCGAGTTTCAACATTGTAGCTTAAGCCGTTCTATATATAGGAAAAACACCTCCCACTTGTACCACACTACCCTTAGGGGTCGAATTTCAAAAAACCTTGAAAACACTTTCTAGGTATTCATACGAAGAATCCGTAGAATAAAAATGAATTCAATATTTGGAAAGACCTAGTAGATATGACGAAAATCGTAAGAATATATGAATTTTATATCTATTATATTTACAAATAATTTTTTTTGCCCCCCTTTCTAAACGCCAATGAATATTCAAATTTTTTTTTATCACAATTACTTTTCTAGTTGATTTACATATACACACCGAGTTTCAACTTTCTAGCATAAACCGTTTAATAGTTAGGAAAAACACCCCCTACCCCCGTAGCATACTACCCCTAAAAAAATTTTTATTTTTCCAACACTCCGCTACTATAGCTCTATCTAAATACCAAGTTTAAGGCTTATATCATTACAGGTTCTCAAGATATAAGCATCGAAACTTTTTCCTTTTCACCCTCCCCCACCCTCCCCCTCTTCACCCACAACCCCAAAACTTTTTTCCCTACTAGGGTTTAATTAGCGCTACTTCTGGTAAAAATTCTAAGCATCTATCTTAAACTGTTCTTGAGATATGAAATGTGTTTGATTTGAAAAATTCTCATCCCCTCCACTTCTATGCTCCACCTCCCACTTAAAAAATTTTACTTTGATCAATCTTTATTTGTCAACCTTTATACCCAAACCAAATTTTATTTTTCTAGAGCAATTGGTTCATGAGATATCGTAATCGTAAGTTTTTCACCCCCCACTCCCATACACAACTTCCCCCCACCCAAAATTTTTCTTCATTCTGTTCTCCTAGTATAACTACAAAAATGTTTTAAGTTTGAATAGTGTGCCATTAACGGTTTAGGAGATATGGATTTTAGAATGTGTTTATCTCGCCTTTTTTGGGTTTCGGACGCATTACATTTCCCCCCACTCCCACACCCCTTGATCAATATTGACAATTTTTCTGCAAATGGGTCTACTATCAGAGCTCTATAGAAATTCCAAGTTTCAGCTTCCTAACATAAGGGGTTACTGAGATCTGAAAACCAAAATTTTCGGTCTAAAACACTTCCCCCTCCTTCCCCCTCACACCCCCACCCCTAAAAATTTGGTCACTTCAAGGCGCCTACCCCATCTATTCGTTAAAAAAATTTCAATTTAATATCTCAAAGCGTTTGGCAGCTACGAGCCTCCAAACGATCTTGCGTACGGCGGACGCCGTACGGCGTACGGCGTACGGCGTACGGCGTACGGCGGACAGACGGACTGAAAATTTTTATTGCTTTTTTCGCGTCTACTAGTTATGAAACGTGAAAATAAAAATTTTGAGGGTAGCAAATTTTTTTTTTTAAAAAATCAATCACAATACTTAATTATTAAAATAATAAAGTAAAATAGAATATCTGCCAATGATCTTGGCCAAACTTTTATTATTTATCGGGTCAAAGTTCGGGAGTGGTAAAATTCGGAGTATATCATGAGTTGTTTCTAGATTATTAGATTTCTTGGAAAATTAATTTTGCTCTTAAAATAAAAATATTTTAAATAGATATATTTAATCGATTAAACATTGAATAAGCCCGTGTATGGGAAACTATTCGAATTTCGGAATATGTATTATGTACACTAAGAGCCTCACACAAACCCATTCGATTTCATTTCCGCTTGGCATTTGAATTTCGAAGGAATTGTGAAAAAGTTTTTTAAACGATTTAATAAATAAATATGAAGACAACACGAGAAAGTAAAAACCAATTCAATTTCTTATCATTTTTAATAGATGTAACGAAATTCATGAAAATGTGTTCAACCGTTTTTATACCTATTTATGTTCTTAGAGGCTTAAAAAGGATTATTACGCAATCCCATGAGAGTGAAAAATTTTTCGATATCGATCAGATCTAAGAATAAGGTAGACGAAAATCCTGAAAATATATGTATTCAATTTTCACTGATAATTTTTTTTGCCCCTCCCCCCTTTTCATCAGAATTCCTTCTCTAGTTGATTTGCACCGAGTTTCAACTTTCTAGCATAAGCCGTTCTAAAGACAGAAAAAATACCCGTATTCAAAATTATATTTTTCCAACACGCCCCTACCATAACTCTGAAATAGATACCAAGTTTCAGCTTTGTATCATTATAGGTTCTCGAGATATTAAAATCAGAACCTTTACCGTTTCACCCTCCACAACTCCCACCCTCTACACCCACACCCACCAAATTTTTATTTTAAGAATTTTACACTTACACTGTTCTTGAGATATGAGACGTGAATTTTTAGAAAAATTGTTATCACTTCAACTTTCATGCTCCACCGCCCTCTTAAAAAATTTTACTTTCAACAGACTCCATTTATCAACCTTTATTCACAAACCAAATTTTATTTTTCTAAAGCAATTGCTTCGTTAGATATCGAATCCTAACTCTGTGTCGATTTCGGCTTTTTTACGTTTTGGACGGATTTGCATTATTTCCCTACACCCAACCCCTTCTCCTATATCGGCAATTTTTCGCAAATGAGTCCACTATCAAAGTTCTAACCAAATTCCAAAGTTCAGCTTCCTAGCATTAGCGGTTGCTGAGATCTAAAAACCAAAATTTTCGGTCTAAAACGCTTCTCGCACTTCGCCCCTAATACCCCAACCTTCAAAATATGGACACTTCTGGGGCCTACTCAATCTATCCATAAAATTCGTTTTGAGTAGCAATCATACAACATGAACACACGTAATTCTACGTTATCCCCAACTACAATATTAGTCTGAGTTTAGTATTTATTTAGACTATCATAGGATTAGCTTGGAGCTAATCGTGACTGTAGTATGTTTTTGTTAGATGTAGTATTTTAAAGTTTTAGTAAAAATGGTGTCCGACTCCTCTTTGGCGTAGCGCCATCATAAGTAAGTAAGTAAGTAAGTCCTCTTTGGAAAAGAATATCTCTGGTAATTTTTATCCTAGAATAGTAAAATATGGCTTATGTTAAAGGGGAGGGTTGTCGAAATAAACATTATCCTTGACATTTTTTTAAGGACAAATACTTTGTTCTTTATTCTTGAATATTTCAAAACGGTTTTTTATTTTTATATTTTGTGGGTTATATTGTTTTTCGAAACAAACTAAAAAATTAGCTTGGGATCTCAATGGGATCAGGGTCAAAAAAAAATCGAAGAGCATTATAGTGGTTCTCAATTATTTTAAACCAAAAAGGTAATTTAATCAAGAACCGCTGATAGTGTGACCTTATCGTCTCCGATTCTTTTAAAATATGTGTACTCAAATTAGTAGAAAATACATGATTTTTTTGTAAGCGGCGAAGTGTCAACATAATCCGCGCTGCTGCAGACTGGAAAGCTTGCCATTTGAAGGCTGTGTCACAAATGTGTCTTACAAAGTTTTATGCGGTCGGGGCTTCTCCGAAAGCCTCCGCAATCTCGGTTCGGTCTATGTCAAAGCGCGAGCAGTGCAGTAAGATATGTCGTGCGTCCTCGATTTCGTGGGGGCAATTGGGACAGAACGGGTCTTCCTAATGCTTGAAGCGATGAAGATACTGCTTAAAACCTCCGCGTCCGCTCAACAGCTGAGTCACATAAAAATCGACTTCTCCGTGCTTGCGGCTTATCCAGCTATCGATGTTTGGGATTAATATATATGTCCATCTCCCTTTGTTCGCGCAGTCCCAGCGTCCTTGCCATTCCTGAATGCTGCGCCGTCGCCCATGCACTTTCGATGCTTGATCTCCTGCTACGTAGAGTCGCTGAAGTTCACAGGCTAGTATGTCAATTGGTAACATTGCTGATATTACTCCGATTGCTTCATCGGACACTGTTCGAAAAGCACTAGCAACCCTCAGTGCGCTAAGACGATAGATAGATCGGATTCCGGCTGTATACGATTTCTTCTTCATTGCATCCGCCCAGATCGGTCCAGCATTAAGCATTACGGAACTCGTGACCGTTGCTAGTAGTTTTCGTCTGCTGGAGCGTGGTCCCCAATGTTTGACATGATGCGTGAGAGCGCACGATTTACCTTTGGGGCTTTTTTGCTGATCGCCAGAAGATGATCCTTGAAAGTCATTCGAGTGTCGATTAACACTCCAAGATATCACAGATTCGGGTGCGAAATGATCTTGTGCTCTCCAGCTCTGAATGTGACGTTTCACGTACTTTCCGAGAGCTCAAAAGAACCGCCTCCGTTTTAAGCGAAGCCAACTCCAAGTCCGCACTACTCATCCACCGCATAACTCTGTCGATCGAATCACTACACAGAGCTTCCAAGGTGTGAGTAGGTGAAGCGACACCAGGGCCAGACAGTTTTGCCTCAAGTGTCGCAGGGTCAATGACCTAAAAGGGGGCGAGGCTAATGACCTTGGACGGGGCTAATGCCCTCTGGTGGGGGGGGGGCTAATGACCTTGGGCGGGGCTAATGCCCTCTGGTGGGAGGGCTAATGACCCTGGGGGCGGGGCTAATGCCCTCTGGAGGGGCTAATGACCTTGGAGCTAATGCCCTCTGGCGGGGGCTAATGACCTTATACAGTAGGCCAAGTTCACAGCCATTAGTGTAGGTAGTTGACCATAGGCAAAGGGGCGGGGCCAACAACCCCCTAGACAATTGGCCAAGGGCACAGAGCTTAGATGGTTTTATACAGTAGGCTTTATGCAGCAGGTAGATGGCCATAAGCAAAAGGACAGGGCCTAAAGGCGTGTATTTTGAGAAGCTTCCAAGGTGTGAGTAGGTGAAGCGACACCAGGGCCAGACAGTTTTGCCTCAAGTGTCGCAGGGTCAATGACCTAAAAGGGGGCGAGGCTAATGACCTTGGACGGGGCTAATGCCCTCTGGTGGGGGGGGGGCTAATGCCCTCTGGTGGGGGGGGCTAATGACCTTGGGCGGGGCTAATGCCCTCTGGTGGGAGGGCTAATGACCCTGGGGGCGGGGCTAATGCCCTCTGGAGGGGCTAATGACCTTGGAGCTAATGCCCTCTGGCGGGGGCTAATGACCTTATACAGTAGGCCAAGTTCACAGCCATTAGTGTAGGTAGTTGACCATAGGCAAAGGGGCGGGGCCAACAACCCCCTAGACAATTGGCCAAGGGCACAGAGCTTAGATGGTTTTATACAGTAGGCTTTATGCAGCAGGTAGATGGCCATAAGCAAAAGGACAGGGCATAAAGGCGTGTATTTTGAGAAGCTTTTTTCTCTTGATTTTAATAAATTTGGAATGGGATGTGGCTATATAGAATTTACCTCAGCGATCCCACCAGCTGTCAAGGTGTTTCGGTTAGTAGGCAAGAATACACCTTCTGAAGAGTCTATGCCCTCCGATGACGAAACAGCTCCTTCGGACCTAGTCCAAAACAATCTTATGATGAACTGGCTTCTCCAGTGAAGTTTCTTTCCAAATTTGTCATATACTCAGGGATAGCGGTTAGTCCACAGTCGGGGACTCCGTGTTGGAATTTCACTCCACTGACACCGGAAAGAATAACTAACTCCTAATCATAATAGCTTCTTTGGTAGCTTACCACGAAAAATCTAATAACAACAAATATTGGTTAAAAAAATAAGTTGCGGCGGACGGGATTTGTTTCTTGATAGATCAGATCCAAGGTTACAACCATTGTAAATTTCACAGCCATGAAGCGCTGACCATATCCAGGGTTACAACCAGAGAATAGCCGAAAAAATCAAGAGAAAAAAGCTTCTCAAAATACACGCCTTTAGCCTAAGGTAGAGGACGCCTTTCTTGACCATTAAATTCTTCTCGGTAATAAATTTGGAATGGGATGTGGCTATATAGAATTTACCTCAGCGATCCCACCAGCTGTCAAGGTGTTTCGGTTAGTAGGCAAGAATACACCTTCTGAAGAGTCTATGCCCTCCGATGACGAAACAGCTCCTTCGGACCTAGTCCAAAACAATCTTATGATGAACTGGCTTCTCCAGTGAAGTTTCTTTCCAAATTTGTCATATCCTCACGGATAGCGGTTAGTCCACAGTCGGGGACTCCGTGTTGGAGTTTCACTCCACTGACACCGGAAAGAATAACTAACTCCTAATCATCAGCAAAAATGTTCTACAAAAATAATAAAACGCGCGAAAAATGCGAAAAATCTTGCTTCATTAATTACTTTTGAAGTTTTCAGGCATTATTTCACAATAATATTTACTAAAGTGTTGCATCGTCTCCTACAAAAATAATAAGACGCTCGAAAATGGATGCATTAACTGTAAAAATGCGAAAAAACCTGTTTCATTGAATACTTTTTGTAGTTTTCAGGCATTATTTCACAATAATATTAACTAAAGTCTTGCATCGTCTCATACACAAATAATAAAACACGCGAAAAATGCTGCGAGAGCCGTAAAAATGCGAAAAAAATACTATTTCATTTACTACTTTTGAAGTTTTCAGGCATTATTTCACATTAATATGACTAAGATGGTGCATCATCGCCATCAAAACTAAAAAATACGCTAAAATTGACACATGAACCGAAAAATTGCGTGTAAAAACCTTACAGCAACTCAATACATAATCTAAAAAATAGTTGTTTAAACTATCTCGGTAGTTATTTCTCATTGCTAAAAACGTAAAATCTGCTTCATTCAATACTTTTTGAAGTTTTCAGGAGTAATTTATATAATATTAGCTTAAGTGTTATACAAAAATAATAAAACAAGCGGAAAATTCGAAAAAACATGTTCCATTCAATACGTTGGAAGTTTTCAGCTACAATTTCATAATAATATTGGCTAAAAAGATGCGTCACCTTAATCAAAAACTAATAAATACACAAAAGTTGTCACATGAACTGGAACAATACGTGTAAAAGTTACTGTAACTCATCACATAATCTAAAAACAGTTGTTTAAACTGTCTGTGATAGTTCTTTTTGACTGCAAGAAACCAGTGGCGGCTCGTGCTATTCTTAACCGGTGAGGCTGAATTGGAATATTAAAATATGACTTTGTCGGACTAATACTATACATACATACATATATATGTAGTAAGTAAGGAAGTCGGTTTGTTCCGAAAAATCAATAAGTTAGTCCAGTAAATCTAGGAATTCTTAAAGAAAAAATGGAAGTCGAAATGTTTTGACGTGATTAGGTTTCAATGATAGAGTAGAATAGGGAATCAACCTGAAATTTTGACTTTTCTGTTTTTTTTCGATTTTTAGCCGTATTTTGCATTTCTCGTAAAAAATGGTAAGAACTAAATTTATAGAGAATTAAATTCTCTGTCTTTTTTACCTAAACAACTTTTTTGTAAAATAATTGTTTATTGCTAATAATAAGCGCAAAGTGCCAAAAATTGGGAGATTGTACCAGTTTTTTAAACTTTTCGACCATTTTTATTAAAAATGGGTGACATATTCAAATAACAAAGTTGTAGAGGACTAAATTCCGTACAAGTTTTCTATAACCCAGTTTGTCGTACGACCAACGGATCACAAGCGGGAGCACGATAAAAAGTTCGATAAGCAGAGACAAAATTTCAGTAAATATCGGAATTAAATGGAAGGCGAAATGGTTTGACGTAGTTAGATTCCTATGATGGAGTAGAATAGGAAATCACAGTTTTACACCAAAATTTGATATGACGTGTGTCCGAAATATTGACTTTTCTGTTTTTGGCAGACGGGTCACCACGTAAACCAACCATGGTTCCGTCAGTATTAACTGCATAGCACTTTTTTTGCTCTTATCCTTAACAAAATAGATTAAAATAATATATGAAAATTAAACAATCATATTCTGAGAGCTTGTTTTTTTAATAAATACCTTCGTATTATTAAAAAAACATGAAAATTTGAAAGTAATGTGCACTTATTGACCGTACTATAAAATGAAAAAAAAAATAACTCACACTAATTAAACCTCTTATTTTTTATAAATTAAATCTATACGTCTATCATTCAAATTGGCAAATTTATTTATAATGTCGTCGTAAAATAGGGGATTTTTACTCAAATTACATAATAATTCTTTTTCGATTGACATTAGACCGAGCGCATTTAAACGTTCCTGAGTCATTGTAGATCTTAAATAAGTTTTTATTCTTTTCAAACAGGAAAAGTTTCGTTCTACCGGAACACTTGTCGCAGGAATAGTAAGTGTTAAATTAAAAAGCTTACACGCTTCAATAAAAATATCTGAAAATTCAGAGTGCAAAACTTTAAAATTGGTTAGCAAATCATTGTTGCGAAATTGTTCGTCTTTATATAAGATTGTCAACTCATTCAGTAAGCGATCTTTATCAAAAATATGTGCGTATGTTTTGAATAAATTATCAAAAGCATTCCTTGGAAACTTTTTTGCATAGGCAACAAATTGTGATGACTCTACAAGAGAAAAAAACTCAATTTTTTTTAAATCTGCAAACCGTGTTTGCATTTGTGTAACAACACAATCTATTATTTCAAAAAACAAAATCCTGTATTTAGTCCTTATTTCATTTTCAGTATATGTTCTTCCACGCGCTGTAGGTAGTCCTGTTCGTGAAACTGCAGAATTAAAGAGTTCTTCAAACTTTTCTTCTTTACGAATTTCAGCTATACGCTCATAGCAGATATTTATTTGTAAAGAGCAGTATGTAATATTTAAACATTTTGATTGCAAAATTTTGAATAACAAATCAGTACAGTCAAATATGTCCCGGTACACTAAAGTTAGAAATGCGAATTGAAAATCGGCAAAATTTTTTAAAAAACCTTTCACTATTAGAATTGACTCAGACCCCGATTCCTTCTTATTAAGAATGGTTTCAAAGATAATAATAAAATTTTCCCAATTATTCGCTAGTGAATGAAGAATTTTTGATTTTGAATACCAACGGGTCTCGACGGCACGTGGAATTCTTTTACCCATAATCTCATCTAATACCGCTAAACGTTTAGGAGATTTGTGAAAAAATGAAGGAATAGCCGTCAAAGTAGCAAAAAATATGCGTGCTTCTGGTATACAATTGGATCCTTGTTGTAATACAAGATTTAGTCGATGAGCATAACAGTGTGTAAAAAGAGCTTGTGGAGCAAATGACTTAACTTTAGATTGCAACCCATTTAACTCACTTGCCATAACACTGGCACCATCGTAGCACTGTGCTACTAATTTTTCCTTAGGGCTAAAAGGTAACAACACATTTTGAATTACGTTACAAAGACTATTTGCTGTTTTGTCAGCGCTAACGTCATGAAACCCAAGAAAACGCTCTTTCAATTCTCCGCCTGTATTGACATACCTAATTGTGGTACAGCATTGGGATTTTTCGGTAATATCCGTTGTATCATCTGCTTCAATCGCTATAAATTTACTTCCCATTATTTCATCAATAATATAATTCTGCAAATATTCTTCAATACAACGTATGATATCATTCTGAATAGTTTTTGATTGTCCTGTGAAAAAATTTTTTGTTTTGGCAGCATGTTCTACAACCTCACTATTGCGCTTAATTAAACAATCCAAGACCTCCCGAAAGTTTCCACGATTAGCAGATTCGGATGTTTCGTCGTGACCACGAAAAGCTAGTTCCTGTTTACCCAATAAAACCGTTACATCAATTATGTAAGTTAGAAGCAATCGATTCTTCCTAACATTTTCATTATAAATAATTTTATTAAGGCTCGCATTTTCTTTTAAGGCATCCACAATCGTGGCCATATTACGCCAGTGGCGGTCATATTACTCTTCCAAG
The DNA here is from genome assembly GCA_949128065.1 of Beris chalybata. Taxonomy (NCBI): domain Eukaryota; kingdom Metazoa; phylum Arthropoda; class Insecta; order Diptera; family Stratiomyidae; genus Beris; species Beris chalybata. The sequence continues at coordinate 69,442,449 of OX421897.1, read as the reverse complement.
GGGGGGGGGGGGGGGCCATTGAAGTTCAGTAGCTACTGTATTGGTGCAGTAATTTAAAAATTTTAAAAAGTCGGAAATTCTTTATAACTATTTTCAATTATTATAACTTCATAAGCAGTATCACATGCCTGATTAAATCGCATAATTTTGGCAATAGTCCAGTAAATCTAGGAATTCTTAAAGAAAAAAATAGAACACGAAAGTTTTGACGTAGTTAGGTTCCAATGATAGGGTAGAATAGGGAATCACAGTTTTAGACCAAAATTTGATATGGCGTGTGCCCGAAATATTGAGTTTTCTGTTTTATCGATTTGTAGCCGTGTTTTGCATTTCTCACTAAAAATGGTGCAAACCAAATTTATAGAAAATTAAATTCTCCATCTCTTTTATCTGAACAACTTTTTTGTAAAATCATTATTTATTACGTTATTAAGCGTAAAGTGCAAAAAATTAGGAGGTTGTCCCAGTTTTTTAAACTTTTCGACCATTTCTATTAAAAAAAATGACATATTGACAAAGTTGTAGACAACTAAATTCCCTACAAATTTTGTTTACTCCAGTTTTTCGTACAACGAACGGATCACGAGCCGAAGCACGGAAAACACACTGGCATGGCGAAATATGTAGCGTAAATACGTGCATAAATGCCCCTCGTTTTCTTCAGTGCACATATTTCATCTGACTGGATCAGATCATCGAGTTGATTGTTCGGGGCATTTGTGCACGTATTTAGGCTACATATTTCGCCATGCCAGTGTGTTTACCGTGCTCCCGCTCGTGATCCGTTCGTTTTACGAAAAACTGGTGTTTACGAAACTTGTAGGGAATTTAGTCCTCTACAACTTTGCAATGTAAATATGTCACCTATTTTTAATAAATATAGTCGAAAAGTTTAAAAAACTGGGATAATCTCCAAATTTTTACACTTTAAGCTTATTATTAGCAATAATTGATGATTTTAGAAAAAAGTTGTCCAGATAAAAGGGATAGAAAGTTGAATTCTCTGTAAATTTGATTCTAACCATTCTTAGCGAGACATGCAAAATACGGCTACAAATCGACGAAACAGAAAATTCAAAATTTCGGGCACACGCCATAACAAGTTTTGGTGTAACTGTGATTCCCTATTCTACCCTATCATTGGAACCTAACCACGTCAAAACATTTCGCCTTTCATTTATTTCCGTTATTTACTGATATTTTGTCTCTGATTACTGGACTATGCTTGTGTGTTTATCGTGCTCCAGCTCGTGATCCGTTCGTTGTACGAAAAACTGATGTATGCAAAACTTTTAGGGAATTTAGTCCTCTACAACTTTGCCATGTAAATATGCCATCTATTTTTAATAGAAATGGTCGAAAAGTTTATAAAACAGAAAATTCAATATTTCGGGCACACGCCATATCAAATTTTGGTCTAAAACTGTGATTCCCTATTCTACTTCATCATTAGAACCTAACTACGCCAAAACATTTCGTGTTCTTTTTTTTCCGATATAGACTGAAATTTTGTCTCTGATTACTGGACTACAAGTAGATTTTGAAATCTAGAAAAGCGTTTACAACGCTCTGAAAACATTTGTTTTACAACGATTATGATGATGATGTTACTAATTTATTTTGTAAGAGTTAACTTTTGGAAAGGAGAAAATTTAAATTGAATGAACAAAAGTTGAAAGCTTGCATTATCATGCAATTTGAAATTTTATAATATTTTATACAAGTAGTTCTGGTGAAAGATAATTTTAGAGCTGTTTAGTGACTATTATTTGTATTATTGTAGTACTTCTTATTATGGTCCTAATTAGTGTAAAAAATATATGTTTTAAGTTTCACCCTGATCAGAAAAAAAAAAAATTGAGATTCCGAAAAATGAGTCCCGATGTATTGACAAAACGGCCAAATAATATTAATCTGGGGATGATTGTAATTTTAAATACTCGGATATGGGTTATATACCATTGGAAATACCATCTAATGGTCGTAATGAGAAAGTGGAGTTTTTTATATTCAATCGGTTTCGACTGTATTTTGATAATGGTTAATAATACGAAGCTAGTATAGTGAACAAAAATATCTGTTTTCTAATACTTAATATTATGTTATAGAAAGAAAAAGTGGTTCAGAAAGTCCTTCACTAAGTACTACATAAGAGCTATAATGGATTATTGATAAAATGTTAAAAATCATCATTTTCGACCTTACTGAAGGACTTTTTTCTTTTTCTCATAACATTGATCATCTAGTGATGTCACAAGCTTCGTATCGTTTGCCGTTACAAAGTTACGCACAAAAATTTACTTTTCAAGAAAAACTTCAATTTCTGAATTTAAGCATCGATGGCATTTTTGATAGTACACCAACCACCTATATATTTAGAGTTATTTCATCCACATAATGATACTATATAGACCCTATGTCGATATCTTGGGTGTTTACGGAATCTTACACATATATGTACAATTTTGGTTTCTTTGAGGTTCTTGAGACACGTATTACTCATATATTTTCGAGATGAAACTTAAAACGTGTTTTTTTACACTTGTTCGAGCCATTGCGATGGGTGTTGTGAAAAAATTAAAAAAATTTCAATTGAGTGATTAGCTTTTTACCTGAGTAGATTTCAAATTCATCCAAATATAGGAAAATTATTAGAACACATAATGAAAACTATCCAAGCATAATCCAAATCCAAATTTTTCAAAATTAGTTTCGAGCAGTACCTAAAAACTAAACCCAAATATTATATCTTTTCAATTAGGAGACAAAAGACAAAAGAAGATTTAAGAAAGGCATAAAAAAAATCAGATTTAATTGTATTATACTTTATTAAGCGCATTATACTTTATTAAGTGTATCTATTAATCTAATAGTCTCATATAATTTTTATTTAAAGCAGACGTGATAAAGTAATTACGGGTGACAAATCTGTTAGGGGGGGGGGGCATGGCCCCCATGGCCCCCCCCCCGTATGACCGCCACTGTATTACGCTCCAAACGCTTCAAACCAATATAATTTTTTATATGCTCCTTGGAACTCTCATGTAATTTTGCACTTCGTCCAAAATTTTTTAAATCCCTGTAACCGTTACCGGCTGACCAAGAATTTTTGGCTGTACCAAGAAGCACACACGGCCAGCAAAACAAACTTACCAAAATTCGGAAGTAATAGTCACACCTAAAACACAACTTTTGTACCTACTTTTCCACACACAGAAAATAAATCACCCGAGTTAAGAGAAAACGGCCATAGAATTACGAATATCGCGTACAAGTGATCATTTTTATTCGCAGAAGAAAAGACAAAACAAAAATTTTCGATGTATGTAGCTTTGCTGCAATACAATTCGACGTGAGTACAGCAGAGGCTGGAAAAGTTTAGCCTCTACTACCCATGTCCAAACGTATACTGCAAACAGCATTTGATTCGGAATGGAAAAGGTTTGTGTGCTGCGGATGAGGCTGTAGAAAGCGCCCTTCAGTTTGTCGATCGTGTGTATATCGTATCGAGATTCGGGAAGCTAAGTGTACCTTTTAAGAAAATCGCCTATATGTATGCAATTGTTTGAAAAAATTTTCGTCTTTTGAGACCAATTGAAATTGATACGATCATTACAATGATTACAGAAAAAATTTAATTTTTTAAGTTTTATTAGCCTCTGTAAAACAAAGATTTTAGTTAAGTTTGAAATTCCAATTTCATCTCATCTATGGTGAGGCTCAGCCTCACAAGCTTCATGTGGCGAGCCGCCACTGCAAGAAACGTAAAAACTTGTTGCATTCAATACCTTTTGAAGTTTTCAGCTACAATTTCACAATAATAGCAGCAAAAGTACTGCATCTCCTCCCTCAAAAACTAATAAATACATAAAAGATGTCACGTGAACTGGAAAAATACGCTCAAAGATACTGTAACCCATTACATAATCTAAAAATAGTTGCTTAAACTGTCTGTGGTAGTTCTTTTTGATTGCAAAAAACGTAAAAACTTGTTTCATTCAATACCTTTTGAAATTTTCAGCTACAATTTCATAATATTAAGCAATAATATCAGCAAAAGTGTGATACAAAAATAATAAAACGCGCGAAAAATGCGAAAAAATCCTGCTTCATTAATTACTTTTGAAGTTTTCAGGCATTATTTCGCAATAATATTAACTAAAGTGTTGCATAGTCTCCTACAAAAATAATAAAACGCTCGAAAATTGATGCATTAACTGTAAAAATGTGAAAAAACCTGTTTCATTGAATACTTTTTGTAGTTTTCAGGCATTATTTCACAATAATATTAACTAAAGTCTTGCATCGTCTCGTACACAAATAATAAAACACGTGGAAAATGCGAAAAAACATGTTTCACTCAATACGTTTGAAGTTTTCAGCTACCATTTCATAATAATATTGACTAAAGAGATGCGTCACCTTAATCAAAAACTAATAAATATACAAAAGTTGTCGCATGAACTGGAAAAATACGTGTAAAAGTTACTGTAACTCATCACATAATCTAAAAATAGTTGTTTAAACTGTCTGTGATAGTTCTTTTTGACTGCAAAAAACGTAAAAACTTGTTGCATTCAATACCTTTTGAAGTTTTCAGCTACAATTTCACAATAATAGCAGCAAAAGTACTGCATCTCCTCCCTCAAAAACTAATAAAAAAAAATTCTATTTTTCCACCATGCCACTACTATAGCTCTATCTTAATACCAAGTTTCAGCTTCCTATCACTATAGATTCTTAAGATATAAGCATCGGAACTTTTTCCTTCTCACCCTTCCCTACCCTCACCCTCTACACCCACACCCCAAAACTTTTTTTCCCTACTAGGGTTCTATTATTGAGATATGAAACGTGTTATTTTTGAAAAATTCTTATCCGCCCCCTTCAAAGATTTTACTTTATCTTTATTTATCAAGCTTTATATCCAAACCGAATTTTGTTTTTCTGGTGCCACTGGTTTGGGAGGTATCGTAATGTTAAGTATTTCAACCCCAATCAATCTACTTTCCTAGTATAACTACAGATGTTTGTTAAGTTTTAATTGCTATTAACGGTTTAGGAGATATAGATTTTAGAATGTGTCGATCTCGACTTTTTTGCGTTTCGGACGCATTGCTTCCCCCTCCACTCCCACACTCCTTCACCGATATCATCAATTTTTTTTGCAAATGGGTCCACTATCAAAGCTTTATATAAATTCCAAGTTTCAGTCTCCTAACATGAGTGGTTGCTGAGATCTAGAAACCAAAATTTTTCGTCTAAAACGCATCCCCCACCTTCCCTCTCACACCCCCACCCCTGAAAATAATGTCGATTCAAAGGGTCTACCCAGTCTGTTCCTAGAAAAAATTTTAATTTAATAGCTCCACTGGTTTGAGAGCTACGAGCCTTCAAAGGATTTTGGGGCGGTCGACGTACGGCGTACGGCGTACGGCGGACAGACGGAGTGAAAATTTTTATTGCTTTTTTCGTGTCTACTAGTCATGAAACGTGGACAAAAAAATTTTGATGGCAGCAAATTTTTTTTTTTTCAAAATCAATAATAATACTGTTTTATTACTAATAAAGTAAAATTCTGTGTCGAAACGACGAAAGTGCGTGAATTTAGCGATTCGTGTGATTCGCGTTTTTTTTGTTTTCTTGGGAAAAGAACCGGGAAAAACTGCCACCGTACGAAGGCTGACGTTGTTGTTTTTTTTTTCAACAACAGAAAAGTTAATTCTTGTGCCTGATCCAATTCGATCAAACATAGCAGAGCAATCCATGTTCGCCGGATAACGAAGTCCCTTCTTGCTACGATTCTAAAATTCAGTGATTATGTGATTCTTTTGTGTGTTGCGTGCAATTTTGAAATCGCATTCTCTTGGGAATGCTCCCGATTTAAGTGAATACCTGCATTTTATCGGTGTGTTAATTTGAGAGTGAGATCTAACTCCTATGTCAACTAAAAGCAAGTTGTATTGAAAAGGATCGCAATTGTTATTGAATTGAAAGTTACCTTGATATCTTACCGAAACGAGTGTATAAATAAAATCCCTTGTAAAGTGAAGTTTATTGCGCGCCAAGTCTGAAGTGAACCTGGATAAAAAGTCACCAGTGAACCGACCTTGTGTGTGTGAATTGAGCGTGCGGTTTATCCTCCAGGACCCACTAGGTGTCCAAATTTTTCTGCTACGCATTTCCCGTCGTCTATTCATATGCTGCTCAGAAATCTGTTAACCCTTGAGTGCCCGCGCAGCGGCACTTCGTGCCGCAAATTCACTTAACATGAACTTACTTATCTGTTATTAATAATCAATGACTGAGCGCTCTAGTATCTTTCAGTGCTATGTCTAGGAACCACCACAAAAGATCCCAGATTTATCTAACATGTTATCAGTCTACATCAGGGAGTCAAACTGAACTGGTCTTATATATTTTACATAAAAGTGTTGAAATTCTTGTTGGATAATTAAATTATCCAACAAGAATTTCAGTAATTAATTCATTAATAAATTAATTAATTAATTAATTAACATAATAATAATCAGTATAAAAACCAACTGAAGTAGAAATAGAAATATAGTTGCGGCACTGAGTGCCGCGCGCGTGTACTGGCGTAACACTCCGCGGCGCGTATACTCAAGGGTTAAAGTTATTCGTGGGCTAAGCATTTCTCCATGCGTAGAAACACACAACAACCAAACTAAAACTACGACGACTGCATCAATAATTTCAAAATGACATAGCTGCCCCAATTTCAAATCGTGCTTTGCGGGCGGCGTATTGTCCATGTCGTTGATTTTTTCAAGGTTATTCTTAACTATAATATAAACGAATCAATGTATTAAAGAAGAAAAAAACCCGTTTCGAAATTCTCGAAATTCGACTATTCGGAAATACGTTCCTGTTGGTGTTGGAAAAAAAATATGAATTAAAATTAAAAAATTTGCCAACAATCTGGGCGCAACTTTATTATTTTTCCGGTAGAAGTTAAGAACGCGTTCAATTCTGAAATGCGGTGGAGGCTACTATGTGACTGAAAACCTATCAAAAAGAACAAGATCGTGGAAGTGAAAATTTGATTGGATCGGAGAGATATGGAATAATTTATGAAAAAGTACACAATCACATTACACCCCCTTAAGGGTCAATTATGGAGAATACATAGAATAAAATTAAATTCAATATTTGGGACGAGGTAGTAGATATGTCGAAAATCGTGGGAAAATATGCATTCTATTTTCACAGATATTTTTTTTGCCCCCTTCTGAACGCCAATAGATATTCGTTTTTTTTATTCAAAATTATTTTTCTAGTTGATTTACATATACACACCGAGTTTCAACATTGTAGCTTAAGCCGTTCTATATATAGGAAAAACACTCCCCACTTGTACCCCACTACCCTTAGGGGTCGAATTGTTACAGGTGCCCTGAAACGAAAGAAAGGAATAGAGTTAGTTGTAACTAGAATGAATGAATGAAATAATGATTACCTTTGTGGTCTCCTTAATGCACCCAATGTGAAGTCCATGTACGTGGCACCTTCGCTCAGCCTGGCACCTTCGCTCAGCCTGGCACCTAAAAAGATAAATCGTACGCACGCATTAGAATGTTGCAAGTAAATTCGGGACAAGACGGAAGACAAGCAGGTTAACGAGGAAGTAAATATTATAATTAGTTAGGTTATAAGGATATAAGAATTGAATATTAGAAGTAATCAGGATTAGTTTGAATTAGGTATTAGGTTCAGGTTAGTTTAGGAAACAGGGATAAATATTTTAAGTAGCTAGGACGTGAAGAAGTTATCATCAACCTGGACGAGCCGGACTCAACTACTGACGAAAACCTTCCCCAACGTCGCCTGCGGATACATACCATCACTATCACTATTTCGAGACGAACGCAGCTTTTAATCCATACGTACCTGTAGGTGCTCGGGGCTACGCCACCCACGGAAACTGTCCACATCGGACCGCGCACTCACAAATTACGTTGACACCAGACAAACGTAAACAACACCGGACCAGAAACGTCATTCCGCCGATGTAAACAACTAATATGGCCGATAACTGCGCAAACAGCGAGAAATTGGACGTTGATAAGATCGCAAGGGTTTGAGGTTGTGCTAATGTGTCGTTTGGAGAATAAAAAGTGGACACCAGGAGAAAGCAGGTTAACGTCCTCAAAGGTGAATACGTTGACCCAGTAGCGGCAAAGTAAGCACAGGTAACTGTTCCGAAAAGCTGACCGAAGTTTCGCGGCAAGTAGGGACCCGAAGAACGCGGTCTTGAAAAAAGTGTCATCGAACGGAGAAGGTGTGTGACGTGAATATCGCGAAGAATTGCAGCGAATTTTAATTTAAAAAAAAAATCATCGAGGAACCCGATCACAAGTCGGTGACGGGTTAGGAAGTCGGAGATCTTAAGAAGGAGAGTGATCAGCAACTACGTGACAAGATTGCAGCAACGTTAGAATTATCCTGGGGAAGTACCGTCGGAACGAGCACCATCATTAACATCGTCGAGGAGATACACCAGAGGCGCCCTAGATATTAAGGAGTCAGGTAGATTAAGAAATTAGGTAGCGATTTATATTTAGGCTAACGATTTCATTAATAATTGCTAACTGTAACAAATTTGAAACCGAATTAAACGTTGGAATTAGAAGAAAAGAATTATAATTTAAAGTGAGAGTTAATTAGATCCGTTTGTGTGCGATATCTGTGACGTTGAGCAGTTTGTCTTTCGTGCTCGGTTAACGTAGAGTGATTTTCCCGAAATCGTGATTCGGTCGGGAAAATCTTTGAACGGGTCCTTAAATTAAGGATCACTGGCGCTCACGACCCTTCTCTGGGTTCGGCCGGACAAGGACCCGTTCGTCCCGTTGTTGTGAGGGGTTCAAACAGTTTTTCCACGGGGAAAAACCGTAATATTTGGCGCCCAACGTGAAATTTTGAGTGAGGGAGCGATTTGCCGTGATAGTACACTGGGTGCATTCAGTAGTTTTTTTAAGTGTGTCTCTAGAGAAATTTGAGTTTTCGAATTTTTATTTTTTTTGCGTAATTCGAGAAGATTTGATAGTGAATTGTTGAGAAACGGTCGGTGAGTTTTATTTTCTTTTCTTTCGGTTAGGGGTAGTGTAAGGGATAATGGCGACTATAGGCAAGATCTTGGTAGATAGACTAAGCCAAGATGAATTGGTCTACGAATTGGCGATTAGTGGAGCTAAGTCCGACACGGTGGATGAAATGCGGAAGGCGCTTAGAGTGGCTTTGCGAACGGAGAAGGAGTCGAACGTTTCTGGCGCGAAAATACCCATTTAAATTCTCTGATGATTTACTGGCAATAGTGGCAAAGTGCGCCGAGATCCAAGAATTACTAGCGAAATTCAATGGAGGGGAATCGTCGGGAGAATATAAAAAAATCTGGACGAAAATCCATTTCTGTTTTAGGCGTTTGGAGGGGGCGGTTCCTTCCTATGGGGAAAGGGCGAAGAAAATGGAGGCTAAAGCAGCTATTTTACTGCAACTAGGGGAGTTACACGAAAAAATAGGTCTAGTTTCTTCAGAAGAGGAGTAAGATGAAGAATCGAGCAACGTTTTCGTTTCAACGCGTCCCGATTTTTCAAATAAAATTTCGATTGCGAAGTGGGAACTAAAATTTTCGGGGGAGAAAAATACGATCTGCTCATGTGTCCCGGGAGTGTCAGGAGGACAGGAAATGTTTTGGCTGTGGGAAGGTGGGGGTAATTCGGAGTAGATGCCCTGTGTGCAGTCCAAACTCGAGCCAGGCGAATGTCCTTCAGGAAAACAAAAATATTGTCTCGGAGTCGGGAAATGCGAGTCGTGCTCACTAAGGGACGGCAAAGTGAGTGCGGAAATTGAGACGACGCCGCCAATTAGTTTCGCTTTGACTCCTAAGGCGGGGGATAGTCGGCCACATTTAAAGGTGACAGTTTTCGAGGCGGAGTTTATCGGGTTGCTGGATTCGGGGGCATCACGCACCATATGGGGAAGGGAAGGTTGGAGGATCCTTGAGGAACAGGGAGTAACCCTTAGCTTGGCGAAGTCGCCATCGGTAAAATTGGCGAATGGGGACGAATGTGCGGTAGACGGAGTAGTGTGGCTACCAATGACTGTGAATGAAAGAACGCGTTGGATGGAGTGTTTGGTCGTACAGAAATTACCACATTCGCTTATTCTCGGAGCCGATTTCTGGGTGCAGTTCGGCTTGGTAGTTGACTTGCGGCAAGCGCAGTGGGATTTTGCAGGACAACCGATGCTTGCTACTATTGAATGCCTTCATTCAAAGTCGAAAATGAGTCCAGATGAGGGAAATCAATTGGAGAAATTGATTGAGGAAGAGTTTGGTAAGATGGGGGATGGCTTAGGTCGAACATCGGAGGTAGAACACATCATCACCACAAAATCTCCTCCGATCAAGCAGCGTTACTACCCAGTTTCACCTGCGGTACAAAAACATATCGACCAAGAGCTGAAAGACATGCTGAGGGATGAAATTATTCGCCCATCCAACAGTGCATGGGCCTCCCTGATCCTACTGATCAAGAAAAAGGACGGCAGGTTTCGATTTTGCCTGGATTTCCGCAAGGTCAATAAGGTGTCCAAGCGGGACTCCTATCCGCTTCCGTATCTGTCGGCTACCCTCGACAAGCTGCGCGACGCGAAATATTTAACCTCCATGGACATCAAGTCTGCGTATTGGCAGGTTCCAATGGCCGACTCGTCACGCCAATATACCGCCTTCACGGTACCTAGAAGGGGACTTTATGAGTTTCTTCGGATGCCGTTCGGGCTGCAGAACGCCCCGCAACGTGGCAAAGGCTCATCGATAGGGTGCTCGGGAGCGATTTGGAGCCTTTTGTGTTCGTCTATCTCGACGACATAATTATTGTAACGCAAACATTTACGAAACATCTGGAAATTCTGAGAGAGGTGTCTAGTAGGCTAACAGCGGCAGGTTTGCGGGTGTCGAGGGAAAAGTGCGAGTTCTGTAGGCCAGAATTGCGTTATTTGGGTTATGTCGTCGATGAGGGCGGACTCCATGTAGATCCGAAGAAAGTAGAGAGCCTAGTTTATTTTCCTCAACCACGAAACGTGAAGGAAGTTCGTCAATTTTTAGGGATGGTGTCGTGGTACAGACGATTCATTCAGGATTTCGCGACTCTTATTGCTCCATTAACCTCTCTTTTGAAAAAGAATCGTAAATTTGCATGGGATGCAGATTGTGAGCGAGCGTTCTCTCAAGCGAAGGTTAAGCTGTCCACAGCTCCGATATGAATCTGCCCTGACTACGAACTGCCTTTTGTGATACAAACGGATGCATCGGACTACGGGCTGGGGGCGGTATTATCCCAGAATCATGTAGATGGGGAGCGAGTGGTGTGTTATTTGAGCCGGTCCTTGACGAGTTCGGAGAGAAAATATTCCACTACCGAGAAGGAATGTTTAGCGGTGCTCTGGGCTATAGAGAAGCTGAGACCCTATGTGGAGGGAACTCAATTTAGGGTAATTACGGACCATCACTCGCTCATATGGCTCAATAACCTTAAGGACCCATCCGGAAGGTTAGCAAGATGGGCGGTGCGGTTACAGCAGTATGATTACGAAATTATCCATCGAAAAGGTAAAAAGCATCTTGTACCAGATGCGTTATCGAGATCGGTGCCCATGGCGGACGTATTGTCGGTGGAGACCTCGACCGATGCATGGCATGACAAGATGATCACACTGGTGGAGAAATACCCGCAGAAATACGCTGACTGGATGCTACGCGATCGCGTACTGTGGAAGCACATTCCGACGAAATATCCGGATCTTACGTCGGATCAGGATTGGAAGAGGGTGGTGCCTAAGGGTGAACGGAAGACGGTCCTTAGTCAATGTCACAATGATCCGAAGGCTGGTCATCCGGGGGTGAAGCGAACTCTAAATCGGGTAAGTCGGGAATATTATTGACCTAGAACGTCGAGCGACATTGAGAAGAAAGTGAACCAATGTCAGATATGTCAAGCTGTTAAGCCAGAGCGTCGGGTGCCTGTGGGGTTGATGGTATCTCGTAGTGGGGAGGCAACTCGACCGTGGGAAATGCTTTGTGTAGATCTTATTGGGCAATTACCTCGCTCCTCTAGCGGGTACGCGTACATTCTGACAGTGGTTGATTACTTGACTAAGTTACCACTCATTTATCCTTTGAGAGCGGCAACTGGAGCCGCAGTCACAAAAATATTGGAAGAACAGGTGTTTCTACTATTTGGAGTACCCAGTTGGCTGATATGTGACAATGGGGTTCAATTTCGAGCCAAAGTGCTTCAAAAGATGGTTGAGTCCTATGGAACTGGAATAAGATACACCGCATTTTATCATCCTCAGGCCAATCCAGCAGAAAGGATAAATCAAAACATTAAAACAATGCTTCGAGCCTACGTATCGGAGAACTATCGGAAGTGGGACGTAAATTTAGCGAAAATAGGACGTGCTCTTCGTACTTCAACTCACGAAGTGATGAAAGTCACACCTTATTTTCTGAATTTCGGTCTCGAGATGACGATCAGGGGTCGAGAAAGACCTCAACCGGGCGTAGAGACGGGTACGGGGGATCCACTAATCTGGGCTGAAGCATTTGGAAAATTGCGAGAAGAGGTACTCGGAAGGTTGAAAAAAGCAGCGGAGCGCAGCAAAGGGAGATATGACTTACGGAAGCGTGATCTAAGTTTCCTTCCTAATGATGTCGTATGGAGAAAGAACTACGTGCTTTCAGACGCAGCTAAATATTTCTCTGCTACTCTTGCCCCAAAATACGTCGGACCGTTTAGGGTGGTGAAGAGGGTATCACCGTACACATATGAACTTGGGTTGGACAACGGTAAATCTGGTGGCATGTGGCATGCCAAGAATTTAAAGCCTTACGAAAAGGAAATACCAAACTAAATCTATTTAGCAGTCAAGGGAAGAGTGGGAGGGTTACTGAACCCAAATATAAGATAGATTGGGAAACTAGACGAGAGCATGAATTCAGGAAAAGTTAAAAGTCAAAGGAATAAGGGTACATATAGTTTAAAAATTGAAAAAAAAAATAAGAAGTATTACCAAAGCCATATGATTTCGTCCGCTGCGTCAAATAATCTCCCTCACTTAGAATTCAAGGAATTCTTTTTTTGGTAAGGGGGGAGTGTTACAGGTGCCCTGAAACGAAAGAAAGGAATAGAGTTAGTTGTAACTAGAATGAATGAATAAAATAATGATTACCTTTGTGGTCTCCTTATGCACCCAATGTGAAGTCCATGTACGTGGCACCTTCGCTCAGCCTGGCACCTTCGCTCAGCCTGGCACCTAAAAAGATAAATCGTACGCACGCATTAGAATGTTGCAAGTAAATTCGGGACAAGACGGAAGACAAGCAGGTTAACGAGGAAGTAAATATTATAATTAGTTAGGTTATAAGGATATAAGAATTGAATATTAGAAGTAATCAGGATTAGTTTGAATTAGGTATTAGGTTTAGGTTAGTTTAGGAAACAGGGAATATTTTAAGTAGCTAGGACGTGAAGAAGTTATCATCAACCTGGAAGAGCCGGACTCAACTACTGACGAAAATCTACCCAATGTCGCCTGCGGATACATACCATCACTATCACTATTTCGAGACGAACGCAGCTTTTAATCCATACGTACCTGTAGGTGCTCGGGGCTACGCCACCCACGGAAACTGTCCACATCGGACCGCGCACTCACAAATTACGTTCACACCAGACAAACGTAAACAACACCGGACCAGAAACGTCATTCCGCCGATGTAAACAACTAATATGGCCGATAACTGCGCAAACAGCGAGAAAGTGGAAGTTGATAAGATCGCAAGGGTTTGAGGTTGTGCTAATGCGTCGTTTGGAGAATAAAAAGTGGACACCAGGAGAAAGCAGGTTAACGTCCTCAAAGGTGAACACGTTGACCCAGTAGCGGCAAAGTAAGCACAGGTAACTGTTCCGAAAAGCTGACCGAAGTTTCGCGGCAAGTAGGGACCCGAAGAACGCGGTCTTGGAAAAAGTCTGATCGAACGGAGAAGGTGTGTGACGTGAATATCGCGAAGTATTGCAGCAAATTTTAATTTAAAAAAAAAATCATCGAGGAACCCGATCACAAGTCGGTGACGGGTTAGGAAGTCAGAGATCTTAAGAAGGAGAGTGATCAGCAACTACGTGACAAGATTGCAGCAACGTTAGAATTATCCTGGGGAAGTACCGTCGGAACGAGCACCATCATTAACATCGTCGAGGAGATACACCAGAGGTGCCCTAGATATTAAGGAGTCATGTAGATTAAGAAATTAGGTAGCGATTTATATTAAGGCTAACGATTTCATTAATAATTGCTAACTGTGACAAATTTGAAACCGAATTAAACGTTGGAATTAGAAGAAAAGAATTATAATTTAAAGTGAGAGTTAATTAGATCCGTTTGTGTGCGATATCTGTGACGTTGAGCAGTTTGTCTTTCGTGCTCGGTTAACGTAGAGTGATTTTCCCGAAATCGTGATTCGGTCGGGAAAATCTTTGAACGGGTCCTTAAATTAAGGATCACTGGCGCCCACGACCCTTATCTGGGTTCGGCCGGACAAGGACCCGTTCGCCCCGTTGTTGTGAGGGGTTCAAACAGTTTTTCCACGGGGAAAAACTGTAAAAGAATTTCAAAAAACCTTGAAAACATTTTCTAGGTATTCATACGAAGAATCCGTAGAATAAAATGAATTCAATGTTTGGAAAGACCTAGTAGATATGACGAAAATCGTGAAAATATATGCATTTTATATTTACAAATAAATTTTTTTGCCCCTTTCTGAACGCCAATGAATATTCAAATTTTTTTTATCACCATTACTTTTTTAGTTGATTTACATATACACACCGAGTTTCATCATTGTAGCTTAAGCCGTTCCATATATAGGAAAAACACCCCCACTTGTACCACACTACCCTTAGGGGTCGAATTTCAAAAAACCTTGAAAACACATTCTAGTTATTCATACGAAGAATCCGTAGAATAAAAATGAATTCAATATTTGGAAAGACCTAGTAGATATGACGAAAATCGTGAAAATATATGCATTTTATATTTATTACATTTACAAATAATTTTTTTTGCCCCCCTTTCTGAACGCCAATAAATATTCAAATTTTTTTTTATCACAATTACTTTTCTAGTTGATTTACATATACATACCGAGTTTCAACTTTCTAGCATGAACCGTTTAATAGTAAGGAAAAACACCCCCTACTCCCGTAGCATACTACCCCTAAAAAAAATTATATTTTTCCAACATTCCGCTACTATAGCTCTATCTATATACCAAGTTTAAGGCTTATATCATTACAGGTTCTCAAGATATAAGCATCGGAACTTTTTCCTTTTCACCTTCCCCCACCCTCCCTCTCTACACCCACAACCCAAAAACTTTTTTCCCTACTAGAGTTTAATTAGCGCTACTTCTGGTAAAAATTCTAAGCATCTATATTACACTGTTCTTGAGATATGAAATGTGTTTGATTTGAAAAATTCTCATCCCCTCCACTTCTATGCTCCACCTCCCACTTAAAAAATTTTACTTTGATCAATCTTTATCTGTCGACCTTTATTCCCAAACCGAATTTTAATTATTTTAGAAACCAAAATTTTCAGTCTAAGACACTTCCCCCTCCTTCCCCCTCACACCCCCACCCCTAAAAATTTGGTCACTTCAAGGAGCCTACCCCGTCTATTCGTTAAAAAAATTTCAATTTAATTTCTCAAATCGTTTGGCAGCTACGAGCCTCCAAACGATCTTGCGTACGGCGGACGCCATATGGCGTATGGCGTACGGCGGACAGACGGACTGAAAATTTTTATTGCTTTTTTCGCGTCTACTAGTTATGAAACGTGTAAATAAAAATTTTGAGGGTAGTCAATTTTTTTTTTTTTTTTAAAAATCAATCACAATACTTAATTATTAAAATAATAAACTAAAATTCAACTACTAAAGGGTAGACTGGGTAGAAATGCACCATTTTTCATTAATTACTCCATATCTCCGTAGAAAATTGTGGAACTTGATTAATTTTTTTTTCTCTGTTTGATCAAATACCTTGCGCAAATATTGTATTCGTAATAAAGAGCAAAATATAATCAGATCGAGAGCATAATGAAGAAGAGCACAGGCAGGTCCAAATGGTGCATTTCTCCCATCGTACGGGAGAAATGAACCACTTGCAAGGTATAAATGCACCACATTTTAAATATGTAGCAAATTCCAACCAAATTAGTTGAAACAAAAAAATTAAATATATTTACAAAAGTAACAAACAATAACGACCTAAACAGTAAATCTATTAAATATTTTTCGAGTTTTATACTAATAAAAATAATAGAAAATACCAAATAATAGTAATTTAATAGTTTTATATAAGTTTTTATAAGTTAACGGATATTAAAATTTTAAAAATCGATTTCAAATTTGATATGTTTGCTGTATGCTTGCAGCACGAGCTCGTTCTGATTCCAGCAAAATAATTTGAATTTCTTTATGATTTGTGACCATAAATTCATGCTACTTAGGTATAAGAATCTGGTGCATTTCTCCCTATAAGCTCGTGGTGCAATTCTACCGACTCTGACCAGATGAACATTTTTATTTTTTTTTAAATAAATATTAGCAAATAAATAACTAGCACTTTACTAAAACACACGTTAGACTACAAGCTATATTTATGCCTACCTAGAAAGGTTCACGATCAATAATTTGTCTTTGAACAAAAATGTTGCATATATACAAAAAGTTACTTTCCTTAGCGTTTTTCTTTTACTCCGAATAACTGTTCGGTATTACTCGGCATTTTAACGATTCCTGAACACAATCGTATGGATAGGAAAGAGAAAGAGAATACTACTTCTGCTTTGTAGATTTTACTTACGGGCGAGACCCAATGGCGAGTGGTGCATTTCTACCTATGGTGCAGGGCTACCCATTCTACCCTACACATAAATTTAAAAATAATGACTGAATGAATTAAAATTAAAATTAAAAAAAACGAATTATCTAAAAATTGAATTTTAAAATGAATTCAACCAAAAACTTAAAAAATATAAAATGAATTTATAAATTAAAAGTATTTTAAAAAAATTTATAAAATAAAATAAGACATGAGAGGACAAGACGGACGGATTTAATAAAATATAAAATTAAAATAATTTACACAAAACAAAAAGGTGGCTAAGCAGAAAATGGGGTGAGTTTTTTTTTTTATTTTCTACACATTTTGATTTTTTTCTTTGGTTTTTTTTTTTTTTTGCATATATGTTTTTGGATTTAGTTTTTTTTTAGTTTTCGCGCTATTTATTTTTTATTGAGTTTTTCGACAAAAATGTTTGTATCGGCAAGATGGTATTAGGCTAAGAAGGCCATAATTAGATGAACCCAATCGTTTAGTTCCTTCGCCTCGAACATCAATAAGGGGCCACGACGCGAAATGTTTTAAAGGACAGTCGTGGCTGAGGTAGGGTGAGCAGAACAGGGCGCTATAACACCAGAGCACCCTGACAAATCGCGAAGTCGCGCAAATCCCACCGCTTCTTGGTCTTTCACGACCTGTTGGGAAAATAATCCCAATTTTTACAATTCGCTGGGTAAGTCGGCGCGAATAATTCTTTGTTGTTCAGGTTTATGGTCTGAGTCCAGAGCAAGAACCACCCCACACTGCCGTAGCTAGTCCCAGCCGCCAGCAAGCGCGTCACTCCAGCTCTAACTCAGCCACCAATTCGGACGTAGGCGGAATTGGCCCACTGTTTCCGTACTTTACTTTTCCCTTCGGCTATTTTGACCTTTTCAAGTCAAAAAAATTCTTCCAAGGCCTCAATCACAGCATAGTAATCAAGATAAAGCATCTTTAGAAGCAAACCACCAGCTGCACCTCAGGGAAGCAGAAAAGGCTTGGAAAGCATTGAAAAGTAAAGCTTTATTGGCTGAGAATAATGACTACTATCATGTCATTTCTTTTGACCTTCAGAAAGTACCACCTTTCCCTACCCTTGCAACTTGTATTGCTATAATCTTGGAGTGCACGATTTGACTACCCAGAGAGCATGGCTGTATTTGTGGGAAGAGATTACAGCTTCAAGAGGATCCCAGGAAATATCCTCCTGCTTAACGAAACACATACAGCTTGAGGCAGTCGGTAAAAAACACATAATTGCGTTCTCCAATACTTGTACTGGGCAAAATAGGAATTATAAAATTGCCTCAACTTTGTTACGGTTTTTCCCCGAGGATGGAAAACCGACTCGAAACCCCCACAACAACAGGGGGCGAACGGGCCTTGTCCGGCTCGAACCCAGAGATGGGTCGTGGGGCGCCAGTGGTCCTTTTTGGAAAACCCCGTTCTTCTCTCGCAACGATTGAACCACTGATCGTTCGAAAATTCAATTCATACAACCCTGGAGGGACGAAGACTGAAACACGTCACAATAATCGTGACGTGATAAATTTAAGAAAACAGATACGAAATTCAATGTAAAAAAAGTAACCAATTTATTAAACTAAAAGTCCCTAGCTACTCATGCTACTTAACCTAGGGCGCCTCTGGTGTTCTAGGCTCCTCCGCCACCGTCCTCGGATAACTGCGCTTAGGAACTCTTTCAGTCCGCGACGTTTACAAAAGGAAGCACCGAATTTCACCTCCGCTTGCTGGTAGCGCGTTCCCGCCGATTTACCAACGCACTTGGTTTTCTACAGCAAAAGTTATGTTTCTAGGACGCCTCTATCACCGACTTGTGACCGCGCTGCGTCTACTTTTTAACCAAATTCAATCACTTTTCCACGATTCGGTTCACGGTCCAAAACGAAAAGGTCGACTTGCTTATCTCACTGCCAATTCCAAGAGACCCCGCAATCCTCTGTCCATTCTCCGTGAAAACTACTCGCGGGAAAATTTACCGGCTGGTTTTCCGTTTTCGTAGGTGGGTTCAACGATCGTTTCGCGCATATTTTTCCGTTTTCCAAGTCCAGATTCAATGTTCGTTTCACGCATATCTTCCCGCGCATACTCAAATTGAATTTAAACGCGAACAGCCTTAACCCGAGACACACACCGACGAAAATTCACAATTAGTTACTTGTGGGGATCACCCACTGTAATAACTCTTATCGTATAAGTCACAATATTCAGGGCCAACTTCACAGTCGTTATTGTTTATATGTCACCCACGAGTGTTGTGATGTAAGTTATTCGCTAATTCTTAGTTCCATTACAGCGATATACTGTTCTCTGCACTTGCGCTCGACCGGCTCGTCGATAGTTTTTCTTACAAAATTACCTAGCTCCTAATAATCTTATTAATCTTATGTTCTTTTCTTTTTCCTGCTAATTTGACAAGGTCCTGACCTTACCCGTCTACCAGTCCTTCCTCGCTCCAGAGTTATGGTTCCTTCAACGATTTAAATTTAAATTTACTCATTTTCTTTTTCTTTTAGTCTGTGCTATGAGTTGGGGGGTAGGACCCCAGGAAACTACATTTGCAAGAGGTCTTCCCTTGCATGATTAATCGGTGAGTTACTTCAGTAAAATGTTTCCAAAATAAATGATTAACCTTCCTCTTCTCTTGCTTTCAGGCGGACCGTAACACTCCTCCCCTACTTAAAAGAGAGTTTCCCAAATTCTCTAGGCGCCCTACGAAGGAAAAAAAAAAAAATAAGCTGAGTCTTGGTACCTGAACGAGTAAGATTTATTTTTATCCCTATTCAAACCGAGTTTCTTTCTCGGCACCCATTTCCTTACCAAGATTACATAATTCCCTCAATTCCAATTGCCCACTTGAACCAAAATAAAATAATTCAGATAAACTACTCACCATTAAAAAAAAAATTTATAAAAAAAACGAAAGGCATAGTACCCACCACCTAAAAAAAAATACTTCTGGACAAAAAAAAAAAAAAATAATACCAAAACGGAATATTATTCCCCGCGCCCCGTGTACGCTTTGAGGTCCTTAGCGTGCCAGACGCCACCCGGTTTCCCATCTACATCCTTCAGTTTATATGTCCAAGGTGACACTTTCTCTAGGACTTCGAAAGGTCCTATGAACTTAGGTGCTAAGTTTGCTGAAAAATACTTGGAGGCGTCCGACAATACGTGGTTCGTTCGCATTACTTAATCTTTTAGGAGAAAATCCTCGTTCCGTTTACGTAAGTCGTACCGATTCTTTGCTACGTTCGTGGCATGTTTAAATTGATTTATGACTTCCTCCCTCACCTGATTCAAAACTAACGCGCGTTTCTGAGGCTCGAGATCAATACCACTGTCTTCCCCCTCTGGTTTTTCTCCAAGTTCCACACAAGTGGACATATTTTTCCCAAAATTTACGAAGTATGGGGTACACTTCATCACCTCATGCGTAAAAGTCCGCAACGCACAACCAATTTTTGCCAGATTATCGGCCCACTTCCTATGATTCTCAGATGCGTAGGCTCTAAGCATCGTCTTAATGGATTGATTAATCCGTTCCGCCGGGTTGGCTTGAGGGTGATAGAACGCGGTGTACTCAATCGCGGTTCCGTAGGATTCCACCATTCGTTTAAACTCTTTCGCCCTGAATTGCACACCGTTGTCGCATTCAATCCACTTTGGGACGCCGAAAAGCAGGAATACACTATCCTCTAACGCTTTCATTACCGCCGTACCCGTGGCAGCCCTGAGAGGAAATAACAAAGGAAATTTCGAGAAGTAGTCTACGACGGTCAAGATATACGTATACCCTTGCGACGAACGTGGAAGTGGCCCAACCAAATCTACACAGATCATTTCCCACGGTTGCTTGTTGCGCGTTCCCGCCGATTTACCAACGCACTTGGTTTTCTACAGCAAAAGTTATGTTTCTAGGACGCCTCTATCACCGACTTGTGACCGCGCTGCGTCTACTTTTTAACAAAATTCAATCACTTTTCCTCGATTCGGTTCACGGTCCAAAACGAAAAGGTCGACTTGCTTATCTCACTGCCAATTCCAAGAGACCCCGCAATCCTCTGTCCATTCTCCGCGAAAACTACTCGCGGGAAAATTTACCGGCTGGTTTTCCGTTTTCGTAGGCGGGTTCAACGTTCGTTTCACGCATATTTTTTCCGTTTTCCAAGTCCAGGTTCAATGTTCGTTTCGCGCATATCTTCCCGCGCATACTCGAATTGAATTTAATTGGTTACTTTTTTACATTGAATTTCTTATTTGTTTTCTTGAATTTTGTAACGATTATTGTGACGTGTTTCAGTCTTCGTCCCTCCAGAGTTGTATGAATTGAATTTTCGAACGATCAGTGGCTCGATCGTTGCGAGAGAGGAACGGGGTCTTCCAAAAAGGACTACTGGCGCCCCACGTTGGACGCCAAATGTTACGGTTTTTCTCCGAGGATGGAAAACCGACTCGAAACCCCCACAACAACAGGGGGCGAACGGGCCTTGTCCGGCTCGAACCCAGAGATGGGTCGTGGGGCGCCAGTGGTCCTTTTTGGAAGACCCCGTTCTTCTCTCGCAACGATCGAACCACTGATCGTTCGAAAATTCAATTCATACAACCCTGGAGGGACGAAGACTGAAACACGTCACAATAATCGTGACGTGATAAATTCAAGAAAACAGATACGAAATTCAATGTAGAAAAAGTAACCAATTTATTAAACTAAAAGTCCCTAGCTACTCATGCTACTTAATCTAGGGCGCCTCTGGTGTTCTCCGCTCCTCCGCCACCGTCCTCGGATAACTGCGCTTAGGAACTCTTTCAGTCCGCGACGTTTACAAAAGGAAGCACCGAATTTCACCTCCGCTTGCTGGTTGCGCGTTCCCGCCGATTTACCAACGCACTTGGTTTTCTACAGCAAAAGTTATGTTTCTAGGACGCCTCTATCACCGACTTGTAACCGCGCTGCGTCTACTTTTTAACAAAATTCAATCACTTTAAAACTTGTAAAATGTTTCCAAAATAAATTATTAACCTTCCTCTTCGCTTCCCTTCAGGCGGACCGTAACAACTTGGCTAAAAGTAGTCATGGTTCCGAACAACACAATTGAACTGATAGACCTCAAATTTTTAGTGTCTTTGCATTCTTTTATGAAGAACGATTCCGACTTTGGAAATATTGAATCTGCTGCGAAAAACAAGATTCACTACACCCCAAGCGACTAGTACGAAACGATCCACACTGCTAGGAGAAAAAATATATTTAAAATTAATTTAATGAAGCAGGAAGACTTTAAATCAACATTGCAGCTGAAAAAAGCAGTATCCAGAGGAAAAATAAAAGAACAAGAAAGTGCAGTCAACTGGCTAAAAATTCAGTGGATGCGTTTCACTAAAAACAGCCCTTACACCATGTTCTACAAGGAGACATTAAGTGACATATTGAAACTTTCCGAACTCAAACTACCAAAATCGAAAAAAGCCTCACAACAATATTTTGCTATTCAGCAACGCCGTTTATTTAACTGCCCTAGACCAGTAACACAAACAAAGAAAAAAATCTGACAACAGTCTGGGCGCAACTATATTATTTTTTCGGCAGAAGTTCAGAACGCGTTCAATTCGGGGATGCGGTGTATGTTATTATGTGACTGAAAACCTAACAAAAAGTTCGGGAAGCGGTTAGAAAAGGGTGTAACATATGAATTAAATAATTGGGTCATATTCCGGGATGCGGTCTAGAGGTTGAAAAAAACAAAAATTAAAAATAGGTGATTATTAAACAATCCTGAGGAAGTGAAAAGATATTCGATGTCTGCTCAGACCTGAGAAACATAGTGAAATTCATCAAAAAGTATACAACCAGTTTACACCCTCTTAGGGGTCGAATTTCAAAAAATCTTGAAAACGCGTTCGAGGCTTAGATATGAAGAATCCGTAGAATAAAAATGAATTCAATATTTCGGAAGATCTAGTAGATATGACGAAAATCGTGAAAATATATGCATTTTATATTAACTGATATTTTTTTTGCCCCCCCCCCCTTCTGAACGCCAATGAATATTCAAATTTTTTTTTATCAAAATTACTTTTCTAGTTAATTTACATATACGTACCGAGTTTCAACTTCTTAGCATAAGCCGTTCTTAAGTTAGGAAAAATACCCCCCACCACCGTACCATACTACCCCTAAAAAAAATTCTATTTTTTCGCCATGCCACTACTATAGCTCTATCTAAATACCAAGTTTCAGCTTCCTATCGCTATAGATTCTTAAGATATAACCATCGGAACTTTTTCTTTCTCACCCTTCCCTACCCTCACCCTCTACACCCACACACTTTTTTTCCCTACTAGGGTTCTATTAGGCCTACTTCTGGTAAAAATTTGAAGCATCCATCTTACACGGTTATTGAGATATGAAACGTGTTATTTTTGAGAAATTCTTATCGCTTCCACTTCCCTTCAAAGATTTTACTTTGAGCAATCTTTATTTATCAAGCTTTATATTCAAACCGAATTTTGTTTTTCTGGTGCCACTGGTTTGG
Organism: Beris chalybata; assembly: GCA_949128065.1. Taxonomy (NCBI): domain Eukaryota; kingdom Metazoa; phylum Arthropoda; class Insecta; order Diptera; family Stratiomyidae; genus Beris; species Beris chalybata. Next base: position 69,418,925 of record OX421897.1, on the reverse strand, counting down.
GAGGTATCGTAATGTTAAGTATTTCAACCCCCACCCCCGTACGTCACTACCCCCACCCAAAAATTTTGTTTCAATCTACTCTCCTAATATAACTATTAACGGCTTAGGAGATATAGATTCTAGAATGTGTCGATCTCGACTTTTTTGCGTTACGGACGCATTGCTTCCCCCTCCACTCCCACACCCCTTCACCCATATCATTATTTTTCTTGCAAATGGGTCCACTATCAAAGCTTTATATAAATTCCAAGTTTCAGTCTCCTAACATGAGTGGTTGCTGAGATCTAGAAACCAAAATTTTTCGTCTAAAACGCTTTCCCCACCTTCCTCCTCACACCCCCACCCCTGAAAATAATGTCAATTCAAGGGGTCTACCCAGTCTATTCCTAGAAAAAAATTTAATTTAATAGCTCCACTGGTTTGAGAGCTACGAGCCTTCAAAGGGTTTTGGGGCGGTCGACGTACGGCGTACGGTGGACAGACGGAGTGAAAATTTTTATTGCTACTAGTCATGAAACGTGGACAAAAAAATTTTTGAGGGCAGCAAATTTTTTTTTTTAAAATCAATAATAATACTGTATTATTACTAATAAAGTAAAAGACATGATGGACTTATTACTGTACATACCTCCAGTTCACCACGCATATTTTAATAACTTAAAAACCGTAAAAGAAAACATGGAAGTTAAAGGACCATAAGACGCTGATGAGAGTTCTGATAACTGTGCTTAAATACTTGTTTTTATTCAAGTTTCGATGCTCTATTTCTATTTTTTTAATTTAATTTTTATTTTTTCACGTCTTAAAAATTATTTGAAAAATGCTTTAGTAGTTTTACAATAAAACATTAAAAAATTAATTAAATTTAAGTTTTATCCCTGATTCTAGAAAGTTTAGTCAGTTATAAATTTCGTGTAAGTCATAACATAAAACTGCAACTTAAATATGTTCATTAGTTAAACCTATGTTTTTTAAAGAAGATTTGTATAGGAACGCATCGACAATTAAGCCTGCGGAGTTCACAAAACATCGTACACTCGCAGCACCAAACAAAAAATTAATCTTGAGTACCTAAGTGAGCTTGCACCGTGGACAATTTGCGCACTTGGCAGGAAAACTCACTGCTGTGAGAAAAAATGTATGAATATCAAGGAAGGAAGAAGGAGGAAATTGGCGTTGGACAGAGGAGTCAACCAAATTATAAAAAAAATCAAATGTAAGTGGAACAAAATTTTGTTTAAATAAGAAAAAAAAATTCCTTCTTTTATATAAATCCGGCGTTTTAAATTTTATTTTGTGAGTTATGGTTTTAGTGCCTGCGCGTTTAGTTTTTTTTTTTATTGTTGGTCTTTTCTCCCTTTAATGGCGCCCCTTCTGATCGGCAGCCCCACGGAGACTCGAAATACCGCGTTCGGGTGCAGTTTCGGTGCAATTTAAATTGGGTTTGGTATTAAAGCGCCTAGACAGTTTGGTCTACGTTCGGCGGTTCCGATTTCTTTCGGTGTGTCTATTTTAGTTTGTTTTGTTTTATTTTCTTATTATCGAACGATCTTCACGGATACAAATTAGTGCTCCAAGATAGGCGTGCGGTAGGCTCCGGAGCACCCGTGAGGTATGGCCTGGCTATGTGCATTCTTGCATTAGTTTTTCTTTTCTTTTAAGGAAATTTTAATCTTGTATGAGTAAAATCAGGATATGTGCAATTAATTCCGCGTTGACGCATATATCTTCTTTGCTGCCGGAGAAATTTTCTTTGCAAGCCACGCGGTGTGCAAGGCCGTTATGTGCAACGGTGGAAGTAGGTATGGCGGCACTTGAGCCAGACAGCCAGCCAGTCGTGACGCCACCAGTGTTGCCATAGGTCAATGACCTTTGGCGGGGGATAACGACCTTGTACGGGGACTAGTGACCTTGGGCGGTGGCTAATGACCATGGAGCTAATGCCCTCTGGCGGGGACTAGTGACCTTGGGTGGGGGCTAATGACCTTGCAGCTAAGGCCCTCTGGCGGTGGGCTAATGACCTTATACAGTAGGCCAAGTTCACTGCCATTAGTGTATAGGTAGTTGACCATAGGCAAAGGGTCGGGGCTAACAACCCTAGACAGGCGGTACAAGTGTATATGCGATCTGAGAGATATTATCAGTTCTGCTTGTGCTTCGATTTTTGCGTGTTTATTTTTTGTACATCATTAAGGTTGGTATTGGATCAAGTTCGAGGTGATACAAGTATATATCTGAGCGGGTTATTAGCAATTTTGCTTATGCTTTAATTTTCGTGCGATTATTTTTGTTTTGATTGAGTTGATTCTTCTTTTTGTCCAATAATACTGCGTAATATTGCGAAGTTGCGTCTGAGAACTACAAAAAGTATTCAATGAAACATGTTTTTTCGCAATTTTTACAGATCTTTCATCATTTTTTGCGCGTTTTATTATTTTTGTACGAGACGATGCAACATTTTAGTTGCTATTATTGTGAAATACAGCCTGAAAACTTCAAAAAGTATTGAATAAAACAGGGTTTTTCGCATTTATTCGGTTCATGTGTCAATTTTCGTGCGTTTTATTATTTTTTGAGGGAAAAGATGAGGTACTTTAGTCAATATTATTGTGAATGAATAAAACCGGTTTTTTCGCATTTTTACGGTTCATGCGTTAATTTTCGCGACTTTTATTATTTTCTGGTTGAGGAGATGTATCACTTCGAACAAAATTATTTTTTAATGTTGTGAAATTCCAGCTGAAAACTTCAAAAAGTATTGAACGAAACGATATTTCTGCCTGAAAACTTCAAAAAGTATTTAATACAACAGGTTTTTACGTTATAAGTAGCCAAAAAGAACTATCACAGACAGTTTAAACAGCTGTTTTTAGATAATGTAATGAGTTGCAGTAATTTTTCGCGTATTGTTCCAGTTCATGTGACAACTTTTGTGTATTTATTAGTTTTTGATTAAGGTGTCGCATCTTTTTAGCCAATATTATTGCCTAATGCTATGAAATTGTAGTTGAAAACTTCAAAAAGTATTGAATAAAACAGGTTTTTACGTTTTTAGTAGCCAAAAAGAACTATCACAGCCAGTTTAAGCAACTATTTTTAGATAATGTAATGTGTTGCAGTAACTTTTATACGTATTTTTCCAGTTCATGTGACAGCTTTTGTGTATTTATTAGTTTTTGATTAAGTCGATGCATCTTTTTAGCCAATATTATTGCCTAATATTATGAAAATGTAGTTTGTTGTGAACGGAGGCCTTGGAGTGGTTATTTCGACTTAAAAAAGTCAAAATAACCGAAGGGAAAGTTGAGGATCGGGAAAGAGAGGTCCAATTCCACCTACGTCCGAATTGGTGGCTGAAACGCAAACTGGAGCGACGTGCTTGCTGGCTTCCGGGCTAGCTGCGGCTGTGGGGGGGGGGGTACCTTGTTCGCGTTCCAGGCCATAAAACCCTTGGCCTGTACAAGAAAAATTTCACGCCGACTTACCCGGGTGATAAAATGGGATAAGGTTCCCAATCGGTCATGAGAGACCGAGAAAACTCCTATCAACTCGACAGGCGCGGTTGTTGTGCGCCGTCTAGCCTACCCTACCATAGCCATACTTGTCCTTAAAAGAATTTAGTATGTATGGCCCCTAGAGAGAGGTATGAGTGGGGCGGAAGGTCTTCAAGCGTGAAGATCCATCTTACTGGCTATTTATTCAGCCATTTTTTCCCGAAAAAACAGTTTAAGCACAAACAAAACGAAACAATTTATATAGGAAAACAAAAAAAAGATAATAAAAAAAATTACCTGGTTTATTCCATCTTTTGCATACTTAGTTTTTTCTTTCTGCACAATTTTACTCTAAATATAATTTAATTTATTACATTCAGTCCATGTCAGTTTCTGTCTCGTTATTTTGTCTTATCATATATATTTGTACTTTAATTTGTGCTTATTTTACTTAGGTTAATTTGTTTCTATTTTTGTTTAATTTTTAATTTAATTTAATTTATTTGGTTTGAATTTATTTATTAGGTCTTCCTTGAAGTTATTCCTTTAAGTTTAACTTCCTTATTTGTTTCGATTAAGTCTGCCCAAAATTTCGGTACCAGATTTATTTCCTTTAATTTTTTTATTTGGCCGAAAACTTTTGCGAGCCACTTTGCGAAATATGCACGAACTGCGGGCTCAGATTTTCTTTCTCCAAATGTCCCGTCACGTATGCCAAAATTGAATTTAACTATGGTAAAATTACACCTTCGCTTGTGCGTAATACGGAAAATTTTCCTTAATTTCTTTTCTTTAATTCGTACGCGCACCTAAAACTTGAATTTCGCATATTATCAATTTTCTCGTTTACGACCGTCAATGAAACTTAATTTTTCGTGCACTACAAAACTTCACTTTCTCATTTCTTCCCCGTCAGATCTCTCTTTTTTTCTATTTTCTTCTTATGCACACTAAATCTAGACTTAACTTCCTATCCTACACTTTCATTTTCTTTTCTTTTTTAATTTCTCGGCACCAAAACTTCCATATTTCACTTCTATTCTTTTATTTTCCCCACTTAAAATCGTAAACTTCTTGCACCAAGAAAAAACCAAAAAACCCCTTCATTCTTGCCACATCATCTGTCAGACTCTCTCCACTGAACAAAATTCTCCGTGTGGATCTCAATCCTTCCAACTGCCCAATTTGCCGATCCACACAAATCACTTCATCCAACTAAATCCCCACAGATGGCACTAACAACATAACCTGATCGCCGTTGTCTACAACGCCGAACAGGCTACAAAAGAGGCAGCTGTGAGCTCAGTCTGCGTCTCATGCTCACGACTGCAGCGACCGGGCACTATCCGAGTTTGTCACTCGTTCCAGTCACTGACGAAGGTCTTTCGAGTGGTAGACTCCCACACGTTTGCCTCCGAGATCTTCTAGCTCATATCGCGAGTTGCCTAGCCCACGACGAATCCTGCACTTCAGGAACTTTTTGGCAAGTTTGGCGTTATAATTGTGTGCTGCTGTGGACAGGGTAAAGTTTCTTCTGTACACTTCCTGTCCTTCTCTAAATTGAGTTTGAGCAGTACGCATATTATAACGCCTACTGCTGTTCTCGTGTGCGACCTGAATATTCGCCTGTGCCAGTTGCCTCACGATAGGAGTACCTTCTCTGGGACCCAATTGCAAGTCTGCATCACCTAGCGCTTTCAAACGATGCAACAGAGCGTAGTCATCTCCATGCGACATCATGTGGGATCCAAACAAAACCTGATAGGGCGAAAACTTAGTGGCTTGGTGAATCGAACTCCGAAGAGAAAATCCTATTTTGCTTAAGTTTTCGTCCCATCGAGTCTGGTCCTCCACGATGAATGCACGGAGTCCAGCTAAAACAGAACGGTTGACTCGCTCTGAAGCATTCGCTTGAGGCGAGTATTTTGGGGTATATAGGTGCTTAACCCCATACTTAGAAAGCATGGAGTTAAATGTCGCTGACTTGAACTGAGACCCATTGTCGGAGAGAATTGTCTCAGGTGTACCAAACATATGGAAGACATCCCTCTCCAAAAACGTCGTAATCTCACCCGCCGTAATTCTTCTTAGGGGATGAAATATAGGAAATTTTGACAGATGGTCAAGGATAACAAGGATAGCAATTTTCCCACTTTTGGTCCTAGGGTATGGTCCTAATACATCAATGTATAGATGTTGAAAGGGCTTCTGTGTTCTGAAGGCATCTCCCATTGCAGCTCAAAGCGGACGATTCGGAGACTTCGTTTCTTTACAAGTCTGACACGAAAGAACGAAATCACGGACTTGTGTAGTCATACCGGGCCAATACAAGTATCGTATAATGCGCTCTAGCGTTTTGGCGAACCCACCGTGAACTATGGTATCCGCTTCATGGGCCTGAGCAATCGCAGTAGGCGCCAAGCTCGATGGAATCCAAAGTTTCCAGGCACGATCCTCTGTGATCGGGTCACCATTATAGACCTCTGTACGCTTGTACACGAAGCCATCTCTAATGCATACGTCAGGAAGCCGAGTGGCGTTTGCCTCCACAGTTGACTTCAGATCCTGATATTCTTGATTCTGAAACTCTGAAGAGTTCAAGTCAACCATGGGTGCAACGTCGATCAGCGCATTTAATCCGTCTTCGTATACGCGAGAGAGGGCGTCGGGTACAATATTCAGGCTCCCACGACGATGTTCATTCACGAAGTCGAATCCTTGCAACTTCAAACTCCAGCGAGCCAAACGTTCACTGAGATCTTTTTGAGACATCAGCCATTTGAGACTCGCATGATCCGTTATAATCTTAAACGCTGTCCCTTCCACGTACGCTCTGAATTTTTTCACGCTCAACACAGCGGCGAAGCATTCAAGCTCGGTAACACTGTAATTGCGTTGAGCGGAATTGAGCTTCTGGGACATAAAAGCAATAGGAGATTCCGATCCATCATCATTCTCCTGGAAAATAACACTCCCCACCCCAGATTTGCTAGCATCACATTGTATCACGAAAGGTCGAGTGAAGTCTGGATTTACCAATACAGGGGCTGCGGTTAACTTGGCCTTCACAGACTGAAATGCAGTTTCTGCTTCAGAAGTCCAAGTAAATCGGTCGGCCTTTTTCAGTGTGTCTGAGATCGGTGACACAACAGCTGCAAAGTTGAGTATGAAGCGTCGATACCAACCAGCCATACCAAGAAAGCGTCGAACCTGACGTGCGGATTTTGGTGAAAGGTAATCGACTATGGCCGAGACTTTTTCTGGGTCTGTCTTCAGGCCTCCATCTCCAACAAGGTATCCAAGATACTTCACTTCCCTCAGACAAAACTTACTTTTTCCTACATTGATTGTAAGTCCAGCCTTCACTAGTCATTCGGCAACTTCCGCCAACAAAACCAAATGGGAATTGAACTCTTCCGAGATCAACAATAAATCGTCCAAGTAAACAAATACTTGGTCCTCCAGTTCGGGTAGGATAACACGATCCATCAAACGGCACATGCGTTGGGGTGCATTGCACAATCCAAATGGCATCCGGGTAAAATGATAAAGAGGTCGTCCAGGAATGGTAAACGCCGTCATCTCACGGGATTTAGTTTCGAGAGGAATCTGCCAAAAGGCGTCCTTCAGGTCAATACTGGTTATGAAATTGGCTCGTGGTAATCGACTAAGAATTCCGTCGATGTGTGGAAGTGGATATGCATCCTTTTTCGTCACAGCATTTACCTTTCGAGAATCCAAACATAACCGGACTTTTCCTGGTTTCCTCACGAGTACTACCGGCGAACTCCACGCACTCAAACTCGTCTCTATCACTCCCATTGCCAGCATACGATCGACCTCGCCATACATGAGGTTTTGAATCGCAGGCGATACTGGGTAGTGTCGTTGTTTGATAGGGCGCGCTTCTCCTACGTCGATTTCGTGTTCGAGAACGTTTGTCCTTCCCAAACCATGAAGTTCGAAAGAAGGGAACTTGGACTTAACGTTCTCTAGACGTTCAACATCTTTACTCGTTAAAGAGTGCATCGCAGTAGCATTAAGTTGTGAAGAGGTGGGTTGTGTGTTGACACAACTGATGATGGATGGAGCAAGATTAAAGGTTCGCCAGAAATTTACCCCAAGATATAACTCTTGAGACAAACTTGGCACGATGTAAAGGGTAATAGGTTGCGTAACTCCGCGAAATTTAATTTCGGTCGTCACACTTCCCACCACCCTCTGTGAAGCACCATCAGCTGTCTTCACCTCATGGAAAATCGGCTTCCAATGCACTTGCGCACGCTCAAGGCGTTCTAATGCATTGGCTCCTAGGCAACTAATGCTCGCACCACTGTCTAAAAGACCTTTAACTGAAAAGGGAGACCATAGCATAGGGACGTACGTCAAAAGGTTCAGAGATAATAGTCGACATTACTGCCTTCTTTCTCTCACGAACTTTACGCCAAAATGCGCGTAAACGTAAAATCGCTTTTTTAGAAGTTGGAACAGGGGAAGGTTGAAATGTGGAACAAGAAGAAATATTAACAAGAGGGGATTTAGAATCGTTGAAAATCCTGACACGTGCCTCCATGTACTCCTTCAGTCTTACATGGTAAGGCTTCCGAGGTACAGGTGCTTTGCGAACAGAAGGTAAGGGATTGGAAAGAATTACGACTGAATGAGACTCAGTCGTGGCAGTTGTCAAATCCGATGGTTTTGTCAGGTCCGGTGTATTTGACCTGACTGGTGATGTGTTGTCATCACCACGAGTTGCGGAGATCGCAGAGTCTCCTACGTTTTGGGTGGCTGCTGTGGGTTGCTCCGAAAAGGACGGGAATGTTCCGTTCCGGAGTTTTCCCGATTGCAACGAACACAATGCGGTCGCAAAACGTCTTTTGTTCCGCAGCCATAGCAGAAAATACCCCTGGGAGCTTCTGCACATAGTCGGTAACTGTAACCTAAACGCTCACAGTTCCAACATTTTAGTGGAGCCCCAGATGTAATCCCCGCCATGGCTTCGGAACCATCGCGCTCGTCACAAACCTCTGTAGAAGGCTCCACGACCTCAGCAACTCGGGTATGACTCGAGTAGCCGTATCGGGTAGATCGTCTAATGTCTTCGACTCTGGACACTATTTGTCGAAGATGGTCAAGAGACCAAATCTGTTGCAGGCAAATTTGCTGCTGAGTATTTGGCAACAAATTTCCCCGCACCAGCTCCATGAACTCTCCGTCGTGCATCGGATTCGACAGCAGATTCCGAAACTCACACAAGTCCTGCTCGAACATCTGATAGGACTCGCTTGGGACCTGACGTCTGGCTAACATTTGCCGTCTAATGTCCCAGTCACTTGCTCGCACACCCCACGTCTGCAAAAATGCTGGTTTCAAAACCGCCCAGGTTGTTCTTGGATTGGACCTATGCCAGGTCCAGTACCAACTGTTCGGATGGCCATCTAACAGCATATAGAAGCTTCGCGCGAGCAAGTCCATATCCGCGCTCAGCTCGCTGGTCGCAAGAGCCTCGGCGCGATAAATCAATTCTTCCGCTCGCAACACAGTAGCATTTCCATTAAATTTTAAATTCCAAGTCCGTATTGGACTAGCAGTGTTGCGGCGTCTATAATTCGGTCCGGTGCTCCTTCGATCAGCGAACTGAGCGGCAGGATAGTATGGAAGCTGTGCCACCGGATTTTGTGGTGGCTGAGCAACCGGATAATGTGGTGGCTGAGCCCTCTCAGATGCTCGAGCAGTACCTGTTGTTCTGGAGGTGCGATCCGTCGATCGTGAACGATCGCTGTGCGAATCTCGAAATTGATGAGATCGCTCCTCCCTCAGCAACGTACGAATCAGTTGAGTGATCTCATCAACTCCAAGATTCACACGTGCCTGCGCTGTCGTCATCGGTGTTTGTGGTAGTGGTCGATTTGAAGGTGTTGGTGGTATATTCGAAGGTGGTAGTGGCAAAGTCGACGGTGATGGCTTACCCCTCCCATGGTCGGTGACCACTGTTCCGTCCGGAGCGTAAAAGACTCGACCTCCGCCCAGCTCTTGTGGAGGATCAACATTTAACTCCCTAAGGAGAGAAACCCCATCTTTTTGAAGCTGTGGGACCGTTAACTGAGCCCTGCTTCTTGTCAACGGTCCAGGGGCGGCTGTCGCTCCCCCCACTCCCCGGACAGACCAGTAGTCCGACGTGTCCAGATCATTCCTACAAGTGGGACAACTCTCTTTTTCCTTCAGCCAATCTTCTATACACAGCTCATGGAAACGGTGTCCACATTTGGTGAGAACCTCATCAAGTGGTCTCACCCAATCTTGACATACAGTGCATAGGATATTATCTCTCCTTTCTGGTGTTCGTGGTAGAGGCATGGTGCAAAAAGAAAAAAAAAACCAAAACGAAAGCAAGAAAATAAATCTAATATATAACCTACACTACTGACCTAAATATTGAAAATATATATAGGTATATACCTAATAATAAATAACGTTCTAATATAAATTAACCTACCGCAACCAAAAAAAAACTAAACTAACTAAACCTACTAAATTTAATCTAATAATATAACATCTAAATCTAAGAAAAAATTAACTAACAAAAAAAAATTCAACAACTAAATCTAAAAAAATGTAAGCTTAGACAATATTTTAAACTTAACAAAAAAAAATACTAATCTATAATAATAGAAAATATCTCTCAAATTTTACTAATAATAATAAATAAAGAAATAAATAACTAATGCTACAAACTATACGAAAGAAATGGAATATCAACTTTTAGAACAGAAAAGAAAAATATGCTAAAGCAAAACTTAAAGAAAATATAATAATATAAAAATAATTCCTAACGAATAATACCATCCAAAAAAAAAACTGTATAAATAGCTAAGAAGACGGAAAAAAATATACCCTAACATGCAAAATAATGAAGTCTGTAATAATTTCTAACTACATAAGTAAATATATTAACCAAAAAAAAAATAATCCTAAACTAAGGATCGAAATACGTAGCCAAAATAAAGCCAATCAAACAAACGAAAAAGAAGAAAATGATTCGTGCAAGTACAGCAAAGCAATCGAATTTGCGATCGAAGCAAATCAAATTAAAGCCACTCAAAAATTAAAATTTGATAGCAAAAAAAATAACAATAAATGAATGTGAAGGAAATCAATACAAAAAAAAATCGAAATCAAAGCCAAAAATGAAAATCAAATGCAAAAAGACTCCATTACAAAAGTGGAACAAAAATCAAAACGTGATGGATCTTCTCGCTATCCACCTCCCTAACCTCATCCTCTCTCCTGCTAGGTGGAGTTGAAAGGCAAATCTCAGCCTCTTCAACTTCAAGGGAAAATTGGAAGTGAGAAAAATATAAAAAAAAAAAAAAATGGGATAAAACAAAAGCAAAAAAAAAATGAAATAATAAGATAAAAAAAATTGAAATATTGTCCTAAGACTTAAAAATTTAAAGAAAAATATACTACATAATTTAATTTAATTTTACGTTATAGGAACTCTAAAAGGATGGAATAAGGAAATAAGGAACTCTTTTGAATACTTCAGTATTGACTTCTCCTCACCAATCCAAAACATATATTGCAGGCAGTCTGCCCAATCGTCTGACGACTTGCCCGCTAAGTCAAGGCAAGCCCAGCTTTCAAAAGGGTACCTACAATACATCAGTTAGATGGGTCTTGAAGACCCTACTTAACCCACAACCAGTCCAATTCGAACCCACAGATAGAAAAGGCTTCCCCTCCATATGGAATTCTGATGGCGCCTGAAGGTTGCCAACAGAAAACTGTCAATATGAAGGTTTCACAATTTCCAGCTGTAAATTCGAACCACACTAGAAATAGGTGAAGTAACAAAAGAGCTTGTTCACTGAACTTGAAGGTGTCGTGCAAGCGTTATTTTGTGTCGCTATCAGACAAAGTTTAAGTCCATTCGATGTGACAATTTTTATGCTGCATTTTCCGACTCTCGCATATTGTTCCATCACGCGTTGTGAACTACGCGCCGGTTTGGCTAGCCCCACGTTGGGCGCCATTTTGTTGCGAACGGAGGCCTTGGAGTGATTATTTCGACTTAAAAAAGTCAAAATAACCGAAGGGAAAGTTGAGGATCGGGAAAGAGAGGTCCAATTCCACCTACGTCCGAATTGGTGGCTGAAACGCAAACTGGAGCGACGTGCTTGCTGGCTTCCGGGCTAGCTGCGGCTGTGGGGGGGGGGGGGGTACCTTGTTCGCGTTCCAGGCCATAAAACCCTTGGCCTGTACAAGAAAAATTTCACGCCGACTTACCCGGGTGATAAAATGGGATAAGGTTCCCAATCGGTCATGAGAGACCGAGAAAACTCCTATCAACTCGACAGGCGCGGTTGTTGTGCGCCGTCTAGCCTACCCTACCATAGCCATACTTGTCCTTAAAAGAATTTAGTATGTATGGCCCCTAGAGAGAGGTATGAGTGGGGCGGAAGGTCTTCAAGCGTGAAGATCCATCTTACTGGCTATTTATTCAGCCATTTTTTCCCGAAAAACCAGTTTAAGCACAAACAAAACGAAACAATTTATATAGGAAAACAAAAAAAAGATAATAAAAAAAATTACCTGGTTTATTCCATCTTTTGCATTCTTAGTTTTTTCTTTCTGCACAATTTTACTCTAAATATAATTTAATTTATTACATTCAGTCCATGTCAGTTTCTGTCTCGTTATTTTGTCTTATCATATTTATTTGTACTTTAATTTGTGCTTTTTTTATTTTTATTTTACTTAGGTTAATTTGTTTCTATTTTTGTTTAATTTTTAATTTAATTTAATTTATTTGGTTTGAATTTATTTATTAGGTCTTCCTTGAAGTTATTCCTTTAAGTTTAACTTCCTTATTTGTTTCGATTAATTCTGCCCAAAATTTCGGTACCAGATTTATTTCCTTTAATTTTTTTATTTGGCCGAAAACTTTTGCGAGCCACTTTGCGAAATATGCACGAACTGCGGGCTCAGATTTTCTTTCTCCAAATGTCCCGTCAATTTCTTTTCTTTAATTCGTACGCGCACCTTAAACTTGAATTTCGCATATTATCCATTTTCTCGTTTACGACCGTCAATGAAACTTAATTTTTCGTGCACTACAAAACTTCACTTTCTCATTTCTTCCCCGTCAGATCTCTTTTTTTTCTATTTTCTTCTTATGCACACTAAATCTAGACTTAACTTCCTATCCTACACTTTCATTTTCTTTTCTTTTTTAATTTCTCGGCACCAAAACTTCCATATTTCACTTCTATTCTTTTATTTTCCCCGCTTAAAATGGTAAACTTCTTGCACCAAGAAAAAACCAAAAAACCCCTTCATTCTTGCCACATCATCTGTCAGACTCTCTCCACTGAACAAAATTCTCCGTGTGGATCTCAATCCTACCAACTGCCCAATTTGCCGATCCACACAAATCACTTCATCCAACTAAATCCCCACAGATGGCACTAACAATTCGAAAACTTCAAAAAGTATCGAATGAAACAGGTTTTGACGTTTTTAGAAGCCAAAAAGAACTTTCTTAGACAGTTTAAACAGCTGTGTTTAGATGATGTAATGAGTCGCAGTAACTTTTACGCGTATTTTTTGAGTTCATGCGTCAATTTTCGCGCGTTTTATTATTTTGTAATAGATGATGCAACACTTTAGCCAATATTATTGTGAAATAATACCTAAAAACTTCAAAAAGTATTGAATGAAACAGGTTTTTCCGTTTTTAGTAGCCAAAAAAGAACTATCTAAGCCAGTTTTAGCAACTATTTTTAGATAATGTAATGGGTTGCAGTAACTTTTACACGTATTTTTCAAGTTCATGTGACAGCTTTTGTGTATTTATTAGTTTTTGATTAAGGCGATGCATCTTTTTAGCCAATATTATTGCCTAATATTATGAAATTGTAGTTGAAAACTTCAAAGAGTATTGAATGAAACAGGTTTTTTACGTTTTTAGTAGCCAAAAAGAACTTTCACAGACAGTTTAAACAGTTGTTTTAGATAATGTAAAGAGTTGCAGTAACTTTTACGCGTAAGGGTTCAATAATCATATCTCTATGTTCATCCGATCATTATTTATTTCAGTTTTGGAGTTTCCGCTCTATGGCTCCAGTGCAAAAATCGCACAATTCCTGGAGTTGTCTGGTTCTTGACCGAAATGCTTTATCGATCGTGACGGATTATAACTGAATATAAACGGATATTAACAGCTGCATGCAAGAGTTTCGCAAGGTAAAATAATCATTCAGACTACAGTAGGCTGGGTGGCTTAGTGGCTAGAGCACTTGCCTTCGGTGTACTTGGTACCAGATTCGAATCTGCTTGGCGACAAGTAATTTTTGAGAATGGGATTGGGTGCCGGACTACCAGTTCATTCAGCTGTAAATGAGTACCTGAGTTATAATCGGGATAATTAGATTAGATTAGATTAGATTGGAGATAGGAGTCGGTGTGGTTAACCTCTGTCACTGAAGCTACGGTTGGGCTTATTGTGACGTCTTCCGAATTGGTTACGATTCCTCTTCAATCCCTGCGCTTTCTATGAAGCTTAGTATTTTGCGAAGAGGAATGGACAGGGATTCCGATGGTTCCATGAAACCCTGACCGAAGTGACGAAAAATTTTGTGAGCTAAACCCTCACATTCACAGAGGATATGCTCTGGTGTTTCGTCTCCATCATTGCATATTCTTCAAATTTTGGTCTCAGAGAGACCAATCCTATTGAGATACTTCCTCATGTGACAATGCCCAGTCAGAGCTCGACCTAGGGTTCGGGACTGATATATCCTTAGTTTTAGATAGTCAGATGTTCTTTTTCCGAATGCTTTGGCATAAAAAGCTTTGAGTGCCTGTTGCCCGGTGTCAAGTCCCAGTAAATGACACTTTGCGGTTTTTGCCACATTCGGATGTTCATTCTTGCTGTGTTTAATGGTCTCCCACAGAATGGGTATGGTCCGACGAAGTCAGCTTCTGAACCTTTTCTAGCCATTGAGTCGGCAATTTTGCTACCTTCATAGCCGCTGTGACCCGGAATCCAAATGAGGGCAACTCTGTTCTTATTTCCGAGTTCAATTAGGCATTGAAGGCAATTCCGAACAAGTTTGGAGTGTATTTGATCGGACTAGAGTGTCATTATTGCTGCCTTGATGTCCGAGAGAATATATGGTATATTTGTTGGTTTTTGTAGCCCCGTCTGATATTTTCACTAATGCAAAGTTCGATAGCATGAGTCTCCGCCTGAAAAACAGTGGATGTTGTGTGCATGCTACAGTAGAATTTAACATTTGGGCGCACTCTATAAACACCTGCTCCTACACCTTGATCTGTTTTAGATCCATCTGTGTACCAGATTATGGATCCGGGTTTTGGAGTGGGTTTGTTTGTGGTCCAATCCTCCCTTTCATGTAGGACCACTTTGAATGGCCTTGTAAAATTAAGTTTCGGTACCATTGAATCGTAAAGAGGTAACGCTAGTATGAAGTCCTTGTTGAGTTCTGCGGAAACATATTTGCAAACTTTGGTACGAACAGTAAACTTGTTTCGGATTCCGTTATGACCATTGATCAGCATCGATTTTCTTCGATTATTCATTCTCATGCGTGTGTACTTGAAACAATTTTTTGTTCCTGGATGTAGCTATAGAGGAAATAGTTTTTCAAAACCAAATTACATCAAATGCTGCATAGAGAAACAAACATTTCAACTTACTTAGTAAAAAATCAAATGTAGACCAGCATCCTCGCACGTATTATTTAAGCAAATATCGCTTAATTCTTTCCGAATTAGAACAAATTGATATCCTTCGAGATTTCGAATAACACTTAACAATAATATTGCTACTTTAAAAATTGTGGACATTTTTAAATATTTTATGAATAGCTTTTCAATTGGCTTTTGAAAATTTACGTTGACGTATGTTCTGCATAAGTCTCGACTACTATGATTTTGAGGTAAGCTTAAAGCTAAATAGGCGGAAGGACTGAATTTACATAAAAATCATTGAGCTTTTTCGCAGTTTTTTGATGTATTTTCGTAAAAATGTTGGCGAGCTTTTAGAAAGCTCTCATGTTCACAGCATACAGATAAAGTCCTGTGTCCGTTGGACGTTGGACGTTAAGCAGTATGGACATTATGGCTATATTGTCCATAATATCATCCATGGACGTTATGTCCGTGGACCACCCACTTATGCTGTTATGACACTGGCTATTTACTGGCTTTTTCTGCAGTGCCCCATCGTGCGACAAGACGAACATCATTAAAAGAAAGAGATACCGCTCTTTCCGACGCTAGCGGCATCTAGTGAACGAAATTAACAACTGCTTTGTTAAGAAAAATACCGGTTCTAGCGCGTTTCATACCATAACGTGACCTCTGTGAACTTAGCACCCCACTTTAACCAAAATAAATAAAAAAAATAAATTTCGGATGATTGTACCGAAAACGATTTATTTATTTAATTCAATAAACAAACAAAAGTAATTAAAAAAAAAATTTAAAAAAAAAACCCGCAAACTATTGTAAGTTGGTGCTTTTTGTACCCTCAATCGTTTTTAAAATACTTCAAAATTTTCATCAAATACCAGCTATATAAACCAAAAAAATCCTTCACAAAAAGAGTGAAATCATTCGAAAGCCGATCCTTTGACAACACATTATTAATCGATAAGCGGAGTACAGGCCGCTTTCAAATTCAAAAACCAAAGATGCTTAAATATTCTATAGGAACCAAAATTGATTGTACCTCCAAGAAATTTTATTATATATTAATTTTCCATCAAAACATTACAATCTAAATCAGCCAATTATTCACCCCTAGAGAAAAATAATTCGAAAGACGATCCTTCGACAACACACTATTAATCGATAAGCGGAGTACAGGCGCTTTCAAATTCAAAAAACCAAAGATGCTAACATATTCTATAGGAACCGAAATTGATTGTACTCCCGAGAAATTTTAGGAAATATTAATTCTTCCATCAAAACATAACAATCTAAATCAGCCAATGATTCACCCTCAGAGAAAAATAGTTTGAAAGCGATCCTTCGACAACACATTATTAATCGATAAGTGGAGTACCTTCCGCTTTCTAATTCGAAAAACCAAATGTGCAAACATATTCTATATTAACCAAAATTGATTGTACTTCCAAGAATTCTTAGGAAATATTAATTTTTCCATCAAAACATAATAATCTAAATCAGCCAATAATTCACCTTCAGAGAAAAATAATTCGAAAGACGATCCTTCGACAACACGTAAGTAATCGATAAGCGGAGTACTGTTCGCTTTTAAAATCGTAAAACCAAAGATGCAAACATATTCTACAGAAACCGAAATTGATTGTACCTCCAAGAAATTTAAGGAAATACTAATTTTTCATCAAAACATAACAATCTAAGTCAGCCAACACCCTAAGAGAAAAATAATTCGAAGACGATCTTTTGACAACACACTATTAATCGATAATCGGAGTACAGGCTGCTTTCAAAATTCGAAAAACCAAAGATGCTAGCCTATTCTATAGGAACCGAAATTGTTTGTACCTCCAAGAAATTTTAAGAAATATTAATTTTTCCATCAAAACATAACAATCTAAGTCAGCCAATTATTCACCCTAAGAGAAAAATAGTTCGAAAGACTATCTTTTGACAACACACTTTTAATCGATAAGCGGAGTACAGGCCGCTTTCAAAATTCGAAAAACTAAAGATGCAAACAGATTCTACAGGAACCGAAATTGATTATACCTCCAAGAAATTTAAGGAAATACTAATTTTTCATCAAAACATAACAATCTAAGTCAGCCAACATCCTAAGAGAAAAATAATTCGAAGACGATCTTTTGACAACACACTATTAATCGATAAGTGGAGTACAGGCTGCTTTCAAAATTCGAAAAACCAAAGATGCTAGCCTATTCTATAGGAACCGAAATTGTTTGTACCTCCAAGAAATTTTAAGAAATATTAATTTTTCCATCAAAACATAACACTCTAAATCAGCCAATTATTCACCCTTAGAGAAAAATAATTAGTAAGACGATCTTTTGACAACACACTATTAATCAATAAGCGGAGTACAGGCCGCTTTTAAAATTCGAAAAACCAAAGATGCTAGCCTATTCTATAGGAACCGAAATTGATTGTACTTCCAAGAAATTTTAGGAAATATTAATTTTTCCATCAAAACATAACAATCTAAATCAGTCAACAATTCACCCTCAGAGAAAAATAATTTGAAAGACGATCCCATTAGAAAAACACAAGATTCCTTCTGTTCGTGTGTACTTTATTGTAAAACGCACACGTCACACCGAGACTGAGAGCGAGACCTTTTCCGGTTACATTTTCGATATTCCGCGATGAATGCCTGCGCCATCTCTTGCTCGGCACATCATTTACAACATTCGGCCACGCTATTGCTGATGACGACCTCGTTATTACTAACTATGTTTTATAAATGTAATATTATTTCAGTGGTCTTTCAAATTTAGATTCTTAAATTTCAATTACATGATCTTGCTTAAACATTTACATCGTAAATAAGAAGAATATATAAAATTAAATTATATTCAAGTTCAAACTAACAAGATATGATATAGATATGTACATTCGATTATCAAATGATTAATTCATATATATGGTATGCGTAATATCTTCTATTTCAAATACATTCTTTTATTAGTAATTAACTGAGTAATTCGCATTTTTATTTTTATATTATATGTTGCTAACAATTTCAGTTTTCTTTAACAGTTTATCATTAAACATTTATTTTGAACTTGCACTATTTTCGGAAACGATTTTCATTCGATCGACTGGAAATACGCCAACGAACTTCCTTCCAGGTCTGTTCAAGATTTCTGCTATAGCTGCTATTAGCTGCTTTTGTGTCTCGGCTATGTATCGGAATGATTGTTAGTCGAGACACAAAAGCAGCTAAATAGCAGCTATAGCAGAAATCTTGAACAGACCTCAGATTGCTGTTCGCCCTTAATATCTTGAACTTCATACCTATCGTTGCCTATAATTTGAGTTATTACGTATGGACCCCTGTATCTTGGACGCAGCTTTCGACTTTCCCCAGTCGATGTTTCCTCTGCACGAACTAAGCCCAAGACACCTAAACTAAAGTTGTTGACCCGGCAATTACAAACATTTTTTTTTTTCGACGAAAGTTTCGGCTAATCGATCAAGGCTGGAAGGAGAGGCACGCGAGGGGTCAAACGATCAAAAAGTAAAAGTGTATCGTATAAAGCCGGTTTTTTTTATTAAACCGCGAATTTTACTCGACCGAAATTCTATACACGAGCTCGAGCACGCTAAACCAGCGCCGAAAGTGTTCGACAGTCGCGAAAAAGTCAGAAGTGAAGGGCAAAATCAAGGAGTCATTTCGCCAAAAGTGTGGTTAGGTTACTTCTTGCCAAAAAGAAATTCTGTCCCATCGGTTTTTGCAATTGCCTGAGTATGCCCCGACTCCAACCGTATACAATTTACACCCAAGTTCGCGACGACTAGCAAACAGCGTGCGAAATAATTCGAGAAAAATAAAAACTGCCCCGAGTCAAATGTCACCAGCCTGTCAATTATTGTGCGGATCGCAATGGACACGGAGCACAGGAATTAATATTCCGGGTCGTTAATAAAATGCATTAAAAAAACGCAGAAGATTGTCTTCGTTCGTGTGTGTTTCCTATATCTATGCGCCACAATTTCCCAGTGATCAACGCGGGTCTGGGTCTCTCCGTAAATGCATGGAA
Source organism: Beris chalybata (assembly GCA_949128065.1). NCBI lineage: Eukaryota > Metazoa > Arthropoda > Insecta > Diptera > Stratiomyidae > Beris > Beris chalybata. The sequence goes on along the minus strand of OX421897.1, from coordinate 69,399,652 downwards.
ACGAGCTCTTGGGCTCCGCATGTAAAGTCGGTGAAATTTCCGAATAATTTACACCGTCGTCTTCCGCGCTCAGCGCTCAGACTTGCGTCCGGTCGCATTTTCTGCCTTTTTTGGTCGGCGGGACCTTTCAATCGGATTCGTCACAGTATTCGAGTTGTTCGGAGGCATGGCGTTTCGCAATGTCAAAACTATGAAGTTTGAAATCGATTTGATGATCAACCAGGCTGCCTGCATTTCCAATTAATTGATGCGAATTTTCAAATAAAAAGTCAAAGTTACAATGAATGAGTGGCAATGGAGAAGGAATCAATTTAAATGTGAATAAATTTTACCACAATAACAAATGAATTCAAAATAAGAACCAAAAATCAAAAAAAAAAAATAAAAAAATAAAAAAATAGAATGAAGTGAAATCTAAACTTAAATTAAAACGAATTTCTATAGAGAAAATGAATTGGATACATTTAGTAGTTTCTACCATATATTTGACTATATTATGTTTTGTCGGTAATAATGATTTCAGTACGTGGTGTTCGTAATTTTTATTGACTGCGATGACGGATCAATCAATTCATTGATTTAGTGGGGCTATGCATTTAGTTGTATACTTTTTTTCTCTCCTAGTATCCATTTAAATATGACGGCATAAGAGATTAGTAGAATGAACTCGCTAAACTGTTTCACGGACAGATATGGCTGAGGTAGGGTGGGCAGAACAGGGCGCTACTTACACCTAAGTGCCCTTAAAAATCGCGAAGTCGCGCAACTCCACCGCTTCATGGTCGCTCACGACCTATTGGGAGAATAGTCCCAATTTTAAATACCCTGGAGTAAGTCGACACGAAATTTTTGTTGCCCAGGCCTAGGGTTTATGGTCTGAGGTAAAACAAGAATCACCCCACACTGCCGTAGATAGTCCCGGCCGCCAGCAAGCGTGTCTCTTCCGTCCTACTTCAGCCACCAATTCGGACGTAGGTGGAATTGGCCCTTACCCATTCTTCCAATATTTTGACTTTTTCAAGTCGAAATATTTCTTCCAAGGCCTCAAACACAACAAATGGCGCCCAACGTGGAGCTAGCCACAGCTACGCTACGTGCACAAAGCGTAGCCCATCAACACGCGCGAGCTCTGAAAAATTCTGTGCAAAAAGTTGGTGGGCAAAAAGGTGTTAAATTTCGTCGTTCTGCGACAGTATTTTCGCCTGAACGGCTACAAAAGCCTAAGGCTACAAGCTTTTCTGTGTCTTAACAGCAAACCATCTTGTCGATCTTGGATGGAGGCAATGTGGAACGATCCTATTGACGAACCATTTTGGTAACCTTTAGGCGCCAACTCGGTTACATAGGAAAGGGAAGCATTGTCTGTATGCGGGATTGATTTGATGTAAGTCGGGTCAGACTTTATTTTCTTGAACCATTCCACTTTTGGTTCGTGAGTACCCAACTCAGAGCTGGGCATGCCCTGACTTAGCGGGCGTGTCGTCAGACAGTTGGGAACCATACTTGCGTAACATTGGTGAGTTTGGTGATAGAAGGTATCTTCGAAATTTCGGAAAGTACCTTATTTCCTTATCCTTCCTTTTAGAGTTCCCTTATAAAGTAGAAATTTTTTTTCTTTAATAACGTAGAGTTTTTTCTCAACTTAAATTTTTTTGATAAGTCTTTTGACGAATACTTAACTTAGAGTAGATTGAAACAAAATTTTTGGGTGGGGGTAGTGTCGTACGGGGGGGGTGTCGTACTGAAAAACTTGAGATTACGATATCTCACAAACCAACTGCACCAGAAAAACAAAATTCGGTTTGAGTATAAAGCTTGATAAATAAAGATTGCTCAAAGTAAAATCTTTGAATGGTACGGGGGAGCACGGAAGCGGAGGGGGTAAGAATTTTTCGAAAATAACACGTTTCATATCTCAATAACCGTGTAAGATGGATGCTTAAAATTTTTACCAGAAGTAGGCCTAATAGAACCCTAGTAGGAAAAATAATTTTGGGGGTGTGGGTGTAGAGGATGAGGGTGGGGAAGGGTGAGAAGGAAAAAGTTCCAATTTTCCTGATGGGGCGAGAAAGAGCACGATCGGCTTCGCGATTTTCTGCATAAGAGAAGAGGGGAAAGGTTGCGAAGACGTGAGGGTTCGTTGTTTTTTTTTGTTGATATTCAGCCATGTAAGCCTTCATGAATTCAATTACATATTTATACATACAAACATTTATATCGTTTATTGGTTTTTTTTTAAGAACATTCATTCTAACAGTCACACGATCATTTAATCTAGACGTCATTAGTCATTCATTCATTCGATTGATTTTTTTCATCACTTCTTCGTTCAACTATTCGCTCATTCATCCAGTAATTAAATATTCAACATTTACACAATCATTTAATCACGCATTCAAACGTTCAAAATTTCATTTTATCGTTCATTCGTAATTTCTGAATACATACATTCGATCTGACGTTCACACAATCATTTGTTCATACATGCAAGCAGTCATTCATCAAGTTGCACATTCATTCGATTAATTTTTTTTTTTATCAATCATTCGTACAATAGTTCATTCATTCAATCTCACACAAGCGCCCTATCTATTGACAAAGAAATTCCTGCAGCCCATTAAGGCATTGACGTCTTCGTTTTAATGGAGATAGTCAATTCCTACGCGCAGAAGAGATGGTTCTTAGGGCCGAAGCTCTTGCGATGAGCAACTTGAGCGGCGACTTAGATCTGCTGACGCAAGGCTTTCATCTGCTGCTGGATGGTAGGCCAAACGAATGGTACTGGTTGTGGCATCGATTCAATACCAATGCGACATGACGTACCCTGAAGGATGCATTCCTGCAGGTCTGGGGTGAGCGAAGCACGGATTGGGAGGTGCGTAAGCAAATGAACCCTTCTTGTCTTTTGAACAGGACATGACGGAGCTTCGTACATTGCTGCGTACTCCCATGATGGAGTCCGATTTCGTGGTTTTGGTGCGTGGAAATCTAGTAGCCAGCACACAGCAACAAATGTACTTCCACTCAGTCCTAACAATGGACCAATTACGTCGGCTTGTCCTTCAAGTGGAAGACATGCGCAAGGCTACCAGACCATCCCCTTGGAAGCAGGCCAGAATTCACGAGGAGCCAATCGAAGAAGAACATACGGCTACGACTTCTTCAGTCGACTTGGCTGGACTAACGAACCCCTGGACTTGTTGGAATTGTGGGCGGGAAGGGCACGGATATCGTGACTGTTGGGAGGCCATAAAGAGCATCTTTTGCTTTGGATGTGGGCGGGCTGGCGTTCTAAAGCCCAACTGCATCCATTGCAAGGCGGGAATCGGCCGAAGGGACGGAAGAACAACAGGTTCCTTTCGTTCGAGTACTGCAACCCGAACTATAGTTCGACACCCCGATTCCAATTCCAAAAATTTAATTTAGAAATCCTTATTAAAAAAACTTTAACCAATTTCTCAACCCCTACAAATACCTCTCCAAGTTTTAATACCCTACCTACAACATTTTCAGAACCCAATTCCCATCCTTTTAACGTAAAATCTTCCAAACTTATTTCCCCGACGATCAACACTCCACACGTAAAAATATTAACGAGACCAAGCGATAAGACGGAGCCGGCTGTTTCCTGGCCTGAAGATGACCTTATCGGCGAAGAAAATCTTCGGCTGAAGGAATATATGGAGGCTCGAGAGCGAATTTTTTCACCCACTCCAGTCGCAAGTGTTGATCAGGTATCAGCACTAACGAGTGGATCCGGTCGCAGAAAATCATTCGTATATTCTGGAAGATGGCGCGTGAAAAAATGAGAGCGATTCCATTGACCATTATTACCGAGCCGTTCGATGTACGTTCATACGCAAAGGTATCCTTGTACGGAGTTGGCGTTGAAGGACTCCTTGATAGTGGGGCGAGCATCAGTTGCCTGGGGGCAAACTCCCTACAACGCCTTAAGATGCACAGGTGAAGTATCGACCGGTCTGTCAAGAGGTGAAGACCGCTGATGGTGCTGCACAGAAAGTTTTGGGCACGGTAATTACAGATATTACTTTTCTTGGTACTACCAAACTCATTACCTTATACATCGTGCCGAGCTTATCGCAGAAATTGTACCTGGGGGTAGACTTCTGGCGATCCTTTTAGCTTGCTCCTAGCATCTTTAGCGCAGTCGATACTCCCGTTACAACGTCGCAACTGACAGCCCCGGGTGCCCACCATTTAACGCCCACTGATGTAAAGAGGTTGGAAATGGTAAAGTCTAAATTTCCATCATACGAAGTATACGGACTCGGTGTGACCAACGTCCAACAACATAGAATAGAAGTTGGTGATGCAAGTCCCATCAAACAGCGTCACTATCCCATGTCTCCTGCGATCTAAAAACTCTTATATGACGAGATCGATCGCATTAGAGCACTTGGCGTAATAGAGACCAGCCAGAGTGCATGGAGCTCGCCTGAGGTTCTCGTGAGGGAGCCAGGTAAGGTCAGGTTATGTTTGGACTCGCGGAAATTCAATAGTGTGACGAAGAAGGATGCATATCCATTACCACACATTGACGGTATCTTAAGTCGTTTGCCGCAAGCCAATTTTATTACCAGCCTGGACCTCAAAGACGCCTTTTGGCAGACTCCTCTCGAGAACAAATCCAGGGAGTACACTGCGTTTACCATTCCTAGCCGGCCTCTATACCACTACACTCGCATGCCTTTTGGGTTATGCAACGCACCGCAAAGGATGTGTCGTTTAATGGCCAAAGTCATCCCACCCGAGCTCAAGGAGCAGGTGTTCCTATATTTGGACGATCTGCTGTTAATTTCTGAGGATTTCGATACTCATTTGATTTTATTGGCCGAAGTCGCAGATTGTTTGCGAAAGGCCGGCTTGACTATTAACGTCAACAAGAGCAATTTTTGTCTGAGAGAGGTGAAATATTTCGGATACATCGTTGGAGACGGAGGCTTGAAGACAGACCCGAACAAAGTCTCAGCCATTGTCGAATACACATCACCTAAGTCCGCACGTCAAGTTCGACGCTTCCTTGGTATGGCAGGCTGGTATCGACGACTCGTTCCCAACTTTGCTGCTACCGTATCACCAATCTCGGACACTCTAAAGAAGTCCCACCAGTTTGCTTGGACTACAGAGGCACAAACTTTCTTCCTACTAGTGAAAGACTTGTTGACGAAAGCACTTTTATTGATCAATCCAGACTTTAAGATGCCTTTCGTAATTCAATGCGATGCCAGTAAATCAGGTGTGGGTAGCGTTCTCTTCCAAGAAAACGACGACGGATCGGAATCTCCGGTGGCGTATATGTCACAGAAGCTCACTTCCGCTCAACGCAACTACAGCGTAACCGAACTCGAGTGTTATGCAGCTGTGTTGAGCGTGAAAAAATTTCGAGCCTATGTAGAAGAGACTGCGTTCAAACTCATCACGGAACACGCAAGTCTCAAATGGCTCATGTTGCAGAAAGACCTACAAGGACAGTTGGCAAGGTGGAGTCTGACACTTCAGGGTTACGACTTTACAATCGAGCACCGACGAGGAAGCCTGAATGTTGTACCCGACGCTCTCTCTCGTGTGTACGAAGAGAGATTAAATGCGCTGATCGACGTGGCACTGATAGTGGACATGGATTCTCCAGAGTTCTCTGGCAAAGAATATAAAGAATTAGTGTCCACTGTCGATGCGAACGCCGATCGGCTTCCCAACGTATGCGTGAGGGATAGTTTGGTATATAAACAAACAGAGCCTCACAATGGTGACCCGATTGCTGAAGAGAGGGCCTAGAAATTATGGATTCCATCGAGCCTTACGTCAGCTGCGATTGCTCAGGCGCACGAGGCAGACACCACGGTCCATGGTGGTTATGCCAAAACGCTAGAGCGAGTCAGGCGATTTTTGTACTGGCCCGGAATGGCTACACAAGTACGCACCTACGTTCTGGCGTGCGGCACTTGTAAAGAAACAAAGTCCCCGAACAGACCTCTACGAGCGCCTATGGGAGAACCGTTCCAGATGGATCAGCTATTCCAACATCTCTACATCGACGTACTTGGACCATATCCGCGTACCAAACGGGCTAAAATCGCCATTCTTATCGTCTTGGATCACTTCACCAAGTTCCCACTTCTATATCCTTTGGGGCGGATCACTGCCGAAGAGATCACCAAATTTTTGGAGGGGCAGGTCTTCCATACGTTTACAACACAACAGACGATCCTCTCCGATAACTGCTCTCAATTAAGGTCGAATGTGTTTAACACCATGCTGACCAAATACGGTGTGAAGCACCTGTACACCCCGAGCTACTCACCGCAAGCGAATGCGTCGGAAAGTGTCAATCAGTCCATCCTGGCCGGAATTCGAGCATTCATCACTGATGACCAAACACGAAGGGATGAAAGTCAAAGCAAAATTGGATGTGCACTTTGGAGCTCACTCCACCAAGCCACTGGATTTTCTCCTTATCAGGATTTGTTTGGAAATTACATGATGTTGCACGGGAAGGACTACGAACTGCTGCAGCGCTTGCGAGCGTTAGGAGAGTCAAATGTACAGCTTCGACCTCGTGAGGGAATTCCTATCGTGAGACAACTGGCGCAGACGAAAATAAGGGTCGCACATGGGGACAGTAGCAGGCGTTATAATCTGAGTGCCGCTCAAACACAATTTCGTGCAGGACAAGAAGTATTCCGAAGAACTTTTTCCTTGTCCACAGCCGCGCAGAACTATAACGCCAAGCTGGCAAAGAAGTTCCTCAAGTGCAGGATTCGTCGTGTGCTAGGCAGCTCACGATACGAATTGGAGGATCTAGCGGCAAACGTGTGGGGATTTACCACTCCAAGGATCTGCGGCAGTGATCCGAGGGGTACAACACCTATTGCCCGGCACTCAGTCGTGCTCACGAAACTCGTAAGGCGACAACTTTCTTTAGTCGGTTCAGCTTTGGAAATCAGCGGCGAACCGCCTATGTTGTTGTGTTGCCGTCGGCAATTAGAAATTTCCTCCGGTGGTTTTGGCTGCGTTCGGTGTGTGGAAATTATGTCGGACCCTGAACGCAGTCGAAAACACCTGCACCAACTTACCGCACAAAAAAAAAAATTTTTTTTTTACTAAAGTTTCGCCGAATTGATCAAGGCCAGAAGGGGAGGCACGCGAGGGGTCAAACGATCAAAAAGTAAAAGTGTACCGTATAAAGCCGGTTTTTTGTTATTGAATCGCGAATTTTACTCGACCGAAATTTTGTACGCGAGCTCGAGCACGCTAAGCCAGCGCCGAAAGTTTTCGACAGTCGCGAAAAAGTCAGAAGTGAAGGGCAAAATCAAGGAGTCATTTCGCCAAAAGTGTGGTTAGGTTACTTCTTGCCAAAAAGAAATTCTGTCCCATCGGTTTTTGCAATTGCCTGAGTATGCCCCGACTCCAACCGTATACAATTTACACCCAAGTTCGCGACGACTAGCAAACAGCGTGCGAAATAATTCGAGAAAAATAAAAACTGCCCCGAGTCAAATGTCACCAGCCTGTCAATAATTAAGCGCATCGCAATGGACACGGAGCACAGGAACTAATAATCCGGATCGTCAAAGTTATAATGAATGAGTGGCAATGGAGAAGGAATGAATAAATGTGAATAAATTATACCACAATACCAAAAATCAGTAAAGGAAAAAAAAAAATTAAATGAAATCTAAAATTAAGTTAAAACGAATTTCTAAAATAGTTTAATAAAAAAAAAAAAAATTAATTCAAAAATTAAAGCCACATGAATAAAAAAAATCTGCCAACAGTCTGGGCGCAACTGTATTATTTTTTCGGCAGAAGTTCAGAACGCGTTCAATTCGGGGATGCGGTGTATGTTACTATGTGACTGAAAACCTAACAAAAAGTTCGGGAAGCGGTTAGAAAAGGGTGTAACATATGAATTGAATAATTGGGTCATATTCCGGGATGCGGTCTAGAGGTTGAAAAAAACAAAACTTTAAAATAGGTGATTATTAAACTAGCCTGGGGAAGTGAAAAGATATTCGATATCTGATCAGACCTGAGAAACATGGTGGAATTCATGAAAAGTATACAACCAGTTTACAACCTCTTAGGGGTCGAATTTCAAAAAATCTTGTAAACACTTTCTAGGTATTCACATGAAGAATCCGTAGAAAAAAAATGAACTCAATATTTCGAAAGACCTAGTAGATATGACGAAAATCGTGAAAATATATGCATTTTATACTAACCGATATTTTTTTTTGCCCCCCCCTTCTGAACGCCAATAAATATTCAAATTTTTTTTATCAGAATTACTTTTCTAGTTAATTTACATATTATAGTTTCAACTTAACAGCATAAGCCGTTCTAAAGTTAGGAAAAACACCCCCCACCACCGTACCATACTACCCCTAAAAAAATTTTTATTTTTCCACCATGCCACTACTATAGCTCTATCTAAATACCAAGTTTCAGCTTCCTATCGTTATAGATTCTTAAGATATAAGCATCGGAACTTTTTCTTTCTCACCCTTCCCCACCCTCACCCTCTACACCTACACCCCCAAACTTTTTTTCCCTACTAGGGTTCTATTAGGCCTACTTCTGGTAAAAATTTGAAGCAACCATCTCAAACTGTTATTGAGATATGAAACGTGTTATTTTTGAAAAATTTTTATATCCTCCACTTACGTACTCCCCCGCCCCCTTCAAAGATTTTACTTTGATCAATCTTCACTTATCAAGCTTTGTATCCAAACCGAATTTTGTTTTTCTGGTGCCACTGGTTTGGGAGATATTGTAATGTTAAGTATTTCAACCCCCACCCCCGTACGTCACTACCCCACCCAAAAATTTTGTTTCAATCTACTCTCCTAGTATAACTACAGATATTTGTTAAGTTTTAATTGCTTGCTATTAACGGTTTAGGAGATATGGATTTTAGAATGTGTCGATCTCGACTTTTTTGCGTTTCGGACGCATTGCTTCCCCCTCCACTCCCACACCCCTTCACCCATATCTGTTTTTTTCTTGCAAATGGGTCCATTATCAAAGCTCTATAGAAATTCTAAGTTTCAGCCTCCTAAAACAAGCGGTTCCTGAGATCTAGAAACCTAAATTTTTCGTCTAAAACGCTTACCCCGCCTTCCCCCTTACACCCCCTCCCCTGAAAATAATGTCAATTCAAGGGGTCCACCAAGTCTATTCTTAGAAAAAAATTTAATTTAATAGCTCCACTTGTTTGAGAGCTACGAGCCTTCAAAGATTTTGGGGCGGTCGACGTACGACGTACGGCGTACGGGGTACGGCGTACAGACGGAGTGAAAATTTTTATTGCTTTTTTCGCGTCTACTAGTCATGAAACGTGGACACAAAAAAAAATTTTGAGGGCAGCAAATTTTTTTTTTTTATAAATCGATAACAATACTGTATTATAAATAATACAGTAATTTAAAAATACAAAAAACGAAATGAATTAAGAATTTAAAATAAATAAAATTTAATATAACACATGACTAGACATTACTGACGAAGACAGAATTAAAAAAAGGTATTTTTTAATAACAAATATAAATTAATTTTTTTAAGTAGAAAATGAATTGGTTAGTAATTTTTGGATACATTTAGTAATTTCTACCATATATTTGAGCGTACCAGACAGCAGTGGAAAAAGTATTATGCGAGTCGGCTAAGGTGCCGCCGAAAACGCATACCATTACAATCCAGCTGAGAGATCTAGACGAGGTCACAACGCCGGCAGATGTGTGCGTCGCGCTTCATGCACAGTGTGAAATACGACGCCCTGATGAAGCATCAGTACGCAACCAGGGCCGGCCCTAGACTTTTTGGCGCCCGGTGCAGTATACACTTCGACGCCCTAATGACTTTATATAACAAATTTTTTACTAAAAAAAAACAAAAATATTATAGTTAAGGGGGCGGCGATTGACGATTTGTTATAAAAATTCATGTAATTTTTTCTCAGGAACCGCTTAACCGATTTTAATCAAACTTTGTACACTTATTATGTTCGTAAATCAATAACATAACATTAACAATTTTTTTTGGTCTCCGAGTGAGTAACTCCCTTAAGGTCCAAAAGTAATCATAACACAGAAAAAATTTAAAGAAATTATCCACAAAAAAATGTTTAAAATATAGGCGTTTCACGTAACCCATATTAAAACGCGTTACTCCCATGCAGTCAGCGTTCACCAGTAGCCATATTAATAATAATTTAAATACGCTTTCTGATCACTGTTATTTTTTCCAACTCGTTCTTAACTTTTTTTATGCATTTCCAAGAATTCATCCAAAAATACGCACAAATAAATAGGAAGCAAGTGCAAAAGAATACAACTGTGAGTTTTATTTTTATTTATTTAATTTTATTTTTAATATTGTGTTTGTGTTGTTAAACCGGTCTGTTCTAGTAGTATTGAAAATACTACTGAATGTTAATAATTCAATATCACAGCAACAAAGCCGAGTTAACATTAATTTGTCTCTCTCATCTTATTAAAAAATTAGTTGACCCCTTTTTCTAAAAAGGGCTTCAATTATAACTTATAAAATAATCTTGTTCTTGTCTTGACTAATGAAACTTGTTTCAGGATTCAAAAAATTAGAATTAGGATCGTAGCATTACAAGAAACTGTGTTGAAATTGGAATCAGAGATGGAAGAATTAACAACTTCATTTAAATTTCCCGCTCTTTTATGTACATTTCTTTAAGCTCCTTTCCTGAAGTTTTGCTTCTGCATCTCGTGCCTTTCTTCTTTGCTTATATTTCCAGCCAGAAGGTTTCTTTCGTTGTCCTGAAAATGAAAATTTTCCCTCCAATTTCCCTTCAATATTTTCATTGAAAGAGTTGAATAACAAATTGCTCATTTCCTCGATTTATTTAAACCAATTTACTTCTCTTATCATTCATTCATCCAAAACATACATTCCCCTCTAGCAAAAATTTCGTTTGTCCCATTTCCCCACATAATTCATCGGACCGCGTGAAGGCGCGAAGGCGCGATAACGCTCCATGTCTATCTTTTTCTATTGTATAGAAATCATGCTCTGAGCTCTTTCAGCACACAATCAGAAAAGCACCAAGCGCTTCGGCGTTGTGGGAGCGCAAATCGAAACTGCTCCAAATGAATCGTACGAACCCAAAATTGTACTAGCTGATGAACTTATGAATGCAAAATTGGAATAGCAGATGATCGCACAAACGAAAAGCTGTACTAGTCGGTATCGAAGAGTGAGAATATCTTTAAGAGAAAAGATTCAATGTTTTGGTTCTTGAACAAGAATTGAAAGAGTGTTTTTAGAAAATGAAAGAATTGAGAAACTCTGCAAAATCTAGAATATGCATCGGAAAAAAGTGTAGCAAATGTATTGAAAAAACCCTCTCAACTAATTTCTAAGTATGTTTTAAATTTATAGCAAAATATTTGAAGAGATAATATATAATATGCACTGATTTTGTTGCCTTCCTTAATTTGGCGCCTTCCTTAATTTGGCGCCTTCCTTAATTTGGCGCCTTCCTTAATTTGGCGCCTTCCTTAATTTGGCGCCTTCCTTAATTTGGCGCCTTCCTTAATTTGGCGCCTGGATTCAATGCGCCATTTGCACATATGGTAGGACCGGCCCTGTACGCAACATGAGGAAGGGCTATCAAGGCTTATGTCAACCTGCCGGTCGAAGAGGCTATGAGAGTGATAAATAAGCAGCGAATACGCATAGGTTGGGTGTCATGCCGAGTACGCGTGAGCGTATCACCTACACGCTGTTTTAAGTGTTGGGGGTATAATCATCTGGCACAGAATTGTAAGGAGCCAATAGATCGGAGAAATATATGCAAGAAATGCGGCGAAGACGGACACTTTGCGACTGTATGTACGAACAAAACGAAATGCGCGCTGTGCGAAGCTGGCAGCTCTCGCTGTCCGGCACATCAAAAGGCGGTTAAAAAGCTTGGACGATGAAGATTGTACAACTCAATCTCACAGGACCTCCTGCAGCAGACGATTTTCGAGCAACGATTCGACCTCGCAATCCTGTGCGAGCAACCCCACAACGTGGACGGATGCAAGTGGACAACGGACGCATCCAGTAAAGCAGCGATATGGACGCTTGGTGGTAGGGTCTACCAAAGTAGAGCCTTAGTTGCCCGCACTGGCTTCACTTGGGTGAAATGCGATAGAATCTACTTCTTTTCATGCTACGCTCCACCAAGTATGGACATAATTCAATATGAGCAGATGTTAACGGAGCTGGTGACGGAGGCCAGATTAAAGTTCCCGGCATTTATTGGTGGTGACTTCAATGCATGGTCGACGACATGGGGCAGCAAGAGTACAAATCGCAGGGGTCGGCTTCATATGGAATATCTGGCGACACTAGACTTCGAACTTTTAAATAATGGACTGTACACGTTTGAGGCTGGGACCAGGAGGTCGGCGGTGGATCTAACGTTCGCTCACAGCTCGATCGCACGAAACGCTACATGGAGCGTCGGAGATTTTTACTCGCACAGTGATCATCGCGCTATTGTCATCGAGCTGCACCAAGCAAGATATCAGAGGCGAACATCTGTTGCACAAGTCAAGGGATGGAAACAACGTGCCTTTGACGCAGACATTTTTGAGTTGGTATGGGACGAGGCACAAACAATGGACGACGAAGCCACCATTATGGCGACAAATATCATACAGCGATTGAGCAAGGCATGCGACGCAGCAATGCCAAGAAGGACGGGTGCACCAACAAGAACTCCAGTCTACTGGTGGAATGAGAATATTGCCGAATGCAGAAGGCGGTGCAATCATGCGCGCAGGAAGGCGTAGCGTGCGCGAAACCACACTACGTGGCAATCATGCATTCTAGCTACAAAGTATGCCAACTACAGCTTAAGAAAGCGATTCAAGACGCCAAGGTCTTATCGGTTCGTGACCTGCGCGATAGTTCGGATATCGACCCCTGGGGCAAAGCGTACAAGGTAGTGATGAGCAAAGTTAGAGTGCTCAGAGCACCGCAACCCACAGATCCTGCGCTTATGGACAGCGTAGTGACGACTCTCTTTCCACCCCAGAGTGAACGGACGGGAATATATCAACTACCCGCAGATATGGGTGATATTTCTCTCGTAACAGCTGAAGAGGTTCTACTGGCAATAGGGAAAGTAGCTGACAACAAAGCACCTGGTCTCGACGACATCCCTAAAATAGCGTTGAAAACGGCTATCCGGAAGGATCCCGAGACGTTCGCTAGGATGTACACAGCAAGTCTCAAAGAAGGAGTGCTCCCCGATTTATGGAAGCTCCAAAGACTGGTGCTGCTATTGAAGCCCGGAAAGCAACCAGAACAACCATCGGCATACCGTCCACTATGTATGCTGGACTCATTGGGAAAAGTACTGGAGACCATTATCACCAACCGACTGCTGGAGTTACTCGAAAGACCTTGAGACCAGTAGGTGAAGCGCAGGGTCAATGACCTAAAAGGGAGGGGCCCTCTCTGGTGGGGGCTAATGACTTCTGGTGGGGGGCTAATGACCCTGGGGGCGGGGCTAATGCCCTCTGGAGGGGCTAATGACCTTGGAGCTAATGCCCTCAGGCGGGGGCTAATGACCTTATACAGTAGGCCAAGTTCACAGCCATTAGTGTAGGTAGTTGACCATAGGCAAAGGGGCGGGGCCAAGAACCCCCTAGACAATTGGCCAAGAACACAGAGTTTAGATGGTTTTATACAGTAGGCTTTATGCAGCAGGTAGATGGCCATAACCAAAAGGACAGGGCATAAGGCAGGGTTAATGAGTCTACTTGAGTCTGGAACTGTATTTAGTTTACGCTAGATGGACAGGGCTGTGATGATGGCAATGAGGCCGAGTACTTTAATTAGTACACGTTTCTATCTACGTAAAAGGCGCGGAACAGACAGATGTTTACATCCAAGAAAGTGAAGAGCATGTACGGCTTATTGATACAATTATAATGCAGCGTTTTCTTTTTATACAGCCTTTTGATCTTGCGAGACGACGAAGGTTGTTTCTTATTTATTTTGTACGAGCTGAATTTATAGTATGACGGTTATGCATTTGTACGTATGATTTGATCGTAATTTTTTTTTGCTATCAAGACTTGCATTGGGTCAAGTTCGAGGCGGTACAAGTGTATATGGTATCTGAGAGATATTATCAGTTCTGCTTATGCTTCGATTTTTGCGTGTTTATTTCTTGCTACGTCATTAATATTGGCATTGGGTCAAGTTCGAGGTGATACAAGTGGGGGGTTATTAGCAATTTTGCTTATGCTTTAATTTTCGTGGGATTATTTTGTGTACGAGACGATGCAACACTTTAGTTAATATTATTGCGAAATTGTGTCTAAAAACTACAAAAAGTATTCAATGAAACAGGTTTTTTCGCATTTTAGTGACTTATGCGTCAATTTTCGAGCGTTTTATTATTTTCTGGTTGAGGGGATGCATCACTTTAACCAAAATTATTGTGAAATAATGCCTGAAAACTTCAAAAGTAATTAATGAACCAGGATTTTTTCACATTTTTCGCGCGTTTTATTATTTTGTACCACACTTTTGCTGATGTTATTGCTTAATATTATGAAATTGTAGCTGAAAACTTCAAAAGGTATTGAATGAAACAAGATTTTACGTTTTTTGCAATCAAAAAGAACTATCACAGACAGTTTAAACAACTATTTTTAGATTATGTAATGGGTTACAGTAACTTTGAGCGTATTTTTCCAGTTCACATGACAACTTTTATCTATTAGTTTTAGATAGAGGTGAAGCATCTTTTTGTCCAATAATTCTGCATAAAATTATGAAATTGTAGCTGAAAACTTCAAAAAAGTATTGAATGAAACTGGTTTTTACGTTTTTAGCAGTCAAAAAGAACTATCACAGACAGTTTAAACAACTATTTTTAGATTATGCAATGAGTTGCAGTAACTTTTACGCGTATTTTTCCAGTTCATGTGACAACTTTTGTGTATTTATTAGTTTTTGAATAAGATGACGCATCTTTTTAGCCAATATTATGGCCTAATATTATGATAATGTATCTGAAAACTTCAAAAAGTATTGAATGAAACAGATTTTTGCGTTTTTAGGTTTTATACAGCAATCAAAACTACCTACCTAGACAGTTTTATGCATTTTTCGGTTCATGTGTCAATTTTTGCGTATTTATTATTTTCCGATTCGTGTGATAAGATCAGGTTTATTATTATTAGTATATATTATTAATGTCGTTATGCCATTAAGATAGTTTAAGGTAGTGGGTCAAGTTTATGGTGATAAAAGTGAACATATATCCAGGGTTATTGTCGATTTTGCTTATGCGTAATTTTTCGCGCGTTTATTTTTTTTTTTTTGATTGAGGTGTTGTATAATATTATAGTACCTAGGGTCCGACTGGTTGAAACATGCTTCAGTCCGGTAGCATATCATCTAGCAGGTGGCCAGTCAGCAGGTTGAGACATGTTTTAGACAGCAAGGCAAGTATCGTGATAATGGTATACACAATGTAGCACATATTAAGCCTCGAATTGTCTTCGCAGAAGTAAATTGTTATCGACTTTATCCCATACACTATTGCAACAAATTACTGCATCTAGCGTACTCATAGCCCCGCCGTCCAGCTCATAGCCACTGCAATAATCGTAAAAACCGATCAATAACAAACAAGCTGGGGAATTTGTTTTAAGTACTTCACAAAAAAGGGATCATAGCACAGTATGACCCTGAACCTGACTCGTAAACGCAAAAAGACGACAGACAAAGATGGTCACATTTAGAAGTAGATATAGCTATAGTGTCTACTGAGACTTGATACAATTATAAAATTTATGGCTTTGATAGATCCAGCATGACAAATAATTATCGATTATCATATGTATTTTCTGCACACGCATAGTAGCTAGTGTGCATCAGAGGTATGTAAAAAGTCATACAGTTTTGTAGATTGTTTGGAAGGGGTATTGTGAAATTGTATAAAAGTGGCAACTAAAGATACGGTAGAGTATAATCGCACGGACTTTAAACCATACTGGAGCAAATTCAGCTTTATGAGGTAAAACTATATTTTTTGATACCCAACCTTTTAATAAATAAAATTTTTTCAAGATTTCAGTGGTAATTAAAAATTATACTACCACTTACCGATATACATATGCATCTAGGGAAAAATCAATAAGAAGATTTTTATAGAGGGTAAATTTTTTCCTTTTTTTTGATACTCGGCCTTCTAAAAAAGAAAAAAATTTCAGATTACAAGGGATAACTCAAAACGAACCGTTCGCTTACTGATATATGCAGCTACAGGAGTAAACAATAAGGAGATTTTTATAGAGTGTAAGACTATTTTCTTTTTTACTTTATGATATACTAATTAACTTTTATTTTTTAAAGTTTTAGCAAAAAAGACGCAACTTCATCAGGGGAGTGTTTATTGAGGATATACAAGCAGGCTACCAGCGTAGCAAAACACCTGAGGAATACAAGGATTCTTGGAGCTACGGTTAATCACACAGGATCATATGCTTAGAGAATAACTTGATAGCTTATCTAAAAATAGTAAGGAGTGGTAGAAACAGTCGTGTAGTCTATATATAGTGCCAGCAAACGCCTTCTAGCCATTTCTCATCGAGCAGCGCTTGAGGCCAGACGTTCTTTTTCATAACTTCGAAAATGTCTCGTTTTTTAATTATTAGGGACTATACTACACAGGTCAACCGGTTTAATGTACGAGGAAGGAAACTGTAATTCAAAATCCAATCGGTGCCTGATAACGTAGAGCCTACTAGCTGGATTAAGAAGGCTATACAGGATATTGTAGAGTGTGGTGTTCAAGACCTTCAACCGAAGGATCAGGTCGGGGTTACTTTTTGCGGCGTCGACTTCAAGGAGTGAGGGCCTGCATGGATGAATTTTAGAGATGCTGCTTCTATCAAAATAGATGATATTTGGGGATCACTATCAAAGATTTTCCAGAGCAATTCATCAGGACTAAGTACGGATACATTCTGCCTAGGAGTAACATCAGTACGGCTGCCGACCGGTACTGGCCGTACAAGAAAATACAGTTCTTTTGACGAGGAGTGTGCAGCTAGAAGGGGTGTTATCGTCATAAACAACAAAGATAATCTATGTCTACTACGAGCCCTAGTTGTTGCAATTGCTGCAGTTGTAATAGACTCTAATTACAACAAAATTAGAAAGAATGTAGGAAATGTTCAGACTCATCTTGCTATGGAGTTGCTGGCAAAGTCGGCTGTTAGCATACCAAGTGAAGGCGCGGGTATTCCTGAGCTAAGAATACTTCAGGAGGTTCTCAAGGAATCGTATCAAATTGTGGTCTACCAATACGCGAGTAAAGGCCGTACTGTGATTTTTGAGGGTCCTACGGCTGATAAACGGCTGAATCTTGTACACCATAAGGGGCACTTCAATGTAATAGTCTCAATTACAGCGGCCTTTTGTTGCAGTTATTTTTGTAGCCTTTGTAATCAGCCTTATGATCACAAAAATAGGCATCGTTGTGAAAAAACATGCCCCTGCTGTCAACAGTCACCGGTATGTTCAAGTAGTATTAAAAACAAATTTTGCAAAGATTGTAACCGTGAGTTTAGAGGACCAGAGTGCTACGAAAAACACCAAGCTGCTGGATCATTAGATAGGGGTAGTGTCTGTGAGCAAGTGAAAAAGTGCCTTGAGTGTCTCAAAACTTTCAATGCGAGTAAAATGCATGTATGTGGAGAAATTTTTTGTAAGATTTGCAAAATTAACGTGCCACAGGGGCATGTTTGCTTCATTCAGCCTGATAGCCGCAAACCACAGGGCAAAAATGTTCTTTACGTTTTCTATGATCTCGAAACACGTCAGGAAAAAATTGGTGATGAAAAAACAATAGAAGGCCAAATCTCAATTGGGGAAATAAAATTACACGAGCCTAATTTATGTGTGTTCCAGCAAAGATGACCACAAACTAAATATGTGCCAAAAATGTGGTTTGAGAGAACATGTGTTAAAAGTCAAGCCAGTAGAAATTTTTTTGGAGTATTTACTGAATCAAAGAAAGATACTCAAGGAAGTTATTGTAATTGCTCATAATGGACAACCGGTTTAATTTTTGAAGAAGGGTTCTTACCGTTTGGGCCAACTGCGTTGAATAAGGCTATCAATTTGCTCTGTTAATCAACACACAAGAACTATTGATGGCTTATAACCAATTGAACTTTTCGATCGCTTAAAGATCAGTTTGAGCACGAATGGAAATTGTGCCCGGGCGCGATAAGAAATCGAACGCGTAATAAATATTGCAAAGATTGGAAGATGCGTAGTGTAATTGAGTTCTCGCTAACAAAAAAATACAAAACATATCGCATCGACAATTAAAAAAAAAAAAACCCCAAAAGCGAATGCATTTAATGGCCGTAACATCATAGGCGTCATTTGAATTTCTTTTCGTCCACGGTGTCGGTGCATTACAAAAAAATCTGCCAACAGTCTGGGCGCAACTGTATTATTTTTCCGGCAGAAGTTCAGAACGCGTTCAATTCGGGGATGCGGTGTATGTTACTATGTGACTGAAAACCTAACAAAAAGTTCGGGAAGTGGTTAGAAAAGGGTGTAACATATGAATTAAATAATTGGGTCATATTCCGGGATGCGGTCTAGAGGTTGAAAAAAACAAAACTTTAAAATAGGTGATTATTAAACAAGCCTGGGGAAGTGAAAAGATATTCGATATCTGATCAGACCTGAGAAACATGGTGGAATTCACGAAAAAGTATACAACCAGTTTACACCCTCTTAGGGGTCGAATTTCAAAAAATCTTGAAAACACTTCCTAGGTATTCACATGAAGAATCCGGAGAAAAAAAATGAACTCAATATTTCGAAAGACCTAGTAGATATGACGAAAATCGTGAAATATATGCACTTTATACTAACCGATATTTTTTTTTGCCCCCCCCCCTTCTGAACGCCAATGAATATTCAATTTTTTTTTATCAGAATTACTTTTCTAGTTAATTTACATATACGTACCGAGTTTCAACTTAAAACTATAAGCCGTTCTAAAGTTAGGAAAAACACCCCCCACCACCGTACCATACTACCCCTAAAAAAATTTTTATTTTTCCACCATGCCACTACTATAGCTCTATTTTAATACCAAGTTTCAGCTTCCTATCATTATAGATTCTTAAGATATAAGCATCGGAACTTTTTCTTTCTCACCCTTCCCCACCCTCACCCTCTACACCTACACCCCCAAACTTTTTTTCCCTACTAGGGTTCTATTAGGCCTACTTCTGGTAAAAATTTGAAGCAACCATCTTACACTGTTATTGAGATATGAAACGTGTTATTTTTGAAAAATTCTTATCCCCTCCACTTACGTACTCCCCCGCCCCCTTCAAAGATTTTACTTTGAGCAATCTTTATTTATCAAGCTTTGTATCCAAACCGAATTTTGTTTTTCTGGTGCCACTGGTTTGGGAGATATTGTAATGTTAAGTATTTCAACCCCCACCCCCGTACGTCACTACCCCCACCCAAAAATTTTGTTTCAGTCTATTCTCCTAGTATAACTACAGATATTTGTTAAGTTTTAATTGCTTGCTATTAACGGTTTAGGAGATATGGATTTTAGAATGTGTCGATCTCGACTTTTTTGCGTTTCGGACGCATTGCTTCCCCCTCCACTCCCACACCCCTTCACCCATATCTGTTTTTTTTTTGCAAATGGGTCCATTATCAAAGCTCTATAGAAATTCTAAGTTTCAGCCTCCTCACACAAGCGGTTCCTGAGATCTAGAAACCTAAATTTTTCGTCTAAAACGCTTACCCCGCCTTCCCCCTTACACCTCCTCCCCTGAAAATAATGTCAATTCAAGGGGTCCACCAAGTCTATTCTTAGAAAAATTTTTATTTTAATAGCTCCACTGGTTTGAGAGCTACGAGCCTTCAAAGATTTTGGGGCGGTCGACGTACGGGGTACGGCGTACAGACGGAGTGAACATTTTTATTGCTTTTTTCGAGTCTACTAGTCATGAAACGTGGACAAAAAAATTTTGAGGGCAGCAAATTTTTTTTTTTAAAAATCGATAACAATACTGTATTATAAATAATACAGTAAAATCTGCCAACAGTCTGGGTGCAACTTTATTATTTTTCCGGCAGAAGTTCAGAACGCGTTCAATTCGGGGATGCGGTGTATGTTACTATGTGACTGAAACCTAACAAAAAGTTCGGGAAGCGGTTAGAAAAGGGTGTAACATATGAATTAAATAATTGGGTCATATTTCGGGATGCGGTCTAGAGGTTGAAAAAAACAAAACTTAAAAATAGGTGATTATTAAACAATCCTGGGGAAGTGAAAAGATATTCGATATCTGTTCAGACCTGAGAAGCATGGTGGAATTCATGAAAAAGTATACAACCTGTTTAGACCCTCTTAGGAGTCGAATTTCAAAAAAACTTGAAAACACATTCTAGGTATTCATATGAAGAATCCGTAGAATAAAAATGAATTCAATATTTCGAAAGACCTAGTAGATATGACGAAAATCGTGAAAATATATGCATTTTATATTAACTGATATTTTTTTTTGCCCCCCCCCCCCCCCCCCCCCCTTCTGAACGCCAATGAATATTCGAATTTTTTCTTATCAGAATTACTTTTTTAGTTAATTTACATATACGTACCGAAATTCAACGCCAAAAGAGCTGCAATTCAACGCCAAAAGAGTTGCCGTGCCAACTCGTTTTCAAACACAAAATAAAGCTGTCAACACTTAACAACCAAGAGAATAATGGGAACGCGGGAAACGAATCCGACAGAGCTCCGAGGCGCAACCTACTTAAGGAGGAAACTTGTGCTGCCCGGCCTTCTTTTTTTGGTAGAGATACCTGTCGCTAGTGACGAGAACCTGGTGGAAAATTGTTTTTTTTAAAAATTCCGGTGAGAACGTTTTTCCGTTGGAAGTTTTTTTTTGGAGGTGACCGTTTGGTTTGCGGTTAATAACGGAGTGGAACCGGGAGTTTCTTGGTGGAAATTGAGATATTCGTTAAAGCGGTTGGAGCGGCGGATAATTTCCGAGCTTTCGGAAGGAAAAAAACAGACGTCCTGCATTGTGGAGGCTCCTGGATGACAGAGAGGAAGGAAAAGGTAGTTGGAAAAGTAAAGGTACGATTATTCTGAGGAGGTGTAACCGGTGGCATCGGAGTGCGCGCAAGTATCGCTACGAAATAGCTAGTATAGCTAGGAACAGGTACTATTGTGGCGGCGTTGATACATATATCATTTTTCTCTTTAGCTGAGTAGGTTTTTCACCACTGTGTAAAATATAAAATATTGTCAACTTCGATTATTAATTTAATCAATCGAAGTCGACACCTTTTTCTATTTTTTTAAAATAAATTTTTATTTTAGTTAGTCAAAATAAAATATTCAAAACAATGACAACAATTTAAAAAAAGGTTTTTTTATAAAACCGAAATTATTTGAATTACTATTTCTTTCTTGAATCCAACGATTTTAATGAAATCATTCAAGAGCCTTAATTAAACTATTTTTTTTATCGTGTTTTAAAAACGTTTTAATTATTTATAATTATATATATATATACATGTGTTTAAAATAAAGTTTTAAAGATTCTAATTTTTATATTTTTAAATGAACAAAAAAGATTTATCGAATCTTTAAATATCTAAGGAGTTCAATGCTCTTACTACGTGGGCATATTATTACGAAGACCTCCTCATTGGTGACCTCGACAACAGCAACGACATGCAGTTACACAACATTTACTTCGAGCTGGGCGTTTTGCTTTTTTATTCTATGGTCGATCAATTTTCTGATCTGTATCAATCCCGACAACTAGTCAACTCGACGAATACTTAACTATTCGTCCGGATATCAATTTTGATCAGCTTCATTCAATGGATTTTATTCTTACCATCAATCAAGTCAGTTTGTATTGACAAACTTTGAATTTTAAATCATCTTCTTCACAGCAACAATCAACATTATTTAACCAAATCATATAATCAACAACTGGAATCCTCAGAAGATTTTTTTATTGTAAGTCTTATTGTTTTCATTTTTATTGACGGTAAATATTTGTAATTTTCAAATTTTGCCAATAATTTCGGTTGTCATTTAAATTAAACTTTTTAATAAGTTTAAAGAATTCTTAAATTATTTTGCTGTATTGACGGTGGCGAAAACACTTAAGGATTTTCGTTCCTAATTATTGTGCGCTTTCATTCGTATTTCAGTCTATCGAAAAGTGAGAGCTTATTTTAATATACTCCAGAAGATTAAATTCTGGAACTTCAATCCAACGGCTTAGTTCAAATTTCTGGACAGCCTATAACAATCATGCAATTAGCATGTTTAATTAAAATCATGCAATTAATGTTTAATTGAAATGAATGTTGTCATTAATGGACATTGCGATTTAACGTCATTATATCTTACATTTAAAAGAGTTTTTACGCAATTTCGGATTTTTAGTAGTTCCGCTAACCGAAGTTAAGTCGACTATTAGTCGCATTGTTGCTAGTTCAATTATATATCCTCTTAAGAGGTTTTGTCACTTCCAGTGTTGATGGTGCATAGTACCACCCACTTATAACACCATTGGTTAATAGCACATTGTGTTTACTAACTTTACTTTTAACGCAATTAGCGGATTGCATTTAATATAATGCATTAAGTAACGCCATTGGCAGATTACATATAATATAATGTATTAATTAATGTCATGGGCGGATTACATATAATAAATCGATGGATTCAATATTTGGAAAGACCTAGTAGATATGACGAAAATCGTGAAAATATATGCATTTAATATTTATTATATTTCCAAATATTTTTTTTGCCCCCCCCCCCTTCCGAACGCCAATGAATATTCAAATTTTTTTTTATCACTATTACTTTTCTAGTTGATTTACATATACACACCGAGTTTCAACATTGTAGCTTAAGCCGTTCCATATATAGGAAAAACACCCCCACTTGTACCACACTACCCTTAGGGGTCGAATTTCAAAAAACCTTGAAAACACTTTTTAGGTATTCATACGAAGAATCCGTAGAATAAAAATGAATTCAATATTTGGAAAGACCTAGTAGATATGACGAAAATCGTGAAAATATTTGCATTTAATATCTATTATATTTACAAATAATTTTTTTTTGCCCCTCTTTCTAAACGATAATGAATATTTAATTTTTTTTTATCACAATTACTTTTCTAGTTGATTTACATATACACACCGAGTTTCAACTTTCTAGCATAAACCGTTAAATAGTTAGGAAAAACACCCCCTACCCCTGTAGCATACTACCCCTAAAAAAAAAATTATTTTTCCAACATTCCGCCACTATAGCTCTTTCTAAATACCAAGTTTAAGGCTTATATCATTACAGGTTCTCAAGATATAAGCATCGGAACTTTTTCCTTTTCACCCTCCCCCACCCTCCCCCTCTTCACCCTCAACCCCAAAACTTTTTCCCTACTAGGGTTTCATTAGCGCTACTTCTGGTAAAAATTTTAAGCATCTATCTTAAACTGTTCTTGAGATATGAAATGTGTTTGATTTGAAAAATTCTCATCCCCTCCACTTCTATGCTCCACCTCCCACTTAAAAAATTTTACTTTGATCAATCTTTTTTTGTCAACCTTTACACCCAAACCAAATTTTATTTTTCTAGAGCAATTGGTTCATGAGATATCGTAATCTTAAGTTTTTCACCCCCACCCTCATACACAACTTCCCCCACCAAAAATTTTTCTTGATTCTGTTCTCCTAGTATAACTTCAAATACGTTTTAAGTTTGAATGGTGTGCCATTAACGGTTTAGGAGATATGGATTTTAGAATGTGTCTATCTCGCCTTTTTTGGGTTTCGGACGCATTACATTTCCCCCCACTCCCACACCCCTTGATCAATATTGACAATTTTTCTGCAAATGGGTCTACTATCAGAGCTCTATAGAAATTCCAAGTTTCAGCTTCCTAGCATTAGGGGTTACTGAGATCTGGAAACCAAAATTTTCGGTCTAAAACACTTTCCCCTCCTTCCCCCTCACACCCCCACCCCTAAAAATTTGGTCACTTCAAGGCGCCTACCCCATCTATTCGTTAAAAAAATTTCAATTTAATATCTCAAAGCGTTTGGCAGCTACGAGCCTCCAAACGATCTTGCGTACCGCGGACGCCGTACGGCGTACGGCGTACGGCGGACAGACGGACTGAAAATTTTTATTGCTTTTTTCGCGTCTACTAGTTATGAAACGTGAAAATAAAAATTTTGAGGGAAGCAAATTTTTTTTTTTAAAAAATCAATCACAATACTTAATTATTAAAATAATAAAGTAAAAATCTGCCAACAATCTGGGCGTAACTTTATTATTTTTCCAGCAGAAGTTAGGAACGCGTTCAATTCTGAAATGCGGTGTAGGCTACTATGTGACTGAAAACCTATCAAAAAGAACAAGATCATGGAAGTGAAAATCTGATTGGATCTGAGAGATATGGAATAGTTTATGAAAAAGTACACAATCACTTTACACCCCCTTAGGGGTCAATTTTCAGAAAATCTTGAAAACACTGTCTTGGTATTCATATGGAGAATACATAGAATAAAATTAAATTCATTATTTGGGACGAGGTAGTAGATATGTCGAAAATCGTGGGAAAATATGCATTCTATTTTCACAGATAATTTTTTTTGCCCCCCTTCTGAACGCCAATAGATATTCGTTTTTTTTATTCAAAATTATTTTTTTAGTTGATTTAGATATACACACCGAGTTTCAACATTGTATTAAGCTGTTCTATATATAGGAAAAACACCTACCACTTGTACCACACTACCCTTAGGGGTCGAATTTCAAAAAACCTTGAAAACACTTTCTAGGTATTCATACGAAGAATCCGTAGAATAAAAATGAATTCAATATTTGGAAAGACCTAGTAGATATGATGAAAATCGTGAAAATATATGCATTTTATATATATTATATTTCCAAATATTTTTTTTTGCCCCCTTCCGTCCTTCTGAACGCCAATGAATATTCAAATTTTTTTTTTTCACTATTACTTTTCTAGTTGATTTACATATACACACCGAGTTTCAAAATTGTAGCTTAAGCCGTTCCATATATAGGAAAACTACCCCCACTTGTACCACACTACCCTTAGGGGTCGAATTTCAAAAAACCTTGAAAACACTTTCTAGGTATTCATACGAAGAATCCGTAGAAAAAAAATTAATTCAATATTTGGAAAGACCTAGTAGATATGACGAAAATCGTGAAAATATTTGCATTTTATATTTATTATATTTACAAATAATTTTTTTTGCCCCCCTTTCTGAACGCCAATGAATATTCAAAATTTTTTTTATCACAATTACTTTTCTAGTTGATTTACATATACACACCGAGTTTCAACTTTCTAGCATAAACCGTTTAATAGTTAGGAAAAACACCCCCTACCCCTGTAGCATACTACCCCTAAAAAAAATTTTATTTTTCCAACATTCCGCTACTATAGCTCTATCTAAATATCAAGTTTTAGGCCTATATCATTACAGGTTCTCAAGATATAAGCATGGGAACTTTTTCCTTTTCACCCTCCCCCACCCTCCCCCTCTTCACCCTAAACCCCAAAACTTTTTTCCCTACTAGGGTTTAATTAGCGCTACTTCTGGTAAAACTTCTAAGCATCTATCTTAAACTGTTCTTGAGATATGAAATGTGTTTGATTTGAAAAATTCTCATCCCCTCCACTTCTATGCTCCACCTCCCACTTAAAAAATTTTACTTTGATCAATCTTTTTTTGTCAACCTTTACACCCAAACCAAATTTTATTTTTCTAGAGCAATTGGTTCATGAGATATCGTAATCGTAAGTTTTTCACCCCCCACCCCCATACACAACTTCCCCCACCCAAAATTTTTCTTCATTCTGTTCTCCTAGTATAACTACAAATATGTTTTAAGTTTGAATGGTGTGCCATTAACGGTTTAGGAGATATGGATTTTAGAATGTGTCTATCTCGCCTTTTTTGGGTTTCGGACGCATTACATATCCCCCCACTCCCACACCCCTTAATCAATATTGACAATTTTTCTGCAAATGGTTCTACTATCAGAGTTCTATAGAAATTCCAAGTTTCAGCTTCCTAACATAAGGGGTTACTGAGATCTGGAAACCAAAATTTTCGGTCTAAAACACTTCCCCCTCCTTCCCCCTCACACCCCCACCCCTAAAAATTTGGTGACTTCAAGGCGCCTACCCCGTCTATTCGTTAAAAAAATTTCAATTTAATATCTCAAAGCGTTTGGCAGCTACGAGCCTCCAAACGATCTTGAGTACGGCGGACGCCGTACGGCGTACGGCGTACGGCGTACGGCGTACGGCGTACGGCGTACGGCGTACGGCGTACGGCGTACGGCGTACGGCGTACGGCGGACAGACGGACTGAAAATTTTTATTGCTTTTTTCGCGTATACTAGTTATGAAACGTGAAAATAAAAATTTTGAGGGTAGCAAATTTTTTTTTTTAAAAAATCAATCACAATACTTAATTATTAAAATAATAAAGTAAAAGATAATTTTTTTTCGTGTTTAAAATAAAGTTTTAAAGATCCTAATTTTTATAACTTTAAATGAACAAAAAAGATTTATCGAATCTTTAAATATCTAAGGAGTTCAATGCTCTTACTACGTGGGCAAATTATTACGAAGACCTCCTCACTATTCCCTTTCTTCGCTAGGTTTTCCCGATATAGAGAGTTTTGTCGCCAAAAACGAAACGTAGAGGTTCGCATCGGAGGAGAGCCTCTGATCGGTGTTTGTCATATTAGTGAATTCCTTGATTTCTTTTTTTTATATATGTATAATTATTTTAATTACCTAGAGTTTATCCTATAATATTTCACTTCATCTTTTATTTTCTTTTTAAATCGTATACATATTTCACAATTTCCAATATATATTTCCCCTGGATTTTTTTTATATACCAGTTCGATCGTGTTTTATTTAGTGGAGAGGTTTCCCAATTTTTCCTCAACGTATAAATTGGGTGGCGCCCGGTAAGAAGAAAGTAGTTTCCGGACAGTCCCGTCTTCGGCTGAGCGCAGTCGGTGCAAATAGGACTTGGTTTCAGAAAGATAAGGAAAGTCGATAAGAGCCGCAGACGAGTGGCGAGAGTGGAAGTCTCGAATCCGGGAGTTCCAGGTTCAAGACTTCGCTGGAGCGTTTTTTTTTTTTGGTTTTTTTCCTTTTCTTGTGGCCAAGCCCATGGAAATCATTTACCCGAACTTTGTGGGGTAATAAGGTATTTCAATTACCCGAAAAACAAGTTATAATACTTTTAATTCTGATTATTAGTTTTCAAGATAAAACGTTTTAAGTGAGTGAGAGTACAGGTCAGAGGCGGATATTCAAAATTGATCATCCCTGGCCAACAATTTTTGCCTGAAAATTTATCAAGGAATAACAGCTTTCAAGGCTATTCACGGAGTACAGAAAACCATTTATATTTCATCGTTAAAAACTATATTCTACAAATATTCGCACCTTCTTTGGGGGGCTCAGTATTTAGTCGGCCAAGGCTCAGTATTGAAAAAAGGGGCTCATTACTGGGCACGCTGGTGTTTTACTTTATTATTTTAATAATTAAGTATTGTGATTAATTTTTTAAAAAAAAACATTTGCTACCTTCAACATTTTTATTTTCACGTTTCATAACTAGTAGACGCGAAAAAAGCAATAAAAATTTTCAGTCCGTCTGTCCGCCGTACGCAAGATCGTTTGGAGGCTCGTAGCTGCCAAACGCTTTGAGATATTAAATTGAAATTTTTTTAACGAATAGATGGGGTAGGCGCCTTGAAGTGACCAAATTTTTAGGGGTGGGGGTGTGAGGGGAAGGAGGGGGAAGTGTTTTAGACCGAAAATTTTGGTTTCCAGATCTCAGTAACCCCTTATGCTAGGAAGCTGAAACTTGGAATTTCTGTAGAGCTCTGATAGTAGACCCATTTGCAGAAAAATTGTCAATATTGATCAAGGGGTGTGGGAGTGGGGGGAAATGTAATGCGTCCGAAACCCAAAAAAGGTGAGATAGACACATTCTAAAATCCATATCTCCTAAACCGTTAATGGCACACCATTCAAACTTAAAACATATTTGTAGTTATACTAGGAGAACAGAATGAAGAAAAATTTTGGGTGGGGGAAGTTGTGTATGGTGGTGGGGGGGGGGGGGGGGGGGGGGTGGGTGAAAAACTTAAGATTACGATATCTCATGAACCAATTGCTCTAGAAAAATAAAATTTGGTTTGGGTGTAAAGGTTGACAAAAAAAGATTGATCAAAGTAAAATTTTTTAAGTGGGAGGTGGAGCATAGAAGTGGAGGGGATGAGAATTTTTCAAATCAAACACATTTCATATCTCAAGAACAGTTTAAGATAGATGCTTAGAATTTTTACCAGAAGTAGCGCTAATTAAACTCTAGTAGGGAAAAAAGTTTTGTGGTTTAGGGTGAAGAGGGGGAGGGTGGGGGAGGTTGAAAAGGAAAAAGTTCCGATGCTTATATCTTGAGAACCTGTAATGATATAAGCCTTAAACTTGGTATTTAGATAGAGCTATAGTAGCGGAATGTTGGAAAAATAAATTTTTTTTTAGGGGTAGTATGCTACGGGGGTAGGGGGTGTTTTTCCTAACTATTAAACGGTTCATGCTAGAAAGTTGAAACTCGGTTTGTATATGTAAATCAACTAAAAATTAATTGTGATAAAAAAAAATTTGAATATTCATTGGTGTTTAGAAAGGGGGGGCAAAAAAAATTATTTGTGAATATAATAAATATAAAATGCATATATTTTCACGATTTTCGTCATATCTACTAGGTCTTTCCAAATATTGAATTCATTTTTATTCCACGGATTCTTCGTATGAATACCTAGAATGCGTTTTCAAGGTTTTTTAAAATTCGACCCCTAAGGGTAGTATGGTACAAGTGAGGGTGTTTTTCCTATATATGGAACGGCTTAAGCTACAATGTTGAAACTCGGTGTGTATATGTAAATCAACTAGAAAAGTAATAGTGATAAAAAAAAATTTGAATATTGATTGGCGTTCAGAAGGGCGGGGGGGGGCAAAAAAAATATTTGGAAATATAATATATATGAAATGCATATATTTTCACGATTTTCGTCATATCTACTAGGTCTTTCCAAATATTGAATTCATTTTTATTCTACGGATTCTTCGTATGAATACCTAGAAAGTGTTTTCAAGGTTTTTTGAAATTCGACCCCTAAGGGTAGTGTGGTACAAGTGGTAGGTGTTTTTCCTATATATAGAACGGCTTACGCTACAATGTTGAAACTCGGTGTGTATATCTAAATCAACTAAAAAAATTATTTTGAATAAAAAAAACGAATATCTATTGGCATTCAGAAGGGGGGCAAAAAAAATTATCTGTGAAAATAGAATGCATATTTTCCCACGATTTTCGACATATCTACTACCTCGTCCCAAATAATGAATTTAATTTTATTCTATGTATTCTCCATATGAATACCAAAAAAGTGTTTTCAAGATTTTCTGAAAATTGACCCCTAAGGGGGTGTAAAGTGATTGTGTACCTTTTCATAAACTATTCCATATCTCTCAGATCCAATCAGATTTTCACTTCCATGATCTTGTTCTTTTTGATAGGTTTTCAGTCACATAGTAGCCTACACCGCATTTCAGAATTGAACGCGTTCCTAACTTCTGCCGGAAAAATAATAAAGTTACGCCCAGATTGTTGGCAGATTTTTTTCACTATTATTCGATTTTTTAAATAGTTATGCTTGCAAACGTCAAACTATTTATTTAGTTTAATAACTACTTACATAGTCCTTAGAACAAAAAAAAAAACAGGTAACCAAAATATTTTGATATGTCAAAATGCGGAAGACTTAAACTAAAAAATTTTCTTAAGGGGGCTCAGGACTGGGTACCTTACCCTGTTTAGGTTCACGCGAAATCACCGGATACGGGCCTTTAAATGGCGTATGTAACGATAAATTAGAAATTCCGCTTCTGACGAAAACATGAGAACAGTTTTCCAATTCTTTAAATTGAAAAATATTTTGTGTTGATTTTCTAACATCAACCGTCTTATATACTGTGTACATGCTCTGGTAGTTTTGCAGCCAATTTATTGCTTTCGATGAACTCAAACGGTAACCTTAAATTCTGACCGTATAGCATTGCCGCTGCTGTTCCTACTGCATCTTCACGGAGAACTGATCGTAACCCTAATAAAATGAAAGGCAAATTGTCTGGCCAATTAGAAATATTTTAACATAATTGTTGTGTTTGAGGCCTTGGAAAAATTATTTTGACTTGAAAAAGTCAAAATAATTGAAGGATGGGTAAAGGTTCGGGACAGAATGGGCCAATTCCTCCTACGTCTGAATTGGTGGCTGAGCCGGAACGGAAGCGACACGCTTGCTGGCGGCCGGGACTAGCTACGGCAGTGTAGGGTGGTTCTTGTTCCGACTCAGGCCATAAACCCCAGGCCTAGACAACAAAATTTCGTGTCGGCTTACTCCAGGGTATTTAAAATTGGAACTATTTTCCCAATTGGTCGTGAAAGACCAAGAAGCGGTGGAGTTGCGCGACTTCGCGATTTGTCAGGGCGCTTAGGTGTTGATAGCACCCTGTTCTGCCCACCCTACCTCAGCCACGACTGTTCTTTAAAACATTTCGCGTCGTGGCCCCTTATTGAGGTTCGGGGCGAAGGAGCTAGACGCTCGGGTTCATATTAAACAGGGCCTTTAGCCGTATATCATTTTGACGAAATCAAAAGAACGAGAAGGAAAAAAATAGACAAAATGCAAAAAAATAAAATCAAGGAAACACAAAAATAAAAAAATAGAAAAACTTACCCCATGATTAATTCTCGTTCAAAAATTTGTTTTTATTCTTTATTTTATTGCAGTCCTCGTCGGTCCTGTCAGTTTTGTCATTTAATGATTTATATATTTATTAAATTTTGATTTTTAATTTAATATTTTAATTATAATATTCATATATATTTACGGATATTATTTCAACAAAAAAATGCGTTCGTTATGCTACGCGCGCTCGTTTCGTTAGGCTAACATTGATGGGTGGTTCGTCTACTCGTTGAAATTCGCGTATGACTCGTCGAATGCTCGTACCATACAATTGCAGAATATCACGGTTTGAAAATTCATTCTTTATATCAAAAAAAATTCGTTCGTATTTTAATTCTCTTTTTGTTGTTGAGTTTATGTAGTTATGGATTCATTCATGTTTATTTATTGATGTCATTTAAAAAAAATATTCCGGATCGGTTTTCACTTTTACATTTCCGATTCGTTCCGTTCACAAATAAAAAAAAACGCGAAGCTCAATTCAACTTATTTTTTTCCCGCAATCTCCTTAATTGCATGCATCTGTTTATGACTTCACCGAGCTAAACAGCCAGTAAACAATATTATCGCGATTTTCAACTCAATCTTTACTTATTTTTAAAATTCGCATATTTTCGCCATTGTTAATTCATATGTTTTTAATTTAAATTTACTGATTCATCAGAATACGAAGGCTACGAAGATGGTGTTGATTCTCCAGATGCACGAGTGCTAAAGCGCCATTCGGAGGTTGCGAATCTTTGTGGCGAATCACGTAAACTGTCACCCTTTTTCGCATGTGATGTTAATAAATTACTACTTCGGGTAGTCCTCTAGGTGGTGCTGATATCGCCTGTACGAATTGTTTATTTTGGCCTCTGTTATTAATTGCATTGTTTCCGTTCGCCGTCGGTATATGTGAAGGTTTGAATTTTTTTATTTTTAAATGTGGTGATTGGGGAACGTTTTTCGCCGAATCCGCAGAACTTACTCGTTGAAAATTTGCATACGATTGATCCAATGAGAAGTAATTACTTGAATGTTACCATATTTTTACTATAATGTCACCGGCTTCAACCCTCGTTTCAAGAAAATCGTCTCAGACAACAAAAGTCCCCGAAAAGTGACCGGGAAGCTGCACGCAAGCACAAACGTCAAAGATAACAACGAACTCTATTTCGTAGAATAGCTTAGAATTTTCACCGATTTCTTTTTTCACGCAAAGATATTTCTATCCGCGTGAAACGGAAATCATTTACCCGAACTTTGTGGGGTAATAAGGTATTTCAATTACCCGAAAAACAAGTTATAATACTTTTAATTCTGATTATTAGTTTTCAAGATAAAACGTTTTAAGTGAGTGAGAGTACAGGTCAGAGGCGGATATTCAAAATTGATCATCCCTGGCCAACAATTTTTGCCTGAAAATTTATCAAGGAATAACAGCTTTCAAGGCTATTCACGGAGTACAGAAAACCATTTATATTTCATCGTTAAAAACTATATTCTACAAATATTCGCACCTTCTTTGGGGGGCTCAGTATTTAGTCGGCCAAGGCTCAGTATTGAAAAAAGGGGCTCATTACTGGGCACGCTGGTGTTTTACTTTATTATTTTAATAATTAAGTATTGTGATTGATTTTTTAAAAAAAAAAATTTGTTACCCTCAAAATTTTTATTTTCACGTTTCATAACTGTTCGAGGACACAATAGTTTTTGCGCCCTTAGACGACGAGAAAGAATACGGAAGCAAGAAAGATTACCAATTTTAATTTATTTCCGAGCGACATCCGATCGCTACCACTGCCAGCACAAGAAGAAAGTAACAATCCAAATTTCAATGTCAAAACCGTAAGGGTACAAGTCGAGTCAAAAGTTTCCAAAATTTTACAAGTTGACGTGTACATTGCGAGTTAAAAGTACAAATAACTAAGTTTGAATGTATAAATTAGATTACGAAAAATATAGAAAGAAAAATACGAGATAAGAGTGCTGCGCTGCTCTAGCATACCGGCCGCCTTGAAGGTGTGATCGAAGCTTCAAGATTCCAAAGGTAATGGAGCTATCTTGACTACTCCACGACGAATGAGTCCTTGTTTGGTTTTGATGTCAACGACTCTAACCTTTCCGTCGCGTCCCGGGACAGTATCGACGATTCGACCTAACCGCCACTGATTTGGTGGCAGGTTATCAGCTACCAACACAAGCATTCCGACTTCTACGTTTTTAGAGGAGCTTGTCCATTTGTACTTCTGCTGCAGTTGTGGAATGTATTCTTTGGACCACCGAGACCAGAAATGTTGTTGAATGGCACACAATCGTTGCCAGCGGTTTACCGAGCTCAATTTGAGAGGGGTGAGGTCAGGTTCTGGAATTGTAGTAAGTGGTCCCTGGATCAAAAAATGACCGGGAGTCAAAGCTTCTTCATCGTTCGGGTCCGACGACATTGCACAGATCGGGCGAGAATTCAAAATGGATTCAATTTGAATCGCAATCGTAGTCAGCTCTTCAAACGTAACGGCTAAGGACTGCAAGGTGCGGACCAGGTGATACTTGGCAGACTTGACCGCAGCCTCCCACAGTTCTCCAAAGTGTGGTGAGCGTGGTGGAATAAAGCTGAAGTTAACTCCGTGTTCGATGCATGTGTCAACTATCTTCGTCTTCGTAGCTTGAGCGAAAAACCTTTTCCGGAACTCGGCCAATTTATTCCGTGCTCCGACGAAATTAGTTGCGTTGTCACAAAAGATTGTGTGAAACACCCCTCGACGACCAATAAACCTCTTAAAGGATGCCAGGAACGCATCCGCAGTCAGATCAGACACTACTTCCAAGTGGCATGCACGCGTGGCAAAGCAGACGAACACAGCGAGGTATGATTTGGTAAATGCCTTCCCTCTGACGAGTCGAGTTGTTGTAAAGGGCCCGCAAAAGTCCACGCCAGTGTGCCAGAATGGGCGAATTGCTTGAAGTCGGTGTCGAGGAATACTTCCCATTATCTGGCTTAAAATTCTCGGGCGATAATGGAAGCAGTGAATGCAACGGCGAATCACTTTGTTTGCTACCGTCTTAGCGTTGACCACCCAAAACCGTTGACGTACGATTGCAACCAACGCTTGGCTACCTGCATGAAGTGATGATCGGTGCACATGGTTCATGTAAGAGAAAATGAAACAATGATTATTGGGGAGGAGGATCGGATGGGTGGCTTCATAGGGTAAGTCTGCGTTCTGCAGACGCCCACCCACTCTTAGTAGTGGGGGAGAATTCCCATCGAGGAATGGAGATAGCGATTTGATGGAACTCTTCGGGCTGATCATCGATTTGCCTTTAAGATCTGTGATTTCTTGTGCGAAAGCCTTACGTTGAATTGCATAAATCATGCGCTGTAGTGCTTTATCCAATTCTTCGGTTGATAATGGCGTCGATGCGAGATCCTTTCTCTTCAGCCGTGGCGACATGATTTTTATGAACCGTAGGACATAGGCAAAGATTCTACGCATTTTTTTAAAGTCGTTCGCAAAGGTATGATTTGCAATTATATCCTCTTCAACATAACTGGTTGTTAACGCGGCCTTTCGAGGTTGGTGCTCTGGTATCTCATTCACTGTTCCAACCTTATTTATCGGCCAGAAATCTTCATCCTTCCTTAGAAAGTCGGGTCCGTCGAACCATATAGACTTTATCAGTTCTGCCACTGACGCTCCACGCGAAACAATATCTGCTGGATTTGACTTGGAATCAACATGTCTCCATTGGATATGTTCCGGAACAAGTAGTTGTATTTGAGCCACACGATTGGCTACGAACGTCGTCCAGTTGGAAGCGTGCCCCTGAATCCAATGTAGCACAATTTCTGAGTCCGTCCAAAGCACTGTGCGATGCGGAAGTGAAAAGATTTCTTTGATTCGAGTAAGAAGTTCGGCCATCAATAAGAATCCACATAACTCTAGTCGTGGTAACGATTGGGTTTTCAATGGAGCGACTCTGGATTTGGCGCAAATCATGCTTGTAGAAATATGTCCCGAACTTTCCACGCAGCGTAAATAAAAACAACATCCGTAAGCCCGTATTGATGCGTCAGAAAAACCATGAATTTCCCATCGCACCGGATTTGGTGACGAGAAAATATATCGAGGAATGCGAATAAGATTAACTTCTTCCAATTGTTTCCTAAAATGCTCCCACTGCGTGTGCTCTTTCAACGGTAAGGATTCATCCCAGGAAAGCTTCAGCATCCATAACTGCTGCAGATAGATTTTCGCCTTTACAATCAGTGGATTAAGCAATCCTAAAGGATCAAAGAGGCTTGCCAATTCTGAGATAACAGTCCGCTTGGTTATCCGACGGTTTGTGCACGACCATCGAAAATGAAGTTCATCGTCGTTAGGTTCCCAGATGATTCCTAAGGTCTTTATGATATCCACCTGATTGACTTGAAGTGGTTGTTCATGTCGACTTGCCTCAACCCTACCCAAAAATTTGAAATTGTTGGAAAACCATTTGGATAGTTCAAACTGACCTTGAGAAAGAATGGTTTCGACTTGCTCTTTGATCTGCATAAGTTCCTCACAAGTATCCGCCCCAGTCACTAAATCGTCCACATAGAAATCCCTCCTAATAATTTGTGAAGCTGATGGCAGATGTTGAGACATGTCCGCCAAATAATTGAGACATCGAGTAGCTTGGAATGGGGCTGATGTTGTCCCGTAGGTGACTGTTCTCAGCAGATAGAGTTGCAACGGCATCGATGCATCTTCTCTCCACAGAATTGTCTGATAAGGTTGATCCTCTTTATCAATCAAAATTTGTCGGTACATTTTACAAATATCCGCTGTGGCTGCATACAGCCGGGTACGAAATCGAGTGATAATTGCAAAAAGATCGCTTTGAATTACTGGGCCTGTCATCAGGACATCATTCAGCGACCTTCCCGATGATGTCTGACACGAGGCATCAAAAACGACGCGAAGCTTCGTACTTGAACTTTCCGGCTGGATTACACAATGATGTGGTATAACATACTTAGCGATGGATTCTTTCGTGGGCTCTATTTGTTCCATGTGCCCAAGATCAATGTATTGCCGCATGAATGCGATGTATTGGTCTCTTAACGCTGGATCTCGAGCCAATCTGCGTTCTAGCGACAGAAATCTTCGGCGAGCGATCTCCAACGAATTTCCTAATAGTTCTGGATTTTCCTTAAATGGCAAACGTAGTACAATTCTGCCATTTTCTGTCCGTTGTATATTCTTGATAAAGTGATCTTCACATTGGCTTTGTTCTAAAGTCCAAGTTGAAGGCTTACCTTCCAGTTGTTCTATGGCCCAGAACTTCTCTAATTGGTGGTGAAGAGTTTCGTCCGATTCGGAGCCGTGGGCTGCATCACGAACGAGGTGGCAAAATTCCTTATTTGAAGTAGATGATATACAACGTCCCGAAACAATCCATCCAAATACCGTTTTCTGTAGTGTGGGTCGGTCAGTGCCCAAGCTAAATTGTCCAACAGCAAGCATCTCGAAGAAACAATCTGCTCCGAGTAGAAGATCAATTTTGTGAGGAGAAAAGAAATTTGGATCCGCTAAGCTAATGTTCTTTGGAAGATTCCAATTGCTAATGTTGATGGCTCTTTCTGGCTGACACGTGGTAATGCGCGGTAAAATCCACGCCTCAGCATTTGCTTGATAGTTTCCTATCCTCGATTTAACGACTATCTGCGTAGAGTATTGTACGCGAGTGCTAACTTCTCCAATACCAGACATTTGACCCTGAATTTTATGACGAGTCAGATTTAAGGCTTGAGCCAACGATGAGGTGACAAAGTTTAACTGGGATGCAGAATCCAGTAATGCACGAGCAGGAACAAAATTTCCCGAGCTATCCTTGATGTGGATTACCGCCGTAGCCAAAATTGTTTGGTGTGCCTTCAAAGGAGGCACCGAAATGTGTAGTGTTGCTTGTGACGATACCGATTGATCGTTGACAGAAACTTCCAAAGCCGGTGTAATGATTGATCCGCTATTTGGAATCGACGAGGATGGGGTCGAGGGAGCGAATCGATGAAGTAGTGTGTGATGCGATTGACTGCAGACTCTGCAGCGTGACGACGAACAATTTTTAATTGTGTGTCCCTTCACTAAACAGTTTATGCACAAGTTCAATTTTTTGACAGAGTCAAACCGATCCCGAATGGACAGGTTTAAGAAACTGGGACACTTATAGATGTTGTGGTCAACCGATTGACAAACAACGCAACTAGATTTTGAAGCAGTCAGGACCGTCTTATTCCGTGACGAAAACTGACTCGAATTAGAAGATTTTCTCAAAGACGAGGATGACGACGAAGTATTTTTAACACCAGAGTTCGAACCGTCTTCACGTGATGTTAACTGTTGACCTCTTTTGTTGAGAAATGTAGACAGCTCGTTCCATGTAGGAAGACTGTCGTAGGTACGGGATTCTTCCCATTTGTTGTGGGTTTCCCCGTCAAGCCTGATGGCAACGATATGCACTAGCAGTGCATTCACAATGTCCTCACTAGACCCTAACGATTTTAGGGCTTGGAAATGTACATTCACCGAATCTACTAACGTCCGTAAGGCCGACGCGGTACCGTGTGAGATTCGAGACAAATCGAAAAGTTTGGTTATATGTGCTTCAAACCGTAGACACTCATTCCCGTAACGCGATTTTACTAACTTTAACGCTTCGCTGTAATTTTCCTCCGTTATTTCAAGGGCATCGATTGTTTGAAGCGCTTCGCCCGATAAGCATGATCTCAAATAGTGTAATTTTTCTGTATCGCCAAGGTCGCTTACCGAGTCGATGAGAACGGTGAAACTGTTCAGAAAAGAGGTAAATTCGGTGTAACCTCCCGAGAATGACGGCAGTGGAATTTTCGGAAGGAAAGTACGAATGGCAGGTGGTGCTGAAATTAAGAATGAGTTTTTAGCTTCGCTTGGGCTTGCAATACTTTCCTTCCTATGTTGGTTAATATGCACCAACAGCCGCGACTTCACCAGGCAATAGTGGTCCTCAAGGTCACCGCGTGCTTTGGCGTCTATTTGCTCGGAATCAGCTTCTTCCAGCTTGTCTTGAATTAGCCGCGCCTGCTGAAAATAGCCTTCTAACACTCCTAAGCGGCATTGCACCTCCTCCAATGTTAAGTTCGGTGTGCTTTCGATGTATGTTTTAATGCGAGTCATAAGACCCTTAAATGCCGCACGCTGATTTTTCAAAAATTCAACACTCGCCATTTTTCGATAACCGCACCTTTTTTCCCACGAGTAATTCGCACAATAGCGCAATGTTTTAAAAAGCACTAAAACAATGTATGAAAAGGGTTCTAGATCTCGCCGGGGCCTCCAAATGTTCGAGGACACAATAGTTTTTGCGCCCTTAGACGACGAGAAAGAATACGGAAGCAAGAAAGATTACCAATTTTAATTTATTTCCGAGCGACATCCGATCGCTACCACTGCCAGCACAAGAAGAAAGTAACAATCCAAATTTCAATGTCAAAACCGTAAGGGTACAAGTCGAGTCAAAAGTTTCCAAAATTTTACAAGTTGACGTGTACATTGCGAGTTAAAAGTACAAATAACTAAGTTTGAATGTATAAATTAGATTACGAAAAACAT
This sequence comes from Beris chalybata, assembly GCA_949128065.1. Taxonomy (NCBI): domain Eukaryota; kingdom Metazoa; phylum Arthropoda; class Insecta; order Diptera; family Stratiomyidae; genus Beris; species Beris chalybata. Next base: position 69,361,042 of record OX421897.1, on the reverse strand, counting down.
AGAAAGAAAAATACGAGATAAGAGTGCTGCGCTGCTCTAACAATAACAAGTAGACGCGAAAAAAGCAATCAAAATTTTCAGTCCGTCTGTCCGCCGTACGCCGTACGCCGTACGCCGTACGCCGTACGCAAGATCGTTTGGAGGCTCGTAGCTGCCAAGCGCTTTGAGATATTAAATTGAAATTTTTTTAACGAATAGACGGGGTAGGCGCCTTGAAGTGACCAAATTTTTAGGGGTGGGGGTGTGAGGGGGAAGGAGGGGGAAGTGTTTTAGACCGAAAATTTTGGTTTCCAGATCTCAGTAACCCCTAATGTTAGGAAGCTTAAACTTGGAATTTTTATAGATCTCTGATAGTAGACCCATTTGCAGAAAAATTGTCAATATTGATCAAGGGGTGTGGGAGTGGGGGGAAATGTAATGCGTCCGAAACCCAAAAAAGGCGAGATAGACACATTCTAAAATCCATATCTCCTGAACCGTTAATGGCACACTATTCAAACTTGAAAAATATTTGTAGTTATACTAGGAGAACAGAATCAAGAAAAATTTTGGGTGGGGGAAGTTGTGTATGGGGGTCGGGGGTGAAAAATTTAAGATTACGATATCTCATGAACCAATTGCTCTAGAAAAATAAAATTTGGTTTGGGTATAAAGGTTGACAAGTAAAGATTGATCAAAGCTAAATATTTTAAGTGGGAGGTGGAGCATAGAAGTGGAGGGGATGAGAATTTTTCAAATCAACCACATTCCATATCTCAAGAACAGTTTAAGAAAGATGTTTAGAATTTTTACCAAAAGTAGCGCTAATTAAACCCTAGTAGGGAAAAAAGTTTTGGGGTTGGGGGTATAGAGGGGGAGGGTGGGGGAGGGTGATAAGGAAAAAGTTCCGATGCTTATATCTTAAGAACCGGTAATGATATAAGCCTTAAACTTGGTATTTAGATAGAGCTATAGTAGCGAAATGTTGGAAAAATATAATTTTTTTTAGGGGTAGTATGCTACGGAGGTAGGGGGTGTTTTTCCTAACTATTAAACGGTTCATGCTAGAAAGTTGAAACTCGGTGTGTATATGTAAATCAACTAGAAAAGTAATTGTGATAAAAAAAAATTGAATATTCATTGGCGTTTAGAAAGGGGGGCAAACAAAATTATTTGTAAATATAATAAAAATAAAATGCATATATTTTCCCGATTTTCGTCATATCTACTAGGTCTTTGCAAATATTGAGTTCATTTTTATTCTACGGATTCTTCGTATGAATACCTAGAATGCGTTTTCAAGGTTTTTTGAAATTCGACCCCTAAGGGTAGTGTGGTACAAGTGGGGGGTGTTTTTCCTATATATAGAACGGCTTAAGCTACAATGTTGAAACTCGGTGTGTATATGTTAATCAACTAGAAAAGTAATTGTGATAAAAAAAAATTTGAATATTCATTGGCGTTCAGAAGGGGGGGGGGCAAAAAAAATTATTTGAAAATATAATAAATATAAAATGCATATATTTTCACGATTTTCGTTATATCTACTAGGTTTTTCCAAATATTGAATTCATTTTTATTCTACGGATTTTTCGTACGAATACCTAGAAAGCGTTTTCAAGGTTTTTTGAAATTCGATCCTTTAGGGTAGTGTGGTACAAGTGGAAGGTGTTTTTCCTATATATATAGAACGGCTTAAGCTACAATGTTGAAACTCGGTGTGTATATGTTAATCAACTAGAAAAGTAATTGTGATAAAAACAAATTTGAATATTCATTGGCGTTCAGAAGGGGGAGGGGGCAAAAAAAATTATTTGTAAATATAATAAATATAAAATGCATATATTTTCACGATTTTCGTTATATCTACTAGGTTTTTCCAAATATTCAATTCATTTTTATTCTACGGATTTTTCGTATGAATACCTAGAAAGCGTTTTCAAGGTTTTTTGAAATTCGATCCCTCAGGATAGTGTGGTACAAGTGGGAGGTGTTTTCCCTGTATTTAGAACGGCTTTAGCTACAATGTTGAAACTCGGTGTGTATATCTAAATCAACTAGAAAAATTATTTTGAATAAAAAAAAAGAATATCTATTGGCGTTCAGAAGGGGGGCAAAAAAAATTATCTGTGAAAATAGAATGCATATTTTCCCACGATTTTCGACATATCTACTACCTCGTCCCAAATAATGAATTTAATTTTATTCTATGTATTCTCCATATGAATACCAAAAAAGTGTTTTCAAGATTTTCTGAAAATTGACCGCAAGGGGGTGTAAAGTGATTGTGTACTTTTTCATAAACTATTCCATATCTCTCAAATCCAATCAGATTTTCACTTCCATGATCTTGTTCTTTTTGATAGGTTTTCAGTCACATAGTAGCCTACACCGCATTTCAGAATTGAACGCGTTCCTAACTTCTGCCGGAAAAATAATAAAGTTACGCCCAGATTGTTGGCAGATTTTTTTCACTATTATTCGATTTTTTAAATAGTTATGCTTGCAAACGTCAAACTATTTATTTAGTTTAATAACTACTTACATAGTCCTTAGAACAAAAAAAAAACAGGTAACCAAAATATTTTGATATGTCAAAATGCGGAAGACTTAAACTAAAAAATTTTCTTAAGGGGGCTCAGGACTGGGTACCTTACCCTGTTTAGGTTCACGCGAAATCACCGGATACGGGCCTTTAAATGGCGTATGTAACGATAAATTAGAAATTCCGCTTCTGACGAAAACATGAGAACAGTTTTCCAATTCTTTAAATTGAAAAATATTTTGTGTTGATTTTCTAACATCAACCGTCTACTGTACATCAACCGTCTACCGTATACTGTGTACATGCTCTGGTAGTTTTGCAGCCAATTTATTGCTTTCGATGAACTCAAACGGTAACCTTAAATTCTGACCGTATAGCATTGCCGCTGCTGTTCCTACTGCATCTTCACGGAGAACTGATCGTAACCCTAATAAAATGAAAGGCAAATTGTCTGGCCAATTAGAAATATTTTAACATAATTGTTGTGTTTGAGGCCTTGGAAAAATTATTTTGACTTGAAAAAGTCAAAATAATTGAAGGATGGGTAAAGGTTCGGGACAGAATGGGCCAATTCCTCCTACGTCTGAATTGGTGGCTGAGCCGGAACGGAAGCGACACGCTTGCTGGCGGCCGGGACTAGCTACGGCAGTGTGGGGTGGTTCTTGTTCCGACTCAGGCCATAAACCCCAGGCCTAGACAACAAAATTTCGTGTCGGCTTACTCCAGGGTATTTAAAATTGGAACTATTTTCCCAATTGGTCGTGAAAGACCAAGAAGCGGTGGAGTTGCGCGACTTCGCGATTTGTCAGGGCGCTTAGGTGTTGATAGCACCCTGTTCTGCCCACCCTACCTCAGCCACGACTGTTCTTTAAAACATTTCGCGTCGTGGCCCCTTATTGAGGTTCGGGGCGAAGGAGCTAGACGCTCGGGTTCATATTAAACAGGGCCTTTAGCCGTATATCATTTTGACGAAATCAAAAGAACGAGAAGGAAAAAAATAGACAAAATGCAAAAAAATAAAATCAAGGAAACACAAAAATAAAAAAATAGAAAAACTTACCCCATGATTAATTCTCGTTCAAAAATTTGTTTTTATTCTTTATTTTATTGCAGTCCTCGTCGGTCCTGTCAGCTTTGTCATTTAATGATTTATATATTTATTAAATTTTGATTTTTAATTTAATATTTTAATTATAATATTCATATATATTTACGGATATTATTTCAACAAAAAAATGCGTTCGTTATGCTACGCGCGCTCGTTTCGTTAGGCTAACATTGATGGGTGGTTCGTCTACTCGTTGAAATTCGCGTATGACTCGTCGAATGCTCGTACCATACAATTGCAGAATATCACGGTTTGAAAATTCATTCTTTATATCAAAAAAAATTCGTTCGTATTTTAATTCTCTTTTTGTTGTTGAGTTTATGTAGTTATGGATTCATTCATGTTTATTTATTGATGTCATTTAAAAAAAATATTCCGGATCGGTTTTCACTTTTACATTTCCGATTCGTTCCGTTCACAAATAAAAAAAAACGCGAAGCTCAATTCAACTTATTTTTTTCCCGCAATCTCCTTAATTGCATGCATCTGTTTATGACTTCACCGAGCTAAACAGCCAGTAAACAATATTATCGCGATTTTCAACTCAATCTTTACTTATTTTTAAAATTCGCATATTTTCGCCATTGTTAATTCATATGTTTTTAATTTAAATTTACTGATTCATCAGAATACGAAGGCTACGAAGATGGTGTTGATTCTCCAGATGCACGAGTGCTAAAGCGCCATTCGGAGGTTGCGAATCTTTGTGGCGAATCACGTAAACTGTCACCCTTTTTCGCATGTGATGTTAATAAATTACTACTTCGGGTAGTCCTCTAGGTGGTGCTGATATCGCCTGTACGAATTGTTTATTTTGGCCTCTGTTATTAATTGCATTGTTTCCGTTCGCCGTCGGTATATGTGAAGGTTTGAATTTTTTTATTTTTAAATGTGGTGATTGGGGAACGTTTTTCGCCGAATCCGCAGAACTTACTCGTTGAAAATTTGCATACGATTGATCCAATGAGAAGTAATTACTTGAATGTTACCATATTTTTACTATAATGTCACCGGCTTCAACCCTCGTTTCAAGAAAATCGTCTCAGACAACAAAAGTCCCCGAAAAGTGACCGGGAAGCTGCACGCAAGCACAAACGTCAAAGATAACAACGAACTCTATTTCGTAGAATAGCTTAGAATTTTCACCGATTTCTTTTTTCACGCAAAGATATTTCTATCCGCGTGAAACGGAAATCATTTACCCGAACTTTGTGGGGTAATAAGGTATTTCAATTACCCGAAAAACAAGTTATAATACTTTTAATTCTGATTATTAGTTTTCAAGATAAAACGTTTTAAGTGAGTGAGAGTACAGGTCAGAGGTGGATATTCAAAATTGATCATCCCTGGCCAACAATTTTTGCCTGAAAATTTATCAAGGAATAACAGCTTTCAAGGCAATTCACGGAGTACAGAAAACCATTTATATTTCATCGTTAAAAACTATATTCTACAAATATTCGCACCTTCTTTGGGGGGGCTCAGTATTTAGTCGGCCAAGGCTCAGTATTGAAAAAAGGGGCTCATTACTGGGCACGCTGGTGTTTTACTTTATTATTTTAATAATTAAGTATTGTGATTGATTTTTTAAAAAAAAAAATTTGCTACCCTCAAAATTTTTATTTTCACGTTTCATAACTAGTAGACGCGAAAAAAGCAATCAAAATTTTCAGTCCGTCTGTCCGCCGTACGCCGTACGCCGTACGCAAGATCGTTTGGAGGCTCGTAGCTGCCAAGCGCTTTGAGATATTAAATTGAATTTTTTTTAACGAATAGACGGGGTAGGCGCCTTGAAGTGACCAAATTTTTAGGGGTGGGGGTGTGAGGGGGAAGGAGGGGGAAGTGTTTTAGACCGAAAATTTTGGTTTCCAGATCTCAGTAACCCCTAATGTTAGGAAGCTTAAACTTAAAATTTCTATAGATCTCTGATAGTAGACCCATTTGCAGAAAAATTGTCAATATTGATCAAGGGGTGTGGGAGTGGGGGGAAATGTAATGCGTCCGAAACCCAAAAAAGGCGAGATAGACACATTCTAAAATCCATATCTCCTGAACCGTTAATGGCACACTATTCAAACTTGAAAAATATTTGTAGTTATACTAGGAGAACAGAATCAAGAAAAATTTTGGGTGGGGGAAGTTGTGTATGCGGGTGGGGGGTGAAAAATTTAAGATTACGATATCTCATGAACCAATTGCTCTAGAAAAATAAAATTTGGTTTGGGTATAAAGGTTGACAAGTAAAGATTGATCAAAGCTAAATATTTTAAGTGGGAGGTGGAGCATAGAAGTGGAGGGGATGAGAATTTTTCAAATCAAACACATTTCATATCTCAAGAACAGTTTAAGAAAGATGTTTAGAATTTTTACCAAAAGTAGCGCTAATTAAACCCTAGTAGGGAAAAAAGTTTTGGGGTTGGGGGTATAGAGGGGGAGGGTGGGGGAGGGTGAAAAGGAAAAAGTTCCGATGCTTATATCTTAAGAACCTGTAATGATATAAGCCTTAAACTTGGTATTTAGATAGAGCTATAGTAGCGAAATGTTGGAAAAATATAATTTTTTTTAGGGGTAGTATGCTACGGAGGTAGGGGGTGTTTTTCCTAACTATTAAACGGTTCATGCTAGAAAGTTGAAACTCGGTGTGTATATGTTAATCAACTAGAAAAGTAATTGTGATAAAAAAAAATTTGAATATTCATTGGCGTTCAGAAGGGGGGGGGCAAAAAAAATTATTTGAAAATATAATAAATATAAAATGCATATATTTTTTCGATTTTCGTTATATCTACTAGGTTTTTCCAAATATTGAATTCATTTTTATTCTACGGATTTTTCGTACGAATACCTAGAAAGCGTTTTCAAGGTTTTTTGAAATTCGATCCTTTAGGGTAGTGTGGTACAAGTGGAAGGTGTTTTTCCTATATATAGAACGGCTTAAGCTACAATGTTGAAACTCGGTGTGTATATGTTAATCAATTAGAAAAGTAATTGTGATAAAAAAAAATTTGAATATTCATTGGCGTTCAGAAGGGGGAGGGGGCAAAAAAAATTATTTGTAAATATAATAAATATAAAATGCATATATTTTCACGATTTTCGTTATATCTACTAGGTTTTTCCAAATATTAAATTCATTTTTATTCTACGGATTTTTCGTATGAATACCTAGAAAGCGTTTTCAAGGTTTTTTGAAATTCGATCCCTCAGGATAGTGTGGTACAAGTGGGAGGTGTTTTCCCTGTATATAGAACGGCTTTAGCTACAATGTTGAAACTCGGTGTGTATATCTAAATCAACTAGAAAAATTATTTTGAATAAAAAAAAAAAAAAAAAAGAATATCTATTGGCGTTCAGAAGGGGGTCAAAAAAAATTATCTGTGAAAATAGAATGCATATTTTCCCACGATTTTCGACATATCTACTACCTCGTCCCAAATAATGAATTTAATTTTATTCTATGTATTCTCCATATGAATACCAAAAAAGTGTTTTCAAGATTTTCTGAAAATTGACCGCAAGGGGGTGTAAAGTGATTGTGTACTTTTTCATAAACTATTCCATATCTCTCAAATCCAATCAGATTTTCACTTCCATGATCTTGTTCTTTTTGATAGGTTTTCAGTCACATAGTAGCCTACACCGTATATCAGAATTGAACGCGTTCCTAACTTCTGCCGGAAAAATAATAAAGTTACGCCCAGATTGTTGGCAGATTTTTTTCACTATTATTCGATTTTTTAAATAATTATGCTTGCAAACGTCAAACTATTTATTTAGTTTAATAACTACTTACATAGTCCTTAAAACAAAAAAAACAGGTAACCAAAATATTTTGATATGTCAAAATGCGGAAGACTTAAACTGAAAAATGTTCTTAAGGGGGCTCAGGACTGGGTACCTTACCCTTTTTAGGTTCACGCGAAATCACCGGATACGGGCCTTTAAATGGCGTATGTAACGATAAATTAGAAATTCCGCTTCTGACGAAAACATGAGAACAGTTTTCCAATTCTTTAAATTGAAAAATATTTTGTGTTGATTTTCTAACATCAACCGTCTTATATACTGTGTACATGCTCTGGTAGTTTTGCAGCCAATTTATTGCTTTCGATGAACTCAAACGGTAACCTTAAATTCTGACCGTATAGCATTGCCGCTGCTGTTCCTACTGCATCTTCACGGAGAACTGATCGTAACCCTAATAAAATGAAAGTCAAATTGTCTGGCCAATTAGAAATATTTTAACATAATTGTTGTGTTTGAGGCCTTGGAAAAATTATTTTGACTTGAAAAAGTCAAAATAATTGAAGGATGGGTAAAGGTTCGGGACAGAATGGGCCAATTCCTCCTACGTCTGAATTGGTGGCTGAGCCGGAACGGAAGCGACACGCTTGCTGGCGGCCGGGACTAGCTACGGCAGTGTGGGGTGGTTCTTGTTCCGACTCATGCCATAAACCCCAGGCCTAGACAAAAAAATTTCGTGTCGGCTTACTCCAGGGTATTTAAAATTGAAACTATTTTCCCAATTGGTCGTGAAAGACCAAGAAGCGGTGGAGTTGCGCGACTTCGCGATTTGTCAGGGCGCTTAGGTGTTGATAGCACCCTGTTCTGCCCACCCTACCTCAGCCACGACTGTTCTTTAAAACATTTCGCGTCGTGGCCCCTTATTGAGGTTCGGGGCGAAGGAGCTAGACGCTCGGGTTCATATTAAACAGGGCCTTTAGCCGTATATCATTTTGACGAAATCAAAAGAACGAGAAGGAAAAAAATAGACAAAATGCAAAAAAATAAAATCAAGGAAACACAAAAATAAAAAAATAGAAAAACTTACCCCATGAATTTTCTTTTTAATTCTCGTTCAAAAATTTGTTTTTATTCTTTATTTTATTGCAGTCCTCGTCGGTCCTGTCAGTTTTGTCATTTAATGATTTATATATTTATTAAATTTTGATTTTTAATTTAATATTTTAATTATAATATTCATATATATTTACGGATATTATTTCAACAAAAAAATGCGTTCGTTATGCCACGCGCGCTCGTTTCGTTAGGCTAACATTGATGGGTGGTTCGTCTACTCGTTGAAATTCGCGTATGACTCGTCGAATGCTCGTACCATACAATTGCAGAATATCACGGTTTGAAAATTCATTCTTTATATCAAAAAAAATTCGTTCGTATTTTAATTCTCTTTTTGTTGTTGAGTTTATGTAGTTATGGATTCATTCATGTTTATTCATTGATTTCATTTAAAAAAAATATTCCGGATCGGTTTTCACTTTTACATTTCCGATTCGTTCCGTTCACAAATAAAAAAAAACGCGAAGCTCAATTCAACTTATTTTTTTCCCGCAATCTCCTTAATTGCATGCATCTGTTTATGACTTCACCGAGCTAAACAGCCAGTAGACAATATTATCGCGATTTTCAACTCAATCTTTACTTATTTTTAAAATTCGCATATTTTCGCCATTTTTAATTCATATGTTTTTAATTTAAATTTACTGATTCATCAGAATACGAAGGCTACGAAGATGGTGTTGATTCTCCAGATGCACGAGTGCTAAAGCGCCATTCGGAGGTTGCGAATCTTTGTGGCGAATCACGTAAACTGTCACCCTTTTTCGCATGTGATGTTAATAAATTACTACTTCGGGTAGTTCTCAAGGTGGTGCTGATATCGCCTGTACGAATTGTTTATTTTGGCCTCTGTTATTAATTGCATTGTTTCCGTTCGCCGTCGGTATATGTGAAGGTTTGAATTTTTTTATTTTTAAATGTGGTGATTGGGGAACGTTTTTCGCCGAATCCGCAGAACTTACTCGTTGAAAATTTGCATACGATTGATCCAATGAGAAGTAATTACTTGAATGTTACCATATTTTTACTATAATGTCACCGGCTTCAACCCTCGTTTCAAGAAAATCGTCTCAGACAACAAAAGTCACCGAAAAGTGACCGGGAAGCTGCACGCAAGCACAAACGTCAAAGATAACAACGAACTCTATTTCGTAGAATAGCTTAGAATTTTCACCGATTTCTTTTTTCACGCAAAGATATTTCTATCCGCGTGAATTTTCGCGTGGATTTTGCGAAATTTTCACCAGTTTAATGACGAACGGTTCGAGCTGATCGTTTGAGCGTAACGCGATGAGGTAATTTCAGCGGTTAAGTGCCAATTTGCATTCTTTGCTCAATTAGGAAAAGCGATACACTTTACTCCCAATACCATTTTTTTTTTCTTTCTCATTGCACTACAGGCGCGACGAGGTACACCAATTAGTCACACGCACACACCGATTCACACTTATTCTCGACGGCCGAATCAAGTCCGCTACGAAATATCACTTGTGATTGCGGCTTTGGAACCGAGAACCCGTGAAAACTACCGAAATTCGCTAAAAACACACGCAACCGTGTTACGAAAACAAGTCCGGACAAACGTGGAATCTATGCACGAAATCTGCAATTGAACACCCTGGGAAAATTCGTAAGAACCCAACAATTAGAGAACTGTTCGCTCGCGGGCACAAAAATCAACCGGGCGACGCTTTGTACCACCCGGCATCTACCAAGTAGCGGTACTCTTCCCAGCCAGCCGGTTTCAGGTCATTCCAGTGCTTGCTAAAGCGTTCAGTATTTGACGAATTTTCAAACATGGAAGCATTGCAAGCACCGGAAGAAATATTTCGACTTCCGGCGGCAACTCAACATAATAATGCCTCTTTTAAAACGCGATGCCATCGTTCTAACAAACCATTAGCTTTAGGGTTGAAAGCGTGTTGTGTTGCCGTATCATGCGGCACCATAAATTCAAGGTGCACCGTAAACTGCCACCAATATCGCTACAATCGACGTTTTAATTGCGTGGTGTCATAGCGCTGTGGTTGTGCTCTACGTACATAGAATCCAGCCTGTGTACATAGAACACAGACTATGTGCCTAGAGCACAACTACAGCAGCATCAACCATCAGCTGCTACGACCTTGGAAAAAAAGAAACTTCGAATAACATAAATGGGATTGCGGGTTGCATCGGACGAAAAATTGACCAGATATAGAAGACAAAAGATCCGGGCTGGAGGAGATGCGGCTGGATAGCGGCAAAGAAACTCGGGTTTTTTTTCGCTTGGGTGTAGAAGGAGGGACGCGATGAATGATCGAGACGAGTCGTGTTCTTTTGGATCGGAGTTTGAGGAAAAAAATTAACGCGATCGAGAGAATAAAAGAGAAGACGCGAAAACCGTGCGTAAAGATCGACGCGAAAAGGAGAGTTTTTTTTTTTCTTTCGACTCTTTGGGGAGTTACCGTGATTTTTTTGATCGGGGTGATACGCGGCGGAAAAGAAGGAATTAAGCAAAATTGAAAGAAGTTGAAAATTTTAAAGTTCGGAAAGAATGAGTTAGCAAAATTTAAAGAAGTGAAAATTTTGAAAACGAAAAATTTATAGAAGTCGAAATTTTAAAGTTCGGAAAGAAAGAGTTAGCAAAATTTAAAGAAGTGAAAATTTTAAATTCGGAAAGAATGAGTTAGCAAAATTTAAAGAAGTGGAAATTTTAAAAATGGCGGAAAGAGTGAATTAGCCAAAATTTATAGAAGTTGAAATTTTAAAAAGTGAATTAGCCAAAATTTATAGAAGTTGAAATTTGAAAAGTTCGGAAAGAGTGAATTAGCGAAAATTTATAGAGGTTGAAATTTAAAAGTTCGAAAAGAATGAATTGAGCCAAATTAAAAGAAAAGTTGAAATTTGAAAAGTTCGGAAAGAGTGAATTAGCGAAAATTTATAGAGGTTGAAATTTAAAAGTTCGAAAAGAATGGATTAAGCAAAATTGAAAGCAGAGAAAATTTTGAAAACGAAAAATTTATAGAAGTTGAAATTTTAAAGTTCGGAAAGAATGAGTTAGCAAAATTAAAAGAAGTGAAATTTTAAAAATGGCGGAAAGATTCGAAAAGAATGAATTAAGCAAAATTGAAAGAAAAGTTGAAATTTGGAAAAAGTTGAAATTTGAAAAGTTCTAAAAGAGTGAATTAGCGAAAATTGATAGAGATAGTTTTTTTTAAACCATAAAAAAATAAATAAGTAAAAATAGATACACAAAAAAAAAAATAAAATTCAATTAACAAATTGAACTAAATAAAATTTAATAATAAAAAAAAAGACAAGACAGACATGGACAGGACGAAATTTAAATAAATAAAAACGAAATAAAATTAAAAATAAAAATAAAAATTATAAATTAACTGCGGCGGTATACAAAAAAAAAAAAAAAAATATAAATGGGGAAATTGCTTTGTTCGTTTGCTTTGTTGCGTCGATGGTTGCTGCGGCTCCACAAGCACCTCAAGAACCGACTGCGATCGTTAGCCAAGACTCAAACAGCGAACCGGACGGATCGTATCAATACAGCTACGAAACAGCCAACGGCATCAACGCTCAAGAAGTCGGTACTTTGAAAAAAGCCACATCTGCTGACACACAGGACGTAATAGTCGCTCAAGGATCATTCAGCTATACTGCTCCCGATGGTACAGTGATCAATCTCAGCTATGCCGCTGATGATGAAAACGGTTTCCAACCTCAAGGTGATCACACCACCACCAATCCCACCAGCAATTCAAAAGGCTCTCGACTACTTGGCAACCCTTCCACCACAAAAGAACTAAGCCATGCTTAGTAAAGCGACTTAAGTCCAGTCCTGTGAAATGTGAATACTTAACGCTGTCTTCTTCTCTGCCATCAATCCACTCTCTACTGACTATGAACTATGAAAGGATAAATAATAAAAGTATTTAAAGCAAAAAAAAAATAAAAAAAATGTATAGTAATGCGAAAAATGATAAACAGATGCAGGAATACTCAACATTTTACCGTCTTTAACAACAATGTCTCTACGAATGTGTACCTTTAACTCTTCTAGCAAATGCGATTCTAAAATTTTTGTTATATGAAATGTTGCGCCTACAAGACGCACATCTCCAATGTAAAATCTTTCTCCTTTCAATTATTTTGACTTTTTCAAGTCAAAATAATTCTTCCAAGGCCTAAACACAACAAAAGGCGCCCAACGTGGGGCTAGCCTCAGCTACGCTACGTGCACAGAGCGTAGCCCATCAACACGCGCGAGCTCTGAAAAATTCCGTGCAAAAGTTGATGGGCAAAAAGGTCTTAAACTTCGTCGTTCTGCGACAGTATTTTCGCCTGAACGGCTACAAAAAGCCTAAGTGTACAAGCTTTTCTGAGTTTTAACAGCAAACCATCTTATTGATATTGGATGGAGGCAATGTGGAACGATCCTATTGACGAACCGTTTTGGCAACCTTTAGGCGCCAACTCGGTTCCATAGGAAAGGGAAACATTGTCTGTATGCAAGACTGATTTGATGTAAGTTGGGTCAGACTTTATTTTTTCAGCCATTCCACTTTTGGTTCGTGAGTACCCAACTGAGTGCTGGGCATGCCCTGACTTAGCGGGCGTGTCGTCAGACAGTTGGGAAAAATACTTGCGAAAAATTGGTGAGTTTGGTTATAGAAGGTATCGTCGAAAAATTTGTTAAGTACCTTATTTTCTTATCCATCCTTTTAGAGTTCCTTTGTAACGTAGAATATTTTTTTTTTTAAATAACGAGTTTTTTTGATTACTTTAAATTTTTTTTATAAGTCTTTTGACGATAAATGTTAACTTACATTTTTTTTTTTGCGCTTTATTTTGATTTTCTATTGAATGCTATTTTTCCCCAATTTTTTTTGTTTTGTTGAAATTTTATCGCGTTTCGGATTTTCCCGATGGAGCGAGGAAGATCAAGATCGGCTTCGCGATTTGTTCTGCATATTGAGGGGAGGGGAAAGGTTGCGAAAGCGTGTGGGTTCATTTTGTTTTTTTTTAAGTCATTTATACTTTTTCACTCTTCCTTGTGTTAGTCATACATTCGAAAATTCATTCGATAATAATTAAACTTCGCATACACATATCACATATCATTCATTCGTACATTTAGTCGTTCATTTATCTAACGTTCATTGGTTTTTTTTTCTCACACTACGTACAGCGCAGTTTTATTCATTCGTTTTTTTTCTCACACTACGTACAGCGCAGTTTTATACATTCACTCATTTATACAAACATCATTCATATAGGAATTATTCAGCTTTCATACATTCATCCAACCATTCGTTTCATCGTATAGTAGTACAGCACGCATTCAGTTAATCCGTAAGTTCACACGTTCATTCAACGATTTGCACGGACATTCATTTTTTTTCACTCGTTCATTCACCTGTCTGCTATGCCACTGCCAAGGTCGCCGTTGGGGCGAACTGACGAGATATGTACGATGTGCCAACATACCGTGGGGGGCGAAGACGAAGCGCGGACGAAATGTGGGCACACTTTCCACCTGCATTGTGTGGAAGAGTGGGTGCTGCGCCACAAAACGTGTCCCAATTGTCGCCAGGCACTAGAACCGCAGGACTATTGGACAGTTAGGGGCGTGGAGGGCGCCACAGCGAGAACCGGAGCCGTGACACGCAGCAGAGCTAAGTCAGCGGCCGGCGGACTTTCACCAAGGCGGTTAAATCTTGATTTTCCGCTGGAAACGGTCGGCGGTGGGGTCTTTTACGCCCCTGACGGTTCAATTGGTCAAGAGCAGGGGGTGAACCAGCTCGCGAAGCCAATCCCACAAACACCAGAAAGGGTAGTAGGCGAACGACCACGTTGGTCCGATATACACGACGCAGGTATCCCAGCTACGGCGAATCCAGCGCCAGGGCGTACACGTTCGCCAGTGGTACGAACTGAGCTGGGAGTGGATCAACTAATAGAGTTGATGAGAAGGGTTTTTCGGGAAGAGCAGGCGTCTCAGAGATCGGTGGGGGCCCATTATTCGGCAGCAGAGGGAGACTCGCGTGCTGGGAGGGCAGATCAGCGGACCGGAGCGGCCACGTTGGTCAGCGATCGCGTTAGCCACGGCCCTAATCATCGTACAAGAAATTCCTACAGCCCATTAAGGCATTGGCGTTTGCGTTTTAACGGGATAGCCAACTCCTACGTGCAGAGGAGCTGATTTTTCGGGCCGAGACTCTCGCGATGAGCGACTTGCGCGGCAATTTAGATCTGCTGACGCAGGGCTTCCATCTGCTGCTGGATGGTAGGCCCAACAAGTGGTATTGGTTGTGGCGTCGGTCCAATAACAACTCGTCTTGGGATACTCTGAAGGTAGCATTCTTGCAGGTCTGGGGAGAGCGCAGCACGGATTGGGAGTTACGGAAGCAGATGCACACGAGCCCTTCATGTCCTTCGAACAAGACATGACGGAGCTTCGTTCACTGCTGAGCGCTCCCATGATTGAGTCCGAATTTGTGGCTCTGGTGCGTGGAAATCTGGTGGGTAGCACACAGCAACAATTGTGCTTCTACTCAGTACTTACGATGGACGAACTACGTCGACTTGTAGTGCAAGTGGAAAACACGCGAAAAGCCAGCAGACCATCCCCTTGGAATCAGGCCAGAGTCCACGAAATACAGGAGCCAGTTGTGGAAGAACATCCGGATACGACTTCTTCCATCGACTTGGCCGGACTATCGAACCCCTGGATTTGCTGGAATTGCAAGAAGGAAGGACATGGGTATCGTGAGTGTGCGGAACCTGCGAAGGGCATCTTCTGCTTCGGATGTGGGCGGGCTGACGTTCTAAAGCCCAACTGCAGCCATTGCAAGGCGGGAAACGGCCGAAGGGACGTAAGGACAGCGGGTCCCTCCCGTCCGAACACTGCATCCCGACAGCAGTAGTTACACTCAGTCAACACCCCAATTCCAATTCCCAATTTCATATAGAACTCCCAAATAAAAAAACTTTACCCAATTTTTCAACCCCTACAAGTACCCCTCCAAATTTTAATACCCTACCTACAACATTTTCTGAACCCAATTCCCATCCTTTTAGCGTAAAATCATCCCTACCCAATTCCTCTGCATTAAATACTCCGCACGTCAAGTTATTAACGAGACCAAGCGATACAACGGCGCCGGCTGTTTCCCGGCTTGAGGATGAACTTATCGCAGATCAAAATCCAAGACGACATTCCCACCACCCTCTCAAGCCATACCATCTCCGGCTAAAAGAGTAAATGGAGGCGCGGGAGCGAATTTTCGGACCTACTCCAGTCGCAAGTGTTGATCAGGTATCAGCACTAACGAGTGGATCCGGTCGCAGGAAGTCAATCTTGCGTCTTCGAATGTTCTGGAGGATGGTGCGTGAAAAAAAGAAAGCGATCCTCTCTACCATCATTACCAATCCGTTGGACATACGTCCGTACGCCATGGTATCCTTGTACGGAGTGGACGTTGAAGGACTCCTGGATAGTGGGGCGAGCATCAGTTGCCTGGGGGCTAACGCTCTACAACGGCTCCAGGATGCACAGGTGACTTATCGACCGGTCTGTCAAGAGGTGAAGACCGCGGATGGTGCAGCGCAAAAGGTATTGGGCACCGTAACTACCGATATTACTTTTCGTGGTATTACCAAACCCATTACATAATACATCGTGCCGGGGGATTTCTGGCGATCATTTCAACTAGCTCCTAGCATTATCAGCGCGGTCGATACTCCCGATACTGCATCGCAACTGATAGCTCCGGATGCCCACCATTTAACGCCCACAGATGTAAAGAGGTTGGAAATGGTAAAGTCCAAATTTCCATCATACGAAGTATACGGACTCGGTGTGACCAAAGTCGAACAACACAGTACAGACGTTGGTGATGCAAGTCCCATCAAACAGCGACATTATCCTGTGTCTCCTGCGATCCAAAAACTCTTATATGACGAGATCGATCGCATGAGAGCACTTGGCGTTATAGAGACCAGCCAGAGTGCATGGAGCTCGCCTGTGGTTCTCGTGAGGAAGCCAGGCAAGGTCAGGCTATGTTTGGACTCGCGCAAAAGTCAATAGTGTGACGAAGAAGGATGCATATCCATTACCACACATTGATGGTCTCTTAAGTCGTTTGCCGCGAGCCAATTTTATTACTAGCCTGGACCTCAAAGACGCCTTTTGGCAGATTCCTCTCGAGAACAAATCCAGGGAGTATACAGCGTTTACCATTCCTGGCCGGCCTCTATATCACTACACTCGCATGCCTTTTGGGTTATGCAACGCGCCGCAAAGGATGTGTCGTTTGATGGACAAGGTCATCCTACCCGAGCTGAAGGAGCAGGTATTCGTATATTTGGACGATCTGCTGTTAATTTCTGAGGATTTCGATTCACATCTGGTTTTATTGGCAGAAGTCGCAGAATGTTTGCGAAAGGCTGGCTTGACCATTAACGTCAACAAGAGCAAGTTTTGTCTGAAAGAGGTGAAATATCTCGGATACATCGTTGGAGAAGGAGGCTTGAAAACTGATCCCAACAAAGTTTCAGCCATCGTCGATTACCCTTCGCCTAAGTCCGCACGTCAAGTTCGACGCTTTCTTGGTATGGCAGGCTGGTATCGACGATTCGTTCCCAACTTTGCTGCGACTGTTTCACCAATTTCAGACACTCTAAAGAAGTCCAACCAGTTTGATTGGACTACAGAGGCACAAACTTCCTTCCTATTAGTGAAAGACTTGTTGACGAAAGCCCCCTTATTAATCAATCCTGATTTTAAGAGGTCTTTCGTAATCCAGTGCGACGCCAGTAAATCAGGGGTGGGTAGCGTTTGTAGGTACGCAGGTATGGATGACTAGGGTAACGCTAATAATAAAACGTCCGAGTCGGACGGAGTCTAAAATTCAACTTACATTTATTCTGAATGCTTTACATTGTCTTAGTTTCTACATTTACAAAATACATAAATTGGAGTAGTATATAATAAGTTCAGTTATATAAGCTATTCAACAAAGTGCATACTGCAGGGGCTTGTAACCCAATGCGCGCGTTCACTACATCACCCTCCCTTCAGTCGGAGACGAAATGAATATTTGAAATGAATACATCAATTTCACAAAGAAAGAATGAAGAAAGAAAAATAAAATAATAAAATAATAAAAATAAAAAAAAATAATATGAAATAATAAAACAATAAAAAATAAAAAAAAATAATATGAATAAAAAAATATGATGTTAATAATAATTATAATGCCAAAAACGTTTCAAGAATCAAAACGAACTCTAGTTTCATTTGATTCTAGTGTGAATGCCGGTTTCAAACGATCTACAGAAACCGTAATGTTTTTATTGTTCTTCTGTACTATAAATTGTTTTCTCAATCTTCTGACAACCTCAAACGGTCCTTCGTATGGCGGTTGAAGGCCTGATTTTGTTCCTTCAATTCTGATAAACACTTGTTTGCAATCTTCTAGAGTTTTAGGGACGTACGACTGTTCATTCGGTTTTCTTGTGTCGGTTGGTTTCAGTTTAGTCATTCTCTCCCGCAACTGTGTCACAAAGGATACTGGGTCATCAAATTTAGAAGAAGTGGAATTTGCAACGAACTCTCCGGGTAATTTTAAAGGTTGGCCATAGAGTAAATCTGCCGGTGAACAGTTGAGATCGTTTTTGAAAGCTGCTCTGATACCGAGTAATATGATGGGTAAGTCATCGGTCCAATGAACCTGAGTTTCACGACATTTAAGGGCTGTCTTAAGTTGACGGTGGAATCTCTCCACTAGGCCGTTTGCCTGCGGATGATACGCGCATGTTCTAATTCGCTGTATGCCGATCAGGCAATTCAATTCCGAGAACAGTTTGGATTCAAACTGTGATCCTCTATCAGTCGTAATTCTAGATGGAACGCCAAAACGGCTGATAAACTCATTGACAAATGTTCGAGCAACTGTCGTGGCTGAAATGTCTTTAAGTGGGTACGCCTCTGGCCACCGAGTGAAGCGGTCCACTAATGTAAGAATGTATGAAAATCCGTTCGATATCGGCAAAGGACCGACTAAATCCATATGGATGTGTTCCATCCGCGTACTAGGCAGGTCGAAGTTTTGGAGTGGACTTTTTGTATGCCTAGTAATTTTGCTTCGTTGACACTGAGTACATGCTTGTGTCCACGATTTTATATCCGAGTTCATATTAGGCCAGAAATACCTGTCGCCAATAATTTTTCGAGAACCTCTGATGCCTGGGTGTGACAATGAATGTAAACTGTCAAATACAGTTCTACGGAGAGGTAATGGAACGTATGGCCGAACGCGGTTTTGATTAACTTCGCACCATAATGACTGGTCTAAAGTTGGGAAAGATCGCTGTTTGAGCTTGACTACGGAATTTTTATGTTTGTCCGAGGATTGTAAAGATTTTAGTTCATCATCAGCGATCTGAAGTTTTAACAAATTGTGTAATGTTAATGTTGGCACGTTTAGAGTTGAGATGTCATCGTTTACTATGCGAGATAAACAGTCTGCCACCACATTATCCCGGCCATTGACATGTTGAATGTCGTTAGTGTATTGTGAAATGAAGTCTAAGTGTCTAGATTGTCTTGGACTCCGCTCTATTTTCGTGAACAAAGCTCTTGTCAATGGCTTGTGATCGGAAAAAACTGTAAATGTCCGACCTTCAAGATAGTGTCGAAAATGCTTAATTGAAGTATAAATTGCCAACAGTTCCCGGTCGAAGGCGGACTACTTGGTTTCGGCGGGGCTTAGTTTTTTTGAATAGAAAGCCAATGGTTCCCATGCTGGACCATTGGCTTGTTCCAGAACTGATCCTACAGCGATATTAGAAGCATCGACTGTAAGTCTTAATTTAGCATTTTCTACCGGATGTACCAACATAGTTGCTGTTGCCAGGGCTTGCTTGATTTCGGCGAATGCCTTTTCGCATTCTTCTGGCCAGGAGAATTCTTTGGTTTTTTTGTTTGAAGTCAATTGATTTAGATGGTCGTATAGAGGTGCAAGTAGTTTTGCAAGTTTTGGTACAAAGCGATGGTAGTAGTTTACCATACCGTTAAAGCGTTGTATTTGACGTGTTGAATTTGGAGTTTTGAAATTTTTGATTACGGTAATTCTATCAGCAGATGGTAGCACGCCCTCGTTGCTGACATTGTGGCTTAAGAAATTTAGTTCGCTTACACCAAAAGTACATTTAGATGGTTTGATTTTTATGTCGTATTCTACCAGTCTCTTGAACAAGGTATTTAAATGTTCTATGTGTTCTGTATGATCTTTGCTGCCTATCAGGATGTCATCTAAGTAAACGAACACAAAGTCTAACTCCCTTGTCACCTCGTGCATAAATCGCTGAAATGTTTGGGCAGCGTTACGAAGCCCAAAAGGCATTCGTACAAATTCAAACAGCCCAAAGGGTGTTGTGATGGCAGTCTTATGAACATCTTCGGGAGTGATGGGTATGTGATGATACGCCCTAACGAGATCTATTTTTGAAAAGACGTTACAACCGCTAAGATGCAATGAGAAACTTTGAATATGCGGTATTGGGTATCGATCTGGTGTTGTTACTGCATTTAGACGGCGATAATCGCCACAAGGCCGCCAATCATTAGGGTCCTTTTTAGGTGCCATGTGTAGTGGTGACGACGCAGGAGATGCTGAAGGCCGACAAATTCCCATTCGTTGCATTTCCTCAAATTCCTCTAATGCAATTTTATACTTGCATTTTTCTAGTCGTCTTGGGCGTGAGACTGGTAGATGTCCAGAAGTCATAATGTGATGGACAACTGTGTGTTTGGGTTGAAGTGAATACTCGGGTGCTGCTGTTAAGCTTGGGTAACTCTTTAGGAGTGTACCGTAATTGTTGTTCGGTGTGGGCGTGCATGGCAAGAGAGTATTTGACATGCGTGTGATCCCATTGACCGAAAGAGTTGTTACCTCGTCGACAAGTTTCTTTCTTTTGATGTCGACTAGGAGTGAAAATTTGTTTAAAAAATCCGCGCCGATGATCGGGTTATTCACGGATGCAAGAATGAAGGGGTATGCAAAAGGTCGTCTGAGTCCTAAATTTAGATTCAGCAATTTCGTGCCGAATGTTTTTATAAGCGTTCCATTGGCAGCTGTTAAATTAAGTTCTGAACTTCTTGAGCATTGATTTTTGTAATAAGACATGGGAATTACAGATACCTCTGCACCGGTGTCGATAAGAAAATTTATCTTAGAATTTAAGCATCGAACGAATAAGCGGCAAGTGCGTTTTTGTTGGAACCGATTGTTTGCCGCTTCGACAATCGGTGTGCCTAGTTTTTCGAAGTAGTGTCAGAAAAGTTGCAGGGCTTCACGCATTTATTTGCCTTAGTAGCGAATTTAGTATGATACCAACAAGTCTCTGTCTTGTCCTTGTGTGGACTCTTGTGTTGAGACTTTCGCCGTGTGGAACGATTATGAGGGGATTTACTGCGACCTCGCGACATAAGACTTTGCATATTTTTATTGATTTTTGCTATTTCTAATTTAATTTCCTCTATGGCCTTATTGTCTCTATTTGGAGCTAATGCAGATACTGAAGGGTTTTGGGTGACTTCCCAAATTTTGTCAGCTAACTCAAGCTTTCGATCTTGTGTCTGATCGGTTGCTACGGCTAGAGGAATGGTAATGGACGGTGGTAGCTTCCGTTCCCATAATGACACAATCAAATCATCTCGAATTGTGGAGATATTTGACGAAACTGAAACCAAATGACGGTAGAGTTCGGATGGTCTGCGGTCTCCGAGATCCTCAGTCGAAAGTAATTCTTCGAGACGTTTTTGTTCCGAGAGTGAATGTCTTTTAATGAGCGTTTGCTTTAAGTTATCATATTTATTTTCAGCCGGAGGGTTGTTTAGTATGTCGATTATCGCGTTTATGGCTTCAAGAGGAAGCGCTGTAAGGATATATGAATATTTCGATTCATCCTTATAAATTTTTTTGATTTTAAATTGGGCTTCGGCAGCCACAAACCATGCCGCTGGGGCTTTTTCCCAGAATACCGGCAGTTTGACCGAATGTATCTCGACCTCTTGGTGGTCTACTAGTTTCTTATCAATAGGTAGTTCACCTTCCGTCATAATAATCTTATAATCAAATAACACAATTACGTTCGAGAGAAAAAAAAAAAAAAATATGTATAAGCGTTGCAAGTATTTCTCAGCGCGAAAGCGTTCCGCTAGTTGCTGGAACAACGGCTTGTTACAGAACAATGAGAAAAAATTCTAGAACGGTTTCTAAAACCCACGCTAAAATCATTAACGGTTTTTTTTTTTTTGGAAATTTTCTTTGTGTAAAACAAAAGGAAAAGGCACTACTACACCTATGAAATTGAATCTTTTGCAATTTTTAGTTTCTTTAAAAAAATTTTCTTTAGACACCGTTCCCTTACCGAAATTCTGTATTTAAGTATCCATATATATGTATGGATTATAACACTGGGTATTACGGAAACTACGGAAAACCCGGCCGCAACAGTACGCACTTTTACACCAATCTTTGATAATATTAATGGATTATGATTTATGAAAATTGTAATAAAAATGAAACAAAATTATTGTAATGTTAATTTACTTAAGGTTCCTTGTTGCCGGGTGATGGACTGGGTTTTCTTCCTTTCTTTACTGGATGCGATTATGCGACCGTGTGTCGGGACTTTTTCCTGATTACCTCGCCGTTTAAATGTTCCTTAAATGTTACAGCCGTAGGAAATAAGTGTATGCTGAACTCTGCGATATTGCGGGACGAATTGTTCGCGAATTTAGCTTCTGCAGTAGGCGCCATCCATTGCGTTGAATTATAAATTGCGTCGAATTGTAAATTTTTGGAGAATATGAACCATAAATTCTGCTTAGCCACCCAATCGTACCTCTCGAAGACAATGTAAAACGTTTGCTAGTCAATTTAAGCAATTCGCGTTTTGTACTTTTCGAAAATTTAAATTTATTTTAAAATAAAACTTTTTGTCGAGGGTCACCAGTGTAGGTACGCAGGTATGGATGACTAGGGTAACGCTAATAATAAAACGTCCGAGTCGGACGGAGTCTAAAATTCAACTTACATTTATTCTGAATGCTTTACATTGTCTTAGTTTCTACATTTACAAAATACATAAATTGGAGTAGTATATAATAAGTTCAGTTATATAAGCTATTCAACAAAGTGCATACTGCAGGGGCTTGTAACCCAATGCGCGCGTTCACTACAGCGTTCTCTTTCAGGAAAACGACAACGGATCGGAATCTCCAGTGGCGTATATGTCACAGAAGCTCACTTCCGCTCAACGCAACTACAGAGAAACCGAACTTGAATGTTATGCAGCTGTGTTGAGCGTGAAAAAATTTCGAGCCTATGTAGAAGGGACTGCGTTCAAAGTCATTACGGATCACGCAAGTCTCAAATGGCTCATGTCGCAGAAGGACCTACAAGGACGGTTGGCAAGATGGAGTTTAAAACTCCAAGGTTACGACTTCACAATCGAGCACCGAAGAGGGAGCCTGAACGTTGTACCCGACGCTCTCTCTCGTGTATACAAAGAGGGATTAAATGCGCTGATCGACGTGGCACCGATGGTGGACATGGATTCTCAAGAATTCTCTGGCAAGGAATACAAAGAATTAGTGTCCACTGTCGATGCGAACGCCGATCGGCTTTCTGACGTATGCGTGAGAGACGGCTTCGTGTATAAGCGCACAGAGCCTCACAACGGTGACCCGATTGCCGAAGACAGGGCCTGGAAACTATGGATTCCATCGAGCCTTACGTCAGCTGCGATCGCTCAGGCGCACGAGGCAGACACCACGGTCCATGGTGGTTATGCCAAAACGCTAGAGCGAGTCAGGCGATTTTTGTACTGGCCCGGAATGGCTACACAAGTACGCACCTACGTTCTGGCGTGCGACACTTGTAAAGAGACAAAGTCCCCGAACAGACCTCTACGAGCGCCAATGGGAGAACCTTTCCAGACAGATCAGCCATTCCAGCACCTTTACATCGACGTGCTTGGACCATATCCGCGTACCAAACGGGGTAAGATCGCTATCTTGATCGTCTTGGACCACTTCACCAAGTTCCCACTTCTATATCCTTTGGGGCGGATCACTGCTGAAGAGATCACCAACTTTTTGGAGGGGCAGGTCTTCCATACGTTTGGAACACCTGAGACGATCCTCTCCGATAACCGATCTCAATTTAGGTCGAATGTGTTTAACACCATGCTGAAAAAATACGGTGTTAAGCACCTGTACACCCCAAGCTACTCACCGCAAGCGAATGCTTCGGAGCGTGTCAATCAGTCCATCCTGGCCGGAATTCGAGCATTCATCACTGATGACCAAACACGATGGGATGAGAGTCTAAGCAAAATTGGATGTGCTCTTCGCAGCTCACTCCACCAAACCACTGGATTTTCTCCTTATCAGGTTTTGTTTGGTAATCACATGATGTTGCACGGGAAGGACTACGAACTGCTGAAGCATTTGCGAGCGTTGGGAGAGTCAAATGTACGGCTTCGACCTCGAGAGGGAATCCCTATCGTGAACCAACTGGCGCAGATGAAAATAAGGGTCGCACATGAGGACAGCAGCAGGCGTTATAATCTGCGTGCTGCTAAAACACAATTTTGTGTAGGTCAAGAGGTATTCCGAAGAAATTTTTCCTTGTCCACAGCCGCGCAGAACTATAACGCCAAACTGGCAAAGAAGTTCCTCAAGTGCAGGATTCTTCGGGTGCTAGGCAGCTCGCGATATGAATTGGAGGATTTGGGAGGCAAACGTGTGGGAGTCTACCACTCCAAGGATCTGAGGCAGTGATCCGAAGGAGTTCAACACTATTGCCCGGCACTCAGTCGTGTGCACGAGACTTAGCGACACGGCAACCTTCTTTAGTCGATTCGGCGCTGAAAATCAACGGCGAACCGACTATGTTGTTGTGTTGCCGTATCATGCGGCACCATAAATTCAAGGTGCACCGTAAACTGCCACCAATATCGCTACAAGCGACGTTTTAATTGCGTGGTGTCATAGCGCTGTGGTTGTGCTCTACGTACATAGAATCCAGCCTGTGTACATAGAACACAGACTATGTGCCTAGAGCACAACTACAGCAGCATCAACCATCAGCTGCTACGACCTTGGAAAAAAAGAAACTTCGAATAACATAAATGGGATTGCGGGTTGCATCGGACGAAAAATTGACCAGATATAGAAGACAAAAGATCCGGGCTGGAGGAGATGCGACTGGATAGCGGCAAAGAAACTCGGGTTTTTTTTCGCTTGGGTGTAGAAGGAGGGACGCGATGAATGATCGAGACGAGTCGTGTTCTTTTGGATCGGAGTTTGAGGAAAAAAATTAACGCGATCGAGAGAATAAAAGAGAAGACGCGAAAACCGTGCGTAAAGATCGACGCGAAAAGGAGAGTTTTTTTTTTTTCTTTCGACTCTTTGGGGAGTTACCGTGATTTTTTTGATCGGGGTGATACGGGGCGGAAAAGAAGGAATTAAGCAAAATTGAAAGAAGTTGAAAATTTTAAAGTTCGGAAAGAATGAGTTAGCAAAATTTAAAGAAGTGAAAATTTTAAAGTTCGGAAAGGATGAGTTAGCAAAATTGGAAGAAGTGAAAATTTTAAAAAATGGCGGAAAGAGTGAATTAGCGAAAATTTATAGAAGTTGAAATTTAAAAGTTCGAAAAGAATGGATTAAGCAAAATTGAAAGAAGTGAAAATTTTGAAAACGAAAAATTTATAGAAGTCGAAATTTTAAAGTTCGGAAAGAATGAGTTAGCAAAATTTAAAGAAGTGAAAATTTTAAATTCGGAAAGAATGAGTTAGCAAAATTTAAAGAAGTGGAAATTTTAAAAATGGCGGAAAGAGTGAATTAGCCAAAATTTATAGAAGTTGAAATTTTAAAAAGTGAATTAGCCAAAATTTATAGAAGTTGAAATTTGAAAAGTTCGGAAAGAGTGAATTAGCGAAAATTTATAGAGGTTGAAATTTAAAAGTTCGAAAAGAATGAATTGAGCCAAATTAAAAGAAAAGTTGAAATTTGAAAAGTTCGGAAAGAGTGAATTAGCGAAAATTTATAGAGGTTGAAATTTAAAAGTTCGAAAAGAATGGATTAAGCAAAATTGAAAGCAGAGAAAATTTTGAAAACGAAAAATTTATAGAAGTTGAAATTTTAAAGTTCGGAAAGAATGAGTTAGCAAAATTAAAAGAAGTGAAATTTTAAAAATGGCGGAAAGATTCGAAAAGAATGAATTAAGCAAAATTGAAAGAAAAGTTGAAATTTGGAAAAAGTTGAAATTTGAAAAGTTCTAAAAGAGTGAATTAGCGAAAATTGATAGAGATAGTTTTTTTTAAACCATAAAAAAATAAATAAGTAAAAATAGATACACAAAAAAAAAAATAAAATTCAATTAACAAATTGAACTAAATAAAATTTAATAATAAAAAAAAAGACAAGACAGACATGGACAGGACGAAATTTAAATAAATAAAAACGAAATAAAATTAAAAATAAAAATAAAAATTATAAATTAACTGCGGCGGTATACAAAAAAAAAAAAAAAAATATAAATGGGGAAATTGCTTTGTTCGTTTGCTTTGTTGCGTCGATGGTTGCTGCGGCTCCACAAGCACCTCAAGAACCGACTGCGATCGTTAGCCAAGACTCAAACAGCGAACCGGACGGATCGTATCAATACAGCTACGAAACAGCCAACGGCATCAAAGCTCAAGAAGTCGGTACTTTGAAAAAAGCCACATCTGCTGACACACAGGACGTAATAGTCGCTCAAGGATCATTCAGCTATACTGCTCCCGATGGTACAGTGATCAATCTCAGCTATGCCGCTGATGATGAAAACGGTTTCCAACCTCAAGGTGATCACACCACCACCAATCCCACCAGCAATTCAAAAGGCTCTCGACTACTTGGCAACCCTTCCACCACAAAAGAACTAAGCCATGCTTAGTAAAGCGACTTAAGTCCAGTCCTGTGAAATGTGAATACTTAACGCTGTCTTCTTCTCTGCCATCAATCCACTCTCTACTGACTATGAACTATGAAAGGATAAATAATAAAAGTATTTAAAGCAAAAAAAAAATAAAAAAAATGTATAGTAATGCGAAAAATGATAAACAGATGCAGGAATACTCAACATTTTACCGTCTTTAACAACAATGTCTCTACGAATGTGTACCTTTAACTCTTCTAGCAAATGCGATTCTAAAATTTTTGTTATATGAAATGTTGCGCCTACAAGACGCACATCTCCAATGTAAAATCTTTCTCCTTTCAATTATTTTGACTTTTTCAAGTCAAAATAATTCTTCCAAGGCCTAAACACAACAAAAGGCGCCCAACGTGGGGCTAGCCTCAGCTACGCTACGTGCACAGAGCGTAGCCCATCAACACGCGCGAGCTCTGAAAAATTCCGTGCAAAAGTTGATGGGCAAAAAGGTCTTAAACTTCGTCGTTCTGCGACAGTATTTTCGCCTGAACGGCTACAAAAAGCCTAAGTGTACAAGCTTTTCTGAGTTTTAACAGCAAACCATCTTATTGATATTGGATGGAGGCAATGTGGAACGATCCTATTGACGAACCGTTTTGGCAACCTTTAGGCGCCAACTCGGTTCCATAGGAAAGGGAAACATTGTCTGTATGCAAGACTGATTTGATGTAAGTTGGGTCAGACTTTATTTTTTCAGCCATTCCACTTTTGGTTCGTGAGTACCCAACTGAGTGCTGGGCATGCCCTGACTTAGCGGGCGTGTCGTCAGACAGTTGGGAAAAATACTTGCGAAAAATTGGTGAGTTTGGTTATAGAAGGTATCGTCGAAAAATTTGTTAAGTACCTTATTTTCTTATCCATCCTTTTAGAGTTCCTTTGTAACGTAGAATATTTTTTTTTTTAAATAACGAGTTTTTTTGATTACTTTAAATTTTTTTTATAAGTCTTTTGACGATAAATGTTAACTTACATTTTTTTTTTTGCGCTTTATTTTGATTTTCTATTGAATGCTATTTTTCCCCAATTTTTTTTGTTTTGTTGAAATTTTATCGCGTTTCGGATTTTCCCGATGGAGCGAGGAAGATCAAGATCGGCTTCGCGATTTGTTCTGCATATTGAGGGGAGGGGAAAGGTTGCGAAAGCGTGTGGGTTCATTTTGTTTTTTTTTAAGTCATTTATACTTTTTCACTCTTCCTTGTGTTAGTCATACATTCGAAAATTCATTCGATAATAATTAAACTTCGCATACACATATCACATATCATTCATTCGTACATTTAGTCGTTCATTTATCTAACGTTCATTGGTTTTTTTTTCTCACACTACGTACAGCGCAGTTTTATTCATTCGTTTTTTTTCTCACACTACGTACAGCGCAGTTTTATACATTCACTCATTTATACAAACATCATTCATATAGGAATTATTCAGCTTTCATACATTCATCCAACCATTCGTTTCATCGTATAGTAGTACAGCACGCATTCAGTTAATCCGTAAGTTCACACGTTCATTCAACGATTTGCACGGACATTCATTTTTTTTCACTCGTTCATTCACCTGTCTGCTATGCCACTGCCAAGGTCGCCGTTGGGGCGAACTGACGAGATATGTACGATGTGCCAACATACCGTGGGGGGCGAAGACGAAGCGCGGACGAAATGTGGGCACACTTTCCACCTGCATTGTGTGGAAGAGTGGGTGCTGCGCCACAAAACGTGTCCCAATTGTCGCCAGGCACTAGAACCGCAGGACTATTGGACAGTTAGGGGCGTGGAGGGCGCCACAGCGAGAACCGGAGCCGTGACACGCAGCAGAGCTAAGTCAGCGGCCGGCGGACTTTCACCAAGGCGGTTAAATCTTGATTTTCCGCTGGAAACGGTCGGCGGTGGGGTCTTTTACGCCCCTGACGGTTCAATTGGTCAAGAGCAGGGGGTGAACCAGCTCGCGAAGCCAATCCCACAAACACCAGAAAGGGTAGTAGGCGAACGACCACGTTGGTCCGATATACACGACGCAGGTATCCCAGCTACGGCGAATCCAGCGCCAGGGCGTACACGTTCGCCAGTGGTACGAACTGAGCTGGGAGTGGATCAACTAATAGAGTTGATGAGAAGGGTTTTTCGGGAAGAGCAGGCGTCTCAGAGATCGGTGGGGGCCCATTATTCGGCAGCAGAGGGAGACTCGCGTGCTGGGAGGGCAGATCAGCGGACCGGAGCGGCCACGTTGGTCAGCGATCGCGTTAGCCACGGCCCTAATCATCGTACAAGAAATTCCTACAGCCCATTAAGGCATTGGCGTTTGCGTTTTAACGGGATAGCCAACTCCTACGTGCAGAGGAGCTGATTTTTCGGGCCGAGACTCTCGCGATGAGCGACTTGCGCGGCAATTTAGATCTGCTGACGCAGGGCTTCCATCTGCTGCTGGATGGTAGGCCCAACAAGTGGTATTGGTTGTGGCGTCGGTCCAATAACAACTCGTCTTGGGATACTCTGAAGGTAGCATTCTTGCAGGTCTGGGGAGAGCGCAGCACGGATTGGGAGTTACGGAAGCAGATGCACACGAGCCCTTCATGTCCTTCGAACAAGACATGACGGAGCTTCGTTCACTGCTGAGCGCTCCCATGATTGAGTCCGAATTTGTGGCTCTGGTGCGTGGAAATCTGGTGGGTAGCACACAGCAACAATTGTGCTTCTACTCAGTACTTACGATGGACGAACTACGTCGACTTGTAGTGCAAGTGGAAAACACGCGAAAAGCCAGCAGACCATCCCCTTGGAATCAGGCCAGAGTCCACGAAATACAGGAGCCAGTTGTGGAAGAACATCCGGATACGACTTCTTCCGTCGACTTGGCCGGACTATCGAACCCCTGGATTTGCTGGAATTGCAAGAAGGAAGGACATGGGTATCGTGAGTGTGCGGAACCTGCGAAGGGCATCTTCTGCTTCGGATGTGGGCGGGCTGACGTTCTAAAGCCCAACTGCAGCCATTGCAAGGCGGGAAACGGCCGAAGGGACGTAAGGACAGCGGGTCCCTCCCGTCCGAACACTGCATCCCGACAGCAGTAGTTACACTCAGTCAACACCCCAATTCCAATTCCCAATTTCATATAGAACTCCCAAATAAAAAAACTTTACCCAATTTTTCAACCCCTACAAGTACCCCTCCAAATTTTAATACCCTACCTACAACATTTTCTGAACCCAATTCCCATCCTTTTAGCGTAAAATCATCCCTACCCAATTCCTCTGCATTAAATACTCCGCACGTCAAGTTATTAACGAGACCAAGCGATACAACGGCGCCGGCTGTTTCCCGGCTTGAGGATGAACTTATCGCAGATCAAAATCCAAGACGACATTCCCACCACCCTCTCAAGCCATACCATCTCCGGCTAAAAGAGTAAATGGAGGCGCGGGAGCGAATTTTCGGACCTACTCCAGTCGCAAGTGTTGATCAGGTATCAGCACTAACGAGTGGATCCGGTCGCAGGAAGTCAATCTTGCGTCTTCGAATGTTCTGGAGGATGGTGCGTGAAAAAAAGAAAGCGATCCTCTCTACCATCATTACCAATCCGTTGGACATACGTCCGTACGCCATGGTATCCTTGTACGGAGTGGACGTTGAAGGACTCCTGGATAGTGGGGCGAGCATCAGTTGCCTGGGGGCTAACGCTCTACAACGGCTCCAGGATGCACAGGTGACTTATCGACCGGTCTGTCAAGAGGTGAAGACCGCGGATGGTGCAGCGCAAAAGGTATTGGGCACCGTAACTACCGATATTACTTTTCGTGGTATTACCAAACCCATTACATAATACATCGTGCCGGGGGATTTCTGGCGATCATTTCAACTAGCTCCTAGCATTATCAGCGCGGTCGATACTCCCGATACTGCATCGCAACTGATAGCTCCGGATGCCCACCATTTAACGCCCACAGATGTAAAGAGGTTGGAAATGGTAAAGTCCAAATTTCCATCATACGAAGTATACGGACTCGGTGTGACCAACGTCGAACAACACAGTACAGACGTTGGTGATGCAAGTCCCATCAAACAGCGACATTATCCTGTGTCTCCTGCGATCCAAAAACTCTTATATGACGAGATCGATCGCATGAGAGCACTTGGCGTTATAGAGACCAGCCAGAGTGCATGGAGCTCGCCTGTGGTTCTCGTGAGGAAGCCAGGCAAGGTCAGGCTATGTTTGGACTCGCGCAAAAGTCAATAGTGTGACGAAGAAGGATGCATATCCATTACCACACATTGATGGTCTCTTAAGTCGTTTGCCGCGAGCCAATTTTATTACTAGCCTGGACCTCAAAGACGCCTTTTGGCAGATTCCTCTCGAGAACAAATCCAGGGAGTATACAGCGTTTACCATTCCTGGCCGGCCTCTATATCACTACACTCGCATGCCTTTTGGGTTATGCAACGCGCCGCAAAGGATGTGTCGTTTGATGGACAAGGTCATCCTACCCGAGCTGAAGGAGCAGGTATTCGTATATTTGGACGATCTGCTGTTAATTTCTGAGGATTTCGATTCACATCTGGTTTTATTGGCAGAAGTCGCAGAATGTTTGCGAAAGGCTGGCTTGACCATTAACGTCAACAAGAGCAAGTTTTGTCTGAAAGAGGTGAAATATCTCGGATACATCGTTGGAGAAGGAGGCTTGAAAACTGATCCCAACAAAGTTTCAGCCATCGTCGATTACCCTTCGCCTAAGTCCGCACGTCAAGTTCGACGCTTTCTTGGTATGACAGGCTGGTATCGACGATTCGTTCCCAACTTTGCTGCGACTGTTTCACCAATTTCAGACACTCTAAAGAAGTCCAACCAGTTTGATTGGACTACAGAGGCACAAACTTCCTTCCTATTAGTGAAAGACTTGTTGACGAAAGCCCCCTTATTAATCAATCCTGATTTTAAGAGGTCTTTCGTAATCCAGTGCGACGCCAGTAAATCAGGGGTGGGTAGCGTTTGTAGGTACGCAGGTATGGATGACTAGGGTAACGCTAATAATAAAACGTCCGAGTCGGACGGAGTCTAAAATTCAACTTACATTTATTCTGAATGCTTTACATTGTCTTAGTTTCTACATTTACAAAATACATAAATTGGAGTAGTATATAATAAGTTCAGTTATATAAGCTATTCAACAAAGTGCATACTGCAGGGGCTTGTAACCCAATGCGCGCGTTCACTACATCACCCTCCCTTCAGTCGGAGACGAAATGAATATTTGAAATGAATACATCAATTTCACAAAGAAAGAATGAAGAAAGAAAAATAAAATAATAAAATAATAAAAATAAAAAAAAATAATATGAAATAATAAAACAATAAAAAATAAAAAAAAATAATATGAATAAAAAAATATGATGTTAATAATAATTATAATGCCAAAAACGTTTCAAGAATCAAAACGAACTCTAGTTTCATTTGATTCTAGTGTGAATGCCGGTTTCAAACGATCTACAGAAACCGTAATGTTTTTATTGTTCTTCTGTACTATAAATTGTTTTCTCAATCTTCTGACAACCTCAAACGGTCCTTCGTATGGCGGTTGAAGGCCTGATTTTGTTCCTTCAATTCTGATAAACACTTGTTTGCAATCTTCTAGAGTTTTAGGGACGTACGACTGTTCATTCGGTTTTCTTGTGTCGGTTGGTTTCAGTTTAGTCATTCTCTCCCGCAACTGTGTCACAAAGGATACTGGGTCATCAAATTTAGAAGAAGTGGAATTTGCAACGAACTCTCCGGGTAATTTTAAAGGTTGGCCATAGAGTAAATCTGCCGGTGAACAGTTGAGATCGTTTTTGAAAGCTGCTCTGATACCGAGTAATATGATGGGTAAGTCATCGGTCCAATGAACCTGAGTTTCACGACATTTAAGGGCTGTCTTAAGTTGACGGTGGAATCTCTCCACTAGGCCGTTTGCCTGCGGATGATACGCGCATGTTCTAATTCGCTGTATGCCGATCAGGCAATTCAATTCCGAGAACAGTTTGGATTCAAACTGTGATCCTCTATCAGTCGTAATTCTAGATGGAACGCCAAAACGGCTGATAAACTCATTGACAAATGTTCGAGCAACTGTCGTGGCTGAAATGTCTTTAAGTGGGTACGCCTCTGGCCACCGAGTGAAGCGGTCCACTAATGTAAGAATGTATGAAAATCCGTTCGATATCGGCAAAGGACCGACTAAATCCATATGGATGTGTTCCATCCGCGTACTAGGCAGGTCGAAGTTTTGGAGTGGACTTTTTGTATGCCTAGTAATTTTGCTTCGTTGACACTGAGTACATGCTTGTGTCCACGATTTTATATCCGAGTTCATATTAGGCCAGAAATACCTGTCGCCAATAATTTTTCGAGAACCTCTGATGCCTGGGTGTGACAATGAATGTAAACTGTCAAATACAGTTCTACGGAGAGGTAATGGAACGTATGGCCGAACGCGGTTTTGATTAACTTCGCACTGGTCTAAAGTTGGGAAAGATCGCTGTTTGAGCTTGACTACGGAATTTTTATGTTTGTCCGAGGATTGTAAAGATTTTAGTTCATCATCAGCGATCTGAAGTTTTAACAAATTGTGTAATGTTAATGTTGGCACGTTTAGAGTTGAGATGTCATCGTTTACTATGCGAGATAAACAGTCTGCCACCACATTATCCCGGCCATTGACATGTTGAATGTCGTTAGTGTATTGTGAAATGAAGTCTAAGTGTCTAGATTGTCTTGGACTCCGCTCTATTTTCGTGAACAAAGCTCTTGTCAATGGCTTGTGATCGGAAAAAACTGTAAATGTCCGACCTTCAAGATAGTGTCGAAAATGCTTAATTGAAGTATAAATTGCCAACAGTTCCCGGTCGAAGGCGGACTACTTGGTTTCGGCGGGGCTTAGTTTTTTTGAATAGAAAGCCAATGGTTCCCATGCTGGACCATTGGCTTGTTCCAGAACTGATCCTACAGCGATATTAGAAGCATCGACTGTAAGTCTTAATTTAGCATTTTCTACCGGATGTACCAACATAGTTGCTGTTGCCAGGGCTTGCTTGATTTCGGCGAATGCCTTTTCGCATTCTTCTGGCCAGGAGAATTCTTTGGTTTTTTTGTTTGAAGTCAATTGATTTAGATGGTCGTATAGAGGTGCAAGTAGTTTTGCAAGTTTTGGTACAAAGCGATGGTAGTAGTTTACCATACCGTTAAAGCGTTGTATTTGACGTGTTGAATTTGGAGTTTTGAAATTTTTGATTACGGTAATTCTATCAGCAGATGGTAGCACGCCCTCGCTGCTGACATTGTGGCTTAAGAAATTTAGTTCGCTTACACCAAAAGTACATTTAGATGGTTTGATTTTTATGTCGTATTCTACCAGTCTCTTGAACAAGGTATTTAAATGTTCTATGTGTTCTGTATGATCTTTGCTGCCTATCAGGATGTCATCTAAGTAAACGAACACAAAGTCTAACTCCCTTGTCACCTCGTGCATAAATCGCTGAAATGTTTGGGCAGCGTTACGAAGCCCAAAAGGCATTCGTACAAATTCAAACAGCCCAAAGGGTGTTGTGATGGCAGTCTTATGAACATCTTCGGGAGTGATGGGTATGTGATGATACGCCCTAACGAGATCTATTTTTGAAAAGACGTTACAACCGCTAAGATGCAATGAGAAACTTTGAATATGCGGTATTGGGTATCGATCTGGTGTTGTTACTGCATTTAGACGGCGATAATCGCCACAAGGCCGCCAATCATTAGGGTCCTTTTTAGGTGCCATGTGTAGTGGTGACGACGCAGGAGATGCTGAAGGCCGACAAATTCCCATTCGTTGCATTTCCTCAAATTCCTCTAATGCAATTTTATACTTGCATTTTTCTAGTCGTCTTGGGCGTGAGACTGGTAGATGTCCAGAAGTCATAATGTGATGGACAACTGTGTGTTTGGGTTGAAGTGAATACTCGGGTGCTGCTGTTAAGCTTGGGTAACTCTTTAGGAGTGTACCGTAATTGTTGTTCGGTGTGGGCGTGCATGGCAAGAGAGTATTTGACATGCGTGTGATCCCATTGACCGAAAGAGTTGTTACCTCGTCGACAAGTTTCTTTCTTTTGATGTCGACTAGGAGTGAAAATTTGTTTAAAAAATCCGCGCCGATGATCGGGTTATTCACGGATGCAAGAATGAAGGGGTATGCAAAAGGTCGTCTGAGTCCTAAATTTAGATTCAGCAATTTCGTGCCGAATGTTTTTATAAGCGTTCCATTGGCAGCTGTTAAATTAAGTTCTGAACTTCTTGAGCATTGATTTTTGTAATAAGACATGGGAATTACAGATACCTCTGCACCGGTGTCGATAAGAAAATTTATCTTAGAATTTAAGCATCGAACGAATAAGCGGCAAGTGCGTTTTTGTTGGAACCGATTGTTTGCCGCTTCGACAATCGGTGTGCCTAGTTTTTCGAAGTAGTGTCAGAAAAGTTGCAGGGCTTCACGCATTTATTTGCCTTAAAAGCGAATTTAGTATGATACCAACAAGTCTCTGTCTTGTCCTTGTGTGGACTCTTGTGTTGAGACTTTCGCCGTGTGGAACGATTATGAGGGGATTTACTGCGACCTCGCGACATAAGACTTTGCATATTTTTATTGATTTTTGCTATTTCTAATTTAATTTCCTCTATGGCCTTATTGTCTCTATTTGGAGCTAATGCAGATACTGAAGGGTTTTGGGTGACTTCCCAAATTTTGTCAGCTAACTCAAGCTTTCGATCTTGTGTCTGATCGGTTGCTACGGCTAGAGGAATGGTAATGGACGGTGGTAGCTTCCGTTCCCATAATGACACAATCAAATCATCTCGAATTGTGGAGATATTTGACGAAACTGAAACCAAATGACGGTAGAGTTCGGATGGTCTGCGGTCTCCGAGATCCTCAGTCGAAAGTAATTCTTCGAGACGTTTTTGTTCCGAGAGTGAATGTCTTTTAATGAGCGTTTGCTTTAAGTTATCATATTTATTTTCAGCCGGAGGGTTGTTTAGTATGTCGATTATCGCGTTTATGGCTTCAAGAGGAAGCGCTGTAAGGATATATGAATATTTCGATTCATCCTTATAAATTTTTTTGATTTTAAATTGGGCTTCGGCAGCCACAAACCATGCCGCTGGGGCTTTTTCCCAGAATACCGGCAGTTTGACCGAATGTATCTCGACCTCTTGGTGGTCTACTAGTTTCTTATCAATAGGTAGTTCACCTTCCGTCATAATAATCTTATAATCAAATAACACAATTACGTTCGAGAGAAAAAAAAAAAAAAATATGTATAAGCGTTGCAAGTATTTCTCAGCGCGAAAGCGTTCCGCTAGTTGCTGGAACAACGGCTTGTTACAGAACAATGAGAAAAAATTCTAGAACGGTTTCTAAAAC